>CM057458.1:534117500-536517500 GCA_016271365.2 Neoceratodus forsteri
CTGATATTTGTTTGGCTTCTTGGACCAAACCCCTCATGCTATTTCTCACAGTGGTGTCTATTAGCATAGAATCCCCATATCTGTCTCATGCTCAAGCTCCTTCATCTGGATCTCATGCTGGTGCTCTTCCTCTTACTTCTTTGCTTCCAGCTGTATCCCAGACCACTCTGTATCAGCCTTTCACTTGTCTTCCTCCTCTCACTCCTCTCACTCTTTCTTCCACAGCTTTACCTCTGCCTTTCATGTCTCCTCCTTCTCTTGCTCCTCTCGCATTTTCTTTTGCTCCTCTGCTTCCAGATGCATCTTCTACAGCTTTGCCTCAGCCATTGTCTAAATCTGGGCAAGCTCCAGCTTACACCTCTGTACCTGCAAAGCTGCTTCAGTTCCCGGCTCTGGCTCACTTTCATCCTCCCCAACCTCTGTCTCCCAACTTTGGCAAGCAGTGACCGCTTTTATAGCACATCCCCTATCACTTTCCTCATGGATGTTTATGAATTTGGCCCTTAACTGGCTTTCCACATAACCCGCCTTCTCCTTCTGCACAACTCTTGCAAGTTTACGTAATGTCTTCTCTATAACTTTTCTTGCTAAAAACAAAAATAACAGTAGTAGTGTATGTGACGAGGACAGCCAGTTCTGAGTGCTGTAGTATTTCTTATGTAATATCAAAATGGGTTATGGACTGTCTGTCATGAGAGATGCTGAAATTCTGTCGCACCCCACCCCTGCCAGGTTTTAGCTGAAAGATGAAAGCCATGATAAGATGCTGAAACAGCATGTGAGGTTACACACACACCGGTTTTAGATACCAGGGTTACATGGCAGGCATGAAGCTATTTACAGACTTTTCTAACTTAATTATAGATGATGTTGTTAAGAGGGAAATCATAAAAAAAGGTTTATGACGTTAGAAGGGGGAAACCAGGTTTGGCAAACTGGCGCAAAGTTGTAAATGTTCCTCTGATGCCTGTGTGAGAGAGGATACTGATTAAGATCAGAGAGATGTCATTTGAAGAACATATGAGTATGCTGAGGTTGCTGAATTTAATTCTTGAAGAAGACATTCTGTTTTTTTATTAAATATATATTTTTTTATATATATTCTGACAGAGGAGGAGCTAGGTGACCGAACCCAAAAAGGGGTTGGCAAATACAGTTTGCTTTAAGGAATATTCTGTTTTACTTCAGAGACACTTTTATCTAGACTCTGACAAGGAAACATCTGTGAACACTTTTAAACAAGTATTTAGAAAGATAGACATCTAAATATTGTAGAAATTTGCACTGTTTAAACCTTGTTCTTTTAAAAGATTTGTATGTTTTGTGATATAACAGTTCTGGTTTTTGTGTTTTACATATTTTTATCTATTTTAGTAAAATTCTTTTTAGAGCATACTTGGTTGGTCTCTGAATTTTCTTCCATTTGTAAGAAAAGTATATATGGTTATAGCAGACACTAGGCATAAGCTTGAATGGTGATACCAAACTGGAAAGAGAAGTGTTTTAAATCTGAGGTCTTTATTAAAGTTTTTATGGGTTAATCTCTGTATGCCTGTAGGCAAAGATATCTTTCCCCCGAAGACAGAAATATCTGAGCCTGTGCATTGGGTACGCTAGCAAGAGATTCACAGTTTGAATCCCTCCAAGACTTGAGACCAAAGGGTGATCTAAACTCACAAAACAGACAAGAGGGTTACCTTGTTCTGTTAAAGTGTTCTCAAGACTGCGCTCAGAGGTTGGCACTTTGGGAGAGTGAGGGCCTGACCTGCTGAGTGGGTTTGTGACAGATTGGTTGGCAGCGGTGGCAAAATTTTGGTATCAGAAGCTTTTATTGTTCTGTGTCAGCTGAGACCGTAAGCTTGCGTGCAAAGAAAGAAAAAAGGCAGAGTTTTATTTTAAAAGGAAACAGAACTATATATCACTTGGCATACAGTCAAGTTCCTACCCGTTTAATTTTTTTTTTCCGAAAGTGCAAGTCAGAGTAGCCATAGTCAGGGAAGAAGATGGCTTCCAACTACAGCTGGCACACTGTAGATTACTTGAAGCAGTTGTGCGGGGACAGAGGAGTCCCGTTCGAGGTGACAGCCAAAAAGCAGAACCTCATAGATGCCCTGATGGTAGCAGATACCTAGAGCAGCGAGTCATGGACTGTGACTGGAAAGGACCAAACCTCGAGTGTGGCAGGGCTAGCAGCCAGTGCAGTACCCAGATCCAGTGAGGAGGGCAACAGGGCCACTGTCAGTGAAGGGCCACAGCAGCAGCAGGGGAAGGTCACCAGTATACTGAATCCAGAGATACTCTGGCTACAAATTGAGTTGCGCAGGATGGAGCTGGAGTTCCAGGAGAAGAGAGAGTGAGAGAAGCAAAAGGCGGATCATGAGGCAGAGCGAGAATGCTGAGAGGGAACAGCGAGAGGCAGAGCAACAACAGAGCGAGGCAGACTGTGAGGAGCATGAGCGCCAGTGAGCTGCAGAGGAGAAGAGAGAATGAGAATGCTGAGACGCGGACCGTGAGGAGCAGGAGCGCCAGAGGCAACATGAACTGGAGAAGATATAACTCCAACTAGCGGCACCAGAGCAGGAAAGTGGCTTGGGTTTAACTGGGACTGCAGGACTGGGTTACAAATTGAACTCCAAATTAATGCTGAGTTTAAAGAGGTGGAGGATATAGATGCCTTTTTAAATTCTTTGGAAAAAGTTTGTATTCAGGCAAACATTCCTAGAGAGTCCTGGTGCTTCCAGCTATCCCTGCTATTTACCAGGAAAGCTCAGGATGCATTGGGTCAAATGGACAATGAGGACAGCAATGATTATAGCACACTAAAAGCTGCACTGTTAAAAATGTTGAACTAACTGCTGAATCATACAGAGCTAAATTTTGTAAGCTCAGGAGAAGCCCTGATATGAGCTACGAGGAGCTAGCCATGAACCAACGTCAGTTGTTAAAACGTTGGGGGGAAGGGATTGAGGCAAACTATGTTGATAAAATTGAAAATGTGATTTTATTAGAACAGTTTTATTGGGCATGCCCAGCAGAGCTAAAAACCTGTCTAGAGGACTGAGATCCCAAAACAGTGCAAGAGGCTGCTGAACTCTCAGACCGCTATGCCAAGAGCAGACCTGCTCTGACAGCGAAAGGGGCAGGCGTGGCAGTGCAGAAAGGGGAAAGCATGCCTTCAGGGCAGCTAAAACCCTCACTGCTTCCACCGAAACCAGTTAGCCCCGGGTTTCAGAGAAAAGATTTCTCTGAGAGAAGAACTGAATGTTGGTTGTGTAAAGAAACTGGGCATATTGCCCAACAGTACCCCAAAAAGGCGAGCAATACACAACAGGGTGCTAGAAAAGAAGTAGGTTGTTTGTGTGTCCCTGGAAGCATGCCAGTGAACATGAGGGAACATATGCACCCAGTCATGGTAAATGGTATGCAGACGCAAGGGTTAAGGGACACAGGGGCATCCCTGACGTTAGTAAAGGGGGATCTGGTACAGCCTGGTCAGCTTATACCCAATAAATACATCACTGTCCAAGGGTTCATTGGTGAAGAGAAAATATTACCCCTCGCTAGTGTTCTTTTAGACTGGGGTGAAACGGGGAACTGTGCAACAGGTGGCTGTAGCCAAAACATTAGCAGTGGATGTGATCCTGGGCAACAATCTAAAACGGGATGGTATGTGCAGTTACCCGTAGCCAAGCAGCAAGGGAAAATTGTAGTTCCCTGAATCCCACAGAAGCCATTGTGGAAACCACTGAGAGGCTGGTTCCCCAGGCTGTGTCTCCTGATATGGAGATTAATGAAGAGGGGGTAGAAATTTCCCCAGTGGCCAGCAACCACACAGCTACAGAGGGTTACTCTGAAGAGGGAGGGAGGGGTGACCCCTTGTGAGAGGGTTGGGATTGACAGTGATCCTGAGTGCTCTGACGCTAGTGCTAGGGACCCTAGTTTAGCGACTGAAGGGGACCTGTCCCATGCCTTGGGAATGTGTGAGGGGTTTGCAGCTGCTCAGAGAAGTGACCCTAGTTTAGAGAAGTTGAGGGCTTGGGCAGACTCGGATGGCACACAGGGAGGTGATGGCAGACATAAGGTTTATTAGGAAAATGGACTTATGTATACTCAGGCAGTACAGAGAGAGGGAGGGATGCTAGGCAGGCAGCTTGTCATTCCCAAGGGGTATCGTTAGCAGTTGCTCAAGGTTGCACATGATATTCCCTTGTCTAGTCATCTGGGAATCGTGCGCACAACACAGTGGTTGGCCCAGAATTTCTACTAGCCTAACTTCACCCAGCAGGTGAAAGAGTATTGCAGGTCTTGTCACTGGTGCCAAGAAATAGGGAAGGTGGGCAAGAAAACCCAAGCTGCCCTGATTCCATTGCCCATAGTGAAGGAGCCATTCCATAGGGTGGGAATGGATATTGTGGGACCTTTAAATACCCCCAGCTCCTCAGGGAAGAGATTCATCCTGACTGTGGTGGATTATGCCACTCGATACCCAGAGGCAGTCGCCCTATCCTCACTGAGGACAGCCAAAGTGGCAGATGCCTTACTTGGGATTTTCTACCGTGTTGGGTTTCCGCAGGAGGTAATCACCGATTGAGGGGGTTCCTTCATGTCGGACCTGATGAAATGTTTATGGGAGAAGTGTGGGGTGGTGCAGAGATGCATGACACTGTATCACCCACAAGCCAATGGGCTTGTGGAGAGATTCAATGGTACCCTAAATTCAGTGTTCCTGGCATTTGCTGAACAGCATGGAAGGGACTGGGAGAAATACCTTCCCCACCTGTTGTTTGCATACAGGGAGGTGCCCCAAGAGTCAACAGGAATTTCCCCCTTCGAACTCTTATATGGACGCCGGGTACGTGGGCCACTAGACTTGATCCGGGAGGACTAGGAAGGCAGTCACGCCACCCAGGGAACTCCCATTGTGGTTTATGTCCTAAGGTTAAGAGAAAGGCTAAAGGAGCTTATGGGGACAGCCCAGAGCAACCTAGCAGCTGCCCAACAGAAACAAAAAGTGTGGTATGACCGCAGAGCCAGAGCTCGCTCGTACATGGTGGGTCAGGAAGTCATGGTCCTTATTCCAGTCCGGAAAGACAAGCTGCAAGCTGAGTAGGCAGGACCGTACAAAGTGGTTAGGAAGGTAAATGATGTGAACTACATTGTGGAGTTACCTGACCGAAGATAGACAGAAAGGATGTACCATGTCAACATGATGAAGCCATATGCCAATAGGGCTGACATGGTGTTTGCAGTGTGTAGTCATGGGGAGGGAACGGACAAGGAGACCCCCTTCTGGATTTACTGGAAGAAAGTCAGCAGGAGTCCTCTGTGGAGGCAGTAAAATTGTCTCTCCAGCTGACCCCGGACCAGATCCAGAAAGTAAGGGAGGTTTTAGCAGACTTTGCCCCCTTGTTTAGCACTAAACCTGGACTAACCTCCTCAGTGACGCATGATGTGGAGACAGGGACACAGATGCCCATATGGCGGACAGCATATCGGGTGTCAGAGGCTGTCCAAAAGGACATTAGGAGGGAAATGGAGGAGATGCTGGATTTAGGGGTAATCCAGAGATCCCACAGTCCCTGGGCCTCACCCGTAGTCCTTGTACCCAAGCCAGATGGCTCAACTCATTTCTGTGTGGACTATCATGGACTGAATGCAGTCACAAAGTCAGACGCCCACCCAATGCCCCGGACGGACGGATGAACTCCTGGGCAAGTTGGGAGGGGCGACCTACCTTACGACCATTGACCTGATGAAGGGGTATTGGCAGGTAGAGTTGACATACGGAGCTAGGGAGAGGTCTGCCTTCATCACTCTGATAGGCTTATTTGAGTTTACAGTAATGCCTTTTGGAATGAAGAATGCCCCGGCCACTTTCCAAAGGTTGGTGAACCAGGTGTTAAATGGTGCTGAGGAGTACGCCGTGACATTCCTGGATGACATTGCCATCTTTAATACCAGCTGGCAGGAACACCTATCCCACCTTAGGGAGGTGCTGGACAGGATACAGAGGGCTGGGCTCACTGTCAAAGCCTAGAAGTGCCAGGTGGCCATGGGAGAAGTGGCATACCTCGGGCATGTGGTAGGCTGAGGACAGCTCCATCCTAACCAAATAAAGATATCGGTGATCCAGGTGTGTCCCAGACCAGAAACCCAGAAGCAGGTCAGGAGCTTTCTAGGGACAGCAGGGTACTACAGGAAATTTGTACCCAGTTACGGTGCCCTGGCTGCTCCCCATCTGACCTGACAAAGAAAAGGATGCCAAAGAAAATTACCTGGGGCCCAACCTGTGAGGAAGCCTTTACTAAACTAAAGGAGACATTGTGCAGTGCTCCTGTTTTGACAAGTCCTGGCTATAGCAAGACCTTTATAGTTCAGACTGATGCCTCAGATGTGGGTATTGGGGCAGTACTGAGTCAGACATCTAGCCAAGGGACAGATCACCCAGTAGTGTACCTGAGTAGGAAGTTACTTCCCAGGGAGCAAGCGTACTCCATGGTGGAAAAGGAGTGTCTTGCTACAGTGTGGGCCCTAAAGAAATTAGAACCATACTTGTATGGGCAGCATTTTGTGGTGCAGACTGACCACAACTCCCTGGTTTGGCTGATGCAGATGGGGGAAAAACAATGGCTGATTGCTAAGATGGAGTCTTGCTTTACAAGGGTATGATCTGACAATAATGTATGTTAGAACGCTGTTAACCTTAGGAAATCATCATTTCCTAAGGTTGTTAACCTATCGATGTGACGTAGATATGTTGTTAACCTATCGATCCTACGTCACATTGATAGATTAACAACAGTGATAGTCTCTTGCATGTCGTGCTTTTTGAAGCGGGGAACCGACTGAAGGGAAACTGTGAGGAAGGACTGAAGGGCCGCGCCGGTGACTTTTTAAAAAATGTAAGCCATTTTATTTTTGATAGTGGGACCATACACTATAAAAAATAATGTATAGTCCCTCTATCAGCAACCAGTCAATTTTAACTGTCTCGAGGTTACCATGGCGACGTAAACCTCTCGAGCTTAGCTCTTGAGGTTTACATGGTCGCCCTGGCAACCTCTCAACTGTTAACTGACTGGTTAACGATAGAGGACCATACATTATTCTCTATATTGTACATAGGGCTGGAGCGAAAAACAAGAACTCAGATGGGCTGTCTAGGGTTTATGAGGAGTGAACTGATTTGGGAAACTCATCCCATGCAGGAGATAGAGTCCCCAAATTCAGTCTAGGTGGGGAGATATTGTGACATGGACAGTCATTTCTGAGTGCTGTAGTATCATTTTTTTTTGTAATATCAAAATGGGTTATGGACTGTCTGTCATGAGAGATGCTGAAAATCTGTCGCACCCCCCCTCCCCAGGTTTCAGCTGAAAGATGAAAGCCATGAGAAAATGCTGAAACAGCATGTGAGATCACACACACACACCGGTTTTAGATACCAGGTGTTACATGGCAGGCCAAATGTTATTTACAGACTTTTGTAAGTTAATTATAGATGTTGCTGTTAAGAGGGAAATCGTTAAAAAAAGGTTTATGACATTAGAAGGGGAAGCCAGGTTTAGCAAAGTGGCGCTAAGTTGTAAATGTTCCTCTGATGCCTGTGTGAGCGAGGATACCGATTTAAGATCAAAGAGGTATCATTTGAAGAGCATAAGAGTATGCTGAGGTTGCAGAATTTAATTCTTGAAAAAGACATCCTGTTTTTTTTATTAAATATATTTTTTTTATATATATTCTGACAGAGGATGAGCTAGGTGACCGAACCCAAAAGGGGGTTGGCAAATACAGTTTGCTTTAAGGAATATTCTGTTTTACTTCAGAGACACTTTTATCTAGACTCTGACAAGGAAACATCTGTGAGCACTTTTAAACAGGTATTTAGAAAGATAGACAACATCTAAATATTGTTGTAGAAATTTGCACTGTTTAAACTTTGTTCTTTTAAAAGATTTGTATGTCTTGTGATATAACAGTTCTGTATTTTGTGTTTTACATATTTTTATTTATTTTAGTAAAATTCTTTTTAGAGCATACTTGGTCTGTCTTTGAATTTTCTTCCATTTGTAAGAAAAGTATATATGGTTATTGCAGACACTAGGGGTAAGCTTGAATGGTGATACCAAACTGGAAAGAGAAGTGTTTTAAATCTGAGGTCTTTCTATTAAAGTTTTTAAGGGTTCATCTCTGTATACCTGGTTAGGTGCCCGTAGGCAAAGATATCTGGCCCCCCGAATACAGAAATATCTGAGCCTCTGCATTGGGTATGCTAGCAAGAGGTTCACAGTTTGAATCCCTCCAAGATTTGAGACCAAAGGTTGATCTGAACTCACAAAACAGACAAGAGGGTTACCTTGTTCTGTTAAACTGTTCACAAGACTGCGCTCGGAGGTTGGCACTTTGGGAGTAGAGGGCCTGACTTGCTGAGTGGGTTTGTGACAGATTTTCAGCATCTCTCATGACAGACAGTCCATAACCCATTTTGATATTATTATGGGGAATAAAAAAGCCTTTCTTTACAAAAAGTAGTCTTTAGTATTTTAGGAGGAAGTGCGGTAGTCTACCTGTCCTGTCCTTTTTGACATGGGGTGGGGGAGAGGTGGCATGCTGGGTTAAAAAGAAAAATTATGGGGATGAGCTAGCAGCCCTGATATCCACACACACTTTTACCTCGCTCCAATGGTCTGTACTAATAAACTGTATCAAACCTTTTACTTTGTCTCCAATTTGGCTGAAACTTGCTATACCTCTGCGGGATACCTTTTGTCATTAACAGTGAACATATGGGGCAGATCCAGCAATGGAAGAGTTGAAAAACACTGCTGGGACATCTCAGGACATTTTCAAGCCCAAGCATGCTGCTAGAGAGTCAGAAAAGGCAGTAGAAGTGGGCCTTTGGGGAGAACTAGAGATCAGTGTCTCAGCAGTGAACACCATGCTAAAAGTGAACAAGTCGCTTGACCTGTTAAATAACAAATTTGACTCTTTTATGCAGTGACTGCTGAAAGTTAAACAGCGAGTGGATGCTCATACTTTAAAGGTTGCGGAAGTGACGAGTAGTGCAGGCAAGGCCCTCACTGTCTCAACTGGATTAGTGAAAGAAAATGAACTTGAACTTGAAGTGATACAATCCTACTTAGAATGTGCAGAAAACTTTCTGCAGGAATATAATGTCTGAATAAATGGCCTGGCTGAGGGGTTTGAGGGTGACTCCCTAACAAAAACAATGACTTCAGGGTTGGCAGAGGCCCTGGGACTGGACATGGCACCGTAGACCGTACTGATTGAGAAGTGCTGTTGGATAACTGTGAGAATGAAACCCACTGAATCAATGCACAGAATCTTGCTATATCAGACTGGGCTCAGTGAACCAAAGAAACATGATTCTGCAAGCCGCAAAGAGAGTAAAGGACCTGGAGGTGGATGGTGCAAAAAATGTTGATGTTCCCAGATTTGTGCTTTTCATTGAGGCAGTGTCAAACAACCTTTAAGGGAAGGAAAAGGAAGCACTGTGAGATGAACATCCTTTTCAGCTTGGTCTATCCGGTGAAACTTAGGGTCCAGTACGCTGGACATAGTTACATCTGTGCAGACCCTAAGGACTTCGGCTCACTTCTAGCCAGGATAAAGATACTTCTCGAGCTGGAAACAGTGAAATGGATTCTGAAGCTGAAGCATGAAAAGCCAGAGTAGAGAGGCTGTAAGTAAAGGGAGCTAAAGAAGTGGGTGTCCAGTTAGTACTATGGTATTCCTAGAAGAGTTGAACTTTTGACATGTCGCTCATTCATACCATCTTTCACAGGATAGAATCTTGGCCTTGGCCGGCCGGTGGCACTGAGACTTAAGGTGTTGAATGCCAGACCTTGCTCCACGTCAGCGATTCATGTTTAAGAATGAGCAGGGGTTGCAAGGGGACAGCGGGGGGAGGATTAAGCATCCAACGAACTGCTATCCTCTTGGGGGGGGGGGACTGCTGACTCTGCTGAATGACTGCCACCAGGCAGGGACCTGGTGGTAGTGTGGTCTAGGAGTGGCAGAAGCAGGGTGGGTGCTGTGGGACTCTGTGGCCTACATGTGCCTCCGTGTGTGCACACTGACATGTGCTCGACAGCAGGGAATTGGGAGAAAAGAGGATGAAAATGGTGGTTAGGCAGGCATTCATGATGTCTTGCTCACTGATCTCCCACCTGCCTCACCCCAGGACCTAGGATGACTGGACTGTGGTTTAGGGAGAGAGCCCTCCCCTGTCTGGCCCCTCCACAGAGGGAAACCAATTCGAACCATACTGGTAAGTCCTGGGGAGGTGATGGATGGTGGGGGTTGACAGGGCAGGGCTGACAGGAGCCCAAACCTGCCTTGGCCATGGAGCAAAAAATGTATGTAGAAAGCATCCTGGTCTTGGTTGTTAGACTAAATTTCTAGCTACAACACTTACATAAAATGGTGCTGTATCTGGGACCTGCAGTTGGTACATTTTTTTTCTTTCAACTCAGCTGTTCACCTGTCTTTACCATATGCCATTACTGTTAAAGGATAACACCTGTCCTCCCAGAAGCCACCCAACCCCCCTCCCCAATTAGGCTTTTAAGCCAAAAAAATGCAACAACAAAAAAAAATAATTCTTTCTGTGGCTTAAAATGCAGCCTAGTGTACAAGCCATAATGTAAACATATCCCGTGCTGTGAGGCAGTATTTTACATTCTCAGTGTGGCACCACTCAGTTTATCACTATACAGTAAGTGGTACTGTGCTGCACTGAGAATACAAAATTGTCGCCACGCAGTTCGGAGTATGTTTTTATTATTTTTTTGGCACAGCGGGCTGTGTTTTTAGACACAGAGGTCATTAAAAATGATTTTTTAGGCTTAAAACCCCTATTTGGTGGGTGGTGGGGTGCTGGGAGGATAGGTGTTTTCTCTTAAGATGTCGATAGCCTTACTGAACTCCGCCTGTTCTATTTTAAATATATTGATGTGGGTTCTACTGTATATAGACTTGTTGAAAGTGCAGCTTGTCAGTCTTAATTGCTGAATAGTGCTGCCTATTTCTTTGTGACATGTCATATAAATGGAGGGGGCACAGCATAACTATTGCATAAGTTTGCTAGCTGATCTGAATTACTCAATGTTTATTTGATATGAGAAACATGAGGTTGTGCTGAGATGGGTCAACAGTTTGAACTCGTTTCCAGGAATTAGTTGGAGCTGTTAAATTAATGATTTTTTTTTTGTATTATTTTATTTATGTCCCCTATGTGCTCCGAAGCTGCCTCTCCTTCGGGCCGCCATGGTCCACAGACATTCCACCTACTGTCTCCCCCTCGGCCACCTACCTCATATCTGCAGCCTTCCATGGGGTAGCCCAGTGTAACCCTTCACTGGGTGGGTCCCCCTCCTCCGAGGAGGGGAAGGCACTGATGGGAGGAGCCCAGCACACTATTCTTTTTCAGTCCTGGGTGCTGCTGAGGCATTTTGTGGCTTCTGGGGAGTTTTCAGAGGTGCCCGGGGCTGGCAGCTATCATCCGGCTAGTCTTCAGAGTGGTTTCCTGTTTTCTGTTTTTCCAGACGTGCTGTTTGTGTAGTGCCTCCGTTCTCCACTGGGGGGCCGCTACCGAACGAGGCCATTCCCAAACCCACCCCAGGGTAGGAGAGCAGTCTATTGGATGCTCAATCCTATCCTCCCCCTTCCGACCCCTGATGACCTGAGTCCGTTCCCGAACCCGGGTCACCGGTGTGGGTCAAAGTAAGGTGCCAGTGCCTCAACTCTCTACGCCACTGGGCTGGACTTACTCAATTATTTTTATTGCTATCAGAATAGATATAATGGTGGGTTCTGTGAAATCTTTTAAATGCTACATTATGTTCGGTATAAATTTACAACAGTTTAGTGTTCAAGACAGATCCCAGCACATCAGTTGCAATTTGCTTAACTTTTTATGCTTGTATTTGTTTTTTTTTTTAAACTCTATTCTCGGTTGATTTCTGCAGGGATGTGTCACATAGCAGCCTAGGGGGTTCCCCCATCTCCCATCTAGCATTCCCCCTGGCCCCCCCTACACAGGCATACTGACTATGGCTTGCCTCCCATGGCAGGGCTTCCCCCAGGAGGCTGGGGAGGAGACCGAGATCTATCTGTATTCCCTGGCTGTTTGGGGCAGCATTCAGTGGATGGGGAAGGGGGTCACTCGATGTCACACTGCAGGAAGACCAAGTTTATTTTTTGGGTTGTATACTCCACCCTGATGGACTGGACATGCAGTGTTGCCCTGGCAAGCAGGACATGCTGCCACACCTTATGTGCTGTTGTACACCACATCCACCAATCACTGTGTAACCCCCTTACAAATAGGGGTTCCTGAAAAGTCTTCCTTAAGCTTGCTTAAATGCTCACTGTCAGGTTGGAGTCCTGCGTTTTAGCAGTTTAAATGTATTGCTAGAGCGTGCCTGTCTAGCCTTTGTCTACTGTCTTTTTAAGAGCTGCCTGGATTGCAATCATAATTGATCTGAGAGGGAGCTCTGTTAGAAGATGTACTTGTTTGCTGATCATTTGTTAGAGTAGTAATAATATTGCAGTTTGTTTTAACCTGCCTTCTTTGCAGCATGGACAGTTCTGTTTGTTTCTATCATCTTGGTCCTGGACTGCTGAAATGGGCCAATCAGTACATTTGGGACTCTAAAATGGAGCCTGCCTACAGGTGCTTGGTGATGCTAAAACTTGCAGGAATTGTAGTTTTGGGTTTTGGTGCCTAAAATAACCTGGAGGGGGAGCTCTTGTTGTGACTGACAGACAAATCAGCCAACCAGACCTTTTTGGATCTTGGGGAAAGTCCCACACTGCTTGCAGTTGCAGTTAGATCTGAGTTAGGAAGTGAAGAAGTAACAGCTAGAGATAGTTCGAGCAGCAATCCATAGTGGAATTCCGCGGGAGAACTGTGGAAAGGTCGGAGTTTGGCCTGCATGCCTGCCTGCCTGCATGCTGTCCCTGAGAGGGAACTTGTACTTTTTTGGGACTGAATCCGAATTTGGAGAACGAATTAAGCCACTGAATTGTGACCAGATTTAAACCTGAAGAAGACCAAAGATTCGCTGAATGCGATCGGCCTGTCAGGACTTCCAGCTACCTCTGAACTCCCAGATTGTGCAGAGACTCTATAATTGTGACTGGAGAGCCATTTGCGTGGTACAGTGGAATTTCCTTACATGTGAATGTGCTGTGTGCTTATAGTGAGTTGTAATTTGGTTCCCCACTGTGTGTCTGAACTGTGTTTTGCTTGCTGGAGGCTGTATCCAGCTCCACAAACTGAATCCATATCCATTTCCATTTGCCTGGGCCCTGCTACACTGGCCCAACCCGAATACCTGCTATGCAGAGAAAGTCATCGACGAGAGACTGGCCTGGGGATCAGCCCCGTGCTCAATGCCTTGAACAGGAATGATGCCTCAGTGATTCGTGTGGGCCCTGCTTCTACGGGCACTCTAACTCAACAGCCTGCAGTCTCGATTTCATCCTGCCTGTGTCCAGTACTGGGTATCATGAGTAAACATCAGCGTAGCTGCCTGCAACAACAGCTAAATCTAAAAGTGTTGTCATCTGATTGTCTTGTTGCCTTTTCTTTCACAAACTGAGCCCTCCGTCTCCTGATTACAAATAGTGTGTGTTGTGCATGTTGCTTTCTTCCATCACAGGTCCCCAACTAGTTGCAATGTTCCTGGCTAGCCCACCATTTTCCTACCTGGGTACCCAGAGTGTGTGACTGTGTAGGGACTCTGAACTGCATGCATAACTGTCTGATTAATATAGCATTTAAGCAAATCAACCTGATTACGTCCCAGCCTTGTTCAAGTCCCCTGAATAAATCCGATTTAACTTTGTTTGCATTTAACCTGTCTGTAGTTCCAGTTTGTGCCAAAAGTATTGAACTGTTGCTATTGCTGTGTTTAACCTTCTTTTACAGGGGTTCCCCAGGGTCAGCTAGAGGAACCAGCCCTGGTGGTAAGTGCAAACAGTGTGGTTAATTGCCTGGTGAGTAGGAGGCATTGTGAAAGTAATTACTGTGTTTTGTTCAGGCCACTAGAAGGGAAAGAGGGGGGTTACAGTGTCTCGGAGGGCTGTGCCCTGGTTAGCTTGACCACTAACAACCCTGACCGGAGGCACCCGTTTTATTACCCAGGCCCATTAACCTGCTACTAGCCAAGCAGGCAGGGGTCCTAGCCCTTGGGATAGCACCACCTAGGGGTTACAACTCCAACTGCATTGGACTCTGGTTATCCTTCCCCCAGATGCTGCTAAGGGTAGGAATATCGCTGCTCTGTAAAACCCTCCCTCCATGAAGGAGGAGACCAGTCCCTCAGACACTTATTCTTCTCTCCCTGGCCAGCCCTCCAACTCTCGTACACTCCAAATTCATTCCCAAATTTTGAGTTGTCATGGCCACAAGCGGTTGCACTACTGCTTCACCAGTTGGCCATCTATACACTTGTTTTTCTTTATAATCAAGAGCTCTGCCAATATGTTGTCAGGATCTGTGGTATCCACAAAGTTGTAGCAACAGGGGAGTCATCAAGTCAAGCTACTATAATTGTTTGCATGTATCAATAATGTATGGCCTTCTCGTGACTTTTACGTACTGTACTGTACCAAAGTATAAATACAAAGTTTAAAGCAGCAGTGCAGTGAAAAAAGTTTTTCCAAAAAGGTAATTTTCTGCTATAGTTGTGAAAAATATTGGCAGAACTGTTGATTTGGGCTGTCTAGATGCTTCCTATGCCATGTACTGAACATTTGAATTTTTGCCTGGAGTCTTACATTCCTGGGATCCTCAATATTATTTCTATGCAAAAATGAGACGGCCATCTTTTTGTGTTGAGAAATAATTATTTTAGAACTTACATAAAATTCTTTAATGATAATGAAAACTGAAAATGTTGCCACCAAAATAAACTAGAAGACATCTTCCATCAATTAGGAAGAAAAAAGGTGGGATCAAATTTAAACCCATTTTCGTTGCTTTGCTGCTTTAAATAAAATCATTCATCCCATGCAAATCTTATTGCAACACTGCAGTACTTTCACATTTCAAACCTCTGTGCTTGTGCCGTCTTGTTATTGTTGGTCTCTGTATTCAAAATTCTCTGTAAGCGACACACCTGGTAATAATATACAGTGTTATACACAAATGAATGTGACTAGCCAGCTACTATTGCACCCTCCCAGTTCCCCTTGCAGTTTACTTGTTAGAATAAAGTCCACTGCTAAGCCACTGACTCGAACATGTTTAACTTATATTTGGTAATTCACTGCAGTTACAGTGACATGCATGGAAAAGACAAAATAAACACCAACAAAATAGCACCTAGGGTCTAAGGTGCCTGCAGTCATGGTAGAAAAAGTGTCAATAAACAGCAAGAAAACTGCAGCACCCAGAGTACCAGCACACAAATGTACAAAGTGCTCCGGTAAACTGTTTAAACAAAATTGCCGTCAGTACTAAAAAGAAACACGAGAACGCACCATGGGAGGCCACACCAGATGCATGTAAGTGTACAGTGCAAGCGGATACCAAAACAGCTGAATCAGTTCCTTGCAGAGATTGGAACACAGACACTTTTGATCTTCTAATACTGAATATGTTTATTTCATGAAAAACAAACAAAAAACAAACATAGCCGCTAACCAAGGGTGGCTAAGAGAAATGGCTCCAGTATTTCATGCCACAGTGTGCTTCTACAGGAGCTGTGGTAACAAGAAAAAAGGTAGAAGAAAGGCAATACCCAAACATGTATCATTATGTCTACTTGCACACATGTGCAATAAACATAGTGCCATCATCAGAGTTTTCGGAGGTGTGTCATCCGTCTTCCAATTCAGTCAGTGTGTTTGCAGGTGTGGTCGCAGTTCTCCAATCAATGCTGCAGCTGTCTATGACAGCAGTTAAAAATACAGTGCCATACAGTTGAAAGGGAGAGCTTCATTTCAGTGAGCAGAGCTCCCCCTGTACACACGCACGCATAATCGTGCTCAGCGCCCCCACACACACACTGTATGGCCGGGGTGCCCAATCCCCGTCAGCTCCAGGCCCCCAAACAGCCTTCCAGCTGCCATGCTGGAGCCCACCCCAGCGTGGCAAATGTCTTGCATCATCAGCTTTCCAGGAGCCACGCTGGGAGCTCACCCCAGCATGGCAAAATGGTTAATGGCTGGCAGGGGTGCCAATCCCGTTGGCTCAAGAGCTCCCACTAGGCCTTCCAGCTGCCACGCTGGGAGCTCACCCCAACGTGGCAAACGCCCCACGTCAATTAAAAAAAAAAAAAACTGTAAAGAAAAAAACATTCCTTCGGCGGTTGCCCTGCCCATCCTCTGTGCACCTTACCTCCCCACACCACCACCTTACCTCAATCTTATCTCCGGAGCTCGGCGCCACGCTCTTCGGTGGACCGGGAACACGTCTGCACTCTTCAAAGCTGACCGCGAACTGAGGAAATGCCGGTAAGCTGTATAATGTAATAAATAGGGTTTTTCCAACCTTAATGCATATCTCGGGCATTTGTTTGGAATTTGTGCACCAAATTTTCAACATGGGGTTTTTGGGACTCCTCCTCGTGAATTCTCTCACTGTCATGGCATTAATCAGGCCCGAAGGGTGATTTCGCAGTCACTGCATGAACTCAGCTTTTGGGACCAACTAACGAAATGACAGTGCCAGTGTTCATAAGGTGGGCTCTCAAAAAGCCAATGTTGCAAATTTGGTGAAAAAAATTCCTAAAAATGACTGTTTTTCGAGCATGCGTTGGGCAGTCCCTATGCACACTCGTAAGTTCGCAAATTTTTAATATTTGCACTCCAGATTTTCAACATTGCCATTTTACCACACCTCCTTATGAGCAGTACAGCTATCATTTTTCACGTCGCCCAAAATGTGTTTTCCTGCATGTAGCGCACAATGGCGCAGTCAGTGTGTGCAATCAATGTTGGGACAGATTAAGAAAATCACAGTGACACTGTTCATGAGCAAAGGTCTTAAAATGGCTATATTGAAATTAATTGGCGAAATCCCAATCATTACTGTTTTAGGAGCGCACATTGCGCAGTTCCTACGCATGCTCGCAAGTTTGCAAATTTTTAATATTTGCACACCAGAGTTTCAACATTGCCATTTTATTACGCCTCATTAGCAGTACAGCTGCCATTTTTCACATCTCACCCAAAATGTGTTTCTGCACATGTAGCGCACAATGGTGCTGTCGGTGTGCAAAAGCAATGTTTGGGACAGATTAAGAAAATCATAGTGACACTGTTCATGAGCAGAGGTCTTAAAATGGCTATGTTGAAAATTTGGTGTCAAAAGTCCATAAAATGACTGTGTTACTAGTGAGCATTGCGCAGTTTCCACGCACCCTCGTAAGTTCATGAATTTGTGATATTTTTAGTCCAAATTTTCACCAGTGGCATTTTTCCCCACTTCCTTATGAACAGTACAGCTGTCATTTTTCTCAACGTGGCCGAAATGTGTTTTCACTCTTTCAGCACAGAAATGCATGGTCACTGTGGGAAATCATTGTTCGGGACAGATAAAGAAAATCACAATGACACTGTTCATGATCGGATGTCCCAAAAGGCCTGTGTTGACAATCTGCTGTAAAAAATCCCCAAACTAATTTCATTACGGGTGCGCATTGCACAATTTCTACGCTCACTCGTGACTTCACAAGTTTTTTTTTAATATTTTCACTGCAGATTTTCAAACATTGCCATTTTTTACACCTCCCCATGAACAGTACAGTTGTGATTTTTCACATCCTGTTCGGAATGTGTTTTTGCACCTGTGGTGCTAAGTGCCATAGTCGCTGTACAAAAGCAGCTTTCAGTTAACAAACTGATATTGCAACTGTTCATGAGGTGGGGGTCACAAAAGAAACATGTTGAAAATTTGGAGTAAAAATACCAATGAATGCCTGAGGCGTTAGGGTTTCCGACCATAACACCCCACCCTGTAGAGAATGACAGGCATCAGGGGTGTGACTTGGGATTCTCGCCTTTAATGCTCATACCATTCCACACCCTGCAGCCAGTGAGAGGAATCGAGGTGTGCCTTGGACTCTTCTGCCCCAAAGTTCACCCCATTCTCCTATACAGCACCCATCTCCCATTATACAAACTAGGGAATATGGGTGTGGGCAGGACAGTAGTGTGGTGGGTAGGTAACTGGCTGGGCGGCAGGACACAGAGGGTGGTGGTAAATGTCTGTCACTCCACAGAGGGAAGAGTGACCAGTGGGGTACCGCAGGGATCAGTGCTGGGACCGGTCCTATTCAACATCTTCATCAGTGACATTGCACAGGACCTAGAAGGCAGAATTTTACTGTTTGCTGATGACACAAAGCTCTGTAACAGAGTAGACACACCAGAGGGTGTAGACAGAATGAGAAGGGACTTGCAGAAACTTAAACAATGGTCAGGGATTTGGCAGTTGAAATTCAATGCAAAGAAGTGCAAGATAATGCAAATGGGGCACAAAAACCCTGGCACAATATATCAGTTGGGGGGTGAGGATATAGCATGCACCAAGCAGGAAAGGGATCTTGGGGTTATCATCTCTGATGACCTCAAGGTAGGGAAACAGTGTGAGGAATGGGAAGGGGGTCTGCATTAGTGAGATCCAGATTTTCTGTCAGCCACTTTCTCTTGGGGTCCATCTCCTGGGACGCCCAGCTGCAGGCCTGTTGTATGGACCGGAGGAGTTCTACGAAGGACAGATCCTCCGGTGGAGACTCCTTGGGTTGAGGCTGTATAGGGGAATGATGCTCCAAATGGCCCACAGAGTCGGAGTCTGAATTCAAGTAGGAAGACTGTGGTCTACTGGGCAAGAAGTCACATCTGGGACTGCCTCCATGACCCTAGCTCCTGAGGGAACCCTCGTAGGATGCCTGCCCGAATCTCTATCAGACGTACGATCCATAGGGGATGGGCTCCTTGTTAGTGCCCTGTGGGTCGGGGTGGCAGCCACGACCCATTGGGGTTGATCCAACTCTTGCAAAAGTTGGTAGCTGGCATCCTGCTACCATGCCGGGATAGTCCCTTGGGATTCCTGCTGGGGTGAGGGGGGGGTTGGGGGGAGGTGGCGGAGGCCGGTAGCCTGGGTACCCCGTAGAATAAGGGGGGTAGCCAGGTGTCTGGTATCAGTAATGGTATGGATGGTAGCCTTGGTGCATATGGCCCTGGCCCAGCATCAGGTACCCTGGCGTCGGCACCTGCGATGGCCCTCCCGGCATCGGGTAATAGAGGAACTTGAGGTGGCAGTTAGCTGGAATAGTTCCCCATAGGGCTCCTCCCTGGAGGAGAGGAGGGAGCGAGAGAGAGGATATGATAGAGACATACAAGTATCTTACAGGGAGGAACAGGGTGCAGGAATACACTATTTAAGTTAAAAAGATGTTCCAGGACTAGAGGGCATGGGGTGAAGTTGGAGGGAGGACGATTCAGAGGAAACATGAGAAAGAATTTCTTCACAGAAAGGGTGGTGGACAAGTGGAACACCCTGCCAGAGGAAGTGGTGGGGGCTGAAACAATCACGGGATTTAAGAATGCATGGGATAGACATAAAGGAATTCTGGAGGTCAGGGGTAAGGGGCAACAGACTTCTAGGAAAACATAAACTGAACCTTCAAGCTCAAATGGGCAGACTGGGTAGGCCATAGGCCCTTATCTGCCAACACTGTCTATGTATCTACAGTATGTATCTCACTGTATTTCCTGATGGAATGGGGTGCACATAAGGGCCAAAGACCCCAAGGCACACCGTGACTCTTGTTGGTGTCTGCAGGGTAGGGTGTGGTGAAATGGCATGGCCATTATGCCTGATGACCCAAAGGCACACCCCAATGCCTGTCAGTCTCTGCAGGATGGTGGTGGGGTTGGCTTCAGTTCAATACTTCACTGCCATTCCTATTATGCAGCTCTGTAACTCCTACACTACCAATGCCAATGCCAGCAAGCAAACATTCTGCATTAACAAATGCTTGTTTTAAAACAGCAACAGCAAGAGAGCAGCAACTGGCCAAACCACTACTCCATTGTTTCATTTCTCCTCTCTGGATACTCAGGGTGTTACTTTTATATCCAGAATTTAAGGTGACAGTGCTCTCAGCGTAGTAAGTTACCTGAAATTTACTTTACCATGGAACCACATAAGGTCACACGACTAAACTGCAACAATTCAGGGGCTGTACCTCAAGAAATGCTGATATACTGTATATGTGTTAAAGCTAACAAATAATAATTAGCAACATAATACGTTCTGAACAGTGAAATATTAAAGTGAAAAATACAGTGCAACAAACAAAAATGAAACTATAATGAAAGCTAAACAACTAATAACGTAACAATTAAAAGCAGTCACATTCTGATATATTTTGCTTCCAAATATGATATGGATATCAATTGCACATTTCTCTCCTTTCCCCCATCTCTTTTTAATAATGAATTTCAGTTATTTTTATTTTTGTTATTTTTTTATTTATCCCATGTTTGTAACCCTGGGTTTCGATACCCACCGTGTAGATAGATAGACAGCCCACTGGCATAATGGTATCACTACCGACTGCGACACTGATGACTCGATTTGAGAACAAGCCTGGCACAGTGGGGGGCAGGTTTCCATGTAGGGAGGGAGTAGGCACCCAGCAACAACAATGTCTCCTGGTGGTGGCCGGGGCAAGTGAGCCAGGAGCCTCACAGATGCATGGATTGGAGGATGTGGTGGACCTCAGCATGTCATGCATGGGAGGATGCATTGTGCACCAGGACATCATTGCACATCTGTGCCTCCTGTGGACTAAGCAGGAAAAAGTCCCCTGTGAAGAAGGCAGCATGATGCATAGGACCCTCTCTGCCACCTTGGCCACAGATCTGGGAATGTCCAGCTGGCCTGAGGTGATCTCGGTCTCTCCTCCTTGACCCCCTGGAGGAGCCCTCTTGTGGGGTGGGGCAAACCACAGTCATTGGACCACACAGGTTGGTCCTGTACATAGTGGTTGGGTGCGGGTGGGGAAAAACCTCACCTAGAGCAGATACAGGGGTGTGTCACTGCCAAAAACAGGGTGATAAAAAGAATGTGGAAAAAATACACAGTAGATAAGCTTGGAAAATGCAATCTTTCCTGATGCCCCAGAAGACTGTCCATATCATCTTTGTAAAGAAAAAACATGAAATTATGACTGTATTTAATTGTTATGTTATTACATAGTTATACAAGTTTGGGTGTTGCCTGTGTTTTGTATTTTTGCAGGCTACATTTTGGTATGATTATTTAATTAATTTACCAGAGCACGTTATATAAGTACATTTGTTTGCTGCATTTTTTTTTTACAGTGACATGTGTGACTGTTACTATAGAAATGTTCACACAAGTCTCTATGACCTTACTGAGCCACTGACTTGATGCAAAACATGTTCAAGTTGACGGTTTGGCGATTTGCATTTTTCTAATAAGTAAGCTGTAAGGGGAATAGGGAGGGTATTTTTTTTCCATATAGCTGTTTGGCCTCTGGCCACTGCCATGCACTTGCTTGAGGCATTGCTTTCAACTCCCCCAGTCAAGAGAGCCACTCCCCCTGCTGGTGAGTCAGTGGAGATCCACGTGGGGCAGAGTCTGAGCATTTCATTTATGGCACCAACCCTGTGGAATTCACTGCCTCATTCGCTAGAGAGGTCCTTCAAAAGGGAGCTAAATACATTGTTATTTAGAGAAGCTTTTCCCTCTAGTTGATTTGAGTTGATTTAAATTAAGTTAATTTAATACTGTATTTATATGTATTTTAACTGTTTACTTAGAATTTGCTGACTTGTACAGTGCCTTGAGTTATAATGAAAACGAGTGCTTTATTAAATGAATAAATGAATTTATAAATGAAATGAAAAGGATGCTGGTGTCATCATTAATGACAGCTGGTGCTTATCAGATTTTTCCTGTTTCTCCCTATTGCCCCCCCAAGCCCCACCACATGTATAAGATTATGTCTGCAGACTTCGCATGCAGTCAGTGAGATGCTATGGAGGAGCAAGCTCCCTGGCCCACCGTAGGGGGTCATTGGTGTGGTGGAGCCTGGACTCGTATCCCTTCCAGCCAGGAACGCTACTGCATGGCAGCAGTTCCCCAGCCCCCTCCCTGGGATGCCTGGCTGGCTTCTGAGTCTGCTTCCTCACTTGGGTCACTGGCATAGGAGCGTGTAACGTTACCCACTGCATCATTGTGCAGCTTAGGGTGGGTAATTGCCAACTTGGTGACCATTTGGTTGCATTGCTTGCGGTATAATACTATGTAATATTATCCGATTTCCCACTTACAGCACTTTTAAAATATGGAGAACAAGAGTAATAAGGTCTGGTGCCGAGTTTTGTGGTTGGGGAAAAATGGCTGACAGTTTGTTTTTCTGCTTCTGTGGAGAGTGCAGAGATACAGTACCTAATGTAGTAAGGTGTGTGACAGGGTTGGTTGGGCCCTGTCCCATTTGTGGTGAGTAGACAGAGTTTGAAGCAAGGATTCTGCTTACTATCTCTGTCTTTTCTATTGGACTGCACAGTCAACTCTTGCCTTTACTTGATGTTCTTTTCCCTTTTTGCTGTCTCTATCATATATATATATAATATACTGTATATGTATATATATAAAATACTTGAATATGTATGAAACTGAGTTCCCTGATTTGTAAACTAGATGTAGTTATTACGGCTTAACTGATTACGGAAACAGCTCTTTGAGTTTATTAGCAATGTAACAGACTGTGACCTTTGACCTTAGGCTGGAGGAATCTGTCCGCAAAAGAGGTCCGCTTGTAGCTGGGTCACAATGCTCTGGAAGCTAGACTCCGACAAGGAATCTGAAGTTCTGGGTCACAGTGCTCTGGTGGAAGTTAGAATCTGACAAGATTCTGAAATTTTATGTGAAAAGAGAAGAGCAAGTGTCTTCAGGGCGATTTGTAATTTGGAGACCAGAAGCTACAGAGAGCTGGTTGATTGTACACTTCAGTTCTGAACTCAGAAATTGGACTTTGTTTTTGGACTGCCTATGCTGAAAACCAGTCTGTACATTTCTTTTGGTTTTTATTCTTTTGTTACTACTAATAATAAAACCCTACTTGTGGATTTTACAATTTATCCTGGTCTGTTCATGCTTCCTGACCCAAGCCTCAGCGACAAGGTACATCGAATTGAAAAAGTTCTGAACTATGCAGTCCATTCAAAATAATTACAGCTCTTGTGACTGCTCGGCCAGTTGCATTAGAGAAGTTTTTCAGCCCATTTCAAAATGCATGGTAATCCTGGCATCAAGCAAGTTTTATATTCTTCAGTTGCCTGTCTGTTTATGATAGCAGGCATGAGAAAGTGGTAAACAACTTTGTTATGTAACTGCTAAAACTTTGAAATGTACGTCATTTCAAAAATAGTGTTAGTTTCCTACTCTTGGGTATTTGTAGTGTTTAAGAAAGGACTTGTGCTTATCAAAATGTGTCCTTCTGACTAAACAAGCCCTGGAACATTTATAGTTGGAAATGTTACTGGGGATTCCATAGTAAACTGCCTGTCTCTGTGTATGAAGCATTTGCAGCCTCTATTAGTGGGTCTGTGATAAGGTAACAGTGATTTAAAGCCATATTTAGTACTCTAAATGTAGTTTTTACTGACATAATAAAATAATCTTGTTTATGAGAACAGACTGATGGCTCTTCTGTCAAAACTCAGCAGTTGGTAACAACTAAACTGTAACCCTAAATGTCAGGACTGACCGCGTTCCAGAAGTGCTAGTGACCTGACAGGGAAATATTTTACGATGAAAAACAGTTATTTATGACACCATATTCACTTTTATTTTAAGTTGGCCACAAAGAAATATTTTCAACATTTATTTAGTTAATTTTTACTTGACCAAGTAAGCATACAAGTGCATGCTTTTTTCCAGGTATGACTCAAGAGATTACAAATGAAGAAAATTAAGGCAGACATCATACAATATTAGCGTACAGAACTCAGCAAAAATAGATGACAGAAAACTATGGATTAAGCTGAATGCCAATCAAGTGACAGGTAACTGGAGAAACTGGAGAGTAAAACAAGTCTACACAGAATGTATCAAAAGTAAAAAAAACAAAAACAGCTCACAAACTCACCACAGCAACAACACTCTATCATGTTGGAAGAACAAAATGTATCAAAAGTTAAAAAACAAAAACAGCTCATAAACTCACCACATTAACAACACTCTTATCATGTTGGAAGTACAAAATGTATCTTTATTCAATACATAAATAGATAAAAAAATGCAGCAAGCAACAAGGACTAGCGATACGTTTCCGGGGTAATACTCACAGAGGTATTATATGACAGCTCAGTAAAAAAACACGTTTAAGAGACTTCAAATAAATGCGAGCATAATGCCTGAAAGCAGTTTTTTTGTCCATTATGTTTTTCCCCATTTTTTATGTGCAGGTGACTTGCTTTTTCAGAATTCTGTAAATATAGAGCAACACAACATCAGATGCTTCTGTTAATTAAACATGATCTGTTTTGAACACCATGACTTACTTTTATGTCTTGTGTGAATAAAAGCTGGTTCTGCTACACATGACTGGAAGAATGAAACGTGTAGTCCGCATTCGCAGTTGCATTCAGTTGATAACCATATGCTCGTGTACCATTAACCAGGCCCTATTTTATGCCATTAATGAAACTGCCAAGTACTCGATAGTTCAGCAATGATGTTCAGGTAGCTCTTCTCTCCTATACAACCAGCTGCATCCGCTGCATTACACTGCAGCCCTGAAAGGGTGAACAGTACATCATAAGAAAATATAGTGCTATGTTGCATGAACACCAGTTCTGTAGGTTATAGAAAAAGGCTCTGAAAAAATAAGCCGTTAATTTGTCAGAAAATTTAAATGGAGTATAAAAGTGGAGATGAATCTTTTAAAATAATTTAGTGCATTTATTTTCTTCCTTGGCTAAGCATTTTTCTTTAGAAAATGGTACGGAGTAGTAGTGTCTTTTTTTTTTTGTCTCAGAGAGGAGCCATCAGTGTTAAAGAAGTTGATCCGGCTGGCATTAGCGGACAGTGTATTTAGAATGGAAGTTTGACATTGGTTTTCCTGTGTTACCGGTGTCAGTTGGTGGCTGTAAGAAGTAGGGCTTACTGGGTAGAACTGGTTCAGCAAAAAAAAAACTGAACCCCCGAGAACTTGGTTTTAAATATTAGAAACCAAACCTTCTGCTTCCAGAAGAACTGGTTCTTATGGTTTGAAATGTAGATAAGCAGTCATTGTTTAATGAGCATGTTAGACCACCATGGTCACCTTTAGGCATCCTAAAAGTTGGTAAAGAAGCATAGCGATGTAAAAAAGTGATGGCCAGGGAAAGACATGAACAGTTTGTCTTGTCTGACCCAAGATTTCCTGCTTGAAGATGCGCTAGTCGCCGCTCTCCCTCACCCCTTCCTGTCTGATAACTCCTTTACATGTGTCCCACTTCCTCTTGAACTCCACTATTGTCTTTGCCTCCACAACCTTATCAGGAAGTTTATTCCACACTTCTGCCATCCTTTCCATAAAGTAATACTTCCTAATGTCCTGTGTGCCCCCCCCCCCGCTTGATCACATGCCCCAGTTTCTTAATATGAACAGAATTTCTATGGCTACTTTGTTGATCCCTTTCACAAATGTGAAATTCTTTACCATGTCCCCCTCTCCCTTCAGTCTTCCAGTGAATACTTGTTGAGACTTTTCAGTTTCTCATCATTTGCCTTTTCCAAGTGACCATGGATCATCTTCTTAGCCCATCCTTGTCCTTCACTTGATGCTGGCCCCATGACTGGACAAAATATTCCAGCTACAGTCTCACCAGTGATTTATACCTAGGCTATATCATCCTTCTTCTCCTGTTAATAACACCTCTAACTATGTACCCCAGCATTCTGTCAGCCCTCTCATGTACCCTGTTGCACTGAATAACCGGCTTTAGGTTATTGCTGATCACCACCCCCAGATCTCTCTCTTTTTGTGGGTGCCCTACCGGTATCCCATTAATATAGTACACTGCTCCCAGATTTTTCCCTCTTATGTTAGTCACTTTACACTTTTTGGCATTAAATTCCAACTGCCAGATACTGGATCACTTCTCTAGTCTCCTCACGTCTTGTCTCATCATGTTTAATCCCTCCTTTCCTGTCCACCCTCCAGCAGAACTGCATATATTCTGCAGACAGGCTCATATTGCCCTGAATACCTTCTCCTGTGTCACAGATATACGTATTAAACAGAAATAGTCCCAGGACTGACCACAGTGGTACCCTACTAATCATGCTTCTGTCCTCAAAGAATTCACAGTTAAAGACCACCCTCTAAGTTCTGTCAGCCAGTTTTTGACCCATCTAGTTATTTCTTTGTGTATTATTAGATTAATCACCTTCTTAACCAGTCTCCTATGTAGCACCGAGTCATAGGCTTTACTAAAATCCAGGTATAGTATCCACTTCCTGGCCCCAGTCTGTCATTTGTGTCACTGCAATAAAAAAGTTAATCAAATTAGTCTGACATAACAGGTCCTTACTGAACCCATGCTGTTTATTTTTCTCTAAGAATGCAGCTGTCCCCTTAATAATTGTCTCCCGAAGTTTCTCCACTGTTGATGTTGGGCCTGTAGTTTTCCAGATTTTCACTATCACTCCCTTTGTGTAAAGAAACCGCATTTGCCACCCTCCAGTCCTTAGGGCACTATACCTGTTGTTCCTGTTTCTTCAAAGAGGAGTACCAGCATCTTCGCAAGCACCTGCTTAGTTTCCTTTAGCACTAGGATGAATCCTGTCTAGTCCTTGTGATTTATCGTTTTGTTTAGGTTACATAGTCTCTTTAGTTCCCTCGTTATCCTCCCCGTTTCAATCTGTCCCCTGTCTACCTTGCTGTTAGGGAGTGGGCCTCCTCAACTGTGAACACCAAACAAAAGTATTCATTCAGCATACAGCACCTACCTTCTCCATATCTCTTACTGTTGGGGAGTGGGCCTCTTCAACCGTGAACACCAAACAAAAGAATTAATTCAGCATACAGTACTTGCCTTCTCCACATCGTCCCGTGTGCTCACCCTGTCCTTCCTTATCCTTTCTGTGTTATTCCTTGTTTTTTCCTTTCATGAATGTGTTTAAAACTTTTAAAATAGCTGGTGACCTGAGGGTTATTTATGTGTATATAAATGACCCAGTTTGAGAAGATGTTCAAAAACAGTCTCTTTGCGCATGTTTGGGTTCAGATACAGGTGTTTGTAATCAGAACCAGAGGTTTACATATTCTGAGTGAGACATGTTTCATTAGAGCATAAGTGTGAGATGACAAAAGGCAAAAAGCTGGTATTCATTCTTGTATTTTGGTGCTTCCATCTCCTGCTCTTTTGCATGGCAAAAAAACAAAAACAAAAAAGAAAACTTTTTTTATGCTCACTTACTCCTGGGTTCTTTTGTCCTAGAAATCCTGAATATTTTCCTAACTCATAGATACATTTCTATTGTGGTATGGCAGCCATGACTGAAGTTACATTTCTGGTGCAGCTGGTTACCTGCTGGATAGGACTGCCTGCTGGTGCAGCTGCTTAACTGGTGGATACGACTACCTGCTGGTGCAGCTGGTTAAGAAACCCACTAGGCAGGGTGCCATTCTCGGTGTGGTGCTCATGAACTTGGAAGTGGTAGGAGGAGTGAGGGTAGATGAGCCACTAGGGTTCAGAGACCATAACTGTATTTGGGTCGAGCTGACCCTGAGATGAGTAAGCCCTCACCAAAGGTTGAAGTCCTAGATTTAAGAAGAGCAGACTTAACATGGATGAGGGAGCTGGTTCGGGACAAGTTAGTCAGAGTGGACAGCATCAGAGTTATGGAGAAAAGATTGGGGGCAATTGAGGTGGCCATTCTCAGGACAACAAAGTGAGGCATGAGAAGGATAGCCAAAAGAAACAGGTACACCAATATGGTTCTCTGAAAAGGTTGTAGAAGCAGTGAGAGCCAAGAAAAAGGCCTTCACCAGGTACCAAGAAAAGCAGGGGGAGGAAGACTGGGGAGAGTACCAAATGAGAACAAGGGACATCAAGAGAGTAGTCAGGGAAGCAAAGCAGATGCAGAGCTGCATATTGCAGAGGGGAGCAAGGTTGGGGGAAGCAGTTCTTCAGATATACAAGGGAAAACTGAAAAAAGTGAGGGGGAATTGGAAGGCTAGTAGAGGGAAGGAGGGAGGGTAATAGAGGAGGATGAGTATAAAGCACCCATCCTTAGCGATTACTTCTGCTGGGTCTTCAGAAGGAAAGACAGCAGGCCCCTGCCAGAGAGTGGCATTATGGGGCAGTAAGAGGGATTCCAGAGATGAGATGAAAGGGTCCAGAAAGGGCTAGCAGCCCTAAAGATAGATAATGCCCCAGTGCTAGATGTGATGCACCCGAGGGTACTCAAGGAACTGGCATTAGAATTAAGTATACTCTGGTTGAGCTGTTCAGTATCTCAGTTCAGTCAGGGGTTGTTCTGAAGACTGGAGGGTAGCAGACATAGTCCCGCTCCATATTGTTGGGGGGAGCAACTGGGTAACTATACACCTGTCAGTCTTACCTGTGTTGTGGTTAAACTGATGGAGACATTAGTCAAAGAGGACCTCATGGACTACCTGGAGAGAAATAGACTCCAGAAAAGTAAACACCATGGGTTTAAGGCAGGGAGGTTTTGTCAGACTAACCTGATAGTTTTCTTTGGGTAATGAGGGTTGTGTATATGTGCCACATAGCAGATTTACTCCTGTTTCAGCAAGGCTCTTGACTCATGCCTCATAAAAGGTTGCTGAAGAAGCTAGAGGCTCTAAAAGGCTATAAAAGGACACAGATGGGTAGGGCATTGGTTGGAAGGGAGACAGCAGAGGGTTGTGGTTAATGGAGTGAAATTAGTAGAGAGGGAGGTTGACAGTGGAGTGCCACAGGGATCGGTCCTGGATCCTGTCCTTTTCAATATGTTCATCAGCGACATAGGAGAAGGATACTAGGCAAATGTGTTTCTAGGCAGATGACACTAAGCTCTTTGGTAGGGTTGACAGTAAGGAGGGGATTAGGGAGAGGCAGAGGGATCTACAAAGGCTAGAGAAATGATCCAAGGTATGGCAGTTGAAATTCAATGCTAAAAAGTGCAAGGTGATGCACTTAGGGAACAAGAACCCAAGGACAAAGTACTAGATTGGAAGGATAATATAGGGTACTACAGAAGAGAAAAAAGATCTAGGAGTCCTCATTAGTGACTTCCTAAAACAATAAAGCTATTGTAACAATGTCTATAAAAAGACAAATGGGATGCTGGGGTGTATAGGAAGGAATTTATCCAGCAGAAGAAAAGAAGTATTACTACCTCTCTTTAGATCACCAGAGAGGCTGCTTCTGGAGTACAGTGCCCAGTTCTGGAGTCCTCTCCTAAGGGAAGATAAGGAGAAGCTGGAGATGGTGCAGTGTACGATGACCAAAATTATTTAGGGCCAGCAGGGCAGATGTTATGAGGACTGGCTCAAGGCATTGAACATGTACTCATTGAGGGTCAGATAAGAAAGGGGGGATATGATAGAGACCTTCAAGTTTCTGAAAGGAATAAACAAGGCGGGAGGAACTATTTAGCAGGAGTAGTGGATCAAGAACACAGGGACATGAGTGGAAACTGTTGGGGGGGAGATTCAAGAGGGACTTCAGAAAGTTTTATTTTACAGAACGGGTGGCTGAGCTGTTGAACATTTTGCCAGCTAATGTGGTGGGTGCCAGAACTATTAATGGTTTCAGACATGGCTGGGACAGAATGAAGGGCTAAATGGTTGCTCAGGGTAGTAGCAGCAGGGAAGGGAACATGGGGGTGTATAGTGTGGGATAGAACCCTCTATGGACAATAGGTCATGGGGTTTGCTAGGGTGCTACTGGCAGACTGGATGAACCCTCAGCCTTTTTCTGCTGTCGTTGTCTTTATTTCTATGGTGTGGACATGCTGCGCTATGCTGAGCTGAATTTAATTTGCTTTCAAACTAGACAGACACAGTTTTCAACCACAAAAGTTTCTTCAGCCATGACAAGTTGCAATAAACTGTCTTTTACAGTAAACAAAAAATGATTTCAGTGTAGCAAAGTTCTTTATGCCAACATCAAAGTTTTATAATCAACCCTGTGGATTTTTTGTTTGGAATTTTCTGTTAAGAAAAATAGGTTCAGAAATCATTATGCATATATACATATTCAGTAAATTTTTTGTTGCATTTTTCCTGTTTCAAATAAAAAAATAAATGTTTGTCCTTCCAATAGTCTCACCATTTTTAACGCATAGTAAGAAACTAAATCTATGCTTGGGGCACAGGAAGTACAGTCTGATTTAGTACAATTATTGTGCCATGCAAGGTGTCAGGAATTTTATCCAATTTATTTATAAAGGATGTTTCAAATAAAATACTTTTTTTAGTGAGATATGATTTCTACCCAGTGTTATCACTGGGAAGACTGAGGTACAGGGAGATCAAGTAGCTTGCTCAAGGCTATGTATTATTATGTATAATGTATTGTGTTTCTTGCACAATAAGAATGTTATCTCGTGCTGTTTTAGGCAAGAGAACCATGAAGCAAAGCAGAGTGCTTCTGTCAGCCCAGAATAGCACAAGATAACGTTCTTATCCTGTAAGAAAATAGCAGTTACATAAGAACTTACCGTAATAGTAGATCTTCGAGAGAGGTTCCTGCAGTAGGCCTTCACATGTAGGACTGCACAGCAGACTTCTAGCTAGCGATCTATAGCAGGGGTCTGCCCCCGGCATCACCTGTTGGGATGTCGGCGTGACTGTATGTAGGGGACGGTCCCTACGCCCGCCCTTCAGTTCTGCCGCCGGAGACCTCTGAAGAGGAAATGGGAGAACGGAATAAAATCTCCTGAAGCCCTGAGCTGCTAAAAACAAAGTCCTGGGAAAGGAAAAGAGAAAGGAATACAGGAGCTGGGGGAAGGTGGGAGGGAACTAGAGACCTACTGCAGGAACCTCTCTCGAATATTACTGTTACGGTTAGTTCTTCGTAACTGCTGTATCTTACTTTGAGAGGGTTTCTGTGGTAGGTCTTCACATGAAGGACTGAATACCAAGCAGTCAAAGAAAAAAGGAAGTCTGAGACTAAGTTCCGGGAGGAGAAAGCGTCTGCCAACCAGAAGTCTGCTTATGACAGGGAGGCCTCGCAGTATTGTGAGGCCGAAACCGGCTCTTTATCTAGAGGCGATGTCCAGACTGTAATGCTTGCTGAAGGTATGGATGGAAGACCAGGTGGCCACTGCACAGATATCCGCAGTGGACACATTTCTCAGGAAGGCCATGGAAGCAGCCATGCCCCAAGTCGAGTGACCTTTCACGTCCCCCAGAAGGGGCTTCTAATACTTATGGTAGATGTACGATGCAGTTAGCTAACCTTTTAGACAAACCCTGTTTGGAGATAGCCTTGCCCTGACATTTGGGTGTGAAGGCTGCAAACAGCTGGTCAGACCTACGAGTCTCTTTGGTCCTAGAGATGTAATATTTCAGGATCCTGTGCATGTCTAAAGTGTGCAAGAGGTATTCCCCGCTGTTGGAATACTGAGGATAATATACTGGCAGTTCAACATTCTGGTTCAAAGTAAATTCCAAGACTACCTTCGGAAGAAAGAAGGGGTTAGTCCGCAGATCCACTCGGTCTCTGTGGAAAATCAAATATGGCTCCTTACAAACAAGGACCTGAAGCTCTGAAATCCTTTGAGCTGAAGTAATAGCGACTAACAAGAACAGTTTCCAGGACAAATAATGCATGTTGCAACTTGCTGCCAGTTCAAAAGAGGGCAAAGTAAGTTTCTCTAAAATAAAATTAAGATCCCAGGGGGGAACCGGATTATGGACCGGAGGCTTAAGGTGGAGGATCCCCTTAAGGAAGGTCTTGGAAACCTCCAACTGAGTGAGGGTTTTGCCCTCCACCAGAAGGTGGTAGGCAGAAACCGCAGAGAGGTGGACTTTCAGAGAGGAGTAGCTGAAGCCCAAATCAGACAGGTGCAAGAGGTACTCGAGGACCTGGAGAGCCAATCAAGAAAAAGGGTCAAAGTCCTTGGCCATGTCCCAAATAGAAAATCTCTTCCATTTCATAGCATACATGGATCTAGTGGAGGGTTTTCTGGCCTCCACTAGGACCTGAGCGACTCTAGAAAAGATGCCAAAGCATGAGATGGCTATGTCTAAAGGTGCTACGCATGCCGATGGAGAGACGTGAGGCTCGGATGCACCCAGTTGCGCTGCTCCTAAGATAGAAGGTCATGGGAGGGAGGAAGAGGTACCGGGGTTCTAGCGTCAGCTGTTGCAGCAGAGGAAACCAAATCTGCCAAGGCCAAAGAGGGGCTGTGAGAATCATATGGGCCCCCTCTGCCTGGAGCTTCAGCAGAACCTTCTGTAGAATAGGAAAGGGAGGGAAAGCGTACAGATATCTCCCTGTCCTGGATAGAGACAGCGCGTCTCACCAGAAAACACCATGCTCGGGAATGAGCAAGCAAAAGCTGGGTAGATTTGTGTTGGATGGGGAGGCGAATAGGTCTATTTCTGGCCAACCCCATTGATGGAAGAGATCTTCCACTACTTCTGCTTTAGCTCCCACTTGTGAGCCTGTGTGACAGTGCAGCTAAGACTGTCCACCAGGACATTGTGAACTCCTGGAACATAGACTACTATCAAAGTCAGGCTGTGCTGGACTGCCCAGTATCACACCCGCATCACTTCCCTGCAGAGGGGGTACGATCGGGTGCCTCCCTGTTTGTTGATGTGCCATACTGTTGCCGCATTGTTGGTCTGGATCAGAAGTGTTCCCAGAAATAAGATGGATTGAAAAGCTTGAGAGCATAGAGCACGGTCCTCCTCTTCAGAATGTTTATGTGCAGATGCTCCTCTAGCAGAGACCACGTCCCCTGAGTCTGATGTTCTCCCAGGTGGGCTCCCCATCCATGGCCCGAGGCGTCCGTCATGAGGGCCATGGAGGGGGGCAGGGGATGGAAAGGAACCCCCAGGGAAAGGTTGGATAGATCCTGCCACCAGAGGTGATCCCTCTTCAAACTGTTGGAGACTAGGACCCTGTGGTCCATGTCGTCCATGCGTTGATCCCACTGGACCCTGAGGGACTATTGGGTCACCCTCGTATGCAGTGTGGCCGAAGGGACTGTGGGTATGGCAGCCTCCTTGAGAACCAACAGGTGGAGGATAGAGCATGCTGTGGTCCGATAGGAGGAGGACACCAACGCAGCCTGGTGAATCAGGGTTTCCACCCTGTCCACAGGTAGAAAGACCCTGCCCTGGATCGTATCCAGCACCGCTCCAATAAACTGAAGATGCTGGGAGGATGTGAGCTGATGGGAGCTTGGGATGATTCACAGTGATGCCAAGTCCAGAGAGAAGGTCCAGGGTGGTGGAAAGAGAATCCATCAGACTGTCCTGAGACGGTGCTGACAACAGCCAGTTATCCAAGTAAAGGAATGCATAAATCCCCTTGCGGCGCAAGGCTGCAGCCACCACTTCCAGGCACTTGGTGAAAACATAAGACGCTGAAGAGAGGACAAAAGGGAGGGCCTTAAACTGATAATGGTTCTCCTGAAAGGAGAATCTTAGGAAATGACTGTGGGCCAGGAGGATTGGAATGTGCAGGTAAGCATCTTGCATGTCCAGTGAGCACAGCCATTGACTCTGTTGAAGCAGGGGTAAGAGTCCCTGGAGGGGTTAGCATGTGGAACCTCTTGCATTCTACGAAGAGGTTAAGCAGACTGAGATCTAGAATGGGTCTCAAATCTCCCATCTTTTTGGGCACTAGGAAGAAGTGGGAGTAATATTCCCTTCCTAATTGCCCTGGCGGAACCCACTCTATTGCCAACTTTGTCAATGGAGCTTGGATTTCCTGCTGAATAAGGCTTTGATGACCTGACAGGTAGTGAGACCTTCCTGGCGGATTGCCCGGGGGTCTGTCCAGGAACTCGATGGAGTGCCCTCTTGTGATGAGCTGAAGCACCCAAGCATCTGCGGTTATCATCTTCCACCCTCCCAGGTGGAGGGCGAACCTTCCCCCACACTTGTTCCTCTAGAGCCAGTCAGTTGGTCTGACCATCACACCACAAGGTTCAATTTCCAGGCTCCCCTTTATTGGTCTTCCCCTACGGAGATGGTCCGATACTGCCTTCTAAAGGGTTTGTCCCCTGATGGCCTGATGGCAATGCTGGACCTCTGGGAGCTTCATAGGAATAGCAGTGATCTGGATGCCTTGGTACGGGGTTATAATGATGCTGTGACCAGGGCTCTGGACCTGCTTGCTCCTGTCTGCATTCTTCCCCTCACCCAGCACCCTCAGTCCCTTTGGTTTGATGGGACCTTGAGGGAGCTGAGGAGACTGGGTCGAAGGATGGAGCATTGCTGGTGGAAATCGGGCCTGGATGCCAACAGACTTAGACTGATGGCCCATTATAAGGTCTGTCAATTGGCTATCTCCCCTAAGAAGGAAGAGTTCCTGTCCAGGGAGATTGCTGCGGCACAGAATCGACCAGCTCCACTCTTTTAGACTGTGTACAGACTGTACAATCTAGCTTGTCTGCAGTCTCAGAGAGCATTGTCACAAGATAAATGTGATGAGTTTGCTTGATTCTTTGCCGATAAGGTTGCCAACCTCAGGTCCGAGATCCATGCAGATTGCTCCAATAAGGATGACGGCAGTCGGTGGGAGGTTGCAGCTCCTTGGTCTGTTTGGTCTGACTTCAGCCAGCCGGTGATCAAGGATGTTGTGAGGATTATCTAGTCTATGTGGCTGACCTGCTGTAATTTGGACCCGGGCCCAATGCGTATCCTGGTGGGGTGCATTGAGACCATCAACCTGGTCCTTGCTGAGACTGACTGGTGCTCGTTAGATTCTGGTGTATTTCCGAACACCCTGAAGGAGGCAGTGGTGACACCTCTCCTTAAGAAATCTTCTTTCGACCCAGACTGTTTTGCCAACTACAGACCTGTCTCTAACCTTCCATTCGTGGGTAAGATTATTGAGAAGGTGGTCACGCTGCAGCTGGAGGATCACTTGACCATCCACAGCATCTGCGATCCTCTCCAGTCTGGATTTCGGAAGCGACATAGTACAGAGACAGCCCTTGTTTGGGTCCTCAGTGATCTCCTGACAGCGAGAGATCGGAAGAGCCATTCCATCTTGGTTCTTCTTCTTGATCTCTCAGTGGCATTTGACACTGTGGACCATGGTGTGTTGGTAGAGTGCCTGCGGTTGATCTGTGGACTGTCTGGTATGGTCCTCAGATGGTTCCATTCTTTCCTCACTGGCAGGTTTCAGAGAGTTGTCTGGGGTTTATTCCTCTGATGAGTTCTTCCTGTTGTGTGGGGTCCCACAGGGTTCTGTGCTATCTCCCATGTTGTTCGCAGTGTACATGTTGCTGTTGGGAGACATTGTAAGGTGGTATGGGCTGAGTTTTCACTGTTATACTCAGCTCTACCTATTCTTTGTGCCCGATCAGGTGGGAGCTATCTTGAGCTTTAATAACTGCCTTTCTGAGATTGAAGACTGGAAGAGTGCCAGCTGGTTGAGGTTGAACCCAAATAAGACTGAGGTTTTGGTGGTGGATCCGGGTCATCGGGTAGAGGGGTCGTCAGTGGGGCGAGCATCCAGGCTTTTGCGTGGTGGCCAACAGCTGATGACCTCCGAGTGGATGTAAGATCTGGATGTGGTTCTTGACAACGGACTAACACTTAAACATCAGGTGTCGTCCATTGTCAAGATTGCCTTTTACTATCTAAGGAATATTGCTCAGATCAAGCACCTAGTTCCGCCTGATGACCTGATAGGTTTGGTCCACGCCTTTGTGACCCTGTGCCTTGACTACTGTAATGGCCTTTATCTAGGGCTACTGGGGGTTGATATCCGCTGCTTGCAGCTAGTGCAGAACGCAGCAGCTAGGCTGTTGACTGGGCTACCTCGAGGCTGCCTTGTCACGCCAGTGCTGCACGATCTGCACTGGCTGCCTATTCAGTGGCAGATTACCTTCAAGGTCAGTTTGCCAACCTATAAGGCACTACACAGACAGGGTCTGAGTTTTCTGCAAGATCTTCTTCATCCCTATTGCCCCTCCTGGCCACTTTGCTTCACCGACAAGGGATTGCTACAGATTCCTAGGGTCCATTTAAAGTCATCCAGGGCCCGAGCATTTGAATTTGCGGCCCCTTCCCTGTGGAATTTTGTACCGCATCGGATAAGACACTGCCGGACGGTGGAGAGTTTTAAATCTGCTTTAAAAACTCATTTGTTTAACTTGGTGTTTTCTGATTTTATAGAAGGCTGTTATAGATGTTTTTGTGTAATTTTAACTGGGTTTTACTGTTCTCTGTACTAGCGCTATGATCCTTCAGGGAATAGCGCTATTTTACAAATAAAGTTGAGTTGATTTGATTTGATTTGATTTGAAATACGGGAGGAGGTGGAGGGGATCCTGTTGAGTCAGGACACAGAGGGGTGGGCCGCTTTGCCACTGCCGGCAGCCTTTTGAGACTTCACCTGAGGAGTCTGGGTACCAGAACCAGTGTCATAACGCTTGCCTTGATGTCTGCCCTGGTTCTGCCTTTTCCATCTCTTCTGGGAGTGACGAAAAGTCTGCTTGGGTTTTTGGCCCGAGCAGTACATGGAGCGGACATCTGTAACAGATCTCATGCTCTCTTGTAGCTCCATTATTATATCTTTAGCGTCGCCCTCAAAAAGGATGGAACCCCTGAAGGGTTATCCAGCAGGGTGCTTTGGACATCTTGTGCCAGTCCCACAAGATGGAGCCAAGCCAGGCGCCTCAAGCAAACTCCTGTAATGGTGCAATGGGCCACAGAATGGACGGAGCCATAAGTGGCCCGTAAGGTGTGGCGGCAGGATGACTTAAGTTTTACCTTCTTTAGAAGCCTATTGCTGAGGTCCTCATTCGGTATGGCCTGGAGTTCCTTCTCCAAGTCAGATAGAGCAGACTTCTGAAAGGACACTATGTGAGCCACATAATTTAAAAATTGAATGGTGCAGGTAGAAGAGGCATAGACCTTGTGTCCATATTGGTCCATTTGTTAGGACTCCTTGTCAGGCGGGGAGGCACTCAGGTTTGTAGCTAAGCCAACCTATCGTGGGCCACTGTAATGACAATAGAGTTGGCTTTAGTTTGGGTAGTCAAATGGCAAGCCCCTTCTGGGTGGTGGTAGGTCACGTTAGCTTTTTTGGAAACCGCAGGAATAGATGATGGTTGTTGCCATATGGTAGAGGTTAAAACCTTGTGCAGGGAAGGGGGTCTGCATTAGTGAAATCCAGATGTTCTGTCAGCCTCTTTCTCTTGGGGTCCATCTCCTGGGGTGCCCAGCTGCAGGCCTGTTGTATGGACCGGAGGAGTTCTGCGAAGGACAGATCCTCCAGTGTAGACTCCTTGGTTTGAGGCTGTATAGGGGAATGATGCTCCAAATGGCCCACAGAGTTGGAGTCCGAATCCAAGTAGGAAGACTCTGGTCTGCTGGGCAGGAAGTCACATCTGGGACCACCTCCATGACCCTAGCTCCTGGGGGAACCCTTGTAGGATGCCTGCCCGAATCCCTATCAGATGTACGATCCATAGGGGATGGGCTCCTTGTTAGTGACCTGTGGGTTGAGGTGGCAGCCACAACCCGTTGGGGTTGATCCAACTCTTGCAAATGTTGGTACTTGATATCCTGCCACAATGCCGGGATAGTCCCTTGGGGTTCCTGCTGGGTTGGGGGAGGTGGCGGAGGCTGGTAGCCTGGGTACTCCATAGAATAAGGGGGTAGCCAGGTGTCTGGTATCAGTAATGGTATGGATGGTAGCCTTGCTGCATATGGCCCTGGCCCAGCATCAGGTACCCTGGCGTCGGCACCTGCTACGGCCCTCCCGGCGTCGGGTAGTAGAGGAACTGAGGTGGCAGTTAGCCGGGATAGTTGCCCATAGGACCTGACGGAGGAGGGGGCGAATGGCCCAGGGAGCAGCGGTGCCGAGGGACCACTGGGGGTAGGGGGGTCTGTCAGCAGGCCTGGGTTCAGTAAGGGAACCCCTCACGGGCCAGGAGGGTGCTCCAGCATCAGAGCAGATAGTCCTTGGTTCATGTTCAAATCTGAGGGAGTATGAACTGGGGAATGGCCCAGTATCGGGGGTCTAAAGGCACCTGATGTCTGATCTGAGACAGGCCAGGGGTTAAGGGACTAGAACCCCCCCTTTGACGGGTCTGCCGGGGAGGCAGGAGTCTCAGTAGGAAGGCCCAACGCAGAAGAGATCTCCTGGGCAGCAACACTCGATTTCCGAGGATCCAGAGAAAACAAGATGTTGGGCTGGGTCTGTGAGGCCTAGGAGGGAGAACCCTCATGGGACCGAGGGCAGCCTGAAAGCTCACTCTGCACAACGTCAGGAAGCACAAGAGTATCAAGCAGGAGAGCAACCACCGAGTGGATGTCAGGTGAGCTGGCAGACGACTTATCAATGTCGACCTGGCGGGCATCGGAGGAGTCAACGTCCAACTTACAGGTTGCGGTCAGGCCGACAACAACCAGGAGGCTGAAGTCTTGCTGGTCTACCCAGGCCGAGCACCCGGTGGCAGAGCTGAAGGGAGACTTATTGACCGAGCTTACAACAGGCCCCGAAGTAAGGTCCTTCGAAGAGGAGACCCCTGATAGCCCACTGACCGAGGCAGGAGGGGAGGAAGCATCTGATCCGCCGGGGCAGATGGAGACCTAAGAGGTGGGGTACTCACTGACGTGGTGGCCCCACCTGATTTGATGTCGGCTGTTTGGCGATGTTGTGTAGAGGGAGAACGATCCTGCTGTCGGTGCTTCTCCTTATTTTTCTTTTTTCTCCTGGGTAGGTGAAGATGAGCGTTTCCTCAGCTCCTGGAGCTCTTTTTCCATTGGCGCAAGGCATTGTTTAAGGAGGTGAGCACCGAGGGCCTTCTGGCGATGGGTACATGTGACCTGGTTAAAAGAATGGCAGATTTTGCAATCTGCTATCTTGTGTTTGGGGCCCAAACAAAGAATGCAACGGGAGTGGTCATCCCCATACTGGGTCTGAGCGCTGCACTTCAAGCACTTTTTCTTCGGCCTATGCAAAGATATACAACATGGTTATGGAGAAGAATATGGAAAAAACTTGTAACTATACTAGGAAAATTGGCAGACGACTGAAGCTGTTCACTGCGAGGTCCGATGATTCTGGTTGACGGGAAAGAACTGGAGGGCAGGCCTGGGGACCGCCCCTTATATACAGTCACACCGATGTCCCATCAGGTAATGCCGGGGGTGGTCCCCCACTATAGATTGCTAGCTAGAAGTTTGCCATGCGGTCCTGCCGCCAGAGGGTGCAGTCCTACATGTGAAGACCTACTGCAGGAAGGTGGAACCCTCTCGAAGTAAGATCATAGTATTCCATGATATTAATATATTATGAAGCAGTCTAACTGCCTCTAATGAAAAAGAGTCAGAGACTGTGACAGAAATTAGGTTTTTGGTTTTGCACTCCCCTTTCTGTTTATAGCACTGCATGGTACATTCTGCCCCACACACTGCAGGACGTGCTGACACTGCTTAAATGGTAAGTAATGGCAGCAGGTATGCAGAGTGGCTTATCAGTTTTAACACTGCCTTTTTTAACAAGTTTGTTTCAGAGAGAAAGTTCAAGCTGCATTCATTTCTGTTTGACAATTCAAGCCATGGCGTCTGTCAGAAAGCAGCCTCTGAAGACAATGTCAGTGCGATGGGAATTAGCTGATCAGAGCAGCGCAAGGTGCTGACTGTACACTGAATAAATGGTAGAGTAATGCAGCTCTGTGATTATCTGAGACAGTTGCACTGCTTTATAATACATGGTGAACCAGTGTATATGATGGGACTCAAAATAGCAATCTCTAATCACTTGGCTGCTCTGGATTATGAAATGGGTACTAGGAATCGTGAATCCTGATTGGTTGAGAGTTACTTTCAGCTGGGCTGTTATCCCAGCACAACAGCCTGGCCTGGCTGAAAGTACTCCCAGACCAATGGACCCAGTATGCTCCTTTAGAGCTGTCCGCTTCACTGGAACCACCCACCACACAAATCGAGCATCTTGCCACTAAATGCAGCTCTTTTCAAACTGCCGCCAACTGCGTCCTGTCACACTTCTGTTGAATGTGGCTTATTTAAAAGTGCTGCCCAGCATGACTCCCCATCACTCTCCCCAGTAGCAGTTTGTTTTCTAATTATTATTATTAAAAAAACAAAAACGGACAAGCTATCTTGACCGTGTGGTGCTTCTCGCCTTCAAGTCCATTGGCTCCGTCCCGCACACCACTTGTGAGATGTACTGCAAAAGAAAGCACTTTTTTTTTAATGTAAACAAAAAAAAGTAAAATAGGCAGACTAGCTGTACACGACGGTAAGTACTTGTCGCTCCCTCATGTGACAAGGAACTAACTAGTAAATACTTAGCTGCTGAGTAGTTACATTGCTTGCACTAAGGAAAAGAAATGCTGCTTTAATCATTGACACCACCTGCTGGAAAATTGGTCATGTCACAATGACCAAATGGGACTATTTTATTTTCTTTGTAAGGATTTATTCAACATTTTTGTATCTTGTTTTGGGAAATAAAATGTAGATTTTAGTAATGGTTTATTTATGATTATAGCACTACCCAGGTCATAATCACAGTAAGGCACTCGGGAAGGAGTGGGCATTATGGTGGGGTAATGGCTCTTCTTGGGTGGTGGAAGCACTCGGCTTCACCTCGTGCTTCAGCCCACCCAAGATGGGCCGTTATCCCACCATAGTGCCCCCCCCCATCATGCCTTATTGCTTAATTGCCTACCATATTGGAGCTTTCTCCCATTGTCATGAGATCACCATGTTTTACTGTCTTCCATAGTGATGCACTATACTTCAGTTACCCACCAGTAGCTACTAATGCCCACTGATGAAAAAAATGTACCCAATTTCAATCATCTTTTTATGTTTGCTTGCACACATGTGCAAGAAACACAGTGCCACCATATGAATTCTCTTCCAATGCCCTGCTCCTTCTTGCAGGCGCGGCCTTACCGCACTAATAAATGTCCGAGCTGTCTATGACAGCAGTTCAGATGCAGTGGCGTAGAGTTCAAAGCAAAACACCGCTATAGTCAGCGGTGGTAACGTGTAGGCAATTTGCATATTGCCATTGGCAGGCAATTTACATACTGCCTACACGTTAGCACTGCATCTGAACAGCTGTCATAGACAGCTCCATTTTTTTCTTGCCCCCCCCCCAACAAACACCCAAGTAGTACGCTGGGAGCCCACCCCAGCATGCTCATGTACTCCCCCTACCACACTATATGGCCGACAGGGGCGCCCAATCCCCGTTGACTCCACTACCCCCCGCAACAGACTCCCAGTGTGGCAACAGTCCGTATGGCCGATGGGGCTGCCCAGTCCTCTGTCGGCTCCACTGCCCCCCAAACAAACTTCCAGCTAATCCTGTGCCATCTTCCTAAAAAAAAAAAAAAAAAGGAAAAAAACAACACCTGTAAGAAAAAATGGTCCCTCGTTGACTGACTTGCCCCTCCCCAACCCACGCCCACCCTCTGCGACTCCCACCTCCCCACACCACCGCCTCACCCCATACTTACCTTTGGAGGCTCGTACAACAATCTTTGGTGGACCGGGAACATGTCTGCACTCTTGAAAGCAAACCGCGAACTGAAGAAAAGCTGGTAAGCTGTATAATGGCATAAATGTTTGTTTTTCAACTTTTTTTATATATCTCGGCCATTTTTAGAAATTGTTTTCACCAGATTTTCAACATGGGGTTCTTGGGACCCCACCTCATGAACTCAGTCACGGTCATTTTGTTATTCGGTCCTGAAAGGTGATTTCACAGTCACTGCGTGGAACCACCTTTTGGGACCGATTAACGAAACAGTGTCACATTTCATGAGGTAGGTCCCCAAAAACCCTATGTTGAAAATTTGGTGAAAAAATTCCCAAAAATGACTGTTTTACGAGTGTGCGTTGTGCAGTTCTTACGCACGCTCGTAACTTTGAGAATTTTTAATATTTTCACTCCAGATTTTCAACATTGCCAATTTACCACACCTCCTTATTTATTTATTTTTTTAATTTAATTCTAGGATTACAAGTACCTTTGAGCCAAGGCTCTTTTACAAAGGTTTCACGTCAGATTGAGCACAACACAACAATGTTACAACAGTAAATGGTACAACAGAAATGTCAGCGGTACAGCAGAAAGTTTGGCAGAATTAACAGGTTAATCAGGTTTACAAGCAGTTTCTAGTGGTGGATGTCGACAATTGTGGCAAGAACATGTACAGTGGTTACTTGCAGGTTTAACAGCCTCGCACTCAGATACAAGAGAAAATGCATACATTTTCAGTAGAGCATCAGCATTCATGAGCACTGGTGTGCAACAGTATTACAAGACATGGTTAGGACACAGGAGGGTATAAGCTGCCGAATAGGCATTGTCAACACATAGATAAGTGCAGGCAGAGGGTTGGGGGGAGAAAGGGTGAAGGAGGGGAGAGGTGGAAAGTACTTGTGATGCTGGGGTAAGACAGAGGTGGTGGTTAGGCTGGCAGGGCGTGGCAGTCACAGGTACTGGAGGCAGAGAGAGGGAGATGGAGCCTGGTTTTGAAGGGACCAAGCTTGGGGGTGGAAGAGATTTCCCTGTTGAGAATATTTAACCAGTTTGGCACCCTGTAGGCAAATGATCATTGGCTCATCGAGGTATGGCATCTAGGAATCAGCAGCAGTTGAGAGTCAGATCCCCTGGTATGGTGGAAGTTTCGACTATGGCTGAGGAGGGCTTGGACACCAGGGGGAACAAGTCCCAGGGTTATCCTCTTTGCCATGATGCAGGTTTGGTATTTAATCTGGTTTGGTAGATTCAGCCAGCCAGTTTGGGCGTAGAGGTTGCAGGTGTGTGTAAGGCGATGGGCACCAGTTATGAGCCGACATGCTTTGTTTAGAGTGGTTGTGATGTGTCTGAGGGTTGTTGCGGTGGCAGAACCATAGATTAAGAGGTCATAATCAATGACGGAGACTACTGAGCTTTGGACAGTGATCCTGAGGACTTCAGGGGTTAGGTGTGCCCTATGCTTGTAGAGGAGACCAAGTTGCATGCTGGCCTCCTTGGCTACGCTGTCTACATGGGCTCCATAGGATAGGTTATTTTCAAGAGAGATTCTGAGATATTTAAATGAGGGTACCTCTTCAATAGGCACTTCAAGGTAATTTGTAATGGTCAGTGGATGCTCTTGTTATGTGAGTTACTGAAGAGCATGGTTTTTGTTTGTTTATAGTTAAGGATGAGTTTTTGTTTGCTGAACCAGTTCTCTATGGATGCAAACCCGAGTTGGAGCTTGTACTGTAGGGATAGTGGGTCCTTATGGGTGGCGTGGATAACTGCATCATCGGCGTACAGGATGAGGAGTTCTGGGCACGCTTGGGGGAGGTTGTTTAGAAATAGGTTGAAGGGAAGGGGTCTCAGTATAGATCCCTGGGGAACTCCCGAGCGGACTGGTCATGCGTTGGAGAGGACACCTCCAATTTTCACTCATTGCGATCTGCTCTCCAGGCAACTTTTGAACCAGGCTGTGGAGTCTGGGGAGAGCCCAGCAATTTGTAGCTGTTCCAGAAGCAGGCGGTGGTGAACGGTATCAAAGGCCTTAGTTAGGTCTGTGAAGACCGAACTGGCTAGGTGGCCATTATCCAGTGAGCTGTGGATGGCTCCAATGAATTCCAGGAGAGCTGTTGTTGTGCTGTGCCCTTTCCTGAAACCGTGTTGCGGGGGGCAAAGGATATAAGGATATCCTTGTGAACAGTACAGTTGTCATTTTTCACATCTTGCTCAAAATGTGTTTTCGCACATGTAGCACACATTGGCGTGGTTGTTTTGCGAAATCAATGTCCGTGACACATTAAGAAAATCACAGTGACACTGTTCATGAGCAGAGGTGTTAAAATGGGTATGTTGAAAATTTGGTGACAAAAGTCCATAAAATGACCGTGTTACAAGTGTGCATTGTGCAATTTCCACGCACCCTCATAAGTTCATGAATTTGTAATATTTTCAGTCCAGATTTTCAGCATTGACATTTTTCCACACCTCCTTATGAACAGTACAGCTGTCATTTTTCACATCCTGGCCGAAATGTGTTTTCGCACTTTTGGCTCAGAATAGCGCAGTCGCTGTGGGAAATTAGTGTTAGGGACAGATTAAGAAAATCACAGTGACACTGGTCATGAGTGGAGGTCCCAAAATGCCTATGTTGCAAATCTGCTGTAAAAATTCCCCAAACTAATTACATTACAGGTGTACATTGCTTAGTTTCTATGCACACTCGTGACTTCACCAGTTTTTTTTTTTTTTTATATTTTCACTCCAGATTTTCAACAATGCCATTTTTACACCTCCTCATGAACAGTACACCTGTCACTTTTCACATCCTGTTCGAAATGTGTTTTTGCACCTGTGGTGCCAAATGGCACAGTCGCTGTGCAAAATCACCTTTCGCCTACTGAACTGATAGTGTCACTGTTCATGCGTTGGGGTCACAGAAAGCCCATGTGGAAAACTTGGAGTAAAAATACCAAGAAATGCCCAGAGCATTAGGGTTTTCAACCGTAATGCCCTACCCTGTAGGGACTGACAGGCGTCAGGGGTGTGACTTGGGATTGTCAACAGTAATGCTCATGTCATTCCACCCCCACTCACACCCTGCTGCCAGTGACAGGCATCGAGGTGCTCTTGGACCCTTTGATCCCAGAGTTCACCCCATTCTCCTATACTGCGCCCATTTCAGCATATTTCCTTATGGAATGAGGTGAATGTAAAGCCCAAACACCCCAAGGCACACCTCGACACTTGTCAGTGTCTGAAGGGTAGGGTGAGGTGAAATGTCGTGACAGTCATGGGCGATGACCCAAAGGCACACCCCAATGCCTGCCCATCTCTGCAGGGCGAGGGTGGAGTTGGCGTCAGTTCAATACTTCAATGCCATTCCTATACTGCATCTGTCTAACTCCTGCACTTCACCTCCTAATGCCAGCAAGCAAACATTCAGCATTGACAAATGTTTAACATTAGTTTTATTATGGATTCTTCCTGTACCCCACCATATCCTCCATTACTCTGCTAATTCACTCCATTTATTGCTAAATGGGTGAGACTCAAGGCAAGACTTCAGTTTTCTACTCCCCGCAGATTCCCATTACAGGAGGCCACAACTTTCCACACCCACTTCACTCAGCATGAGTAAGATATGCAAATTTACCACATCTGACTGGCCTGCTTGTGGAATCCAAGCATTACAGGTGAAGCTAGGAATTCTCCTGCAGCCTCAGAGCAGGGGAGCTGACATGCTTGTACAGTTATCAGTGCTGGTCGAGTGAACTGGTCTCTGCATTTCTAACTTTAAACAATTTTTAGATCATCTGCTATCTGGGAAGTAGGTCCAGAAAGGTTCCCTATTGTCCAGCTTTGTGTCTGTCTTTTTTTTCTGATATTTAAGCTCAGTGTTATCTTTCCTCCATATACAAGCACAACTATGATAGAGTTTAGCAATCAACAAATAAGTGCTTTTAGCTAGTTAACATAAAACTTGTGTGAGTCAGTAACCAACCAAAGTATTTGGTAGTTAGAGTGCAATACTTTGAGACCTAATGTTAGCCCTGAGGAGTTTTTGTGATGTTTACCCTGTGTTCTAGATTTAGATACATCTGTTGGTTTATTATATAGAAACATAGAGATGTTATGGCTGGGAAAGACCAATCATGCACCTACTTTGACTTTTCTGGTGCCCTAGCAGTTTTTTTTTTGTATTTTGTTTTACAAACTACTTAACCTAGTTTTACCATAAAATATGTATAAGCTGCATGCTTCAATCTCTCACTGCAAAATATTCCAAGAATTAGCTACCATCTCAGTAAAAGAAAGATTCCTTACATCCCTTCTAAATTATCATGCTTTCAGTTGAAATGTGTGCCCCCTTGTTTAGTTCCAGGACAGACAACATTAACTAATCTTCTTAGTCCCTAAACCTCGGCATATTGAATACCTTGCTCATATTGCCTGGTAGTCTTCTCTTCCCCAGTGAGACGGGCCCTAGACCCTGCACTCTATCTGAAATGTTTTATCCCCCGATCATGTGTAGCTGTTTGTCTAAGCATTCCAATGATGCTATATCTTTAATGTAGTATGGGTTCCAGAATTGCATACAGTACTCCGGTGGTGACCGACCAAAGGCGTCAGCAGGAGGAAGAGCCATACTAATATAATTTATCTTTTAACTAGTCCAAGTAATATTCTGAGAGCCTCCGCCCAGTAAGCTACTGTGACATTTTACACCTCGACATGCAGCCCATGCTCATTTCTGCAGAGAGAATTTCCAATTGTGACAGTATAAAATGTAGATTACATTTGTATAAGAATGGAAAAGAAACTGTTAGTGTGTGATCTATAGCTGAGTGGTATAGGATCACAGAACAGTGATACAAACACTGACTAATGTGGAATTCATTTTCATTTTCATTTTGTTAACCAGGTGAGTGCACTGGGCCTAATGACCCTTTTACAGGCACAACCCTGGACAAAGGAAGAAGGAAGTGAACTACTAGATGGATTAAGATCTCTGTCCAGTACTACTTCTGATATAATCCCATGTAATGCAATCCTAATTGTGTGGTTTGAATTTGCAAAGTTAAATGAAAAGTACTCTATTGTGCATTGTGATTATGTTAAAAAGATGCAGAATTTGTGAAAATAAGATGATATAAATATGTCGGGTGTGAATGACAGAATCACAGAAATCTGATGGCAGAAAAGGACCACACTGGCCCATTTAGTCTGCCCATTCCGCTATTCACTTCCTCATTCACAGGCCCATCCCATTCCCCCGGCTTCTCAACCCCATATGTCTGTCCCATGCCCTCTTGAATCCCTCCACCATGTCAGACCCCACCACCTCTTCTGGTAGTTTATTCCAGGCCTCCACTACCCTCTCCATGAAGAATTGCCCCTCACATTGCCTCTGTATCTTCCTTCTTCTAATCTTAGGCTATGCCCTCTTGTTTTAGCGTCCACCTTCCACCTGAACAAGCTCCCCTTTTTCACCTTATTGATCCCCTTCATGTACTTAAAAGTTTGTCATGTCCCCTCTCTCCCTCCTAGTCTCCAATGGGTACAGATCCAATTCCCTCAACCTCTGTTCATATGGTATCTCCCTCATACCATGCACCATCTTGGTTGCTCTTCTCTGAATGTCCTTATATAGGTGTGGTCTCCCGAACTGGACCCCGTACTCCAGGTGCGGCCTCACCATAGTCTTGTAAAGCGGTATCATCACCTCTGTCTTTCTGCTAGTTATGCCCCTCCCAATGCATGCCAACATTCCATTTGCCTTCCCCACCGCCTTGCTGCACTGGTTACCCACCTTAAGGTTGTTTGATATTATAATCCCCAGATCCTGCACCTGCTCTGTTTTTTTTTTTGTTTCTTCCCCTCCTAATGTGTAAGCTGCTCATGGGTTTCTCTGCCTCAGGTGCATCCCAGCACAGTTTTTGGCACTGAATTTTAGTTGCTAAGTTTCCGACCACCCCTCCAGAATCTCCAGGTCATGCTTCATGGCCTCAACCCCCCCCCCCGGTGGGGTGTCCACCCTATTACAGATTTTCATATCATCTGCAAATAGGCACACCCTTCCCTCCAGGCCTTCTGCTATATTGCTAATGTATGTATTAAAAAGAAGGGGTCCCAATACTGACCCCTGGGGCACCCCGCTCGTCACCCCCTGCTCCCTGGAATGCACCCCATTCACCACCATTCTCTGGCTTTTGTCCACCAGCCAGTTTTCCACCCACCAGGTTATTTTCTGTCCCACCCCTAAGCCTTCCAATTTATTTACTAGCCTTCTGTGAGAGAAAGTGTTGAAGGCCTTACTGAAGTCCAAATAGGCTACGTCCACTGCCTCTCCCTGGTCAACCACCTGCGTCACCCAATCGAAGAACTTTGTCAGGTTCGCCTGGCATGACCTCCCATTCATAAAGCCATGCTGCCTTTTGTCCTGCAGCCCACTGTCCACCAGGTATCTTTTATTAGCGAAAGGATAATAAAAGTGACCTTGGAGTGCTAACTGTAACGGGCGTGAGTTTAAGCTGTTATACAGTATTTGCTGTTTATAGTACATTATTTGATTTTTACAGTGGTGGTACGGGGCTCTTTTGTTGGCATGTTGTTCTCTCCAGTGTGTCATGCAGTGTGGCAGACTTCCTGTTTGGTAATCATGTGCACTATACAGATTTGCTTGATCTACAAAGCTTTGAAGAGCACATGGCGAATGTTGTGACTGTTGTGTTTTTTTTTTAGAATAAATGCTGTCTCTTGGCACTCTTTCAGAAGCTGACAGGAGTCTTTTTAATCATCCCCCATCTCTAACCCAACCCCCATTTCCCAAACAGTACTTTTAATGAGTGACCCCATCCTTGATTTGGGGATACTCAGACCATGGGGGAGGAGGTGGATTGAAAATACTGGCGCCTGCCTCTCTTCCGGGAGCCGACAGCATGTGTGTAGTCATCCCCCTCCCTAATCTGAAACCCCAGTTTCCCAAACAGTGCCTTCCATGAGTCCCCACCCCCTTCCACCCCAACCCATGATTTGAGGGAGGGGGCACTCATTTCTTCTAATCCAGGCCAACTCGGGCCAGCCCCCTTCAGTATAACACACCCTTCTCCATAATGCTGTATGGTATAGCCCTGAAGGAGCAAGTGGGCATGCAACAAGGAAGTGTGGGCAGAATGAACTGAAGCATTAATGACGCTAGGTATAGGGCAGTCAGTGATGCAGTTCACTTTGTCAACCTCTCTCCCAGTCACACACCTGCTTGCTTCTTTAGTGCTACAAGGAATGAGTGACCTTCCCACAGATTAAGGACCATGGTCAGGAGAGGTGAGCTTTCATGGAAAATATTGTTAGAGGGAATGAGGGGGTAGGGATAAGGAGGGAGGATGTGTACACATGTGCAGTTGACTCCTGATGGAGTGCTAGGTGCCAGCGTTTGTTTCTTAAAATAAACCTAATGGGGGGGGCAGGTGCCAGTGGACACCAGGGACTGATGCCTTGGGATAAGATGAAGGAGGTGCCTCTGGACACCAGGGACTGTTGCCTTGAGATAGGGTGAAGGAGATGCCACTGGACACAAGAGACTGTAGACTGGGATGAGAAGGGGGTGCCACACCATCTGAGGAATTATCAGTATGAGGTTAGTGCTTGAGGAGTCAAAGGGCACCAGTGACTGTCAGCATGACATGGGTTGGGGGGTGCCACTGCATCCAAGGAGTGTCAGTGGGGGATTGTAGCAGGGAGGGTGCCATTGGACACATCTCAAAGTTAAAATAAGCCTCCATCTAAGATCCACTCCTTTCCGCCTCGTCCATCAATAATCTCCCTGCTGTGCCTAGCAGCTGTAATACTTTTGTTTTATGCTGATGACCTGGTCACGTACCACAGTGCAGAGGACATCACAGAGATTCACCAGCACCTCTCACATGCTTTCTCACATATTGAAGCTTGGCTGCTAGAAAACAAACTGGCACTGAGTTGCAACAAAACAATAGCAATGCTGTTGGGCTGAAAACCTAAGTTACATCTTCTCCTGTAGCAGTGACTCATTACCTGAGGAGATTACTGCTATAAAATACCTTGGGAGTTACCTTAGACTCATAATTAGATTTCACGCCCTATATGCAAGCAGTCAGGAAAGCAGTAAACTCTAAGCTGGATATGGCCCATAGAGTCAAGCATTTCCTCTCCATAGTGGCCCACCTCACCATAGCCCAAGGAGTGCTGCTTCCTGGCCTCTCGTACGGTATGCTGGCATATCTTACACTACGAGAACAGCCACAGGGACCATTTTCTTGGCACATCCTAGGATATGTTGCTTGGTCCAGTGTATTATTAGTAATAAAGTATAGTATGGCACAAATACCACAACAACCGAATTGCACTGAAGAGGTGTGTTTATTTTTATTTATTTAAAATGTTGTTAACCGGGTAAGTACACTGGGCCGCATAACCCTTTTAGAGGCACAACCTGGGACATACAAAAGAAGGCATTTTAAAAACATCCAATAAAAATATGTCACAAATACAGCAGGATGTTTTCATATAACAAGTACAGTTATACATAATATACATTTACAAAAAGCAATTGCGCCTAAAAATAGACACAAGGATTTTATGCACTTTTTTAAAATTGACCAATAGTAATTTAAGTTTCTGACTTCTCAACTTAGGGTATTCCAACTTTTAGCTGCCATACAAATGAATGATGTCTTACCCTTTGAGGTTTTAAAGTGAGGTACAGATAAAGCTGTATTGTCGTCAGAACGCAGAAGTAATAGGTTATTTTTCAGTACGAGAATGCCAGATAGGGGCCTTCTTTGCTTTTTTTTAGTGTGTTGTAGATCATATAGTTTAAATAAAACATATCCCTATATTCCAGTAGTAACCAGTCTAGTCTTTATAGAGAGAGCACAATGGTGCTCTCTATGTTTTTTCCTCAGGGCGAATCTACAAACTGCATTGTACATGCAGATTCTTTTGGCTCACTTTCTCAAACACGCCCCCATATTGCACGCCCATATTCAACAGCTGGTAAAAGACAGGCTTGTGCTAATGTCTTTTAAGTGCTATCAGTTAATAGAGCTCTCAGCGTATACAGGGCACCTAATTTTGTGTTAACTGACTGTAGACTGTGTATATGATTCAAAATGTAAATGAGAGTCTAGAGTCACTGCCAGATATTTGAAGTGGTTCACAACTTCCAAAAAACTATACTCTTTACATTTTACAACCATGCTGTCCATGTTTCTGCAAAATCTTTGTTCTGTACTAAATAACATTGCCTTTGTTTTCTTGTTATTAATCAATAATCGATTTAACTGGAACCATCTCTGTAATTTTCCAAATTCAGTACTATGATTTTCATTTAGCATGCTCATATATTTATATGCAATATATAGCACTGTATTAATTGGAGGGCATGCCGAGCTGCTCAAATAAAAACTGAATCCAATGATATGCTAGAAGGACAGCAGGTCTAAGTGCCACCACTGACCAGTGTCCAAGGGCAGATGTCCCAGATAGATGCCGGCAGAAATTGAGGCTTACATGGTCAATTACCAGAGCAAGAATTCTCAGATCTGTCTGGACCACAGAAGGGCTACCAAGAGCAAGATGCTGGATCTTGCCAGAGTCTGACCAGGACCCCCTGAATAAGAGAGACAGAAGAATGAAATGGAAAGACACTTCCTGTTCTTAGCTGAAAAAGCATGCATCACTGAAAAAACACCATGCCCTGGCTGATTTGCATTCAGTTGGGATGTAAAAGGCAAGGCAAGGCAATTTTATTTATGGGGTGCCCATTCCTGGAGGCTCTGGGCACCTTACAGGGACAGTGTGATAGGGGTAACAGTGGGGGAGTGCCTGGGGAATAGTGACCACTGGTCACTGTGGTTTGAAACCACAGAAGGAACAGAACCAAACCGCACAAAAACACGTATCCTGGATTTTAGGAGGGCATATTTCGGGAAAATGGGGATATGCTTGAAAGAGACACTAATGGGAATGGAGAAGGAATCAGGGGTGGAGGAACAGTGGGTAGTATTTTAAACAGGGTTTACAAGAGCAACAGAATTATGCATTAAGCAGGTTAGCAAGGGAAAAAGGAAGAGGAAGCCATTATGGTTTTCCAAGGAGGTAGCGGAGAAAGTGAAAGCGCAAAAAAATCGTATTTCAGCAATACAAAAAGACACAGGCAGAAGGGGATAGGGAGAAGTACCAGGAGAAGCAAAGGGAGGCAGGGAGGTCAATAAGGGAAGTCAAACCTCAGACAGAAGAGTGCATCGCAAAATCAGTGGGTAGAGGGGACAAAACCTTTTACAGGTATATAAGGGAAAAAAGAAGGGCAAAGGGAGGGATAGTGAGACTGAAGGGGGAGGACCGGGGCCACATGGAGGATGACAACAGTAAAGCTGATATACTGAACAGATATTTCTGCTCAGTCTTTACTGAGGAAGAGGAGGGTAATGGGCCTGAAGAGAGTACAAGGGATGGGAACGGTGCAGAAATGGACACAAGTCTCTTTACATGGGAAAGGGTCCTAAAGGAACTGGAAGGAATGAGTCGATAAAGCAGTGGGGCCAGATGAGGTGCACTCCAGGGTCCTAAAGGAACTAAGAGAGGTGGTGTGTGAACCTCTGGCAATCCTGTTTAGCCAATCACTGGAAACAGGGGAGGTACCCAAAGACTGGAGGACAGCAGATGTAGTCCCCTTATACAAAAGCCAGAACAAAGAGGAAGCAGGGAACTACAGACCAGTCAGCCTGACCTCGGTAGTGGGGAAGATCATGGAAGCACTACTGAAGAAGATTGGTGGAACATCTTGTTGCCAACGGACTACAGGACCCAAGGCAGCATGGTTTCACTTGGGGGAGGTCATGCCAGACCAACCTCATTAAATTTTTCAACTGGGTGACAAGGGAGGTGGATCAGGGGAGGGCAGTGGACATGGCCTATCTGGACTTCAGCAAGGCCTTTGACACTGTGCCACATAGAAGGCTATCAAACAAACTGGGGAATATGGGAGGGGGCAGGACTGTAGTGTGGTGGGTGGGTAATTGGCTGGGTGGCAAGACACAGAGGGTGGTGGTAAATGACTGTCACTTCACAGAGGGAAGAGTGACCAGTGGGGTACCGCAGGGATCAGTACTGGGACTGATCCTATTCAACATCTTCATCAGTGACATTGCACAGGACCTAGAAGGCAGAAGTTCCCTGTTCTCTGACGACACAAAGCTCTGTAACAGAGAGGACATGCTAGAGGGTGTAAACAGAATGAGGAGGGACCTCTGCAGAAGCGTGAAGAATGGTCAAGGGTTTGGCAGTTGAAATTCAGCGCAAAGAAGTGCAAGATGATGCATATGGGGCACAAAAACCCTGGAACAGCATATCATTTGGGGGTGAGGATATAGCATGCACCAAGCAGGAATGGGACCTTGGGGTTATCATCTCTGATGATCTCAAGGTAGGGAAATAGTGTGACAAGGCAGCAGGTAAAGCAAATAGGATGCTGGGAGGCATAGGCAGGGGCATCACCAGCAGGATAAGGGAGGTCATAATTCCACTATACAAGACACTAGTGAGGCCTCATCTGGAGTACAGTGTACAGTTCTGGAGCCCTTATCTACGTAAGGGCATAGGGTAGAGAAGGTTCAGAGGAGGGCAACAAAGATGGTACAGGGGTTGCATCACAGGTCCTATGAGGACAGGCTGAAGAACTTGAATATGTACTCCCTGAAGGAGAGGAGGGAGAGAGGGGATATGATAGAGACATACAAGTACCTTACAGGGAGGGACAGGGTGCAGGAATACACTATTTTCCAGTGAAAAGGATGTTCAGGACAAGAGGGCATGAGATGAAGTTGGAGGAAGGGTGATTCAGAGGAAATGTGAGGAAGACTTTCTTCACTGAAAGGGCGATGGACAAGTGGAACACCCTGCCAGAGGAAGTGGTGGAGGCTGAAGCAATCACAGGATTTAAGAATGCATGGGATAGACATAAGGGAATTCTAGAGGTCAGGGGTAAGGAGCAACAGACTTCTAGAAAAACGTAAAGGGAATTTATAAGCTTAAATGGACAGACTGAGTGGGCCATAGGCCCTTATCTGCCAACAGTGTCTCTAAATCTATGTATCTATGTAACACCTCAATCGAGGAGGCCTCCCAGACAGCAGGTGGAAGCAAGTTCCACAGGGTTAGCCCAGAGATGCTAAAAGCATGGTCTTTCGAGGTCCTGAGCCAAACCCTGGGGATGTCCAGGAGGCCCCTTGAAGAGGAGCAGAGGGAGTGAAAGGAAGTTGCCAGTGACAGGAGCTCTGACAGGTAAACAGGACCCAGTCCATATAGGGCCTTGTAGGTGAGTAAACCCACCTTGAAAAGGACCCTCCACCAGACTGACAGAAAGACCAAATCTGCAGAGGAGTCCCAGAACACAACCCAAATTATTGCTGCCCTGGCACTTTAGAGGCCACCTTAGAAGTGCTACGGAAGCAACAATATGTGTTGTTTTCTCAGACTCCAGGCAGGCATAGTCCTGTAGCCTTTCTAGCATGAGCACTTTCTGCAATATACAATAAAAAAAAACCTCAACTTTTTTTTTTCTATGTGCTTTCTTCTGGGGTCTCATCTAAGACCGAGTGCAGTCAATCTTTTGTGTGCCCTCCATGCCCTGTGCCGACACAGACATCTGTCTGGTTGGATGTATGGCTCTCTGAGCCCTGTGCACAGGTAGCCACAAAAGACCACCATGCCAGGATGCACAGGGCCCTCCAGACAAAGTTCCATCTGGCTGTGTACCGGGCCCTGTAGGGAGGAAGACAGCAATGACTGCCATGCCAGGACACAATGTCCTAATCCAAACATTTCACAAAATTCCTTAATAAAACACTCACCGAAGCAAACACACCTGATAAAAGCATTTTCACACATTACGAAAGCTATCTGCACACATTGGAGTTTGCTGGCAGTATTGTTTTGCTGGGACCTTGATTTTATTTTTTATTTTATTGTATTTATTTTATGTAGTTTTGTTGACTGGCTAAGTGCACTAGACAAATCCTGCCTATTTTCAGGCACAACATGGGGAAGGGGGATACAGATGAATGCCAACTGACTTTGAACCAGATTAAGCTGTTGGTGGTATTTTTTAGTGAATGAGGGAAATTTGGCCAGAACACCGGGGAAATTCCTCTACTCTTTTCGATAAGTGCCATGGGATCTTTAACATCCACCTGAACTACCACCAATCCAGGCAGATGGGACCTTGGTTTAACGTCTTATCTGAAAGACGGCACCTCAGAAGTGCAGCACCCCTCTCATGCTGCACTACAGTATCAGTACTGGGATATTAACCCTAGTGCCAGATGTGGGAACTGAACCCACAGCCCTCTGATATCCCGGCCTCAGAGGAGAGTGTGCTACCTACTGAGCCACTGACACTGCAAGTGATTTCAGTGAGACAGGTTGTCAAAACACTTAATTACTTGACTTAATAACCTGACAATTATCCCTGACCCCTACCCTCATACTGATTTCCATAAGTGGCTGCTGGCTTCCGACTCTCTTGTTCAGTGCCGTTATCAGTGGCTGTCTGCCCCTTTTATGCTGGTGACTTTGTGCTGGTGCCTCTGATCATGTCTCCATTTTCAGCAGTTTTGTTGTTCATCCCAAATCCCAGTGCCTCTCTATGGAGCTCTGTTCTCAGTGGCACTTGGCTCCTTTTATCCCTAGCAGTAGTCAACTGTCAGCAGCAGTTGGCACCATTCATCATGTGCTTCAACATCATTTGTCAGTGCTCATCAGATCTAAATGCAATTTCAGCCAGAAATGGGAAAAATGATGAAAGGAGCCACGCAGTGCTTCTGAAGCATAGAAGTTTGAGATCGCTAACTACACCATCAGCAGTCCTAATGCAAGTCAACAGGACATTACAGATTTTTTGTTTTCTCTGTGGCAGGGTGTTTCTTAGCACATGGCACTATCAGGCATATTGTGATTACAAAGGGGGTGCTGGCCGCACTGGTGCATTCCCCAAAGAAAATGCATCAGCTGTTGTGCAAAATTGACAGGAGGTTACTGAGCAAATAATTAGTATTTTATCAACTCTGGTGATGGACAGTGCCATTTCATCAACTGCAGTAGACTACATAGCAGTTGAGTGCATGTGAGCTGTTCAGCAGTATCACTGATGTGATTGCATGACACCATTGTATGGTGCCATGGCTTTTTAACAACTTGTGTACAGGAAGCCAACCCTTTATTATATGCTACACTTTTTTATCCACCAAATTCTGGCTACACCAAAGCTGGCGGATAAAAGAGGCAGCACTGTACATGGGCTGTGCACATGCTCTGCTATTGTGATACAAAGGTGCTGAAGCGGTGCAAAATGTTATTTTATGTAGCAATCAAAAAAGCACCATACCATGTTTAATGATCTTGATTATGCACCAAGGTGAGGGAGGGAGGGTGTTACTATTTGATGATCCACCAAAGCGGGTGAGGGTGTTACTATTTGGTAATCATATCCTCTCTGACACAAACAGCACTCTGCTTAGCCTTGTGCTGTTTGTCGCACAGGGGGTACGAGTGCCTAATGGCAACCCACACCCACTCTTGCCTCACCAGTTAGTAAGTGCAATGTGCAAACCCCATGTGTGATTACTGTGTGAGGATCACACAATAACTAGCCACACAGATCACTGGATTCCTAAGTGCATTTTTATAATTATTGGCTGTCTTCTCAGCTCAAATTGGTTATGATGAGTAAAACATAAACAGAACTGTTAACAGGCAGTTCATTACAGCTGCAGTGCGTCATGACGCTATGCTCACATATTGCTATCAGCAGAAGGGGTCGGACTGGAATTCCTAACGCAGCACAGCTGTGTTGTTACGAAGGAGTGGAATCGAAGCACAACTTCCTGAAAATCTGCTCGCGTCCTCCACTTCCCTACAATGTGTTTCCTTCTTCTCCCCCTCCCGATTCCCCCCACTGCATTATTTTCTTGACCCATGTATAACCATGTGGATGGGGTAGAGAGAGGAAAGGTCCTCAAAGAACATTTGGGAAGGCTTGAGCAGTGGTCAGACACTTGGTAGCTGGGTTTCAGTGCTAAGAAGTACAAGATCATGCTCTTCGGAGTGAGGAATCCTGGGTACAGTTACCATCTGGGAGGGGTTCAGCTGTCCGTCTCTGAGGAAACATATATATAGAAGTTGTCAGTAGATGGGAACCGTACGATCCATCAAGTCTGCCCTTAGTTTCCTGCCCCCCTACTTAGCTGCCTGCTTGTGTATCCCACAGTGTCTGCCCCATGCCCGCTTGAATTCCCCCACTGTCTTGGCTCCTACCACCCCCTCCGGCAGGCTATTCCATGGTTCTACAACATGCTCTGTGAAGAAGAATTTCCTCATATTGCTTCTGAACTTTCCTCCCTTAAGTCGAAGGTTGTGCCTTCTAGTCTTGCTGTAGTCCTTTGCCTGAAAGAGGTTCTGCACGTACACCCCGTTGTTGCCTTTAAGATATTTGAATGTTTCTGTCATGTCCCCACGATTCCTGCGTTGTTCTAGGGAGTATAATTTGAGGTCATCCAGTCTTGCCTTGTACGGTTTCTGATGCAAGCCCTGCATCATCTTTGTTGCTCTTCTCTGTGCTGTCTCCTGCCTATTTATGTCCTTCCTGAGGTGTGGCCTCCAGAATTGGACACAGCACTCCAGGTGAGGCCTGACCAGGGACTGATACAGGAGCATGATTACTTCATGCCTTCTGCTCGTGATGCCCCTCCCTATGTGTCCCAGGATACCACTAGCCTTTAGTGCTGCCTTTCCACATTGTCTGCTGACCTTGTGGTCATCTGATATGGTCACCCTTAAGTCTCACTCCTGCCTGGTAGCCACCAGCTGCTGCCCTCCCATTGAGTACAGTTTCCTTGGGTTACACTTTCCCAGGTGCATGACCGTGCATTTTTTGGCATTGAATTTCAATTGCTAGGTCTTGGACCACTCCTCCAGTTTTCAGAGATCAGCTTCCATGCTTTGCTGTCTCTCTGTTGTGTCTACCCTGTTACCGATTTTGTCGTTATCTGCAAACAGGCACACCTTTCCTTCCAGTTCATCCGCAGTGTTGTTGATGAATATGTTGAAGAGGACTGGCCCCAGAACGGAGCCCTGCGGAACCCCACTAGTCACCCTTCCCTCCACAGACACAGTGCCATTTACTAATACTCTCTGAGTTCTCCCATGTAACCAGTTTCTGACCCAGTTTGTAACCTCGGGCCCAATTCCCATGTTATCCAGTTTTTTTGACTAGTCTCCTGTGCGGAACGGAGTCAAAAGCTTTGCTGAAGGAGGAAAAGGATTTGGGGGTAATGGTCACAAAGAATATGAACCATCATCTCGGTTTAAGAAAGCAATGGCAAAAGCCAATAGAATGCTGGGGTGCATTGCTAGAGGAATCACCTCTAGGAGGGAGGAAATCATTCTGCCACTGTACAGGCCACTGGTGAGGCTGCACTTGGAGTACTGTGTACAATTCTGGAACCCATACTTAAAGAAGGACATCAGGTTACTGAAGGGGGTACAATGGAGGGTGACTAAAATGATCAGAGGTATGGAGGGAAAACCTTATGAGGTTAGGTTGAGGGACCTCAACATGTACTCATTGGAGGAGAGAGGGGAAAGGGGTGATGTGATCGAAAACCTTCAAGTACTTAAAGAGCATCAACAGGGTTAGTATGGAGGGCATGTTTCGATTAAAAGGAGAAGGGATTACTAGGGGGCACAGCCTGAAGTTGGTGGGAGGTAGAGTCAGGAGGGAGGCGAGGAAGCATTACTTCCCAGAGAGGGTGGTAGGGGGATGGAACGTGCTCCATGAAGAAGTGATATCTCTTAAAACAGTGGTGAGCTTTAAAAGGGGGTGGGATAGGGTTAAGGGCAAGATACTAGTCAGTGAGAAGATGGAGGAATAGAGGTGGGCAAAGGGTGGGGGGCAGCAGGAGTCCAACCTCTGCTGCACAATTGAGCAGACGTGACAGACCATTTCGCCTGTATCTGCTGGCAGTTTCGTATGTTCATATAACGTCATAATGTAGTTCAAAAGCTGTACCGCCTTTCCCACTTACACCTCCTCTCTCTTCACTACAGTACTGTTCCTCCCCCATGACACTGTTTTCTTGCTGCTGACCCCACTAACAGACACCCTTCATATGGTTGCCACCTTCCACAGGACAGTCCTGCTTTTGACCCTTCATCATGACACCCACAGTTGTACATCCCAGAATAAGTCCCGATTTCGGCTGGCAAAGGAGCAAACACACTGTGCACAAAATCATTTTTTTTTTTTAACTGTTATTGTGTTGCAGCATGACATTGCATCTCTATTTGCTGCTGGTGTTCTAGATCAAGTGAAGCAAGTGGGCTGTCCCAAACTCAACAGCCCTGTTGATCCTCCCTCTGACCAGTCATGTTCTGGGCTGCTCTGTCGGACTCGGACAGACTGTCTACACCTCCTCCTCACACATTTTTTCTGTTCCCAAGTGTCTGCACATTACGGACGACCAGGTGGCAGCATTTCAAAGATGTCACTCGCTGACTGAGAGGCAGAGGTTGGGGGGGGAGCTGCTGGGTTGACACTCAGGGCTTTTCAGTCAGTCACACTGACGTACTTGGCTTAGTTGGTGTGCCCCTATCCTTTCGTAAGTTTCACTCCAAATCACCTCTGCCGTTATTGTCAACCCCTCAGAGTCCATCTGCTGCTGAGTCATGTAAAGTTAGTGAGTCAGTGATATTTTTTTTATTTTGATTTTTGCTGTCCTTGCATAAAATTACTGATGAGTTGTTTACTGCACCGATCACCAACAGCCACATGTCAACCATGACTATTAACTTGTTTCTACTTTTAAATTTTCTCTATACATAAATAAACGTTCTTTATTTAATTGAATAAAGTGATATGCTGATACATGGAGGATGAGACAATCGTTTTCCACTTTGTTTTTAATGTCAGAAAACCACATGCTTTTCGGTACCGCGTCAACAAATACTTGCTGCAAGTTTATTTCGCAGACTGCATTAGTTCCATGAATATTGCGAAAATAAAATTGCTATGAACATTAACAGTTCTACAGTATGTAATGGACAGTGTATAATCTACTGTGTGTATTGTGTAACCCTTTGTACATAAACTGAGCTCTCATGGCTGACACCGCTGAACATGAGCATTGGTTTGATAGGTGAAACATTTTTCCTTGATTTCATCAAAAATGATTGATGATGATGAAAAAAATGTTCTATGTTAAAATCATTTGAATTATTTAAAGTAATTCTTGTGTCCTGATTCCCCCCCCCCCAAACATATGTCAGAACTGTTCATTTTGACTCCCAGTCCCTTCTGTTCTCATGGAGAAACTCGCCTACTGTTATACTACCTTTTGCTATTTTAAAACTCTGGTCTCCTCCTGTAGTTGTGCTTTGGGACTGAAATTTGCAAAGCAGAGCTGGAAGCTAACTTGGCCGCTCACTATTATATGGAACCAAGGGACTGCCCTCAAGATGTGTTCTGGGTTTGTTTTTCCAAACATGACTGTGGAGTATTACTGAATACAACAATGAATACGATACGGTTCTTTCTTTTACAGAGTACCAAGTCAAAACTGAGATATCAGAGGTGCTCTGGGAGTGGGGGACAATTTGTTTTACTTTTTAAGAATGTCTTTTAACAATTAAAGTTCTTGGTACACATGTTTTTTTTATTTTATTTGAGGACCACAGTTAACTACTGTGTTTTGAATAAAATTTGAGAGTTCCAATTACTATATAGAGTGGTAGTAAAAAAAAAATACTTGCCAACTATCCTTTTAAAAAATGTGTACTGGTGTGTGATATGTGTACTGATGTATGATGTGTGTACTGGTGTATGATGTGCGTACCAGTGTATGATATGTCTACCAGTGTGTGATATGTGTACTGGTGTGTGATATGTGTACTGGTGTATGATATGTGTACTGGTGTAGCGATAACTGATGATGGCATGACCAGGATAACCTTGCATTGAGCAATATCACTTCAAAGTCAGATGGCTGGTTTTAAACAATCATAACGCTCCATTTTTTTATCTATTTGAAATAAAAGTTAAATAAATTGGGGCATTTTGTAGTTAGATGAGAAGTTGAGAAAATAAGGGATTATGTGCCTTTTATAAAATGCTAGGCATTTCCAATGACTTATTTGACGTATGCTACAATTGTTTTTAGTTTTGACTTACTTTTGTATGTGGGTTGAAAATGCAGCCAACTTTTCCTACTGGGAGGGGGTGTCTGTGGGAGTGTGGCGGAGACATGCAGTAGTTATCTGGGACAAAAGTGACTGTTCTAGTAGAAGTAAGGCCCCGTAATGGATAGAAATCGCTACAACCGGGGAGTGGTGCAGTGTGTCCACACTGCTGCAGTGTCCGTTATGGGACCGGCACTGCCGGCTCACACTTCAGGGGCCGGGCGACTGTTACCGTGGCACCCGACCCACAATGCAGCTTGCGCTGCGCTAGGGCGATCAGCACACGGTCCACACTATACCCGTAACGTTATTGAGGCAGGTAACTGCAACCGCTGTTGAAACCACCCATAAGCGGTTTCAACAACAGTTACGAAAACGCCTTCTGTAACGTTACACGTGTAAACGCAAACCATTGCGGTAATGGTTTGGGCACTCTGCAATGTTACAGAGGTGTAGTGTGGACAGGGCCTAAGTCTGAGGGTCGGAGAACAGGTTGAAGGAAGTTCTACACCCCAGAGAAAGGAGGAAAAACAGAAAGTAAAAAAAAATTATTATTTAGTTTGAATCATTTGAATCATCTTTCTTTTTCAATTAATGTATATTTTGTGAGCATTGCTTTTGAAATAAAATTATACTCATTTTGCTTTATACATTGATTTGTTCATGAAGGCCTACATATTCGGAATCAGCGCTAACCAGCGCACAATAAGGAACTAGCGCTAGCCATGGGAAACATCACATACTGCATACTCAAACCAACCATGCTGAATATACAGCATCTGTGGAAAACCAACAGCAATTGGAAAAACAACATACAATGTGCAAAATGGTATGCAGTGCAGAAAAACAGGGCCAAAGTGACAGACAAAGGTTAAGAATGAGAAGGGCATGTGCAGCTTGGACAGACCCAAACCGAGAAATCACTAGCACGAACAGTAAAAAAAGGGTACAAGACTTTCTATGGATACATTAGTGAAAGGAGAAAGTCCAGGGGGGTATTAAGATCAAAGGGGATAAGGGGAAGTGTGGTGAGGAGGACCAAAGAAAAGCACCTTCCTAAGTAGACACCACTGCTCAGTATTTACTGAGGAGAAGGTAGGGCAGGGCCCACAACTCAGCACCATGGATACAGTGGGGAAGGAGATGTGTACAAGGCCCTTCACAAAAGAAAGGGTCCTACAAGCGCTCGCTAAGCTCAGGGTGGACAAGGCAATACGACCTGATGGCATACATCCCAGGGTACTAAAGGAGCCAAGGGTGGAACTAGCAGAGCCATTAGCAGAACTGTTTAGTGAGTCACTGAGCACAGGAGAGGTCCCATAAGACTAGAGGAGGGCTCATGTGATCCCACTCTTCAAGACTGGCAGCAGGGAGGAGGCAGGGAACTACAGACCAGTCAGTCTTACCTCAGTAGCGGGCAGTATTATGGAGGCACTCCTTAAGGAAAGGATAGTGCAACACTTGGAATCCATAGGAGCACAGGATCCAAGACAGCATGGGTTTACAACAGGAAGGTCCTGTCAAACTAATCTTATAGATTTCTTTGACTGGGTAACCAGAGTGGTGGACAAAGGGGGTGCAGTTGTTGTCACCTACCTTGACTTCAGCAAAGCTTTCGATACTGTTCCGCATAGAAGATTGATTAATAAGCTGGGTCTGCAATAGAGTAGATGATCAAGATGGGGTGGGCAGAATGGTTAATGGTATACAATCAGAAGAGGTACAAGTCACAAGTGGTGAACCTCAGGATCAGTCCTGGGGCCAGTCCTCTTTAATATCTTCATCAGTAACATTGCAGATGGATTGGAGGGTAAGGTTTGCCTGTTTGCAGATGACACCAAGATCTGCAATAGAGTAGATGATCAAGATGGGGTGTTGCGACATGAGATTGCATCTCTCTCTCTTTTGCTTGTGTTTCAGATCAAGTAAAGCAAGTGGGCTGTTCCAAACTCAACAGCCCTGCTGATCCTCACTCTGACCAGTCAAGTTCCGGACTGCTCTGTCGGACTCTGGATGGATTAGCTTTCTTTAACTTTTGTTTATGTGACCCCAACCCCCACTGTTGGCGTGGTGACCGGGTTCACACCCCTGCCTGGTGACTGTGATGTGGCCCACCTGGTGAGGGGGTTTGGTTAGTTTGTTCTTCTGTAGTGGGGGGGGGTTCATCCCAAATTGATAAGTAGGACAGTGCCTCTACCCAGAGAGAATAAGTGGGTCAGATGTGTGTAGTATTGTCCTCTTGGATGCAGTACCAACTACCCACTTCCCTACACTGGACAAGACCACTTCCTGGGGGCCACCAACAGCTGTTACCTTTACCATATAATAATTCAGTCAGGATATACAAATTAAATACTCGCACAGTGATAAAATTCAGGTAATGAAACAGTGCTTTATTTTGGCACACAGGCCCAGAAGCTGTGGAGAGAGCAGGGGTTAGACAAAAACAAGCTGCTGTATGTTCAACCACCCTCAGGTAATTACCCTTGAACCCCACAACATATATGCACCCACCCAAGCAAAGGGCACATAAGATGGCTGTCTTACATGGGGTGTGCAACTTTTTATCTGCTACCAACAATAAAATCATGAGCACAAGTACAATACTAAACATTAGACTCTGGGTACCCAGGTGTTATGACGCAGTCCTGTTGCAGGCCTGAATGCAGAGTTGCCTAGGATATTGTGGTGGTGCACTTGATGGAAAATTCAGCAAGCTTGCATTTCAGCCCTCCCCCCTCCCCAAACAGGCCATAGTGTGCTAGCACAAATTTAAAGGGAAAAGAAGTCCCAATAAACTTGCTCTTGACTTTTGAACAAAACTGGAAACCCAAATTGTAATCCAACAGGGAAAATAGAAAGTCTTGCCAGCATTGCCAGCACTCACGTGACCCTTGGATGCAGCAGACCAGGAGCAGAATAATGATTTGGGAACAGTAGGGTGCAGTACACAGGAACAAGAAAGCAGCCCAGAAGCCTTGGATTCTTTTGAGCAGGCAACAGCGGTTCAGCCTTTCTTGTGTCACACCTCTTTGAACACAGCTCTTCTGTATCAGCTCTCAAGCGGCAGTGTTTCTAGCTCACATTTCTTTGGTATGATGTCCATCTGGCTTGCACGTCTCTGGATTTGAAACCCTTCTGGTACTCCTTCTCTGGTCACAGCCCTTTGGGATCTCACCTTGGATACAGAAGCACTGCGCAGAGGCTTCCTGGTTCCCAAGGAGCCCAGACCCCAGGAGCGACCCCACGGTCTGACTTCCCCCAATTGGGTCGAGAGTTTCCTAGCTCATGGGCATGTGCCCGTGCCTCCCTATTCCCTGATCCACCCCACTTGATAAGAGCTAGGTGACCCCTTAACTGGCTCTGAAGTGGCCTGACCAGGATGCAGTCTCTATCTCCACTTGGATCAGCTCAGACTTCTTGAATACAGCAGGGCCCCTTTAATTCACAATTTCTGCAGGACACTCTGGAACAGTCTCTGGAGATGGGTGAACCCAGACATAGGTTCACAAGGAAGGAGCCCTGGGGAGGACTACCAGGACTCTTCTGGATGAGTCCTGGGGAGGGCCTCAATAAATCTTCAGAATGAGCCCAGGAGAAGACTCACACATGGTGCCCTTCCTGCCACAATCTTTCCTTCTATTTTGGACTGTGCCCCTTCTGGGACTATCACAATTTTTGCTCAGATGGTGCCCTTTCTGGCACAGGCACTTCAGCTGGGACGGTGCCCTTCTGGCACAAACAGTTTAGCTCACTTCCTGATGGATTTGAGCCCAGGAGACAGCCCATGAATTTTCAAAGAATGAGCCCTGGGGAGGACCCATGGAACTACTAAGGAATGGGCCCTAGGGAAGGCCCATGTGGAGCAGGCTTGGGGGAGGCCCCAGCTGCCTAACTGCCTTACTGCCTTGAAGCTCTGCACTGCTCTGCATCCCAGTCAAACTGCCTCATCCTTCTGGAGGACTCAAACACTTCTCTCTTTCTCTTCTCCCTCTAAGTGGACAGCCAGTGATGTCCGGCAGTCCTTTTGCCCTGTTCTTCCCTCTCATTGGCTTAAAAAAAACTGCCAGTCCAATGAGGAGGAACCTCTTGCATCATCCTCCCACAAACGTTTGCCTTCCTTGCTGCTCTCTGATTGGTGGGTTTATGAGTCGTGTGTCACAAAGATGGTGGCCCTTTGCACGAATGAAGCCCTGTGCTCCGAAAGTCTTTATTTTTAGTATTTAAAGATTTTCCCCCTTTTAGTGTGCTGCCCTTGTCTAATGGGCACAACTGTGCTGGATCTTTTCCTTTGCAGCTGTGGAGTGAATAGAATTCCTGTGTTGGGAGCTCTGTTCTCTATTCCCCCAGATCGCTGCAGTCTCCATGGGAGCCTCTTCCTCTTAAAGATGCAGCACGCCACATGTCCCATTCTTTCTTTTGCTTTCCCTCAGTATTTCTGGACTCCCTGATGCCCACTGGAAGTCTCTGGGGCTGGAACACACTAGGGGAGGTGATGTGGCAGCCACCGATGCAGTTCTCAAGGCTGGCGGGTGCTTCTAGCACCAAAAACACATTCAAGCTGGCAAACAGCTTGCACACTGCAGTGTAAAAGTGTGGCAGTTTCCGCCGATTGCTCCTCCAGCCCTCGTTTCACCGTCAGTCCTAGAGCCAGAGCAAGTGAAGAGACGAGCGGAATGCTTGAAGGCTGGCACATGGGACTCCAGGTAAGCCTCCTGCTCCAGAGTGGGTTACATTTACCTTGAGTTTTTGCATATAATTTCCCTGTATACTTCCTTCCCCAAGATACATCCAGAAACAAGCTTCTCCTGGTATACGAGATGTTTACTGTCTCTGCAAAAAACAGTGTCTTTTTCATTTACATGGTTCTGTGAAAAAAACACTGATACTTGCATAAAACACTCTGGATATAGTAGTGAAATTAGCATGGGTGAGACATAATTTGACTCTTTTTTTAGCAGCCTAGTGCATTGCAGAACTTTGGTTGCTTGTACAGTTCTGCTTACTACATTAAGCAACATGAGCCGGATTAAACTTTTGTGACCCAACATACTGTACAAACAGCCTCTGAGTCAGTTTTGCAAACTGTAAAAATAGCAGAAATCAACACCATGACTGTCATGATGTTAATTTCTGTGATTTTTTTTTTTAAAGTTTACAAAATATTTCTGTGTTTGTGGTTTTACTGCTTGAGCTCTCTAGGGGTGTTTGAGAAGTAAGGAGGGCAGACAGAGTACAGATTTTGTCAACTTGCCCCGTGGTAGAAATGAGGGGTGTGCTGCTTCCACTGCATAATGCTCTGTAGCTGTTTCACTACAAAAATAGGACCGTCCATCCAGATGTCATTACATGCATAACTCTTGCTGATATTAAAATAAACTTCAGTACTACTGCAGTAGCAGCTGTTGTGGGTCTTGACCAGAGTTTGTTTTGTAATTGCAAAACATCTTTCCAAGGTGGGAAGTAATGTATCAACCCATAAGGCCTATCCAAGGCGGTAAGGCCCAAAGCCAGTACTGTAGTCCTTAGCTCACCCTGGGCTGCACTGATGTAATAATAGTGCCCAGACATGTTACTTAATCATTTTATGAGTGAACCTGTTTATAACTGTAAAACTCCTAGAAAGTGTTTATCATAAAAGTACAGATAATGTGCACTTGAGAAATACTGAGAAACTCCTAATGTTGATAGATATTTTCATATGTCCATTCCCATATGTGAATAATGGCCTTTGATAATAAAGAGTTTATCTTTCCCACAAGAGGAAGTTTGTCACAGTTTATTTTTGTTTATACACCAGATCATGTGGATATGCTGGGTTTTTTTGTTGTGTTTTTTTTTTAGGCACTGTAAATACAAGTGACGCATCGAAGTACAAAAGATATTATCACAGCAAACAGAGGCATATCTGTGAATGCGTTTCCTGTTTTATTAGATTTATTGCAATATGCATGATTTATCCCTGCCAGGTTCACAGAGTTGTTCAAGGGCTGGTAGATTTTGTTGATGCAAAAGTACAAATTTCATGTCAAATAAGAGTAGGCGCAGAAACGCCAATCTCCTTCTAGAGATTTAATGTTGTTTTCGCTGAAGCCTGAAAAACGACATTCCTTTATTGCCAGGAGAGTTTCCATAACAGCCTTTCCAGATGGATCTGCCTGAGCAGTTACCGTTGCACATTTACATGTATATTGCATCTAGAGCAACAGCATGAACAATGCAGAATTTCATTTTTTTAAGTTTTTTTACTCAGGATAGCCCAACTGTGACACAGTACTCCAGATATGGCCTCACCAAGGACCGATAGAGGGGCAAGAGTACCTCCTTTCCCCTGTTTAAGAGTCTTCTCCCTTTACATCCTAGAAACATAGAAACATAGACTTTGACGGCAGATAAGGACCGCTAGGCCCATCTAGTCTGCCCATTTCCCTACCTACAGGATAGGCCGCAGATCCTATTTAACCAACAGCCTATATCTTCCTGCCCCCCACAAGAATTGCCTTATGTCTGTCCCATGCATTCTTGAATTCTCCCACAGTTTTAGACTCCACAACTTCCTCAGGAAGGCTGTTCCATGCATCCACTACCTCTCTGTGAAATAATACTTCCTCACATTGCCCTGAACCACCCTCCTTCTATCTTTAAATTGTGTCCCTTGTTCTTGCAAGTCTCTTTTTCTGAAAGATGCTACCCTCTTGGACTTTGTTGATTCCCTTGAGGTACTTGAAAGTTTCTATCATGTCCCCCCTCTCCCTTCTTTCCTCAAGGGTATACATATTAAGCTCCTTTAGTCTCCTTTCATACGGCTTCTCTTGCAGACCCTGCACCATTTTAGTTGCCCTCCTCTGGACTGCCTCTATCCTATCTATGTCCTTGCGGAGATGGGGTCTCCAGAACTGGACACAGTATTCCAGATGGGGTCTCTAGTACACTGTTTTCCTTTATGAGTGCCCTGGTGCGCTGGGCCTATGCTGTTAGACTATCGCTAATAAAGACTCGTAAGTCCCTTTCATCTGTGATCATGCAGTCACTTCCTGGTATAGGGATTACTTATAGACATCTTGTTATACAGGGAGGGATGCATACATTGCTATGCCATTTACTTGACTTCTGGATCTGAGTGATCTCCTGAGTGCTTACTGCACTAGACTCAAGAACAGGGCTAAAAAGGAGGCTAGCAACATTAAAGACACTTACAAGCAAAATTACGAAGGTCCATGATGGCAGCTTAGAGTCTGAAATGTCAATCAATTTATTTTACACAGTTCTTTTCTCATCTTAACCTCTAGGCAGGATGGTGCACGTACACAGTACATTACTTTTTGGTCAACGTTTAGTTAATTCTGGATGCCTATTTAACTCTTGAAGCGCAAATCATTTTAAACGTTTACCAGATTCTGTGCTTTTTATGTACCTGCAGGTACAGTACTTCTTCTTTGAGACTTAATTTTATTTGGTTACAGCAGTGATCCATTCATGTACAGTGTCTAAGAATATCAGTTACTCAGTTTGCAGCCTTCAGCCGGGCACTGGTTGCGTTGTACCCCCCGGGGAATTCAGTATCACATTGAAGAATTTGTGCTGCACAGCACAATAAGGTGACACTTCAGTTAATGTAGTACTATGATGCTACTGTGGTAAGGGGGCGTGCTGTTATGCAGTACTTCAGTGTGATAAACTGTTCTGTGGTAAAGCAGAAACATAAGATGGCTCCACTTTAGGTCAAATGTATGATGCTCCAGCATCGGAAGGTGAAATGGCCTCCCACGGGAAGGACTTCAAATTTCATTTCCCATAGGTTTACTAAAATTTGAGGAGGTAACATTTCCCTTCTTGCTAGCAGTTTCAGGGCACACTAAAGGTACCTAAGCAGTTCTCTGGTAACAAAGTTCAGTCCCCTCCCAGTTTAAATCCTTTGCATTACTCACAGATACTCAGAAGTTTTAGGGAAACTATGCCATAGCAGGGACTGGCTGTGGATGGCCACCACTGCCATCTGGACAGGCTGGGGTCTCCTGTTCCTTCAGAAGACTCTGATCAGCAGTGGCATCAAATGTTGGAGGGAGTATGCTGCCCTCTGACCAACTGACACCAACTGCCAGGAACCTTCCAGCTCCAGGCAGCTGGCCATACCACATACTGTAGCTCTGATGCCCAGGTCACCTGACCAAGAAGGATGTGGGAGCTTTTGGAGTTAACCCTTAAGGGGAGGAACATAGATAGACTCATACGTGTCACTTCAGGAACCCACTGGTTATCTGGGGTTGCAGTCACACTAATTTTTTTTTTTACCTCATGCAGTAACATATCCTAGGGTTACCCTAGCCTATTGGTATAGCTTTTCATTTCTTAACATTAAATTTCAGTTGCCTCACTTTGACCACCCTTCTAGTATTTCTAGGTCCCTCTTCATATCCCTAGTTCCCTTTTTTGGTGTCTACCATGACACAGAAGTGTCATCTACAAAGAAGCAGATTTTACCCATGATCCCTTTGTCACAGATGAACATATTAAACAGTACTGGGCATATCACTGATCCCTGTGGGATTCCACTTATGATCTCCCTGAGCTCTAAGTGGTTCTTATTTACTACCATGCTCTTCATCCTTTCTCCCATCCAGTTTGCTACACACCAGGTTAACGTTGTGTTTATACCTAGGCCCCAAGATTTTTAATGAGCCTTTTTGGGAGCACTGAGTCAAAGACCTTACCGAAGTCTAGGTACAGTACATTTAACACCTGTTCCTTGTCCACAGCTCTCATTACTGAATTGAAGAACGCTTATCAGTTTGATCTGGTATGATTTTCCCCGCACAAAACCATGCTGCTTCCTGTCTTGGAGTCCATTTATTTCTAGGAAGTCCACCAGTTCTTCTCTAATGATAGTCTTCAGGAGCTTCCCACTATAGAGGTCAAACTAACTGGCCTGTACTTTTCTGGGTCTTTCCTGCTCCTGCTCTTGTGCAAGGGAACAACACCCTGGCTTCTCCAGTCTGCTGGGACTACCCCAGTCTACAGGGAGCAGTTGAAAATGTGAACCAGAGGCCCTGCAAGTTCTCACCCCAATTCCTTCAGCACTCTATGTTGTGGCCCTTCTGGTCTTGGAGACTTGTTCATCTTGAGTGCCCTTAGACCCTTTTGTACCCTCTCACCAACTCCAGTTACCTCTGTGCCCCTCTTTTAGTCTGCACTCCACAGTTGAGGAGAGGACACCATACTTCCACTGTAAAGACTAAGCAAAGTTATTTGTTGAGGATGTCAGGCTTCTTCCTATCATCCTGTACTAAATCATTGCCCGGTTTCAAACTCACTGTAGCCTCTTTGGTTTTCCTCTTCTCCCTAATGTATCTGAAGAAGGCCATGCCATTTTCCTTTACCCCTTGGCCATCCCCTGCCTTTACTTTTGCCCTTCTTGTAGACTCTGTTTGACTCCTTCAGTTGCATTAAGTGTCTCTCCCTATTAACCTAGGATTGATTCCCCCTTTTACCTTTTGAATGCAGTCTTCTTTGCTATAACTGCTTCTCCTACTACCCTAGAGAACCAGTTTTTTTTTTCCTTTCTAACCTGCTTCTTAAGTAAGGCAATGCACGTTTCCTTCACTTTTCTTAATCTCCTCTCTCCCCTACTGCCTCAGTACTTAAACTGCTTGAACATTCCTTAATCTTCCTTAGTCTCATTCCTTCTCTAATGATTGCTGCCACACCTCATGTCTTGCAAAGTATCTGGGATACAGTACCAATGAATGGCATTGTAAAAATAATATTTCTTTCCTATTGCTTTCATAGTGCCTTGGAATGATATCATCACCTCTGCTCAGAACTAGCCTGAGTGACTTGCGGTATTACTGATAGCAGTAGAAAATCTTAATTTTCCACAGTATCCTTTTGAGGCTCAGAGCGCTTTGCACCAAACAAATAAATATGGCAAAAGACAAACAATTCAGTAGCAGCATTATCAATATCGATAAATCCAGTGGCATGGCATGAGCACACAGTTGCGCATGTCAGATGGAATGTCAGGATCAATTAGGAAAGACCTGAGACCAGAAATGCCACTGGAGTCTCCTCCTGAATTTGGCAATTGATGGGGCACGTCTTACATCTTACAAAAGAGCATTCCATAAGACAGACACAGACAGCAAAGGCCCTGTCCTTCGCCTATTTTAAAGGTGAAGAGTCCATACTAAGAGCCCCGACCTCACTGTGGAGCTGATCACAATTTGCACTTCATGTGTAAAAGTATATATTTTTTTACTAACTGTTCATATTATTTTTTTTTACTAACTGTTTACTGCAGTATAGTAGGTTGCATCATGCTGATTCTGCTGGGGACAGGTTCCCCACGCAGGTCCTGTAGCACCTAATCTTACAAAGTCAGAGAACCATGAAATCAGCCTGTACCTAACAGGCAGCCAGCCCAGAGCCCATTGTAAGGGGATGATGTGCCCTCACTGACGAATTCTGGATCAGTTGCAGGCAGTTGACCACAAGGCAAGCCCTTATAGACCTCATTACAGTAGTCCAGCTTGGGAGCCACAAAGGCCTGCACTAGCATCCTCAGATCTACAGGGTCAAGTAAGGGTTGCAATCTGGAGCTGTTACTAAGGTGGTAGATATGAATGACTTAATGGTAGTGGACACTGATAGGGGCTCATCAAGTACAACACCCAGAATACAAAACTGTCTTACCACCTCCAGTTACACCCCTGAAGGAGAGCAGGGGTGTAGCCAGACATTTCCATTCTGTACACATTTTCTCTTCGCTGGTCCTCCGTAAAAAAAAAAAAAATTGTACACATCCTTTCAAACTGCTGCCCCCAATTTTAAAGCAAATCACATTTTCATAGAAACATAGAAGTTGACGGCAGATAAGGACCGCAAGGCCCATCCATTCTGCCCATTTCTTTTTCTACCTTATAAATGTGCCATCGGCCTTTGCTCTGTCAGTGACCTATCTATTCATAGTCATTTGTATTGCTCCCTTATGCCTATCCCATGCCTGTTTGAAGCCCTGCACTGTATTCATAGCCACCACTTCTTGTGGTAAGCCATTCATGCATCTACCACCCTTTCTGTGAAAAAGAATTTCCTCACATTCCCCTTAATCGGCCTCCTCTAATCTCATGCTTGTCCTCTTGTCCTGCTATTTTTCTTATATTTAAACATGTTAGACTCTTTCACCTTGTTTATGCCCTTAAGGTGTTTGAATGCCTCGATCATATCACCTCTCTCCCTCCTTTGCTCAAGGGTATACATATTGAGCTCTGTTAATCTGTCCTCATATGTCTTCTGATGCAGTCCGTGCACCATTTTGGTTGCCTTCTCTGGACTGCCTCAATTTGAGTTAATGTCCTTGTGAAGGTGTGGCCTCCAATACTGCCGCAATACTCCAGATGGGGCCTAACCAATGTCTTGTACAGAGGATTATTACCTCCTCTACGACTTGTGTTACCCCTCATACACCTAACACCCCCCTAGCCTTACCTACTGCTTTAGAGGTCTGCTTGATGATTTTAGGTCATCAGTGAGATGATGCCCAAGTCTCTTTCTTCCTTTGTGACTGCCTAGCAACTCTCCTCCCAGCCTATAAGTGGCTTCAGGGTTTCTCTTCCCTATGTGCATGATTTTGCACTTCTTTGCATTAAATCCCAGTTGCCACTCTTCTGACCATTCTGCTAGTTTATCCAGATCTCTTCTCATTCTGCCCACCCCATCTGGACCATCTACTCTGTTGCAGATCTTGGTGTCATCTGCAAACAGACAAGTCTTACCCTCTAGTCCATCTGCAAGGTCACTAATGAAGATGTTGAATAGGACTGGCCCCAGGACTGATCCCTGAGGTACCCCACTTGTGACTTGCATCTCTCCTGACTGTATACCATTTACCACCACTCTCTGTTTTCTGCCAGTCAACCAGTTTGCCACCCAGCTGACCAACTTCTGACCCACCCCGAGCCTACCCAGCTTATTTATCAATCTTCTACGTGGAACAGTGTCAAAAGCTTTGCTGAAATCAAGGTAGGCGACATCAACTGCTCCCCCTTGGTCCACCACTCTGGTTACCCAGTCAAAGAAATCTATGAGATTAGTTTGACAGGACCTTCCTTTTGTAAACCCATGCTGTCTTGGATCCTGTGCCCCTATGGATTCCAGGTGTTGCACTATCCTTTCCTTAAGGAGTGCTCCATAATCTTGCCCACTACTGAGGTAAGACTGACCGGTCTGTAGTTCCCCGCTCCTCTCTGCTACCACTCTTGTGGAGCGGGATCACATGAGCCCTTCTCCAGTCTTCTGGGACCTCTCCTGTGCTCAGAGACTCACTAAACAATTCTGCTAATGGCTCTGCTAGTTCCTCCTTTAGCTCCTTAAGTACCCTGGGATGTATGCCATCAGGTCCCATTGCCTTATCCACCCTGAGCTTAGCAAGCTCTTGTAGGACCCTTCTTGTGAAGGGAGTAGTGCTCACCTCCCTCCCCCTGTGTCCATGATGCTGAGCTGTGGGCCCTGCCCTACCTTCTCTTCAGTAAATACTGAGCAAAGTATCTATTTAGGATGGATGCCTTACAGGTCCTCCTCCTCCTCCTCACATGCTCCCTTCTCTATTAAGCTTAGCAACACCCCTCTGGACTTTCTCCTTTCACTAATGTATCTATAGAAAGTCTTGTCACCCTCTTTTACTGTTCGTGCTAGTGTTTCCTCAGTTTGGGACTTTGCCTGCCTTACTGCCTTACCTGCTTCCCTTAGGGCAGTTTGGTATGCCTCCTATCTTCATCCGCTGTGTTCCCTTATATTTCCTGAAGGCCAGCCTTTTGGCTCTGACCTTTTCTGCTACTGTATTTGAGAACCAAAGTGGTTTCCTTCTTCTTTTGCACTTCCTTTTCTGTCTAACACAATGGGATGTTGCTTCAAGTATTGCATCCTTAATGCTTGCCCACTTTGCCTGTACCCCTCACCTGTGTTCCTTTTTGCCAGGGCTAGCTTAACTCTGTTGGCCATCTTATCAAAGTCAGCTCCTCTGAAGTCCCATATTTTTGCCTTGGAATGGGATGATTTAGATGTAGTAGCCAAATTGAACCATACCATGTGATGGTCACTGGCCCCCAGGTGACCTTCTTCCTGGAGATCTGTGATCCCTTCTTTGTTAGTCAGTACTAGATCTAGGATAGCCCTGTCTCTTTGTGGGTTGCTGTACCAGTTGTTTGAGGCCTCCTGCAGGAATCCACTATGAGTCTAGTTCTGGCAGATGTTCCTGCTGGTATTGACCAATCTGTATCTGGCATGTTGAAGTCTCCCATTATCAGAACCTCCCTTTAGCTGTCATGTTTTGTATATCTTCTAACAGTAATGTGTCTATGTCCTCCCTCTGGTCTGGGGCCTGTAGACAACCCCAGTTCTTATGGCTGTCCATTTCCTGTTTCCAGGGTGACCCACAGTTCTTCTGGCTTTATGTATTCTGAATTTCTGTAGCTTTGATATTTTCATTAACATACAGGGCCTTGCCCTCCCCTTTGCACCTCGTCTCTTTCTGAACAATACATAGCCAGGTACTGAAGTCTCCCAAGTGTGGTTACTGGTAAACCACGTCTCACTAATTGCTACTATGTCCAGTTTAGCCTCTGACATTATTGCCTGTAGGTCTGGGATCTTATTTCCAAGGCTGTGAGCATTTGTGTACATGATTTTCCATTGGCCAGATTTTGGTGTGTTAGTTGTTGGGTGAAGTTTGGCATTACCCCTGTGCATTGTATGGGGAGACAAACCTTTTTTCTTACCTGGTGATGCAAATGAACGGCAAACACGCTGAATTCCTGTTTGACCACTAGCTGAGGGGAAGGGGTGTTCTTCCCATTCGATGTATGGGGTGCTGCACCCCTCTCCCATTTGCTAGTTTAAATATTCTGCAAAGACGCCAAATCTTGCCCCAATGCACTGACTCCTCTTTAGTCAGATGCAGTCCATCAAATTTAAAGAATTTCGCCCCAGAACTGTTGCCAGTTCCCTACAAATCTGTGTCCTTTTCCTGGCACCAGTCCTTGAGCCACGTGTTTAGCTCCCCTATTTCCCCTTCTCTGACCTTCCGTCCATCTGCTCCCCTCTCCCAGACTGGCAGGATCTCAGAGAAGGAGATACTCAGACGAAATAGATGATGGTTGTCACCCAGCTAGTCAGGTGTTCCTTGGTCACAACTGACTGGCTGGTGAGATAGTCCCTATGTGTACTAGGACATCAATGTTTTCTCCTGCTTTGTGAACAATTTTAGTAATGCAGTCAGTGTCTCTCCATGCTGATGTACCTGGGAGACATCTGACCATCACCCCTGGCTGGAGATGGGTATCAACTCCCCGAATCATGGAGTCTCCTATGATCAGAAGTTTTTTGGATTTCCTTTGTGCTTGTTTAGTTTTGGTTCCTGATTTGGGTGAGTTTTGTTGTGCTAGCTCCTGTGCTGCAGTGTCCTGCTCTGCAGTGTCTTCTGCCTCTTTATTTGATTTCAGAGATAGAGGCAGATACCTGTTTGTAGTGTTTATATGGTTTTTGGAGGCAATGTGTTGGAGAGCAGAGAGTGATGGGGCTCCTGATTTGCTCCTCCTAACCACCTGCCAACCTCCTGGACCAACTACCCTCTGCGGTCGAGGCTTTTCTGTTGGATGCTGGGGAAATGGCAGGTGGTTCTTATAATGTATTTCCTCTTCAATATGAAATTTGAGGCGTGCAATCTCTGCCCATGCTGCCCGGAGCTGAGCCCTAAGATCTCCAAAGACCCAGCATGTAGGACAGTGTCCTAAATCCTGTAAGACTGTCCTTCTGAAAATTTTTCCACAGTACCTGCAGTTAATGAAATCCATTCCAAATAAGTTGCTGGGTTTGTAACCTAGTCAGAGTAATTAGAAGGAAAAAAAAAAGGAAAAAAAATGCAAGTAATGGTTTAATTGTGCTTTGTTTAACTTGTTATAACAAGTTAAATTACTAGTGCCCCTGTAAATGAGATCACCTTGTGGAGGCCCCACTGATCCGCCCCTTCCTGCTCTGCCACAGGAAATGTTACAACTGTGGTACCCTATAAAAGGAGTGTAGTGTGGGGTGGTTGGCTGGGCCCTTCCCCTGCCTAAAAAGAAGAATCACGGACGAAAGAACAAGGAGGTAAGAGCAGAAACAATCAGTCAACAACAAATGCAGTAACCCTGAAAGCTTATCCTAATGTTAGATAAAACTGTAAAACCTGTAAAGCACCACCTGTAATAATTTCAGAGAAGATAAACCCTGTAAGAAACACTTTGCTCCAGAGAAAAATAAAGCAGTAACAGAAGATATACCTTGCAAAAGACAATTTGAATCAGAAGATTACAGCAGTAATCTGTTAGCACACACCTGTAGGCACACCTTGTAATAATGCAGAAGAAGGTATACCAGCAACAACAATTTGAATCAGAGGAAAAATAAAGCAATGAAATGTTAGCAACAAACAGTAGCAATCCCTGTGAGTAAAAAATAAAAACACCACCACACAGTAAATCTGCTTAGCCAAACTAAGTCTTAATCCTTCTCCCTTGCTCTGGTAAGTTTCTCTACTCTGCCTTTCAAGCAGTCTTAGAAGGAAAGAGCTCAGGTGAAGCTAGGTGCCTTGGCCTTGGCCAGCAAACCAAGTCTTTTTCGGATGACTTAGCTAATATCTAAACAGGCTGTACACATATATGTGTCCTAAACAATAGAAGTTTAAACAGATACAGACACTAAGTGCCCTCCACTAACTCAAATATTTCAGATTATAATGATAGTGGCCACAAAAAGGTATATGGTTTGGGACAAGTACTCAAAAAACTGTACACAAATGTGTACAGTGAGTATGTCTGCCTACACCCTTGAAGGAGAGGAGCCTGAGGCCACCTGAGGATCGACATTTGTTTCTTCAAGTCTGCTTGTAGCAGTTCTGCCTTTCCTGGGTTGAACAAAAGCCTGCTGGGGGCTATCCACAACCTTTCTACTCTAAATGCCATTGTAATCTAGCTAAGGGAAGGCCCTGGTCTGGAGCAAAAGACAAATCTGAGTGTTGTCTACATAATAGTAGAAACCCACAGTGTACCATCTAATGGTCCCACCCAGCGGCAGCAAATATATTGCAAACAATGTGGGAGAAAGGACAGACCCCTGAGGCACACCCCAGTCCAGGGGAATTGGATTTGATCCACAAGAGCCAGTCCACAACTGACTACATTCTTTCTGAGAGGAAAGACTGGAACCAGTGGATGACCATTTCATTTATTTATTTATTCACAATTCGGATTTACAACCTTTGAGTCAAAGACTCATTCACAAAGGCACCTCGTCACAGGGAGGGTAGACAACATTTTGGTGGAGTACAACAATGGAGAACATTACAGGTGAGATACAAAAAAGAGCATACAATGCAAAGCAAAATGACATTCAAAGCAATTCCAGCGAAGCACACAGATTTCCAATTGAGGTGTACAGGCCTCAATTAAGCTAATCTAACTAAACTAATATCATATAATACTATGGGATCCCCAGAGATACTGGGTACGAGTACCTGGGGGTGAGGAGGGTAGTTGCTGGGGAGGGCAGGGGACCGGGGAGACTTTGTCTGTGGATTGGGTCAGGCAGAGCTTTAGATATGGCCCTGTCATGGGCATTTGCAGCTCCGAGATTTCAGCTAAACCTCTGTACACCTCAAGCCTATCAACTAACTCCCGATGTTCAACAGCATTAAATGCTGATGATAGATCGAGGAGAATATGGATGGAAACATTCCCTCGATGTTTTGCTAGATGAAGGTCATTACAGATTCTGACCAGTGAAGTCTCTTTGCTTTGGCATTGGCAGAAGCCAGACTACAGTGGTTCAGAGATGCCAAGGACCAGCTGATCAACCTTGACTTCAACAACTTTCCAGAAAGCAGTTAATGTCTGGGTGGGGGGAGTACATGGTATTGAAGCTGACTGCTGAGTAGTCAAACATAGGCCTTCAAACCCGCAGCAGCCAGTTGCAGGACCAACAACATGTAGCAGCAAATCAGTATAGAGAACAACCACAGCCAAGCAGTGGAGTCCTGGGAAAGGAGTACATGTCCAGGGAGCAGCAGGCTGTCGTCATTAGGACTGTGAGAATGAGCTCTCTTACACTAGCTCCTCAGCAGCCCTTGCCTTCCTCTCACCTGCAGCCCTGCTATGATAAATTAACCCCAATAGCATCCCACACCCTCTCTGCACCCCCAAATCGATGAACTGACCTCCACCCCTCAGCTACCCATGCTTTTCCCATTGTTAAAGAACCCACCTTTTAAGTAAACACATATGGTGGGTTTTTAAAGCAGCAGTGCAACGGAGTGGCAACAGTTTCACCCTTTCACTGTAAGGGATTCTAGGCATCTTCCAGTTTTATTTGGTGGTAATATTTTCTAGATCCATCAGAATTTGAGAGTTTTATAAATGTTTGAATGTATTTTTTTTTCCTCAATAAAAAAGATGGACACCACATTTGGCTTAGAAATACCACTGTAGACCTGGCAAGGGTTAGAATCGGTAAACAATAAAAAACAAACAAAAAAAACATGGTGTGCAGCATAGGAGGTACCTAGAAAAGTAGTTTTGACAGGTATGCTGGTATTTGTAATAACTGCAGCTGAAACTAGGTTTTTGGAAAAACACTTTTCATTGCACTGCTGCTTTAAGGCACCAACATAGAACATAGAAGCAAAGAATCATAAAATCTGACAGCAGAAAAAGAGCTAGAAATCCAACCTGTCTGCTGAACACTGAATGCCATTCACCTCATTATCAGTGGTAGGGCCAGAACACAGCCACCCAGGGCCCCATTTCTGAGCATACCAGTAGCATCTAAAGCTGCATCCAGGAACATGTATAACTTATAACAACTCCAATGCACATAGGATTTTATTTTCTACTTCAAGCTGTTACTAATAATGCATATTCCTGGGTGAGGCTTTAGATGCTGTTTGTCATGTTTGGGAATGGGGGTGAGATTTGCTGTGCTTTTGCTCGAGGGCTAAAGATAGGGACAGCACACTGTTGGAGCTCCTTAACCTCATTAGGGGTAGTTACTTAACAGGTGGGTGTGGGGTCAGTGTTGAAGGGTGGTAAGGTTTTGTGGGTAATTTATCAAACTGAGAGTGCAGACAGAGCATGGGGCCTTGAGGAGTGGGGGGGATGTTGGGTGCAGGGGATTAATTTATCATAGAAAATGGGCAGACAAAAATGTTTAAGCTGATTGACTAAAACCACCAATCAGCCGGTCTGGTATGAGGCAACAGAGACTGAGAAATAATATGTCTTAGTCTCTGTGTGCCTCATTTAATTCTAATAGTGTTGTGCCCATGGAATTTTGAAAGAACAAATGCCACCATGTTTTTTTCTCACTTAGCGAGTGTGAGCTTCCCCCTCTTCCTGACTCAAACACTCACCGGGTACAACAGCAGTCATGGCAGTCACCACAGGTAACAAAAGAAAATGTGGTAACAGCGTTTCAAGTCTCTGTTCATTTTCTAAGTGTGCCCCTTAAACTCCAGACTTAATTAGCAGGTTCTGTATTCAAGTTTGTCATCGTCCGGTTACAAACCATTACAACATTATAACAATCCAAGACAATTCGCAAGTTCTTGCAAAAAAAAAAAAAACAATATTAAGGCACCAGCTATATGTTATTAGTGATAAATAAAAAACATTGCTAAAAACAAATACATGATCCGTAATGTGCTCAGTTTAACATCTAGTGTAAGTATTCATAGCCAACTTAGGACGTGCTGGAATTGTCCTTACTGTAAAGAAATTAAAAACATCAAAATATGAAAGTGCTTCTTGATTTTATTTTCAATTTTTTTATTTATTTATTGAATATTCGGATATACCTTTGAGTCAAAGACTCCTTTACAAAAGTTCCAAGTCACAGAAAACATAACATACATAATAATTCAACAAGGTACATAGTCCAGCATATTTACAAAACAGTGAAGGCTAACAGATGGCTACTAGTAGTAAATTATACAAGTCATTAGTAACAGATTTATAGTTAGACGAATAACAGAGTCGTCAACTCAGGCAAGGTCAAAGGGGTAAGCAGGCTGGAGGCCATAGTCAGGGGAGAAAGGACGGGGGGGGAGGCAGGGCAAGAAATCGGGTGGCAGATGTGGGGTGATACAGGCAAGGAATCATTGGCAGTCAGCTTTAAATCAGCTTTAAACCTCCTAGAGTTAAACTGATGCTAAAAAGCTCACAGGTTGCCCATCGTTAAATAATCTCATAAGGCACCATATCACTCCATGGGAATACCAGAGCCTCCAACATGCCTATAACAAATATGGCGCATCTTTCCCAAGAGAAGTCATTAACAGAATAACAGAATAAAACTTGGGCCAGGATATTACTAACCTGTTCAAGAGCATGGGATACAGCCTATACAATATTAATATTCATGGCTATAGCAGCCTTAACAATATTCAAGCTGTCTTCCTATCTTACCACATAGCCTTTGGCAGGAAATTCTCAGTCACCTATTTCCAAACTGCTCGACTCTCTTAAGAAAATCACCAGCATCTAAGGTTGACATATGCACTGGTTAATCCCCATCCGAGGCCAAAAAAGCCCGCAGAGAAATAACTTGAGAGGCCTATGTGCTGTAACATACTGACCTGCCCATAAGTTAAGAAGAAGAACAAATTTCAACTCTAGTAGGGGTAGTTGCTATCCGGTCCTAAGCAATATGGAGTAAATATGGAGTTCTGTATGAACTAAACGAGCAATTTGTAATTTCTTCAACTAAATCCACGTGTGCACAATTTGCTAAAACATGCCTTCTATAACATTCTAAAAAAACACAAACATAAACAATGTAAATGAAATATAAACAATTATGTTAGTTAGGTTTTCTCCTAAAATTCTGATCCTCATAAGGGCCTTTAAGGAAAAATTGCCTAACTAAAAAATATTTCATTGGTTTGAGCATCTGCAGGGCCCTGGGAACAGTATCTTCTGTAAATAGGCCCATCTTCTGGGGTCCATTCCCTCATGTCAATTTATGTATAAATCGGTGTAAAATTATTTTTCCAGGGTTAAAAAAACACTCATTTTCATAATAAAAATAAATCTAAATACACCAGGTGTTCTTAAAAACAGTTCTGTGAGGAAATAGCACAGTATTAGCACTAGGCTAAGGGTCCGATTAACAAGATTGCGCTCAGTTTACTCAATACACACCCCAGCCCCTTACCAGGGCAGTGTCATAAACAGGTGAATCCCATAAGTTCACATTAATGGTTCAGAGTGAATTCATTTGCACCCTTACTGTGGCTTAAATGACCTCAAATGTATTGATAGAAATTAAACAAAGGCTCTTGGACCCAAAGCATATACAACTTTTTGTTTACTGTCATACCAAACCTTAACATTCATCAGGAGTACCTCGCTACAGAGTTCAGATTCATTCACGTTGTAGCAGAATTGCAGTGACAAATCCCCATCTTTATAAACATTGAAACAAGTCTCCCGTTCTTGTTCTGGGAGTCCTTAAATTTCCATAACTAGTGCACCCTCTTATAGGAAAGTTACAAATTCTCAAACCTTGCATATCGCTAAAACAGCGTCTTTTCAATCAAATGATAACTGCTGCAGGTCAAGAATAAGGCTTCAATGAACAATTTTTTGCCCAGAATTCAGAAATGTAACAGCAAAAACAGTTATTTGTTAAGCCACTTTTTTAACTCTGAAGTTATAGGGGAATATTAGGCTTCGGATCAGGGAGTCCTTAATAGTTTAACGTTGCAAAGTTTAAAATATTTTCCACGTTTCCACATTTCCAGTAGACAGTAATGACAGAAAAAAGGGCTAATACAGAGAATACCATCTTACTCCATGCTCCCAAACAAGGAGTCTATGAAATCTCTCACAATCTTGGCCATGTTTTGAAACACACGAGTGCTGCTCTTTTCAGAAGAGTCGCCTCCTTCAAATTGTCCAGAGATAGGCACCCTCCGAGTATAGTTTTCACCATGTCAGGCACATTTTCTCCCATTCTCCTTCATCAGTTTCAGGAATGGCCATACCTGTAAGAGAAAGCAGTAAACCACTCCACTGAGCACAGTAACCCTGGGGTTGTCAGAACATAAACTGATAATCCGACCCCAGAGGCAACAATGGCATAACTGTTCTCAGGCAAAGCAAGCATATCAGCACCGGGGTGCTAGCAAGACCCCAGTCATCGTTTTCACTTCTCCAAAATCCCGAATCCTTATTTAATTTATTTCAGGATACCCGGTATTATCCCATGTTATCCTGAGGCACTCGTTTGAAGCATGGAGTCTAATTATAAAAATTCACCGAATGCTGCTTACCTCGCGTATCGAAAACTCTGGGCACTGAATCGGTGTGCCTGCCAGAAAATATAAATGGTCTGCTGCTTGCTGCTGCTTCAAGATTCACATTACTAAGCTGACAGTAAAAAAACAGACATAATTTCTTTCATGAAACATCAAAAAGAAGGCTTTTCTGACCAGCAGTAGGAAAGACAAAAAGTCCTGCTGGAGAGAGTGGAACGTAGTGGTTCTGCCACCGTTTTGCTGCTCCGCCCCCATGAGCCTCAGGTTCTAATTAGCAGGTTGCTGCCCTATCCCTTCCTCACCCTGCTGTCTTTGCTTACATGTTCATTTTTTTTAATTTGTTACAGGAGATAAAATGGACATAAACACAGCTTACGGCTCTGTAACTCTCTGCCTACCATCCTTCTCGCAATGAAACCGATAGAATCATGTTAGAGTCTCTGACTGTGGCTTCAAAAAAAAAACACACACAGAACAGTTTTTCTTTTTTTTTTCTTCTTAGTAGTAATGACAGTGTGGGTTTCATGATGCTGTACACTATAGCGTATGCTGTACCCCTGCTTGGCCATGGCTTTACCCACTGATTTACTGAAGCAGTTTAAAATTGGAGTGGTGAAAAGAAGTGACCTGTGTTCTTTCGCTTTGTACTTGCTTGTGCTAGTGACAGGTTTCTGAATGGGGTTTATACTGTGTGCAGAGGCAGACTGATTTAAATGCCACTGTGTCATTTCTGCAGCAGCTGGCCGCTTGATGGCTTCGAGTGCCTGCCAAGATGGATTCAGGGCTGCTGCTGGAATCAAGTTGTAACTTCAGACAGCATTAGCAGGTACAGAAAAGGCTTTCAGATTAAGTATTTATCTGGAAAAAGCTTTTAAACTACAGTTAACAGGAAGGGGGAGTCTGCATAGCCACATATATCAATGGTCCTGTCTCTGACCTCGTGCCTCCAGTCCCTGCAGCACCCACTTTTAAAACAACCCCCCCTTAAAAAATATTTTCCCTGTATACAAAATAAAATAAAAAAGTGCCACAAGAACTACTTGGGGGGGCAACAAAGATAAAATAAATAGGCGCTCAGAAACATCAGTGCCCTTTACTGCCAATTCTACCATTAGAGGGACTACTTTTCAATACAATCTAGCAATTTAAATGATTTTCTGTATATTTTTTTAACCTCTTAAAACATTTTGTTTTCTAAAGTAAATACTCTACATATACCCATTTTCTAAGTGCAATAATAACCTCCAGGGTGGGCGGTATTGAGTTACATCGGACCATTTTATGGCTGCAGCAGGGAGAAGCACTGAGCTGAGGTTGGTGATACCTGCCGTCTTGCTTTCTTTTTGAATTATCACTGTTCTCAGCACTACTCTGTTCAGGCTTCACTGTTACAACTTGTCATGTGCTTTTAATGTTCATTGTGAGCAAAACTAACCTGATTTATGCATGAATACATAGGATTTGATGGCAGAAAAAGACCCAGTCACCTATCCTGTCTGCCCGTATGTCTGCCTGAAGCCATACCCTATAATGTTGCAACAACTTGTATTTTTACAACGTTTTGGATTTTTTTAATAGAGCTTTTACTCCACTGCTGCTGTCTGTGCTGTCCTTGGGCCTGGGAATATTCCCCCATGGTAGCCCCCTCAGCCCATCTTCCACTACTCCCACTGTCTCTCCAGGGCGAGTCCATGACATGGGGCCCAAGGGAGCTTTCAGCCATCATGCAGACAGTAGCAGGTTGGTTTCCCAATTTTTTTCTCTCTCATACTATTCTTCACATTCATGAAGGCACTACCAGCATTCCTGGTGGTCTTGGACAAGATTGCTAACCCTTGGGGGGGGAGCAAGCACCCTGGCCCTCCACAGGGGTAAGTGTGGCACCAGATGCAGTGCCATCCCCCTCTCTGCCTGGAAAGCACAGCCCATGACAACACTGTTTGCCATTCCGTCCATCCACCCTGCATACCCAGAGTCTGCTCCTATGCCCAGGTCAGCATGGTCAAGCCATGGGCCAATAGGCAGCCTTCACATTTGGCACTTTAGATTTATCAGTGCTTACTGTGTATAGTGTCCAAATTAACAGAAAAATGCCTGGATAAAGTCATGAATGTGCAGCCAGGTGCGATTCTGGAATACTTGCCTTACTTCTGCATCTGCTGCTAATTTGATTGTAGAGCTCTGAACTGATGCTCACCCTTTTCCCAGCTGAAAGCTGCTGTGAAAGGGATTCCTGCATTCTAAAGTGATATGGACTAGTTTTCATTTTTTCAAAGATTTTAAAATGTTCCTTGTCAGATTAAAACAAAATATATATAGATTACTTAGAGATAACTATGCCCGTCAGCTTACATTGGACTTGCTTTGTACAAAGAAGGTACTCAATGATACCCTCACGACTGCATGTGTTACTATCAGAACTGTGTTGAGCAAAAGCTGCATTCATTTACAAAAGGTCAGAAGTCTCAGATTACCTTTTCATATGTTTGATGCCTACTGTAGATCTGTTTATAGTTTTTACACGCAATCTTGGTTAAATGTATTGTACGGTGTAGACCGAAAAGGATTTCTTTTGTATAGGACATAGGAGGGAGGCTTCAACATCTGGAGTCCATCTAGTGCTGTAAACACTCATCCTGTGTACCCAGAGACTAGTGGTTCTACACATAGTGCCAAACAGAAAAAATGCATCAAGTTGCTGTTGAGGCTGGATTGTCTTTATGAGGTCAACATTAGTACAATCTCTGGGCAACTCCCAATGGATCTGCAAGGCTAGAGTATCCTCCCACTCAGCGTGATTCGCAGACTAGACACTGTCAGAATGATAGTGCTCCCCCACTTTCTCTGCATCATCCAGTTTGTGCCAGTTCCTATCAGGGAGTGGGACTGGAGGAAGTGGCAAATAGCCATATCTAGCAGGGGTGTCGGCCTGACAAATGGGGGCACAGGTCCTCCCAGTTTAGGCTGGTGCCCCCCCCCCCAGTCTTTTCTCTCATCCATCCTTTAAATTATAGGGGTTTAAAGCCAGGCAGCAGCACTGCCATCCTGAACCCTGTGAAGCTGCCTAGTAGTACTGCCTCCGCTCCCGCTCCACCTCCTCTTCCTCCTACATTGGCTTGCTGATTGTTGATCCCCTATATAGTCCTATTAATCATTAAGTTGCTCCCTGTATAGTCCCAATTCCACAAAGCTGTTCAGTAACCCCTTGTCTTTTAGCTAAAATATTCTATTCCTTTTCAGTCTGGTGTGCTGTGCATCTACAGCCACGCAGTACTGTCGAGATACCGCCCTTAGCCTACCTTCTCCTCTTTGGCTGCATCATCCATCTATCCTTGGAGCCTAAAATGCTCTCACCAAAATTTACAATCTGTCAGAACTCCACTTCATGTCAGGAACCAATTCTGGTAGCATTAACTTTTTAGTTATTGCCTTTCAAAGGCAGTAATCCACACACTAGCAGAATATTTCATATTCCCTACTGCCCAGCACCCCTCCAACAGATACCAGTCTTCCTCTCGGCTAGGGTAGCAATACTTACTATGACCACCCTTCGCTGCCCCTCCAACACTTTTTCTACTGTCCCAGGCAATGGCCACATTAAGCAATCTAGCAAAGCCTTCCTGAGGTTTCTTGTAAAATGACAGGAAATTGCTAATCCTGCTGTTACTCTGTGCAGGCATTGTGGAATTAAACCTGACCTCCCCATCTGCTAGCTTCTCCAGGGAGCTCTCACAGCTAAAGGGTTGAGCTTACTGCATATGAATGTATGCAGCCTAGTCAACAAACTTGAACAGGTCCAGGCCTGGGTGTTACACACTATGCCTGATGCAGCAATGTTCTCAGAAACATGGCTTAGAAGCCACGTATCTGACAAAACAATCAACGACCCTGGCTACAACCTACACAGGCATGATAGGTTGACTAGGAGTGGTGGTGTTGCCATATATGTTAAGGACAAATTCCTAGCTACTAACATTGTCCGCACATCAATGCCCAAAGAATTTGAGTGTCTTGCCCTCAGGTTAACACTATTGCCTGGAGTGGCTCTTCTGGTAGCTGCATGCTATAGGCCGCCTGCTGCTGGTCTCAGTCTACTACCGCACCTCCATTCCCTCCTGAAAAAATGCAAATACTGAATGCGTCATTATGGGGGACCTAAATCTCAACTGGAATGATGCCTGTGCCAATAGGCTTAAGGATTTCTGTGATGAGCACGGATTAACTCGTATCACCCCTGAGGTTACCCAACCTAATAAAAAAAAAAAAAAAAAAAACTGGTCGTAGTTCCGTATTGGACCATATGCTCATCAACAAGCCATGTAACATCTCCCACACGGGGTCTTTCATAATGATCTGAGCAACCACTGTGCTGTCGCCTACGTCAGGTGTCCCCCACACCTCCTTTCCATCTCTACTTTCAAATTAAAGTGCAGTCTAAAACACTTCTGCCTCCCTGCTGTCCTGACAGATCTTAGAAATATCATGTGGCAGGATTTCTATCTCGCACCTTCTGTGACCGAAGTCTTCTGCATCTTTCGGGATCTGTTAACAAGGGTAATGAACAAACATGCTCCCCCGAAGAAAGGTCAAATCCAGAACATAGGCAACTGACTGGTTCAGCCTGTCCCTAAAAAGTGCTTTGCAGTCCAGAGACACCCTGTGGAAAAGGGCAAGAAAGTCTTAGTCTGATGCAGATTGACTCTCCTTTCGGGTAGCCAAGAAAGCCTGCACTAAACTGATCAGGGCTGAAAAATCATAGTTCTTTCAGTCTGCCATTGAGGGAAACAAAAATTGCTCTGTCAAGTTCTGGCAAATCCTGAGAGAGGTCGAAGGACACTCCCCTGCCACCCCAATCCCAATTGTTGCGAACCATAATTCTTATACAGGCAGGTCCGAGATCCTCAATCAACTCAATCATTTTTGCTACTGCAGGCCTTGCATTCGATGCCTCTCCTGTTAGCAGACTGTGTGTCCCAAGCGCCATTAGCGTAGGTACCAGCCCTGCCCCAGGCCCCGTTACCTGCTGCCCTCCCTTCAACTTCCTGCCAGTATCCTTTAAGCAGGTGGAGGACCTTCTCCTCTCCTTGGATACCAAAAAGTGCTGGTGCAGATCCGTTAGAACCTTTCTTTTTAAAAGCAGGGCTCTGTTATCTAACAGCTCCAATCACTCACCTAGTTAATTGCTTGTGTGTGCAAGGGGAGCTACCACCCAGCTGGAAAATTGTGCATATTGTCCTCTTGTTCAAGTTGGGAGATCCCACAGACTTGAACAATTACAGACCAATCTCGATTCTTCGTGTACTGTACAAACTATTAGAAAAAATCGTCAATTCACAACTGAGGGAGCACTTGGATTGTGAAAACATCCTCAACCCAGCCACTCAGGGTTTAGACCGAAGCATAGCACTGTGTTGGTACTAGCCAAAGTGTCTAATGATTGGTTAAAAGCCCTGGACAGCAAACAGCACACCTATGCTCTCTTCCTTGATCTCAGCAAAGCATTTGACATGGTTGATCACTCCATCCTGCTTGATTCTCTGGGTAACACTGGCCTAACCCCTGCTGCATTAAAGTGGTTCCATTCTTACCCCACGAATAGAAGACAAATTAAAACAGAAGGGGAACTGTCCCCACTTAAAGTTCTGCCCTGAGGCATGCCGCAAGGTTCCATCCTGGGGCCCATCCTCTTCACACTCTACATAAACCCCATTAACTCTGGCATCCTAACAGGAAATGTTCATCTTTTTGCAGATGATACAGTCCTTTATACAACCAACCTCTCATTAGATATTGCTGATAAGGAGCTACAGCAAGACTTTATCACCCTACAATATAATCTGTTGAACCTTAAGCTTTCGCTCAATGCAAAAAAAACAAAAGCCATGATTTTCTCCCTGCACCCCTCAATAATATGGGGACATCTGGCCTCCCCCAGATTACCACCCTCCTTGGTGAACCCTTGGAAATAGTGGAGAAATTCAAATATCTGGGAGTCTGGTTGGATAACAAACTCGGTTTCAGCGCACATCTGTGTGAGTTAACAAAAAAAATTAAGAGAGCGCCTTGGCATATTCTTCTGCATAAGGCATCATCTTACTCTTGTAGCCAGAAAGCGGCTGGTTCAAACAACCTTCCTACCCCTGCTTGATTACACAGATTTTTTATACAGCCACTGCCCCCACTATGCACTTCAGAAGCTTGATACACTCTACCATCGAGCCTTGAGATTTATACTCGATGTGCCACTCTGGACTCATCACTGCCTGTTGTACCAGGCAATTGGTTGGCCATCCCTCCCTCCCTCTGAGGAGGCAATTAAATGCCCTTATGAGGATCTTCAGGGTGCTCTCCAACAAACTCCCACCCTACATCTGTAATCTGTTTGAACGGTCAACAGGCATATACAGAATTCCTCCATTGTCCTCCTCAAGCTACCACGAACAAGGACTAGCCATGGCGCAGCTGCCATCAGCTCCTTCCTACCATCACTTTGGAATAATTCACAAAAAGTTCTTAAACTCTCCTGCCTGCCCAGCCCTTATGCATTCAAACAATTGTTTTTTAGATGCCTGAAAACTGCGTGCGACTGTGTCCGTTAATCGTTGATAAAAATTTGAATATATCCTTAGCTTATGGATCCTCCTAGCCTCCCTATTCGCTTGTTGACTGGCAGACCCTTAGGGTAACTACCCCTTCCCCAGCTCCCTGTCCTCTTCCCTCCATGTGGCAACCCCCCTGGGGGACTCTAACATAGCAGGGTTATCTCTCCTTCCCCTTATGTGTTTCTATCCCTCTTCCCACTGTACCCTGTGTACCACTGCCATCCTCTCATGCCTCGCTCTTTTATTGTCCCCAAACATCCTATGGCGAATTATCTGTGTAAGTATACAGCCTTTGTTTCCAAGATTTATTCCCGATATCATATTATCCTGTAATGTTATTTATGATTATACTGCTTTTCCTGTATGATATGTCTAGACATGTTGTTGTGAACTGTAAATGGAAATTGTCCAGGACCATCTTGCAAATGAGCTTGCTCAGTGATGTAACTGCCTGGTTAAATAAAGTTTGATTGATTGATCCATCCATAACTGACTCCTCCTCTGTTCATGTGTTCCTGTCTCTCTCTCTGCCAGCCGTCCAACTGAGCCAAAATGAGAGTCGAGTCCCTCCGATTGATGCTGACCGACTCCAATGTCTCTACGCTCACTCTTGCTACTGGCTACTGACAGGCTGGCAAGCTGATTGGCTACCGGAGATTCAGACAAACCCAAATGTAATGGTGCCCATTGCCATTGGTTGTCTGTGGGGAGGGAGTGCATTCCCAGGCTTTTCAAACCAGTAGCAAGTTGCAACATATCATGGATGTGGACTAACCAGTGATCGCTCTCGCAGTCTTAGACTGTAAATAGGCAGCACCTCAGCTTTTGGCACCCTTCATCCAACTTGTCTGTTTGTGAAGGTGCGACTATGGTGCACCCAGCAGTCGGTCACTTCATCGGTTTGTCATCTTTTTTGAAGCAGTCAGGATTGAGCGGCTAGCTGTGTGGACTTGGAGCCTGACTGAGGCAGAACAGATCATGGGAAGACCAGCAGTGAGGTCGGTGAGTGCAGTTCCTTTTTCATCTAAGATTTTAGCCTTGTAGTTTTGAAATTTGCACCACCACACCTGCATGCCAAGGAGAAGGAGTTCCAGTCCCCACTCTTGATTGTCAAAAAGGAAGGGTTCACAAAACGTCTTATTGCTATGTTTCTTTGTACCATTAAAAAGATTGTCATACAGTTTGGTTGTTCAAAATGTGGAACTCACCACAGGGGAGAAAAGTGGTCTCCTGGAGGTATATTATCCTTATGCATGCTGTCTGCAGTATAGTGCTTGTATTTATAGTTAGAGGGTGAAGGTAGTTATGACAGGCACCAGTTCATGGGTGTACATGCCCAACGTCACTGTTGATGAAGTGATGCAGATCAAACTCTGCCCTGATCAATTGCACTGGTCTGCCATTTTAAAAACCTCAAAGCACACTGATGATGACTGACAATATGTAAGGTAAATCAGGCACACAATTGGCATGTATTTTTAATATTGTGTAATGTTGGCTGAAAGATAACTGATTGTATAACTGCTGGCTCTTTAAGTATGTTTAAGTATGTCGCTGTTATTGTTGGTTGTGGTGAATGCAGCAGTGTCATAAATTCAGTGCATGACTTGGTGCCTGTATTTCTGGACGGTGTTTTTTTTATGGCATTTTGATTGGCTGGTAGCTGTTGTGTCACTGTGTATCCATGGATGCACACAGAAGACTGGCTAGGTTTAGTCTACTGCTTTTGGTTGGCTCTTGGCCATGACTGGCACTGAAGTCACTTAGCAAAGCTGCAAATGTGACATCCTTAAATTCAAGGTACTGAGACATCATAGAATAGGCTTCTAAAATGCACCATTTCCCACCAAACATTTCAAAATTTCTTTCGGGGGTAAAGCCACCCGGACCCCCCTTTTTGGAAGAAGTCGCTGATGGGGGAGTGTACCCCCCCACACACACTTTTAGAATCCTCCTGACACCCCGCTGTATTCATTTGGGTAGAGACCAAGGATCTGATACCTTACTTTCTTATTATCTAAGACTTAGGGAGATATGGCCCTCCCAGATCTAGAGATGTATTATACGACTGCACAGTTGTGGACATTATTTCAGTGGCATATGGCAGGGGTAGATTTGCAGTGGTTAGAAATGGAACAAACCCTGCTCTTTTTCTGGGAGATCACACACTTCCTATTCGGATATCATCCTATAGGTTGTAATCACCCAGATCAGAACCCATGGATACAGTGGGTTGGGGAGGTCTGACAAGAGCTGATGATCTTACTGGTTCTCATACAGGTGTGCCCTATAGCCAAACTTCAGGGTTTCGCTCTGGCCGCTATGGACCCTACATTCAGATGGTGGCAGAGACTCAATCTGGTCTACTTGTTGCAGTTTTGTTTGCAATGGTCAAACCTTTCGAAGACATTCAAATCCAATATGGATTGGAATATAGGAATCTATTCAAATACCTACAAGTGTGTCATTTATTGAATTCCAACCAGCTGAAGTCAGGGGCCATTCCAAATTTCCCCAGCTGGTCTCCACCCTAGTCACATATACTATATGCCGACCCCAGACCATCTTATCTCAATCATTAATAAAGTCATCCAGGGTATGCAACCTTATAATACCCTTTACCTAGTAGCCAAGTGGGTGGAGGAGATAGGATGGGAACCAACCCCCACAGCCTGGGAACAATGTTCTTCTAAAGCTGGACGGGTCACCTTGTCACACGGGAGCTGGAGCAAGATCAGTCTGTTTGCAGACCATACCAAGATGGGATCTGTGGTTGATGACACGGAGGGGTGGAAGGGGTTGCAGGAGGACCTGACTAAGCTTCAGGAGTGGGCAGAAACATGGCAATTGGGGTTCAACGCCAAGCAGTGTAAAGTTCTGCACTTTGGAGCCAGGAACCAGGGGAGGGATTATCTCTTGAGTGGGGTACAGTTGGGGAGCTCTACAGAGGAGAAGGACCTAGGAGTGATCATTACAGGGAGTATGAACAGTCTGCTCAGTGCAGGAAGGCGGCAGCAAAAGGCAACAAAATGCTGGGGTGTATTGCAAGAGGGATCTCCTCTAGAAGGAGGGAGGTTATCCTGTCCCTGTATAGGCCATTGGTTAGTCCCCACCTGGAGTACTGTGTGCAGTACTGGTTCCCATTCCTGAAGAAGGACATCAGATTGTTGGAGGGAGTACAGTGAAGAGCCACAAAGATGATCCAGGGATTGGAGAGCAAGCCCTACAAGGACAGGCTTGGAGAGTTGAATATGTATTCACTGGAGGAGAGGAGGGATGGGGGGATACGATCGAGACCTATAAGTATCTTAAGGGGATAAACAAGACTAACACAGAAGGGTTTTTTCAGATGAGAAGGTGGAGGGACACGAGAGAGCGTGGACTGAGACTGGAGGGGGGAAGATTCAAGAGAGAGAGAGAGAGATGAGGAGACATTTTTTCATGGAAAAAGTGGTGGACAAATGGAACACCTTACCAGATGAGATAGTGTCCTGTAAGATGGTGGGCAGTGTTAAGAGGGCTTGGGACACAGTAAGGGGAAGGGATACTGGGAAGGTGGGGCAGGAAGGGCAGCTGCAAGATGAGGGGCTAGCTGCACACTTGAACAGACTCTATAGACCACGAGGCCTGTTTCTGCTGGCAGTTTCGTATGTTGGGGCATGAATCCCTGTGATCACAGTCAGATATAGGATGGGGGGCAGTGAAACATGCTGGAGAGGGTGTGGGAAGGTGGAAGACACACACACACACACACACACACACACACACACACACACACACACACACTGTGGGCATGCCCTCTACTGGTGACCTTCATAGCAAACACAGAGAGAGTGATATCAGCAGTCCTGCATGTTGACTTCCACTTTGGTCCTGAATCCTGCCTCTTATACCACTGCCCCAGAACAATAAAAGGCAGATATACAAAATATGTTTTGGGAATTATGATGTTGGCAGTCCATAAAGTCACCACTAGAAATTGGCTCACAAATTTGGTACCACAGATCAATGTCTGGCGAGACATTGTGAATGAAATATACAGTCTGGAGAGGATCACCTTTAGCTTAAATGACAGGTCAGAGGCATTCACCTCAAGGTGTAATGCTTGGATACTGTATATTATGCAGTATTACCCGGCTTTTGTACCATAGTCACAAGATACAGTTGGGGGAGGGCACATGGTAGGGAGGAACTGATGGGAACCCACCTAACATGTCTGTCCAATGAATATTATTAATAAAGCTACACGTTCGTGGCTCTTGATGCCAAATGAAGTCCCGTATCTCCTTTACTGCTGAACCGAGGAGGGTAGGGGTCTCAGGAATAATTCAAGTTTGAAGACTGTTGCTTATGATGGCTTAATACATGTAATTGTACCAAAAATGTTGATTACTATCCATGAAATGTGCATATTTTTCAATACAAATATGTTTACAAAAAAAAGAAAGCAAAAAACAAAAGGCAATAAAATAAAATACTATATAGGTGGACAAAGGACTAAAATTAATGTTGTAGCTAGCAGAACATAATAGGGAAACACATGTAGCACAAGCAAGACAAATTAGCTTTTGAGACATATGGGTAGCCGTGAGAGCAGAACATAACCTATGCCTTATTAACTGAATGTTGGTGACCGATCCCAGAAAGAAACTGAGTTAGGTGAGGAGGGGAAATGGAAGTGCATGGGAAGACAGAGATTAGAAAGAGACAGAAGAAACAAACACTAACTAGAGCTGAATGGATGGGTTTTCAAGAACAGGCGGATGTTGCCCTTGGGGGACATTATTAGGCAGTGTGGCTTGGGTTTTCATTGCTATGCTGATGATATCCAGCTATAGTTGTCCTGTGCGCCTGAAAACCTGATGGCAGTCTCTGTGTTTAACACCTGCCTGGCTGAGATTCAGGACTGGATGATGAGAAACTGGTTGTGACTCAATCCAGGCAAGACGGAGGTATTGGTGGTGGAGCCAGGTCATCGGCAAGGCAGAGGAGTACAGGGTAGAAAATTGGGTTTGAAACAGAGTGGCTTATCTTTGACCCCCTCCACTTGGGTTAGGGATCTGGACATTGTTCTTCACAACGGGTTGACACTTGATATATAGATGATGGCCATCCGCCAAAGTGGCTTTTACCATCTGAGAAACATTGCCTGAATCCGTGCCCTAATACCGCCTGATGACCTGTCCACCCTAATACATGCCTTTGTCATGTTAAGGCTAGACTGCTGCAATGCCTTATACCTGAGGCTTTCCGGAGGCAACCTCCACCATCTGCAGCTGGTGCAGAACATGGCGGCCAAGCTATTGATTGGTGTATTCAGATCTGAACATATTGTGCTGGTTCTCCATGGACTGCACTGGCTGCTGGTAAGGTGGAGGATTGCCTTCAAGATTGGGATGCTGACCTATAAAGCCCTACATGATCTTGGAGCTGACTACCCGCAAGACCTCCTGGTTCCTCAATTTCCATCTCGCACCCTTCTTTCCTCCAAGGGTGGCCTTCTGATGGTTCCCAGGATGAGGTTGCGGCTGTCAGGTGACCAGGCTTTTTCATTGGCCACGACATTTTCAGGGGGGACAAGCAGGTGTGGGTACAAGGAGGGAGGAGTGTGTCTTGGAGATCTTTGTGAGGAATGGTTTGGATCCAGATAGCATTACTTTTGTTTTCTTTTCATTTACCAAGAGTCTGTTGGAAAGAAACCAATTGTGGACAGCACCATAGTTAAGTGTAAGAGCGGAGGAGATGTTTGCAAGGGACTTGTTGCTATGGTAAAGGACAAGGTCATCCACATAGAGGAGGTCCTGTCAAACTAATCTCATAGATTTCTTTGACTGGGTAACCAGAGTGGTGGACCAGGTAGGTGCAGTTGATGTTGCTTACCTTGACTTCAGCAAAACTTTTGATACTGTTCCACATAGAAGATTGATTAATAAGATGGGTATGCTTGGGGTAGCTAAGAAGGTGGTCAATTGGGTGGCAAACTGGTGGGCGAGCAGAAAACGGAGAGTGGTGGTAAACGGTATACAGTCAGAAGAGATGCAAGTCACAAGTGGGGTACCTCAGTGATCAGTACTGGGGCCAGTCCTGTTCAATATCTTCATCAGTGACATTGCAGATGTTATGGAGGGTAAGGTTGGTCTGTTTGTAGATAACACCAAGATCTGCAACAGAGTAGATGATCCAGATGGGGTGGGCAAAATGAGAAGAGATCTGGATAAACTGGCAAATGGTCGGAAGAGTGGCAACTGGGGTTAAATGCAAAGAAGTGCAAGATCATGCACATAGGGAAGAGAAACCCTGAAGCCACCTATAGGTTGGGAGGGGGGAGTTGCTGGCAATCACAAGGGAATTAAATAAATCACAAGGGGTGTGATTTATTTATGTTATGTACCTTGCTGTTCACTATCCCGTGTAATAACGTATGACTCTTGTTATCTTGACTCTGGCTATGTATTTTGTCAAACCAATCCCATGTCATGTTTAATGTAACCCTCAGGTCGCCCCTGAAAAAGGGACCTTTGGGGCCCAGCGGGCTCACCCGATTATCAAAATTTAAATAAATAAATAAATTATTTATTTCTTTGATAACCGGTGTGGGTGCACTGATCAAAAGGACCATTTTCAGGCACAACCTGAGCCACATCAAGACACATTAAGCAATACAGGTGTGGAGAACAACAGTGAACTCAGGCCTCAACATGAGGTGCAGGAAATCACAGAACAAGAGGCCATTGCATAAAGTGCAATTACATAAGAATACAAGCTGTCAAAGAAGGCCAGCATACAGGTCAAAAATACATAGTCGCAGGCCAGGCAACAGGCTAAAATATAAGTCACAAAACACAGAGACCAAACTTAAGTCTCAGATATGATACTTAAAGTGCAAAATGCATTCAGGTACACTAATAGTGCACAGGTCAATGAGCAGATTGGAACTCTGAAATAAAGTACACTTCCCCTTAGCAAATGGTGATGGGACTTAGACTAGGGAGGCAACGGCAGAAGCCCTGAAAAGTGGGGGAAGAGGACAGGAGTGGTAGTGGTGCGTATAGCAAGGATGAGATACTGCTAATAGGTGGGGGGGGGACCGGAGGGAGGGGATACTAGAGATTACCCAGGAGAGCAGTGGCATTTGGCTTCAGACAGTAGCCACTCTTTGAAATTGTTTTTGAAGGGGAGATGGGAGTCTGTTCCATAGGGAGGGAGGGGGCAGAGGCGGAAAAGGCTTTACTTACCCATGGTAGAGGAGATTTGTGGAACCCGGGGGGGGGGGGGGATGATTTGTGGAGGCTCCTAGCTGCCACTCTGCCCATGAGGAGGGATGAGTATGGGAACAGGTGTCTGCCTCTTAGAGTATTGTCAACTAAGCAGCCATGGGCATAGTCATACTGTCTTTGCAGTGGGAGACAACCAAGTGACCGGTACAATACACAATGCTGGGTAGAAAAGTGGGTATGGAGGACAAAGCAACAGATACTGTTGTAGGCTGAGTTCAGTCTACAGCGCAGAGCTGAAGATATGAGGGAATAGACAGGAGAGCAGTATTCAAGGAGCAGTAGAAGGTTTCCTTGTGCAATTCCTAGGCATGCCTCATAAGAAAGGACTTGATTTAGGCGGTAGGTGGCACCTAGCTTCTGATTAACTCTGCGCTCAGAATTATTGACATGGTTGGCGAACATAAGGGAGGGGTCCAGAGTGACACCAAGTATTTGAAACTAGGGACATTTCGGAGACCAGCAGGTGTGGGTACAAGGAGAGAGAGTTTATTTATTTATTTATTTAGTTGTTTAACCAGGTATAGCACACTAAGCTGAAAGCTTTTTTACAGGAGTGACCTGGGAGCACAAGGAGGTTAAGTGACTTGCTCAGGGTCACACAGTATGCAAGTGGAAGCTGTGGGATTCAAACCCAGGTCTGGTCTGCTGGATGTCACCAAATTTGCAGCTCAGAGCCTTAGACCACTGCGCTATACTGCCTCCAGTTTGGCTTGGAGATCTTTGTGAGGGATGGTTTGGATCCAGATAGCATTACTTTTGTTTTCTTTTCATTTACCAAGAGTCTGTTGGAAAGAAACCAATTGTGGGCAGCACCATAGTTAAGTGTAAGAGCGGAGGAGATGATTGCAAGAGAATTGTTGCTATGGTAAAAGACAAGGTCATCCACATAGAGGATAGCTTCACAGGTGAGGCTTTCAGCCGGGAGTACGTTAAAAATGGAAAAAAGTAGGGGGCCAGGGATGGAGCATTGGGGAACCCCTGTGGATACTGGTAGGGCAGGGGAGGAGGCTGTACCAATTGTAACAGACTGAGACCTGCCTTTGAGGTAGCTTCTGAATCATGCTGTTGTCTCGGTAGAGCAGCCAAGGTATAGAAAGGTGGAGTGGAGGAGGAGGGGGTGGTTGATGAGGTCAAAGGCCTTAGTCAGATCCGCGAATACACCAGTGGCTTTACCCGCATCCATGTTTCTGAGTACATGGTTAGAGAAATGGACTAAGTCTGTTGGGGTGCTGTGGTGCTTATGGAAGCCGTGCTGCTGAGGGCACAGCAGATTATATTTTTCAAGATGCTATGAGAGTTGGAAGTGCACAATTTTTTCCAGTAGCTTACTCAGGTGAGGGAGGAGGGAGGAGGGAGATAGGCCTATAATTACCAAGAGAAAGGGGATTGCCTGATTTGGAAATAGGCACAATGTTAGCATGTTTCCTAGAGTCTGGTATTGTGGACAATGAGAGGGCAGGGTTAAATATGAAGGTGAGAGGTGCAATGATTTCTGGAGAGGTGAACCTAAGAAACGAGGGAAAAAGCCTATCACTGCCAGGGCTACCCCTGGCAGGGAGGGACTTCAGGAGCTTGGTGGTAACATCTGGGCCAATGACTCTAAAGTAGAAGGGGTGGGGTGTCAGATTGGGTGGTGATGGAGGGGGGGAGTAGTTATCCTGACTACCAGGGCTGGTGGGTGGCTGAGAGGGTAGTTTGGTAAGATAGGCGGAGAGGTCAGAAAACACTTTGTTAAAAATCTGTGCAATCTCAGAAGGATCAGTCAAGGGGCCTGAGAGGAAGGTAAGCTGAGTAACTTGGCTATGAGTCTTAGGGCGGAGCAGCAACACGATTGAGCCCCAGAAGTGACAGGGATCGCCATGGTTGTTCCTTTGAAGGTTTAGGTAGAAACTGCTTTTAGTGATTTGGCAGTTTGCTTACATAAGTTGTGTAAGCACCTACAGGTGTTCCAGATTTGGGGGGTGGGGGAGGGGATACTTTATAAGCTTTCCATTTAGTGTCCCTCTCTTTCATTAGGGACAGTAACTCCTTTGATATCCATTGGGTGCTGCCCCCCCTCTCACCCTCCGAGTAGTGAGAGGGAAGTTGAAATCTTGTATCTGAATGAGGGCATTTGTGAGGAAGCTAACTGCATCTGACAAATGTATTTATTTGCTTTTGTTAATCAAGTAAGAACACTAGACAGCCAAATGCCTATTTTCAGGTGCGACCTGGGAGAGTTACAAGATACAGACAAGAACATCAGCATAAACATTACAACAAGAGGCAGTAACAGCATAGTACGGGCTTGGACAACAGTCATATGCATTTAGGATCAGCCATACCCTCAGATGGGTATGGGTAATAGGCAACATGAGCAATGCAGTTCGTGGGAGAGAGACCAATATAAAACAGAGAATAGAATGGTACAAGTAATCTTTAAATGGACAGTGGGGCAAAGAATGGACCTAATACAGATAATGCAGCTGATAGCAGCCAGCTAGCCAGTGGACATAGTGCAGTTAGTATCAGGAGATTCATCTCCTTGTCAGTAACAGCCGTTGTTGATGAGGCAGAGGGCAGACCAGTTCACCACTCTCACACTCTCACTCAAATGTTGATGTACATATGTATATTTTTCTTCTTTGTATAATATTGCATTATGTTTTACTATGTTACTGTACTATGATTTTTGTATGACCAGGTTTATCTTGTAAATGAGCCCTGCTCAATGGTGCTCACCTGGATAAAGAAAGATTTTGATTGATTGATTGATTGATCCTCTAGGAGATCTGTGGGATCTAGGCAGTTAAAATTTCTGAAAGACAGGTACTTGGTGGTGGGGGGGGAGGGCGTTTGATTTTGGTGGTCAATATGATGTAGGTAGGGGAGTGGTCACTTTTAGAGTCCGACAATGTACCTGCCTATAGGACTATGTCCACCTGATTTGTGGCTATTCAGTCAAGCAGCGAGTGGTTGAGCTTATGTGCACTGTGCCTGGTGGGGGGATGAAATGATTTGCTCAAGGTTGTGTGTTTTCAGGAGGTTTGCATAGTCAAGTTCCTGGGCGCTTAATCAATTAAAGTTAAAAATCCCCGAGCAATATGGTGTCCCTGGCAGGAGAGAGTAGTCCTCGGCCATTGAGAAGGGTGGATAATCCAGGGATACCTCTGGTAGGGGGGTTGTAGCAGCAGCCCAGGTAGAACTTTTTTGAGGAACCCAGGGTCAATTCTGCAAGGAGCCATTCACTGGGGGAGTGGGGATCGGAGTGGCTAACAATGGTGTCTGAGATATGTTCCTGGGCATACAGTGCTACTCCCCCACCCTTTTTTCTTCCTGTTCTATCCAGGCGAAGGAGGGAGTAACCTGGAAGATGGTAGGTGGGGTCAGAGTTGTATGGTTTCAGCCAGGTCTCAGAGAGCCCTAGCACATGGGACTTATAGAGTGACACCCAGGCCTCAAGGACTTTTATGAATAGTTTATGTATGTGTGTGTGATACGTTATTATGTGTGTATTATATTGTACAGAAAGGGGCACTTTATAAATAACATTTTGATTGATTCATCCCCTTTTATGCAGTTTTGAATGCCCTGCCATGAACGCAGCAAGGGACTCAACTTAGACCAGCCAGGAGGTGGTCTAAGGGACTTGTGCCAGTGCCACACACTGTGGCGAGGGGGGGGGGTCAGGGTCTGAAAGTGGGCTTCTGGGGACAGAAGTGGCATGGGAGGTGCCATAGTGGGCATCGGGGGGAGACAACGGGCATGAGAGGGATTAATGTGGTACCCATTGGGAGTGCTGTTTGCATAACCATAGAGTCAATGGAATGGTGCAGGTAGGTGTTCCAAGGACAGACAGTGACGTGGCCCCAGGTGGGTGCAGCCCTGGCTGCTGCCACATAGGTGGCCACCTTGCATAACCCTGTAGGCAGCAAGCTGGAGCTGCAGGATGAGGGATGCCAGTGGTGGGGGTAATGTTCTCCGGACACTGCCACAGTCCCCTCGTACCCACCCCATGTTGTGGCAGGCTGCCTCCCTCCTACAAGTTTATGTTAGGGGGCCACCTATGGGGCAGCTGCCAGGGCTGTGCCCACCTGGGGCCCTGTCACTGTCTGTCCCTGGACCCCCCCGAAGCAGTTCTATCCCATCGGCTTTATGGTTATGCAAACGGCAACCCTGCCAGGTGCGACACACTCCCTCTCATGTCTGCTGTCTCCCCATTGCCCCCATGGCACCCCTGTGCCCCTTCTGCCCCTGGCCCCCTCCTGGCATGCAGATTCACCTCCCACCATCCCAGGCCCTCTAATGTTGCACCAGGCAATGGGGGGGGGGTCCCGCAGTTGTACCAAATACTTGGTGCTAGCCTGTGGCTATGGCAGCTCCTGTGTTTTGGCGCAGGGACTCAATTTTTGTAAAACTGGGCACAGGATCCCTGACACACCCAGAGTTCACTGCAGCCCTAAAGCGATGCAACTTGCATCACTCTAAAGGCTCTTTGAAAATCAAGCCCCATAAGTATTAGAATGGCTATGGAAGGCCTATTAATGGATACATATTTGCACAGTACACTTTTTGCCATCTCTGCCTATAAAGTGTGTGTGGGGTTATGAACATTATGGACTTAAAGTCCCTTCTGACATTAAATTACTCTGTTTGTTTATATATTTAATTTATTTATTTATTTATGTATTGAATTTTGTTGACCGGGTAAGCCCTCTGGACCTCTTGGAATCCCTTTTTCCGGGGCGACCTGGGATTAGTTACAAAAGAATATCCTACAATATAACAAAACAGGCTGATGATGCATAGTAAGCAAATGAGTGAGACTAACATACAATTTATGGGTGAATGGTACAAAGGAGACAAAGCTATATGTCAAACTAATAAATGTTTTGTAAGGTAAAAGGTGCAAGCTTAGAGTTCTATGGCATCGACAGTACATAGATGGGGAAAAACATTAACATATAAAAGAGCTTCAACTGGCTAATAATTGGGGCAGGTAATCTATGTGGTATTACACAGTGTCATTGGCGAGTGTTGCAGGAACTAGACAGGAGAGTATCAGTGGTAGCAGTTGCAGGTACTGCACTATTCTAAGAGTCTTCAGACCCTTCTTGAAGCTGATTAGGGAGGAGACTTCTTGTAAATGAGTGGGAAGGGAGTTCCAGAGGGTTGGGACTGAGTTTGCAAAGGATCTATTGTCTGCCTTAGTCCTTTTTTTTTTTTAAATATTATTTTTATTAGTTTTGTACAAATGATACACACATTGTATACATCAGATGAAAGGGTGCAGATTTACTTCCACGGTCATTAGACAATTACATTTTGGTGTCAATTATGCCCTTTCTCTAATAAATTGTATTAAAAATCTACAAACTTCACAGAAGGCTCTATGATGAAATGTCAGTTAATAATTGTATTTACCAATGCAGCCTAGTGGCTCCACCCCCACCCTTCCCAATGGGCACTATGCTCTAAAGGGCGGGTAGTACATGCCTTAGGTGCATAGCCCACCCGTGTACCTACTCAGCCCCGGACAGGTGCAGAGTAAGTGGTATGCACTACTGCTAGCACCCACGGGGTGCCTCTCCGCAGCCACAGCCCCATGGTGTGCATGGTGTCATGGTGGTTAGGTGAACGTGGAGCTATGAACCCGGGTGGGCATCCAATCGGATGCCCTTACTGGGTCCCTGTGTGGATCCCTTTGGCCCTTGCAGAGTGCACAGAGTGTGAGAAGAGCTGTGTATAGCGCATTGCTGACGATCCAACAGGCAGGCACCCACACTGCTGCCCCAGCCTTCCCCTGCAGAATAGTAGGCTGGGTCAGCATGGAGGTCATATTTTGTGGTGCCGCCATACCTGGTGGCTAGAGAAAATGGGGGTGAATACCGGGTTACATCTGGTCTCGGCAGGCATACTCTGTGCCCCTGAGGCTGGCACTACGCAGCTTTGTGAATGCCGTGTAGTGCAGGCATGCCTCCGACATGCCCCCTGCGCGGACATCACTGGGGGGCTTTGGAGGCGGTTGCGTAAGTGCCTTGCACTGTACTTACGCACCCTTGGCAAATGCCGCCGGGGTCCACAGGGCCCCAGCTCCATGGCATTCACCAGTGCAGTTGCCTACGCGCCTCGGATCTGCAGCATGTTGGCAATGCATATGTTTGTGCATAGGGCCCAGTGTGTGAAGCCCAACCCCTACACTAATATGGCCAGGATCTAGGGGTCAAAGCATGCATATACAGCACCCATTGCTGCCATTTATCATGACGTTTAGTAACTTTCTCCTGTAAGATCACTATAAGTTTTTCCATTTGGTATATATTTAGCACAGTACTTCTCCATTTTTCCAGTGAAGGAATTATTTTGGTCATCCAGCACCTGGTGATGGCCTTTTTGGCCACCAATAAGTATATTGGCAACAGGGTGCATCTCCAGAGTGGGCTATGGAGTGGCATGCCTGCCTTAGTCCTGACTTTTGGGATGAGAAGGAGAGAGCAGCTGAAGAGCCTTGGGGGTCTCCTTTCAGGTTTAGTAACCAGTAGATTTTTGAGGCTTGGTGAGGCTTTGTTACTTAGCAGCTTAAAGGCTAGGCATAGAGAGGAATAATCCAGTCTACCTTTGAGGGAGGACCAGTTTAGAGTGTCAAGTACTTTGCAGTGATTTTCTTTGGGGGAAGCACCAGCAGCGCTGCATCCTAACTATGGTACAGTGTTTCATGTTTTTGTAAGTCGGAGGACTTTTAGTCATGGAGGACTGAGGAGCTGTAAAGCAGTGTGGGTAGGAGCACGGTATTGACAATACATGTGCACAATTCCCTGGTGAGGTAGGAGCTTAGATGGTATAAGAGACCTATTCTTTTGTATAGTGATTTTGTGAGGTGTTCAGTGTGCATTTGAAAGGTGATGTCTTGATCTAGTGTGATGTCCAGGTAGCTGGTGGAAGCCACAATCTCGATTTTTTTTGGACCCATCAGATAGGATAGGTGTGAGCAGTTGCTTCTTTTCTGAGCCAAGACTTTTAAGTCCAGATGTTATGGATTTTGTCTTCTTACTGTTGAGGACCAACTTGTTTAGCTTGAATCGGTCCTCTTGGAAGCGCTGGTCTCTAGTGAGCACTCTGTTCAGCTCTGTGATGTCCTTGGAGCTGTGGTATATAATAGCATCATCACACAGAACAGTAGGTTAGCCATACCACAGTTCTCTGGCATTTCATTTATGTACCCAGAAAAGAGCATGGGGCCCAGAATAGATCCTTGCAGGAGCCCATCCAGTATGGGATGCTTATCTTGACAGTTCACCCTTCAATTTAACTAGCTGAGCCTTGTTAGTAAGGTGAGTCTTTCCCTAAATGTGCATTAAATATCAGTAGTCATTACATCTAGTTTAGAGGATTCTTTAGCATTTAGTACCTTTTAGAAATATATTCATATTTGCCATCTTAAAAGTTTGTTATTCAGTTCTTAGCTGAATAATTAGAATGCTTTTGTTTTGCATAACAGTTTCACTGCTTTACTAACGTTCCCTATTCAAACAAAAAATGCAAGTCCCCCTGTTGGCATAATTTGTTTTACAGGCACATGGATTGCAGGGTATACCTCCAGCTGGATTAACTTTCCTTCCAATTTCCATGTTTCTTAAAAATATTGTTTCTTGTAAATTGACACTAACTCTCCATTAACTATCGCTTAAAGTATCTGTAAGTCCAACAATGTTCCAGCTTTCCTTTCTCAAAATGTCCTCCTTTTCTAAATGTTTTATAACCTGACTAGAATTCACTTATTTATTTTGGCCCCGTCTGTTTACACCTGAGTATATAAGTTATTTCATATGGTCTGTCTGTAATGCTCATACATCCATGGCTGGTGCTGCATAACAATTTTTTGTTGATATGTTTATTTGTATAGTCTGATCCTGTGAGGGAGAATTATGAGCATTATCTTTAATCATTCCAAAGGTGTCTATTTAGCAAATCTTTAATAGTCTCATGTGCTCTCCCTAGTTGTAATCTTTGATCTACAGTACATTTTTCACCTTTCTTCTTAGAAAAATAGACTTTGTCGGCAGGTAAGGACCGCTTGGCCCACCTAGTCTGCCCATTTCCCTACCTACAGGATAGGCCGCAGATCCTAGTTAACCAACAGCCTATTTCTTCCTACCCCCCCCACAAAAATTGCCTTATGTCTGTCCCATGCATTCTTGAATTCTCCCACAGTTTTAGACCCCACAACCTCCTAAGGAAGGCTGTTCCATGCGTCCACCACCCTCTCTGTGAAACCATACTGCCTCACATTGCCTCTGAAATGCCCCCTCTATCTTCAAATTGTGTCCCCTTGTTCTTGCACATCTCTTTTTCTGAAAGATGCTACCCTCTTGGACTTTGTTGATTCCACTGAGGTACCTAAAAGTTTCTATCATGTCCCCCCCTCTCCCTCCTTTCCTCAAGGGTATACATATTAAGCTCCTTTAGTCTCTTCTCATATGGCTTCTCTTGCAGATCCTGCATCATTTTAGTTGCCCTCCTCTGGACTGCCTCTATCTTGTCTATATCCTTGCGGAGATGGGGTCTCCAGAACTGGATGCAGTACTCCAGATGGGGTCTCACCAACTGTCTGTACAGAGGGATAACAACTTCCTGTTTTCTGCTGGTGATGCCTCTCCTTATACATCCCAATATCCCCCCAGCCCTCCCTACTGCCTGCTCACATTGCTTGCTAACCTTAAGGTCATCTTATATGATTACCCCCAGGTCCCTTTCCTTTTTTGTTGTTGTTACTACTTCCCCCCACTGTGTAATCTTCCCTTGGGTTTTTGTTTCCCAGGTTTATTATTTTGCACTTCTTTGCATTGAATCCAAGCTGCCATACTTCTGACCATTCCTCCAACCTTGCCAAGTCCCCTCTCATACTTTCCATGCCTCCTTGTGTATCGACCCTGTTGCAGATCTTTGTGTCATCTGCAAAGAGGCATATTTTTCCGTCCAGTCCCTCTGCAATGTCACTTATAAAGACATTAAAAAGGACTGGACCCAGTACAGAACCCTGTGGTACCCCACTAGTAACTCCTCTTTCTTCAGAGTGGACTCCATTTACAATTACCTTTTGTGTCCTGTTGTCCAGCCAATGTTTTACCCAGGCTACCATCCTGGGACCTACTCCCATGCTGGTTAATTTGACTATTAATCTTTTGTGTGGGACTGAGTCAAATGCCTTGCTAAAGTCTAGGTAGGTGAATGTCCACAGCCCCTCCCTGGTCTACTACTCTGGTCACCCAGTCAAAGAAATCAATTACATTCCTCTGACATGACACTTCCACTTTGAACCCATGCTGCCTTGGGTCCTGTGCCTCACTGGCCTCTAGGTACTCAACAATTCTTTCCTTTAGAAGTGATTCCATCACTGTCCCTACCACAGAGGTCAAACTGACAGGTCTATAGTTTCCTGCCTCTGTCTTGCTCCCACTTTTGTAAAGGGGAATCACATCCACCTTCCTCCAGTCCTCAGGTACCACACCATCCTCCCATGATTTGTTAAAAAGTGTAGGCAGTGGTTTCACTAGTTCTCCCCTTAATTCTTTTAGAATTCTGGAGTGAATTCCATCAGGCCCCATTGCTTTGTCCACCTTCAGTTTTAGGAGTTCTTTCAGAGTTCTTTCTTTTGTGAAAGGACTGGGATCGACCTCCCTATCCAGAGTGCTTCTGTTAATTGGATTATGCACTTCCCCCTCCTCCTCTTTTGTGAATACTGAGCAGAAATATTCATTCAGTATCCCTCCTTTTTCACTGTCCCTCTCTGCCCACCCACTGTCCATTCTATTCAGTCTCACTATCCCTCTCTTTGTCTTTCTACGCCCCCTGATGTACCTATAAAAGGTTTTATCCCCCTTCTTAACCGAATTGACTGTGTTTTCCTCAGTTTTCTTTGCTCTTGTTTTTAAATGTTTATTTTTTGGTTTTAAACAAAACAGTCTAGCCATTTACAGTGCCCAAAAATTGACTTGGCATATTTCACAAGGTCTATTATACCTAGGGCCCAGCAAAAGTGCAAGCCAACTCATATTTAAATAAAACTCCTCAAAATTCTTAGGCACAGCATATTGCACACATGAATCTACAAACCAGAATGATGAAATTAGTCACAAAAAAAGAACAGATATTTGAGCAACTGATTATCCGGGGTATTTCAGATGTTACCATCACAATTTAAGCAAGTCATGGTGAGCTGATATATACAGGTCAGGGGAAGACACCAAGCAGGAAGACATGGAGGGTTCCTTGACTGAGAGTTATGGAATAAACTCTAGTGGCTCAGTGCAGATCCTGTCTCTCAGGATCACATTGAAATCTAGCAAGAGATTTGAGTTGGTTGAGTCACTATTTGATGTCAGTTTTTTTTTTTTTTTTTTTTGGTAGGGTTTTGTATAAGTTATAAGTTAAACTACCATTCTACTTTTGAAAAGGGGGTGTGGGTGGACAAATCCCCCTGATGTTAGCGTATTAAAACTGTTAAACCAGAAGCAAGAAACGAGACTGGACTATAAATCAAGTTTGTCATGTTGTGGAGTAGCGTGATCATTACCAGCTCTGAGTCTGGGCAGCACTGCATACCATACAGCACACTTGAATTTCATCTTTTTCTAAAGCTGGATACTCTGTGTTTCAATGAAAAGGTAAGAAATTCCATTTTTTAGAGCTGATTTGCTATTTGCCATCAAAGTTTCGGAGTAGAGTCCCTAACCGATAACCAGATTTTAGTAATAGTTTTTGTAGCAGCTGACAATAAAATGCGTATTTGATAATAATGATGTTTACATTGAACCACTGCTGGGGGGATAATAAAAAGAAATACAGTAACTATGAAGTTACTTTTGTTGTTGTTGCTGTTGACCAGGAAAGGAGGGCTACACAATACTGCCTATTTTCAGACTAATTGGATGGGGGGGAGGATACAGTTTCAATCCAGCTGAAACTGAACCAGATTAAAGTGTTGGTGGTACTATAGTGAATAGGGGAAATTTGTCCAGGATACTGTGGAAATTCCTCAACTCTTTCAAGAAGTGCCATGGGATATTTAACATCCACCTGAACAACCACTAGAACAGGCAGTCTGGACCTTGGTTTAATGTCTTATCTAAAGAATGGCACACCCCAACAGTACTGTATCCCCTTAGTACTACACTCGGTTGCCAACATTTATGGCATAAACCCAATCCCGCTGTGGGACTACAACCCATGACTTTCTTGTCCAAAAGCAGATATGCTACCAATGAAGCCATGTCAACAGCTTGAACAAAGAACCCAAATATTTTAGTCCATTCTAGTGTAAGTGCAGCAAAGATTGACTAGAGTGACTGGACAATCAAGACTGTAAGAGGACCTGAACAAGCTGGGTATTTAGTCAGATTTCTGGAGCCACTGATTCAGTGTACAGTAGCCAAATGCAAGGTGCCACTCTTGGGGAGGAAAAACAAGGGTAGGTCCTACAGTATACACACATTGCATGGGGCTCCTGTTGCTGCAGTGGAAGAGGAAAAGGACCTGGGGTCATAACCCTGTGTGGCGCTAGACCGGGGGTAAGGTAATACCAACTATGGGTAGACTTGATGGGCTGTCGGTCTTCCTCTGCCATCAGATTGTACGTTTCTATAAGACAAGAGTCAGAAGCACAACAAGCAGCATGTGTCTGCTGTTAAGTGGGCCTGCAGAATGCTGAGGTGCGTGAAGAAAAGGGGGTGACCGGCAGAGCAGGGGAAGTTATCCAGCCATTTTACAAAGCCCTGTTTAGGCCCTACCTGGAGTACTGCATGCAGTATGTGCTCCTCAGAACAAAAAGGACACTGAGGCAGTCTACTGGGTGCAAATCCGGACCTCCAAAATGATTAGGGGTATGGGGGATAAGAAGATAGGAGGACATGCTAGTGACCATTAACACATTTCCTCTGGAGAAAAGGAGGCTGAGAGGGGACAAGATCTCAGTCCTTCACTTACTTAAGGGTGTTAAGTAAGCAAAAAGACAAGACAGGGTGTGTTAGACTGAGATAACCACACTCCCTGGGGTGTGGTGAGGCTCTGCAAAGCAGGCAGAAGGCCTTACAGCCATTGGAAGTTCAGTTATCCCAGCCTAACTCACACCATGGAGTATCTTATTGTGCTTATAAAATGTGTTTTATGGTAAAAAAAAAAGTACACAGATTACAGAATAACAGATAATTCCTCTTTTTTTAAAGCAAATGCTGTTTTTAAGGGTAGAAATAGTCCTAAAGCTTGTAAACATGAAAGTGAAAATGCACTGGTGTTCCCACTAATGTATGGGAATTGAATAGGTAGACAGGCTGGCACCAGTACTTTTTTCCCTGTGAGGCAGGCTGACATACAAGTACCAGTGCCACCTTGTGTAATCTAATCAGCAGCTAGCATTCTTTGTATTGTACCTATTTTATAACAAGATTGAACATGTGGGCATGTTTGATCTGGTGTCCTATGGCAGATTATTGGGACACACCCTGAAGTTCAGTGGAGGTAAATTCAGAGAAAGCATTAGGAGGCACTTTTTATCCCAAAGGGTGGCAAACCTGTGGAACAGTCTACCAGTGGAGGCAGTAGAATGAATACTGTACAAGCCTTCAAGATAAGCCTGTATAAATGTGTTTATTTAAGGAATCAAAGAGTACCCAGTGTAGTAGAGTGGGTAGGGAATTCATATGAATTTGCACATGTTTGCACAGAATACTTTCTTTTTATGCTTGTTATGAAGCAGGGTGACAGACATAGTGGACTGGTGTCCCTTCTGACCTTAAATCACTATTTTACTATGCAGTATCAATCTTTCTACTTCCAGGGTCATCCAATTGATTAATCCGCTCTTTTAGATGGTTGCTGTCACTAATTTCATCTGATGCTTAAGTCCTGTATTTGTATTATAGTGTGCTGACAATTGTCATTCATATCTACAATTCGAATGCTGAAATTGTTTAACATTTGTCTTTCCCTCATGATCTATTCAGCTAGTGTCCTATCCCTAACCACATTTCTTTTATGTACCGGTCTTTCTTTGTTTCGTCCATTATTTCTTCCAGCCATTTCAGTGTTTTCTGCCCTCACACAGGGAACACAGCCTATGAGGAAGCCTGGCAGAGTAGCTAATTCTTTGGTGTAAAGGATGCCTTAAATAAGTTAAATTGCAATAAAGCACATGGCATAGATGGAATCGAAATACGTTTTTTTAAAGATGCAGTTGAAATAATTGCCCCATCCTAAAAAAGTTATTTAACTGAAGCTTACGAGATTGCCTATTTCCAGAACTCTGAAAGTGGACCATGGTAGTTCCAATATATAAAAATGGAAGTCACCACCTACCCACAAACTTTTGACCGATAGCCCTGCTTTCAGTAGTCTCAAAAGATCTGGAGCATTTGGTTCATGGCCAATTATACAGTGGCAAGAAAAATTCTTTGACTCTGATTGGTCAGTCTTGGGCTGGACCCGTGATGTTATCCCAGCACATCATGGGACTAGTCTCAGCCTCACTGTGAACCTGCAGATGACCTTGAGCATTTGGAGCATTTGATTGATTATTTCATCTGCTCTTAAAAACCAAAAATATTTTTCCACACAAAAACATCTTTAAAATGATTTTTTTTTATTCTGTATAACAACAAGCCATTGTATAATAGCAATAATGCCCTCCAGGGTGTGTGTCATGTGGGATAACATCACGCTTTAGTCGTTGGATGCAATTGGCCTGCGTCCTCTTGCCCAACCACTTGAGGCGTGACGTTATCCCAGCATGACACATTCCCTGTCGAGCATTAGTGCTTAATTATATGACCATTTGGAAAAATATTCACTGTTGACCCGATACCAGTCAGTCTTCAGGAAGAATCATTCCACGGGCACCGCGCTCACCAACTTGATGGATCTTATAAGTACATCATTGGAGGATGATATGTCAGTGGGCACATTGTTTGTGGATTTATCAAAAGCATTTGATATGATAGATCATCAGATACCATTAAATAGACTGCTGGAGGCAGGAATATCTGTCGAGGTTTGGAGGTGGTTTGGGTCTTACCCGGCTGAACAAAAACAACAAGTGCAAGGTAGGAAACAAACTTTCCAAACAAGAGAAGACATTTAGGAATGTTCCCCAAGGCTCAGTTTTGGGGCCACTGCTGTTCCTGATTTATACAAATACATTACCAAATATATTGGAAGAAACACAAGTTCAAACGTACGCAGATGATACTGCGATAGTTGCATCTGGTCAAAATTTGGCTCAAGTCCAGTAAAATTTGCAAAAAGACGTTACAAATTCAGGGGTAGTTTGAAAATTGTAAACTGATGTTAAATAGCAAAAAATCACAGATCACATTTTTCGATTCAAAAGTAAAAAATGGGAAAGTTAAAGAACAAGAATTAAAGATTATAACAAGAACAGGAGCATATTTAACCCAGGTGACACAATATAAATATTGTGGATTTTGGATACATTACAAGCTGATATTTGATTTTCACATAACAGAACTGGTAAAGAAATTGAGTGTTAAATTAGGGACCTTAAGAACAGGACACTGTTTAAATTTGGGTGTGAGAAAGAAGGTGATAAATTATCTGTTGCTTCCAGTTATGGATTATGGCAGACATGTATATGGATTGGCAAACTCTACACATTTGACAACGGTGGAAATAATATATAACCGACTAGCACAGTTCATCTTGAGAGCAGGCTTAAGAAGTCATCATTGTATATTGTATGATAAATTAGCATGGCTTGCAATAGAAAATAGAGTATTTGTAGCTTGGGCAAATATAGTGTACAGAGTAAACAAATCAGCTAAATTGGTGAATTTGTCTGAAAAGTTGATAGCACTAGAGACTAAAGATACCTTGAAAAGCTAAAAAAGGGGTTTTAAAAGTACCATGCATGAAAAATAAATTTGGTGAAAATTTTTTTTATTTTATAGCTGCTCAAATATGGAATAGAGTTGCTTCTACTTGTGGCCAAGTTACAAAAAAACTTAAAAATGTTGAATACTGCTTTAAGACAAGAACTAGCAGTTTCATGCAACTGTAATAATTAAGTTATATGTGTAAATGTGTTTTTTTTATACTTTCGTTTATTACATTTTTTAATGAATGCAAAGTTAACAGGAGCACCTAGAAAATGGGATGTGTAATCCTAATGGTGTTTATTGTACTACATTTCCTGTATAAAAATAAAAACTGTTACTACTACTACTACTACTATTGGAGGGGTTGCAGGTGGGCATTAAACCACCCTCTTTTGCTGTTTCCCTTCCTTCTCTGCTCTGGATGAATGTTGCCTGGTATCATGCTGTACAGTGTGTCAGGTGAGTGAGCGGGGACTGACATAAGATACCCACCTGCTGAAGGTTGCAGTTTTCTTTCTGCATGACTTCTTTCTCCCTGGGCCACCAGAAGCAGCCATTCACAGAAGGAGCCTCTCCACCCTTCCTAACGCAGGAGGCATCCGTGGGGATGCCCTGCCTCTCTCAGACAGCTGACTATTGATGTCTAGGGTTCAGGGCTAGAACATGGATCACCTAGATAACAAGTCACTAATGGACTGGCCTTGTGCAGACATTTTTCTCATAAACAAGTATTTTAAGTTCTCCGTGTCATGTGGGGCGCTGCAGGGCACGGTGCTATCACCCATGTTGTTCGTGATGTATATGCTGCTTTCGGGAGATATTGTAAGGTAGTATGGGCTGTGTTTCCACTGCTATGCAGATGACACTCCACTCTGCATGTCCTTTGTGCCCGAACAGGTTGGCGCTATCTTGGGTTTTAACAACTGCCTTTCTGAGATTCAAGACTGGATGAGTGCTAACTGGCTGAAGTAGAACCTGGATAAGACCAAGGTTCTGGTCATGGTCCTGGGTCGCCAGGTAGAGGGGTCACTGACAGGACTGCCATCTTAGTTTTGGCTTGCAGGCTGCCAGCTGATGACCTCTGAATGGATGCGAGATCTGGGTGTTATTCTTGATGAAGGACTGATGCTTAAATTTCAGGTGTCGTCTGTTGTCAAGACTGCCTTTTACCATCTGAGGGATATTGACCGGATCAAGCACCTTGTTCCACCCAATGACCTTCCAACTTTGGTCCACGCCTTTGTGACCTCTCACCTTGACTACTGTAATTCCTTTTACCTAGGGCTACCGGGGATTGATATCTGCCGCTTGCAGCTGGCGCAGAATGCGGCAGCTAGACTGTTGACTGGGCTACCTCAAGCTTGCCATGTCACGCCTGTGCTGCGTGACCTGCATTGTCTGCCTATTCAGTGGTGGATCACCTTCAAGGTTGGCTTGCTGACCTATAAGGCCCTACACGGACAGGGTCCGAGCTGTCTGCAAGAGCTTCTTCGTCCCCACCGCCCCCTCCACTGATGAGGGATTGCTAGAGATTCCCAGAGTTCGTTTGAAGATTTCTGGGGCCCAAGCATTTGAATTTGTGGCCCCCACCCTGTGGAATTCTCTAACTCATCAGATAAGAGAGTGCCTGACAGTGGAAAGCATCAAATCTGCTTTAAAAACATATCTGTTCAGTCTTGTTTTTTTCTGATGTGTAATTTTTGATGCTGATATTTAGTCATTATTTATGGATTTTTAGCTGCAATTTTATTATTAATTGTGCTTGAGCTATGGTCCTTGTGTGAACAGCACTATTTTATAAGAAAAATTTATTTGCTTTGCTTTACTTTGAAATTTGCAGGAGTAAGGACATTACACACACAGATGTACTTTAATAGTTGCCCCTAAGTATGTATCCACGGATCAAGCACTGTTCATAAATGAACTGGTGGGATCATCTCTCCAGGGTAAGAGGTAATCTCCATGCACTTTTGAACAAAAACTGTGAACTGGCCTATTGCACTAGTAGTCTGAAGCATGGTTTAAATACTGATCCTCAACTGTGAAAGACTACCCTGTTACACAAAAATGCATGTTCTTCAGTCATGCACAGAGCACACTTGTACAGCAACACTTTACATGTTTTACTTGCCTCTTTTCTCTTAAAAAATATTGGTGAAATGGGTACCAAAATCATGCATTAAGTGTTTCCCAGTAGTGCTCTGAGCATGTAATGTTGGTATTCCCTGGTTCGGTGATATCATAACAGTCCCGCTAATGACTGATATAGTAGAGCTCTTCTCACCACTCAATACCAGTGCAAAGTCTCTATGGTTCAAGTTACGTAATGTAGATTTAATGCCACAAAACAAAATAACTCCACCTGTAGGAGCAGTAAATGAGGGAAAGAGCAGGGAAGAGGCGTTTCATACCTTTTAAGTATTTCAAAACAGTGAGAAAGTTGGAATAAACCAGTTTCATGTCTTGATAGCATTTACTGGCAGTGAATTAATTTTGATGGGTTTAAATTAAAAAATAATAAAACTGGTCTTTAACTGCTGTTATCTTTTTAAAACAGCTAAAAAGCCAGATGCAACACAGTCTTAATTTTTAAAGTGTAAATACTAGTGTGACTGTTTGGGGTATGGTTGTAATAAGCATTTTCTTGTTTGTCATAACAAACATATTAATTGTGCTCTAGCCAATGACAGAAGTCCAATCAATAACCCAGGATAAAAAACAGTTCATACAAAGTACATAAGTGTACTTTGTGTACATACCAATATGTCTTACATTTTGGTATGCACATGTAGTAACTTACACACGTACAGACTAGTAGACTGCATATTAGGAATGTATTATTCACAGCTTCAGTGCTGGCCGATCTCAAAGCAGTGGGAAAGTTAGGATAAACTAACTTCATGTCTTCATAGCATTTACTGGCAGTGAATTAATTTTGATGGGTTTAAATTAGGTCCAGGAATAAGTTTTGTTGCTGTTCTTGTGTAAGGAATTTTTGGAAGTCAGCACACAAATGAAAGAGCTCTCATTTTGTAAAATCTCATGCTCCATATTTCCACTAACTTTAGGTAATGACTACAGTATTTTGTGTTGCTGTGAGAGGAGAGACTCGGGTTTATGAACAAACATGGACCCTGAAGATGTGAGCAACATGGCAGTCAGACGGTCAGTCTGTCAGGGTTAATATTATGGTGGTACTTCTCAAGTACAACCCCAGATGGATGGTTTTTGGAGTAGTAATGCTGCTGACTGAAGGACAGCTGGCTGCCCCTTCCCACCGGGGCTGAGAGATGGTTGCAGGATCAAGATGAATGGCTGGAGGGGTAGAAAAATGGAGAATCTTGATATTTTAGGCCATTTGCCTGCTTTTGTGCATTGTATTTCATGCATTGTTGGCTTATACTGTAGGAATGGTTCCGGGAGGGATTGAGATGAATGAGATACAGTATGTTTATTATCATTCTGTTTATACTGCATGCTTTCCACACCAGATGATTTAGATGAAGAATTTTGGTGGGATGGTACTCCAACACTTCAGTACCACTTTACTTATTACTTCTGTGATCCCTCCATATAAAGCTGTCCTGGGCAGCCAAACAAATGCGTGTGCTGTATCAAAATGATTTTGTATCATAGATGATTACAGTGGCCTTCAATGGGAGTAGGAGTCAAGGTGTCACACTTTCAGCATCAGAATCTGCATCATACAATAAATAACTGTGTAGACAGACATTGCTTTGTAATGTGATACTACTTAAATTAGGTATTTTCACTACTGTACAGCAGGAGGGATGGACTAAATGGACCCCAAGTCTCTTCTGTCACCAGAATACTCAGTTAAAGCAGCACTGCTTGAAAAAAATGAAATGCCATATATTTACTTTATAATGCACTCCTCCTCATACCAGTTGTTGATCCCAGCAGTTTATTTTGATTTTCAAATCAATTTATATGGTGTCACATTTAATTCTCTTTCCCCTTAAACCATCATTCTTTTAGAATTTTTTTGTGGTCTGGAGTGTGATGTCTTCAGCATTCCATAAGATCAGAGATCATTTGTTTACTACTAGTCTAGTCAAGTCACTGAAAAAAACAGTGATGTCAAGGAAGTGGCATTCCAAAACTACCAAGAATGTAGCTAAAACCAGAGGGTAGCCATATTTAACAAGTATAGCATTTAAATATTTAAGATGTGAACAGAATGATAAAGGGACAGTGATATTTTGAATGAAAAGTGATATTTGCAAATGCACATTTAAATTCATTCTATTGGTTTGAACCACAAGTCTTGCATCGTATCTTGTATTTGTCTGTGGAAACATGTACAGGATATCTACTGCCCCCCTGGGACCCTCAAGAAAATGCGATGCTACTTCAGGTGAGGCTATATTACAAAACAAATCTGAAAGGAGGAGAGCTAGAGAGAAGAAGAAGAAGAGGAAGGAAGGAAGGAAGGAAATGGGGAAAAAAAGACCTTACAAGAGAGGAGAAGAAAAAATACAGTATGTAACAACCCCTTGCTTACAGTAGGGGGAGGTGGTTGTTCACCAGATGTTGGCTGGGGGGGGGGACATGCTCCACCATCATCCCTTGAGGGTATAACTTGTGGGTAAGGAGCTTAGTGCAGATTCAAATAGAGTGCCCTCATGGTGCCAAGAGTGTTGAAGACTAAGAGCCTGGGAGGGAACTTAGCTCCAAGTGCCCTTGTCTGACAGGCACCCTCCAGAGCATGGGCTGAGGCCGGCTGTCGGAGCAGGGTGCTATACTGTATGCTCGGGGGGGCACTGGCTAGTGCCCCCAGGACCCCTTTTCATTCTCAGAAGCATGGAGAGCTGGTGACCAGGCTTTGACCTGGGGTGGCATCTGGCCCCAGTCAGCTAGTCAGGGGCATAGGAGGCATTAGGAAGGAAGGCTCCAGCCATGCATGGTAGGAACTGGGTGCCAGTGCTGTCAGAGTCCTGAGAGTGGCTCAGTTTCTGGACACCCCACAACTGTGAGAACATCTAGAGGAGTTTTCAGATCTATGGTGGGTTCCCCTAAAGATCGTCATTGGTCAATCCTGGTGGGGATGTTGATCCCAGACGATGGCTCATGCTGAGACATTGAGCACCCAAAGCTGGTACAGGTAAAGGATGATATTGAGAGGAACAACAGGAGAGTATGAAAGCAGACATATATTTAGAAACAAAGTGAGGAGGGAATCCCTGTGGAGGCAGTGCCCATGGCCCAGACCTCTGTAAGAGAAATCCAGGCAGATGGGATGAAGGGCTTTCTTGGTAATGCACCAAGTCAGGATGCAGGAGGTGCCCAACAGGTTCTGGCTGGCATTCTCCAGTCTATAAGACTCTTGAAGGGTTGGTGAGGGAAGAACCAACCCTTAATTGTGTCCTCTGGAAAAGGCAGTCATCCTAGGTATAGGAAGCCCTGTTTGTGTGCCACTTGAAAGAAGAATGCATTCACCAATGTAAAGCAGCTCACTGCTTGAATTGTAAAGCCTCAGAAGTTAGATATGTTAGGCGTCAGTGCAGAGCAGGAAAAGGCATCCCTGAGCAGTAGCAGAGACTTGTTCTATAGTTGTGGAGTGACCATCCATAGGCACCCTGCTTAGCACAGAAAAACTGATTTAGTGTCAGGAATAACTACTTAAGAATGGGAATAGCTGGGAATGAGAAAGGGTTAACATTTGACATGGCTGATACCTAAGGATTGTAAAACTGATTGTAGATAGATGAATTGGGGTGCCCGGACCTGAGATAACAGTGTACAAAATGAAGTTTGACCAAATCCCACAGTAAAAGTAAAGTGCTTAAATGCTTGGGATTCAGTGTGATTTTTTTACTCACCAGCAAGTATCTGAGGTACCCGATATCCTTCCAGTCCAGCAGCCAGTAAAGGAAACCTGGGAAACTGAGTGCAAGTAGCCCCCAACAAGCAAGAAATACTTCTAGACATAGAAGGTCCCTTGGTCATGTCCACCCCCATTCCAGGACAGTGATGCAGGCTGGAGTTCATGCTGCCTGAAGGGAGTGGCTGCATTGCAAAACCCGTTGTGGGCTGTGGGGTGCTGTTGAAATGCCTTGGGCACTATTTATTTTATATAAATCTTTTTTTACCGGGTGAGTGCGCTGATCCAAGGATCGTTGTCAGGCATGACCCGGGCCACAAACCATGGCACAGAATCAAACAGTTAAAATATTTTACAATCCAATAAGAGTAGCAAATTACAAGCTGTACAGACACAAGTCCCAATGGAAACATACTGTACATAGCATTTATTTATTTATTTATGTCTTTGGTAACCGGGTAGGCACACTGATCCAGAGGACCGTTTTCAGTTACAACCCGAGCCACAAACATGACACATTAAGCAATGCAAATATAGGTAAACACACAATAGTACAGACTTCAAACATGAGTGTAGGAATTATAGTACAAGGGGTCTTTATGTAAAGAAGTTACATAGGATATGTGGTGCCAATTAAGGCCAGCAGGCAGGTAAAATACATAAAAGAACAATGTTTTTCTGACTTGCTCAAGCAAATCAATGCCCATACACATGGATTCTTCTTTGATAGTCTTTTATTTGATGTTCTGACCCACCATTTTGCATTAAATATGCTTCCTCAGGGGAATTCTAAACAAAAATACAAAATATTTTTAGTTAAATGCTATTTTATTGTTTTCTCATAATATTTTTCTTATACTGGTATAGCAGTTGATACACTTTTTCTTTTTATTACATTGACTTTTTTCATATTAACAACATTCAAACATTCTAATGTTTTTAATTTTTTCACTATTATTCAATTCTTGCTGTATTTCAGCAGCCCCCTATTCTCAGTGTTATAGATAAAATACTCTCTTACATGTAACAAAGCATCGTTGCTCCAAAATTGCTCACAGATCATGCCATCAGTGTTTATCCATTATTGTAAAGAGTTCCTAAACATGGGAAAGATATAATCTCTATTTCATTATTTATAGCTTTACATTATTTCCATCAAAAAATATAGTTGTTATTTAAATGTTATTCTTCCATATCACCTTTTACTTTCTTGGAAACTGTTTCTCTTTGGTTAATTTAATTCCAACTTGTTTTGTTCTGTGACAGTGTGACAGTTATCATTTTGTTACTTTTTAAATATTCTCAAATATACAGAGAACCTATAGAATACTGTTTTCTTCCATTAATTCACAAATTTATTCTATTTCCATATTTTAATGGTTAAGCATCGGCCTGATTTAGTCTCTTGACTCGTTATATTCAGAGTATCAGACCTTCTATTAACAGTATTTATCACACCCCTGTAAAACAGTTATTTTTTTAATTCAATATGCTTTATTGTCATTTTCATAGAAACAACCAAACAAGGGTATACATATATATAAGTAGGTAGTTCAGAAAAGTTACCCACAACACAGAACAACCTGACCTAATACAAACTACAACTACTAATCTATAAACATAAAAAGGAAAGAAAACAAAAGAGATCCCCCCCCAAAAAAAATCAGGCCCTCCCCAGGCCAAGCAAGGTCTCCCAATAAATAGTCTGGGAATGATCTGTTTATCTGGTAAATGTAAGTTGACTTAATTAAGGCTGCCATACTGTTAGTAAAGCATCCAAGGAACCCCATTTATTGTGATCTACATGCTCCCTATTAACCATTGAGGCGATATGCCTCTCCAACTGCAGGGCCTGCAGTATTTCTTTATGCCGTTCTAAAACCGAAGGGGGTGACTCATTTTTCCAATGCCTCATAATTAGCAACTTAACCATGGCAGAGATTAGAGCAATATACATTTTCCTCACTTTAGGAGTGCCAGGTGGGAAACTATTCAATAGACAGACCTCTAGTGTAAACAGAGAGTCAAGCCTGAGGAGTGGGTCTAACAACCCCCCTGATATCTTGCCAAAGAATCAGGATTTTGGAACATGTCCACAACATACAGTATGATAAAGGGTTTCCAAAGAGTCAGTTCATCTTGGGCAAGTAGGGAAAGGGAGCCTACTCATTTGATAAAGCTTAACAGGAGTAAAATACAGATTGCGTCTTATTCAATTTAACATAATGCACAATCTGTCCTGTTTCACTAAGCTGTATGTACATTGCCAGAGGCTCTGCCAGAAGCTGTGTTCCGATACAAGAGGGAGTTCTTGGGTCCAATAATAACAGACCCCTTGGGGAAGGTGGAGGTCTATGGCCTGCAGTGCTTTATATAATTTAGAAACTGCATGAGGTGGATTTGCTGCCTCGATAAGAGGCATTTGTCTAATGCACTTACCCGGTGAACAAAAAACTAAAGAGAGAGGAGGGACAGCTTCAAAGTCTGTGCTTCCAGCCCTTTCCCCAGGTAGCCCAGCAATGCGATTTTTAGCTGCATGTATTTGAAAATTGGGCAGTCTTGGCTGTCAAAAAGTAGCTGGAAAGTATGCAATGGTATGACACCATCCACAGTGTACAGATCAGAGAGTTTTTTCCCAACTAAGGGGGGCCAGAACGAGATTGGTATAGGTTTAGACCCAATTTTGAAATGGGGGTTACCCAGTATTGGCTGGTCTGGGGAGACATGCCAATTAATGAAAAGATGAGTTTGCAATTGATGCAAAGCTCTGAGGGACCAACCAATTGGGGTACTCCATAGCCTTTTAGGGAGTAGTTTAGGTGTAGTATTTTTTTATTTTATTTTTATTTATTTATTAAATTCTCGGATTACGAATACCTCTGAGCAGAAACTGCTCGTTTACAAAGGTTCCACGTCAAAGGATGAGGGTCAACATACATACAGAGGTAGTAAAAGAATGCACAATAAACAACCAAAACAACTAAAAGAAAACAAAGATACTCAGTTATAACATACTTTGAGATAATATTCATATAACGAGCAGCTTGAGTAGGCAGCTGGCTGCGGTAACAATAAGAGATGGAGGGCACCACAGGCAGTTAGTATTGCAGGCGTGCGACCGGGAGAGGAAGTTGGCAGGCTAATGGGCCACTGTCCGATGGTGGTGGACAATGTCTTGTACCAGTGGAGATGTGAAGCAGGAAAGGAGTCACAAGGAAGGCCCAGTGCCAGAGGGAATGAGACTGGGAAAGGGCGGGCTGTGAGACATGAGTGAGCTGGGAGGTGTTTGGAGAGAGATCTCTGTTCAGAGAAGCAGTCACATTGAGTGGTAAAGGTGAGGTAAAGTTTGAGATTCCTTTTGAAGGGTCCAAGTGTAGTAGAGGAAAGTGCTTCTTTATTGAGGGAATTGAACCATTGAGCGGCTCTATAGATAAAGGACCACTGACCCATGGAGGTATGACATCTGGGAACCTGAAAGGTTAGAGATTGGGCACCACGTGTTTGTTGAGTGCCACTGTAGGTAGTAAGGAGTGAGCTAACACCAGGTGGCATGAGACCAAGGAGAATCTTTTTGGTAAGTAAGCAAGTCTGGTATTGTATTCTGCTGCATAGGGGTAGCCAGCTGGCCTGTGCATAGAGGTCACAGGTGTGAGTTTGTCGGGCTGCATCCGTCAGTAGTCTACAGGCTTTGTTGAGAGCAACTGAGATCCTGCGGAGGGCATTTGTTGAGGCAGAGCCATAGATGGCAAGGCCGTAGTCAATGATAGAGGTGACAGAGCTGTAGATGGCTAGTTTAAGGGCATCCGTGAGCATACAGTGCTTGTGTCTGTGTAGTAGTCCAATCAGATATTGGCGGTCTTGGCAACAGTGTCAATATGCCGAGTGTAGGAGAGGGTACTATCCAGGGTAATACCAAGGTACTTGAACTCCTTGACATGATCGAGTCGGTTCCCAGCGTGGTTCTTGATGGTGAGGGACAGAGAGTTGTGCCTGCTCTGTCGGTTACAGAAGGACTTGGCTTTAGTCTTGCTGTGGTTCAGGACAAGTTTATGAGAATTGAACCAGTCTTCAATGCGTTTGAAGTCGAGCTGCAGCTGGGATTCAAGGACTGTAATGTCTTGGTGGCTGGAAAACAGGACTGCATCATCTGCGTATAGTAATATTTTTTAGTGGCAGGCACTGGGGAGATTGTTGATGAAGAGGGAGAAGAGTAGAGGGCCCAGAATAGACCCCTGGGGGACTCCGGAGCGGACCGGTTTCTCATCTGAAGAGATCCCTGAAATCCTTACATGTTGCATCCGATTATCAAGGTAGCTGGTGAACCATGGAAGGGCATTGCTGGAGATCCCAATGGAGGACAGTTGCTTGAGCAGTAGGGGTGGTTAACTGTGTCGAATGCCTTGGTAAGGTCTATAAATACTGCCCTCCACACCCTTTGTCAAGCGTGGCATGGATGAAGGTTGTAAATTCCAGTAGTGCAGTGGTGGTGCTGTGCCCTTTTCTGAAGCCATGCTGCTCTGGGCACTGTACATTGTACTTATTCAGGAATTCAACTAGTTGGTCTGACACTATTCGCTCCAGCGCTTTGGATAGTGGGGGGAGGAGTGAGATAGGTCTGTAATTGTGTGCAGTGTCCTATCTCCGCTTTTGTGAACCGGTGTGACAGTGGCTTTCTTCCAGAGAGAGGGGAAATGGCCCAATCTAAGTGAGAGATTAAAGATCTTTGTAAGTGGTTCTAAGATTTCATCGAGGACTTGTGCCAGCAGTTTCAGGTCAAGGGAGTCACCACTGTACCCTTGTTTGCCGATGGCCTTTTGAATGTATTTTCTAGCTACTTGTGGTGGTGCCTCCTTAAAAAAAAATACTTTGGGGTTGTACGTTCTAGTTGGGGGGTAACTTGGGAGGAGCTGGAGGGGAGGTCATCGAAAAAAATTTGGTGGAAGGACACTGTCCAGGTTTGTAAATGCATTATTAAAAGTGCTGGCGATGGTACTTAGGTCGAGTGTAGGAGTGCCATGAAGGTTGAGCATAGTGGGTGGTGCTTTAGGATCCTTGCCTGTGAGTTCTTTCATGTTGTTCCAGAATTTGTTTCCCTGGCCCCAAGAGTTGGTCAGAGCCTCTTTGTAATAGCTGCGTTTAGCATTCCGTATTTTTCGAGTGCAATCATTTCTGGCTGCTTTGTATGATTGTATGTTTACTTGCATGGGAGTTGCACGAGCACAATGCCAGAGGTGGTCTCTGTGCTTGAGCAGAGTTAAAAGGTCAGTAGTAACCCAGGGGTTGGTCTGTCCTTTGACCTTCATCTTTTTCACTGGTGCATAGATGTCACAGGCTTCGTTGAAATGTTTGATAAATAGGTCCAGAGCTTTGTTGGTGTCATTGAGGGAGTCAAGCACTGCCTAGTTCAGCCTGGTTAGATGGGATTTTTTTTTTTTTTGGATGTTATTTCTTCAGGAGCTCTGGCTACACCCCCCCGCCGCACTCCGCTGTTCCTCCCGCGCCATCCCCGGGCATGAGACCCCCTCCCTTCAGCACCCCGCGACTTACCCTTCATGGCAGGGAGGTGGGGAGTGACTCAACCCACCCAAACGGGTCCATGCCAGGGAGGCGTCCTCCGGGAATGGCGACGGGGAACGACATTGTGCCGCCAGGATCCATTTTTCCTGAATTTTTCTCCCGACAGGCATGGCGTGCAATGACGCCAGCGACTGAGTGCGTGCACGCTCCTGTGCGTGCACTAGTCAAGCGTCTGCCACGTCCCGCCTCCCGCCTGTCTCTGCGGCTGCGTGCTCGCCGATCCCCAGCCTCGCTAAGTCAGGCAAGCACCGACGCCTGAATCCACCCGGAGATGGAGAGCAGTCCTCCGGATGCTCTGTCCATCTCCTCCCCTCCGACCCCCGACAACCCGTGCTCGTTCCCGAACACGGGTCGCCGGCGTGGCGCGAGGTGTAGCGACCAGCGCCTCAACCCTCAGCGCCACTGGGCCGGCTGGTTAGATGGGATTTTAACAGCTGGAGGTGCCCTTGTTTGATAACCCTGGCATAGATAAGCTTGGAAGGGGGCTTGTGGTATTTGTTTGACCAGGAGCAGATGACAGGCGAGTGGTCACATATTGTATCCGGGAGTACAGAAACATTGGAGATGCATTCAGGGCGGTTAGATAGAATCCAGTCTAGAAGCGTAAGGGAGCCTGTCCTATAGTTACACCTAGTGGGGGCATTGACCAGTTGAGTGAGGTGATGCACCGCGGCTGCATCCTTATAGGTAGCGGCCTCAGCGGAGTGCCAGTTAATGTTAAAATCACCCATGATTATGGTTTCAGAATTATGTTGCTGGACCCTTAGATATTCCATGATGCTATGGAAGCCAGCAGCCTGGTCTCTTGGGGGTAGGTAAACTGAGATGACAGTGAGTTCTTTGTTATGTGCACCAATGAGGATTTTGATTGTGAGGACCTGAGAGGAGCTACTCAGGTTAGGGGATGGGATGATGTGACCCATAAGGGTATCCTTAAGATAGATGGCGCAGCCCCGGCCCCGTTTAGCAGTCCTGTCTTGCCTGAAAATGCAGTAGCCAGGGATAGAGACTGAGGTATCAGGGATTTTAGGGTTTAGCCATGTTTCCACAACTGAGAGGACATCAGAGTTGTGCTGTAGGATCCATGTTTGGAGGGAATCAAGTTTGTTGAGGATGCTGCAGGCGTTGATGGATGCCATGGTTAGTGTCCCTGTCCTTCTGCTTGGTGCCACTGCTGGCTGCCCAGGTGGTCCTGGGTTGGGGGGAACATTTCCTGAGAGCAGGAGCAGCATAAGGAGAATTTGTAGGAGAAAGGATTTCAGCATCTTATAGATACCTGGTGGTTAAGTCATAAGCCAAAAGAAATTATCAACAGCTGAGGTCCAGAGTCACAGAATGTGTTAGAATTCCTGAAGGTGATGAACTGTGCCTGCGCATACGCAGGATGTGAAATCCTTTTGTCTGCATGCTTCTTTGTCATTCAAAGAGGTTGCATGCTTCTTTGTCATTCAAAGAGGTTGTTGAAAAGTCCACATACAGATCATGGAGCAGGTCAGACGAAAATGTGGAATCAAGCAGACCTAGAGTCACTGAGTTTGTCAGACTTAATTGCTTGACTTATGTTTTGCTTGGGATAGCTTCCAAAAAGTTGATTTTTAAATGAAAAATGCAGATACCTGGCAATGATGTTTTGTAGAAATCCAGTTCAGGAGACTTTCACGGATGTAGTGAGCAAGAATGGTGTAGTTACTCCAAGCAGAAAACCATGTCTTTCAGATGAGACGTTAAACCGAGGTCCCATCTGCCTGGATTGGTGGTAATTCAGGTGGATGTTAAAGATCCCATGGCACTTATCGAAAAGAGTAGGGGAATTTCCCCGGTGTTCTGGCCAAATTTCCGTCATTCACTAAAAATACCACCAACAGCTTAATCTGGTTCAAGATCAGTTAGCTTTCATCTGTATCCCCCTCCCCCGGGTCGTGCCTGAAAATAGGCAGGATTTGTCTAGTGTACTTACCCGGTCAACAAAAGCTAAATAAATAAATAAAATAAATGTAAATCCACAAAAACTAAGCTACAGGCAACATACAACTAAGCTACAGGCAATATAGGCAACACACACCCAGGGTGTGGAAAAGAAACAGGTTAATGGTATTTCCCATATTTTATTTTATACACATATTGGTGCCTTTCTCCTTGTGCCTGGAGAAAAAAACTGGTAAATCAGCTATTTCTGTTAGTATATATCAGGGATGCCAGAGAACAGTGATGTTGCTCAGCCAGATGCCTCTCTATGGGGAGCCAAAGAGGGGTGTAAATGTGGGGATCTCCAAGATGTATTTCATGTATCCAGTGAGCCAGCCTGCTAAGATGGTGAGTGCAGTAATATATAAAGAAGGAAGGAGCCGCCAATCCGCCATGGGATTTAGGGGCTGTAAGTTTGAAATGGGCTTGGTGAACACCTTTACTGTCCCCCAAATAAAGGAATTTAGCAGCTTTTGAAGTTTAAGGAACCAAGCCTTGGGGAAAAAGAAACCAAGCATGCTCAGCGGATACAAGAGATGGGGGAGTACATTCATTTTGACAGTATTAACTCTCCCCCACAGTGAGAGGGGGAGTGCGCCCCATTGGTCCAAGTCTAACTTAAGGGTACTCAACAAATCCGAGAAGTTAGCCTTCAACATGGTAGACATGTCTCTGGACACCTGAATGCCTAAATAAGTCAGAGTCCCTGCTTCGTATGAGAGGTGATAGGCTGCAGCATCATGTTGGGAAACATTGGCATTCAGGGGAAATACCTTAGTTTTAGAAAGGTTAAGCTTGTAGTAAGACAGCTTAGAAAATGTCCCCACCTCTAATAGAAGCCGTGGAATGCTCACCTGTGGATCTGCTACATGTAGTAAAAGGTCATCTGCGTATACAGAGACAGCATATCTATGTTCTCCAATGTGAATCCCTTTGAGTTCTGGGTGTGAAATGAGCCTTCTAATCAGGGGTTCTAAATAGAGGTTAAAAAGAAAGGGATACAGCGGGCATCCCTATCTAGTGCCCCGGCTTAGAGGAAAAGGGGCGGAAAGGATGCCATTACACCAGATTTGTGCTGATGGGGAAGAATATAAAATTTGAACCCTTTTCAGAAAGGCTTCAGGAAAACCAAAACAGTCCAGGGCCACAAAAAGGAAGTCCCAGGAGACCGTATCAGAAGCCTTCTCTGCATCGAGGGACCGAGGACAGCAGGAGAGTCTGAGTCCCTCGATGCAGAAAGAAGATGTATCAGCTTATGCATGTGGTCTCCAGAGAATCTTCCCACCATAAAACCTACTTGCTCCTGACAAATGAGGCCACCCATAAAGGGTTGTAACCTACTGGCAAGTACTTTGGCAAGTGTCTTGATATCCGAATTGAGTAATGAAATGGGTCTATAATTCTCAGGGTATTGAGGATCCTTGCCACATTTAGGTATGAGGGTAATAAGGGCTTGCAGGAAATTTGACTCTGATAAACCATTTTCAAACCAAAAGTTATAAACTTCTACCAGGAGGGAAGCAAGTTCAGGAAGGCAAGCTTTATACAAATTATTAGGAAAGCCATCAGACCCAGGGGACTTGTCAAGGGGGAGCTGTTCAATTGCCTGCTCTACTTCCCATACTACAATATGGTTCCCTAAGGCCACAACTGCAGTGGGGGACAATTTAGGAAGGTCAGCAAAGGCCAGATATGCATCAATATCTCTGCTAGAAAGGCATTCAGATATATCTTCTGAGTAAAGAGAGGAGTAACATTGCCACAGACCTGCTGCTATCTCCTTAGGGGAAGTGACCAAGGCACTATACTTGTCGAATTTTAGGCCTGCGATAAAATGAGAGGCTTGAGCCTGCTTAATCCTGATAGCAAGCAGCTTGCCCGCCTTTTCATCTGCATCACGATATTTCATTTTAGTACGCTTCAAAGAGAGTTCCACCCTCTGGTACATCAACTCGGAATATGTAGCCTGCAGACTATGTAACCTGGTCCAATCTGCCTCTGGGGATTGGGGGCCAAGGGAAAATTCCAGCTTTCTGATTAAAGTGAGTAATAATTCTGCTTGCTATTTGGCTTGCCGAAATTTTATAGTTGCAAGACAGAGGCATTCTCCCCTTAGGGCACACTTCAAAGCAGCCCAAACTATGTCGATTTTTGATACAGACCCCTTATTAACCTCTGTGAACTGGGAAATAAAATCTCTGACCTGTGACAGGGAGTCCTGCCTCTGGAGGAGTTGGATGTTCAGGCACCGTAAGGTATCTTTTCTGACACCCGGCCCCAGTATATAAGTGACACAGACATCAGACACAACACTCACATGAATATCAGTGTTCGCTATACCAGGTAACACAAATGAGCTGATTAAAATATAATCTAGCCTGGAGTACGTCTTGTGGATTGGGGTGAAAAATAGGTATACTGACGGGCATCCAGATTTAATACCCTCCAGACATCCATCAGGTTCACTCCATTCATCAGATTTTTCAGAGCAAGCTGGGCAGGAGACAGGCCACCCTTTCGAGAGCCTGATCCTTCTATATTGGACTGCAAGGTAATATTCCAATCACCTCCTAGAAGTGTTGGCTTAGGAGCATTTGAGGCAACCAAACTGAGCAGGTGGGTAAAAAATTGAGGGGAGTCCAAATGTGGGCCATAAATTGCACCCAGAAGAATTGGTTGAGACTCTAACGTCCCATGGAGAAGGATATAGCGACTCTTAGGATCCCAGATCTCCTGCTCCATCTTAAATGGAACCTGCTTGGAGATCAGGATGGCAATGCCTCCACTGTTTGTGGATGCACTGGACCCATAAACTTGCCCCACCCAAGTCTTACAAAGTAAGGGGGTATCTTCCTTATGGATATGCGTTTCCTGCAAGCAGGCAATTCCTGCTGTCAAATGCAGCAGATGCCTTAGTACCACTTGTCTCTTACATTTGTCCTGAGCTCCCCGTACATTCCAACTTATGATCGTGTAGGGACCACCCATATCAATCTCTTAAAAAGAAAAAAAGGGGGTAGAGAAGGCTCTAAATGGAAACAATGAGAACTTAGAAGTCAGTAAATATGTAGCCTTTCCAACAGTCCCTGACCACTAGACTTACCAGTATCAGTGCCCTTGGTAATATATAGCACAATGTGCCATTCCCATCTATGTTCAAAAACTTGGCCTGGGCACCCTCCGCCAGAAACCAAATCAATATATATGTACCCTGAAAACCCATCCCACCCCCACCCAATCTGTAACATCATTAAACTTAAACCTACACACCTTTTCCAGAAATGACAAGGAAAAGAGTAACCCTCAGTTCTATATAACTGCACCGCTTATCACACACTGCCAGGTGACATTTTGGCACTGACCCGAGACCATAATCCCCCCCTCCACCTCCCCCTGCTTTAGCATAACTTTAGTAAGATAGACAAAAAAAAAAGTGAAAAACTTTGCAAGCAGTAACAGTCGAACTGGACCCTAGCAAACAATGCTATATTTAACCAGGAAGAGTCCAAAAAATATACTGCATGGCCCATCACAATAGAAAATTACTGCAAGACCATAAAAAAGGCCAAATATATCTTTCTAGAAAATGTTCATGCATGTTACTATGCAAAATCATGGGATCCTTCATTCCCCTGTGTCACCAAGAGCAAAAATGAAGAAACCAGTCTGCTAGCTCACTTGAACTCTGGATCCCATTCCCAGAGATCAGAAAGACTGCTGTCTGGCAGTCCTGCTAAACACATCAAGTTGGGACAAGTCTGTGAGCAGTCACTAAAGCAACTTTTGGTTGGAATAAGCTTGATATCCAGCCCCGCAGTCCTGGGAAGCAGATTCCCCATTTTTGGCCCACAACAAATCAGAGCTCCACACAAACTGACAAAGCATTCTCACCCTAGAGCTGAAAAAGTCACTCAGTTCTATTAAAGGAATACTCTGAAGGTGGAAATCAAACAAAATCAGCCAGTTCAGATACACAGACCTGGATCCTTCCCACGGATGAGCAGAATATTCTCACATGAACAAGTTGGGGAACAAAGCTTTTAATTCTTGGGCTGCTTGCTCTTTGGATTTAAATGAAAGCCATTGGCCTCCCTTTCTTACTTGACACACCACAGGGTATCTCATGCAGAAGGGCTTTCCCACAGCTATTAACTTAGAGACCATGAGGTGCATCTCTTGTTGCTTTACCCGAATGGACTGGGGGAGATCTTTAGTTATCCGGAGCCTGCATCCCTCCCATTGTGCCTTCTGCAGCTCCTTAACTTTAGCTAAAATATGCTGCTTATCTAAGAAATAAAGGAGCTTGAAAATAAGGGGTCGAGGTGGTGAGCCCGGTGGGGGAGGAGGGTGAAGGGCCCGATGTGCTCTTTCTATGACGTAGGTTGCTCTGTTCGGTGATGGGCCCGCATTTTTTTCACAGAGCTTCTGCATGAACAAATCAGGAGCATTCCCTTCTTCCCATTCCGGTACCCCCAGAATCAGAAGGTTGTTCCTTCTGCTTCTCCTTTCCAAATCTTCTAACTTGTCCTCCAGTTTTTTGAGTCTTCGGCCAAGGGTCTTGTGGTCTTGCTCAGCCCGAAGTTGCTGCTTCTCCAAGGAGATAAGCCGTGCTTCCGAGTCACCAACTCTAATTGTAAGTGCATCAACCAAAGACTTAATTTGGTGACAATCGTCTGCAATATTGGAGATTGCTATCTGTAGAGGCTGCATCAACTCTATAAATCTTTCTTCTGAGAGAGTCATGGAGGCTGAGGAGGGTTTAGTAGTACATGTGGCCTGCTGCTTTGAGCACTTCATGGCCTTTTCCTTCTCCAGTGTTGGGGGAGGTGAGTGCCTCAGAGGCGCTTTCTTCATGTAGACTTCCATCTCTTTTAGCCAGCATAAGTCTAGAGGAGTTCTAGTGTTGGGCAGTAGTATATCCAGATGTTCTGAAGAGGAAAATACACTGCTAGAGAAAGGTTATCGCAGGAGAGGTACAAAGCTACAGGAGATTGCTGCTGATTCTCAGATCACCATCACGTGACCTCCATAAGAAACAGTTATAATTCATTCCATTAATAATCACTTGAATCTGTACATCATTAATCACAATGCTTCAGTGTGTTTTTTACTATTTATTTCTACCGCCATGCAGTTGTCATTTGTCCATGTGTAACACATTCACACTCTCATGCTTATTTCTAGTAGAAAATGCCATTCTACTCCTAGTTTAAACTTGTCTTTAAAACACATTATTATCATGTGGTCGTTATTGTTTCTGCGTCTGACAAACTTTAAATCTCTCCCTTCTTCTAGTGTGGGTCAGTTCTCATTCAGTTTTAAACTCTAATGCTTATTCATTCTATAGTATTTTACCTATGCACTTCATTTGGCATCATTCAAGTATTCTGTTAGACTTTTATATACAATATACACATAGATCAAGAATTTTTTACTTACTAGTGGCTCTGTTATCTTAGAAACTCTCATGTATGTCAGTGTGTGGCGTTCTGTGTGGCAAAATGGAGCATCTCACTTGCTATACTCTTTATACTAGGAGAAGAATAGCATTTTCTACTAGAAGTAAGCATGAGTGCGTGAATGTGTTTCATGTGGAGAAATGACAACTGCATGGCGGTAGAAATGAATAATAAAAAACACACTGAAGCTTTGTAATTAACGATGTACAGATGCAAGTGATTATTAATTTGAGAATATTTAAAAATTAACAAAATGATAATTGTCACCCTCTCACAGAACAAAACAAGTTGGAATTAAATTAACCGAAGAGAAACAGTTTCCAAGAAAGGAAAAGGTGATATGGAAGAATAACATTTAACCCTTGGAGGGCCGTGAACTGATATATCATCAGTCCAAAATTCCTGTACATTCCAATTCTGTTGGCAGCCTAAAGGTTAAATAATAACTATGTTTTTTGATGGAAATAATGTAAAGCTATAAAGAATGAAATAGAGATTATATATTTCCCATGTTTAGGAACTCTTTACAATAATGGATAAACACTGATGGCGTAATCTGTGAGCAATTTTGGAGCAGCGATGCTTTGTTACATGTAAGAAAGTATTTTATATACCACATTGAGAATAGGTGGCTGCTGAAATACAGCAAGAATTGAATAATATTGAAAAAATAAAAACAATATTAGAATGTTTGAATGTTGTTAATATGAAAAATGCCAATGTAATATGAAGAAAAAGTGTATCAACTGCTATACCAGTATAAGAAAAATATTATGAGAAAACAAAAAAATAGCATTTAACTAAAAATATTTTATATATTTTTGTTTAGAATTCCCCTGAGGATGCATATTTAATGCAAAATGTTGGGGTCAGAATATCAAATAAAAGAATATCAAAGAAGAATCCGTGTGTATGGGCATTGGTTTGCTTGAGCAAGTCAGAAAAACATTGTTCTTTTGCGAATTAACTCACCAAAATCTTACATGCTTTACACCCTATATACACCATTAAAAGCTTAAAGAATATTCAAATCTGGGAATTTCTCTTGGGAACTCCTCATACTAGAAGGTAAAACATAGTCACAAAAACAGAGAGATCAGACATATGGTGTCAAATTATCGGCTACAATAAAAATAAAGTGCAATTGCATTCAGGTAAACAGTCAGCATTCGGGGAAACGGTCAGCATTCAGGTAAACAGTAGGAAACAGGTCATCAGGCAGATGAATACTTGTAGTACAATGCAACAATCCAACTTAAAATAAATGCAGTGGCAAAGAACAGTAGGGAGGCAATATTCTTAGTCATACTGGGGGAGGGTGGAGGGCAGGAGATGGAGGGGAGTCTCAGGAGAGGGTGTGACCCAGCCATAGGTGGGGGGGAGGATGGGGATGCCCGGGATTACCCAGGTGCACAGTGGCATTTGGCTTCAGACTGTAGCCGAGCTTTGAAATTGTTTTTGGAAGAGAAATGGGAGGTGGATGAGTGGAGTGATATAGGAAATCTGTTCCAGAAGGAGGGGACAGAGACAGAAAAAATCTTTACTGCCCATGGTAGGGGAGAGTATAGGGATTACCAGGGAAGGGGGCGGTGACTCGCAGAGGCTCCTAGAATAACATAGTAATAGAATAGAATATTCTAGAATAACATAATAAGCAATGGTACAGAGAAGTAACTGAACAATGTACAGTTGCAAGCCTGATGGAAGCAGATAACTAGCTGTACAACAATAGATTGGCACAGGGTAGTGGAAAAAAACACTTACAAGCAGTAATACTGATTTGAAATGGGGTAAACAGACTGCACCACAGTAACGTAGGAGGATAAATGGTTCAACATTATGTGAGACTCAATGCGCTGTTTTGTGTTGGTTTAAGCCCTACATCTCTGGAAGAGCACATTAGGTTGTCCAGGAAGTTCCATTTGTGTAACAGCTATGCTCAACTGTGGTGTGCCTCAGTGTTTAATCCTGGTCCTCATGTTGTTCACCATGTGTATGCTGCCACTATATGAGATCATTAGATGGTATGGCTTGGCTGTTCACTGTCATGCAGATGATACTCAGCTGTACTTGTCTTGCTCACCTGACCGGGTTTATGTAGCCACTCTGCTGGATCATTATCTACTCGAGATCAGTAACTACACGGCCTCCAACTAACTCAGTGTCAACCCAGGCAAGACCTAAGTGATGATTGTCAAACCAGGTTCCTGTGGGTTGTAGTGATAAGCAATGATGCCTCACTATCCTCTGTAAATGACATCACCCTTGGAGTTGTGGATTTAGTTAGAAATCTGGGGATTACTGTGGAATGCAGGTTGACACTTGAACAATGTGTGCTGGTGGTTGTTCATAGTGCGTGTTTTTTTTTCAGTATCTCCTGCGTCAAACCACATTGTCTCCCAGGAACCTGATTATGATAATCCATGTGTTTATCACATCCAGACTTGATTACTGCAGTGCAGTCTACCTCAGGTTATCTGGGAGTTTGATACACCACCTGCAGCTGGTCAAGAATATGGCAGCCTGATTATTTTCTGGAACATCTCGGGTGTAATATATTACACCAGTGCTGCACGATCTGCACTGGCCACCTATTTGGTGGCACATTAACTTCTTGTTTAGCTTATTGGTGTACAAGGCACTACACAGTATGGGTCCTGATTACCTGAAAGATCTTCTGACTCCATATAACACCATCCACTTTCTTGGCTCCACTTAGGCTGGCTTGTTGTCAGTTCTCTGTTCCGGACTACAACTTTACAGACCAAGGGTGTTCATGCAGTTGCACCTATCCTGTGGAACTCTCTGCCACCTTATGTTGACTCTGCTAGCTCAGCGGAGACCTTTAAGTGGTCCCTAAAATTCTTATACCAGCAAGTATGCAGCTCTGGTTAATTATGTGTTTTAACTGTTATGTATGTAACTTGGAACTAGTTATTTACTTCGGGCCTGAACCTGTTTCTATTCAGATTTCATACCTAATTTATTTTATTTTTATTTATTTATTTGATAACTCGGTGGGTCACTGGTTTGAGCCACCATTTTCAGGTATGACCTTGGCCATCAATGTGGCACATGGAACATAGCTAAATCATTGTACATAACAGTTAGTAGAGGCAGGAGCAATGCAGCCATAGAGTGATGCAATAAGACAATTACAGTTAAGGCTGCCAGTTAGAAGCCCAAGCCAGACATAGAAAATGGGTAGGGAGGTTAACTCCAGTCAATATTTATGTTATTTATTTTTTGAAATGATCAGAAACAACCTTTGAGCACATATTGCTCATTTGCAAAGGTTCCACGTCAGATAACAGCAAATACATTAGACAACTCGGAGTACAAAAAATTCAGTTTACATTCATGGTACATTCGATAGAAACATAGTAAAATGTATTGCAACGTGATATCAACTAATAGACAAACGCTTCGAAAAAAGTCCAGCGGTTTGAGCCTGAACCTAAGGAATTCCCTCCATTCCGGGTCTGGTGGGGCACTTGCATACAGAAGTGCTTAAAGGGCATTTTTAAAATATGTTTTGGAGAGGAGGGAAGTGTCTAGTGAACGGAGTGAGGCAGGCAATCCATTCTGTAGCCTAGGGGCAGCAAGGGAGAAGGCTTTCTGACCCATCTTGGTGCCATTGAGGATGATCAAGGAGACATGGAGAGCAGGACCTGGGATTTTGTGTGCCAGCCAGTCCTAAGACTGAAGAGACTTGGAGGAGGGGGAAGTTCTCCTTATCCCATAGGAACTTTTCAGTAAGGGTAGTCATGGTGGGCTTGTGCGGAGAGATGGACAAGTGTCAGATATAGTGAGAATGGTTATTATTGTATGGGGCCAGCAAGGCAAGCCTACAGATGCTGTTTTAGGTAGTGTTGAATCTAGCGAGGTTGCAGTTGGAGGTTTGGGTGTAAATTGGGGAGAAGTAATCCAGGAGGGGGAGAAGTATGCCTTGGGCTATGGCTAACCACGCTTTTGGGGACATGAGCAGGGACACTGGTTTACCGGGATTGAGAATGGGCATATTCCATTTTGCACATTGTAAAAAATGGTATTGTCACTGGTGCCTACTAAGCCAAAATCCGGTTTTACTGTTGTTTGGTTTTGTGTACTTTATTTAACAATTTTTAACTCTGCTAACATGCATTTTAGCAATTTTGACCTCCACTATTACACATCCTTCCATCCTTGTGCCAATTTAAAGTTATTTTAGCTACAAGATGTGATGGCAGCGGCAACACCACAGCCCCCATCCCTCTGGTGTGATGGCAGCAGCAACAGCACTACGACCTCCCTCCCTCCCTCAGGTGTGACAGAAGAGGCAGCACTGTGGTCCCCATCCCTTAAGTATGATGGCAGTAGTACTACATTCACCATTCCTCATGTGTGATGGCAGTATCAGCACTATGGCCCCCATCCCTCAGGTGGGACGGCAGCAGTACTACATTCCCCATACACCAGTAGTGATGGCAGAAGCACTACAGTCCCCACCCCTTCAGTGTGATGGCAGTAGCAACAATGCAGATCACATCCCTCAAGGTTATGGCAGTAGTGACAGCACTATGATCCCCTTTCTTCAACACCCACACCCCACATGCACAAGTTACAATGACTTGGTCTCTTTGCTTGTTTGAACTCAGATGTGAATTCATCTGAACCATCACCGCTAAGGTGGACTACCTTTTTTTTCTTATCTATAATTTAACTGCTTGAATTGGATTTCTGCCTGTGACACCGCTGACCAGGGTTAGGGAACAGACTTGGATGTTGGAGGGCCAGCTGGTGGGTGAAGGCTTGAGTGTCCAACAACCACTCACCTTCTCCTGAGAGGGAGGGTTGATTCATGGCTCAGCATTTGCTGGCCCCTGGTGGAGGCCAGAGGCATGACAACATTTCCGCCCTCACTGCAGGAGGGAGCATGATGGACGTTGGCTTGTGCCTTGACATCATGTGACCGAAGGATGGCTGTTGGTCGCTCCATAAGCTGGAAGCCCCAGACATGTGTCTGTTCTGACCCCTGTCATGCCCAGGATATACAGAAAGCTCTTTGGGGCAATTCTCTTCCCCTGATAGCCTCCCACTGGGTAGGGGCCCACTCAATGAAGGGTTACTTTGGGTTACCTGGTAGCACAGCAGTAAGGGGCAGTAGATGGTGGTCGGACTCAACAGCAGTGGTAGGGGGCCTTGGCAGGCCTGAAGGAGTGGATGGCCAGGGGGTAGGAGGAGCAAAAAAAAACTGCTTGAATTTGCTTCTTTGAAATGTCTTCACCTAAAAAATCCACAAGTGATTAGTGGAGGACCTTCAAATGGATTCATGCATCTCCCAGACATGTGGATGGTTTTTTTTCACTTGGTGTCCATGAAAAGGGTGTCTCCCAGTTTTCATGTCTTTGTTCAGATGTGAATTGAGCACTACTCTGCCCACCAGCATCATACAGCCCCTGGGGTCTTATCTTCTGTACGTCATTGACTGTGCTTTCAAAATCCACTGGCCAAACATAAGTACTCTTAAATACTTTACATCTGCTTTTTGTTGAAGCAGTCTATCAGAAAACTTTTTGTTGTCACAGAGACTGAAACAGCAGGTGCGGTAAAAGGTGCAAATGATCCAGTTCACCTAAATGGGGTGCTGACTGTGAAGTATTTTCATAAGTAGTAAGGCAGTTTCTTCTTTGTGAACATACTTTTATTCAGACTAGTTTTCATTCAAACAACTGAGGATTTTGGATGGCCCTTCTGATTATAAACTTGAAAAAGTTAATTGGTAACAGTAATCCTGTGTTTAGCAATCTACAACCTAGATGATTATATGCAAAGAATACAATAAAAACCTGACACATCTAAATACAAGCTTATAAAACAGATAAAATGTATCTGAACATTTATCTTTACCTATACAAAATCATTGCAGCCCAAGTGAAATGCAGGTAAATTACATTTTACCCTCACTACTATTCTATGAAGTAGTAAACGTATATTGATATTTTTTTTTATATTCTTTGTAAAGCAGGTAAGGCCCACTAAGCAGAACTGTCTGTTTTTAAGGAGTGACCTGGAAGCACTGGGGAGGTTAAGTGACTTGCTTCGAGTTGCACAGTATGCAAAAGGAGGTTGTGGGACTCAAACCGAAGTCTGCCGGATGTACCCAGTTCAATCACTGTTTGTTAGTCTAACCACTAGGCATGGGTGCTTAAACTGAATGGCTGATTACAACAAAGCAGTGTGGGTGGTTTCCTTACTGACTCTGTATGCAGCAAAGCAGAAAGAATGCAAAGCACAGCAGCATTCATTTTAAGATGCTGAAATCTGGGTCGGCCCGTTGGGGCTGCGGTAGCACTATTGCTTGCAGTGTCAGCGACCCTGGGTCAGAAGCAAACTCGGGTTGCTGGAGGTCTGGCCAGGGGAGTAGGATTGAGCACCCAGGGGACTGCTCTCCTCCTCTGAGGAGGGTGGGTTGCAGGTCCTGCTTCTTTACCACCACCTGTGTGACCATGGGTGGTGGTGCAATGGTGCTGCAGAGTGATCAGGAGGGGAGGGCTAGCCAGGATCTGGAGCAGTGGCATGTCTCTATGTGACCTACCTCCTTGGATCTCTAGTGCCGGTGCCCTCAGGGACAGAGACCAGAAAACCAGAAACAATCACCCCACTTCGCCACTGGCAGAAAGGACCCAGGTGCCCCAGACTTCATAACCAGACTCCATGAGGGACCCACTGAGCAGCCCGACACACACAGAGAGTGTGGAGTGGTGACCTGGGATACTCTCCCTTCCCACCTGGGGGAGGTACAATCCAGGCAGGATAGGGGCAGGCCCACAGGAGCTCCTGAGCATTACCTGGGGGTGAAGCTAGGGGATACACAGCCTAGGGATCTCTGAAAAGCGGAGACTGATGCTGTGAGAAGGGGACATAGAAAGAGAAAATAAATTTTTTTTTAAAAGATTCTGAAATTTTAGAGATTCTGTGCAGTGACATGCAATTTCCGTGAGGCACCGGTATAAAAATTCAAAATCCACAAACCAAGCAGGATTCCGTGATTGTTACCGGTAAAAATGGAAAACCAGGGTCCCTGGACATGAGATTCTTTAGCCTAAAGCAGACTTCCAGCTGCTGGTTAACAGCCTTGACAATTTGTCCAACATGATCTGCTAAAGTTAGTGAGGGGTCAAGGGTGATCCCTAAGTATTTGCATGCAATTACCTGTTTTAGGTAGGAACCATCTGGTGCCCCAATGTTCAAGGGGCAGGGGGTATTTAAGCCTGCTGCTCAATTGACAGGCTTGAGTTTGGACCCCAAAAGCATTGCCTTTGTTTTCGCAGCATTGACAAGCAGCCTGTTCACAGCACACCACCTGGGAGTTGCGTTTGACTCCTTGGTGAGGGAAAAGGACAGTTCCTTTGGGTTCTTGTTACTGTGGTAGAGAATCAGATCATACATTAGCATGTGGCAACCCATACTTTCCCCAAGGACATGGTTCACAAAGAGAGAACAGGATTGGCCCCAGTGTGGACCCTTAGAGGCCCCCACTTTTTTTTGCTATCACTGTTTCTCTCCTGGCTGTCTTGCCCATCATACCTGTCCCCCAGGCTTCTCCTGGGACTTATCTGGTCTTCGCTTCTGCAGTTTATTCCCCTGCAATGGAGTGGCAGGGTGTGTCCTTGACCCACTATTCCAAGGATCCAGTGGCCTTGCCCAAGTCATCAGGTGCTGGGTCTGGGAGGGGTGGTGGAGATGGCGGGTGATTGCAACACTAAGAAATTCCTCCTGGTGCACCACTTCTATCTTTTGATCTGTGCCTAATAAGGGGTATTATGATTATAATTGCAAAAATGTCAAAATTGAGAAGAAATGTTACCAATACGTTGCTGCTGTGGACATTTGAAATCCTTATGTATAAAAGTCTGGATGTGACTGTAAATTAAATACTACTTTCAAACCCCTCCTTTGTACCTTATTTACACTATTGTATATTAATTTGGTATAGGTGAAATTTTTCATAATGTTATTTACATGTTTCAATTTTCTGTGTAGCACTGTAAATCCATTTTTTTTTTATTTTAAGGTGCAAGGGATCAAGCCAGGTCTTCATGACAACTATTAATGTAAACAATCAAAATAACTCACATGTATGACATCATGGCTGATGTCCTTAAATAGGGCTCACTCAGCTTGAACCTCCACCCCCTGACGTAGCTGTAATAAACGAAGCACTGGGGCACCTTGCGGTTTCATACCTTGTCCTGTCTGACACGTGGTTGAGTAATGTATGTGACACATTTTGAAAACAAAGCATAGATTCAAGTCTCCTCAGTGTGTACTGTCTGTCTGTCTTCATGTTGTTTGGGGTTAGCCAGCCCCAGTGGTGGCACCTGTACTCTAGCTCTGAGAAGCGCAAGTCTGTTCTGGTGTGGTTTACCCACTTTTCCAGCCAAATTGTTGAATTCTGTGGAAAATGTAATTAGTGATCCTCATTATTTTTTTTTTTTCTGGGGGGGGTGTTATGATATATCTTTTAGTGTTGGATACCTTGTTAAAAGCCTCTGTCAGTGGACCCTCATCATACCCTCTGGCTCTAAATCAGGAAAGTAATTCTTTAGCATGGCTTTCAAAGTCACTTTGGCTAGATCAGTTTCTATGTAACCAGATGAGTAGACTATAGGGTTTAGGGTTAACCCACTTTTTAGGGTGTGAGCTGGAAGTATGCAGGACCGCGTTTGCTGCTGTGGACCTTCTGCAGCCAGCTGTGGATACTGTTTGCCCAGGTGAGACACAGAGAACCACATCCAGGAAGTGGCACATTTTTTTTTTTATCACATTCAAATGTGAACCTGAGACTTTGTGTCATTGTTGATGCATTCCATGAATTGTTGTATCTCATTCTCTGTGCATCGCCAGATGCAAACAACATCAATAAATCTGTGCTAAGCTATAATATTGTCAGCAAATTTATCTTCTCACTGAAGACAAACCTTTCTTCCCATATGCCCATGAATGAATTTATATATGAGGCTGCCATAGAGGCACCCATCACCGTGCCATATTTCTGTTTGAAATACTCCCCCTTGAAAGTGAAGTAGTTGTAGTGGAGTATGATATTCAGTGTGTGTAAGGTAGGTATGCTTTCACCCATGTGTGGTTGTGTGAGGATGTGTTCCACCACTTCCAAGCCCTCCCAGTGCTTTATACAAATGTATAAACTGGCCACATCAATAGTAATCCAAAAGTGCTACTCATCCCAAATTACGTATTGTAGTTTGTTGAGTATGTCCATAGCATCTCTGGTATGAGCCCTTAGATTTTGAACAAATGGCTGCAAAAAGAAAGCTACAAACACAGAGAGATTTTCTCTTGAGGAACCAACACCGGATGTAATGGGTCTGCAGGGAGATTCTGCAAATCCTTGTGGAATTTTGGTACAACATAAATTGAGAGAACTATAGGATAATCCACATTTAGAAAATCTGCCGCCTCCAAAGTTATCCACCCCTATCTAGGGCTCCATCAATCATTTCATGCGACAATACACTGTAATTCTGTGTTGGATTTCCTGGCAGTCTTTCACAATAGAGCTGATTAAGTTATACACCTTTTGCATATAGTCAGATTCCCTCATAATTACAACATTGTTACCCTTATGCGAGAGTTTGATAACGATATTTTTTACTTCAACGTTGTCCAAGTGCTTCCTTTTCACACAAGGGTAGATTGCTGTATTTGTTGCAGTAATAGCCATTAAACAATTTTTCAGTTTCAGCTAGTAGGAACTGTTTAAAGGCATTGATGACAGCATTGGTAACTTGTGGGCAGAATGTGAACTTATATTTAAATTTACCAACTCTGCCTTCTGTGACTACAGTTTTGGTGTGAGGTGTTGCTAGATTAACTAAGCAAGTTGTCAGGCTCTGCTAGGAGTTCATCCAGGTTAAAGTCCCATCCAGCCGATTCTTGTTCAGTTTCCATGGTGATCTGTTGTGGAGCTCTGTATACCAGTTCAGTTTGCTCATTCACAAGGTCCATCACACAGTCTGGGATTGTGTCCATCTGTTGCCTTTGTAAGGATTCCTCAGTATGGCTCACCATATTTTGAAATTTCCCCATAGTGTTCAAGTTTGTGGCTTCAGTGGCAAAAAAAATATTTCCGTTTAAGTTTCCTTATGAGTTTGCAAATGTTCACTTTAAAATGAAAAAAAGTCAATTGGGGCCAGCCTGGTGGTGCTGAGGGTTGAGGCGCTGGACGCCACGCCTCACGTCGTGCTGGCGACCTGGGTTTGGGAATGGGCCTGAGTTGTCAGGAGTTGGCTGGGGGGAGGAGGATTGAGCATCCCAATGCATGCTGTCCTACTCTGGTCGGGGGAGGGACATTTCAGGCAGCGTTAGTGCCCTTAGCCCTTCCGTGGGTGGAAGCACTGGTGGCAGGGTAAACACTGCTCCAAGGTGGGTTGGGTGCTGTCAGGCACTTGACTACAATGTACATATGCACATCATTAGTTTGGACATATATATATATTTTTTTTTAACCAGGAAAGAGACACTAAGTTGAAGCTTGTTTACAGTTGCGACCTGGGAGCACAAGGAAGTTAAGTGACTTGCTCAAGGTCACACAGTATGCAAGTGGGGGCTCTGGGATTCAAACCCTGGTCTCCAGGTTTGCATCTCAGAGCCTTAAACCACTGTGCTATACTGCCTCCTTAGCGCCGGTAGCCTCAGGGGGTTGGGACCATACTAGAAAATTGGGGAGAAAAATGAATATACCTCAGTGGTATTGCGCAACATGACACCGGGATACTGGTACGCCGGGACCCAGCTGAAGAACACTAGGGGAAGGTCAAGGTACCCCAAGTGACCAAGGCCTAGGGACAAGTTAAAAAAAAAAAAAAAAAGGGTAGTTGAGGGGGATTAGGGACAAAGGAGAGACCAACCACAAGACAGTATTTGGACTTGAGCTTCTGCTAGATTGATATCTGTTAAGTTGATCACTGTTTTCTTTGCCTTAAAGTCCTCATGTTGCTTTGCCCTGTGGCACCCTTTCTTGCCTCTTCTGTTTGTTTGTTTTTCTTTGTGGGCTTTTTCTTTTGTTTTGTGCACATTTCCCTATGCTGCTGTGCTGCCTCTCATTGTTCTAAAAAAGTGACTGCACCTCTTGGATCAGGGCTTAGGGAGATGTTAGAATCAGACGTGACAGTTTGGGAGTTATCGGCTTTATATTTGAACTTGCTCCTTGTATTTTTATTTTGCCATCCCCTTCTATGGCATTTGGATCTCCCCTGTTCTAGGTGTCTTATTCAGGTCCTCCCATTTAAAGACCTCCCCTCATTCAAAACCACTAATGTCTCTATTTAATTTAGATTTTTTTTCTATTTAAAAAGTTCATTTTCATGTTTAGCAACTTTACTCACATAGAGCTGGTTAAGTTCACATAATTCCTCACTACCACGGAAGCTTGTTAGCTCTTCTTGAACAGCAGTGGTTTCTATTTTTACGGCTGCAGTAGGCAGAGCCTGCAGATATTTTGCATGTGCAAAAGGAGGGATGTCATTATTTTCTGTCCGTGGAACTGACTGAAAGTGTAAATAGTCTCCTCCGCCTTACCCTCCTCCATGAAATGTTTTCCACCCTCAAATAAATAAGCTTTCATGTTAGTTAATGGTTGCAGTGCACTATTTTCTTAAGTGGGAGGTACAAGAACTAGAACCCGAGTAGTGGGAGGCAGCATTAGTTTTTTGGGAGTAGTAAGATCCACTCCCACCTCCACCCAAGAAGCTCCTAAAGATCCACCCCACCTTTTTTTTTGGTTCATGCGGAAGGGATATGAGGTGGACATATCTTGCTGGAACAATGGACTATCAGAGCTGCCTGGGGCATCAGAGCTTAAGCTTCAGAAGGATAAGCCTGAAACTGCAACCTATACAGCACTTGCTTAAACAGCATTGTCTCAGCTTACATTCCTCTCCTGGTCACACATTTTCACAAATACATTCCAAGAGATGGCAAGTCCCTCCTGATGGGTGTATGGTGTTATTCAGACCTGTCCTCGAACCCTGCCCCCTCCATCTTACTCTGTATTTTGCATCAGCGGAAGCATGTCAATATAGCAAGAGGCTGCAGTGTATATTTTTTTTTACTGAGCTTGCAGTTTTAAAGGAGTAGTCCACTCAGAATTTGCAAAAACATATGTTATGCAGAGTGTTTTGATTTGTATGTTAAGTCCTAGTGTGTCCCTCCCTCTGTCTGCTATTAGGAATTTTTCCTAAATTAGCCTATTAGCAGATACCTGAAAGCTAGCTAACTGTGGTTTCTGTAAGAAAACCCCTACCAAATTAAGCTGTAATTCACTATTGTTGTTTTCTGTGTGTGTCAGGTCTAGCTTGCAGGAGTGTTTTAATTTTAAAACTTTTATTCCATCAAACTATACACAACCATAAAAGCACAGAAACTGCCCAGATCATTAGCACTATAATTAGTTAAGACTAGCTGTTTTCTTACAGAAAACCCACTCAGTTTGATTTCAAGTGCAGGCAAATGGGGACTTTGTGAGAGAACTTACAGTGGAGGAACCGCTGTCAGGGGGTGACCACCACTCAGTATGGCTCACATTGGATATGGGCAAGGAAGGAGTGGAATCTGGCACAAGAGTGCTGGACTTCAGGAGGGCCGACTTTGGGAGGATGGGGGAAGTGGTAAAAGGGTACCTGGCCAGAATTCAATCTAGTATGGACACTAACCAGAGGTGGGAGCTCATAAAGCTGGGGATAGTGGAGACAACCAAAACCTGTTGCAAAGCCCAGAGCAAGAAGGCTAGGACTAAGAAACTGAGCTGGTTGAGCAAGGAGGTCATGGAAAAGGTAAGGAGGAAAAGAGCTGCCTTTAGGAAGTACAAGAAAACAGGAGGGGAGGACAGGGAGGAGTACTTGACAGAATCGAAGGAGGTGACAAGGGCAGTAAGGGGAGCCAAAGCATCTACGGAACTCAGGCTGGCACAAGGCATTAAGAAGGGGGAGAAGGACTTCTTTAAGTACATCAGGGAGAAAAGGAGCTGTAAGGACCACATAGTAAGGATAAGGAAGGAGGGGGGTTGGGTGGAAGCAGGGTGTGATAAGTCAGAAGCACTAAATGAGTACTTCTGCTCAGTATTTACTAAAGAGAAGAGGGGGGTGATACCCAAGGTGGGAGAAATGGCAGAAGCAGGGAGGGAAGTGGTGACAGATGGGAAAATCATGGAGGGCAGAGTTCGAGAGGGTTTGAAGGCACTGAGGGTGGACAAGGCGCCAGGCCCAGATGGCATCCACCCCAGGGTACTGAAGGAGCTGGCAGAGGTCCTTGCAGGACCTTTGGCAGACCTATTTAATGCCTCACTACATTTGGGGTGTGTACCTCAGGACTGGAGGATGGCTCATGTGGTGCCCCTCCACAAGAGTGGCCCCAAGGATGAACCGGGAAACTACAGACCAGTGAGCCTCACATCCATCGTGGGTAAGCTAATGGAGACTATCCTGAAGGAGAGGCTGGTGGCCTCCTAGAGGCCAAAGGACTACAGGACAGCAGACAGCATGGCTTCATATGTGGCAGATCCTGCCAAACCAACCTGGTCGAGTTCTATGACTGGGTAACTAGGCAACTGGACAGGGCCATGCAGTGGATGTCCTGTATCTGGACTTCAGTAAGGCATTCCACTCGGTGCCATGGCAGGCTGGGAAGGAAGTTAGTAGGCATAGGCGGGTGCAAAGCTGGTGAGCTGGGTAGGGAACTGGCTTCAGGGAAGGCAACAGAGGGTGGTGGTGGTGGGTGGGGCTCTCACACCCAAGGGCAGTGAGCGGTGTTCCACAGGGCTTGGTGTTGGGACCAGTGTTGTTTGGGATATTCATTGCAGACATATCATGGGACATCAAGAGCAAGATCAGTCTGTTTGCTGATGATACCAAGGTAGGCGCGGTGGTGGATGACCTAGGGGGATGGCAGGGGTTGCAGGATGATCTGGCAAAGCTTGAAACCTGGTCAGACACCTGGCAACTGGGATTTAATGCCAAAAAGTACAAGGTGCTGCATTTTGGGATGAAGAACCCAAGGAGGAGTTACCAGCTGGGTGGAGTGCAGCTAGCCTAGACAGAGGAGGAGAAGGATCTGGGTGTGCTCATTACAGGGTCAATGAACAACTCAGCGCAATGTAGGAAGGCAGCTGCAAAGGCCAAAAAAATGCTGGGTTGTATTGCAAGGGGTATATCCTCGAGGAGGGAGGAGGTGATTCTGCCACTGTATAGGTCATTAGACCACACCTGGAGTACTGCGTGCAGTACTGGCGCCCGTATCTGAAGAGGGACATTAAGTTACTGGAGGGGGTACAGCGCAGGGCGACAAAGATGATCAAGGGGCTGGGGGACTTATCATACGAGAGGAGGTTGAAGGAGTTGAACATGTACTCACTGGAGGAGAGGAGGGACAGGGGTGACATGATTGAAACCTTTAAATACATGAAAGGAATAAACAAGACAGGTACAGAGGGGCTGTTCAAAGTAAGGAAGGGGAGGGCCACCAGGGGCCATGATATGAGACTGGAGGGAGGAAGGTTCAGGAGGGAGATGAGGAGACACTTTTTTACAGAGAGGGTGGTGGCTGGGTGGAATGCGTTTCCTGCAGAAGTGGTATGCAGTAGAACAGTGGACTGCTTCAAAAGGGGATGGGACAGGACAAGGGGGAGGGTTAATGAAGGGGAAGGGTGGAAGGAAGGGGCAGCTGTAGAATAAGGGGTGCTAGCTGCACATTCGAGCAGACTTGATAGACCTCTAGGCCTTTATCTGCTGGCAAATTTCATATGTTCGTATGTTCGTAAGTATTTGCTAAACTATAAATATAGGTACCAGCTCTCTATTAGGTAGAACTAGCATTTAGTACTGATTTTGGTCTGTGACATAGTTTTCATTTTTTTTTTTTTTTTACAAATGAAGTGTATGGTATGAAGCTGCAGCCTAGAAACTGCAAAATACTTTAAAGCCAGTTTTTCTCCTATGTGTGGTATAGCATCAAACTCAACAGGATGACCATGACTATTTCAGCTACACATTTGATCCCATTTTACAATGGCTCATTGCACTACACATTTAGTAGCTTGCATTCCTCTCCTGGTCACACATTTTTACAAATACATTCCAAGAGATGGAAAGTCCCTCCTGGTGGGTATATGGTGTTATTCAGACCTGCCCCCACCACCTCACTCTGTATTTTGCATTAGCTGAAGCATATCAGTACAGCAAGAGGCTACAGTGTATATTTTTTTACTGAGCTTGCAGTTTTAAAGGAGTAGTCCACTCAGAATTTGCAAAAACATATTATGCAGAGTGTTTTGATTTGTATGTTAAGTCCTAGTGTGTCTTTCCCTCTGTCTGTTATTAGTTTTTCCCAAATTAGCCTGTTAGCAGACACCTGAGAGCTAGCTAACTGGGGTTTCTGTAAGAAAACTGCTACTAAATTAAGCACTAATTCACTATTGTTGTTTTCTGTGTATGTCGGGTCTAGCCTGCAGGAATGTTTTAATTTTAAAACTTTTAATTTCATCAAACTCTACACAACCATAAAAGCACAGAAATTGCCCAGATCATTAGTGCTATAATTAGTTAAGACTCTAGCTGTTTTCTTACAGAAAACTCACTCAGATTTCAAATATTTGCTAAACTATAAATGTAGGTACCAGTATTCTATTAGGCAGAACTAACGTTTAGTGCTGATTTTGCTCTGTGATATGATTTTCATTTTTTAAAAATGAAGTGTATGGTATGAAGCTGCAGCCTAGAAACTGCAAAATACTTTAAAGTCACTTTTTCTCCTCTGTGTGGTATAGCATGAAAACAACAGGATGGATGACAGTGACCATTTCAGTTATACATTTGATCCCATTTTACAATGGTTCATTGCACTACACATTTAGTGTATCCCACTTTTTCAAATAATAAAACAAATATTCGCCAACCTAAATAACTCGCACATACCTATTTTTATACTTTATTAAAAAGATACTTCACATTTGTAACACCCCAAAAAAATGTGAAAATCATGTCACAGAGCAAAATCAGCACTAACTGCCAGTTCTACCTATTAGAATAGAGGAGGCAGTATAGTGCAATAGTCTAAGGCTCTGAGCTGCAAACCTGGTGTCCTGGGTTTGAATCCCACAGCCTCCACATGCGTACTGTGATTCCCTGAGCAAATCACTTAACTTTCTTGTTCTCCCAGGTCACCCCTCTAAACATGCTTTAGTGTGTCTCACCAGCTAAAAAATTGCTGGTACCTACATTTACAATTTAGCAAATACTTTAGAGCTAACTGAGTGAGCTTTCTGTAAGAAAACTGGTATAGTCTTTACTAATTATAGCAGTGATGATCTGGGGCAATTTCTGTGCTTTTTTTTTGTTGTGTGTAGTCTGATGAAATTAAATTTAAAAATGAAAATGCATATTACTGCTAGCTAGACATGACATACCAAAAAAAAAAATAGTGAATTAGAGCTATTTAGTAGCTGTTTTCTTACAGAAACCCCAGTTAGGTAGCTCTCAGGCATCTGCTAAATTGTAATTGTTGCCATTTGTGCTCACTGGATAAGAACTGTTACAAAGCTCTGCTGTTGTGAACTGATTTTAAAAAGCACTGCATATGCTAAATCTATGGGTCTGGCTACATCACTGTCACATGAGACAGGGTGCATTGTAGGAGGCAGAAGGCAATAAACCTATTTGTGATGGAGATCCCCAGAGGGCCATAAAACTACCCTAAAGCTAGCAGCCTAATTTAGGAAAAACTCCTAATAGCACACAGAGGGAAGGACACACTAGGACTTTACATACAAATCAAAACACACTGCATAACATATGTTTTTGCAAATTCTGGGTGGACTACTCCTTTAATTGAGCCATCCCCAATCTGTATCCTTCCAAGAACCACTTTGTGGTGTGCATACCAGCGTGGTTATTTCACTCTTATTTACAGCTTTACACCTTTATCAGTTTTTAATTGCAATTGTGTCTAAATGCTCCACCATGTAGCCTCCAGTCTCCCACTATACGTGCGCACATTGCAGCACTGTTTCACTGCATGCAGGGAGATCAGAGGCTACCAGGACATATGCAGATGGTAGTGTGGAGCACGGGTGTAGGCTGCAGTACTGGGATGCCTCCATACCACAGCAACCTGACAGCTGTATGCGCACCCCTCTGGTGTACCCCCATGTCCCCACCTAACCTACCTTTCTGTCTGCATTTGCCTCCCCGAGGGCTACCTCCTGATGGTATCTGTGTATTGTCCTTGATTACTCTTCTCACTGTGCCGAGTGTTGGTAGTACCCTGCCTGCCCATGTGTGATGTGGCAGCAGTACTACCTGCAGAAGCAGTGCCAGAAGTGAACACATACATTAGTGGAGCCCCTGAGTGCATCATGGAGCTCTGCTGTGGTGGAGAGTGGACATGTGGCACTGTGTACAGTGGAGCAGTGGGGAACACTGAAGGCAGTAGTAGAGGGTCTGCCTTCAGCCATACAGCATCAGTACATGAATGTCTGTTGTGCCCAGGTGCCCTAATACTGGCAGAACTGATGCCATGTCTCCCCCGCTCTCCCCCTCCCTCTCACTGATGTAGTCCCCGATTCCTACATACAGATCTCCCCCTCCCTCGGACCTCTCTCTGTCACCTCCACAACATAAGCGTGTCTCATAACAGGGAAATATGGTTATTTACATAATATGACTGTGCCATATGCACAGTACTCCATAGGACATGTAGGAGGGCATCTCAAAATGCAGCTGTCATCACTGAGTGCACCATGGTATGTGCATTGCTACTACAGGGTTGAGACCACACACACTATCACACTCAGTGTGGACAGGCTATAATGTTTTCAAACCATTATCCACACTGTTCACTGGCAGTGTGGACACACTGTAATGTTTACAGTCTGTAACAGTTTGAATCCATTAAGCTTTTTCGAGTGTAGTGTGGACAGGGTCTGCATGTCTATGTAATTATCTATCTTTCCATCAATTGCATGTATTGCTATTTTTACCTATTTCTAAAAAAAAAAGCTGCGTATCATATTTGCCTGCACTCTGAGCACATACTTATGAAACTCTGCAAATTTGTACTCCACTTCTGCATAGACCTCATACTTTCCCAATATTCCCATTATCACAAGCATAACTACCTTGCCCTTATCAAAAGCGACCCCCTCTGAAAGTTACTATCACATTTTCTCTACTAACAGTCCATCATCATTACACCTGACTTCCTGACATCAACACATTGCTTAAATATAATTTACATCACCTCATGGACAAAAACAAAAACCTGTATAAATAATCCCAAGGCTGAACATATGCCAGCCATTACGTTTTCATGTACAGCCACCTTATGTACCATCATGGGGATTTGCATATGTCTTCCATGATGTTTTGCATTATTGGGGTATGTGCAGTTGTGTTTTCTTTAAAATGTGGCTGTCTAGCCACTATCATCCGGGGATAACCCATATATCAGAGGCATTTGCTCTGGGGTTCTTTTGTTAGCCTACAGTGCTTCCTATTCCTTACATTAAAATGTACACCTCCATGTATTTTCCTAATAATGTGTATGCCTTCCTTAGAACAGAAACTAAAACAAATCTTACTACTTACAAATCATTGTGTTGTTTCTCCATACCTCCTTAACAATTCCACACAACTTCACTAACTTCATTATGCAGCCGTGTTTGATCTGACCAGAATTTGTTAGTGCAACCAACTCTCTTTGATCTTTTCTCACCAAGGATTTAATTAGTTCTGTGGTACATGTGCTAAAGCTTGTTCCCAGTCTTGTTGGAGGATCTGGTCTTCTAAACCACAGGTCATCAGCTTGTCAGGTTTGAAGCCCCTGTGGTGACCAGTCCTTTTGCAAATATTTTTCTAAGGTAATTTTCTTGTAATGGGGGTTTAGTTCTTTAATTTTTAATCTTACTAATTTAATGAAGAGTTCATTCAGCTCACTCTTCTGTTTTTTTGCATCAGTTTCCTACAACAGAAGAGCCTTGGATATGCATTCCCCGGTTCTTACCAGAGAGCCTCAGTCCTCTAATCAACATGCTGGACTCTGTGCTGACTCCTGCTTTCTGATAAGCTCAGAAGATGCAGTGGCTTGAGACACTCCTTGGTCACAGCCCCAGAAAGTCACAGTGAGTAAAGGATAAATCCAGCAGGCAGCACAAAGAAGTAAATGTCCTGTGGCACAAACTAGGGGAACGATTCCACAAAACCCAATAAAACACCATCTGACATCCCAACAGTAGCTACACACAGCGGAAGTACAAATAGGAAGCAAGAGGAGCATGTCACTGCGAAAGCAGCTGATGCAGGCAAGAGGCGACTAGCCCTGTCATTCAGTAGAAGAAACAAAACTCTGTACTTGGGAGTAAAAAATAAACACTCAAATAGCCAAATTAAGTTATGCCACAAATACTGCATTAACTCGAGGCAAAGAGAACCACATAGTCCTGGTGCTTTGACTGAACTTGCTCTTCATCAGGGGTCATACACCGTGTTTCCAGAAACACAGAAACATAGAAATTGTCAGCGGATAAGGACCACCTGTCACATCTAGTCTGCCCGTAAGCCCTTGTACTGGATTACTGCTTCCGACCCACCCGCTACTGTACCTCTATGGTTCCCCTATGCCTGTACCAAGCATGCTTGAATCCATCCACAGTGCTCGCTCCCACCACCTCCTGAGGCAGACCATTCCATGTGTTCACAACCCTCTCTGTGAAGAAGAACATCCTCACATTCCCTATTAACCTCCTACCTCCCAATTTCATGTCACACCCTCTCGTTCTTGTGCTCCTCCTGTATTGGAAAATTTCTCCCCCCTGCACCTTGCTTATATCCTTGAGGTACTTGAATGTTTCTATCATGTCTCCTCTTTCCCTCCTCTCTTTCAGCAAGTACATATTGAGGTTCCTTAATCTCTCCTAATGAGCCTTGTGTTGCAAGCCCTGTACCATCTTAGTCACCCTTCTCTGGACTGTCTCCAGCCTGTTAATGTCCTTATGAAGGTGCGGCCTCCAGAACTGCTCCCAGTACTTCATGTGAGACCTGGCCATGGTTTTATGTAATGAGCTCACTACCTCCCTTCTTCTGCTGGTGATACCCAGGCCTATGCACCCCAGCATGCCACTGGCCCTCACACCTGCCTTAGCACTCTGCTTTGACATTTTCAGGTTGTCTGAACTAATAACCCCCAGATCCCTTTCCTCATTTGTGACTGTTAGCAACAGATTCATTATGCATAGGACAGATTCATTTATACATAGGATTTAAAGGCACAGTACATGCTGCGATCTATTAAAAGAAACCCAAAACAATAACAAAGACCATAATGGGGGGGGTGCATGTTTACTTCAATTGCTAGTAATGGGTCCGATTCTGTTCCACACTCGTGAGTTTACCTGCAGGAGTGCCTTACCAAAGCTGGCTATGTTGCAATAAAGGGTACCAAGTCAGTTGTTCTGAGATGTTTCCTCTTTACTGTTCTTTTCCACAGTACCTACAGTAACAGCAGATGTGGGAGCAGCTTTCCTTCCTTCACATTCAAAGTTGTTACAATTTTGAATCCAGAACATTGGTATAGGTTTACAGACCTGTATGTTGACAAACAATGCCTCCATTGTTAATGCCCCATTATTTAGCCTTTACTAATCTAATTCAGCAACATGTCTTTGAACAACATGGGAGACTGCTGAATCAGGTTAGTAAAGGCAAGGTAAAGTGGTGTTAACAACAGAGGTAATATTCATGATTAATATAGGCCATAGACTCCGAAAGCAGTAAAACTACAACAGAACTGTAGCACAGCAATGGCTATCGAAAAAAATCATATGCAGGAAAGCAAAGCTGTTCCAAATGTTTGTTTCTACAGCATTTTTAAAAGTCTTTCGAGAACTAAAAGCTGCAGAAAAAGCAAGGCTTTACATTTTTGTTCACGTAGGAAGGTACATGAATCTCCTCAGAAAGCAGAAATTCACATGCTACTATATGTCAGTGTAGCTAGATGTGGTGTTTATATAACAAAATTGTGTGCCTACAGATGCAGTCAGTACTGAAATGGGGTACAAGTGGCAGCAGTTGTGTACTGTAGTTTCCAAAATTTATACCAAGGCCACAGTCAACCCCCAGTATGAGTCCCTCCAAGGGAACATGTTTTATAGATGTTTTCTACTATTTATTTATTTCAAAAGTTTTACCAGGAAAGACATACTGAACCGATAGCAGCTCATTTCCAGATATGCCCTGGGGATGGAAGGGCAAGGTACAGCACAATTAGGGAAAAGGGAAATTGTTTAACCAGGAAAGGCACACTAAGCCAGATCTTGTTTCCAGGTGTGACTTGGGAGCACAAGGAAGTTAAGTGACTTGCTCAGAGTTACATAGTATACAAATGGGGGTGGTGGGATTCAAACCCAGGTGTCCAGGTTTACAGCACAGTGCCCTTAACCACTGCGCTATACTGCCTCCAGGAAATTACAAAATCTAATGATCAGAAAATGCAAAACTATGTTAAGAGCTACAAAAATGTGCAATTCACAGGTAGTGCTTCTTGGCAGAAAATATGCAATATGATAAAAGTGCAGAATAAAAACAGTATTACCAAAATGCAGTATGCAACAATGCAATACAAGTAGGTATGGAGTGAAGGAAGAAAACTGGGGGAGGGAGGGCTATACTAATAACAGTGCAGGGAGGAGGGCAGCGGAAAATTCCAGGACCCAATTTCAGGAGCAGCTACAGGAGTAAAGTAGTGAAATCACGGAGGAAAGATTTCAAAGCGTGAAGGGACGGTGTAGATACTAAACCTTGAATAAACTGTTTTATACATATATTTATCTCTCATCAGATATTTTAGCATTTCTTAAATGAAAAAAATGAGCTAAGTGACTGTAATGTTTTTCTAGACATTTTTATATAAATGAACAGATTTTCTTAAAGGACAAGAGCCTGAACACAAATGCACTGACGCAAGGATTATGCCATAAGCACATTGGCAATGAAACCAAGTGGTCAGGACATGCAGAATTACACATACCCCTACAATGTAAGGCATTATGGGTAAACTGCAGGGATTACCATGAAGGAATGTAGGCTGGCTAGGCTTTTAGCAGAACCACAAGGTACTTTCTTTAAATTTGCAGTGAAAACCTCATTGATTAAGGTGTGTATTTTCTTTTTTGTCATAGACGTTGCTGTGGTGGACATGAGTGATGTTTCCAGACAGCCATCACTCTTTTACCACCTTGGAGTGCGAGAAAGTTTTGACATGGCCAATAACGTTATTCTGTACTATGACACTGATGCGGATACTGCACAGTCACTAAAGGTAAGCATCTGTGGAAGGCAAGCCTAATTAAACACTATATATACACCTGAAAAGGTAGAAATATAAGGTAAACCCTGTGATTATCATCAATACCTCTGCCATTTCAGTAAAACTGAAAAAATGATGCAGGTGACTAGCCTCTGACATTCATAATGTATTATAATAACTGGTGATCCTTGTTATCAACCCATTTTCGAGTACTGTAAAAAGTCGTATCAACCAAAAAGACGTATCAACCTGCGGGTACATACGACTTTTAGAGCCTCGTGCCAAGAAGCCTGCAGCACTCGCATTCCAGAGTTAACAGATTCAAAATAATATCATAACTTACAAATCCAAATGAGAGTGTAATAATTTTAAATGAATTATTTAGCTTACCCTACGGTTTATAGATCTGTATGTATGCAGCATGTAGTTTATTTATAATGTAAAACCAATACAGAGACCCTCGGACAAAATGCTCTCACTTCCTTACTAGTAGGCACGCCCCCACGCTAGCACGTTATGTGATGTCAGTCCTTGAATAGCTGGGCGTGCTACTAGAGAAATATGAGCTTTTGCTCTCTCCTTGTACTGTTAATTCTTCTATTGAATTGTTTTAGTGCCAGTTATAAAATAAAACATTATGTAGAATGGAGTTTTACACTCGCTGTGTGATACTAGTAAAACCTCTCGAGCTTCGCTCTCGAGGTTTACATATTATCACACAACTTGGGTGTGTAAAAAAACTCCATATCAACTCTCTACATATGCATTATTCTCTATATCTCTCCATTCTCTTGATGCTCTAGTGCCATGAAAACAGTTAACATTTTTGCTTACTCTGCTTATTCTAAAGGTAAAGGAAATTTTTAGGTTGTATTACTTAAATGGTTTGAGTGTGAAAATGATGTAGACTTATTTATTAGGTTTGAATTTCAACCAGAAATCATAAAATGTTAGAGAATTAATTTTCTTTAGATAGACTAGGGTATGTGATTGTATTTTACAACATTCAAACTGAGTTTGTCCACAAAAATTCTGCCAGTTGGTCAGTCTCAGAAAAGATAAATGCTCTCTGATCAATTTTCACTTGCCATTTGACTAGTTTTATGATCAAAAACTCCTCTTGAATTCTACAAAGCTCACCCTGAATATTAAACCTAAATGTTTTCCCATCTATTTTCACCAAGCGTTTGGCTGGTTCCATGAATGAATAACTCCTTCCAAGTTCTACAGTGTCTGACCCGAAGTTTAAAAATCTTTTCTTGCGCTACTGAGTGGTAATAATAATAATAATAATCTTTATTTTTATGGCGCCTTTCAAAAGCCAAGGTACCTAACAAATCAGACAGTCCAAACATTTTAAAAATAAAACAAGTAATACAGTTGAAAAAGAAATCAGTCACCAAACGCCTGGTACCATAAGTATGTTTTTAGTGCCTGCTTAAATCCCTCCATGGTCATGCACTCCGGTAACCAACAGGGCAGAGAATTCCAAAGGGTTGGGGCCGCATGCATAAATGCGTGGGACCCAGAAGATTTCAGGCACCCTAGGAATCTCTAGCAACCCCTCACCGGCTGAGCGGATCGATCGCTCAGGACAGTAAGGAACCAGGAGCTCTTTCTGGTAGTCCGGGCCCATGGTAAAATAGCTATTGAGGTAAATTCTGAACTTTGAGTCCCTATAGCACAACCTGCAGAACCATCTCCTAGCCTCCAACTGATGCACCTGTTTCTTTCCACCTTGAGGCTCCCCACTATACTCTCCAGTCCCGCCTCATTAAGACTCTCCTAGCACTTACATAGCTATGCATTAGTTCCTCAACTCCCTCTAATCCATTAGTTCTCATACTTCGTGATAGTGAGTCTCCCCCAAGCCGTGAATAAGATTTTGAGCCTCCCTCAAATTTGGAAAAAAATCTTGGGCCTCCCCACAGAAAAAAAAAAATCCTACTTTGCACAGTACACCAAGAATAAACTGAAGCTAATAAAGGTGACTGAGTATATTCTCTTTTTATTCAACTTATTGCTCTCAACCCCTGACCAGGCACCCCAGGTTATACTTGTCACTCCTTTTTGCTGACTCTTGGGCCCTTGTTACTCTGTTTCCTCTCTATCTGGAACAACCAAACCTAGCCACTTCATCTCTCCCTCTTTTACCCTGTTGTTAAGCAGCTTCTTGTACCCTTACCTCAGGTCACACCTGAAAACATGCATCAGATCACTGTGCCTTTCCCATTCACTAATTTACATATAAATACCTACTATAGAAATGAGTGACTCGGTGTGCCTTTCCAAGTCACTAATCTGCATATAAATACCTATTGTAGAAACAAGCCTTGACTCAGCATGCCTTCCCCAGGCATTAATTTACATATAAATACAAACCTATAAATAAGCTTTGGCTCAGAGGGGACTTCCTAGTCACACATTTGTGCATAAGTCAAGAAATTCACCTGCAGTTATCATTATTTAAATTGTTTTATCCTTTCACACAAAACAGACAAAATTAAAAATTTAAATACTGTACATTCTCAGACTTGACTGGGCCTCCCTTGGAACAATTTGAGGCCTCCCTTGGGAGGCTGGCCTCACCATTTGAGAACCACTGCTCTAATCCCTTTTCCCATTGGCTAGTCATATGTTGCCCTACGGCGGTGATGTATCTCTGAATTGTATTTTGTATTTGCTTATTTCGTTAATTTATGTACTGCCTTTTCTGTATACAACTGCCCTCTGTACTTGTACCTTGGATGTAATGATAAGTACCTGACGTCAGGTGTCTGTATATGCTCTTTACCTTTTGTAAGCTGCCTGCAGTTTTATATATCCTACTTCTTGTAATGTTTGCCTGTATTTGCTTTGTACTCTTCCAGGTCATGCCTGAAAATAGACTTTTCTGATGTCTAGCACACTTACCCGATTATCAAAAATAAATAAAATATATATTCAGATGCCCTTCTTGGACATAAATGCTGAAGAACACATAATAAGTGATTTAGTATAAGTTACACAACTGGACACACTAGTTACCTGCTTTGAAATCAGAGTTTCTTGGAACCATATGGTTCTGTGAGTGATTAATATCAGAAAACATTTGCTGGTTTACTACCCTGTCAGCCCTAGTAAAGAAAAATATGCTCTTCTGTGGAAGTGCTAAGGTAACTCATAATGTACTTAATAAAGTTACATGCGTTTTCAAAATCTGCATCCAGAAATACAGGGAGGCCTACAAAATGGAGATTTTTGAACTGCAGTATGTTTTTCATTGACTCAAGTTTCTTAAACATTTATTTATTTATTGGTTTGTTAATTTATAGATTTGTGATTTCTAGATATGAACTTTTGCAAAGTTCTGAGAAAATAAATTCTAATGAATATAATGCTAGATATAGAAAATAATGTATGGGCAGCCATACACAAACAGGCTGTGTTTCCGCTGAGGGGAAGCTGACATCATAGACCTTGAGAGAGAAGTTCCAGAGGTCTCTATGATGTCATCACTGCCTGTGATGGAAACAGCATCCGTGTAGCGTACAGTGAAGGTTTGCTCTGCATTGATTACCACACCAGCTGAAATATTGCTCTACCATAGTTCAAAGGTCATGGAATGCGGTTGTACCCTTCCAAGAACATTCCAGCTGATCAGAAATCCTCATGGCAGGTGGTATTTTACATAGCATTGCCACATGCACAGCAATCAGGTCAAGTTCTGAACTGAAACTGCCAGCACATTTGCAGCTGTTGTGGAGCACTGTGAAAACACTCTTTTAAAATAAAAAAGATAAAAATGTAAAATAAAAAATAAAACTATGCACTATTTAAAAAACTGATTGGGCAACCACATGCCCAATCAGCTTGTGCTGCCACTTTGGGCTTCTGAGTACGTAGGACCTCTCTATGTTGTGTGAATGTAGAAGGGTCGCTGGCTTTGGCGTCATTGCTTGATACATCTTTAGGCAGGTTGGCAAAACGCCACACTCCGCACTTAGAGTGGAGGGAGGAGTTACATTCAGGCTCCCTTGGTTTGATTAGATGCATCCTGCTTGATTCAAAGGCTTGCAGGATGAAATTTCTATTGAATTGCAGAAAAAAGTGCAAGAGCTTCAATAATTTGGGAGCTCATTAGTCCCTGAGCACTACAAAAAATGTTCGGACGATGCTTATGAGAAAGAGCTAAGCATTCAAAATCCTATTAAGTGACAACTCGGAGAAGGTCATCAGGTGCACTAGGTGGAGACGGAAGCTCTATACAGTCTGATAGCCAGTCATGTTTTTTTGTAGAGGGCTCCCCACGTACCCCACCATTACCAAAGGGAAGCCCCTGAAACCTGCAGCAACAAAAAAAGGAGGATATGGATGGGCAAGAGTGGACTGAGAGAAAAGGGGTGCAATTACATTTTGGGGGGGCAGGAACAAACCAGTTCGATTCAGGAGGAATCGGTATTGTCCATAATGCTTGCTACAGCTAGCACATAAGACAACACTAGTACCAACACAGATTAAATTCAATAGATATCCCATCTGTCAATGTAATAAACCTATCTGATGTCAGTTGGACTGAAGCGGAGAAAAGTGTCCTTAATAAAAGACTAAGCTTCTTTCCATCTACAAGGGTGAATACAAGGGGGCATCCTCCTCCTCAAGACAAAAGCACCGCTGTCAGCTTTATGATGATCTAGGATGGCTCTCCCCCTTGGCAACAAGGCAATATTATCTGGGTTAACTTACTGACTCTATTGTAAGGCTCAAAACCCCAAAATCTCTGGCAGAGCTTCTAATTCCCCACTCAGTCTCTCATGGACTAAGGTCCGCTGACAAATCTCTATTCCATGTTCCAAGATGCTCTACCACTAAAGGCACTGGCCTTTCAAGTATGTGGCTCCCCAGTTCTGGGATACTCTTCCCCCCGAACTCAAATTGGCTGGGTCCCATTGGTACTTTAAGAATGAGCTTTGTCATTATCTATCGCTTACTGGCCCCTGCACTTGTTTTGATCCCACCTGATAGTCTTGGTTAACTCGCATTCACTAATGCTCTCTTATCCATTCCTATTCCTCTCTGCATGTGTCTTGACCTCATTCCCCAAGTCCTGTAGACTTGCCTTCCCGGCAAGTTTTTCCTATCTCTCAAAACCCTATTCCCCCCCTCCTGTATCTCTGCTCTAACTCCTTCCTGCCATGATCCCTCTGTCTTGTCTCTCTCTCACTCTCTTGCCTGGTCCTCCACCTTTTCACCTTCCTCCTATACATGTCCTCCCTTACTCCTGCTACTTTACCTTCCTTTCCTTACCCACTTCTCACTATACTACCTTACTGTCTCCTCCTGCCCTCCTCCTCCTCATCCTCCTCTTTATCTTATAGATTTTATTTTTCAGAGTTAGACCTGATACCCAATTTTCTATTATTAACTGTATTTTGCCTGAATTATCCTGTGTTTATCCCCTCAACAATTGCTACTTGTTTTGCATCTTGCCTACCATTGTTTACTGTTATGCTTTCTGTTTCCCTCTACTTGTACCATGTGAAAGTTGTTTTCACTACAATGAGAACCTGTAATGCTGCCCACTACCTCTATTATGTTGAATTCGTCCCTCATGGTTCTTACACTTTTGTACATTTGCTCCTTTCCTTGATTAATGTATTGTTTGCTTCTCTCCCTGTTGAAATGTTCTTGTACTTGTTCATTATGTTGTACTCTTACAGGTTGTGCCTGAAAATAGTCATTATGTTGGCTGGTGCACTTACCCAGTAAACAAAAACTAAATAAACAAAAACTAACTAAATAAATAAATAAATATGTTTGAGACTTACTTGAACCTAAACAGCTTTATACGTCTGTTGAATTTGACATGCTTTTTCAACTTGGAAAATAGACCATCCCAAAACACAAAGGGGACTATAACAGCAGCTCATGGCTGACAAAACTCTCAAATGCAAGATAGCACATTACAGACGTTGCCAGAAAAATCAATACTGTATAGACATTCAGTATTTATGCCATCAAGGAGTTCAACAGGCCTGTGATTTTGATTTGGAACAGTGTTATTGGAACAGTAATACACATCATAGGTTCATAGATTCATAGGTACGTTTCAAGCCAGGGATAGATGTAACTATCCTATTAGGCTTGCCTTCCGTTTTAAGAATTAAAAGAGAAATTTGCTATTTCCAAAATGGTCATCAACTCCCCTTTTAAATTCATTCATAGTAGAACTAATTGTTATCTCTGCTGGTAAGTTATTCCAAGCCCCAACCACTCTCAGGCTAAACCAATTTTTCTTAAAGTTATGCACCCAAGCTTGTTGATATAGTTGTTTTGTATGTTTCCTTTTGCTGATTCTTCCATGATTGAACGTGATGCCCAAATCTATTAACAAATCTACATCCTCAATATTTTTATATAGAAAATATAGATCTCCCCTCAATCTACGGTAATATAGTGAATAAAGGTTCAAATTCACTAGTCTTTCCCAGTATTCTTTACTTTTCTGTCCCTTTATTTGTTTAGTCAATCTTTTTTGTACTCGCTCAATGGAAAGTATATCTTCCCTATTGTATGGGGCCCAAACCCTTGCACAATATTCCAAATGCGGTCTAACCAAGGCAACATACAAGGGAACCAAAACCTCACTCTTTCTACTTGCGATATATTTTAAAATACAATTTAGGATCTGAATTGCTTTTTTTAATTGTTTTCTACAATGTACCCTGAATTTTAGATAATTTGTAATTGTAACGCCCAGGTCTTTTTCCTCCATAACAACTCCCAAATTTATATTATCTAATTGGTAAATTGCTTGCTTATTTTTCTTACCCAAGTGCATAACCTTGCACTTGGATAGATTTAATTCAAATTTGTTCAGGTTAGTCCATTTATTTATTAGCTCTAACGCTTGTTGTAATGCATCTATTTGTTCATCATTTGTTGGAACCACACCCAATCTACAATCATCAGCAAACTTGTATATCCATACATTTTTATTATTGATTTGCAGTGAAGCAATGTACAAGTTAAACAAAATGAGCCCCAAAGCCGAACCCTAAATTCTTGGCAAACAAGGGGCCATTGTGAATATACCCCATTTATAACCACCTTCTGCTCTATCCCACAACCAATCTGAAATCCATCTACAGATATTACTGGGCAATCTTATGTTATCCAATGCTACACAATTCTTATGGGAGTTTGTCAAAAGCCTTGATGGTCCAGGAATACACATCCACAGGGTTCCCGACATCCATCTCTCTATTCACCTTTTCATAGAAGGATAACAGATTTGTCTGACAGGATCTGTTCCGTACAAAACCATGCTGGAGTGGGTCTATTATATCTAGTTGCTCCATATGTTCCACAAGTATATCTTTGATTATTCGCTCCAAGAGTTTCCCTAATATCGAGGTCAAACTAATGGGCCTAAAATTACCTGTAACTGTACTTGATCCTTTTTTTAAAATAGGTACTACATTTGCCAATTTCCAATCCCGGATGACAAAACCCGAATTTATTGATTGTTGAAAAGTATACGTTATAGGATGTGCCAACATGTCTGCTAATTCCCTCAATATTCTGGGATGTATACCATCAGGGCCAGGGGACTTATTAATATTTAAACCAATTATTTTTTTATAGGTATTTTCTGGGTTCAAAATTATTGTCCCAGGTTCAAAGGGTCTACTTGTACAGTGGGCATATGTATCTTTATGTTTATATACAGAACAAAAATAATTATTCTGAATATTAGCTATTTGCTGATTAGTTGCTGAATATCCCTCAACAGTGAGAAAGGGACCTATACTGTTAGGGGTCTTCCTCTGATTATTAATGTAGGAAAAGAAAGCTTTTTTATTATCATGAACTCTGTTTGCTAAATTTATTTCATATAAGGCTTTAGCTTTTTTTATAGCTATTTTAACTTGTTTCTGAATTTCTTTGTATTCAACGATTAGTTTATCAGTCTTTAAGACTTTCAACTTCTTATAAAGCCTATTTTTTTTGTTTATTAATTTTTTAATTACTGTAGTGAACCAAACAGGTTTAGTAGTTATAATAATATTTTGAAGCTGAAAGAAAGGCAATAAAAAATCGAACCAACAACTTGGCCTTGACAATAAAACCCACCGATAAAGGCGGCAGTATTATTATAATGAACACTTCTGATCAGGGAAGTAGAAAGGCAACTTTCAGATAGCAGTGTTTATAAGAAGCTTAGTTCAATCAATCAGTCAATCTGGTTTATTCTATACTGAAAAGAGTGTGAGCAAACATGCCCATTTTCTCAGTTGTCTAGGATACACAGAATCAGAACATACACAGCAAAAGAAAAATACAAGAGCAGAAATAACTATATTTACAACAAATTTAAATAAAAATTAAGACAGTCATACAGTAAATATCGGTGAGGATGACGGAAGTAGACAGTGGGGGTGTAAAGATGAGACAATAAACATAAATCGGGGGGGGGCAGGCTGGGGGTGTGTGGATGGAGAAAAAGGAGGTGACATAAGGGATGCCCTTAAGGGGCCACTATGGAATTGAAAAGAAAAGTGGATGCATTAATTGAGAATGCTTATGAAAACATGTGGGCTGATGACAGAGTGAGGGATTTTTTTGTGTGTGGAACACTCCCTGGACCCAGTAATATACGTTCTCCCTAAAGTCCATGAGATTCTTGTGGACCTCCAGGGAGACCAATTATTTTGAGGCAGGGTTCACTAACTGAACTGCTTTCCCAATACATTGACTGCGACATCAAACTGATTTTCATGAAGTTAAGGTCCTTTTTACAGGACGCAAGGAATGTACTCAGTCTCTTGCAAGAGAGCCATATCAAGAGGACCAGCTTGCTGGTTACCCTCGATGTGGAATCTCTGTATAGAAACATCCCTTATGACTATGGTCTTAGAGCTTTGGACCTCTTCCTGGCGAAGAGGGGGAATCAGAGGGACCCCCCTTACAGAATTACTTATAGATATGGCAACACTTGTACTAGAAAGCAGTACTTTTAATGTTATGGGGGATTTTTACTTGCAGGAGAGTGGAAGAGACATGGGGTAACATTAGGGAAAAGACTGACCTTTGGAGGTGTTACATCGAGGATTGTGTCATGGTGGGTGGGTGGGGGGCAACTACAGAGCTATTTGAACTTCAAAAGTATTTGGAATCACTGAGTCCAGGTTTCAGATTTACTGCAAATTGGAGTCTAGAAAGGATAAATTCTGTTTGACCTGTGAATTAAAAAAAATATGTAGGGTAGTATAATTACAATACTCTATTGAAAAAATACAGATAGGAATACCTCGTTATTGCTGATAGTTGTCATCCCTGCCACACACCATAACAAACATTCCCAAGGGCCAACTTGTGCACATGGAAAGGACCTGCAAATAACAAGCTTAATGTGCTAAAGTGGCTGATGACTTAGAAATCTGGTTCAAGGAATGAGGTTATAGTGCACGTGTCATTAGTAAGACAAGGAGGGATGTGGACAGTATACTCAGAAAGTCAAGAAAAAGTTCACAAAATCAGGTTTGTGACAACATATTAGACTGATGCCAGAGCACTGCAAACCATTATATATGAAAATTGGGAGATTTTGCGAGCTACTCCAAAATTGAGAAATGTAATGGATTTGCCATGCCTTTCTTATCGCAGGGCCAGGAATCATAAGGATTCACTAGTCTGTAGCATACAACCAGTCCCTAAGAAAAAAACTTGGTTTCCCCTTCACTACCTGTTGCAAGAAATGTAACCATTGCAAGTATTGCAGTGAGGTTTCAAATATCCCCACATTTTTAAGCCTGAAGGGATGGCACAGTCTAGCCATTCAAGAGTTTGGAGTTTGGTCACATGTGATACGACAAATGTTATTTATTTGACATCATGCACATATGGGGTTTTCTATGTGGTGCATAGCAAAAGGAGACTGAAAGATTGGGTTGGGAAGCACATAAGGACAGCTGTGTAGAGAAATGAAAAATATGCACTTACCCAGCATATCAGTGGGGTTGGGGGGAGATGATGCACATAATCCTGTGTTTGTTGGGACTGAACATGTCACCCTAAGTCAGAGAGGTGATGACACAGAGAAATCTTTAGCCAAGAGAGAGGCAATCTGGATTTATCAGATAGGTGCACTCTCTTGGCTTGTTATTAATGACCAGGTGGAGCTTACAAAACTTCTGTAACAAAGTGTAATGGTATACGTTCTTATGTACAATAAAAATTAAATTGGGATGTCTCTTTTGACATTGCAAGTAACCATGCTTGATGGTGTTTGGAATTAGCCATCATTTCATTATGAAATAAAGGGGAAAAGAAAGGGGACATTGTTTAACCAGAAAGGCATGTTAAGTTGAAGCGTGTTTCCAGGTGCAACCTGGAGACATGAGGAAGTTAAGTGACTTGCTCAGGGCCACACAGAATGCAAGTGGGGCTGTGGGATTCAAACCCAGGTCTCCAGGTTTGCAGCTCAGAGCCCTAAACCTCTGCACTACCCTGTCTCCTTATTGTGAAATACCCATACATTTGAAATTGTAATGATGGAAATTTAGGATGGCTAACAATATATAGTTTTGCGCTTCCAAGAAAATTTAATGATTACCTAATGTTTGGAACTAGCCACCCTTTTATTATAGTAGATCCATGAATTTGATATTGTGTATTTGGATTATTTAGGATGGCTAGCAAAATATAGTTTTGGGCTAATAAGGAATCTGCATAGCTATCAAAATGAATATGCTATGAAACAATACTAGCCATGATAGCAGATCATTTCTGTACATTTTTCATTATGCTTTTACATAAAATGTTTGTCTCATATTAGCACTTTTTTTGGTAGTGCTGCCTTTTTAAGATATGGAACTATAAAAGGAGTTCAAATGGGCGAACAAGCCACCTAGACAAAGCACCTCTGACGTGGGTGTAAACTGTTGGGTGTCAGTTGATCCTCCCTAATGAGACCTGCTTTGTGCTATGTAACTTTGCTGTTCACTTTTGATCTTTTGCACTGAATAAATACAGTTTGAGAGAATACACTGAGCTTCAAGAGCTACTGACACACGCTCTGTGCAGGCATCCCATACAATGGAGTTGCCTGCCCTAGGAGCTATTTCAGTCATATATTGATTTATTTTTTTGGTTACTTAGAAAAAGATGTTATTTCCTCCATAAAGCTCATCTTGTAACGTTCCTGTACAAGCCGAGTGGCCAAGTACTGCAGCCCCTTCTCTAAAAACAGCATAATTATGGCACTAGGTAGGGAATGGGGCTGCAGGCACTCTATGGAGATTGTAGTAGGATCGGGAAGGGGGGGCACCTAAATGTATTTGGATTATCTTTGCTGGCAGGTGTACATGTATGGGGCTATAATATATGCTATATATTAGCCCCATACATGTATACCTCCTAGCAAAGATAATCTAAGTATATTTAGGTGCCCCCCTTTCCCGATCCTACTACAATCTCCATAGAGTGTCTGCAGCTCCATTCTCTACTTCACATCATAATTATGTGATTTTTAGAGGCAGGGCTGCAGCACTTGGTGGCCGCTTGGCTTGTATAAGGTCAAGGAAATTACTTGTCAGGCATTACGGAGGAAGTAACTCTTTGTAAGTAACCCAAAAATTCAATATATGGCTCAAATAGCTCCTAGGGCAGGCAACTCTATTGTATGGGTTGCCTGCCTGGAGCCAACCGTAATGTCGGTTGCTCTGTCAGCGATTACTGTCAGTAGCAAGTTGAGTACCGAGTCTTTCATACATACCTTCTCTATGTTGTGTATGATTGCCCATACATTACTGTATGTTGTATAGTCTCTGCTGTTTTAACCTATTTGCACTCATCTTACTCTGCATTGAGCTATGGTAATGCAAAAACAGAGCAAACAGAAGTATTTAATATATAATGCATTATATTAAAGTAATAGCTGCAGTATATGAGCCAGCAAATTTTGTAGTAGTTTATCTTTCATCTTTTAACCATCCGTTCACATGGAGTTGTTTTCAGTTTATCTGATATTTATTATGGAAACTCAGAGTAGATAAGCATGAGAAGTCTTCAATAAGCAGTGCAATGAAAAATGTTTATCTAAAAAGCCAGTTTCAGCTACAATTAATTAAAATATTAGCATACCAGTCAAATCTACTTTTCTAGGTACCTCATATGCTGCACGCAGTTTTTTTATTTTCTTAATCCTACACATTACTGGGTCTACAGTGCTAGTTCTAAGCCAAATGTGGTAATCTTTTCTTGAGAAAAAAACTATAATAAAATCATAGAATCATGCTGGCAGAAAAGGACCATTTGGCCCATCGAGTCTGCCCAAGATAGCCTCCCCCACTGCTATTTTACCGCCCACCCTGCTGCCCTCTCTCACCTCCCCTTCCTTGTCACATGTGGTTATCCCATGCTCTTTTAAATTTCTCCACTGTATCCACCACCCACTCCAGCAACCTGTTCCATGGTTGTACAACCCTCTCTGAGAAGTAACACCCCCTCATGTCTCCCTTAAATCTTCCCCCTCCAGCTTAAATGCATGCCCTCTGGTGGTTTTGTTTTCGCTCAATCTGAATATGCTATCTCCCTTAACCTTGTTTATTTCCTTCATGTGTTTGAAGGTTTGCACTATGTCCCCTCTATCCTTTCTCATCTCCAGTGTATAAAGACCAAGCTCCTCCAGCCTCTCCCCATATGGTCTCCCCTGCATCCCGGGGATCATCTTGGTCACCATTCTCTGCACCCTTTCCAGCCTGTCCTTGTCACCCTGCAAATGGGGCCTCCAGAATTGAACTCCATACTCCAGCTGTGGTCTGACCAATATTTTGTATAGTGGCATGATCACCTCCCTTGTCCTACTAGTGAAGTCCTTCCCAATGCATGCAAACACTCTTGTTGCTTTCCTAGCTGCTCGTTCACACTGACTCATAACCTTTAATGTGTCTGTGATCCAAATCTCCAGGTCCTTTTCTTGCTCTGTGACTTGCAGTATCCCCCCCCCCCCATGGCAGTAAGTGGCCCTTGGGTTATTCTGTCCTATGTGTATTATTTTGCACTTTTTGCATTGAATTGCAATTGCCACTTTTCTGCCCACTCCTCCAGCCTGGCTAGATCCTGTCACCCCCGGAGCGCCACTCTGTTATATATCTTCATGTCTAGATTAAAACATTCATAAGTATTCATATTTTGGTGGTACTGGAAAAATGTACCACCAAATAAAAACTGGAAGATGCCTGGAATCTTTAATAGTGAAAAAATATAGGGTCGAAGTTTTTGCCTAAATGTATTGCACTACTGCTTTAATAGACATGGGATTCTATGCTGTTGTACCACAGTAGTGACAGAGCTACTGTAGTACAACAACATTCTGACAACACTACTGTGGTATAACAGCAGCTGGAAATGTACAGATTTTCACACACAGCAACATTGAACTGAATATTACATTCTTAGCAAAAAACTTTGTTACTGCACCAGCTAAGGTCACTAACTGCCACAAAAGTACGGAAATGTGGTGTTAGGGTTTCCAAGCCTAACTTCCTTCCACCCCTCAAGCAGCAAAAGGAAAAAACACCAGATTTTGAGTCTCCATAGTCTTGACAAATCGGTGGTCTTCCTTGGGGTTGTTGAGCCTGATACTCCCCCTTCCCCCCCTGGCCATAGCCCTCAGTCCAAAGCACAAGGTACAGCTGCAATGCAGTGCCTCATAGCTATATGTTCTTCAAAAGTAGAGAAGTGTGTCTCATCACATGCTGCCAACACAGTTTGTTGTAGCCTTCTTTGCGTGAACAAAAGGAAGTCAAGTGTGGTGTTGTTTGCTTTGGAAATGGGGTAGGCATTAGGGTTGACATTAATACATTAATGAAGTTTTTTTTGCTAAGAATTTCCTTTCTTTTTGAGATAATGGAATTGTGCCTCCATTCACCCAGGTCCTACTGAAATATTTTGCTAAGAATTTCCTTTCTTTTTGAGATAGTGGAATTGTATCCTCATTCACGCAGGTCCTTTTAGGACCTGTGTGAGCAGGTGCAGATGCGCAGGGCCCTTTGGGTCAGCCTCATCACATCCCCACCCCTCATCAGGGAATGTAAGTTGCAGAGTTGTCCGCACAGGCCCTGGTACCATATAGAGAACATACAAACATACGGACATGCAAAACACCAGCTGAAACAGGCCAAATGGTCTATCGAATCTGCTCGATTGTGCAGCTAACCCCTCAACTTGCAGCTGCCCCACCCTCCCCACTGCTCTTCATAATTATCTCCCCCTCACTTTGTCCCACCCTCTCTTGAAACCTTCCACCATACTACAGGATACCACTTCCTCAGGCAGAGCATTCCACTTGTCCAACATCCATTCAGTGAAAAAGTGCCTCCTAATTTCCCTCCTGAATCTCTCCCCCCCCCCAATCTTAGCCTATGTCCTCTGGTGTCCCTCCCTCTTCTAATCTGGAATATCCCTTCTGTATCAGTTTTATTAATCTCCTTTAAGTATTTAAAAGTTTCACTCATATTCCCCCTATCCCTCCTCTCCTCCAGTTAATACATGTTCGGCTCACTCAGCCTATCCTCGTAGGATTTACCCTCCAGACCCTGGATCATCTTTGTTGCCCTGCACTGTACCCCTTCCAATAGTCTGATGTCTTTCTTCAGGAATGGGCACCAGTACTGCACATGGTGCTCCAGGTGCGGCCTGACCAGTGAGCTGTACAGGGGAAGGATCACCTTCCTATTCCTGGAAGAGCCCTCGCTTTACACTCTAGCATCTTGTTGGCTTTTGCTGCCACCTTCCTGCACCATGCTGAGTTGTTCATCTTCCTCATTTTAAGCACCTCGAGATCCTTTTCCTCCTCTGTGCTTTCCAGCTGGATCCCTCCCAGCTGATAGCTCCTACCCTAGCTCCTAGCTCCAAAGTGCAGTACTTTGCACTTCTTGGCGTTGAACCCCAACTGCCATGTTTCTGACCACTCCTGCGGTTTGGTCAGGTCATCCTGCAGCCCCTTCCACCCATCGATGTCATCTACCACAGCTCCCATCTTAGTATCATCTGCAAACAGACTGATCTTACTCCAGATCCTGTGTGAGATATCAGCTACGAATATCCCAAACAGCACCGGTCCCAGTACTGATCACTGTGACACCCCGCTCATCACATCCCTCGGTGTTGAGAGCTCCCCCCCCCAACTATTACCCTCTGCTGCCTTCCCTTCAGCTAGTTGGTGACCCATGTGATAATTTTTGTTTTCACCTCTATATCCTCCAGCTTCCCACCAGCCTCCCATGTGGCACAGAATCAAAGACCTTGCTGAAATCTAAATACAGGACATCCACCTCATGGCCCTTGTCCAGTTCCCTGGTCACCCAGTCATAGTACTTGACTTGGTTTGTCTGGCAGGATCTTCCTGAGACAAACCCATGCTGCTGGCCGTCTTGGAGCCCATTGTCCTCCAAAAATGTCACCAGCCTCTCTTTTAGGATTGTCTCCATGAGCTTCCCCACAATTGATGTGAGACTCACTGGTCTTTAGTTCCCCGACTCATCCTTGGGGCCACTTTTGTAAATGGGCACTACATGGGCTGGCCTCCAGTCACATGGTACACATCCTGTGTCCAGGGAGATATTGAACAGGTCAGCCAGCGGTCCCACCAGGATCTCTGCCACTTCCTTCAGTACCCTAGGGTGAATGTCACCAAGACCCATTGCCTTGTCCACCCGCAGTGCCTTAACCCCTCCAGAACCATGCCTCTGTTTGCCAGACCATTATGGTCACAGGTACAGTTACAAAGTGCTCTTACATTTCACCTAGCAGCATGCTAGGCTTCATCAGAGATAACTAGCCACCATACAGACAAAAACATATATAGAAACATGCACGTGAGAATGTGCAAAAACATGCTAATTCATTAAACATACAATTAAAAACAATTGTTGTAACTGCCTTTAAATGACTGGAGACAATTAAAAAACATACCAATTGATTACTAACCAGTCTACAAACTTACATTCTTAAGGTTTAAACAATTGAATGAGTTTCTGTGTATTTGTAGTTCTAGTAATTTCAAGTTAATTCTCATATGTTGAAATCTGCAGCCATCAGAGATTTCATAGGTTAAATGAAATCAGTACACTGTGTATATCCAATTCCTTTCATGTTTACTTATTTTATTAACCAAATGCTACTTAATTACATATTTGTAGCACTTATTCATTTGTGTAAATCACCCAGGAGGTTATTCCATTGTTCACAAGAATGCTGGTAGGTCAATGTTATCATTCTACAGGCTGGCGGTATAGCCTATAACCTAGAGGTTAGAGGACTGAGCTGTGAATGAGCTTATTACGTACAGCAGACCTGGGTTTGATTCCCACAACCTCCACTTGCATACCGTGTGACTCTGAGCAAGTCACTTAACCACCCCAGTGCTCCCGGTTCACCCCTGAAAATAGCCACCTGTGCCTAGTGAGCCTTACTGGGTTACCAAAAGAATAAATAAAATAAATAAATCATTCAACCCCTTTCCTTCTTTGGATTTCAAAATAAAGATCCAAAACCTTTCCCTTTGGCCTATAAGTTATTTTAAATTACCACCTCTGGGTCCTACTGTGACCTTTTCAGTGTCTGTAAATCTTACATCATGCCTGAAGGTTGGATTAATGCTGCTGTTTACGCGTTGCACAATGGCATAAATCATGTCCTTTTTCTCCAGTGTTCTGACATGTTCACCATTTCTTACACAAAGCTCTCTGGTGGATCTACTAATATAGAAAAATCCACAAGAACACTATAAAATGTATACTATCACTGTTGTATAGCACAAAATGAGGTCTTTTATATCAAAAACCTGCCCAGTAGTGGGATTTGAAAAAGTGTTTGTCACTCGTACAGTATATATTGACAAAACTTGCAATTACCACACTTTTTTGTGCCTACATGAGGTGGCATTGACCGTAATGTGTTACTTTTCTTTTTTAGTGGTAAAAAAGACCTTACCACATTGTCCTTAACTGTAGGGGGCCCATTTGTAAATAATTCTTGGGCCGTTTCCAACATGTTGCCTTATTTTCTCATCTGTCTGGCGTATTCCCCAATTGTTTGTTAAAATTTATTTTAGCTTGGTGCTTCTAAGACTATATTTTGTAAGGGTTAGGGATGACAACCCCAGGGCACACCCCATGCCTGTTGCTGTTTTTAGGGTGGGGGTGGGGTGTTAGGGTTAGAAACCCTAACACATTATTTCCCTGCTTTTGATGCTGGAACCCTAAGTAGTGCTTCACAGCTCTGCAATCAAAAAAAGACTGGAATAAACGTGTGTATGTGTATATATGTGTGTGTGTGTGTGTGTGTGTGTGTGTGTGTGTGTGTATATATATATATATATATAAAATATAGTGGCACTACAGTTAGGGTTGAGTAAGCTCTTTGATGTTAAACCTCAAATTTTGCATCATAATAACTTTGCCACCGTACGACAGATTTGCCTGAAAATTTGCATACGCAGTCTGGTACTATAGATCTTTGGATCTGGCAAGCTGTGTTACAGTCAGATGTACGGTTGCGGAGCTGCAGATTGCCAACAAACGCAAAAAAAAATGACTTTTTGTGCATTTCTTTGCTCGCGCCTGCAGCCCGCTTGATTTGTCTGTTCAGTCTGAAATCTTCAGGGAAGATGCAGTCTGGGTCACCGATGTGCCTTTTGAAGATTTGGTATAAAAATATTAAACCATTCAAAAGTTATTCAAAAAACAAAATTTCCGTTATGGTCAATGGGGAAAAAATATGTGTGTCTCACGAAAGTGTAGCAAATGCAGTTTTTCTTTCGCAAATGGCCCTTTTATATTTGTGCTGCCACCATCTTGTTTTCAGTTAGTGAGAGAAAAAAATGCCTGGTGTTTAAATTTGGGACCCTCTAGGTAAACGGTGACTGTTGGTTTACCTAGTCGGGTCCTGAGGATGCTAGCCCTATCTTTTTTGGGGGGTAAAACCCCTGAGAAAGTTTGTTTTCAAACTCTGAGCCCCAGTACTTTTGCAAATCATGGAAAAACCTTTTGTGAAACTTTCACAAATGTGAAAGTTTCTTGCTGTTTTTTGCAAAACTTTCGTGATTTGCAAAACAACTTTGCCAAAAAAACTGCAAATCTTTGCCATCCTATAACAAAACGGTTGGGTCTTTTGGGCTGAAATTTGCAGGATGGCAAGCCCTGGTCCCACAGATGAGCCTTTTTGTGGTTTAGTGCCAAAACATTCAAAGAGCCCAAAGTTACTGCATTCCAAAGTTGAGAAAGTTCCCATAGGATAACATTGCAGTGTCCGTTACACCTTTCGGTGCCCATATCTCGAAAACAAAGCGAGATACAGAGTTTTTGCTATCCACAGCTCAGCTCTCTGCAGAAACAATTTTGGAAATCATAGATTACACCAGCAGTTCAATTTTTTCCTACTTTCTACGGTTATGGAGATACTGGCAAAAACATGTTCCAAGGGTTCCTTTTCAGTGCACTTCAGCAGCCATATCTTGTAAATGATGTGAGATATGGGGCCATATCTTGTAAATGATGCATGATACAGATTTGATCGATTTATCTTGCATGGAGCATTCACTGTCATGATTACAATAGCACTGGACTTTTTTTTTTTCTAGCTGCTACAGTTGCTGAGATATTGGCAAATTGCTGTTACAAGGGTTCCTTGCCCTGTAGGGCTGCTGTATGGCTCCATAGTTAAGTGTAAGTGGGAGTGCAGGGCCTGGAGGGCCCACGCTCCAAAATATGCATACCATTATGCAAAAAATGGACAATATGAAGAGAGCGCAGGGCCCAGAGGGCCTGCGCTCCCACTAACACACACCACTTGCCAGTTACATTACACTGTCTCAAAAGAAGGGAAATTCATGGCAAAAAACTTTGTTAATGCATCAGTTAGGGTTCATAGCACAGCACCAAAAGCATGGAAATGTGTTGTTAGGGTTACCACCCCCCCTCCACATACCAACAGGTATTGGGGTGTGTGTTGGGGTCATTGTGCTTAACTCTCACCCCATTCTCCTGTACTGGACCACCTCAGCTTGTTTACACATGGAATGGGGTGAGAGTTAGGCCAATGACCACAACACACACCCCAATGCCTGTTGATGTATGGAGGGTGGGGTGGTGGGGTGGAAGATGTGGTAAACCTAACACCACATTTCCATGCTTTTATCACTGTGTTATGAACCCTGGTGCATTAACAGAGTTTTTTGCCATGAATATATATATATATATATATATATATATATATATATATATATATATACACACACATACTGTATATATATCTCTATCTCAGAGTTGCATGGCCACTTCCTATGCTAAACCCATAATGTTGAACTTTAATAACTTTACAACCATTCATACAGTTTGCCTGAAATTTGACATGTGTATTGTTGTACTATTGATCTCTGGATCTGGAAATTTTCACTTTGGTCAGATTTTTGGTTGTGGAGCTGCAGAGTGTCAGAAAGTGTGAAAAATCCTCAACTTCTATGAATTATTTGCTTGTCTCTACAGCCCAAACGGTTTGTTTGTCTGGTCAGAAATGTTCAGGGTATATGGAGATTAGATCAGGGAAGTGCCTTTCTAAGGTTTGGTGAAAAAATATTAATTTGTTCAAAAGTTATTAAACTTTAAAATTTTCCATTATATCCTGTGGGAAAAATATATGTTCCACACGAAAGCAAGTTGTAGTGTTGTGAAAGTACCTTTTTCTGTCGCAAATGCCCTCAGTAGTGTCATGTCACCACCATTTTTTTTTGTTAGCGGTGGAGAAAAAACATTATAGTTCAAAAAATAGTGCCCCTAGGTAAACACCAACTGTTGTGTTTCCCTAAACGGTTTCCTAGGAATAGCACCCATGCGGTAGTTTTTTTCAAAAAGACCCAGAAATATGTGTATTTTGATGTGGATGTGTGTACTGTCACAAATGGGGAGCATGACACTTTCACAAATTGCCAAAGTGTTGCACAGTACTTTCCAAATTTTGCGAAACTTTTGCAATATGCGACAGTACTCTCCCCCAAATTATGGTTTCTTTGTCACCTCACTGCCACTACAGGATTTGGAGTTTTGAACTAACATTTGCAGGGTGGTAAGCCCTTGTACCACAGATGTGCCTTTTGTTGGTTTGGTGAAAAAAAAACTACACTGGTTCCAGAATTACAGCACTCTGAATTTGTAAATTTTCTTATATGATTGCATTGTGGTGGTTGCGGTGCTTTTCGGCATCCATAACTCAAAAACAGTTTGAGATACAGATTTTTCACTAAGCGCAGTTTGCAGGTGTAGAGGTGGCTAGATCATGAATACAACTGCAAAAAAAAATTTTCCCCACTTGCTACAGTTGCTGAGATATTGGCAACTAAGCATTGCAAGGGTTGCTTTGAATGCCTCTAGGCCTCTGCTATTTGTCTGCACTTATGTGTAGGTGGAAGCACAGGGCCCAGAGGCCCATGCTTCCACCTATACATACTATTTATGCTAAACTGGGAGCACTACACTCATGGGTGGGAGGGAGTACAGGGCCCTGCGCCCATCTATGGATACCATTTTGCAAACCTGAGGACATACTTATGGGTGGGTGGTGGAGTGCAGGGCCCAGAGGGCTCATGCTCCCACCTATGAATTCCATTTTGCCAACCTGAGGAGACAGTTATGGATGGGTGGGAGCAGGGCCCCGAGTTCCCACGCCTCTATGCATTCCAGTTCACTTTCTCAGAGTGAATTATTGAAAAACTCCATTAATGCATCAGTTAGGCTGATTTCCACACAGCAAAAGTGTGGAAATCCTGATGTTAGGGTTTCCAACCCTACCCCCCACCCTCCACACACCACACACCAGCAGGCATTGGGTGTGTTTTGGGGTCATCCGGCCTAACTCTCACCCCATTCTCCTATACTGTACCAGCTCAGCTTGTTTACAGATGGAATGAAGTGAGAGTTAGGACTGACTACCCCAATACACACTCCGATTCCTGTTAGTCTGTGGACGGTGGGGTGTGGGGTAGTAGGGTTGGAAACCCTAATGTTGAATTTCCACACTTTTGTTGGTGTGGAAATTTACCCCAACTGACACATTAACAGAGTTTTTTTGCAATGAATATACACATATAGACACACACACACATATATATATATATATATATATATATATATATATATATATATATATATATATATATATGTATTTATATAATTTTTTATTTTGACCCCCAAATTTCAAGATAGTAATTTTATGACTCCTGTTATAAACATGACATGTAGAATTTATAGTATACTGGCCAAAATGTAATTTCACTTTGGAAGTGCGAAAATACATCTCATCCAGGATTTAAAAAATGACACCTGTCTTGTTTATGAAGTGGTGTGGACAAATGGCTATGTTGAAAGTTTGGAGTGAAAATATTGAAAATTAGTTACGTTATAAGTGAACATTGAAATACTGCAAAGTTCACTTATAACCTGGGCATTTTACCATATTGTACATCAGATTTTCAGCATAGTCTTCTTATTGCCCCACTTCATGAACTGGTAGGTGAAAATTTTAAAATCTCCACTGTAACATCATTCTGCACCATCAAAATGTCATTCTCTGCCATAGGTGTGAAAGCACATTTTGGCCAGGATTTGAAAAATGACTGATGTTGCTTTCATGAGGTGGTATGAAAAAATGGTTATGTTGAAAATTTGGGGTCAAATATTTCAAATTACCAAAGTTATGAGTGAGCATAGGAACATTTAAATGTATGCGCATAATTTTGTCATTGTTACATATTTTAACCCAAAATTTTCAGCATAGCCTTCTTATGACCCCACCTCATGATCAAGGGTGATGAAAAGTTTCATATCCTACCCACAAAGTGATTTCGCCAAGCAACCACAGAATTGCCTTTTGGACCTGATTTGTATAATTTCACTGCCGTTGGTCATGAGGTGCAGTCCCCAAAAGACCATGTTGAAAATTTGGGGTCAAAATATGTAAAAATGACAAAGTTATGAATCAAAGCCAGATCCCACTGGATGTGGAGCAGCAGTCTTCTGGGAGACATTCTGAAGACTGCGTTGCTGCCCTATTTGCAGGCACCTCTCTGGTCTGAGGGAGGAGGTTGCTTGACTCCATGCTGACCTGGCAAGGATTCGGGAAACCTGCTCCCCACCCATGGACCACTCAGGCCACCGCCACTACCTCAGAGGTTGCCAAGAAAAAGGAGTAGTTGGACCATGGTGGGCTCAGGTAGGGTGAGGGCAGTGGAACAGGGGTGCATCCCTCCAGTTGTGCCTCTCCACAGTTCATTCGCCACTCTGGCAGAGCATGGTTCCTCTGTGGAGACACCTGCAGTGGAGACCAAGGAGGATGCTGGGAACCTCCACAATGGAGGCCCACAGGAGGGTGGCATAGGACCCCTCAGGGGAAGGAAACAACTCCTGGTGGGGGACTCAATTGTTGGGGGGGTAGAACTGAGGGAGGGATGGAAAAGGGAGGTAAGGTACCTGCCCGGTACCATGGCTTGGAGGGACAAGAAATGAATCTTCAGGATCATGGGAGCAGCTGCAAGGGGGAGTGAGCTGGATGTCATTATCCACCTAGGGACAAATGACCTGGCTGAGAATGGGATCAAAGCAGTGCAACAGGAGTTTGTGGAGTTTTGGGGCCTTTTACAAGTGCACACATGGTAACTTTCTCAGAAGTGCTACCTGTCTATGGCATGGATGAGGCTATGGTACTCTGCACCATGGGATTCAATGAATGGATCAAAAACTGAGCTCAGGGATTTGACTTTATTGGGGACTGGGACTACACCTGGAGGGATGCAGGCCTATACTGGTGCGATGGTCTGCATCTGTCCAGGAGGGGAACCAGGATCTTAGGTGACAAGTTTAAATGCTTCATTGGCAAGCATTTAAACTAGCCAAGGGGAGAGGCACTGAAAAGGAGAAGGGAAATCCTAGCCCCCCCCAAAAAAAACAGGGTAGCTAGTGAGGTAAACACCAAGATAGAGCAGTTGATAGGAAGAAGGGCGGGGGTAAATGGAGAAAAAAAATTGGCAGTAAGAACAGGGATTGGGCATAAAGAAATAAGGCTATAAACAAATGTAGGGGTAATGATTACCGATTCCTGTAGTCTAGGTAAAAAGCTCCCCGAAATGGTGGCCTTGATGGACAAGGGATGCCTGGATATCGTGGCAGTCACAGAAACATGGTACACCGAGAACCATGACTGGGATGTCAACATACCGGGGTACACAATCTACAGGAGGGACAGGGAGAGTAGAAGAGGAGGAGGAGGAGTAGCTTTCTGTGTAAGGGAAGGGATCAAAGCAACAGAACTAAAGGGTAAACAGGCAGGACAGGAGGCACTGTGGCTCACCCTGGAGACTGGAAGTGGCACCACAATCCGCACAGGGGTTGTATACAGACCCCTCTCACAGGGGGAGGAAGTGGACAAGGAAATGACAGAAGGCATCCTTAGGATAGCAGAGAAAGGGGAGATATTGCAGATGGGGGACCTGAATATGCCAGATGCTAACTGGAGCACCTTTGCTGCAGCCACATCCAAGAGCAGAGCCATTCTCGATGCCCTACAGGGGGCATGCCTCAGACAGCTAGCTTTGGAACCCATCCGGGAGGGAGCAATCTTAGACCTGGTACTCTCAAATGGGGATAGAGAGAGGATCTCAGATCTAGAAGTGGCTAGCCATCTGGGAACAAATGACCATCAAACAGTGTGGTTCACAATAAACTTAGCTGTAGAATCAAGCAATACAAAAGTGAAGGTACCGGACTTCAGGGGGGCTGATTTTGTCAAATTGGGAGAGTGCCTCAGAAAAGCACTAGAAAACGGGCAAGAAGGTGGGTTGGGGCAACAATGGGGATACATCAAAACCCCCATCACAGAGGCAACAAGCCTTTGTGTGAAGCAAATAAACAAATCAAAAGAAAAGAAAAAAAACACTATGGTTCTCAAAAGAAGTGGTGGGTAAGGTTAGGGAGAAAAAGACAGCATTCAGGAAGTATAAGGAAACACAGAAAGAGCAGGACAGAGACCTGTACCAGTTAAAGCAGAAGGAAGTGGGGAAGGCAGTCGAAATAGCAAAGGCCCAAACCAAGGAAGAGATAGCCAACTCAGTTAAGAAGGGGGATAAAACCTTTTATAGGTTTATTAGGGAGCAAAGAAAGACTAAGGCAGGGATACTGAGGCTGAATAAAGAGGAAGGTGGTTGGGCAGAGAGTGACAGTGAAAAAGCAGGGATACTGAGCGAATACTTCTGCTCAGTATTCACAAAGGAAGAGCAAGGGGAGATACCTAATCCAGTCAATAGAAGCACTCTGGATAGGGGCGTTGATATTAGTCCTTTGCCAGAAGAAAGGGTTCTGAAGGAAATCCTAAAACTGAAGGTGGATAAAGCAATGGTGCCTGATGGGATTCACATAGAATTCTAAAAGAACTAAGGGAAGAACTAGTAACACCACTGACTACCCTTTTAAATAAATAATGGGAGGATGGTGTGGTACCTGAGGGCTGGAGGAGGGCAGATGTGATTACCCTTCTCAAAAGTGGGAGCAAAACGGAGGCAGGAAACTATATACCTGTCAGTTTGACCTCAGTGGTAGGGAAAATGATGGAATCATTTCTGAAGGAAAGAATTGTTGAGTACCTAGAGGTCAGTGGGGCACAGGACCTAAGGCAGCATGGATTCACAGCAGGATGGTCATGTCAGACAAATCTAATTGATTTCTTTGACTGAGTGACCAAAATAGTAGACCATGGAGGGGCTATGGACATGGTCTACCTAGACATTAGCAAGGCATTTGACACAGTCCTGCACAAAAGATTAATAAACAAATTAGCTAGCCTGGGAGTGGGTCCAAGGGTGGTAGCCTGGGGAAAACACTGGCTGGACAACAGGAAACAGAGGGTAATAGTAAATGGAGTCCACAGTGAAGAAAGGGGAGTTACTAGTGGGGTACTGCAGGATTCAGTATTGGGACTGGTCCTTTTTAATGTCTTTATAAGTGACATTGCAGAAGGACTGGAAGGAAAAGTATGTCTCTTTGCAGACAACACAAAGATCTGCAACAGGGTTGATACGCAAGGTGAGGTGGAAAGGATGAAAAGGGACTTGGCAAGGTTGGAGGAATGGCCAAATGTATGGCAGCTTAGTTGCAAAAAAGTGCAAAGTAATGCACCTGGGAAACAAAAACCCAGGGGAAGAGTACACAATGGGTGGTGAGATGCTGACAACAACAAAAATGGAAAGGGACCGGGGGGTAGTCATATCAGATGACCTAAAGATGGGCCAGCAATGTGAGAAGGCAGTAAGGAGGGCTGGGGGGGATACTAAGATGCATAGGGAGAGGCATCACCAGTAGAAAACAGGAAGTTGTTGTCCCTCTGTACAGACAGTTAGTAAGACCACATCTGGAGTACTGTGTACAGTTCTGGAGACTCCACCTCCGCAAAGACATAGACAAGATTGGAGGCTGTCCAGAAGAGGGCAACCAAAATGGTGCAGGGTCTGCACCAGAAGACATATGAAGAAAGACTATAGGAGCTGCAGATATATAGCATCAAGGAAAGGAGGGAGAGGGGTGACATGATAGAAACTTTCAAATACATCAAGGGAATCAACAAAGTCCAAGTGGGTAGCATCTTTCAGAAAAAGAGATGTGCAAGAACAAGGGGGCACAATTTGAAGATGGAGGGGGGACAGCTCAGAGGTAATATGAGGAAGTTTTTCTTCACAGAGAGGGTTGTATATGCATGGAACAGCCTTCCTGAGGAGGTCATAGAGTCAAAAACAGTGGGGGAATTCAAGAATGCATGGGACAGACATAAGGCAATTCTAGTGGGGGTAGGAGGAAGTAGGCTGTTGGTTAACTAGGACCTGCAGCTTATCTGTTAGGTAGGGAAATGGGCAGACTAGGTGGGCCCAGCGGTCCTTATCTGCCATCAGATCCTATGTTTCTATGTTTCAAAGCTCAAAACTCCATTGTAATACAGTGCATCACACTTGCCTTAGTTTCTGATATTGCAGTCAACAGTTCCAGCTGCAAGAGGTGTCTTTAATTGGAGAGTCCTTCTCCTACCAGATTCATCTGTCCTGTCCTGTAATTGTTTAGAGAACTTTGCGGCCCCCTATGTATGCATGTGCCTTTAATTTTTTTATGCCCTCTCCTAACTTTGGTAATTTTTAAATATTCTGCCCCCAAATTTTCAGCATAGCCATTTTTTTCACACTACTTCATGAACATGACAGCTGTCATTCTTCAAATCCTTGCCAAAATGTGTTTTAGCACCTGTTTAGTGGAATGATGTTTTGGTGGCACGAAATTACATTTCCACAGGGGTTTGATCATTTTCCCCAACCAGGTTTGTTAGGAGGGGTAATAAGAGGGCTGTGCTGAAAATTTGGTATACAAATACAGTAAAATGCCCAGAATACGAGTGAACGTTGCAGTATTTCAACGTTCACTCACAACTTCACTAATTTTCAGTAGTTTGACTCCAGACTTTCAACATAGCCATTTTCACACCTCCTCATAAACATGACTGGTGACATTTTTCAAATCCTGGACAAGACATGTTTTCGCACTTCTGCTGCAAAATGAAATTTTGTCAAATATACTATAAATGGTACATGTCATGTTTAAAAGGCAAATCTTAAAATGAGTATCATGAAAGTCTAGGGTAAACAAAAAATACATATTTGTCTATTTAAAATTGTTAACAGACTTTGTGTGTAGTGCCAGTCTTGACCCCAGCGGGTATGCTCTGTGATCCTGTGCCAGTGAGCTGCGTTTGGTGGTGAGCTTGGTGAACCAGCTGTATGGGGGTGAGGGTGGGGGGATGGCACTGTTGTTTGACACCCCCAACCAGGGAGTGAAAGGTGCAGGGTTGTCCGAATGAGCCCTGATACCATATATTGAAGTCAACTGTCCTCTTGGCATAGGGCCCTGCCCCTCTGCACCCATGCGTGGCAGAGGGCCCTGTGCTTTGGCTGACTGATGTACTCTTTTCCCTGCGTATCTGTATTTGCAGCAACATAGAAGCATAGGAACCACAGGGCCCTGCACACTTTTGCAGCCCACCAGACAGCCCCATGAATTTTTCACATCCATCACTACAATTCTATAGGCAGACAGAGTCTTCCTTTGGCTCAGGGCATCTGCATCCATTCATGCAGGTCCCAAAGTGACCTGTTTGAATGATGATGTGATTCCACTATCTGAAAAAGAAAGGAAATTCTTTGCAAAGAAACGTTGTTAATGCACCAGTTAGAGTAACTTAATGCCACAAAAGTAGGGAAATGTGGTATTGGAAAGACCCCACCACTGATTTGTCAAGACTCCGGAGATGCAAAACCCTAATGTTTTTACCTTTTGCTGTTCAGAAGGTGGGCGTGGGGGCTATGATTGGAAACCGTAACACCATATTTCCCTACTTTTGTGGTGTTAAGTTGCCCTAACTGGTGCATTAATTAATTTTTTTTGCAGATAATATATTATTTTGATGTGGTAGCACCACTATAGTTAGGGTTGAGTAGGCTTTTTAATGCTAAACCCCTAACTTCACACTTTAACAGCTTCATCCTCCATTCAAAGGATTTGCACAAAATTTTGCATGCATGGTTTCATGGGCAAGGTCTCATGACATGCCAAATTTTGTTCTGGTCGGATTCTGAGAACCAGATAGTGAAAGGTTTTTTTTGCTGTTCTTCTGTCATTTTCCAGCATCCAGATGGTTTAGACTTTTGGTATGAAGTTTTCAGGGTGGAAAGAACTTAGTCCAGAGTTGCGCATGTCATTGGTTGGTGAAAAAATATAAATCCATTCTAGAGTTATAAGGATTTAAAATTTCAGTTCTGAGCTTGCTCAGTTCACTTTTTTGGATAGCTGTTTGGATACAAAAAAAAAAAGAATTTGTCCATACAAAAAGTACTCTGTTTCATGGGAGGGGGAGGTAAACTTGTTTTGTGAGAAAAAAACATTCTTCTTTCATATGGCTGTCATCTTGTTTCTGTTTTTTTGTTTTCAAAAACACTTTTTTTTGAAAACCCATATAAATAATATCATGGAAAGACACCTACCAACACATGTGTCTTATTAATCGAGAACCCATTAGCTGGATTCTGCAGTTAGTTTTTGGAAAAATTACCCAGAAATGTGTTTTTAACGAATTTTAAAAATATTATTTCATGAGATGATTTTCTTTTTTTCATATGGCCATATGAAACAAGAATAGGACCATACAAAACAAGATTACTTTCAAATGAATAAAGAATTTGGACTTTGTTTTTTCACATTCTTTTTTCATATCAACCAGTCTTATTTTGTGAGATTGACAACATCGCATGAAAAGGATTCCTTCGTATGAAAAAATAATTTGGACTTTTTTTTTTTACATTCTTTTTTCATATGAATGAAATCTTGTTTCTTGAGAATGACACAATCTCCAGAGAAAGGATTCCTTCATATGAAAAAAGAATTTGGACTTAGGTGGTTTTTTTTTTAATATTCTTTTGTCGTATGAAGAAATCCTGTGCATTTTGTAAGAACTCTTGGAGTGGTACCAGCTCAGTCAACCTTGGTAAAAACAAAAATGTAATTCAATAGGAGTAGCTCAGTACCACCAAAGCAAGCTAAACAATGTAACAGACTAGTAAAAATTGAGCACACTCACCTAAATGTATATAAAAGTAAAAATGATTTATTCTTTATATTTTATGTTGTGCAAAAGAGCACATTGTCCTAAATACATCAAATGTTTGGGACACATACTGTATATCCTTCATTAGTGAAGAAACACTAATGCTCATTCTAAAGTGAACTGAAATAAAATAAATGTGTTACAGAAGTTAAATATAATTTCCCACATTGGAATGTTATACTCCGTTAAATCCAAATACCTTACCAGCTAAATTCTCAGCACCTGTTTACTGTTTCATCTATAAGATGTAAAAAAAACATATAATAATTTTACTGGTATTGATTCTCCCATATCTATGCCCTTAAAGCATTTAATAAATATCAATGAATTCTGTGTAATCAGTGCATACCTAAGGACTGTGGGTTAGTGCTCATCCTCATTTTTATAAGTACTAATGTCCAATAGTGGAAACTATGAGGACGTATATTAAAGACTTCATTGACATTATTCAACTAACTGAAGCAGAAAATAATTCTGATTTGTACATAGATGTACATTAGTCACATGGGATTTAAAGGACTTATACGCCTCTATTCCCCATTGAGGAGGGTGTGAGGTGTTACAACAGGTGTTGGAACAACACAGGACTGAATCCATACTTCCTAATGTACTTCTTCTAAAAATGACGGCGATTGTTTTAATGTAAAAAATGTTTACATTCGAGAAACAATTCTATCTTCACATTAAGGGAACAGCGATGGGCTCAAGTATGGTCCCATTGTATGCAAACCTGTATATGGGTAATTTTAAGATAAAATACACATTTCATCCTGACATGAATTCATGCTCCATATACGTCAATGGGAATGCTGTATAGATGATGTCTGTTATTTGGACTGGTAGTTTAGAACAACTTGAGTCTTTTAACACCTATTTGAACTCTAGGACAGATCATCTGATATTTGTTATGAATCATAGTCAGCAGAAAATTCCCTATTTGGATTTATTGATTTATAAGGAGAACAACAAGTTATATACAAAGTTAAAAAACCTACAGATACGTACTCCATTTTAAGAGCAGACAGTTTCCACCCACGTAGACTAATAGACTCCATCCCCTATGGACAGTTGATTAGGGCGAAGTGTAACTGCATTAATGTGGAGGACTTTGAACAAGCCTCCATAGAGATGATTAATAGGTTTGAACAGAGGGGTTACAGGGAGGATACCCTTACACAGGCGAGAACTGGGATCAATAGTAAGGAACGAACTACATGCTTTAATATACAGGGTGCAACTGAAGTGATTGCTACAAAAAAGAGGATACTCCTTACAACAAGATACAATGATGTATTTTTGTCTATTAAAGAAATAGTATGTAAACATTGGGATGTACTTAAAGTAACAGAAGCGGGTGCCAAGATATTTGAGGAGATGCCTATGGTAGTTGCCAAGAAAAATAAATCATTGTGGGATAGGCTGGTACATAGAGATCATAAAATACCAGATAACCACCCACAACACTTTCTGTCAAACTTAGGTATACGAGGAAACTACTAATGTGGCCACAGTGTGCATTGCAACAATACATACAGGGTAAAACAGATAAAGAAAACATTGTGTGATGACGATATAGTGATCAATCAGTTCATTAACTGTCAGTCCACAGGTATAATATACATGTTGAAATGTCTGTGCAACAAAGTATACATAGGTAAAACAGATAATGCTGAAAACAAGAGTGGGAGAACATAAATCGAACATTAGAACAGCATATATAACTCCTCTTGTGGCAAGACACTTTCTGGACAAAGGTCACCAGCTTCCATATTTGCATTTTTTTGGGGTGGTGAAAGTAGATCTGAACCCTTGAGGTGGGGGTTGCAGAACACAGCTTCTCTTGAGAGAAGCATACTACATAGATAGATTTAATGCCACCAACCCCAGTTATAGCTTAAACGACTCCATAGATTGGTAACCAATCCTGTAAAAAACAGACACCCTCTTATAATGGCACTCACTGTAAGTTGTTTGATGATTCCCCTATTCAGCTTGTTTATATCTATGCCAAGGAATTATTTTGAGGCCTTTTCCAGTTGAGAAACATATCATTTAAGAGTGAAATTGCAAGTTTTTGTAGAAATAGTATACCTACGAGCTATGTAATGGACTAACATAGGAGGAGATTTTTCTTCCCCCTCCCCCACACAACCCAATTGGGCCTGTGTATACTCCCACTTTTATTCATTCTGTTACTCAAGTTGATTTAGTTTTGTAATAATATCTGTTTACAGTTATCCCTATGAGTTGAGGCCAGTTTAGTCGGATAAGGTTGGACACAGGTTGTCTCCCAATTGAGTTCAATTTGAAGTTAATATCACTTTAAAAGTTCTGGGACTTTGGGCTTGGTGACATTTACAACCCGAAGTTTGATTTGTGTATTCACTATAGAAATAATAGAAGTAGTAGAGTACTTTGAGTTTCACTTATTTAGAACCTGAATTACACATGTAAAAATGTAACACGAAGGTCACAGCATTCTGTTTTAAATAGGAATACCTCAAAGATAACTGAAGCTACTTTTTACAAGTAGAAATTTGGGGAATTACATGTTTACTAAGTAGAAAAGTTTCCCTTAACTACTTTCATTAACAATTGATACATGGAGACACCTAGCAATTTTGTTGATAGTTGTGAGGTGCCGCTTCCAGCCGGTTGGGCACACAGGGCTCAGGAGTCTGTCAGGTGGTACAGACTCATTGCCATGCACATGATTCTCTGTGTGCAAAGCAGTATAAATGAACTGCATAGGACACTGGCCACACCTCCATTTAGAGAGAGAGAGAGAGAGAGCAGAGGTCACAGCAGTACCACTCTACATTCAGTGAGTAATAACCTTGCATATTTAAAGTTTTTGAAGTGAATATTCTTTCTTCTATGTCCTGGATTCTGAAAGCACTAAGGGTGGGACACTCAAACTGTGCCAGACTAGGGCGCATGCAAGGGTGCAGCGTAACTTGGCTGTGCCAGAGCGTGGATCAGGTGATATTCAACAGTGCTGTGCCATGTCACAGCACCGTTGAATATGGCACCGTGGCCACCTGCATTGCGCAAGGTGCAGTGGCACTGCACCAGCACAAGTGACAAGTGAGGAGCAGGGTGCTGCGCCATGTGCAGGAGCCATTGCGCAAGGTGCAGGAACCTAGATATTCAGTGGTGGATATGCAAATGGGGCCATCAGGTATGCATGGTGCAAATGGGGCCATTAGCATACCCTTATGGCCCCATTTGCATACAGGTGCGCCAATCCCCAGTGACTTGCGCCTGGTGCTCCGCCAGGCTGCAGCCATTGGGGACCGACGCCCCCTGCTCCTCGCATGAGGTGCCCCAACTGATCGTGGGCTAGAACAATAAATAAATATCCTTGTGGTCCAGTGGACCCGTCCCCATGCCCGATTGTGGGCATTAATAGAAACAAATATCCCTGGTGGTGGAGATGCTGCCCGCCACTGACTGGGGGGAGCAGGGTGGTGGGACTGAGTGCGTGGGTGGGGAGGGAGGTACCGCTAGACCACCAGGGTACGGGTTCGTACATAGTGCCCGAGATCGGGCTAGAGGGGCCACTTGGCTACCAGGGATGTACTTCATTCATAACGCCCGTGATCTGGCTGGGGACAGGTCCACTGGACCACCAGGGATATGTATTACAAGTACTGCCCACAATTGGTCATGGGATGGGTCCACTGGACCACCAGGGATATGTATGACTAGTAATGCCCGCGATCAGGCATGGGAACGGGTCCACTGGACCACCAGGGATATTGGATGTTATATTATATGACTTATGCCTGTGATTGGGCATGGGAGGGTGCTACCGCGATGGATGGTGCCACTAGAGCTCGGATGGCCACCCACAGCTGGCAGCTGCCGTGTTGCACCCTACAATATGGCAGCTCACCTGTGGGTGGCCAGCTGGTGCTCCATTCTATTTTGGCTCACCTGTGTGCGGCACAAGTAGGGGTTGCGCCTGCATGGGCTTAGCACATCCCTGGCTGAATGTCAGGATGTGCGGAGTATGCTTGGGCACACCCCCCCACCTGCGCCGCATACATTACTGATGCGCCCTGGTGCATCGGGATTTGTGCCGCACACTTTCCCCTGTTGCGTCATGTACAACCCCTTTGAATATCCCACCCTAAGTGTATATTCATTGTCGTTACAGATACATACGAAGCAAAAGTTTGTTGTGCGGTACAAATGTTTTAAAATGTATTTTTGTGTTTAAACATAAAGAAATCATTAGCAAGAAAGGTCTAATTACATTATGGTTTTGGGTTTAATATGCTGCCCTATGAAACGGTAGAATCTGGTTACAATTCTGGTAGAAAGTAAACTTTTGTATCTAAAAGAAAGGATGAACTACTACATATTTCTCGGGTCAGTATGCAGCAATGAAATAGGTTGAGAGTAAACATTTTGTACAGTATGTATAAGAAAGTATGAACTGCTACAGGTTTCTCTGTCAGTATGCAGCAGTCAAATAGGAAAATATGTATAAGAGGCATTCAAGTTAAATGGAAAGGCCTTTCCTTGATGAAGTTTGTTATATGTGAATATTCTTTTCTGGTTTTTAGAAATGGCATAAGAATTTTGTCAGTACTTATAAAATGAGGATGAGCACTAATCCACAGTCCTTAGGTATGCATTGATTATACAGAATTCATTAATATTTATGGAATGCTTTAAAGGCATAGATATGGGAGATTCAATACCAATGAAATTATTATGTTTTTTCACATCTTAGAGATGGAACAGTAAACAGGTGCTGACAATTTACCTGTTGAGGCATTTGGATTTAACTGAATATAACATTATTTTATTTCACTTTAGAATGAGCACTAGTGTTTCTTCACTGATGAAGGATATATGTGTCCGAAATGTTTGATGTATTTAGGGCACTGTGCTCTTTTGCACAATATAAAATATAAAGAATACTGTAAATCATTTTTACTTTTATATTCATTTAGGTGGGTGGGCTCAATTTTTACCAATCTGTTATTCTGTTTTGTGAGAATGACACAATCTCATGAAAAAGAATTCCTTCATACAAAGAAAAGAATTTGGACTTAGTTTTTTTTCCCATATTTAAACTTCAACAAGCCATAACTCCGTCAATATTTGCAGTTAAGGGACAATCTATATATCAAAAGAAAAGTCCTAATGAGTACCACAACACTAACATATAATAACCCCACACAAGTATTCAGAGGCCATGTAAAAACATAAAAATCTAAAAAGTGTAATTCCCATAGGATAACATTGCAACTGTTACAAGCTGTAAGTCTGTCAGTCTTTGGAGTCAAGTGACAATCTGTATATGAAAAAAGGGTCTCTGTGAGTACTACAACACTAACACATAATACCCCCATAAAATATAGGGCCCATATTAAAAAAACATTAAAATAAAAAAAATTGGGGCCGGCCTAGTGGTGCTGAGGGCTGAGGTGCTGGACGCCTTACCTCGCACTACGCCGGCGACCCAGGTTTTGGAGCGAGCACGGGCCACTGGGGGTTGGCTGGGGAGGAGAAGGATAGAGTGCCCAACGGCTGCTCTCCTTCTCTGGGGGGCGGTTAACTGCAGGCTCCTGCTGCAATACTGCCATCTGGGAGAGCCCAGGGGGAGGTGCGGTAGGTGAAAAAGCAGTGTGGGCATTGGGAAAGGCGTCAGCAGAGGGGCGAGGTGGAGTGCGTCCCCAGCGTGGCCTCCTAGCTCCAGAGGCCCTCCATTGCCGACGTCTGGGGAAGAACACGGAAAAAAACACCTCGACTTCTCTTAGGCGATGACACCTCACTGAGAGGTCTCCGGGCTCATTGGAACAGACTCCGCTGCAGTGATTCCACAATACAAGTATGTTGGTTTGAGGAGGTAAGCATGGGGGGCCTCCCTCCTCACCCATACCCGGGGGGGTATACCGGGGGTAAGATGGTGTGGAACCATGTGCTCTAGGGGCAGATTTTGGTGGAAAATGGGGTCCTACAGTAGGGGATGTCTGAGAGAGTGGAGAAGGGAGGCAAGTAGGGTGCATAAATACATAGTCAAAAAAAATGAAAATTCTATCAGGCTAACATTGCAACTTTAACAAGCCATCATTCAATAACTCTGTGGAGTTATGGAACAATCAACATAACAAAAAATGTCTCAATGAGTACTACAATAGTAACACATAATATCCTCCCAAAAATTTAGAGGCCATATAAAAAACATAGAAATTAAAATCTGAAAATTACCATAGGATAACATTGCAACTTTAACAAGCCATAAGTCCATCAATAATTGAAGTTAAGGAACAATGTGTATAAAAAAAGTCCAAATGAGTACTACAACACTATTGCATAATCCTCCCAAAACAATCCTGGGGTACACACTGCACCCCCAAATTACCTCCAGTCTTCACCATGATACCAATTCCACAGTGAGAGTTTGATGATCATCAAAAATGCACCAAAGGTGTATTGGTAACTCATCATATGGGTGACTCAAATTGAGTGACTGAGCACCTGTTATGTGAGCTACCCTGAAAGGGTAGTGAAGCGCGGTTATAGCACAGGTCAAGGGAAGGATGATGAGTATGCAAGAGGGTAAACAGAAGAGTAGGGATAACGGAGAAGATACATGGGAGGTAGTGTGGTGTGGTATTGCTGAGCTGGCTGTGTGGTGTGGTGAGGGTGGCTGGATGCAGTGAAGAGGTTTCAGGGTTCGGGGCTCGGTAGGGTTATAGTTTTTGTTTGTAGTGTGTGCGGGAGTTTTACTCAATTTGTTTTTCAGGTTTCTCCCCCTCCCCAACATGCGCCCCTCTGGAGTTGAGAATCTAAATTAAGAGAGTGCGGAAGGGGGGTGAAGCCCCCTGCATGGATATTGCAGGCCGTGTGCACTGTTCTTGTCCTCAATGGGGAGTGTACAACACCGTTTTGCTTTTTGGCAGTGTACACTTGCTGTAACAGCGATCGCTATTTAGTGATCGCCGTTATGACACGAAACAAGGTGCATCTCATTTTGCACTACAACCATAGCAAATTTCAGAGTAAACCAACAATCATTTACTGACTTAGTAAAATAAAAAAAAATGCAAATTTGCCCATGTACAATCAACAGCCAGCAATTGAGAGGGACGCTTAATATATTTTTTCCTTTGAAGTGAGCCCCACAAAAAATAATTACAACCAAGCACATACATTGCTTTTCTGGAGGCATGGAAGTGCAGGGCCCTGGTCCTGAAGGGACCTGCATGAATGAGGATATGATTCTTCTATCTCAAAAAGTAAGGACATTTTTTGCAAACAACTGCATTATTGCACCAGTTAGGGTTCACATTAAAGCAACAAAATAGGGAAATGTGGCATTAGGCTTCCAACCCTAACTCCCCACCCCTAAGCTGGAAATGGAAAAAAAGATGAGTGTTTTCGCTGTCCTGACTGTTGGCAAATCAGGGGTGACGTCTTCCTTTGGGTACTCAACCCTAACACTCACTCCATTCCATAACCAGATAAGGTGACTTGTGATATGTTTTCTTCAGGCATGCTTACGGGCTGTTGGCAACATGTGGGGAGACACAGTTCTGTATATTTCAAGACTGTATCACAATGGGTTGAGCGTTAGAGTTGAGAACCACAAGAAAGACCCCACCTCTGATTTGCCAACAGTCAGAACAGAAAAAACCGTTGGAAACTCTAATGCCGCATTTCTAACTGGTGCATTAATGCAGTTTTTTTTTTTTTTGCAAAGAATATATATATATATATATATATATATATATATATACTGTATATTGCAAAAAACGTCAATGCATCAGTTAGGGTTAAAGCCTCAGAAGTAGGGAAATGTGGTGTTAGGCCACCGCCACCCTGTACAGATGAAGAGGGATTGGGGGGTGGCATTGGCATCTCTAGCCCTACCGCTCACCCCATTCTCCTATGCTGTGGCCACCCAGCTTATTTCATAATAGAATGTGGTGAGCGTTAAGGCTGGAGATGCCAATCCCGCCACAGATTACTTGGTTATTTGCTTACTTGGTTTTGTGGACAAAAGAAGACCTTTGCCCATCGAGATTCTCCCCCACATTGTGGGACATTTAACCCCACGTTTTTGATCGAGTAGCCACTTGTCTAGTTGATTTTTGAATATTGTCAGATGTTCACAATCGACTGTTTCTTGAGGCAATGTGTTCCACAGTTTAGGAGCCCTGATTGCGAAGAAGTTTTGCCTTTTGTTAGTTTTTGTTCTTCTAACTTCTAGTTGTTTACTGTGCAACCTGGCTACAATTTTCCTATTAGAATACGATATACCATGCGCATATATATCTAACCTCTGGCCCCTGTGCTTCCACGCATCAAGTTACAAGCAGGCATAGTGAAAATGCAACAAATAGTCATAACTGTGCCATCTTAAAAAATTTTCACCCCAGATGTTCAACATAATCTTCTTATCACCTCACCACATGTACCCAGTACAGAAAACTTTCAAATCCCTGTTGAAATGTAATTCTGCACAACTGTAACACCATTCTGTGCCACAGGTGCAGAAAAACATTTTTGGCACTGGCAGGATTTGAAAAATTACAGCTGTACTGTTCGTGAGGTGGTGTGAAAAAATGGCAATGTTGAAAATCTGGAGTGAAAATATGAAAAACTGGCAAAGTTACAAGCGGTGTAGAACCGCTCAACGCACGCCATAACATCGGGTCAGTGTCTTAGGGATTTTCACCATATTTTCAACATGGACTGTTTGGGACCTCCCTCTGCGAACACTGGCACTGTAATTTCATTAATTCATCCCGAAAGTTGATTTTGCACAGTGACCGCGCCATTCTGCACCCCAGGTGCGAAAACATGTTTCAGGCAGGATGGGAAAAATGAAAGCTGTACTGTTCATAAGGAGGTGTGAAAAATGGCAATGTTGAAAATCTGAAGTGAAAATATTAAAAATTGGCAAATTTACGAGTGTGTGTAGAAATTGAGCAACGCTTGTAACGCAGTAATTTTTTGGAATTTTTCACCAAATTTGCAACATGGGCTTTTTGGGACCCCACCTCATGAACGCTCATGCTGTCATTTTGTTAATCAGTCAAAAGGTGATTACACAGATCGACCACAGAATCACCTTTCGGGACTAACAAAATGACAGTGCCAGTATTCATGAGGTGGCGTCCCAAGAACCCATGTTGAAAATGTGGTGCAAAAATGTCAAAAAATGGCTGAGATATCAACATAAGTTGAAAACACCATTGACAGCCATTATACGGCGCTTACCTTGATTCTTCAGTTCGCGGTTTGGCTTTGAAGAGTGCAGACGTGTCCCAGTCCACAGAAGATCGAAGCCACTGATCTTGGGAGGTAAGTATGGGGTAAGTAGGGGGGTGCAGGGAGGTCGGTTGGGATGGGGAAGGGGGTATGGGGAGAAGACGAGGGACTGTTTTCTTTTTAACAGGTTGTTAAAAATTAAAAAAAAAGATGTGGGACTGTTTTCTTTATTTCAGGGACTTTGCATTGTTTGGGGATACTGGAAGTGGGTGCCCCAGTGTGTCCCTCAGTAGTGGTGGGGTGCAAATAAGTGGGGACACTGGCAGTGGGCTCCCCAGTGTCCCACACTGGTGGTGCTTGGGGGGGTGCTAGTACCGACATGGGGATTGGGCATCCCATGTCGGCAGAAAACTTTTAATTCAATGCAAAATATTTCAGTACACTGGGTGTGGGCTCCCCAGCATCCCACAGTGGCAGGGAGGGGGTTCTACAGCTGACATGGATTGGGCACCCCAATCAGCAAACATTGTTTTAAAATATGTGGAAAGTGACCAGAGGGTGGTGAAAAGGATTCCTTTTGCCACTCCTAACTTCCAGCTGGTGAAAAGGAAGTTAACGAGTGGCAAAAAAGAAACCTAAAGTGTTAATAAAACACCTTGGGAGACTGCATTGCATGCAGCCACGTAGGAATCAGTCTGAGAGTGTCCAGATGAACAAGATACATGCCTTGGTGTTTCTTGATAGCTTCATTTTTGTGGGTTTTTAATTGAAAAAACCCCCAAAACAACAGAAAACAAGATGGCGGCTCATGATCAAGGATTTTTTCTCACAAAGAGGGATTCCAAATCTCACAAATAAGGAATGATCTCATTAGACTAAATCCTTCTTCGTGAGATGAAATCCCCCTTCGCAAAAAGACATCTGTCTGAGAAATAGGAATTAAAACAATAACTTTGCAGCAGAATAACATTGATGCACAATATTTTCACTGTCTGTTCTGCTACCAAAGTTCTTTATACCCTACAAAATTCATGCAGAAATTCCACTCCATCTGGCTGCAAGGGGATGAGGAAAATCTGAGAAAAAAAAGTTTTTTGTTTTTGTTTTTACTTTTTTATCACTATCTGGATCTTAGAATCTGCACATCTGACCAGAATGAAACATTCCACATCGAGAGATCTACCCCACAGGACAGCACATACCAAATTTCGTGCAAAGCCATTGATCGGTTGCAAAGTTATTAAAAGTGCAAAATTTCAGATTTAACATAGAAACTGCTGCTCAACTCTAACTATAGAAGCGCTATAGTGCCACTATAATATATATATATATATATACACACATATGTAATAGATAACCCACTCTAGGGTGTGGTCATGCTCTGATATACACACAGTCATGTGATGTGTTTTAACCAACCAGCAGAGATAATAGTTCCCACCCATTTTATAAATATATATATATATATATATATACACATACACACACACACAAATATATAAATATATTTATAAGATGGGTAGGAAAAATCATGTCTGCTGATTGGTTGAAACATATCACATGACCATGTATATCAGCACGACGCAACACCTGCACTTTCACCCCTCCAAAACAATTTTGCTTATTTATAAGATAGATAACCCACTTCTAGGGTTCATGGTCGCGCTCTGATATAAGCACGCCTTGGTGGTTAGCACCTGCCTAGCACTGCGGCATAACAACACATACCAAGGCATGCGGAATCAGAGCGTGACCACACACCTTAGAGTGGATTATCTATTACAGATATGTATACATATATATACGCATACACACACACACACACACATATATATAATTGCAAAAACTTTGTTAATGCATCAGTTAGTGTTGAAGCAACAAAAGTAGGAAAATTAGGTGTTGAGGTTGAGACCCTAGCACCCCCCACTTTACAGACTAACAGGCGTGGGTGTGCCTGAGTCTGGCCCTCTCACCCCATTCCATGTATAAGAAAGCTGACATGGTACAGTATAGGAGAATGGGGTGAGAGTTAGGCCTGATGACCCCAAGGCACACCCCGTCGCCTGGTGGTCTATGGATGGTGGGGGTGGGGTGGGGTGGAAGGAAGGGGGTGTTAGGGTCTCAATCCTAATGCCTAATTTCCCTACTTTTGTTGCTTCAACCCTAACTGATGCATTAACAAAGTTTTTTGCCATGAATTTGCTTACTTTTTGAGAAAGTGTAATGTCGCCTCATATGGTTTTCAGTTTTTTCGTAATGAACTGTCATCTCCCTGTGGGACCTTGAGCTCCTAGTATTACATAATGGATAATCCTGCAGTACCATTACTGCCTAATGGTATCCATATTTGGGAGCATCTACCTATAATGGCCCTGCACTACCATGCAACAGTTTTTTGAAGTGCACAGACATTGTAATAAGCTGTCATCTCCCTGTGGTAGCGCTGGGTCTTCTGGGCCCTGCGCTACCAGTATTGCATAATGGATGGCCCAGCAGTCCCATACTGCTTAATGGTATCCATATGTGGGTGTGCAGGGCCCTGTGGGCCATGTGCTCCCACCCACCTACCTATAATTGCAGAGATGTGGCACAGACCTAGAAACATTGCGAGTAACCATTGTGCGGCAAGTGGCGCAATATCTCAGTAACAGTAGCAACCTTGGAAAAATGTCCACAGCAGTTGTGCTCATTGACTGGTAACCTGCATGCATGCTTAGCTACATTTAGCGAAAAATCCATATCTTGAACCATTTTCGAGATATAGGCACGGAAAGGTGCCACGTTCACCACAATGTTATCCTATGGGAAATTTCTCAACTTCGGAATGCCATAACTATGGAATCAATACAAATTTTTACAACAAACCAGCATAAGTCACATCTCTGGGACACCCCTTTCTACCCTGCAAATGTCAAGCCAAAAGTCCTGTTTCTTTGCAGTGAAGTGACAAAGAAACAGCAACCTTTAAAAATCCCTGTTCGTGAGCTGTCAAAATCCCTATTCATGAGCTTTCAAAATCCCTGTTCATAAGAAATCCCTGTTTGCGAGGCAGGGCCATCTGTTCGTCGTCTCACGAACAAGGATTTTGACACCTCACTAACAGGGATTTCTCATGAACAAGAATTTTGACACCTCACAAACAAGGATTTTCTTTTTTATAATCTCTGTTTGTGAAGTGTCAAATTCCCTGTTCATGAGTCAAGTTCCTGTTTGTGAGGTGTAAAAATCCTTGTTTTTGAGAAATCCCTGTTCGTGAGATAAGGCCATCTGGTCGTTGTCTCACGAACAAGGATTTTGTCAGCTCGCGAATAAGGATTTTGACATCTCACAAACAAGGATCGGAAGTGAGTCATGAAGAAGATTTTCAAAATAAAAAATGTCCATTTCTTTGAGAAAAGTAAATAGAACCAAAGCCATGGGTTTGTAGGGGTATCGCTCTGAACAAAACCCATACTTCAGTCTCCACAGAAGACATCTGTGGGGCAAGTTACAATGTTTTGTGTTTTCGCAAAAATGAAAACAAGATGGCAGCTTGTGAACAGGGATTTAATGAATCCCTGTTTGTGAGCTGTCAGAATCCCCATTCATGAGGCCAAATCCTTGTTCGAGGCTGTGCGGCTATCCAAAAGACTGAACAGAGCATGCTCAGAACCTGGAATTTCAAAATTGAATAACTTTGGAACAAATTAATATTTGTTCACCAAACGAATGCTGACATGTTCTTTGGGGCAAACTCTTTCTACCTTGAAAATGTCACGCCAAAATTCCAAACAGTATAGGCACAGCACAATGATGAAAAATTAGCAAAAATGGGTGAAAAAAAGCAAAAACCACACTTTTTTCACTATGCACTGCGCAAAATCCGCACATACGATCAAAATGAAACTTGGCACATCAAGAGATCTATCCTGCAGAACTGCGCATAGCAAATTGCAAACCATAACCTCCCTCCCAAGAAACAAAAGGGCAAGACCACACAAGCAACCATAGACTGCTATCATCAGGTGTGGCAAACAACATACAACTGTTTCTAGATGACACAAACATAGTAGCACTGATGTGCTAACTTTGTGGATTTGTATCGGTGGCATACACACTGCAAAGAATACACTGTCACTTCTGGCTACAGCTGGAAGTCCACGGTACTCAAATCAGAACACTACTTATGTCTACAGAAGCAGAGGCCCCTATAGCCACAGATACAAATCAACAGTACTCAAATTACATCACTTGTTCTGTATGAAGAAACACTGGCCAGTGATTCTACAGCCACATATACACATGCACAGTATAAGACATATACATTGACTTCTGGCTGTAGAAGCACAGGCACTGCAGGGCCTGCTCTTCTGCAGCCACATATGCAAATTCATGATACTCAAATCGCAACTCTACGTCCGTCTTCAGAAACGCAGGTCCCTGCAGGGCAGTGCTTCTGCAGCCACGGTACACATGCACACTGTAAGGCATACACACTGATTTCTGGCTGCAGATGCAAATCCATAAATATACCATATCAGTGCTACTGCATTGTGTCATCTGGAAACAGTTGTATGTTGTTTGTCTTACCTGATGATTATTGGTTGTAGTTGATTGTGTGATTTTGTTCTTATGTTGCTTGGGGAAGTGTGGAGTTACATTCGGAAACCCTAACACCCCATTTCCTTTCTTTTATTACATTAAATTGAACCATAACTGGTGCATTAACACAGTTTTTAGCAATGAATGTCTGTTTTTTTTTTTTGAGAACATCAATAAACTGGAATTATAACAGTACCTCTTGCTGTAAAAGTGCTGGTCCCTGTTAGGACAGTCCTTCTTCAACCAGAGATAGACATTCACAGTTCAAGAAATATATAGCCACTTCTGGCTGCAGAAGCACAGACCCCTGTGGAGCCAGCACTTCTGCAGCCACAGATACACAGTCACAGTGCAGGAAATATACAACCACTTCTGGCCAGTATAGAATATGCAAAAATGCTCCACATCTCAACAGAGACTGCTAGCTACCTCTGTTCAACCCTTTCCCCCCAACCAATGTTTGGACAAAAAGTATCTGCTCAGACTCTGCGAACACTGCCCACATCACCATCATTAACTGCATACTCACCGTCTACTCCACCCCATTCATAGATACCATTAGCTGCATGTTCAGTATCACCTAAAATACATGTCATAATTAAATCATGTACAATCAGTGTAAATTCTCCCACTGCAGTGATCAACTACCAGAACTGTACACTCAAACATTCGCTCCAGCATACACACATACAAACATCATCTCCAAAATGTGCTGACTCATTCTGTCCAAAACTCCACAAATAGCATCAAATACTGAATTATTGCCATATATGTTTACCACAGAATTGAACGCATAATAGTGTCTTTATAAAATGGTTTTGTAAAACTACCTAAAACGATTTAATAAACGGTTAGAGAAATGAAGAAATTGTGTATTACCTTCCTTTACAGTGTGCTGATAGTATTGTTCCAGTTAGAATACTTTTAACATTTGCATCTCCCTGCCATTAAGCACCTGCAAAAACCTTTTCTTCCCTTATTTAAGTAATGGGTTTTTGAGCGCCATCCACTTTTGTTTGTATGCTGTAAATAAATATGCATGTCACATTGCAACATATCAATTGTGACATTAAATTTGAATTTGTGTAAGAAATTATGAGTCTGTGCGAATTAACCCAGTCTGATACAGAAGTGCATCGAGCTGTCTGTGGATTCTGGACAAGAAAATGATACAGCATGGCTTCCTTAATTTTTGCTTTTTGTTAGAATGCTACAGATGTTGAATAGGTACAGTAGTTCTGTGGGAGTTTCTCAGACTTCTTGGTGCAAATCATAACTTAGGCTGAGGATTTCTTCAATAACTCAGTGGTATGAAGGACAGTACTTTCTAAATTACCATCATCTTTTTGAATACAAGCAATGGCATATAACAAAGTGAATCGGCATCTTCATTTACTTCCATGCTCCAGCCCTCCCACACTTTATTCAAAATTATCAAATGCCTAATTTAATTAAATTGACTATTTCATTCAGTTTAATTAAAATGGAATGAAAAATGAAATCCTGAATGTTGGCAAATAAGAGAATAGAATATATGTAAAATAAAAGCAGAAAGGGATGTTCCCACTACTAACACTAAGTAGTTCAAACTGCCAGATGGACAGTGTTGTTAGTGAATGGGTAACATGATAAACTGTTATACAAAAATCTAAGATGATTATAATTGTGACAGAGATGTGCAGTATACATACATAGATATGTATATATATATATATATATATATATATATATATATGTATATATATATATATATGTGTGTGTATATATATATATATATATATATATATGTGTGTGTATATATATATATATATATATATATATATATATATCTACATACATACATATATATTCTTTGCAAAAAACTACGTTAATGCAACAGTTAGGGTTGTTCCACAGTGACAAAAGTGAGGAAATTTGGCGTTAGGGTTCAAAACCCTAACTCCACATTCCCCCACCACCACACGCACATACATGCAAGTAGGGGAAGGACCAAGGCAACACAAGCAATCACACACAACCAGTAGGAGGTGTATACCTGTGTTACAGTAGGAAGTGGAGAAATCCAACTTCAGGTATCATACATTATTTATAAAGTTGTTCTATGAGATTAGTTCCCCTAAAGGTGAACCAAACTGGCAGTAGTGAAAACTGCGTACCTCGCTTTGTCTCAACATATAGGTGGTGAAAGGCATCATGGGTGCCACAGTGTGAGTCTATGGGAAATTGCTCAATTTTGGAACAGTGTAACTTTGTCATCCTAAAGTATTTTAGCTCCAAAGCAGGAAAAGGCACATCTGTGGGATCGGGCTTGCCACCCTGCAAATTTCAGCCCAAAGGACCTAACCATTTGCTTGCAGGATGATGGCAAAGATATGCAGTCATCAGGAGCATACTTTCGCAAAATACTTTTTCATACACCAAAGTGTCGCAAACGGAAGACACGAGAGTGTCACATTTGCGAAAGTAAGTAAACTAGTGTCTCAAAATATCGTCGCAAACACGAAAGTGTCGCAAACTGAAGGCAAGAGAATGTTGCATGTGCAAAAGCATGTAAATAATGTCACAAAATACTGTCGCAAACACGAAAGTGTTGCAAATGCATAGTATGACACTGTCACATTTGCAAAAGTGATTTTCGGAAAGTGCAAAATCCTGTTTTGGATCTTGTGGCCCCAAAATACCATACAGTATCTGTATTCTGTGTTATGTGTTGGTGGCAGTGTGTGGCCCAACATGCCCAGTTGTCCATAGTGATATGTGTTTTGCAGTATGTGAAATGTCCAGGATCAGAGTTAGCAGTCACAACCCCATGCCACAGCCCAACATCTGTTGGTGTGAGGAAGAATGGAGCATGGGTGTGTGGTTTTGTGGTTTAGATAGTTGTATGTTATTTCTGTTACCTGCTGCTGGTTGTGTGTGATTGGTTGTGTTGCCCTGGTCCTTCCCCTACTTGCATGTAAGTATATGTATATGTGTGTATGTGTGTGTGTGTGTGTGTGTGTGGGGGGGGAATGTGGAGTTAGGGTTTTGAACCCTAACACAGAATTTCTTGACTTTTGTCACTGTGGAACAACCCTAACTGTTGCATTAATGCAGTTTTTTGCAAAGAATTTCCTTACTTTTTGAAAAAGCATAGGTAAGTACACTGTTGTGCAAGTTGGTGGGAGCATGGGGCCCAAACCAACTTGCATATTTCTCCACAGCATTACAATATAAATAGTGAATCACATGTATTGGTGATTGGGCCTTGTGCTCCCACCACATTGCCCAGCACTGCATAACAATATACTGTACATGTGCTGTACCTTTTGAGCTGTTCTGTACCTTATAATAGGATCTTCCTGAGCACCCCAAAATGTGCTCACCATAGTTTTCACAATACACTTAAATACTTTCCCATTAACTATAATGACCATGCACCATAATTCAGCAACTGTGACTGCCAGTGACCCGAAAATTGTCACAGTCGAAGGTGTATGATTAATCTTTCTACATCCCAAATTCCAGGCAAATTGGTCACACGGTTCAAAAGCTATTGAAGTGGAACAAACCAAATTTCTATTCATCAGAGTGGCATAATTCTGCACCTGTTTTAGTTTTACACACCAAACCAAGGCAAGGTACGTCCAGGGCACTAGGGCTAGCTACCCTATAAATTGCAAGCCAGTAGTAGTACGCCTAATCCAATGGGGAAAACATCAACTGTGTCAGCCAATATCTCCCCAATGAATTAATTTAGCAGCACTTAAAGAGCATAATTCACAGCTGTAGGACATCCCCTCAACACCCTCCGGATTTCAATCAAAAAGACCAACCATTTAAGAGATATTCAATTTTAAAGTTTGTGCACCTTTAAGAATTCTTATGTCTTGAGAATCGGCCATGACTGCCACAAAATGGTAGACCTCGTGGCCGAAAATGCGCTAAAATGGCAGATCTTGCGGCTGTAAATTCTTTGACCGTGAGGGGGGCAACCTCAAATGGTAATAACTCTAGAAAGGAACAATATTTTTTCACCAAACAAAAAGTGGCATGTTCCCTGAAGAAAGAGCTGTCTATGTCCCAAGTTTCAGCCCTATCAACCACACAATGGCTGCACAGCACCACAAGCAACACAGTGCTCAAAGTATCAAAAACTGGATTTATGTCACTTTGCTGCGCAAAAACTGTATGTCGGACTGAAAATGAAAATGTGCAATATACATTGTGAATGGTATGTGGTGGTGGGAGTGTGGGGTCTGAACCATGCTGCCCATGTCTGCATAATAACCATAACAGAAACACTAACAGTAATGGTAAATGTGACTGAAACGCAAACGCTAATGGTAACTGTAATGCCAATACAAAAGTAAATGCAATCACTGTTACGGTAACACAAGCGGAAATGCAAATGGTAATGCAAACAGTAACGGTAATGGTGACACAAATGCTAACACGAAAGGAAATGGTAATGGTAACATAACTGCAAATGCTAACAGTAACAGTGACGCAAATGTAAATGGAAACACAAATGGTAATGGAAACACAAACCATAATACAAATGGTGAAGGAAACACAAACGTAAATGCAAACACAACTGGAAACGGACACAGAAATGGTAATGGTAACGGTGACACAAAATGAAACAGTAACGCAAATGGTAATGGAAATGCAAGCGCAAATGCAAACAGTAACAGTGATGCAAACGGAAATGGTAATGCAAATGGTAACAGAAATACAAACGTAAATGCTGACAGTAATGCTAACTGTAATGGTAACGTTGAGGGAAATGCAAAGTGAAGCGGTAATGCTAGCGCTAATGGTGATGCAAATGGAAACAGTAATGCAAACACAAATGATAATGGTAAGGGAAATGCAAATGCAAATGCTAACACAAACAGTAATGAAAACGCAAACGGTAATGGTAATGCAAACAGAAATGGAAAAGGAAACAGTAACGCAAACGAAAATGCAAACGCAAATAGTAACGCACATGGTGACGCAAACGGAAATGCTAATGAAAATGGTAATGGAAATGCAAATGGTAATGCCAATGGAGACACAAAAAGAAATGTAAATGCAAATGGTAATGCACAGGGTGATGCAAACAGAAACACTAATGCAAACGGTAATGGAAATGCAAGCAGAAACGTAAACGCAAATGCTAACAGTAACAGTAACGTAAACGCACATGCTTTGTGTTTGAAAGAGGTGCATCCAGAAGCACAGTGAATACAAGGAATGTGGGCATAATAGTGGCCCTTGGACTGGAAAATGAGGACTTGGAATACTAAATTGCTTATATCTCAGGAACCGTACGACGTTGAAAAGAAATTAGAATCTCATATTTACAACTTTCCAGGCTAGTTTTGCACTTAGCCCCCTAGTGGGGGTCTAAGCATTTTTGCTACGAAAAGTCTGTATCTCCAACCATTTTCGAGATACGGGACCTGAAAGGCACGGTGGATGCCGTAATGTTACCTTATGGGAAAAAATTGTTGACTTTGGAGTGCCATAACTTTGCAGCATAGTAATATTTTGGCACCAAACCACCAAAAGGCACATCCGCGGGATGCTGGCTTTCTTCCTTGCAAATTTCAGCCCAAAAGACAAAACTGTTGTTCTGCAGCATGGTGGCAAAGATTTCCTATTGTTTTGGGCATACTTTTGCAAATTACTTTCGCAAATCACGACACTTTCGCCAAAAAAAAAAAAAACTCATGAAAGTGTTGCATTTGTAAAACTACTTTGCAACACTACTTTTTACAAAATTTTAAAAAACATATTTCTGGGGTGTCCCCCCCCCCCCCAAAAAAAAAAAACACAGCTAGCAACCTCAGGACTTGACTAGGTGAACACAACAAGAATTGTGTCCCTAGAGGGTCCCCAATTTAAATGCCAAGCATTTTTGTGACCACCAACTGAAAAAAAAAATGGCTGAATCACGAAAGTAAAAGGGTCATTTGCGACAGTAAAAACTGCATTTGCGACACTTTCGCATAGTTTAACTTTTCCCATAGACTATAATGGGATTCAGGTTTTTTTGAATAACTTTTGAACCGTTTAATATTTTTTCACAAAATCTTCTAAAGGCACATCGAGGAACCTGGTTGCATGTTCCCTGATGTTTTTGGACCGATCACACAAACTGTGCGGGCTGTAGGCGTGAGCAAAGAAATGCACAAAAATCCATACTTTATGTGTTTCGTTGCACTGTAGCTCCACAACCGTACATCCGACCATGATTCAACATGCCAGATCCAGAGATCTATGGTACCAGACCATGCATTCCACACTTCAGGCAAATCTGTCATACAGTGGCAAAGTTAGTAAGGTGCAAAATTTCAGATTTAACCTTAAATGGGGTACTCAACCTTAACTATAGTGGCACTACTGTGCACTATAATATATGTGTTGCAAAAAACTTTGTTAATGCTTAAATTAGGGTTGAACCACACAAAGGCAGGGAAATCAAAAATAAATCATTAGAGGTTAGGTATATATGAAATAGGATATCAGTCCTGTGAGGTCCTTGCTTCTGGTAAATCTCAACCCTAATCCTGTCCACCCCCAGCCACCAACCCAATCCTTTTAACTGTCCTGTACTGAGAAAAGAGATAGAAAACAAAAAAAAACAAAAACAAAGTGGTAAATTAGGCAGCCTCTATTGTGCCATAAACATGATGACTCTCTTCATGTTCTGTAAGGTACATACAGTACCATGTCTTAACTCCTTTGATGAACCTTCCATACTGTTGCATGTCTGCTACTCATTTTCACAACTGTGGCCAATTTTGGGGAAAGGCAAAAAAAGATACATTCTCAAACTACAATCTTCATACACACTAAAGAAAAGAAAAGCAAACTTTATTTGTAAAAAGCGTCTTTCTAACAATCAAGACGCTTGTACAATACAATAAATAAACATCAATTAATAAATACAACAATTTAAAATACAGTAAATAAAACAGTAGCTTAAAATAAGAATTTGCTAGGCTAAATAAATATATTTGTAGCTTAATAATCAGAATATGCTAGGCTAAATAAATATATTTTAAGAGCAGCTTTAAAACTCTGGATGGTCAGGCAATCTTGCACCCGATGAGGTAGAGAATTCCACAGGGTTGGAGCCATAAAACTAAATGACTGGGCCCCAGATGTCTTCAGACGGACCCTGGGAATCTCTAGCAATCCCTCATTGGTGGATCAGAGAGAGCGGGAGGGACAGAAGGGGTGAAGGAGATCTTGCAGGTAACCAGGTCCCTGATCGTGTAGGGCCTTATAGGTGAGCAAACCAACCTTGATAGTGATTCTCCACTGTACTGGCAGCCAGTGCAGTCCGTGGAGCACAGGCATTATATGATTGGACCTAGAGATACCAGTCAATAGCCTAGCTGCCACATTCTACACTAGCTGCAGACAGTGGATCTCAACCCCCGGTAGCCCTAGGTAAAGGGCATTGCAGTAGTCAAGGTGGGAGGTAACGAAGGCATGCACCAATGTTGGAAGATCATCAGGAGGAACCAGATGTTTCACCCAGGCGATATTCCTCAGATGGTAAAAAGAGGTTTTGACAAATGCTGACACCTGAGGTTTAAGGGTCAGACAGTCATCAAAAATAATGCCCAGGTTCCTCACCTGGTCTGAGGCAGTTAGCTGAACATCCCCAAGCCATAATCCGGAGGGTAGTCCCGCCAACAAGCCCGCCTCCTGATGAACTGGGTCCACAACCAACACCTCAGTTTATTCTGGGTTTAACCGTAGCCAACTCACATTCATCCAATCTAAATCTAATCCAAACTAAGTACAGTGGCAGAGATGCTGTTGCATGGGGGCATCAATTACTGTGTTTGTTGGGTGGGTGGGTGAAAGATGAAGGTGTTTGTGGTGTAGAGAGACTAACTGCTGTTCAGGGGTCGGAGAGAAATGCCGATGTTGGGAGGGTTGATGAGAACTGTTGTAGTTGTGGAGGAGCCTTCACTGGCTGTTTTGGGGTGTAGGCAAGAGATGTCAGTGTTCCGGGGAGACTTCAGCTGCTGTTCGGGGCAGGGGGAGAAGTCAGAGTTTGAGGCAGGAGGGCAGACTTCAACTGTTGTTCAGGGAGGTGTTTCTAGACTTCATGTCTTAAATTTAAGACATACAGAGAGAATGTATAGTGACTGAAAACAATAAACTACTTTACAGCAATGATCAACAGCAAATAACACTTACGTTTCTGAATATCTGGCCTCAACCTATTCAGACTTTTTTTATACTTGTTTTGGGATTGGGTTGTTTTAAGTGCAAACCAAAAACTCTTTGGTTGCACATCATTTAATAAATAGCAAATAATTCTTGGTTTGCGACCCAGAAAATTGGCTCTCTCGCTAAGCTGGAGACCCAAGATTTTTGCAGTGCCCAGAAATGGTATTTCTGGGCCAATTTAAATTAAAAAAAATGACTACCAGAATCTAGCTAAATAGAAGCCATTTACAGGTAATTTTTTCCATGGTTGATGGAAAATACGGCAGTACCAGTCCTCTTTTTAGTAACTACCACTGTACATAGGTTTAGGTGTTTTTTTTTTGAAGAGTCATAATTTTTATGTATTTTCCCAAGACATTTTTCACAAAAAATATTTACCATCACAACTTAAACATTTTTTCTTAAGACCCAAACATCCAATTAGTTGCAACCTTTAAAACAACTTCTAAAAGAAGAAGTTTTGGGTTGTGTCAGAGGGTCATGCTGGAAACCCTGCTGAGCATGCTCTGAAGCCAGATTTCAAGACCGTATAACTCTAGAACTGATTAATATTTGTTTCATGAATCATTCAAAGGGCACACCCTTGGCACAAGCCACTTTTGCCCTGAATGTTTTAGAATAAAATTTCAAGCCATCTTTGCTGTAGGTGAAAGCAAAAAAAAAAAAAAAACAGCCAGCAAGGCGTGATTTTATGTTTTGTTGTATGTACCGCATCTTGGAATCTAGATGAGCATCCGTCTTGAAACTCCCCACATCTCAAGAAATTGCCACCCAGATTGCACATGCCAAATTTAGTGCAGTTTTCATCAAACTGCTCCTGATTTATTAAGGTGCATAAATTTGGGTTTAACATTATACTGCCTGTGCACCCCTAACTATACTTGTGCTATCACACTATATCGGGGATATGCAATGTCCAGCATGAAAATAAATTATTTATTTTGACTGGCTGGTTATAACTTCTATTAACCTGGGTCTATAGTGGTGATGCCAGGCTGTTCAGAATAAATGATTTAGAGGCAGTATAGCATAGTGGTTAAGGCACTGAACTGCAAACCTGGAGACCTGGGTTTGAATCCCATCAGCCCCCACTTACATACTGTGAGATTTTGAACAAGTCACTTAACTTCCTTGTGCTCCCAGGTCGCACCTGGAAACAAGCTCCGGCTCAGTGTGCCTTTCCTGGTTAAACAATTTCCCCTCCCACCCTCATTTTCATGGAAACTGAGGCATGTACCATTTATGAGCTAGAGTAGAAGTAAATAGTTTATTTTCACTCCAGATCACCTGCCCAACAAAATAAATGCATTTATTTGCAATTATTTGTACCCAATGACACTGTATGTGTATATATCTATATCTAACTCTATAAAGAGAGAGAGAGAGAGAGAGAGAGAGAGAGATAGGAGAAACACATTTTGTATATGTCATTTGTACTGGGACACATGGAGCTGCCCTTAATTTAACAATTATCCCAACCTCCTTTGCCTATATAGGCCGATACTTTGTAATTATAATAATCTCTTACTTGCGTTTATTTATCATTATTTAAGCTTTTTTTAGTTCTTACTTATGGACCTTGCTGCAGAAATGACAACATTGAGCAGCCTAACTGAATGGGGAAGTTGCATTGCTGTGTCAGTGAGAACACAATAAGCTGATTCACTTGCAGCTGCGAAGAATAATAAATGCCAGTGAGACTGCTATATGGATCACTTTCCTTTAGCAATAAGATGTAAGCTTGAGCAACTGACTAGTGTATGCATGAGTGTGTGCTACAGAATATAGTTGTGATAAAGATTTGTAGAGTGTTGGTTGTTCTGTGATAGCCGCACGCCTAGGTGCATGGTAAGGCACGAGGCTGAAGGCCGAGTATTCTTCTGCACCTAGGCGTGTGGTTATCAGAGAACAACCACACCCTGGAGTGTCTTATTGCACTTATAAAATGGGTCATGATTAGGAAAAAATGACACCAAGTACAGTAGTTTGCCTTAATAAAATGTTTTAACATTTATTTAAATAAGGTCTAGAGAATTTCTTAAAAAAGGGAGAAAAAAATTGTCCCTAACCACACTGTTTGGGATGGTCAGAATAATAACTTGCTTAGAACCGCATGATGCACTACTTTTTTGGGGGTGGTTAAAATAACAGAAAAAAAAAATCCCCACAATGTGGAACATTTTAGATTTACTTGTTGAAACTGATGAATTGCACCTTGCCATGGAATACAGGATTTATGAGTTTGAAAGACATGTTTTCCAGCACTGTATTTCCTCTTGATGGTGTTTCATGCGCATTTTCAGTGAACTCATTTTCAGGCTCAAGCTTTTTTTTTTTTTTTGCTTGTAGGTTCCATTTCTTGATTCTTGCTTGAAGATTCTATCTGCTGATTTCTCTTTTGTACTGTGTGCCATTATAATAATACTAATTTTATTTATATAGCGCCTTTCAGAATATCAAAGTGCTGAACAAATTAATATTATGAATTCAAATATCCATACAAAACATAAAAACATATAAAGACACTTCATAAAATACATCATAAAAACATAATAATAATTCCGCTCCACTTTTTCTGGTCTTTGGCAGAGGCACTCCAATAGCTTCTCAAGCTTTCTTCTGAATTGTGCTCTATGACTGCCATAATTTTCCATGCTTGCAGTCTGGCAGTAGACAGTAGTTGCACAACTATGGCTCTAATAGAGTCAGGGTTGCACTGGCCTGGTCGGATACCCAGAGATTTCTGGGTGGGCCCTCCTGCCATGTACAGCATAGCATACAAGTGGAAGGAAACTGCCAGAGAGAAACTACTGAGGACAAAAAAAAAGAAAGAATTAATGTGGGTGTAGAGGACAATTGAGTCACACTATCAGTGTTGCACTGGACCCCTCTGCATTTGTTGTTCACCGTGGGGGGCCGGCACCATCAGTCAGACCAGTAACCTTTGAAATCAGACACAGCACAAAGTCTATCATCCTGCCCCATCGCACCTTCCTTTTTTATTGCCAAGTCCTGTAGTAATGATGTGATTGGGGCATGAATGTGTGTGTGGGGGGTGATGAGCACTCATGGCAGGCGGTTTCAAAAATGTATTGTGTACTGGTGACTGTCTGGCATGTCCGCATCCAATTATGGCAGATTTGACTACTGCAGCTAATGAGGCAAGCATAGGGGAGAAAAACAGGCCACAGTCTTCGTGGCAGAAGACCAGAGAACTTTTCCTTTTTTTTTTTTACATTTTGTAAGCACCCTAGCGTCAGTAATGAGGCGAGCGTGGAGGAGACAGACAAGCCACAGAGACAGAGGCAAGATAAGAGTTGAGACTGAGACAGAGAAAGTTTCCCCATGTTGTTTAGAGGGACGTTGCTGTAAGTAAGTTCAACCTGATTAAAATATTGTTCTTTAGTGTCGTGTCTGCAAAAGTACAGTACAGATAATTAAAAAATGTTGTAAAGCAGCTTGCATTTGGAGGGAGCAGAGCCGAAGCGGGACAGAGGAGGCAGAGTAAACTACAGAGACTGGAAATTATCTGACTCTCTTGTCTCAAGGTCTCTTATAAAAAAATGAAATAAAATACCAAATAATGTAATAATAACTAACTGCTGCAGTAAATAATGCGCACTGTTGTAGGGTGGGACAGCAGGCAGTCAGCGAGTTGGGAGGCAGACAGAAGCCCGGTTTCAATTAATTTTCTGCTTTTCAGCTTTCATTATATACTGTGATCAACTGATAAACTTGTAAAATTGTACCAGCACCCACAACTCTCCCTGACTCTCTCCGATCCCACCCCACACTGACCATGTACCCTGGCCCACGGCACCCACCCCCTGGATGTCTTCCTGCTGCCTACCCTGGCTCCCCATGGTTGCTACACATCCTCGCCCTCCTGACCCTTCGAACCCTGCCCATTCCTTGCTCCCCTATGGCCTCCTCCCCATCTCAACGTACCCCCGGAAGTTGACATACTACCACCCCCTGGTCAGAGCCTTGGTCTTCCTACTACTCCTATCGGGTAATATACATCCAAACCCAGGCCCTGCCCCCTCCAGCCCACCAGCTGGGTCCACCAGTCTCCACATAGCCTCCATGAACATATGCAGCGTACTGAAAAAATTTGATGCCCTCCAGTGCTGGGCCATGCTATATCAACCAGACATCATAGCCCTGGTTGAAACCTGGCTGTCCAAATCCACCCCTGACTCCTTTGTCTCCCTCCCAGGCTATACCCGATACCAAGAGGACCGAGTAGGAAAACGTGGGGGTGGCTGTGCAATCTATACCAGGGACACAATCATCGGACAAGTGCTCCCTGCCCCTGCTCTTGTAAATGGAGTACAGGCCCTTACCCTCAAACTTGCCCCTGACCCCTCCAGGGGCCCTCTATTTCTCACCACTGCCTACATTCCCCCAAAGAACCAGAACCCGGCACTGATATCGTTAACAGAATATCTTGCCACCCTCCATCACAAGGCGGAGCAAATCCTAGTGGGGGACCTTAACGTGAACTGGCTCAGTGCCTCCTCTTCCACTACCCGAGATTCTTTCGCTGCCCTAGACCTGACACAACTCATTTCCCAGCCCACTAGAGTAAACCCAAAGAGAGGAACCAGTACCTTTCTGGATGTAATTATCACCAATCGCCCCAACAAACTCCATAACATCCAGGTCCTTCCAGACTCACTAAGTGATCACTCCCCTATCCTATTCCTTTGGCCGGCCCCCACTCCCAAACCCTCAGCCCTGACCACACTCCGTAGGCGCCTCTGACCTGGTGGGCTGATAAAACTCAGTTTCTCACCCAGATTACATGGTCCTCCATCCATCATGCACCCGACATAGACATTGCCCTCGCCTTTTTCTCCCAAACCTTTAACAAAGCCTGTGACCTCTTTGCACTCCTCACAAGAATTCGATCCAAAAAATGCAATGCACCCTGGGTTACCCCTGCCCTACTACAAATGATCAGAAATAGAGATAACCTCTGGCACGTTTCCACTGAAACAGGCCAGATGGCTGATAGACAGGCCTACAATGCTGCAAGGAACAGGTGCACATGGGCCATCCGTAAAGCCAAGGCCAACCATTACCAGGCCACCCTCACCTCCTCCTGGGAGTGTGCCCGGACTTTCTGGGACAATGTTAAACAACTAAATGGGAAATCACGCTCCCTTCCCCGATCCCAGCTCACTATTGATGGCTCTACCTCCACCGACCCTGCCTGCGTAGCAAACTGCCTTAATACCTCCTTTACTGACCTTAGCTCTGTCCTCCCCAGTAATTTCTTTGACCCTCCCCACCCTACCTCCCTGTCCTCCAACGCCCCAGCCCACCTACATAAGGTATCTGCAAAGGAAGCCAGACCGCTCCTAATTAAAGCACTAAATAGCAATAGTCCCTGCAGCAACTCTCTGGACCCCAGTATCCTCCAGCTGGTGCTGGATGAAGTCCTTGCCCCACTCACCAGCCTACTTAACTGATCGCTCTGTCTGGGGCAATTCCCCACTGCATGGAAAATGGCCATAGTCACACCCATTCATAAAGGGGGCAACAGGTTCTCCGCCGGGAACTACTGACCAATCTCAACCCCCCCCCCAAAGCCCTAGAAAAAATGGTGGGCATTCAAATCACTGAATATCTGACTATGCATAACATCTTATACCCAGAGCAGCATGGTTTCCATGCAGATCACAGTACTGGCACAGCACTAGTTGAGTTCTCCAATTTCCTTTACTCCTCCCTGGATGCCGGCTCCCTAGCTGGTGCGGTGTTTTTTGACCTCTCAAAGGCCTTCGACACTGTCTCCCACCCTCTTCTGCTGGATGCTGTCTTCCACACTGGCCCTCTCGCCTGGTGCACTAGCTATCTATCCACTCGCTCCCAATGTGTAAAAGTCAATGGGATACTCTCCAAAACTCGTCCTATCCACTCAGGGGTACCCCAGGGCTCCATCCTGGGCCCCCTACTCTTCTCACTCTATCTAAACACCCTGCCCAGCACATGCTCTGGCAAAATTCTTATGTATGCAGATGATGCTGTCATCTTTGCCACCCACCGCAATCCCATGTCCCTCCAGGATACCTTGCAACAATCCTACAATGATGCCGAAGCCTGGTTTAAAGAGCACAGACTCATCATTAATCTCAAAAAAACCAAAACAATGCTTTTTGCCCACCCCCTAAACAAAGCCTGCAACTTCCAACTCCCTATCCTCCCTAGTACCAAACAACCGCTTGAGCAAGTCTGCTCCTACAAATACCTTGGGGCTACTTTCGATTCAGCCCTCGCCTACCACACCCACATTGATGCTGTTGCATCCGCCACTAATACATGACTTGGCATCCTCTATCGCTATAAAAACTGCCTCCCTCCGATGCTCTCCGACTTGCGGTTACGTCTTCAGTACTATCCCTTGTCGACTATGGCCTGCCAGTCTATGGTGCTGCTGCTGACACTACCGCCCTCAACAAAATTTGCCTCACCCTAAACAAGGCCTGCATGCTGATTATGGGTGCCCCCAGGCTCACACATACTTGTCAACTCTATGATGAGGCAAAACTGCTTAACCTAGATAAACGGCTATGTTATCAAACCTGCCTTCTCACAAAAAAAACTCTACTGGGGCTATCCCCTCCTGGGGTGACAGCCTCCATCCGCCACACCCAACCCACTATTGCAACCCGAACCTCCAACAAGACCACTCTACTGGTCTCCATATCCAGGACCACCCATGGTCAGAGGTCTTTCTGCTACAGAGCTCCATCCTGGTTTAACTCTCTCCCTGCTCCCATCTCCAGTGCCCCCACAATCTCCAACTTCAAAACCACCCTTCGGAGCCAACTGTTTAACACTCGCAGCTGCTCCTGTCTCTAAATGTGGCCTCAATCTTCTCCATACCTGACAACGCCCACTGGGTCGCACTCCATTTCACCTCCCCGCTTTCTCCCCCGTTGCTTATTGCCTATGTTATTACTAGCATGTGCTCAGCTGTGTTCATTGTAATTGCTACTAAATTGTATAAATGTATGAAACCATACTGTGTAACTTTAAGTCAGTAGGCTTTTATGCTATAAGCTGAATTCTGTTTTTGTCTGTCCTCAATGTGACGAGGTACCTTTGGAAATGAGCCTCTGGCTCAAAGGTTGTAAACCGATGTACAAATAAATAAAAATAAAAATAATAAATAAACTGATACACCACAGTAGCCTCCCAACTTGCTGTCTGACAGCCAGTCCACCATACAACAGTGCACATTATTCACTGCAGCAGTTACTTATTATTACATTATTATAGCAGTTGGTATTTTTTTTATAACACAGACCTTGAGAGGAGAGAGATAATTTCCTGTCTCTGTAGTTCTCCTGCCTCCTCCATCCTGCTTCAGCTCTGCTCCCCCAAATGCACCCATGCTGCTTTACAACATTTTATTAATTTACCCATGAGGGAGTGTCCTGTGAACTTGGTAAGTGCTCAAAATAAAATGACCATTGATTAGCCTCTGCCACTAGTGTCTGAAATATAAGCTGACATGTCTGGGGGAATAGCAAGCAAGAACAGGGTGCATGCTGTGATTCAGCTGGTACAGAACAGCAATATGGGAAACTTTTCAAGTGTGTAGCTGGCAGCAGGCAGTCTGGGCATGGGGTGTGGTTACTCTAAAATGTAAACTGCATTGTGTCCCAGTGTAGTGTTTATTAAAGTTGTCCCAACAGATTAAGTGGCTCTTTAAGTGTAACATATATAGTGACAGCATTACTTGTGTCTTTGTGTAGGAAGCTGATGACCTTTCCAGGGCCACAATTTACCAAGATAGTTCCTGAAATGCTAAGATTTTACACATCACTAAATACTGTAGCACTCAGGAAATGTTTGTGTGCCCTTTAAATTGCCCTTCTGCATTTTTAAATGTTAGTGAAGTGAAACAGAACTCAGATTTTCATTCATCCACATGTGTAAATGAAGCAAACTAAATTGCATTTCAGATAAAAGTAGTAATTGTTGTATTTCAGAGCAAAAAGCTGATATGGCCAGAGCCAACAAGTTTGCACAGGGTAATAGCGTAGTATGTTTTCCTAAATATGGGGGGGCGGGTAGTAAAAGCACAGAGTTTGCATTACTAGTACCTTTGGAGATCAGAGGTCTGATTTTCCAAAAAACTTCTTAGGCACAATTTTTGTAGCTTTGTTATTGCATTTCAAGTGGACTTGAATACTCATTCAGTAGAAGAAGCAAAAGAAAGCAATTTCAAAATGCAAATAGCAGTACAGTGGGATTCAACCAACAATCTGCCTGTTTAGTTACTACTTTGTGGGTAGCAGCTATCATTTTCACACACACACTACTAAAAGAGTTTAAAGCATCCAGTGACACAGGGTGAAGTGTCCAGGAAAGCCCAGTATCTGATTAGTGTGGCTTCATGGTGCCCCCAAGAAAAATATAAACATTCATGATCTGCAAACATATTGTAGTATAAAAATATCAAGTTTGGTACAGCCATTAACTGCAAACCAGCAAATTGTCTTCCTGGGTTGCATCCAATCATTATGTCAAATGCAACATTTAACACAGTGTTATAAAGAAAGAAAGCAACCCTGTAGCTAGACCTGTATTGCTACCATAAAGGTCAGAGGAGGGAAACACCACCTCTCCTGCATATACAGTAGGTAACACCATTTTGTAATCCCAGCTACAAGCATACCCACAGCAGGACAGTCTGGCTAAGACAAAGAATCCTATCCGATAATTCAAGCTGGTATAACACTGCAGCCTGAGAAACAGGGTACTAGCAACACAAGAAATTAGCAAGGGTTTATAACAAACATACCCACCTCTCACCCCAAACAGCCATTTTTCGTGGTATACCTTTGTCACAAAAGCCATGGCAAACTCATCTCTAGGCTACTCATATACTATGTTTGCCCCCCCCCCAAACACACACATATTTATGTGTTATGCACCCTCAGCTATAGGGGTTGAGTTATTTGAAGTTCACCTGAACTGTCAGATACGACATACTGAACAAGTCCATTGATGCACTGCAACTTTGTAACAGAGTACATCATAGCCCAGACGATAGCAAGAACAGTCCCAATTTTTTTTAATCTTTTTTTTATCTTCTCTTGGAAAGCTTCTGTTCTTATGTGGGCAATGTTGCAATATGGTGCTGGTAGGCTTTCCGCAACACTTCAAATGATTCTGACTGAAATCACAGCAAATCACATAAAAATGGTGAGAATACAATTTTACATATATAAAGAGAACAAAAGAAATATATAAACATCAATTAATGTTAACAGTGATTCAGTTTTTAAGAATTGTAATCAGGTCAAATCTGTCACTGAGTACAGCTATTCAGCGCTTCTGAAGTACAGCATAAATCTAGAAAGACTCCCTCTTCAGAATCAAGCGGTCTAAATCCCCTCCACGTTACCCCAAAGCAACTCTGCCAGTGCACAGAATTTAAATGTGTGTCTGTTCACTGCTGTTTTTGTTCCTAGTCATATGCAATGCCAAGGTGTTAGTTACATCTCCTCTTGGTATTCTACTATGCAAATGTTGCCCCACCTTGACAATGGAGGGACAGAATTTGCATGATCGACAGGGAAAGTAACCCCTTCTTCAAAGGGGTTGCCTTCCCTGTGGATCATGCAAATTCTGTCCCTTCATTATCAAAACCAAAACCTTTACTACAATGAACAGAGAAAAGTATTAAGATTAGCCGTTCTGTGAAGTGTGTGACATCTAGTGTAGTTCATCTTGCCTCATGTGGGTGTGCCACATTTGTGGGCAAGACAACCCATGCCTTTAAAAATAGGGTGGGGGAATATTTCCATAGTATAGCCAATGAAGGTGTCATTAATGTCTTGGCAGTGCATGTGGCTAGGAAAAAAAAGCAGTGAAATTTAATGTAAGTTAGCCAGCCTGGGAGTGGGTCCCAAGATGGTAGCCTGGGTAAAAAATTGGCTGGAGAACAGGACACAGAGGGTAATAGTAAATTGAGTCCACTCTGAAGAAAGCGGGGTTACTAGTGGGGTACCACAGGGTTCAGTACTAGGACCGGTCCTCTTCAATGTCTTTATAAGCGACATTGCAGAGAGACTGGCAGGAAAAGTATGTCTCTTTGCAGATGACACAAAGATCTGCAACAGAGTTGATACACAAGGTTGGGTGGAAAGGATGAGAAGGGACTTGGCAAGGTTGGAGGAATGGTCAAATGTATGGCAGCTTAGGTTCAATGCTAAGAAGTGTAAGGTAATGCACCTGGGAAACAAAAACCCAGGGGAAGAGTACACAATGGGGGGTGAAATACTAACGACAACAAAAATGGAAATGGACCTGGGGTTAGTCATATCAGATGACCAAAAGGTGGGCAAGCAATGTGAGAGGGCAGTAAGGAGGGCTGGGGGGATACTGGGATGCATAGAGAGAGGCATCACCAGTAGAAAACAGGAAGTTGTTATCCCTCTGTACAGACAGCTGGTGAGACCCCATCTGGAGTACTGTGTGCAGTTCTGGAGACCCAATCTCTGCAAAGACATAAACAGGATGGAGGCTGTCCAGAAGAGGGCAACTAAAATGGTGCAGGGTCTGCACTGGAAGACATATGAAGAGAGCCTTAAGGAGCTTAATATGTATTGCCTCAAGGAAAGGAGGGAGAGGTGGACATGATAGAAACTTTCAAGTACCTCAAGGGAATCAACAAAGTCCAAGAGGGTAGCATCTTTCAGAAAAAGAGGTGTGCAAGAACAAGGGAGCACAATTTGAAGATGGGGGGCAGCTCAGAGGTAATGTAAGGAAGTATTTTTTCACAGAGAGGGTTATGGATGCATGGAACGGCCTTCCGGAGGAGGTTGTGGAGTCAAAAACAGTGGTGGAATTCAAGCATGCATGGGACAGTCATAAGGCAATTCTAGGGGTTGGGGGTAGGAAGAAGTAGGCTGTTGGTTAACTAGGATCTGCAGCTTATCCATTAGGTAGGGAAATGGGCATACTGGGTGGGCCAAGCGGTCCGTATTTGCCATCAAATTCTGTTTCTATGTTCTATGTTTATGTAATTGTAGTGATCAATAAATTTAAATTCTGTGCATTGGCTGGGTTGCTTTGGGGGAATATGGTGGAGACTTAATGTAGACCTAGACCACTTGCTCCTGAAGAGGCAGTCCTTCTGGATTTATTTATTTATTTATTAGCTTTTGGTAACCAGGTAAGTGTGTTAGACAAAAAAACTGCCTATTTTCAAGCACGACCCGGGAGTGTACAACAATGCAGAAGTCAGAATTACAGAGGACAGTCTGGTATTAGCACAAAAACACAGGACCACCATGCAGGGTGAACTTACAAGGGTACAAAAATAACAAGCACCCAAGTGTGGGTGGGTAACAATAAAACATCCTGGAGATTACTTAAGGTAAGTATTAAATACATAACAATATTGGGCATAAGGTGGGCAGGGGAACCAGAAAGGGATTAGGGACAACTACAGACACTAGGAGGGCTCAAGTAAGAAAAAAGTGCTTTTTTGAAAGAGTGGTGAGATGGGGAGTGCTTAATGTCAATAGGAAGAGAGTTCCAGTATTTAGGAGCAAGATGTGAGAAAGCTTGCTCACCCATTTTTGTAGAGCAGGGAGGAACGGCGAGCAGGGGAGCAGTCGATGACCTAAGGAGACGAGCTGGGGTAATGGGTTGAAGCATAGCTGCAAGCGCGTCAGGACACGGTGGACGTGATAAGGAATCAATAAGGTTACTGAAAGCGTAGGACAGCATGCCATCAGGAGACAACCAGTTCAGTGTAGAGTAGAGACGGCAGTGATGGGTGAGCCAGGGAGCAGCCAGAGCAAATCTGCAAATGTTGTTGTATGTGATGTCCCATTTATATAAGTCTGCTATTTTAGCCTGAGAGAAAACAGGAAGAGTATACATCAGCCCTGGAAGAAGGACCTCCTGGGCTACAGAGACACGGGCAGAAGCAGTGAGTGAGTGACAAACCCTGTAAGCAGCTCCAATCTTTGAACTGATGTGTTGGCAAATCCCGTTGATATGTGAGGTGAAGTGGAGTTGCAGGTCAAGAGTCACCCCTAAATATTTAAAGGTCTTAGTGTTGGTTAGTACAGATCCGTCTGGGCATTGGACCCTCAGGTGATGGGATTCTGCATTGTCCTTCCTTAGAGACCCAAAGAGCATTGCCTGAGTCTTGGGTTGATTAAGAATTAATTGGTTGGAGGAGAGCCAGGCCTGGATCTGACTAAAGGAGGATGATAAGTGGTCATTGATATCACTAATAGATGCGGAGGGGGTATAAAGTAGCAGGTCATCGGCATACAATATAGACTTACAGTGGGTAGTAAAGGTTGGAACAGAATTGACAAAGATTGAGAATAGCAATGGGCCTAGTACTGAACCCTGAGGAACACTGCAGTAGATAGCAGAGGGAGATGATTGGGCTTTGCAGAAGGAGGTAGTTTGGGAACGACAGCCTAGATAGCTTTTGAACCAGGACATGGTGGGCTGGGTATTTTCAAAGTTCAGTAGTTTGCACAGCAGAAAGGGGATGGCTCACCAGGTTGAATGCTTTTGTAAGCTCAATAAATACAGCCCCGGTGAGTTGTCTGTTATCCATGTTAGTCTTAACATCACTGGTAAATAGGGTAAGCGCCGTGGTGGTACTGTGTCCAGGCCGAAAGTCATGCTGGATGGGAGACAGAAGATTAAATTTGGTCAGCTGAGAGATAAGCTGGCCATGGATTGATTTTTCTAGCAGTTTGCTTAGGGTAGGTAGAATAGCAATGGGCCTGTAATTAGTTAGTCTACTAGGGTTGCCTTTTTTTGAACACAGGAATAATCCTGGTTGATTTCCATATGAGGGGAACAGCTGAGGTTGAGATAGAGAGGTTGAATAGTCTAGTTACTGGGGTTGCTAATAGAGTGGCAGCCAATCGAAGGATCCTGGTCTCGAGACCATCAGTACCTGCGCTACCATAGGGAGAGATGGAATAGGGGGGTTTTGAGACTTCAGCTCTAGTGACAGGAGCAAGCTTCATGGGCACTGATGCATAAGAGGGATCCCTTTAAGGAGCTCTGAATAGCCAGTACTCGGTGACAGATTTGACCTGATTCAGTTCCTTAAAAAGACTCCCTGTTGACATTACTTGATACTGACATGTTCCTTTGTTCTCAAAAAGGAAGACTTGTCCAGTACAGCCAGATACCTCGAGAAATGTTTAAACAACACAAGTGTTGCTCTCTGTTCCTGGGGAGAGGCCACAAATACCAGTATAGCTGCCGCTGAACTCATAAAAATTGTACTGGATAGAATGGCCCACTCACCCCAACATAATAAACCACAAATACTGTGTTATTCAGTCTTATTTAATATAGTGACTTCCAGTATAAATAGTCATCATTGACGTTTTGGGTAAACCCTTCATCAGGAAAACTGGTTTCTCTAACAAAAAAATATAAATAACAATTCTTATTACTTTGCTTTTATATCTCTAAATTTATGCTAACAAACTGAAAAGAATACTCAAAAAAGAGTGTAATATTTCCTTACATTTCATGTTTATCAATATCATACTTCAACTTTTTTTAAATCTCACTTTCATGTTTGCCTCCCACCACAGGCCACTGATAAACAAAAATTGAGACAGTCATTGTTTTAAACCAGTTCAGTTTCAAACATCTTTCTATGGCTCAAAGTCATATGCTCTTCCACTAAATAAGAAACATGCTAACCTTTTAACTTCATTTAGTTTACAGTATGTCACACATACTTCGAATTCTCCACTTCGTGGAACAAACTATGGCTGCAAATCATAAACTATAGAAAAAGCTGTCACTAACTTTAAGATTTCCTACTCGTTTTCTTAGTAAATTTTATGCTTACTCTCAGCACTGTTTGAACTCATGTAAAACGCTAACCTTGTTGTAGGATTCCTTTTTACTTTGTTTTTCAATCTGTACTGGTTCACTACACCCTTGTCACACTGCGAGTGAAAAGAAAGTAACAAACATTTAGATTCTTAACTCCCTCTTGCAACATTTCATGACTTCTCATTCTTTTACAACTTTCACAGTCTCCTACTTACTGCGTGTAACTCCTGTGTCCTGCTCAGGTGGGAGCAACACGCGGGGCTTGATGCACACATTTTTATATTAGGGGAGCTCCACCCCCAAATCTGGTGACCAACGCAAAAGCGTAACGCAAGCACCTAGTGCCTGCTTGAGCGCCAGACCTGCCTCCTAGCAGCACCTAGTACCATATTACTAGGTGTCAGAGGTGCTCACAATTTTGAATTTTAAACTGTGTGATCTTTTGCCTACTTCTAGGTAATTTAAAAGTATTCTACTATTCATCATGTCCTTAATAGTGCTAGGATAAGCCTCCAGAGTCTCAGCACTCCAAAAATAAGAATTCCTTGTCACCGGGCACTCCCCACTATGTTCAGTTTTACAATATAGGTTGCCACTCGGTTTGATTTAGCACAAATCTCGGGTTATTAGTTTGTAAATAATTAATGAACCTTGCTTCTCTAAGCAGTAATTTGTTGTTGTAATTGCCTCCTCTGCTGTCTTTATGAACTTTTTCCATTCCAAAAAAACGTAATGACGGTAATTGATGTCCCCTTTCCAAAAAATTATGTGTTATGGGAGAAGTCAAATCTTTATTCCTTATTGTATCCTTTATGTTCTCCAATTCTTTGTTTTAATGCCCTTTTCATTTTTCCGATATTCGTAAGATCGCAAGGACATTTTATGCCATATATTACCCCTACAGTTGACAATTTATGAACTCTTTTATTTTAAAATCCTCACTTCTACTGGTGTTGCGTATATTCTTTATTTTGTGAGTGTTATTGCAATGCACACATCTTTCACAGCTATAATTTCCTTTAAGTTCCTCTGTTGTAAACAAGACATTTCTTCTAGGCTCAGGTATTTTATGTTCTGAATTTACTAGTCGATTTGACAGTGATCTGACTGTTTTTGCTACCACCTGGACCCCCATGTGGAAAGCTTTTCCCCCATATTTGTGGATTCTGATACTTTCCTATGCTTATTAACAGTTTTTTAATTTCATAAAAAAGTCACTGTACTTAAAGGAAAGGATAATTTTTATACCCAACTGATTTGTCCCTTCACTGTCTTTCATAACCAAAAGATCTTTCCTTTCCTTTCCTTCATTAATGTCTCATGACGAGCTCTTTCTAAGACTACTTGACTATACCCTCTTTCTCTAAACTTCTCTGTCATCACTTCTGTAAATACTTCTGTATCACTAGCCTCAGAGCAATTTTGCTTAACTCATAGGAACTGACTAAATGGGATTGACTCCACCAGCTTCCTGGGATGGAAACTATCAGCTCGAAGAACAGTATTTCTGTCAGTAGGTTTTCTATACATTTTAGTAAACAAGCCTTCATTTTTCTTGAAGACCACTAAATCCAGAAACAAACTTTCTCTCTCATCATGGTCTATTGTGAACTTTAAATACTCAGTTTGTGTATTTAAGTATTGGTGAAAATGTAAAAGTTCTCTTTCTGTCCCTTCCCATATTACAAAAATATTGTCAATAAAACGTTTCCATTGAAGTATATTTTAGGTAAAAGGGTTATTCATGTAAATATATCTTTCCTCAAACCAGTTCATAAATAAATTTGCATATGATGGGGCCATACTTGACCCCATCGCTGTTCCCTTCACTTGCACATAATATTATTTTTCAAATCTAAAATAGTTCTGTGTAAGAACTAAATATACCAACTGTAGTAAAAATTAATTTGGTGGTTTTGTATCTGTTCTATATGTATCCAACATTTCCTTCAGCGCTGCACATCCTTCCACATGGGGTATCAAAGTATAAAGGTCCTTCACATCAAAGCTTACAAGAAAAACAGATTTTTCAGCTAAATTATAATTTTTGTTGAATTATTCTAACAAATTAATTAAACGCGTCGAATCCTTTAGGAAAGGCAAAGTAGTTTTGACTATGTTCTTAAAGAAAAACACATTTTTCGGCTAAATTATAATTTTTGTTGAATTCTTCTAACAAATTAATTAAATGTGTCGAATCCTTTAGGAAAGACAAAGTAGTTTCCACTATGTAATGTAGAAATCAATGAATACTGACAGTGGTTCTAAAGCAGAATCTATACCTGCCACTATAGGTCTTCCAGGAGGGTGCTGAGGATCCTTATGTATTTTAGGAAGTGTGTAAAAAATTGAAATAATTGGATATTCCTTCCTCAACACTTTTTGTTCCCATTCATTTATCCAACCATGATCCAGAGCCCTCTTTAGAATTTCCGCTATCAAATCTCCAATTTTTTTCAGTTGGATCTTCAGTCAGTTTTAAATAATTTTCCTTTACCTCCAACAGTTTCACACACTTTTCTTTGTAAGCTGTGTAATTTGCAATCACAATTCCTCCCCCCTTATCTGCCTTTTTTATCACAATATTTAGATCATTCTCCAAGCTTCTTAATGCTCCGAATTCTTTTGATGTTAAATTAAAATGTGTCCTACGGTCTGAATTTTTTTCTTTCTTAATTGATTTTTCAATATCTTTACTTACCAAACAAATAAATGTTTCAACGATATGTGGAACAGGGCCTGGAGGAAGAAATTGGGATTTTAATTGTAATTTCTGTCCTAACACTATTTTTTTCATCTGATCTTCCTGGTTAACATCTAATTTTATTTCAAAGTCGCTTACTTTTTCATGAGGGCAAAAAGTTAAACCTTTGTTTAACACATTTAACTCTTATGTCAAATGCCTGCTAGCTAAGTTAAATACAGCAATTTCATTTGTGACCTCATGACTACCGGTAATTGTGGTTCTTTTTGTTTTTCTTTGCTTTTTCCTTCTTGCCTTGTATTTATTTCTGTTCTTCCGGATCCTGAGCCCCCTTCATCTGGATCTGAAATTACTCCTTGATCTTTCCTTGTATATTGATATCCCTGAGTTTGCCTCCCCCACTGTCGTCTTCCTCTGCCTCTGTACCCTCTCCTTCCTAAAAAAACTGTCTCCTCTCCCTTCTCTGTTTGTATCCATATCCGTGCCACTACTAGAAGTGTAAATGTTCCCATCTGAATCTGGATTGTAAACATATAACATCCTATTCCTAGTGTCCTTATTCTTTAACCACGAGCACACTTTTCCGTCCCTATAGTCATTTAAATCCCTTATAAACTTCATAATCTTAATAGATCTTATTTCATTTTCAAAGTCATCCATTTGTTTAGTTTAGTGTATTGTTCTAGGAATTACTACCTTTGAGCCAGAGGCTCTTTTACAAAGGTTCCACGTCAATTAGGTACAGTACAAAAAAGGTTACATAGATAACACAACAATTTGTGCTGTGTCAAGAGCGAGAAAACATATACAAATACATATCAAATCATTTGTGCAAAAGGACATGAGATATCAATAATCACATTATTATTACAAGGCAGAGGTCATGCCAGATTAGGAGAAACAAATAGGGAAAAAGTCCAGAACAGAGAGGGTAAGTGAAAGGTGTGGGGAGCAGACAATTGCAGGAGAAAAGGTTTCCCAAACATGTCTTTGTCAAATAATGGAACAGGGTGGGTAGTGAGAAAATAGGAGGTTTAATCAGGGCAGTCACAGGAGCTGGAGGCGGCAAGGTGAGAGAACAGCCTTGATTTGAAAATACCTAGAGAGGTGGAGGCAGTAATATGAGTGCTGAGGGCATTTAGCCAGCTGGGGGCATGATAGGCAAATGATCTTTGTCCCTGAGAAGTCCGGCATCGGGGACTTGGAGAGGCTGGTGTTCTGACCTTCTGGTAAAGCGGGTGCTAGCTCGGGCATAACAGGTCTTGAATACAGGGTGGAGTGGAGGCCCAGAGTGGATTTTTTCGCCATCAGGCAGGTAAGGTACTTTATCCGGTTTGAGAGTTGCAACCAACCTGAGTCAGCATAGAGTTCACATGTGTGGGTACGTCGATGTGCACCAGTGAGCAGCCGACAGGCCTTATTTAGGGATGTTGTAATGCGACTAAGTGCTGTAGTAGTGGCAGATCCGTATATAACTAAGCCATAGTCAATGACTGAGATGATAGAGGATTGGATGGCAATCCTCAGTGCAGAATAGGTAAGGAGCTGTCAGTTCCGCTACAGAATCCCAATTCGCTGATTAATAGTTTTTGCTGTACTATCAATGTGAGTTGCAAAGGTTAGGCCTTGATCAAAGTTGATTCCAAGATATTTGAAAATTGGCACTTGTTCAAGGGTATTTCCTAGGTATGTATTAATGGTGAGTGGGACTTGCCGTTTCTTGTTTTGCGGGTTAGAGAAGAGCATGGATTTAGTTTTTTTGTGGTTTAGAACCAGCTTATGTTCAAGGAACCACATCTCAACTTTGGAAAAAGCATGCTGAAGGTTGAGGCGTAAGAGGTTCGGATCTTTATGAGTGGCAAGAATCACGGCATCGTCGGCATAGAGGATTATTTGTTCAGGGCAGGATTTGGGGAGGGAGTTTAGGAAAAGGCTGAAAAGGAGGGGGCCCCAGGATGGATCCGGGGAACTCCTGGCGAACGGTTTTGAGTCAGAGAACTCAGCTACTTTTACAGATTAGGCGTTGAGCAAGGTAATTTTTACCCAGTCACCAGGACCTCTGAGAGCCCTAGGGATAATAGTTGTTTGATAAGTAGGCCATGGTGTACTGTATCAAATGCCTTAGTTAAGTCAATGTAGACTGCTCCAGTTAGGTTTCCTTTGTCCATGGCATTGTGGATTGCTCCTGAGAATTCAAGTAGGGCAGTCGATGTGCTGTGCCCTTTCCTAAATCCATGCTGCTGAGTGCATAGGATGTTGTGCTTTTCCAGGTAGTCTGAAAGTTGGTCCGCCATCAACCGTTCAAGGGCCTTAGAGAGAGGTGGTAGTATTGATATCGGGCGATAGTTACCAGGCAGTGACTTATCACCACTTTTGTGCACCGGAGTGACAACTGCTGCCTTCCATTTCTAGGGAATTGGCTGTAGCAGAGGAGAGATTGAAAATTTTTGTGAGGGGGAGCAGTACTTCCTCCAGAGTGAGGGACAGAAGTTTAAGGTCAGTAGTGTTGCTGCTTGCTCGGGACTTAGAAATGGCCTTCCTTACATTTTTATAGACTTCATGTGCCTTTACTAGTTTGAAATGGAAGGGTGGTTTGGTTGGAGAGGCAGTAGTAGAAGTAGAAATTGGAGGGTCAGCATCAGTGAAGAAATCAGATGAGAGGACACCACTAAGGTCCGTGAAGGTATCATTTAGGGTGTTTGCAATGATCTCTGGGTCTAATGTAGTGGTTCAATCCACATTCATTATTGTAGGAGAGGATTTGGACTGCTGACCCATGATATTTCTTATGTTGTCCCAGAAGGATTTCCCTTCACCCCAGGAGTTGGAGAGGGCATTCTTGAAGTAGGAGCTCTTCATCAAGCGGATCTGTTTAGTACAGTGGTTGCGAGCCTGTTCATATTTTTGGATGTCCAACAGAGTGCCAGTAGCTCTTGCAGTGGCCCAGAGGTGTTCCCTACTTTTGAGTTGTGCCAATAGCTTCACCGTGAGCCAGGGATTTGTGAGTGCTTTGATTTTGCGCTTTTTTACTGGTGCATAGGTGTCACAGGCAGTGTTGAAAGTAGTAATAAAGTAATCAAGGGCTAGGTCAACATCTTGAGTTTTGTAAATCAAGGACCAGTCTATCTGCCTAAGACAGGTCTTGAGATGAGTAAGGTTGCCATAAGGTAGGACTCTGCTATAAATGGTTTTTGGAGGTGGCTTACGAAACTTATTTGTCCAGGTACATATTATTGGAGAGTGATCACTGAGCGAGTCAGGAAGAACACTTACATTGGTTATATGGGTAGGGTGACTGGTAAGGATCCAGTCAATGAGGGTGCTGGTCCCTGATTTGTAGTTTTTCCTGGTAGGGGAGTTTACCACTTGTGTTAAATTTGCTGCTAGGATAGCATCTTTGTTTGACCCTGCATCAGGAGCAAGCCAATTTATATAAAAGTCCCCAAGGAGAAGGAGTTCGATGTCAGAAGGTTGTGTACTTACAAACTCGAGGACAGCCTGTAGGCCGGAATCAGGATCTTTTGGTGGGATATAGACAGCAGCAATCGTGAGGACTTTGTTTTGGGCACCAAGTAGTATCTTGATAGGGAGGAGTTGCACTGAGGTTTTGTTCATTCACTTTGTCCAAAACAGTATTCAGTTCTTCTACAGAGAACTGTTTTTTGACATCCTCCGCTAAAACAACGATGTCTTTATCTATTTTTTCAAGCTCTTTAGTAAGGGCCTCAACCAAAATCAACATGAAATCTTTTGAACATCTATTCCTAGCTCCATCCCATTTTTCCATTAATTCTTCAGTAGTAAATCCCATATTTGGTTCTATTAGGATCCGTAGCCCTCTAGGAATTCTCTTTTGTTTGAGATATTCTGTAAGTGTTAAAGCATGCCAGCCCCATTTTAACTGCTTTTGTTTACTAAATTCATAATCATGTTGTACTGTTTTAGATGTGACTGGACCAGTGAACTATCTTTTTGATTTAAATTTTTCTAAAATAGCATTTTCTTCTGACTCCGTGAGGATTTTGGGTAAGGACCTTTTATCTGTAATAGCACCAGTTTCAGTCAGTAAAATCTGGGGTACAGTTTGTACACTAGGGCATAACACGGTTGGTACCAGGGCCCCCATGGCCCCATTTCCAGGTGGGCCCTTTGTTTCCCAGTCCGACCCTGAATAGAGTGGTTCGTGTACCTTTGGCTGAGGTTACACTACTTGCTCAAAAGATTGACTGTCTGTTTGCTTTCAAAACAGATTAGTATTTGTTCACCAAACCAATGAAAGGCACATCAGTGGGCCAAGCCCGTTCTACCCTGAAAACTTCAGAGCAAAATTGCAAACTGTCTGGGTGCTTGATGATGACAAAAGAAACTGCAAACAACGGCAATTTTTAAACTTTTTTCACTATCCGGATCATGGAAGTCGCACATCCGACTGAACCAAAACTTCAAGAGACCTACCCCCCAAGATGATGCACATAAAACGTTGTGCAAAGCTGTTGCACAGTTGTGACGATATTAAAGTGCAAAGTATCCAAGAAGGCGATTTAAGATGCTTGTTTTGGGTTTGAGTTCAAGAGATGTAATGTTTACCATGTATGGATACAAGTATTCAAATCTCTGCTCAGTTCTATTGGCAGAACGTTCACCCCCACTATCATACAACAGAAGGCCTCAGATGGAACCAGGGCTTTTGTTTTATCTGTAGCAGGTTAAAGAAGCACAGATTTGCCCAGTGAGCAGGTGAGGATAGGAGGGGGATTTTTCATGATTAGCAAAGAAACACCATACATTACAATTGTAGGTATTGTAGCACTCCATTTTTACAGCTGCATGGGCAGAGCTCTGCAGAAGTTGTGCCATCACTGTAGGAGAAAAAGTGTCTGCCACCAGAATGCGACCCTTTGTTCTTCTACAGTGATGTGGCATTGTCTTTACAGTGCTTACTCCATTAGTGCTGTCCTCCGCCGATGGAGCTCCCCTCTGCAGCTCAATAACCCCCCCCTCCTGCAGGCGCACTACTTTCTGACTGCAGTTCCGGGATAACTGCGCACATGCAAATAGCGTGCATGCACAGTTTTGTCACCATCACCATCTTGCGAATGGCACACGGTCGCCGCACCGACAACTGTGCCATCCATTCTGGAACCACCACCACTGCGATAGCCATTTGCCACTCCCACTGGACTGGTACTGCCGTTCCACCACTTGCACAGGTTGAGCCCCACACAGCCGTGTCGGATCTGACCAGGATTTGTTTAAAGTGTGTGTGTGTGTATAAGAATAGGATTATGGGGACAAATAACATTTAATTATTATGTTTTTAAATTTAAGGCAGTTTTATTTTTAGGGCCTAGCTGAAAGATTTTAGTGACTAAAGGTGACAGACACATTTGTAATGGCAGTCAGGGATGTGTGGTAGTGTTATTTTATTGTGAAGAGGTTGCTGTATCTTTTTCCAGTGCGGTTGTACTGGGATATCAGCACTGGGTTCCAAGCTCCTCAGCCAATTACCAATCAGGTCACTGGATTTTTCATACCCATTTTATAACCTGAGCATAAGACATCTGATTTAGTCAGCTGTAGTATGCGCTTGTGAAAAAAAAATAGAATGCCAGAAAACACACTCGTATACGTGCCAATGAGATGAAACACATCTTTTCTTTTTCTTTTTCTGTAAGTGTGTATGTGTGTGTGTTGTGTGTATTTATAAAGTGGGAAAATCTGATTTGGCTGAGAACAGTCACATGCTGTTCAGTTACTGAAGCACAACTGGACAATTTGACTCTTGCAGTTGTTTTTTTTTGTTAAATTTATAAATGTTTTAATTTTTACCATGATTTTATAACTGCAGTACCACACTCCAAGGTGTCGAAAGGGTACAGAAATATATTAACTTGGGTAATTAACACACCCAAGTTGCTACATATTTTAGCAGACCTGGACACCTCATTGGGTGTTACAACACCAGTCAAGAAAAAAAAAGAACAAGATAACAACTATGCTTTTATTTATGACCTATGTAACCTCAAGACCTTTTGTGACAAGGTGCCTTTGTAAATGAGCCTATGGCTCAAAGGTTTTCCAAACTGCTGTTTAAATAAATATTTAAATAAATAAGATACCATGATATTTTAGGTAGTTCACAAAGGTTAGATATATCACAGTGAAGCACTGCACCATTCAAAATAGCAGCATGAACAGTGCTGGTGACATCACAGTGGACCAGTACAGCACTGAAGCAGAAAGTTAAAATCAGAGAAACAGTGAAATCTTCACACAAACAGCATGTTTAATTACAAGTAGTAAACTGTTTCTGTATAAATTAAACATGTGATAGCCTGACTAAAAATACATAGTCTATCGTTACTTGTAAGGGAGGAGGACTTTAATAACTCTCATTGCTCTTTCACTTATGAGTTATGGTCTTTCTTCCACACATTTGTAGATGAGGCCATTGCATATCCACTGTATGATATATAGCTATTTCCTACATTATATTCTTGTTGCATTTTTCAGGACAGTTCCTCAACTACAGTGACATTCCAGAATATTCCACAAAAAAAAAAAAATTCCAGTCATACTGTTCTTTATTACTAAGGGTCTTAGTATGAAAACATGGTCATTGTCCCTTAGATTCCATCTGGTCCCAATTCTTTTTTTTTTAAGCATTTGTTTGTCCACCTTTGTGCTGCCCAGTCACCCCCATCAACTTCATCACTCGGCTTCTCTGAGGTTTACCTCACTCCTTCTTACCCTCTACCGGAGGGTCTCCTTGGAGGTGTCAGGTGCAGAGCCTGTGGGGGAGACTGGGCATCATCCTGCAGCTGGGGGGAGTTTCATTTTTTCTTCCCAGGGACCAGCACACGTACCATGGATGCAATGTGCATACTTTGTCTCTGCAGAGACACCCCCAATAACCTGTGTGTGGTCCCTCTCCCAGCGTGACACCACTGTGCTGCTGTTAGAATCCCTTCAGATGATGGATGAGCAGCGAGCTGCTGTCACCCCCCCCTCCCAGAGGGAGATGTGCAGTCCTGAGGATGCTTAGTCCTCCCTCCTCCTGCCAGTCCCCAAGCGACTTGTGTCCATTTCCAAACCTGAGATGTTGGTGTGGCAGGAGATGAGGCACCCAGCGCCTTATCCTTTGATGCCACTGGGCCACCCTGGTCCTGATTCTTATTCTTTAGTTGAGGTTTTTAATTCTCTTCTTCTAATATCACAGTCTGTTCCTGTAGAAGTCATCATGATATCGCAAAGTAAGGATTTTGACCTCATCCAGGGAATAAATATCAGGAGACTTAAACTCCTAAAATGCAACTCTCTACTATAATAAAAAGCATAAAACAACTAGATTGTCGTATTTTTAGTTCTAAAAAGAACAAGTCTATCAACACACTTGAAAAAAAAGGGTTCTTAAACTTCTGTTCTCAATATTAGCTTTTTTAATATTTATTTTTATAAGGCAGTTTAAATACTCAACTTGGTTACATGACACACTGAACATGTACCTAATTTCAGTTGCAATAGTGTCCCGGCAAAGAGAAATGTATAGGCTCATTTGCCTAAATCCTTTTATACAGGGATTCCTGCCTTTTGGTTTCAGTCACACTCATCCATAGTCGTGGACTTTGGTGAACATGGTCCGTCTTTTTATTTTATTTAATATCTTTCCCATAGGTTGCGGTGAGCATTATTGCACTTCCATGGATCCCTAAGATTAGAGTATCCAGCAGCTCTGAGGCTGTCCTTGTGCTGCACCTGCTGTGTCGAGATCTGTGAGTTAATGTCTTCAGAAGCTGGTTCCACGTACTTGCATGCTTACATTTTGGAATCAAGGCTCCATTGATATCTAGTGGGCAGTTTGCCTTATGTACTCTCGGGTTACTATGGCAACAGTAAACATTTGTTCATTTTAACAGCCCCTTTCTTACTATAGTTTCACTTTGATTTTATCCATACCAGTTTGGTGTACAATTTATATTATCTATTTACAACATACATATATTGCAGAAGCATTTATTTGATTTGTGTTTTTTATTTAAAAGAAAAATGCTATATAGCTTAGCTATAAAATAAAAAGAAGACCACGTTCACCAAAGGCCGCGACTATGGATGAGTGTGACCAAAACCAAAAGGAAGGAATCCCTGTATAAAAGGATTTAGGCAAATGAGCCCATGAAGAAACAGGATCTCATAAAAACTGGTAGAGTGACTTTTTATACATTTCTCCATGCCGGCACAATATTCCAACTGAATTAGGCACATGTTCCATGTGTCATGTAAACAAGCTGAGTATTTAAACTGCCTTATAAAAAATAAACAATAAAAAAGGTAATAGTGAGAACAGAAGTTTGAGAATCCTTTTTTTCAAGTGTGCTGATAGACTTGTTCTTTTTAGGACTAAAAGCACAGTTACAGTACCCTGCTTTTTGGCATCTTTACCTTTCTCCCCTAGTAATAAGGGTTTTTTGAGCACAACCATTTGTTTGGTTTGCAACTGAACTAGACTGTCATTTCAGTGAAGATGAACCTGCTTCCGAGGCTTCTGTTCCTGTTTCAGATACTTCCCCTAAAAATCCCTGCGATATCTTGGAATAAACTAGCAGTATAGCCTAGAGGTTAGAGTAACTAGCTATAAATGAGCTTGGAACATCCACCAGACATGGGTTTGATTCCTGCAACCTCCACTCGCATACTGTGTGACTCCGAGCAAGTCACTTAACCACCCCAAGTGCTCCCAGGTCACCCCTGAAACAAGCACTTGTGTCTAGTAGGCCTTACCCAGTTACCATATACTAACAAGTTGGAGAAAGCCCTCTAAAAGTTCTTGTGGACTTCTGAAAAAACAAGGATCTCCAGGGAGAATCTTCATCTACCATGGGACAGAGGAGGCCTAGCTCTACCAGATATGAAACGCTACTGCTTTGGAGCACAGGCTGCCATCCTTAGCACATGGGCTGAGCAAAAGCGTGACTCAAGATGGTATGAGACAGAGAATGGAGCAGGCCTACTGATACCACTTTTTGCTGTTATTAATGTACCCCTTACTAAGGATTTTTGTAGTTTGTCTCACAATCCCAGTGTTTTAAATAATTGATTAGCAGTTTTATTCTTGGGACAATGCTAACTGTACAGAAAGTATTTATATAGGTTTTCTAGAAGTGTTATGTTTGTTAAACACAGTGAAGCAAGTGCTATGCATTTTCACAATATTTTAGCACTTTTATGAGCAAAACGCTAATCAATTTTTGGAGTTAAATAAATCCCTAAATCCATGGGTGTGACACTCCTTGGGGGATGTTAAGGACCATGAGGCTTAAAACAAAGACTCACAGTGACTTGGGTCCCCTGTCAGTGATTTGTTATAATGGGCAGTTTTTGATGCCGAATCTGGACACAGGGTGTGGCAGATGGGAAGTTAAAGAGCACACAAGATTTTCCCAGTGCATCAGGGAGGGGGTGGTTGTCAGTTCTGAAACTTTAAAGAACAGTTTGATCTTTCAAATAATGATTTAATGTGATATCTACAAATGTGTCATTTCTTACATTCAGATGCTACCCTAGTGAAAGTAATAAAGCCAAATTTTAATTTAGAGGATGACTTCTATTGGGTCGTAGTCTTTAAACACAAATTCAAGTGTATCTCCAGTGTATAAATCCTTTTAGGACCAGATTCCTCTTCTGGGATTGATAGACTAAAGTTCAGATAGGAAGAAAAAGGAGGGACAACTATCTTAACGGACTCCTGGGCCAAAAAGTCTAAACTGTGGTGGTGGGTCTTCTCCTCTCTTACACAGAGAAAGGTTGTGGGATGATTTTTGCATGTACCCATCTTTACAAAACATTTCAATGCTGCTTTTTCAGATCTCTGATTGAGAAAGTCTGGTCAAAGTACAGTAGGTCTCATTATCAATTTTTCTAGGGGTGCCTCCACCTAATCCCATTGTGGACACACATTCATGTGCAAATCATAAAGCTAATGGAAAAAGATACCCCCTTTACTTTTTCAGACCTGGTGCTAGGTTTACCCACTCCATGCACATTAAGAAAAAAATAAAAGGTAATTTCTAGTTATGCTAATGGCATACGCCTTTAAATGTATTACAGTCAACTGGCTTTCTGACCCTGTCCCACAACTACCAGATCGGAAAAAGATAGTGGGCATGATAGGAGTATGGAACATATTACTGCCTGCCTACAGTTGAGGGAAGAGGCTTTTCTGGATCTCTGGAGACCATGGGATACATATATGGTGTCCTTGTGGGAAGAGGGTCCAGTAAGCTTGGAGCTGTAGGAAGGGGCAGGGGATGACAAATTTCAGATAGCTCTTGTTCAGTTTGTGGTGGAAAGGCTAAGGTACCCACCTCGTGAGAAAAGGTGGATGAGGTTCCTCCTGAATACAGTTGAACAGACGGTACAAGTGGCTGTTACCTGTATCAAATTAGAGCTGTTGCGTTGCTAAACTACTGTAAATTAATGCAGTCTGTGTTTTTTGTTACATGTTTTTATCTGTTACGTTATAGTTTTAAAAATGCAATAAACCTTTATTGGTAAGTTTAGAGTCTTAATCTACCAGTGTATAGCTCTTGGAAACACTTCACCCAAGGTGTGTATAGTATGCAAAACTTTATACATTTTTTTGGATTCTGTATGAAACTTCTGTATCTTTCTTCTTTAATAAAGCTGAGTTACAGAAAAAGTATCAATAGGTACCAGCTGGGCTGCCTGTTAATATACAGTAGTTTAAGGGTTGGTACTTTCAGGCCCCCTGCCCTGGGAGTACCAGCGTGACTCAGTTGGCAGCACATCCACCTCTGGACCAGAACGTCATGGGTTCTCGTCCCACACCATGATTGGACACATACTTAAATGCTGGCACCTGAGTGCAGTATTAGGGGGGTGCTGTACTGTTGAGGTGTGCCGTCCTTCGGATGAGACGTTAAACTGAGGTCCCTTCTACCCATCCTGGTGTGGTCCTGGCGGGTGTCCAGGTGGAAGTAAAAAGAACTCAAGGCATTCTTTGCAAAGAGTAGGGGACATTCCCAGTGCCTTGGCCAATATTCTCCCTCCCATAAAACTGGTTCATGCAATTGTCCAGGCTGTGTGTGGGTATTGATGTGTAATATGGCTGCCACTACACATTCAGTCACTTTACTACCAGTCTAGCATTGCTTGTAAAGTGCTTTGGGATACATTGTATATGTAAAGTGCTATAAATGCTAATTCTCCTTATTCCCTTTGTCTCGTCTCATAAGTAAAATATTCCATTTTATCTGAGGCATTCCCTTTCCCCAACTAAAGCTGGGGCACATTGTGTGCAGTTGCTTCCATGTGGTGCTATCAGTGATGTGTATGGGGGGGGGGGGAGGAGGAATAAGAATAAAAACAGAAATTGGTTGGCCAAAACAGTTCCCCGAAAGTAGATTGGTTGCATCTGGTGAAAGAAATCAACATTGTTGAGTTTTATTTGGGGGGCTCAAGTCTTGCAGATGGGTTTGTCCTGGAACATCACTTCCAATAGCTTTGTATGAAGTCCAAACCATCCGTTGCTTAACCTGACACAAAATGGCCATCCATGGCAGAATGAATGTTTTGGGTATTATTTACTCCCACACATTTGGAAGGTCTGATGAGTCGGCCTTTAAGGGAACATTATTTTGCACGGATAAATACTCTGGATGCCATACTGCAGTGTTGTGTACATAACTAAAAAAATGTTTTTGTTTTCTCCTTACTGAATTTAGCTACTATAAAACGTCTAACATTAATTGTAATTTGTATCTGTATGCTGTTTATATACTGAATAAAATTTAAGTACAAAAAAAACCCCACTGTATTTACATACTGTAAATTATGTTTATCATTAGAGAACTATAGATTTTTGTTATTATTATTTTTTTTTTTTACTTTTCCCTGTTGTTGGTCTACTCAGTATTGCAGATATTCAAAATGTATCTGACTCTCTCCTGCTGACTTCATAGTTGCTGTTTGTGGCATCAGAATATGTTATCGTGGTGAGCAGTATGATGTCATTTATAAAATCACTGTGAGGTTAACTGGGGAGTGGAACATGCTTTTTATACTTTTTACATTGATGACCAAGATGTGCTATAAACCTTGGAAAGGAAAATTTTCAATGAAAAAGGGTATTCTGTAGAAAATTGTAATAGCTGAATCATCATACTTACGATATTGCATGGTGAAGTTCAGAGTTGCTGTTTAAGACACTAAGATCATTTTTTAATACAAATGCCCTTAGCCAAAAAAAAAATTAAAATAGAATGGGTTTATTTTTCTTTTTTTAAAATATTGTATAACTGTGTTTTGCTAATGACAGCTTAATTTTTTTGCTGCTCGACAGGTCTCTCCTGTAATGAGCCATGTTTGTATAGTGTTGATGAACAAAGTCCAAAATATTAACAATGGTTATTTAACCTTCAGACAGAATTGTATTTTTAGCACAGTAAAATACCATTTCTTATCATATATTGTTATTATTTATTTACGTCTTTGGTAACCGGGTAAGTGCGCTGATCCCAGGGACCGTTTTCTGGCACGACCCGGGCCACCGTACAAGTGGCACAGATTTACAAACATCAAATACAAGCTTGTAGACTGAAAGACAAATAAGGCATGATTGCAAGTAAATGACAGCTTACAGTACACAGGTAGCAAAGGTGCACAAGAATACAGGGTTACTTGAGGGCAGTTCCACAGCGATACCAAGTTAGTGGTAACATGAATCCCACTAACTTATATCTGAAACTAATTGGAAAAAAACATTGTACTTATGCTCAGCAGTTCGATAAACGGTTCCTTTTTTTCATGTACAGGATATGGCATCTCAGAAAAGCACAGTAAGTATTACATCTTGGTAATATGTTGCATGAATTGTGGGAAACTGTTAAAGACGCTAACAGCTAATTTAAGTGTGCATGCATTGGCTGTCAATGTGTAATTTAAAAGAATCTGTTCATTGTTTTAATATTTTATAGGAGATGTGTGATAAAATTGTTAGGGTGGGTCTGAGCTAACCTTTGTGTCAAGAATTAGTGAGACTGGGTATTATTACAGCAAAAGAATATCCTTTAGCCTGTCAGAAAAGATTGTAATCAGTGCTTATCCTGTGATGAAGGTTGTTTGCTTATTCAGTGCTCAGTCTGTTAACATAATACTCACAAATTTATTTGCTATTTGTATTATACTGGTTCTGAATTTTTTTCAATTAAGCTTTTTCAGTTTGGTCTGAACACACATCCTCCCACTTCTGGTCCCGAGCTACCATCCAGCCCCAACAATCCACTAACCTTCCAATACTGTGCCCCCACAGTTTGACCCCCGTGACTGGCCTCTGACAGAGGGGGGCTTCCTCCCCTGGTCATCTGATATGACCCAGACAGGTAGCAGGTTATGTGGTATGGAGCCCAAATATGCCGGGAACCATCATTCTGATGGCAATAAGGATTTCACACCTCTACAAGGAAGTCCCTCCATCTGTCTACCACCCTGACATCTGCTGTGTCTCTTGGTTTTGTGTACTGCAGCACAACATGCACATGTGCCACCTTTTGTGAGGCCCCCCCAGCCTGCCACAAGGGGATGTCAGCCTTCCTTTAGCTGTCTCATGCATCTGTTGGTGGCACTTTACAGCCCAGGCTGCACCTAGGTGTGGCTTCCCAAGTCTGCTCCCAAACCTGGGTTGCTGGCATGATGGGTAGCCAGCCATGGCTCACACTGAATGGATTTGGCACTTTAATTTCCCTTCCCTTCTACCATTTACACCTGCTGTACTAGCACATCTTATAACATGGGTTGCGAAAAATGTACAACCCAATTGGCAGAGTCACTCTGCATGGCCATGCATTAAAATTCCTTTTTAATGCACAGTTTCGTGAGCAACTCAGGAAAACTGCCATCGGGACTCGTTCCATCATGAGTAAACAAATTCGTAACAGCAGCCACACATAGAACTCCTGCAGCGAGAGGCAGCTCCAGTGTGGTCATTGGGGAGAAGCTGAAGCTGTCCCATTTCACTCACCCAAATAACATACACTACAGGGGAGCCCAGCTGCTGATTGTCCACGCATGGAAGGTGTGCCACAGTGAGTGAGAGAATTTTTGCTGCAGCTGTCAGTCACATGTCTCCTCTCACTGACTGCAGCCTTGCTTCCCCGCACCGTTCCACTGGTGGTCTTTTAATAAAAAAAAAAAAGAAAAATATTTGGTTCCATACAAGACAAAGGAGCCCATCTCCCTGATCCTGGTGTGTTATCCATTCAAAACACTGATTTCATCCCAATCCTGAGTGCCACACTGAGGAAAAGAGAGAGAGAGAGAAAAAGAGAGACAGAAGGAGTGCATTTCATTTGGTAAAGCACTTGTGCTGTGGCTGTCTCTTACAAAATATTGTAGTTTTTACCCTTAAAAACACTTTTCTCTTCATTATATTCCACACAGTGTTAACCCATGTTATAAGTGCAACAATCCATTCCAGGGTATGGGATTATAGGGATTTAATGCATGCCTCTGGTGCTGTGAGGACACTCAGCCTACTGCCTAATGCCTCACAATGCACCCAAGGCATGCATTAAATCCTTATAACCCCATGCCCTGTTGTGGGGTGCTTGCTTACATGTCCCCTACCCAGAATCACAAACAAATCTAATTATATATTTTTAAAATCCCAGTCAACTTTGGTCTTTGGTGTAATAAAAATATCAGATATTAAGTCTGTCCTGTTTCAGTAAATTACTCTGTGTTTTATTCTATATAAAGGACTAGTAGTGCTGCAGCAATGATGAAGACCAAACAAAGTTGACAGAGCTGCACAGTTATCAAAAAATGGTTTCAAACAGTTAATAAAAACACAGGTTGATCCTGTTGGAAAACAAAAATCATAGATTACAATTTTCATGTCAGAATGGTTGACTCTGCTTGATAAAACTGATAATACAAAACTATAAATCAGAATGCTAAAAATTAAACCCGGGTCAACTACAGATGAGGGGAAAGATTGTGTCATAGGCCAGGGAACATAGCTTGAGTGGAAACCGAGCTCCTGTTATCAGCTGTAAGCTTTTGAAAACTGGATGGGAAACTTTCAGTGCTTCTAATTGCTTAGGCTAAAATTAACTAGTTTGAAGGCCCCATGAGACAAACTTAAAGACGTGTTATGGGGAACAAGAGTTTCCTGAGGCAATTGTTCTTTTTCCCTGAGCATAGCAGAATTTTATGGAGGTTTCCATGCTTTGCCATATATGTCATGTTGTCACTGGACTTCAACTGAAAGTATAAAGAGTAGGCCGCCATCATTTGCATCACTGTCTTTTGTGTTGCAGCTGGTGGTAAAGCTAATATTGTATAGCAGCAGGAGGCAATGTCTGCCATGCCTTAATAAAACCACCAGTGTGAAGGTTGGTTGTTGCTGCTCCAGTTTGTGAGTTTTGTGCAGTATCTTTTTTGTACTCCTGTATTAAATTCAGTGGTGGCTAAAATACAGTTTTCCATTTGCATTTTATGTTGTGCCTACACTCTAGTGTGATTTATATATAGAATAAAGGATGGGGAAGTGTGTGATATGAGAATTTAATGTATACCCGAGGTGTGGGATGCTACATGACTTTGCCCCCGGGGTTTATCAAAGCATCCCGCACTGAGGGTGTGCATTAAATTCTGATATGCACACTTCTCATCTTTTATTTTATATAATTGCTGGTGAGCAGTTTTTTCCAGCCCGAGTGCTGTGCCCCCCCCCCACACACACACGCACACAGTCTCTCTCTGTCTCTATACACACACACAAACTCACTTCATTCTTTTCAAGAAATCTCCTTCTGACACCTTCAGGTTAGCTCTTGGGCACCGCAATGCCGCAACAGCTTCCAACTCCCCCAGTTCCCATTTCAGATTCTCCTGCTGTACAGCAGTCCCCAGTCCCTCTCCCTAGAAACATAGAAACATAGAATTTGATGGCAGATAAGGACCATTTGGCCCACCTAGTCTGTCCATTTCCCTACCTATCAGATAAGCTGCAGATCCTAGTTAACCAACAGCCTACTTTCTCCTACCCCCTACTAGAATTGCCTTATGTCTGTCCCATGCATTCTTGAATTCCCCTGCTGTTTTTGACTCCACTACCTCCTCAGGAAAGCTGTTCCATGTATCCACAACCCCCTCCGTGAAAAAATACTTACTCACATTACCTCTGAGCTGTCCGCCCTCTATCTTCAAATTGTGCCCCCTTGTTCTTGCACATATCTTTTTCTGAAAGATGCTATGCTCTTGGACTTTGCTGATTCCCTTGAGGTACTTAAAAGTTTCTATCATGTCCCCCTCTCCCTCCTTTCCTTAAGGTTATACATATTAAGCTCCTTTAATCTCTCTTCGTATGTCTTCTGGTGCAGACCCTGCACCATTTTAGTTGCCCTCCTCTGGACTCATTGCCCGCCATTTTTTGATGGCCTTACCTCTCTTAGACCCATCCCTGTCCTTACTGCCTTTGCCTTTTTCTGTATTTACCCATTCTACTCCCTATGGACTTCTCTACCTTTGTGTCTACTTTGCTAACTACCCTGTTTTTTGGGGGGGAGTTGGGATTTCCCTGCTTCTGTTCAGTGCCTCCCCCCTTGGCTAGTTTAAATGCTTGCCAATGAAGCATTTAAACCTATCACCTAGGATTCTGGTTCCCCTCCCAGACAGATGTAGACCATCACACCAATATAGTCCTGTATCCATCTAGGTGGACCCCCAGTTCCCAGTGAAGTAAATCCCTGAGCTCCGCACCAGTTTTTCAACCAGTCATTGAATCACATGGTGTGGAGTACCCTAGCCACACCCATGCCATAAACAGGTAGCACTTCTGAGAAACTTATCATGTGTGCCACTTGTCTAAGGCTCCTCCCCAACTCCACAAACTCCTGCTGCACTGCTCTGATCCCATTCCCAGCCGGGTCATTTGTCCCTAGGTGGACAATGACATCCAGCTCCTCCCCTGTGCAGCTGCTCCTATGATCCTGATGATTCACTTCCTGTCTCTCCAAGCCATGATGCCAGGCAGGTACCTTACCTCCTTCTCCCTTCCTTCCCCAGTTCTACCCCCCCTAACGACTGAGTCCCCCACCAGGAGTTGTTTCCTTCCCCTGTGGGGTCCCATGCCACCCTCCTGTGGGTCTCCTTTGTGGAGGTTCCCAGCATCCTCCTTGGTCTCCACTGTGGGTGCCTCCACAGAGGAACCACACTCCACCAGAATGGTGAATCAGTTGTGAAGAGGCACAACTGGAGGGATGCGCCTCTGTTCCACCACTCGCACCCTCCCTGAGCCCACTGTGGTCCACCCGCTCCTCTTTCTTGGCAACATCTGAGGCAGTGGTGGTGGCCTGGGTGGTCCCTGGGTGGGGGAGGAGGTTTCTTGAATCCTTGCGAGGTCAGCATGGAGACGATGCAACCTCCTCCGTCAAACCAGAGAGGTGCCTGCAAATAGGGCAGCAACACAGCTTGCATAGCATCTCCCAGAAGACTGCCACTCCACAGCTAGTGCATTGCACCACTCCCCACATGTCTGTGTCCCTTCCTGTTTAAGAGGGTTTTTTTTATTTGTTAGTGTGTGGAAGCATGTGAGTGTGTCTACCCCCTGTTCAGTGTGCTGTGCCTTTAAGGACATGAACAGGTGTATGTCCTTTGGACTTTTGGGGAAGTAATATCAGAACCCTTGTTATAAAGGAAATGATACGCTTAGGGGCGGGTGGGGTGAGGGGCAGGGTGGGTGGAACTTAGCCAGTACCCTCCAGAAACAATCATCTACAACTCTGACCCACCACCCCGGTGAGTGCCTACCTTCATTTCAGACACCTATTTCACAGAGTTTAAGTAACAGGTTTAGCCACAAATGACTGCAGATATTCTCCCAGGTAAATTTCCTCCCTGGCAAATAAAAGTTACACTAAGAAAAGTCAACCACAAAAACAGAGAACCAAAACACAGACTTCTACTTACTTACACGTGCCCTAAAATTAAGAATTCAATTCAGTGTACTTCTATTAAATCACCTTCTTGCTATAAGGAAGCTGGTCTCTGTCTCACCTACAGCAGACAGAGTCCACAAACAACTCCTGTTTTGAATCCATAGTTCTTTAGGCCCCTTTCAGCTCCTCCCCTTATCAGACACCTATTCCACAGATCTTAAGTAACAGGTCTAGTCAGAAATGACTGCAGATATTCTCCCAACTAAATTTCCTCCCTGGCAAATAAAAGTTACACTAAGAAAAGTCAACCCCGAAAACAGAGAACTAAAACACTGACTTCTACATACTAACACAGGCCCCAACATTAAGAATTCAATTCAGTATACTTCTATTAAATTACCTCCTTGCTGTAAGGAAGCTGGTGGCTGCTCTCTGTCTTACCTCCCTCTTGGCCCACAGCATGCCAAAATTAAGAATTCAATTCAGTGTACTTTTATTAAATCACCTCCTTGCAATAAGAAAGCTGGTGGCTGTTCTCTGTCTCACCTCCCTCTTGGCCCACAGTGTGCCACAGCACCCTCCAGCTCTCTGCTCCCAGTTTAATGAATTCTTTGTTTTTTTTCTTAACAGCTGAAATCGCAATTATGATGGAGCGTACCTCGAGACAGTTAGCCACAGACCCGTTCCCGCTGATGGTGTGTCTCACCTGAAGCTGGCGAACTGCAGGATCAACCAGATACTTTTTAAAAAGAAAATTAATAGTGGTATTTAAGGTAGGATCAACCAGATATATAAAATATTTAAAATAGAAAGATTATGGGAACATGAGAGTCTTACTCTGGTAGCTCGTCGCTTACTAAGATACGGAGCCGCCATGTTTTACAAACTGTTTAGACTGCCCACACAGAAAACGGGAGCCAATGAGTGAGTGCTCCCTTTTGATTGATGGAGCACGTGAATGCCATAATAACCGAGTGGTTATTATGGCAAATATCAACTGGTTGAGCCCATTGAAAAAAATTGCTCACCAGTAATTATAATTATATCTATTCATAGTATGCGACTTCCTAACTTGGAGGGGGAGGTATATTTTTCTGTTAAACATGTAAAAATACAAAGCCTGTGACTGTACTGTGGATGAAGTTGCTGTGTTATCTGTACTATTTTCACACCAGGCCACCCCTGAATTTTGACGAGGTGGTCTGACTTTGTGCATCAATGTTGTGTTTTGTTATAATGTTGTGTTACAAAATAATAAAATAAATATACTTAAAAAAAACCCCGAAAATAAAGGTAGACTGCAAACAGTATCAGCAAAAAGACATTGCACTATGCAAGTACCATGTTAAATGTTGAGTTGTTTGGCATTGCTGCCCTGGCTTTTTTAACCTACCTTTCATGTGTAAGTATAAAAAATAAATGTCACTTGAAGTGTGCAGTTGTACAGTGACGTATGTCTGATGATATTAAGCACCTCATGTGGTTTGGAGCAGCTTTTCCTTTCTTATTAAAAATAAAAGTACTAAACCTTTTTGCACAGTGTTTTCATTTCAGTTACAAAACTTTTACTCTGGTGCTGGTTTTCCCACAAGCTGATTTCTGCATTTTGTAATCTTGACCTGATGGTCCGTCTTGCCAAGTCTGAACTTACTCCAAAGCAAGTGATCCTTCTTGCTGGATTGAAGCTGGGCTTCCTCCAAGCCAGAGCTCATCTGCCCCTGTACAGGGCAGAGGACATATCCTCCATTAGCTGATCATTTGGGTTGGATAGTCATGCCAGATGTAGGATATCCTCCAGCTTCTTGGCACCATGGCCAGTACCATGGCCATGTTGCATTGAGCCTTCTGACATGTGTGACCCATTCCATGGGAATTAGAGTGCTAGTGATCCCAGTCATACATAGCCTTGACCCAACTAATCTGTTTTGACCCAGCACATTGTGGACACTGTCTTTTGATGGCTGCCCCCTTGAGCTTTTAGAGGGCATCCTGTTCATCTGAGTGGAGCCCTCAGTCACTTTGACAACAGATGCATCAATGATCTGTGCTCTGTTTTTAATTGTTAGATATATGTGTGAAGCACCCAGAGCATTTGAGATAGTGCACTTTAGAAATACAATCGCCTTGCCTTGCTGTTGTCAGTGGGCTGGTGTATGCATCTGTTGGACAGCTGAGTGCCTGAATTCAAGTCACCGAGCGGGGCTCGGCTCCATATTAGCCTGCTAAAACTCTGCATGATGTGTCAGGCATTGCCAGAGTTTGCCCTGCTGGTTCAAGGTCAAGTGGTCCATGCCAACATAGACAACATGACCCCCATGTTTTACCTGAACAAACAGAGTGGCATGCACTCCTTCCCTCTGTGTTAGGAGGCTCTGTGGACATGGTCTCTGGCTTGCTTATTGCAACTGGACCTGCTAGCGGTGCATGTTGTGGGACCAAACAACCAGCTGGCAGATGCACTTAGTCATGTAAGAGAGGCATCCCACAAGTGGTCACTGCATCTAGAGGTGATGGTCCAGGTGTTTTAATTACTGGAAACACCTTCAGTAGAGCTGTTCACTTCCTGGGAAAACAGTAGACTATTCTGTGCCCATACCCACCAGTGGGGCACTCAGCTGGGAGATGTGTTCTTTCATTCTTGTGCTCAGGACCTTTTTTGTATCTTCCTCCAGTTTACCAGTCCATAAGGTGGTACACAGGGTGTGGTAGGACAGGGCGTCTGTGATTCTGATCCCATCAGACTAGCTGCACTAGTTCATTGTCAGGCTTTCCTCAGTCTCAGCAGCAGACTGCTATGGCGGCTTCTGCCTGATTTGCTTATGAGGTCTATGGGGATGATCAGGATTCTGGACCTGCAGTCCCTGCAGCTATTCTACTACTGTGAAAAATATACTGGAGGCATTGTGGTGGGACTCTGAGCTGCCTCTTTTTCTATTACAGCATCCACCTATCTGCTTGGTTCATGAGTGCCTAGAGTTACAGGCTCTTGGGCTTTCTGATGATGTTTTCCAAGTACTAGAGGCATATTGGAAGGAGTCGACTTGCAAGACGTACACATGCAAGTGGATGAATATCTTATGTTAGTGTGAGAAGATTAAATTGTTTCCCTTTCTCCTGCTTCATTTCGCTCATACTTGACTACCTCTGGCCCCTGTCTCAGGCATACTGTAGTATATTTGACTGCCATTTCAACATACAGTACTATGCCAAGGCATGGGTGCCAATGATAGCACAGGACAAAATGGTTGGCCGTTTCTTTAAAGGGCTGACCACCTGTCCTCTCCTGTATGGGAACCACCTCAACTGTGTGACCTACCCCTGGTGCTGTCATGGCTGATGGGTAAAGTATTCAAGCCTATGAACAAATGTCATGTTTCATATCTGTCATGTAAAACTGCAGTTTTGGTTGCCGTCACCTCGACTAGACAAGTGAGCAAGCTCGAGGCACTATCTGTGGAGTCATTCACCATGACAAGGTGGTTCTACATTCTAGACAATTGTATGCTGACAACAGGAATTGTACACTTCTACCTCTAGCCTCTATTTTTACCTCACCAATTGGATTGTACCCCACTGGGTGGATCCCATACAGGAACCAGATACCAATGAATTTCTCTATGATTGATCGCTATGGGACTATACTTACGTGAGCTAGCTCCCCCCCCCTTTTTTTTGTCATTTTCCACCTTTGAGCTTTTGTTGCATCAATTTCATAGGTTTAAAGGTTTACCAATAAGGTTTAACTTTTTAATGGTTTAGGGATGCACCTCTTTCACTTTTTATATATTGTCCGTGCAACATCCCTAGACATACCCCAAGATTGCCTTTCTAATTAGCATTACATACATTATAATAATTACTGTAATTAATTGATTGTCACAGTCACTAGCTATAAAAGGCATGTTGGAAAGCCAGTCTCCAACCCCTGAGGAAGGCTTAGATGGAGCCGAAACACCAGAGTGACAAGTGGACCTGTTCTGTACTGCCTTGTGCCTGTGCACTGCCCTTGCACTTTATTTGGCTTTCTGGTTAGTATTCAGTGTTTGGAGACTCATTGTTATTATATTTATACTGCACCTAATTTCATCTTGCTGATACTGTGCCCCATTGGGCACAAGCAGTAATAAAGCTGTACTTTTTCAGCAAGTTCTTTCTCAGCTACCAAATTTGCCATAGTACTAGGGTGCTTTTCTTTTTTGCTGTGTCTGTATGTTTTGGGTTAGTTGCCCCTGGAAATTGCATTCTCCCTGTCTCTTGAGTGCTGCTGCTCCCTGTGGTCCCAGGTTGTCCTACACTGCCATGCAAAATTCCTGCCAAAGGTACTTTCTGAGTTTCACCTTAATCACGCACTTATTCTACTGACCTTCTTTCAGAAAGCTCACGCTTTGGAGGCCAAGCGAACGCTCCACACACTAGATGTTCATGGGGCTCAGCTCTTCTATCTGGAGCATAAGGAGGAATTTCATTGTGAAGCTCACTGGCTGTTTGTCACATATGCTGCAATTGCCCTAGGCAGACGGGCAGCCAAATTGAGAGTTGCCCTGTGGATAACCTTCTGCATCACTCTGTGTTACAGGTTGGAGTGGAGTGGAAGGCTCATTCCACCAGGCATACTGTTGCCTCTGTTGCTACTGCTAGGTACATTCCCTTTTCTGAAATACATACAGCTGCTTCTTAGTTAAATGTCCACACATCGCATTACAGCATTGACTTGGTCAGTCGTCGAGATGCTACTTTTGGGTCCTTAGTCCTCCAGTTTCCTTTCACCTAGTTTGGGATGTGTACCTTGCCCTCTCCTTGCTCTCCTTGAGGCCTGCTATGAGTCTGTCTAAGTGTGGTTAGTGACCTGAATCTAAGTAATAAGAAATAGAGGTTACATACTTATAACCATAGTTCTACTACTAGTATTCAGTTCTCATCAAGATGACCCACACAGCCTCCCCTGGCAAAGCTTGCTTCAGATTCCAGTTCCAGCAAGCAGATCTGAAAGCAAAGGGGGCGGAGCTGAAGGAACATATGGTTTGTTGATAGGAGGAATCAAGCTTGAAGGCTGTTCCAGGGACTGAGCAGGCTCAGTGGAAGACTGCCTAAAGTATGGCTGGTAACTGAATACTAGTAGTGGAATAATGATTAGAAGTAATCAAGTAAGTAACCGCTGTTCCTTCCATATAAATATTCTAACACTTATATTGACCCTCATTTATGAATAACTTTTTCAGTTTCTGCAGTAGTGTGACATTTTTGCAATAGTGTTTGCCAAAGATTCCTGTGTTGCATTATAACATACACTGTACATATCTTGCTAGAATCATAAACGTATAATAAATCAGAAAACACCACCTTTTAATTAAACACAAAACTTTGTGTTATATGTACATAGGAAGGGTGGTTCCCCACCAAACCCATGGTCCCCAAGTCCTATGGTGCTTCTTATGGGATTCATTTGTTTTATGCTAGAGGATATCTAGATATAAATACCAAGTGTATATTAAAGGAGAACCATTCCACAAGCAAAAACATGGGACCTATAGGTCCCGATTAGCTAAAACGCACTAGTTTTAAATTTGTAAAATAACCTACATGGCTGCAGTCTGTAAGTTTATCCGGTTGATGCTGTGAGCCAGCCCTCTGATGACGTGACTGAAGGGCTAAGGTGCGGGGGACTCCTATGTGCCAGTATAGTTTTTGGAAAATATTAACAGATATGCAATGCATGTTTGCGCTTCTAACGCTGGTACTGATGGACTGAGGAAATCGACCAAGGAAAGTGCTTTCTTTGGTTGATCAGTACCAGTGTTAGAAGTGCAAACATGCACTGTATATCTATTAATATTTTATGAGAATTGTACTGTCACATTGGAGTCCCCTGTGGCTTATCTCATCTGTTGCGTCACCAGAGAGCTGGACGCCAGGGACTCTGGGGAAAATAATTTGTTTTGTGGGCGGGGGTTGCAGGATCAGCCAGATAAACTTACAGATTGCAGCCATGTAAGTTATTTAAAAAATTTAAAACTAGTGCATTTTAGCTAATTGAGACCCACAGGTCCAGTGTTTTTGCTCGTTGAATGCTGACAGTTCCCCTTTAAATTAGGTTACATGCCAGTTAGACTATATACAGTAAATGAGGACTCAGTACATCCACATGTAGCCACATTTAACCTCCTATAATATAGCTAAATTCCTTAATGGGTACCATTTGAATTGGTGACCCTGGTTTGATAAGAGAGGAAAGATTGGATTAGGTACCTCCCCCTCCTCCTCTTTTGTGAATACTGAGCAGAAGTATTCGTTCAGTGTCCCTGCTTTTTCACTGTCCCTCTTTGCCCACCCACCGTCCATTCTATTCAGCCTCACTATCCCTCCCTTTGTCTTTCTACGCTCCCTAATGTACCTATAAAAGGTTTTATCCCCCTTCTTAACCGAGTTGGTTATCTTTTCCTCAGTTCGGGCCTTTGCTATTCTGACTGCCTTCCCTACTTCTTTCTGCCTTAACTGGTACAGTTCTCTGTCCTGCTCCTTCTGTGTTTCCTTATGCTTCCTAAATGCTATCCTTTTCTGCCTAACCTTCCCCGCCACCTCTTTTAGAACCGTAGTGGCTTTTTCTTTCATTTTGATTTGCTTCACACAAAGGCTTGTTGCCTCTGTGATGGCAGTTTCGATATGTCCCCATTGGTGCTCTACCCTCCTTCTTGCCTGTTTGCTAGTGCTTTTCTAAGGCACTCTCCCATCTTGCCAAAGTCAGCCCTCCTGAAGTTCAGTACCCTCACTTTTGTATGGCTTGATTCTGCAGCTGAGTTTATCGTGAACCACACTATTTGGTGGTTACTTGTACCCAGATGGCTACCCACTTGTAAATCTGAGATCCTCTCACTGTCCCCATTTGAGAGTATGAGGTCTAGGATTGCTCTCTCTCCTGAGTGGGTTCCAACATTAGCTGTCTGAGGCATGCCCCTGTAGGGCATCGAGAATGGCCCTGTTCTTGGATGTGGCTGCAGCAAAGGTGCTCCAGTTAACATCTGGCATATTCAAAACAGTAACAACAATTTATTTACATGGGGTTAGGGTTAGGGTTAGGACAGGGAAATGGATGCAGAGGTTAAGCTATTTACATTTGATTAGTTTGATTGGTTTAGGTTGTAATAGCGATAATCATTGTGCATTTTAAATTCAGTCAGTAATCACAGTGGCCACCCTCCAACTTCTGATGTACTCAGATTCTTAGCTATTTATCTAGCTAGCTGCATTAAAAACAGCAACAATAAAATGCCCACGGCAATACCAGTCACCAAATTGCCTTAGGACCCCGCAATCCTAAAAACCTTTTTTGGGGTACCCAACACTAAAGTCCTCGAAGGTGCAGCAGGCCTGTTGTACAGTGCAGCTGTGTTGGCTGACTGTTGGGGCCCTTGAGGAAAATAAGCAGATTAACTTTACTTTTAATCCTAAAACACATTTTTGGCTGTAGATTACAGAATTTAAAACTAGTTGATTTGAAAAGACTTTACTCTAGCTGCTGAACTTGGTTTGGCAACAACATTAAACTATTTACAAGTCCCTCCAGATTTGCACAGGGCATGGACCCTGTATATTCACGGTTTGATAGTCATCATTGGCAAGTTCAAAATCAGGCTGTACAAGGTAGATTTGGGTGACTGCAGCAGGTGGGCTCAGACTCTGAAGGCTAGGATGCTGGCCAAAGGCTTACAGTCAGATAACCCCATTTCTGACTGCAGGATCTTGTAGCTTTTGCAAATGGAAAAGCACCTTCAGTTTCTTTTGTAGCACCCCTCTCTGGGCTAAAATAACTTTCTGGACAGACCAGGCCCGGAGTGGGGCCGGCACGCATCAGACCCCATGTCTATGTTATGCCCCTCAGGGGAGGTGCATGTGACAGTGCCCTAGATGGCATACAACCAGGCTGTCTCCCAGGCCAATCTGAGATGGATGTCTTGCATTCAGCACATTTATCAATAGCACATTTATACATTTGCTCACAGTCACTTCAACCATGGGCCAGCGTGGCCACCGTGGTCCTTTTAAACTCTCAAATACAGACTTTCACCAGGTGGGTGCTTGCTCCCTTAGGCTGGGGTGACCCAACTGCTTATAGTCCATGCAAGACCAGTTTGTCTCCATGATGCACTTTAACACAGACTGGAGACTGAGGCACGGCTCCCCACCATCTAGTATACTTTGACTTGGTAGTTCCGATAATCACTGTAGCTTCTCTCAAGCACAAATCACATAATCATAGTCCGTTGTGGCTTTGCTGGCATTAGCAGCTCCAACTTGGATATTTAGAAATTTTCTGACATCCCAGGCACTGTTAGGACGAGTTCCGCATGTTTAGGGAACTCCCCTTCCAGTCCTGTAGCATGTTACACAGTCACAAAGCAGCATTTCACAAACAGGACCATCCACAGTCGCTCGATCAGTAGGCATCCACCCTATCCAGGTGCTGATCAGATGCAGGGTGCAGACTAACCATCACAAATCACTACTTTCTGGGCTTCTTCACCCCATTCAGATTTTCAAGAACTTGTACTTGTATGTAGATGTTTACTCACTTAGGCAGATTTAAATGCTTTCCTTTGCTGGAAATCACAGGTTTCTTCAGCACTCTCACTGCTAAGGCAGAACGTGCATGCAGCTCTCTCACAGCTGAAGATTCAGGTTCTACCCACATTTTCCCCAGAACATGGAAAGGCAGATGTTAGTGTAACCCCCACCGGCCACTTCTTTAACTAGTGTGCACCCCCTTTTTGTAGTGCTCCCTTAAACTAAATATCTGGAGAAACACTGGTGCCCATATACTGGCATATCAAGTTACTTTACTAAAAGGTAGGTACCACCCTTGGTGTTAGGATGTATACCTGGCTCATTTTCTAGAGGAAGAGAGGAGTGTGGGTACAGTAACAAACAACTTGAACCTTGTGTAAATAACACAACACAGGTCCTGGGTGGAGGCAGCTAGGCATATGCTTGATGTAACCTGCTGAGGGGGCCCCCCAGTAAATCCACACAACTAGAAGCAATAATCGGAATGTCCATAACAGTGACAGGGATTGTGCAGGATGGCTTTATTCAACAGATGAAAAGTAAAGGCTGAAGTGGACCCCCAAGGGTCAGTCCAGGCTGGACAGGTACAAATTCAAGAACTCTCCTTGCATGCAGCACAGTTCATGAACAACAACAGAAACATTTTCTTCCCAAATTCCCAAAGATGCATTTATGGACACTGGGCCACACACATGAACATCTCTCTTCCCATGAGTGTTATTTAGTGAAGCTAAGCCACACACTCAGAACTCTTCTTGGACATAGGTGCAATACCTTAACCTGCAGCTTGACCCTCGCTCAGGTAAACATACTGGTGCCCTTTACGAATCAGGAAGCACTGCCTTGTAAGCACTTAAATGGCGTTCCTCCCACCCATGGCCCCAACCAACAGTCTCTGCCATTCTTCAGGGTTAGAGCATTGAAACCCCCATTTGCCACTGAAATGCTAGAGGTCCCACACTTTTACTTGTCACAAACTGGAGTGACCAGAGAATAAACTGCACTCACTGGGGTACACAGTTTATCTTTATTTCACCCACGCTGGTGAGACTAGGGGCACTGACAGGTGTGATCTAGCCTTCTCTGTGGGCACACGCACCCCAGACTACCCAATCCCCTAAGAAATTGTGGAGATCTAGTCTCCTAGACAGTACGTCCACTGGGCATGGAACAACTAAAAAAGAAAAGGAAAGACACTCTCCTGGGTAGCCGGTCCACACAGTCTATTTCAGGTCCTATCAAAGGCAGCTGAAAACACCACAGAACATTCAGAGGATTGCCCCTTGAGTCCACAGAGAACAATCAGATCCTTCCACTTCACAAGGAGTAGAAATCAGGAAATCCTGCTGTAGCCTTGTCTCCACCACTTCAACTGGAAGCTGGAAATAACACTCTACTAGGGTGAAAAATCCTGGGCCCTCTCCTCAGAGCCCACTGGCAGTCCTTCTGCCACTCTCACCTCCTTACTCCACAACTCTTTACAGAGAACTCCAACTCAGAACTGAGCATTCTAAGCTCCCCAGAGCAGCTATCCACCCAGTGTGGATTATGCTGCTGTGAAAGTTCTAAATGACCTAATCATTCTTCCCTCAGGCTAGCTCAGTAAACAATGATGTAATTATGTAAGGAGCCCCGAATGAGCTCCCTACCAGCTGCCTGCTACCTTCCTAACAATAATACTGATAGGATTCTAGTAACCCCAGGGACTGGGTGGTTACACTAGCCCTGGCAGACAATTTCTGGAACCTCCAAGCTGATGACTTTTGCTTGCAGTCACTTGTCTCTCTGGCAGAGGAAGAACCCTTCCCCTGTGGAGGGGCTCACACTGAATTGAACTAGGCCCTTTTTGTCTAGCTGAGGGCCTGAGCCATCTCCCTGTGGAGGGGCTCTCGCTCGAACATACACACTGAACTCAGCTTGAAAACACTGGGTTTTATGGAGTCCTTCTGGGGCTCCCGATTGGCTGAGTCTACTTGTGTGTCCCGCTATAACTGACTGAAAGCACTTGTGAATCCATAAAATGAATATTCATTAGCTTCACTTGAAGCTCAATAGGCCTCCTGTTTTGGCACCTGAATTAGGTCCCTGCATTTTCCCCACAAGCCTTTAGCAATGTCCCATAAGTCTCTGGCATTGTCCCAACAATCTTTGCTTGAAATCCTGGCTTTCCGATTGGCTGTTGCTGCACAGACATGGTTGCTCAAGTACACAGTCCCCTTGCAGTTTTAACTGAGTCCCGACTTTAAAGTTCTGGTGCAGCCAGGTGAGATACTTCATTATTTTCATAGCCCCATAGTTCAATAGCCATAAATGTGCCCTTTGAAATGCTGCCAATATTAAACACTTTGCTCCAGTCTTTTGCTTGCTGCTGCTGCTGAAATTTAGTGCCCCTAGGCAGCAGGCAGGTAGTTTATCTGAGTCCCATTGTTCAAGTCTGGAGCAGCCAGTAACTTTATTTTATTTAGTTCTTTGCCCCATTATTCATTAACTCCTTTAGCATCCTTCCAGCTGCTGCTTTTATTTCAGATATATTTACAATTTACACTGGCAGCCGCTGCCGAAACTTGCAGCCCTTGGAGACAGAGCAGACCAGCTTATGAATATTGATGCCCCCTCATTAATAATAATATAATAATCATTTTTATTTATAAGGCGCCTTTCAGATGTCAAGGCGTCATACATAATAACAATTAAAACAAGCATAATAAAAATACAGACAGACCGATTAAAACATTCAATAGTTGTCATAGCAAACCAAATAAAACATTCAGTATTCAGGGAATGCTGATTCCCATAGAAAGGTCTTTAAACCCCTCTTGAAGCCCTCCACAGAAGTGCACTCACGCAACCGATGGAGTAAAGAGTTCCAAAGGGTGGAGGCAACATACAAAAATGCCCAAGTACCAGAAGATTTCAAATTCACCCTTGGAACCTCTAGCAACCCCTCGTCGGCCAAGCAGAGAGATCGATCAGGGCGATAGGGAACCAGAAGTTCTTTCAGATAGGCTGGGCCCAGATCATGTAGGGCTTTAAAAGTCAGCAAGCCAACTTTAAAGGTGATCCGCCACCGAATCGGCAGTCAGTGCAGTTCGCGCAGCACCGGGGTAATATGACAGGATCTTCTAGAACCCGTCAAAAGCCGGGCTGCAGCGTTCTGCACTAGCTGTAGGTGATGGAGTTCAACCCCCGAAAGCCCTAGATAAAGGGAGTTGCAATGGTCCAAGTGCGAGGACATGAAGGCATGAACTAAGGTAGGCAGGTCGGCAGACGGAACAAGATGCCAAATCCTGGCGATATTCCTCAGATTATAAAAGGAAGTCTTGATGACTGCCGACACCTGTGAATGTAGTGTCAACCTATTATCAAGAACAACCCCCAGGTTCTGCACCCGTTTGGAGGTCGGGAGCGAAACACCACCCAGAAAATTCCCGATGACGCAATACTACCCGACCCCCCTATCTGTCGGCCCGAGTCCACAACCAGTACCTCAGTTTTATCCGAGTTCAACCTCAGCCAACTGGAAGTCATCCACTCCTGGATTTCTTTTAGACAGCTGTTAAAGACCGAGAGAGCTCCCTCCTGGTCAGGAGCAAAAGAAAGATAGAGCTGGGTATCATCTGCATAACAGTGAAACCTCAGCCCATACTTCCTTACAATGTCTCCGATGGGTAGCATGTACACCTCAAATAACATGGATGACAGTACTGAACCCTGAGGCACCCCACACAACAAAGCAGTTGAATCCGAGGAAAAGACCCCAGACACAACCCTTTGTGATCTCCCAGTGGGGAATGAAGTGAACCATCTCAAGATGGTTCCAGATATTCCACAAAGCAGCCTCAGGCGATCTATCAACACCATGTGATCTACGGTGTCAAACGCTGAAGAAAGGTCGAGGAGAACCAAGATAGAACGGCTTTTCTGATCTCTAGCCATCAAGAGATCATTGAGCACCCGAACCAGCGCTGTCTCGGTACTATGTCTTTTACGAAAACCGGACTGGAGGGGTTCATAGATGTCATGGATGGTCAAATAGTCCTCCAGTTGTGCAGCCACTACTTTCTCAATCACCTTCCCAATAAAGGGGAGGTTAGAGATAGGTCTGTAGTTTTCCAGACAGTCAGGGTCCAAGGTAGCTTTCTTCAAGATGGGTGTCACCACCGCCTCTTTCAGGGAGCTAGGAAACTCACCAGATTCCAAGGAGCACCTGACTATCTGTACAAGGACAGGACCGATGATATCAATACAACCCAAAATTAGGGAAGTCGGTCCAGGATCCAAACTACAGCATGTAGGGCGCACAGATTGGACAATCCTCATGACATCCATGAACTCCAGCTGGCCGAAGGAACTCCAGGAACACTGAGGTACTGTGATCTCACACCGGTCCAGAGCCGCTCCCTTAGAGAGTGTTGGCGACAGTTCTGCCCGAATGCTAGCCACCTTATTTGCAAAGAACCGAGCAAGCTCATCGCACTCCAATTGCGACAAAGCTTTCCGAACTTGCCGACAAGCTGGGTTGCACATTCTGTCCACAGTATTAGTATTAGGGAGACAGTATAGAGCAGTGGTTTAAGGCTCTGAGCTGCAAATCTGGTGACATCCAGCAGACCAGACCTGGGTTTGAAACATAGAAACATAGACTTTGACAGCAGATAAGGACCACTTGGCCCACCCAGTCTGTCCATTTCCCTACCTATTGGATACGCTGCATATTCTAGTTAACCAACAGCCTACTTCCTGCAACCCCCCACTACAATTGCCTTATGTCTGTCCCATGCATGTTTGAATTCCCCCACTGTTTTAGACCCAACAACCTCCCCAGGAAGGCGGTTCCATGCATCCACCACTATCTCTGTGAAAAAAAAATTCCTCACATTACCCTGAGCCGTCCCCCTCTGTCTTAAATTGTGCCCCTTGTTCTTACACATCTCTTTTTCTGAAAGATGCTGCCCTCCTGGACTTTGTTGATTCCCTTGAGGTACTTAAAAGTTTCTATCATGTACCCCCTGTCCCTCCTTTCATCAAGGGTATACATACTAAGCTCTCTCAGTCTCTCTTCATATGGTTTCTGATGCAGGCCCTACACCATTTTAGTTGCCCTCCTCTGGACTGCTTCCATCCTGTCTACGTCCTTGCGTAGATGGGGTCTCCAAAACTGCACACAGTAGTCCAGATGGGGTCTCACCAACTGTCTGTACAGAGGGATAACCACTTCCCTTTTTCTACTTGTGATGCCCCTTCCTATGCATCCCAGTATCCCCCTGGCTCTCCTTACTGATGTCTCACATTGCTTACCCACCTTTAGGTCATTTGATATGACTACCCCCAAGTCCCTTTCCATTTTTGTTGTTGTTAGTACCTCCCCTGCTATTGTGTACTCTTCTCCTGGATTTTTATTTCCCAGGTGCATTACTTTGTACTTCTTTGCATTGAATCTAAGTTGCCATATATCTGACCATTCCTACCACCTTGCCAAGTCCCTTGTCATCCTTTCTACCCCTCCTTGTGTATCAACTCTGTTACAGATCTTTGTGTCATCTGCAAAGAGGCATACCTTTCCCTCCAGGCCCTCTGCAGTGTCACCTATACATCCCACAGCTTCCACTTGCATACTGTGTGACCCTGAGCAAGTCACTTAACTTCCCTGTGCTTCCAGGTCGCACCTGTAAAACAGCTTTCAGCTTAGTGTGCTACTCCTGGTTAAACAACTAAAAAAAAAAAAAAAAAAATTCATGAAGCCAGGCCAATCACCAGAAAGTGCGCACGGTGCTCTATTTACAATATTCAGCGGCTTCCTCTAGTTCAACCCGAGTCACTGGCCCCCGCTCTGTGCCTTACGGGGACCGGGACCACTGGAGAAGCCACTCTTGGTGACCACCAGGGCTGCGGTCGGGACTTCAAAAGCACATCCTCAGCACATGCATGACCCTCGCTAGCACTGGAATGCCAACACAACTGCAGTGAGTCATGATCCAGCTCCTGAACCCGAGGAGGGCAGAATAAAGCGAGGGGCTCTCGGGGACCTCTGGACACTCTTTGGACCTGGGCAGTGATGGAGAGAACAGGGATAACATTCAGGGAAACACTCGCAGGCACTAGGAGGCAGACTGGAGGTGCTCCAGGAACAGGATCCATGGGCAATGAGGAAAGCCCCCATTTGGGTAGGGGGGGCTACATATAGAATATCTTCTTTTTGGCCCTGTCTGCTTCCCTGACACTAGCTGAGAACCATAGTGGTTTCTTAAACCTGTTTTTTAGATGCTATTCCTATGCTTGCCTCCAGTGCCTCAAGGATGGATCCCTTTATTGCCCTCATCTCTCCTCTACCCCCCTTATGTCCTCCACCCCTTCTAAATTATCCCTGACCAGTTCCCTCAACCTATCGAAGTCCACCCTTCTAAAGCCAAGATATATGCAAGATGTTTTATCATTCTGCACTCCTGAACTCCTGCAGCATTGTTTGCCAGATGTGTCAGTCCAACAGTGAGCCAGAACCACACAGCCATCTGCAAGAGATAGGGATGGTGTGCAGTGAGGAGCAGTGGTGACCCAAGAGGCGATTCCATGTCAGCTTGAGTGCTTCATCCGGGCTTCCCCAGAGATAGGTGAAAGTTTTGGTTGTTGTGATGGTTGCCCAGAGTCAATCCAGGGTACCTTGTCACAGCAGCCATCCCAGCAGGGAGCAAGGGGACAAAGAGGACCAATTAACAGAATGCGGTGACATCATAAAGTAGACAAAACTCAGAGCAAATATAACTTCCAAAAGAGCATATTTATTCTTGTGTAAAGTGCAGAATACAGAAGACAAAAATTGTTTATACTTGTACTGTGCAATAAGGAGCTACATGGAGGTTATAAACCCAGGGGACAGAGAGAACATGGCATTGGATGCTCAGAACCCTGGGGGAGCATGGGGGATTTATGGGTAGGAGAAAGGCAGAGGACTGGAGCAGCTGCAAAGGTACTTGTCACATTTGTCAGTTCTGTGGTGTCTCTTACTGGAGTTTAGTGACAGACAACATTTTAATACCAACAGTGATGGAGCCCTATCTCTTGCAGAGGGCTGTGGATGTGACTCACCATTGGACTGACACATAATAACTCTGTGTCAGTACAGATATGCATGTGGTAAAACAGCCTTTTCACACCCCTGTTTTGCCACAGGTATGCAAACTGATGCAGCATCGTACACACATAGCCCTGCATCAGTGCAGATGAACAAACTGGTCAAGCATCCTGAACATATCCCTGCTGTTGCAGGTATATGAACTGGTGCAATCTCATGCACACACATGTGTTATGGCAGATTTGCCCAGTGGATGAATATTTCTAGCTCCTTCCTCACAGATTGCCCAGCACTGTGGCTTCTGTAGGCTATTCTGTCACATCTAAACAGCAACTGACTATGATGTTCCCCTCAGTGAGGTAGGATCAAACATACCCACCCAGTATTTGTACCTACACTGAAAATGCAGTGCATATGAGGAACCGGCACATCCACAATTATCCACATTTAAACGGGTATAATATAGCTAAATCCTTTGAAAGGGACCATTTGAAGTAGTGAACCCTGGTTTGGTGAGGGAAACACTTCTACTGTCTGAATGTGGGGCATGTAAGGAACCTGCACCTTATTACACAGGTACAAAATCTAACTGGCATCTAATCTCATTTAATATGCACTTGGTATTTATTCCTAGTGACTAAATGTATCAACAGTTGTATTGTAGCACTCTATTGTATCTGTTCATTATGTACTTTTACCACCCTTGTCGTGCTTGAAAATGGTCTCTTTTCTGGGATCAGTGTACCCACCCAGTTAGCAACTAAATAGATCAAACCAGCGTACAACAGATGAACCCCACAAGAGGCAGGAACTGGGGAAACCTGGGTTTGGTTTGGGAACTACTATTTCTGTGTAAATTACTTACATTCTCATTGGAGAACTGATGGTGATCATGCTGCCCCATTGTGTTGCCACTGGAACTTAAAAACAAGAGTTTGAATCAAGAAGCAAATGTAACCCCTAGATGGCGCTATCCCAGGGGCTACTACCCCTGCCTGATTTGCCACTAACAGGTTGAGGGGCCTGGATCCAATGGCGGGTGCCTCCACCCAGAGGTCAGGGTTTGCAATAGTTAAACTAACTTGGTCACAGCCCTCTGGGACACTGCAACCCCCCTTTCTTCCCACTAGTGGCCCACACAATATATCAGAATTACCTTCACAGTATACACTTACCCCAGGTCTGGTTCCGGCACTGGGACCCCTGTGAAATGAGATACAGTGCAACAATCACAGTACAGTACTTTAACATAGACAAATACCTCAGGCAGTATAACTTTGCTGAAACAAGCAGCTCTGATTTATTTAGGGGATATAACAAGGACAGGGGAAATCAGGTTAATTAGCTTATCACTCTAATAATCTACCTATGGCTCTGTGCACAGGCCTATCCCTATCAGTTACTGTCCCTGGGTACCCAAGCCCTAGTGGCTAGTCCAAACCGTGGCAGCTGGTAGGGGCCCTTTCACACAGAGAAAGGAGAATTAAACAGTCAGCAGTACAGTAATTCCATTTGGATTTAATGTGCAATTCAACAGGGAGCAACCCTGAATTAGTACTCACGACCTCCAAATAAGATAGGGTCCTTCAATGTCAGCAGGGCTCACTTGAGGTACACAACCTCTTCACACATCCATATAAAGAAAGTACTATACCAGGCAGGCTGCATCTGTATCCCGATCGCAATTACTGCACAATACCCGGGAGAACACACAGCAGATTCAGTTCCTGACAGACCGAGTGCAATTTTCAGCAATTCTTCCAGTCTTCTACAGGGTGAGCCTGGTTTCTACTCTTCAGAGATCCTTTGGATTCTTTCACAGGACGGATTCAGTCCTAACAAGCTGTTACACAAGCTGCAGACCTGAACTCTGGCCTTACACACGTTTTTTTGACTAAAACTGCACACTGAAAAGCACAGGGCTCCTTCCTTCTTCACTGCCAAAGCTCAAGTGAACTCCAACTGACTTAAACCGGCACTTCCTTTGAGTTCCTCCCAGTTCTTGACTGGATTGGCTGTCACTCACAATAGACTGCTGCTGTTGGTCCAAAAAGGCACTGAAGTCTAAACTACATCTCCCAGAGTCACTGCCCATACAATCCTCTTGTGGCTGGCTCAGATTATGAGTCCAAGTTCTGATTCGTCCAAGGCATCATTTTAGAGCTAGCTTACCCCCACACTGATTGGTCCAGTTCAGCAGTTCAAAACTAGAATGGGGAACTAGCAGACACAGTTCTGACTGCAAAGAAAGCAGGTTAGACAAACTGTAATTTCATTATTACTCTAAATAATTTCTGGCAAACAGTTACATCTTTCAGATAGGTTCCCTTGCACTCCTAGTGACTGCAAAATGAAGTGAATTGGCAGCAGCTTGAGTGGTACTCAATCAAAGAAACACACAGTCCCCCATACAAACTAATTATGTCTGCAAGCAGACAGCTCTTAAAGAGACAGTACCAGAGGTTCTAAAAACACTCACTGATAAATGGCTTAAATGCCAAACACCATTCAGGCTTGGAGCATTCAAGCAAACTCCTGGAAGTCTTTTGGGAACCCCCATTTGCAGGGGGGTTACACAAATATCCCATTCCATCAAAACAGAGCACTGTTCATAGCCTCAGAGAGTGCAGGTCAGACTACATTGTTGAGACCCCTTTCTCTGAGTCCAGAAAAAGGTGACTTACCGTACTGAAGTACAGGCTATGTTTATTTTAAAAGTGTTTCTAGGAAGGCCTACTGAGCTGAGAAATGGCTCATTTCCAAAGGCTAAGCTGGCTAGGTTGGTTCTCCGTCTAACATCACTTCCCGTCTGACAGCCCAGGGGGAGGAGTGAGACAGGGCTGTACAAAAGTCATAGTCTAAGTAACAAATAAGAAAACACAATATTCAGAATATGACTAGCAGTAATAACCTCATGAGTGACACTCAACTTGAAAAATAAACATATAGAAACATAGAATTTATTGGCAGGAAAGGACCACATAGCACACCCAGTCTGCCCAGATGTTCCCTGTCTAACTTACCTCCACAGACCCTGTCTGGTCTTCAGTGACCCTCATGCCTTCTTGCCTCTTTTCTAATACACCCCCATGACTATCACATACTTACTTGATGCCCCACACTGTTTTAGCCTCCATCACTTCTGCTTTCAGTCTTTTCCAAGCATCTACCACCTTTTTAGTGAAGAAATATTTCCTCACATCTTTCTTGAACTGCCCCTCCCCCAGCTTTATCACATGCCCCCTGGTGCTGTGCTTTCTTACTTGAAATATACTCCCTACCCTGCACCTTTTTCACCCCCTTGAGGCATTTTTAGGTCTCTATTATGGCATCTCTCCTCTCTTCTAGTGTATACATATTGAGATCCCTCAGTCTCGCTTTGTAGGGGTTCTCGTACAAGTAAACTTGTAGAGTATATTATAGGTAGATACTTGCCCTTTAAAAGGGAAAGTAAAGTTTGGAGGACATCTTGAAGTCTGAAAGCTCATGAAAATCCCTTTCAAATGAGATTTTCAGGACTAGCTGTGCTTAAAGAGCTGGTATTAACATCTATTAAATGGACAATTGAGAATTTTATTATTTGCATTTTTTATAGGCTGTTTTAGTGCATGTGTCCAAACCACACACATACTCTTAGGACTCATTACCAGTGCAAGGCATCGTGGGTATGCAAATCCTTGTGCAAGTCAGGCTGACAAGGTTTCGCCAGAACAGACATCGCCTTTTAAACAGACTTTGTACATCTGATCTAGTTCTGGCTGAGAGTGAATTGCATTAATAATTGCTTAGTGTATGCAATGAAACTAGCGAGTTTTCATCTTTACTTTTTAAACAGCAAGAAAAAAGGTTCACTACAATTCTGGTACTGTGATATTAGAAAATCTCCTACCTGGTGAAAATGTCGGACAGGAAAATCTGCTCTGGAAAAATAGCAACACGTAATACAGCTACAGGGATAGTATAGCGCAGGTAACGTTAGCACTGTTCCTGTAACTGTTGGCTATTGGGGGAGGGGGAAGGGATAAAGTGTCTGCTGGGTGGTGTGCTGCTGAGCAGCTGCGGTGGCAAAGAAGGTAGGGCCACAGGCAGCAGAGGTTGGCAGAACATCTGTGGACCAGGGTTCAACTCCCAGGACAAGTGATTGTTTTCATTCCCCCCCATCTTACATCTTGACTGTGTCCAGCCAACGCCCTGCACTTTTTGCCCCTCGCTTCCAGTTGTCCTGCTGGGTTCCTCCTGCCCTCAATGATTCCCCTATGGTTCCTCCCCATCACCAAGTTGCCTCCCCAGGTTCCTCCCTGTCCCAGTTGCCTGCCCCGCCCAAGGTTCCTCCCCATCCCTGAGTTGCCTCCCCCTCTAAGGTTCCTCCCCATTCCTGAGCTGCCTCCCCCCCTGGAGATGATTATTTATAGATTGGGGGGGTTGGGGGTGCAGTGGGTGGAGCCCCTTGCAAACACACAGGGTAGCCTTTTGTTTTGTTGTGGCACTATGGTAGTGCTCAGTGTTTTTGCTGAGCACTACAATTGTTTTTGCTGTTATTCATGCGCAGTGTTTGACTGCGCTGTAGTTGTTTACGAGTTTTTCACCTAGTGCCAGAAAACCTCAATAACTAAGGAGCTCTAAGTATTTCAATAAGAAAAGGTTCCTTAATGCAAGTAACTTAGATCTTTGAGAGGATCTCCATAGAGGCATAATACATTGGACTGTAAGCCACTGGTGTCAGGACCTGTACCTGTATGCATGTAAATAGAGCACAGCGTTACCTATATGGCAAAGGCAGGCCCCAACTACTTCCATTTCCTGCTGTCAATGAACAGAGTTCCAAACATCCACCAACAGAAGAATTGGTACCACCCCCACCAGTCATGCACAGAGAGTCGGGGGAGCAGAGTAAACATTGCTCACCACATAGATAGTAGAGGCACTGACGTGAACAACAGACAAGTTGTTAAAAAGCAAAGATCTGCCACACCATGGAGACATCAAGTGGAAAAAAGGTATGGCTCAGTGGAGATCCTCTCCAAGCTCTACTGTTACTGGCAAGTAATGAACCTATCTTCTTTGAATGTATCTCCATAGAGCCATACTACATTAGACAACTACCAAGCAATGCCAACCCCAACTGGCTGGCAGGTAAAACAATGGACGAATCCCCTCAGGAGAGCGGGTCTTGTAAGAAAGGCAGGCTGAACCTAGCTGTCTTTTGGAAAATATGTTCCAGATGGAATGCTTAGTAAAAGTATGGATCCTGCACCAGGAGGTAGCCCTGCAAATGTCATCAGGTGAAACAGACCTAAACCAGGCTACTGAGACTGTCATGCCCCTGGTGGCATGTCCCAATACTAGGTAGGTCCTGCCCCACCTGCCTGCAGCAGAACAAGATCCAGGAGGAAATTTGTTTAGAAAGACACTATTTTTTTTTTAATTTAGTATGCTTTTATGTATGCCAGCTCCCCATCAGCCCGTTCTCGAGTCTTGTCCTGTCACACACCTGCCGCTGCGGGTCCAGCTGGGGATATGCCCTGGATTACCCCCCAGAGCACGGCCGTGAGACGGAACCCAACCACACTGCAGACAACAGAATACAGCCCCATGATGCAGTCATTACAGGGGTATGTTCCTGGCTAAGTCCCCAGGTGTGGGGCCACTGGGAGGGGGCCTACCCCCTGGCAGAAGGCGGGATACATCCCCGTTGGAAACACAGGGGTGCTGCTTGGGACCACAGACTCTGGGCAGGTGGCTTTCTGCTTGGTAAGAAGTTTTTTTCTTGACTGTGTGGAGGTGGGGCATGCAATGACAAAATGGCATTTACACTGCTGTCTCGCCTACCTCCAGGACACTAAAGCACCGGATGCTTGTTGCACCACCAGCCTCTGACAAAAGTCACTCCATGCGCCGGACATGCAACCCCCCCTCCACCTGGAGAAGGAGAGCAAGTCACAGGGCACTCAATCCTCCTCCCTCAGCTGTCCCTCTGACTCCTGAGTGTGTTTCCAAACCCGGGATGGTGACTTTGCAGGTGTAAACCCAACCACTGTGCTGGTGGGCTGGCCATAGAATGACACCATTTGAAAACAGGTAGACCTCTGGTGCCAGAATCAAAGAAAAGAAATGAGTGGGAACATAGATACATAAATACAGTGGAGCCCACCAAGATGAAATGCAGTTTCAGTTTCCTGTATGACAAAAGGGATTAACTGCGATTGTAATTGCCTTGTTTCCTGCAGTAACTCTGATGCAGAATTCTGCAGAATTGAGTTACATCCTGGTGGGCTTCACTGTACATAGACAATAATGGCAGAAACGGGTCCATCCAGTCTGTACATCCAACCTAACTACTCTCCACTGGCCCTAGTGGCCATCCTGCAGCCTTATGTTACCCTTTTTCTGACTAATACCATATCCCTTTCCCATTCCTGCTTAAAGCTACTCCCTGATTTGGCCTGTACCACTTCTGTACCATTTCTCCCAGCAGCTTGTTGCACTCGTCTACCACACTTTCCACGAAAAACTGTTTGCGGACGTGCATCTTGAATCTCCCCCCTGTGAACTTGAGTTCCCCCTTATCTCTATATTTAGACCCAAAGAGAAATGTTTTTTGGCATCCACCCCATTTAGCCCATGCAGGTACTTGTATCTTGTATGTTTTGGTCATATCACCCTTTTCCTTCCTTTTCCTGACAGTGTACATGTTCACATCCTGCAGCCTCTCCTTGTAACTCTTGCCCCTTAGTCCCTAGACTGTCTTGGTTGTCCTGCATTGTACGTCTTCCACTTTTTCTCAGTCTCTCCTCATGTGTGATCTCTAGTACCTTGTACAGTATTCCAGGTGTGGTGGCACCAGTGACCTGTCCAATGGGAGGATTTCCTCCTGGCTTCTACTGCTTATTCCCCTCCCTGTACATCTCAGCATGCTGTTTGCTTTACCTACAGCTCTCTTAGAGTGTGCTGCTGTTTTTAGACTCTCCAATAACATGACCCCTAGGTACTTTTCCTCCATTTTGCTTTCCAGCACCACCACCACCCATTTCTTACTGCACTCTTGGATTTCTTTTCCCAATGTGCGCTACCTTTCAGTTTTAGCATCAGTGCCCATCTGCCTGATTTTTGACCAGCTCTCCAGCCTACCCAGATCCTCCCCAAGTTCCCGCATCCCTTCCTCTGTGGCCATCCTTGCACAGATCATTGTGCCATCAGCAGAAAGGCAGGTCTTGCCCTTGATGCCATCTCCTCTGTCATAAATGAACACATTGAAAAGGAATGGATCCAACACTGACCTCTGTGGAACCCTTGTTTTTACTTCACTTATTTATGAAAGTGTACCATTAACCACTACCCTTTGTATTCTTTCTTTTAGTTTTCCACCAGTGTACGGAGTGGATCCTGGAATCTCATGATCTCAAGCACACCAGTCTGTCAAGCACCCAATCAGGTTTTTACCCCTATGCAGAAGTGGTGCCAGGACAGACGGGCAGAATCTGCTGGCAGGGCTTCCTTCTTCAGGGACACTAATTTGCTCCATAAGAGAACCCAAAAAAATTCACCACACACGCTGAAAAGATAAACTCAAGCAAGTTTATAGAAAATCAGACAAATAGACATTTGAATGTTGCAGTGCTTTGAGGCACACTGCCTAGTCATTAGGTGGCCCTGGCATTTTTACTACTAGAATTTGTGTCTTCACAGCAGCACCTCATCATGGCTTGAGCACGTTCATGTGTGTATTCTGAGACTACTAAGGTCACTCTAACATTAGACGAATCTAGCCATGTGTGGAAGGCACACCTCGATTTCCAACGGACTCAGGATCTGGTTACTAGTGGAGTGTAATCTCCATACCAGTGTGCTGGAGGTGAGGGTGGTCCTGTATGGGCTCCGTGCACTGGCACTTCAAGGACAGGCTCTGCCAGTCCAAACAGACAGCCAGTGTCTCATGCACTACTTGAACAAACTGGGTAGAACCCACTGTTATTCCCTCTGTAGAGAAATGAGACAAGTGTGGGAGTGGGCTGTAGAGTGCAACATGCAGCTGACTGCAGTCAATCTGGCAGCCCCATAAAAATGTGCTGGCAAACACTCTCAGCTGCTCCATGATTCAGCTTCACAAATGGTAGCCATAAGGCAACCTGACAAAACTTCTGTTAAGGCAGTGGAAGTGTCCAGAAATGGATATTGTAAATCCTCACACATTGAAAAACTGTGGCATTTTTGCCTCCTCACCTGAAGACCTTGAGTTTTATGGTGGGAAGCATTTTCCTTCTGCTGGAAGGGGAGCTTTCTTTATGCCTTTCCCCTGATTCTGCTCATTTAGTGGGTCCTGGTAAAATTCCAGAGTGAGGCAATCACCCTGATTCTGGTGGCCCTTATGTGAGCCAAACAGATCTGATTCCCAGTGCTGTGGGACATGACAGTGGAGCCCTTCCATCTGCTCCTTAGCATGGGTCTGCTGTCTCAGTTCCTGGTCCAGCTGCTGCACTCAGATGACCTATGCCTGGAGCTGCCCACTTAACTTTAGAGAATGTGGAGCTGGCATGCTTTGGTGGGTAATGGGTATCCTGAGGTTTCAGCTCTCTTACTGGTGGATAGGAAGCAATTTACTAGGCACACATTTCTTTAAGTGGAAGTGCTTTAGCATTTGGTATCAGTTTAAATCTCAGGATCTTTTCACCTTCCCTGTCAGTGTTTTGGAATATCTACTCTTCCTGACCCACTCAAGGATTCAGTACTCCTTTATTAATGTGCGTCTGTTAACCCAGACTGCTGGTGCAGTGGTAGTGCTACTGCTTGTGCCGCTGATGTCCTGGGTTCGGGAGTGAGTCACTGGAAGGCCATCTGGGGGAGGAGAACTGAGCATCCCAGAGGACACTGTGTATCTCAGGGAGGGGGGGGAGTCGGACTCTGCTGTGTTGCCACGTGAGTGACCACAGGTGGCTGTGCAGGCGGAGCCGCAGAACTGGGGAAGGATGCCAACGGGCTCTGATGTGCAACTCATGTGCATGCAGGCATGGATGCCAGGCGCTCCCTTCAGTATCCACAGGGTAGCAAAATGGGAAATTGGAGCACCAGTCACTACAGGAGGATGTCCAACCCTTGCTGCAGGCCACACACTGTTGACCATGGCACTTTCTCTCATGCACCTACCCAGTCTCAGTCAGGATGTAGAGGGCCCCTCATGATGGCCCCATGTGGGAGAGGTAAGTCCCAGGAAAGGTGGGTGATGTGGCTGGATGGGTGGGTAGGACTGATGGTGGCCAGCTGGTGAAGGAGAAGAAAGCATACTAAAATAAAAAAAAAATAAAAAAAGGTTGTGCACCAGTTTTTTTTTGTTTTTTTTTGAGTGGCAGTCTGCATACGAAACCTCTGATCAGTAATCCTACATTACCATGGGACCAGAACCTATTTCTGGATTTCCCTGCTAGAGCTCTGTTTATAACGGCCATTTCCAGTGACCTCAGATTTTTGTCCAGGAAAAAACTGTTTCTGGGAGGGACTGTGACTAGATGGGTGTTCAGGCTTCATGCACTGATTGTTGACCCACACCATATCTGGCCTTTTATCTGGGTATGGTGACCCTTCAGGCATATCCTGAGTTTCTGCAACAAGGCGGTTGCTCCACAGCATGACTGTGCCTAGCCAAGCAAACCAGGAGCAAAACAAAGAAAACTGTTACCAACTCATGAATAAATACTGATTCAGTTCATTAATGCAGTTTTGTGCAAACCTGCAAGTGCAGTGAAAAACTCACATAAACAGCAGCCACACTGGTCTGGAAGGCAGACACACATAATGACCCTTGGCCAGTTTCACTCAATGCCTCTTCAAAAAGGGATCCATATGTTGCTACCACATTAAGTAGTAGCAGTGACAGTAGTGCAAAGTGCAATAAAGTGATTTAACAACATACAAAAGTTCTAAGAAATATCAGTAACCCTGAACATAGCATGTCTGAGAAGCCAAGTACAGCATGATTCAGCTAGATCAACAGCGCCGTAGATCAAGTGGGTCTGCAGCAAAAATAAAGGTAGAAACAAAATGGGCAGAGTGGGTGGGCCAAGCAACCCTTATCTGCCATTAGAGTCTGTGTTTCTATGTTTCTAATTTATTTAGTAACTACTGTCCTCTTTTAAAAAAATTGGATGTCTGTACGGTGACAAACTGGGAAATATAACACTGGCTCCTGTAACATTCTGGGTGCATGCTTGAAACGAGGAAAAGAAGAGACAAGTATTAGTAAAATATCCAATATAATATAATTTCATATCATATTTCACACAAAATTCTGAACTGTTCAAGAAAAACTAATGCTTTTTTAAGACAGTGCATATTTTGATTAACTTATTTAGTCTAGGCGGGTGCAGTGCGCCCAGCTGCATTATCCACATTCTCTCACTTTTGAGAGTCAGCATTTCTAAATCCTCTCACCTTTTGCTCAGACTTACCATTTCAGTGCCACAATATTTAAAAATATGTACCCCATCATCTGTTACAGAGTGAAGGTGGGCAGAATTAGCATTATTCCAGTCCCTTTTGGCAGTGGACCGTAAGTGGTCTCCTGCGCGTATCTTGAAGGGGGGGGATGTTTTCCCTTACATAGAATACCTCACAATTTCAAATGCCCAGGTAGATAACATTGACTGTGTCACAATTAATGAAACAACATGTTTCAAGAGATTTTTTGGCATTGACGGTAGGTAAACTAGTGGAAACCAGTTTTACTATGGTTTATGCCAAAAAATATTTCTAGGGATGTGGATATGTTGTTCTTATCTACACTGTCTGGCATGTGCTTTCCCTTTAATTATCTTGCTAGAAGTCTTTAAGCTGGCTTCTCCCACTCACCCAGGTGGTATATGTCTCGGCTACACCCCTTGACACCAGATCTTCCTTTCCGCTGGAAGAATCAGGTTCCCTCCTTATCGCTCCCGCATTAAGTAGGCCAGGGCACTTAAATCTTTGGATTACTTACCAAAACTTTAACTTGTTAGAGTTTCACCACATTGTTTCTCGATCACGACTGCAATGGAGGATAAGTCTTCACCCAGATTATGCCGGTGCCCATGAGGGCAGAAGATGTGTCACACCAATTTGCATGCCACATGCACCTACTGCCTGGGCCACAATCACGATACCCAGGCCTGCAAATGTTGTCGCTTGTTCCAGCCAAATGCGTTAGATGATCACCTCACACAATTATAGCTCAGTCGACCAGAGAAACAGAACCCAATGGTCAAATCTAAAGAGGCCCGTTGGATGGTCTCCGTGGCTGCCGGGTCCGCTGAACAACTCGAGCAAATGAAGGCTTTTGAGGAGGGGGCAGCTTGGGCCACCGATCAGTCCTCTTCAGCATTGGTCTTCATGCCACTCAAACTGGGCTCTATCTTTACAGACTCCTTCAAGGAGTTGTGCCAGTCTCTTCCGACCAAGGGGTAGGGCCCGTTGGCTTCGCACAGCTCCCATTCACGTAAAAAAGATTCCAAGGAGTCGAGAGAGAAGGAGAAGTCTCATCGACATCACTCTTGGGATTGAGAGCGTTCTCGGTCCCTGGAATCTCCAGTTTCAACTTTGGTTGAAATTGCGGTCTTAGCCACTGGATTCATGGTGCCCCACCAGGCCAGACAGCTCAGAAATGGGATGACGATCCAGTCGAAATTATTATCAACCCATTGTCATTAGATGAGGTCGACAATTCTTTGTTCAGGACTCTGGTCCTGGCTGGACCTGCTGAGGAGGATACCCAGCCTGCTGGGAACCTCTTCACGGTCCCTGGCCCTGGCCTGGAGGAACTGCAGATCTCCCCGGCTCCTTCTGAGCACCTCCATCGGTTCCCCCGAAGGTCGAGGTCTAGGTCTCAGTCAACTTCAACTGACAGGTTGAGGAAAGCTCACAGATGCCCCTCTGGGTGTTCCAAAAAGCGTCGCCACTGCTATTCATCCTAATCCTCCTCAGAAGAGGAGAGGCTTTGGCACAAGTTGCTTTGATGCTACAATGATCTCATGTGGCAACAGTTGGTGCTGGCTGGTCTGAAGTTGACCTCGGCTTCCATGCTGGCCATCACATTGCTGTCACCATCTAGGCCGATGTTGATTCCTCCGGAACCTCTGCCGTGGAGCCAGTGAAGGCCCTCCTGGCTTGTTCAAAACTGGCCTCTCCACTGATTATGATGGAACCGCCACCTAAACAGCTTCCCTCCAGGGCTCCTGTCAGTGAGTCTTGGCCAGCTAAGGGCCTCCCACACAGGCTGTCGGTCACCCTTACTCCTGACCGTCTGCGGTGGGTCGAAGGTGACTCAGGTGGTCGGCCAGTTTATCCAGACTCCTCAGAGTCTGAGGACTCCTCTTTGCACTCTCGTCTGTTCTATGAGGTTTCGCTTGGGGGTTTCTCGACAGAGGAAAGTCCCATGTCCTTCATGGGCATTCTCTGTCTCATCTCCGAATCCATGGGGATGCCTATGGATCCTGTTCAGAAACGGGCTTGATATCCCCTGACAGACATTCTGGATAAGGAGGATTCTCCGAATAAGGCCTTCCGAGTGGCCAAAGCCATTGTTGGCCTGACTCTGGAGCTTTGGCAGCACCCTGCCTCCTGTCTGTGCCATCAGCCTGGATGGCCTGCAAGTATACGGTTCCCATCGGCTCCCTTTCCGGGTTCATGGAGCACTCCTTGGTTGAGGGTTGGTGACTGAATCTGTGTTTCAGCGCTTGGGTAATTCAGGAGACACTGATAGACCTCTGGACAATGAGTCCAAAAAACTGGACCACTCTGCCAGAAAAGTCTATGCTGCCTTCTCACTTGGTCTCCATCAGGCAAGCTTGGCTGTCATCATGGCACACTTCTCCCACACTCTCCTGAGCTCTCTAGATGAGGTGCTTCCTCATCGCCCCACGGACCTTCAGACTACAGTCAAGCAGGTCCAGCATCAGGGTCGGGCTGTGGCAAAACAGCAACTCCAAATGGCTCTGTACGTTGGGATTCTTGTGCCCATTTAGTGGCAGTTGCAGTAGCCATGCGCCGCAGGGCCTGGCTGAAAGTCTCGACCTTTACGGCAGACACCCACCATAAACTGTCAACTGTTCCCTTCCTGGGCACCGACTTGTTCAGTCCAGCCTGCACAGTGACTGGATGGGGTTGCCACCCCATGCCCATCACGCCTGCTCTGGATTCTCCCGTGGTGGGCCGACTCCACCACTTCCTTTCTGCCTGGGCCATTGTCACAACACACAGGTGGGTCTTGGAAATGGTCAGCCAGGGGCTACCTCTGGAATTTGAGCAGTACCCACCAAGCTGAGCCCATGCCCCATGGGAGGAGAAGGTATCCGTGCACACTTAGTTGGCTCTCTGAGATGACATCACCAAACTCTTCCATAAGGAGGTAGTGGCCAGAGTCACAGATCCCCCATTTCAACCCAGGGTTCACTTCCAGGTACTTCCTGTTCCCCAAATGGACGGGGCACCACCTGAACCAGTTTCTCAGGTCTTGCACCTTTAGGATGGTAATTCTGTCTCAGATTATATAATCTCTCGAGCAGAATATGTGGTTTTGCTCCCTGGATCTGCAGGACGTATTTTTCCACATCCCGATCCGTGTATCACACCGAAGGTTCCTCCACTTCAGGGCAGAGAGAACCCTATACGAGTTTCAAGCCATGCCATCCGGCCTGTCGTGGGCCCCTAGGGTCTTCACGAAATGCACTGCAGTGGTGGCGGCCCATCTTGGCGTCGAGGGGTCAGAGTGTACCCCAATCTGGATGATTGGCTCATAGCTGGTCCCTCCAGACGGTAGGTGGAGAGGTCCAGGGATCTGGCCATCCTGACCTGCATCGACCTTGGCCTCCTGGTCAACGAGGCCAAGGGGGAACTCGTGTCTTTGCAGGTCATCTGCTTCATCAGGGCAGAGCTTGACTGTTGCCGAGCCAGAGCCAGGCTCCCGGCGGTCAGGACGGAGGTTCTCTCCTCCTTTGCTCGATCATTTCTGGTTGGGCACTTGTGCCCTGCCCGGGACTTCCTGTGACTTCTGGGTTACATGGCTGCCTGCATATGTGCCCCCTTCAGTGGGAACTCGCAAGCCAGTGGACTCTGTGACTAGGCCATTTTGACCAGCTGGTCACTGTGACCCAGAAGATGTAGGACGCTCTCCAATGGTGGACTGCACTAGAGCATCTGCAGGAGGGGATCTAATTTGTCCACCATGAGCCAGTGGTCATCTTGATGACCGACACCTCTATCATGGGCTGGGGTGCCCAAATAGGGTACCACAGAGTCCACAGGCTCTGGACCCCCAATTGAATCCCAATGCCACATCAACCTGCTGGAGATCCAAACATTTTGAATGGCACTGACTGCATTCGGTCTGTTCCTTCGGGGTCAAGTGGCTCAGGTCCAGATGGACAACACCACAACCATGTACTATCTCAACAAACAGAGCAGGATGCACTCCCAGCCTCTGTTCAGGGATGCTCTCTGCAACTGGACACTCATGAGCCAACTGGAGGTGGATCTCCTAGCCATTCATGTGGCAGGAGCCTCAAATCAGCTGGCAGGTTCCCTCAGCCATGTGGATGAGGCATCCCAGGAGTGGTCTCTCCATGCAGAGGTAGTACACAGCCTGTCCTCCCAGTGGGGCACCCCTCAGGTGGATCTGTTTGGCTCCATGGAGAACACAAAGCTGAGGCTATTTTGTGCCCAACCCCCTCAGCAGCGCTTGCTGCAGGGGGATGTCTTCTCAAGGCCATGGACCCCGGCCTCTTTTATGCCTTCCCTTGATCCACAAGGTGCTCCTGAAGGTTAGAAGGGACAAGGCACAGGTGATCCTGGTAGCTCTGGACTGGCCCAGCCAATTTTGGTACTCCAATCTCCTCTGCCTCAGCATCAAGCTCCCGAGGCATCTTTCAGCATTCCCAGACCTGCTCTCAGTCAATCAAGAGAAGGTCCTCCACCCAGACCTTCAATCCCTGCACCTGACAGCCTTGTTCCTGAGAGGCTAGAGTTCCAGGCTTTGGGTCTCTCCGAAGATATCCTCACTGTAGTTGAGGCATCTATGAAGGAATCTACCAGGAAGTGCTATGCCTTCAAATGGAAGAGATTCTCCATTTAGTGTCAGGGCAAGGGCCTGAACCCTTTGTCCTTTCTGGTTGCTAGCATTCTAGACTATCTTTGGTCTCTTTCCAAATGGGGTCTTAGATTTACAACCCTTAAGGTGCACCTGGCAGCCATCTCTGCCTACCGGGTGCGGGCCGGTCAGCAGACAGTAGCACAGGAGAAGGTGGTATGGCATTTCTTCAAAGGCCTCAACCATATTTCCCCTCTGGTGCATGAACCACCACCACCGTGGGATGTGCTGCTGGTACTGGAAAAGCCCATGGGCAAGCCATTCGAACTGATGCACATGAGTGAGATGTCACACCTGTCATGGAAGACCGCCTTCTTGGTGGCTGTCATGTCAGCCAGAAGGATTGGGGAGCTCCAGGCACTCTCTGTTGAGTCTCCTTATCTGGTCTTCCACAGGGACAAGGTTGTCCTGTGCCCCAACCTGAAATTCCTTCCGATGATTGTGTCTCACCTGAACCAGTTGATGACTCTGTCAATGTATTACCCTAGTAACACCTTGGAGGCTGAATATAGGCTCCATACTTTGGACCAGAGAAGAGCACTCTCTTATTATAAAGAGTGCACGGCTGGAATTCAGGGAGAGGTTCACCAGCTGTTTGTCACCTACGCAAAAGCCACACCTGCAGCCAAGTGAACAATTGGCAAATGGATTATATCATGCATTGATCTCTGCTATAGGTTGGTGGGTAAGCAGCCTCCCATAGGGCTAAGGGCTCATTCTACCCGCCATACTGCTGCATCGGTGGCTGCTTCTAGGGACTTCCCTGTCCAGAATATCTGCAGGGCTGCTACCTGGAAGTCAGCAAACACCTTCATTTCCCATTACCACATTGACCTAGAGTCATGCCAGGATGCTGGTTTTGGAGCCTCAGTTCTCCAATCTCTGTTCCCTACGTAGGGGGTGTGCACCTTGCCTCCCTCCTCCTGGAGAACTGCAAGGAGTGTGCCAGACAGTGTGGATAAGAACAACATATCCACATCCCTAGAAACACAGGTCACTCACCTGTAACAGTAGTTCTAGGAGTGGTATATGTTGTTCATCCACATGGACCCACCCAACCTCTCTGGCTTCAACACACAAACTCTGCTTCCAGCGGGCAATTATCTGGTGTCAAGGGTGGAGCTGAGGCAGATACTACCCGGGTGGGTGGGAGGAGCCAGCTTAAAGACTTCTGGCAAGATAATTAAAGGGAAAGGACATGCCAGATGGTGTGGATGAACAACATATACCACTCCTAGAACTACTGTTACAGGTGAGTAACCTGTGTATTTTTCTTATTTTTCTCTATTGAGGCAGTATTTTAAAAGAAGATAGGTTTGTTACTTGTTAGTAACAGTAGATCACTGAGAGAATCTCCTTCATAGAGCCACACAACTCCCTCACCTGATGATGAGGTTTGCTGTTTATTACAGGTTATTCCACAGTTTGCCTTTCAGTTGCTCAACTGTTCTATCTGGCGGTCTCTAGTGAGGTTTTTTTTCCCTGCTTCTCCTGTATAATTGAACAGGGATAGATTGCATGTTCTTGATGGCTGATGTATGTTGGAATTCCATTTATTGACATTGGGAACGAAAATGGATGGGGGCCACCTATAGGTGACACTAAGACATGCGTGGTGGTGTACAGCAATGTGTGTAGAGGAGATTCTCTCAAAGTGCTACTGGCACTGGTAAGTAACATATCTTTGTCTTCCTGTGTCTACATTTGTGCGTTGCATGCATGCATATGTGTATAGAGGGTAATATTGTAATTTGTGTCATGTGTTTAATTTCCATAATAAATTCTGTGGATGTGCTTGATGGTATTTTTTTGTCATGTGATTGTTTAATTTGTGGATTAATCTCATTTTCTGACAGGCTGTGGTCTTGATTAATGCTTACCTAGAATTTTTGTGTGTGTGTTATCTATTTATCTCCACTACGACCCCCCACCTACCTCTCCTTCGGGCCAATTGCCACAAGGAAGCTCACTTCTTTTGTCTCCGCCACCGATCCTGATCCCACATCGCAGCCACCTCAGGGTAACCAGACGTAACCCTGCATCGGGTGGGTTCTCCTTTTCTGAGGAAAAATGGCCTAGGCATTGGCCCTGGGTGCTGCTGTGGCTGGGTTGGCTGTTATGGAGCTCGAGGAGGCACTTGTCCGGGCGGCCATCATCCGGTAGGAGGAGATGCCATTTTCTTGTTTTTCCACCAATTCCCGTGGCTGCAACTGAGCTTCCCTGGTCTCCACTGGGGCCACTACAGAGTGACACCATTCCCCAACCCACCCCAGGAGAGGAGAACAGTCCTTGAGACTCTCAGTCCTACTCCTTCCCCTGCCGACCCTTTGGCGCCCCTGTCTGTTCCCGAACCCGGGTCACCGGTGTGGTGTAAGGTAAGGTGACAGCACCTCAACCCTCTGTGCCACCGGGCATGGCATGCGTACTTAGATTCTGATTATTGAAAGTTCTAGTTCAATTGATACACCCCTGCTAGTGTTGCTCAGATAGTATCCTAGAAATTAGGATACCAACAGATACCTCCCATTTAGCCAGATAGTTGCTGTGGTAGGATAGCAGTACTATCTGACCATGGATCCTACCCTCTAGGATCCAACTCGGATCCTAACTATATGACCAAGGATCCCTGGATCTGCCTAGGATCCATCACTATCTGACCTTGGATCCCTGGATCCTAATTAGGATCCATCACTATCTGACCCCGAATCCTAACTATTTGACCTAGGATCCCTAGATCCTAACTAGGATAGCAGGATCCTAATTCGGATCCATTTCTAGTAGGATCCTAGGTAGGATACCAGCATTATCTGACAGACGGTAGTAGGATCCACATAAGCACTATCTGAACAACACTAACTCCTACCTTGCATTACTATACCTTAACGAAGTCCCACATGGTGAGGTTAAGACCAGTGAGGATCCAGAACAGGCCAGACCTCGTTATAATGGCTGGTAATGGGCAAGGCTCAAGAGTATTATTGTTTTTGATTTTTGATTTATAAGTATTTCACTTTACTTGCTGTTGAATTCATTCATGGATTTCAATAAAGCTCCTACTATTAGCACTGACCATATCTTGTCTTTGCAATTACATAATTTATGTACCATGTTAGTAAAATAGGTTTGTAATATAGTTACAGAGATAAAGAGGTTGAAAAAGAAAAGTAACAGTTTATAATTTTTTTTTTAGAGCGAATTAACACAAAATATATCTTTTGCAGCATAATCCAACAGTTAAACACAAAATACAAATGTTTCAGACTTAGGTTAATACAAACAGATACATCACAGCATAGTCCACTCATTGTCTTCATAACTATATTACATAGAGAATAATGGCTGGATAGCTAGTTATAATGAGGATTTTATACACCCCCGAGGGGTGAGATGCAACATAAACCTCAAGAGCGAAACTCGAGGGGTTTATGAAGGCATCCAGCCCAGAGTGGGTGTATAAAACACAGTTTAACTAACATATTTATTTTTATTTTGTATAATTGCTGGGGTCATTTTTTTGCCACAGCAATTATACAAAATAACTAGATTTCTGTATGGAGTCAAGCCGTGGACCGTTGGGGTTTTAACACGGTCCATAGCGGCTGGCTCGTAAATGGAAGTAGCTTTATTTTTTTCTGACTTGCGGACGATTAGTTGTTTTTATGTACCCAGTTGTATTTTGTTAAGGTGAAAAAAGAACTTACTGCCGACTTCTATCAGGGATGTTTTCAGCGCTGAAGAGTGGGGACAGACAGCGCCAAGAGCAGGAAGTTTGCGGCAGGTGCATGAGCTAAAGTATGGAAATCGGGCGCATGGATGTCATTATAATCAGCTGGTTATAACGCTGGAATTATAACCCGGTTTCTCTATGGGAAAAAATGGGAGCCAGTGATTATAAACCTATAATGTATGGTAGAACATTGTTATCTACCAAAATCTATCTTTTACTAGGGTTGTTATACCATCGATGTGACGTCACTTTGTTGTTAATCCATCGATGGTATAACAATGGGGATCGCTCTGGGCATGTGTGGTACAGGAAGTGAGGGCCTCCCCAATACAGTCACAGTGATGAAAACTTGACCAGCAGTGACATAGACATGTGTCGGCAGAAAGGGACCCTCTGGGCCCATTGAGTCTGCCCATCCCCCCCCTTTACTTGTCCCCCCCCAAGATACCCCCTCCCCTTGACAATCCCTTGTGCTTGTCCCAAGCCTTCTTGAAACCCTCCACTGTACTGGCCCTCACCACCTCCTCTGGTAGTTTGTTTCAGGGCTCAACCACTCTTTCTGTGAAGTAATACTACCTAATGTTTCCGCTAAACCTACCCCTCTCCAATCTCAATCCATGCTCCATAGTTCTTGTATCTACCTTACCTGCAAACAAATTATCCCCCACTTTATTGATCCTCTTCACATACAGTACTTGAATGTTTCAATCATGTCCCTTCTCTCCCTTCTTGTCTCCAGAGGATACAAGTCCAGCTCCTTCAACCTCTCCTCATATGACTTCCCACTTAGCCCTTGCACCATTTGAGTGGCCCTTCTCTGCACCCTTTCCATGCCTTTTGTGCCTTTTCGTAGATGGGGCCTTCAGAACTGTACTCCATACTCCAGGTATGGCCTAACTGTGGAGCTGTAGAGTGGCATCAGTACCTCCCTCCTGCTGCTGGTTATCCCCCTCTCTATGCACACCAGCATCCTGTTAGCTTTGCCCACTGCCTTGCTGCACTGGGTCCCAACCCTAAAGTCATCTGTGATTATAACTCCCAGATCCTTCTCCTGCCTGGTTGCAGCCATTATCTCCCTCCCCTTCCCCAGTGTGTATGTGGTATTTAAATTCCTCCTCCCCAAGTGCATCACTATGCATTTCCTGGCGTTGAACTTTAGCTGCCATGTTTCTGACCACCCTTCCAATAATTTTAGATCCTTCTTCATTGCCCTTCCCACCGGAGTGTCCACCCTGTTGCTGAGTTTCATATCATCCGTGAAAAGGCAGACTTTCCCCTGAAGCCCCTCTGCTGTGTCACTGACATAGATGTTAAACAAAATGAGCCCCAACACCGATCCCTCGGGGACCTCACTCATAACCTTTGTCTCCCCAGAGTGCACCCTAGTGACCACCACCCTTTGGCTTCTACCTGTCAGCCAGCTCTCCACCCATCTTGTTATTTTCTGCCCCACCCCACAGACTCCCCAATTTATTAACCAGTCTTTTGTGGAGCACCGTGTCGAAGGCCTTCCTGAAGTCCAGGTAGACCACGTCCACTGCCCCACCCTGATCAACCACCCATGTCACCTCATCGAAAATTTCAATTAGGTTTGTCTGACTTGACCAACCCCGAGTGAAGCCATGCTCCCGAATGTCTTGCTGCCCCTTCTCTTCCAGATAGCTGACCACCCTTCATTTCAATATTGTCTCCATTACTTTGCCCACCACCGATGTGAGACTGACTGGGCAATAATTGCTCGCCTCCTCCCTGCTGCCTCCTTTATGAATTGGCACCATGTCTGCCTTCTTCCAGTCCTCTGGTACCCACCTCGTATGGAGGGACAAGTTAAATAGCCCCGCTAGTACCCCTCTTAATTCCCTGTGCACCCTAGGGTGTAGTCTGGGCCCATGACCTTGTTCAACCTCAGCTTACCTAATTCCTCTCTTACCTCTTCTTCGCTGATTGGGCTAGGACCCCCCCTCCCCACTTTCCCTTATCACTCAGCACTGGTCCCCTTCCTTCCCCCTCTGCTGTAAAAACTGAACTGAAGTATCCATTCAGCACCTCAGCTTTCTTGAAATCCCTTCCACCTGTAGGTTCCCCCCTTAATCCTTACTATACCCTGCTTTACCTTCCTCCTTTCCCCTATGTACCAAGAGTATGCCTTGTCCCACCATTGGGCCTGCCTAGTAATTCTGTCCTCAGTTTCTGCTTTAGCCTTTCTAATCCTCTGCCCTGCCATCCTCTGCTTCTCTTTGTAAGTTTCACTATCCTCCCTCCCCTGTGTCCTCTTGTATTACCTGAAAGCCCTTTTCTTCACCCCAGTTGCCTCCCTCACTTCCCTACTGAATCACAGTGACCTCATCCTTCTTTTGTTCTTCCTCACCCTCCTTGCACTTTCCTTTGTAGCTTTAAGGAGCCCCCCCAATCTTTTTCCAAAGTTCCTCCACCCTTCCCTCCATCCCCCCTCTTCCTCTCATAATGTCTCCCTCATCCTGGGAAAATCTGCCCCCGAAGTCTAGGACCTTTGTGGTGGTATGACTAGCCTCATACCCTGCTTTGACCTTGAAGCCCACTGTGCTGTGGTCACTATCTCCCAGGCTGGCCCCCACCCCAACTCCCTCCATGCTATCTCCATTAGTTAGGACCATGTCAAGTATGTTTCCCTCCCTTGTGGGCTCCCTGACCGGTGCTGCGGGAAGGCACCCCTTAGCGACCCCAGAATCTCCCCACTCCTAGCCAACCTTGCCAATGGGATATCCCAGTCTATATCTGGGAGCTTTAGGTCCCAAACTAGCAGACTCTCCCCCTTCAGGGTCATTCTTTCAATCTCCTGCAGCATCTGCATGTCCGTTTCCTCGCTCTATGTAGGGGGTCTGTATACCACCCGTGGTCTTAGTGCTGCCCCAGCCTTCCTTTCCAGCATGATCTATATGCTTTCCACTTCTCCCTGCACTCCCATTCCTTCTGTGACCTTGATTCCCTCCCTTATATATAGTGCCACTCCTCCTCCCTTCCTTCCAATCCTATCCCTACTGAATAATCTCTACGCTGGGATCCCACTTCCCAGCCATGGTGCTCGGACCACCAGGTCTCGGTTACAGCTACAATATCTAATCTCTTCCCTTCCATTAATGCTTCTAAATCTACCATCTTATTCCCCAAGATTCTGGCGCTTGTAAAGCCCCTTCCACCAATTTCCCTGCCCATCCCCCCCAAGCATGCTTTTGCTTAACATTCCTTCACTGCCCTGGGTGGGTTGGGGGGGCTGAATGCCCCCTGACATTCCTGTCTTCTGGCGCATCATTTGGTGAGTCATTCCCCCCCCCCCGATTCAATTTAAACCATATGTTTGCTCAATGAATTCCTTCAGTTTGGTTCTCAGGACTGACTGCCTTTCCCTCCCCGTTTAGGTGCAGCCTGTCCTGGGCATATAGGCTTGCGTCATTCCATATTGTCCCCTAGCCCCCCACTAACCCATGCCCCCATTGCCTGCACCATCCCCCTAGCCATTTGTTGAACTCCCTGATCCTTTGTTTCCTTTCAGTGCTCACGTTGGGCACAGGCAACACTTCTGAAAAAGCTATAGATTGGAAACACAGACTGCTACAAAACCTAGCAAGCATTGTGAATCTTGCCTGGACTTCCAATGGCTTTGCCTATCCAAACAGTTTGTCCCCAGGTGGAAAATCAGGTGTGTTTTTCTCATCCTGTGGCTTGCCCCATGATGGAATATGATGGATTACCTCTGATGCTGTCTTACCTGTCAAGCACTCCACCCAAACTGCACTACCCTGCCCCCATTTAACTCCTCTTAAAATTGAATCTCCAATAGGAGGACCCTGCCCCATTTGCTTATTATTTATTACCTTTTCCTTATTCCTAGTTCTAGCATCCTTTTACCTCCTTTTCTCTTCAGCTCCTTTAATTTCCCTCCCCACCCTGACCTTCACCCCACCGAGTTGCTCCCCCGTTACACTCCCCACCAGTGTTACCTGCTTCACTACTCCTCCTTGCCTCCCAAATGTCTATTACAATCCCCCCCAGCCCTACTGCTGCCGGTGCACCCTCTTGTTTCCTCTGTGAGCTGGTAACCTTCTCATTCACCTCCTCTGTTTTGCCCTCTTGACACTTGCTATCTTGAGCCTCTCCTTTACCTCCTGGCTTCTCTTCAGCTTCTCCCTCTCTCTTATCTTCCTTCATGCTTCCTCTCTCAGTTCTACCCCTTCCTGCATTGCCACCGTCCTCCCCTTGTTCCCATCTCTCTCTTCCATTCTGTTTATCTCCTTTTCCTGGGCCATGTCTTTTGCTTCCCCTGGGCCTTTTAGCACTCCGTCCCCAAATTCACCTGCTAGAGGAGTGTACCTGTTGGACACTGTAATACCCTTCCCATCTTGTGGCATCCTATCCACTACTGCTGAGGTACCTGGCCTTTCTTGAGGCCCCCCTTCCCCTAGTCCTTACTTCTTGCCAGGCATATCTCTCCTCACTTCCTGGTCTTGGGACCCTTTCCTCCCTGTCCCCCCAGTCCGGCCCCAAGTCTGCATGGCTCCAGCCAGTCCCTGTGGTGTATCTGTGGTTACCTAAGTTGGCCCTATGTTGCCCTTTGTGCCCCTAACTCCTGTCCTGGCACCTCCCCCAGTGTGTCCTGCTCGCTTCACCTCCTGTCCTCTGTCCTCTTGCCTTCCGTCTACCATCTGTGTACCTTCTGCGTGTCTCCTTTCCAGTTCAGTTATTGACCAAGACATTTCCCTTTTTAGCCCTGATAGCTCAGCTTCCAGCCTCCCTAGCCTTTGACAAACTGGGCACTCCCCCAGCCTCCACAGAGTGCTCGTGAATATGGCTACTCCACAGTTGTTGCACCCCACAACCCTCCCTCCTCCGTATCCCCTGCCCCCTACCTCCACTGGCTCTCCCTCCCCTTGTGCTGCCACTGATCCTCTCCCTGATGTGCCCTTGTTCTCTGCCCCCTCCATCAGCTTCCACGGTCCCTCCCGCTGATCCATTCACCCCCTCTCTCCTCTGTGCCTCTCTTGCTCCATGTAATCAGGTAGAAATAAAACCTTCAGAAAACAAGCTGTATTCTAGTCCTTCACCGTGTAATCAGCTCACTCTCTTAATTCACCTAAATTATATTTCTACGATGTGGGAGAGTTGGGTGTGAATGGGTGTCTAGAGTTAGAAGCAGGCAAAGGTGCTGTGTAAGATGAATAACTGCACACCTTTATTTGGACCACCATAAAATACTTTTAATTAACCTTTTGGAGCCTAGACAGGTATCTCTGTTCTAGGAAAAGCAACTTATTTATCCATTGTTAGGCTCCACAGGGTTAAGGTACCTGTTTCTTTTTTTTGCTGTTTATGGGACCATACATTATAACCAACTTGTTCAACTGTCTTGAGGTTGCCATGGCGACATAAACCTCTTGAGCTTCACTCTTGAGGTTCACACGATTGCCATGGCAACCTCTCAACAGTTAACAAGCTGCTTACTGATCGCGACCATACATTATTGTTTATTGATAAATATTGGATAACACCTTTGAGTCAAAGACTCCTTTACGAAGGTTCCACGTCATACATAAGACAGAGACAACAGTAAACAAAGCAACAACTAACTTACTAAATTAAAGACAATGGTTACAGAATGGTTGCAAATGAGTACAGAAAATACAAAATAGCAGCAAGGAATACATGGTAACAGAGAGCTGCTAAACAGGTACAAAGTGCAAAAGGTTGCAGGTACAAGCATAACATTTTAGGGCGACGGTGCTAGCCAAGCCCAGGAGTTCTTCGTTGGCCAAGGCAAGACAGAGGGGTCCATTGTCATGGTATAGGCACGTCCAGGGGCAGCAGACCAGAGGTAGGTCCATCCTCCATATTTTGCTATCATTGTACATAAATGATGTAATGCATAGGTGTTGAACAAATACATCCACTCTGTCTTTACTATGCAAAAGGATGGACCAGTGCCACAAGGGAGGATGGGGCAGGGAGAGTGGGAGGACGTAGATGAGGAGAAGATAACAGAATACAGGCTTAGGAAAGGGCTCATTTCCTGGAAGGTAAACATGTCCCCAGGTTCAGATGGCATACAGCAAAGGGTGTTGAGGAAATTGGCGGTGGAATTGGCAGGTCCACTGCCAGATCTGTTCAACAGCCCATTAGATACAGGGGTGATACCACAGGGATTGAGAACCACACATGTGGTATCACTGCAAAAGAGTGGGCCTAGGGATGACCCTAGGAACCACAGGCCGGTCATTCTGACCTCCATTATGGGTAAACTGATGGAGACCATTCTGAAGAAAAAAAGTCAGGTTCCTGAAAGCAAACGAGCTCCAGGATGAGAGACAACATGGGTTCATGTAAGAAAGATCCTGTCAAACCAACCTAATCAATGTCTTCGACTGGATAATGAAGGCAGCAGACAAGGGCCAGGTGGTTGACATTTTACACTTGGATTTCAGCAAAAGCTTTGACTCAGTGCTCCACAAAAGGTTGATTAGGAAGTTGGATGCCCTGGGACAGTAAGGAAATTAACAGGATGGGTGGCAAATTGGCCACTGGTAGGACACAAAGGATGGTGGGAGGCACTCAGGTATGAGGGAAGTCACCAGTGGGGTCTTGTAGGTGTCAGTGGTCAGCCAAGTGTTTAATGTATTCATTAATGATATTGGGGATGGCATTAAAAGCCCCCTGGCAAAGCTTCATTATGTGAAGCACTGGGGAACCTTGCTAGTGTAATATCAAACCATGTTCCGTGCACACGCAAGCCATAAGACAGGATGCCAATGAATTTAAAACATATTTTATTAATAAAATACAGCTGACTAGCAGCCTGACATGTTTCGGCATATCCTCAGTTTTCAAATGCAATATAACCTTGCTAGTGTCTTGTTCCTACATGCCTGTCCCGATAATTGAGAAATAAAGGTACATTTTTGTAGTCCAGCTGTCTTTGTCCTGAACATGGGGTCATACTGGGGTCAGTCTTGGGCCCAACCATTTAGTATTTTTATTTCCAACCTACACAAAAACATAAAGAACATGATAGCTAAGTTTGCAGGTGACAGCAAATTAGGGGGAGCAGCAGGTACACCCTCAGATACAGAGGCCTTACAACAGGACATACACATTTTATCTCTATGGGGAAAGCAAAATGACATGCAGTTCAATATGGATAAATGCAAAGTTATACACGTTGGCAGTAAGAATCCAGAAATGATTATTATGTTGATGGAAGTTTGATTAAAGAGAGTAAGGATGAAAGGGACCCAGGAATTCAGACCACAGAAGACTTCAAATTGGGAACATGCTGTGACACAACTGCAAGGAAAGCAAACACTTGGTTGTATTATAAAAGCCGTCATAAGTCTTTCAAAGGAGATAATGCCATTTTGCAAAGCTTATATATGCCCACTATTCCTTGCAGTTCTGGTCACCCTACCTTAGAAAAGACATTTGAGTATTAGACAGAGTTCAGGGTAAAGCAGCTAAGCTTAGAAAACTGCTACTGAACCCATCATGTGAGGAACGACTAGCACATATGAAACTACACAGTTTAGAAAGACGCACGATCAGGGGAGAATTGCTAGATATATTTACTATAGTAAATGATCAGGTGTTTATGAATGAACTCAGACTTGTAAGCAAGAACAAATGCCATAGCACCAGGGGACACATATTACAACTCAAAGCTAAAATGTTCAATTCATTCCTAAGGGGATAGTTTACTGTAAAAGCTGTATGGGAATGGAACAATTTAACAGGTAAGACGATAACAGCAGACACTTGAAATGCCTTTAAACACAAGGTAGATGCTTATATGGCTACCCGTTACAAGGGTAGCATCTGCTAAGTGGCAGAGATACGGTTTCAATAGACTTAATAACCTTCTTATGTCTCTAATAATGAGCCTAAGAATGATGTGTGTAATTTAAGCTAATATCAGCATTTATAGCCTGCCGATATCCTGTGAGTGTGCACTTCTGTTTAGAACTGGCATTAAACTTTTGTGGATGACACCAAGCTCTGTGGGAGGGTGGACACAGATGAAGGAGTGCAGGACCTAAAGTACACCTTGCAAAGTTGAAAAAGTGGGCTGGCATATGTTAGCTAGGATTCAGTGCAAAGTGCAAGGTCATGCACATAGGACGAAGGAACACAAGGATCAAGTACAGTCTGGGGGGGTCAAGGTCACAGAATCAGAGGAGGAAAAGCACTTTGCAACAGTGATTATCAGCAACCTTTATTGCTAGAGGGTTCATGAACAGAAGGGAGGAGGTTATACTGTCACTGTACAGATCCCTGGTGCGATCGCACCTGGAGTACAGTGTGCAGTATTGGAATCTCTGCCTGAAAAAGGATATGAACCAACACAAGGCAGTTCAGAGGAGGGTGACAGAGATGGTTCAGAGACAGCAGGGCAAGGTATCTGATAACAGGCTGAATGGACTCAGTATGTACTCACTTAAGGAGAGGAGGGAGAGAGAAAGCACATGATTGAAACCTTCAGGTATCTAGAAGGTATATATTGGGGGCATTTTTGTCTCAGTGAAAACAAGACTACAAGGGGGCATTGTTATAAGCTGGTGGGGAAAGCTTGAGAAGGAGATCAGGAGACACCTCTTTACAGAGTGGGTGGTGTTGGAGTAGAAAGAGCTCCAGTCCAAGATCATCACTCAAAAGATGGCGGTGGGGATTCAAAAGGGGTGGGACAAGGTGAAGGGGAGGGTCATGGTTGGCAGGGAGTGGAGGACCAGACCTAATGTAATCTCTAGATCAGGGGTTCTGCAGTCAGGCAGACTCAGTAGATCATAAGGTCTCCTTTAGGTGGCTAATTCATATATTCCTATTTTTTATGAATATCCCATGAAAAGATGGCTAGGCCTTTTGCACATCAACCTTTAGAGTAAGAAAAGTTCAAAGATTGACATTTCTTAGGGTGTAAGAGGAGGAAATGAGAGCGGATAGATAGGGGCGTATCAGGCCAATATTTGAAAATGAATAAGGCACCATGCAAAATTCTCCTCCCTTCAAGAAATGGACTCCCTTCATTGCAGCACATGTCACAGTAATGAATGCAGAATGAGCTGTTGAGAGTGAACCTACAGAGAGCATTGTAGGGAATGTCCAGTCTGGCTAATTAGGTTTTAGGGCAGCACCATATATTAGTTAAATATTGATGAGCGTAGCAAGTCTTCTAATTGGCTACTGGATTGGTCATTAGTGTCTTAGAAATGACTGATCCAGCTGCCAGCTGATGCTGCGTGGCACACACGGATCACACTGCTTCACTCAAAACCTAAAAGTAAATAAGTGAAAAAAAAAAGTTGTTATTGCCATATCGCAATAACAATCTCGAAGCCGGTCATTTCCTTGGATTAACGACCTGCTGGAAGGAAGTGGCCTTCGGCTGCACCCTGGGCCACCCATCCCCCAACGAGTCGTTAATCCCTTGGAAATGACTGATTTCTCAGTCGTTGTTGCTTAAATCTTCTCCATAATCAACAACAGAAGAATTAATTTAGCTGTACTTTTTCTTGCAGGTCCTTAAGCTTCAATTTTGTGTCAACTTGTACAACTTTTACGCCTTGTAAAAGATTTTTAAAACATTTGCTACTTGAAGCTAATTGTACTTGTTTTAGCTGAATATGATGTTTATGTTTTGTATTATTTTATCCGTTGCTTTTTGTCCTGGTCACCCGTTAAAATGGGTAGATTGTTGCTCATGGGGCAACCAGGTCACCAGATGAAATGAAATGAAGTAATTTTCTGTCTGGCAACAGAGGTACAACAGGCCTTATTATGATGGAGGGTACCATGTTTAGGGGGGAGTTTGTTAATGCAATCAGTGTGTGTTACTTAAATATATGTAGATACTAGACTTTATTTGTGCTTATTTTTATGTTCTGCAGTTTCAGTTTTTTAAATCTAGTCTTCATTTCACAGTCTGTCAACTTAGTGCATACATAGATACAGGTATACCCTTTGAGCCAGTCATTTGGCTTCCCACACAACATGCCTGCTTACCCTGTATGCCACCATCGGAATTTGCGGCCTATCCTCCTAGGTTGCTCCATGTTCCCACTCCCCCCATAATGGGACCCTGACACCTGATTAATGCATTGTCAGCTACTGAGGAACAGCAGTAGTCTGGGAGGTCAAAAAAGGGGTGTCAGCACTTTCAGCATTTTCAGCTGCTTTTGGGTGAGTGGGCGGGTGCATTGTTATCATCATCCTGCTTCATCTGTGAGTTTTCCCTCTGGAAAGTCCCACCCACCTCCCCTGGTCACTTGCAACGGGACATCTGTGGTGAATTCCTGTGGGCTGGTGATAGCTGATGTTGTGTGGTCACTCACAATATCAGTTTTGCCCCCTCACTGTAAGACATGCATGAGCTGTTGAATGTCAAGCTCTCTCCCCACGTGGTCAGTACATGATGCCTCTGCATTGTGCCCTGAACCCCATCAGTCCAGGGTGGAGTAGTTGTGACTTTAAGACTTGATCACAGGTCTCCCAGATGTTTGTGTAGTTCTCCACCAGAGGTTGCCACCAGCTGCGTATTTTATTCAGTTTTGATAGTCATACAGTGTATTGGGTTTATGCTTACATTTTCATTCTCTGCCTCTTTGTTCTTTCGTTTTGCTTGTAGTTTTCTTTCTTCTGACTCTGCTTTTAATGCCTTGTTCTATTGTTCTTTCTCTTAATCCTTTCTGTTTCTCTTTTTTCTTTCTCTCAATCTACAGCAGCCTGCAGGTCCAAGCAGTGTAGGCTTTCTCTGGTTCCAATTGCCTCCAGAGTACCGAAGTTGTTTGCGGGGCAAAGTATGTACTTTAATTGGGTTGCTTTCTGCTCCAACAGTCAAAGTGTAGTTTTCCTTCACTCCTGTTGACCTACAGTATCTTCCTACAGACTCGATGATTATAAACAGCTACTTTTGGCCCTTGTAATGCATCATTGGTTAAAATTATTGTCAGGGGTTTAGTTAAAGGCCATTTGCAAACTTCCTTTTCAAGCCTGGTAGGCAGAGCAATTGAATGTTTTGTAGGTCTTCCCAACTCAAGAGTAATTATGATTTCCACCAAGGAACTAAGAATAAGAAGTGCAATTCATTTATTTTAGGCTTGGTGCAATGTTGTAATGTTGTAATAATTTATTACTTTTGACAGGTAAACTCCTTAACTGGACATATCTGTTTTCCAGTCATGGTGCTTTCTCAGTTTGACAAATTATAAGAAATATCAAAAAGGCAGGGGCAAAAGGATCTTTAGTTTGAGATTTTTATTTTGTTAGTTTTTTTTCTATGTACTCACAATAACCTGAGATACAGCATCTCATTTCTAATGGGTTAAGCTTCTACCTGTAATAAAACCTTTTGAGTGCTGAATATGTCTGGAATATATTTAGAGTCTGGATGTATATCTATATATCTGTATACTGTATGCCTCCTGCATTGTAAGGACAGTGTCATTGGCTGAAAGATGAGGTTATGTGACTAGCTCAAGATTACAAAGAAAGAAAGAAAGTGGCTAAGATGCAGTAGGAATCTGGTCACCCTGGTTTATACAGTAATTGTATATTTAACCACTGGACTACACTGCCTTTGGAAGTGTTTGGAGAAAAAGTAGTCTGCAAAGGAAATTTGAAATACAGTATCCTTTTACAGAAAATATGCAGTAAACGTTGCCCCTAATTTCATCATCAAAATATATGCAAGGTGGGGGTTTGCCAACAGGTCTCGTCATTAGTGAACTTTCTACCTCTAGGTAGATAAATTTCTACTGTTTTTGAAAGCACTGTAATTTAAATAACCATAATAAATGTCAGTATGATTGAAGCAAGAATAGTAGCTCTCTAAATACTTGACTCTGCCCAAATATAGTTTTAGTGTCTGTTGCATGTTTTATATTTTTATAGCACCTTCTACAAACAGATTTATCTAGAAACACCTTGTGTGCCCTTCTTATGAATATTTCCAGAAAACAAATCTATAAGAAATGGCCATGCAAATTGTGCATTGTGTTTCTGAACAGAAAGGTCTCCCCCCACCCCCAAAAAAAATGCTGGTATAATTTATTCTTTTTTAACTTTTCTTTGGAAAAGGTGGTCTAGACATGGTGACATATACTACTGTACCTTTCTGAGACAGTAGAGACAGGTAACCCGTAGTATTAATTGCATACATAGGTATCCAACTTCTAATCTTAAATTGGGCAGGCACCATTAATCACCAATCCATATTTTTATTAATTCATTTATTGATGTCCGGCCCGGTGGTGCTGAGGGCTGAGACGCTGGATGCCTTACCTTGCTTTATGCTGGTGACCCGTGTTCGGGAACGAGCACAGGCCATCAAGGGTCAGCAGGGGAGGAGAAAGATCAAGCGTCCATGGGACTGCTGTCCTTCTCCGGGGGGGTGGGGTGCCAGTTGTCGGCGATGACTGGCCCCTAGCAGAGATGCTGGGCAGCATGCCAATGCTGCAGATGGGGGTGAGATGGGGCAGGCGCCTGGAGGAGCGCATGGGGTGCGCAGTGTTCTCCACTGGCGTCATTGCACGCCTCATCTTCATAAGAAGAAAAAAACAGAGGAGGAAAAACAAGTTGCTGTGGTACATGACAGAGTGTGCCTCGCAGGTCCCACTCCTGGCTAGCCATGGTGCTGGCCACACTGGATCTGGTCTCTGGCGGGGGTTGGGGAACCCCACTGGTCCTGCCAGGGAGGATAAGCCCTGGGGGTAAGGGTCAGCACCGGCTGGTGGACACCAGGGGATGGGGCTAGGGGCTCCCTCCAGAGGTAGGGGCTGCAGCAACAGCTAAAAATAGTAACAAACAAAAATTATTTATTGATAACCAGGTAAGGTGGGAGCCAGTCAATTTGCTCCCGACAAATCACTCCTGGAAAACACGCTTCCGACAACTCACTCCTGTATATTTTGCTCCCTCCCCTACCCACTCCACGTCAATTCGCTTCCACTTCCGCTGCAACTGTGGGTTCAGATACTGCTATTTCAGTTGTGTTTTGACTCAAATGGGAGTGTGTGTTCCTGTATGGTTCATAAGCAACTTGCATCACAGTGTTCCTTGAAAAAGTGTCACTGTTTAGTGGAATGCCTATTATTATTTTGCAGTTTTGCCATTTGCAGCAGTAGAGCTTTAGGAGACCGCAGGGAGTACTTGGAGAGTCAAGTGAGGTAGTGTGCTTAGTGCTTAGTTTTACTGTTTTTTGGTTTTTCAGTAACAGTAAAGCTCTCACAGTAATACCGCTTTTTTTTTTTAATCTAAATGGCATGCGGTTGTTGTTTCTGATGCTCCCGAATCCTATCTGGTGGTAGGTGATGCAAAGCAAGTTTGTGGATTGCTAACATTGCAGTGTGAGAAGCTAGCATCTGTTGAAGTGCTCCCCCCAACAATTGGGCAGATAAACAAGGAGGTTGCAGACTTCAGTAATACCATGCTTGTGAATGAACTAATTGTTGCTTGTTGTGTGTCCTGTGGCTGTCCACTAGTTAGAGAGGGATCGGCAGTGACCCAGTCAACGAATGGTTTCAGCTGGGAACAGTGGAGTGCAGTGCTAGCTAGATCACAGCAATTCCATATCACTGCTGTACGAGTGACTACTGATACAGCTGCTCTGAGAATGATCTGCAGTAAGTAAGTCTGCAACCTGTTTTAAACAGTAGCAGGAGTGGAAGTGGGTTGTTGGGGAGTGAGAGTGGCAGGAGTGAATTGCCGCGGCAGCGGGTCATCAGGAGCGAGTTGACAGGGAGCGAAATAGTGGAAGCGAATTGACATAGAGCCAGGTAAGGCAGACTAAGACTTAGGTCCCTTTTTCAACCACATCCCAGGGGAAACCCTGGTAGAATACATTACGTCAGTTTAACAGATGCAAGATATATGAATCCAGATGGATACAAAGGCAACAAGGCAAGTGTATACCATAGACAGGTTAATATTTAGGTCTGTACTTTAAAGCAATTACAGTACATGGTGAGATGGACATAAGATAGTTTAAGACATTATTTTTAAATTGAACATAGGATGTCTCATTTTGTGGGTTGAATGGTAGCTTATCAAAACCATCCTTCACCTCAGAGACTTAGTTCCCATCCCCTTCTTTCCTTCAAGGTGCAAAGAACTGCCACCTATCAAAATATCAAAATCACTGACATCTGACAGTACAGTTGAAACCGCTCAACAGGGATGACTTTTGATGGCACGAGTTGTCCTTATTAAGTGGTCACCCTTTTTATCAGAAGCAGATTAGCTGTAATAGTGATAGATGGCACAATTTACAAAGACACAGCACAAAATATATTTTAAAGTGTTTATTTGCTTTATTGTGAACACTGAATATTTAATAATTTTTTTATTTCATTATAGTAAACCATTAAAAATAAATACTTAGTTATCCTTATCTGCCATGACTCGGCTCTTATTCACAGCCAGCATTGAGCCCTACCATGCTGCATGTTCTACTCAATCACACACACGTTGGCTTTGCGCTGCTGCATTACTTTTCATAAGCAACTCAGGGCTTCCGAGTTAGTGATTGGGCTGGTTTCTGTATAGTCATCCTGCTGCATTCCATCCTTGATGTCTGTGGCTCTGAGCATATCCTCCTTTGTAGTATCTCTCATAATTAAGATTTCAGCCTCCGATGGACTGATTTTAATTTAATTTTAGTCCAACCTTAGTCACCAAACTCTCTAATGCTGTCTTACCCACTCAAGAGACCTTTATTCTTCATTCACTAGTCAAACCACTAATCTATGCCTATCTCTCTACCAATGCCCTCTGCACGTAACAGTCATCAGTGATTCCCTAATGAATGGCTCTTGCCATTAGTCACTATTTAAACAAAAAAAGAAATTAGGTCCTGACTTACTCTGTCTCTGCCTCCTCCGAGTATTGCTCTAGCTCCCATCTGCCTTTCATTAGCAGACTATCAGTTTCTTGTTTTTTACAGCTTAGCCTCTTCGTCTCATATAACAATGTCCCACTTCATCTCATGTGCTAATCTCCTATATGTATTTCTACCAGGGTTTCATAGAGTATCTTCTTATCCATTGCAGTAAAGTATTGCGTATTCTACTAGTGCTCAAAGTAGGGATGAAAGTAGGCACGAGCTCATATATACCATCCCCATCGTATGTCAGCAGTGAGGTTTCAGTTTCCTTTGTACGATTCGTCAGTCTCAGTTTTAACACCCGAGAGAGTTTCCTCCCCTACTATATGTTCTGTTTAACTGTTCCGCAGACTCACAATGTGTTGGCTACAGTATAATAGATGTTCCTTTTATTTGTTTTAAATAATTGCCCTCTTTAACATCCTATTTTAGCCTCTGGCATTGTTCTGTTCTGCAGTCGGGCATACTCCCATGTCACCCACATTACAGAGTTTAATTATCTATTTAGCATGAATAAATCTGTCAGATGTCTTTGTCAAAGTTACCATTCCTAATGAGTGAAGTCTTTCCTCACATGCTGGATTTTACAGTCCTTTTGTAGCTCTGTGCTGCACACCCTGTAGTCTGTTTTTGTCCCTGATCATCAAATACAGTTTCCAGAAAGGAGAACTGTAATCAAGAATGTGGGTGTGCCAATAATTTGCAAAGTGGGATAATACCATTCCTGTCTCATGATATAAAGTGTGTTTTAATTAAGGAACAACATGGTTTAACCTGTTTAGAACTGCATTACAGTGACTGACCATTTTCAAGTCTTGTGTCATTATTACACCTAGAACTTTCTATGAATCTGACTTTTTAAATGGAAGTCTTATTTAAGAAATAAGGGGCCAGATATTCAAAACTTTATCCGATGTGCAAAGTGATTGTATCCCATTGGCCCAGGGTTAGTGCCCAAGAGCACCATTCAAAGGGGCAGTTACGCAAATTGGGGTAGTGTGTGCTAAAGCATAATTTATGTAGTGGCCAAAGGGAAGGGGGGGAACAAGGACATGAAGGTGGACACAGCATAATATTCAGCGCAGTAGCGCTGCACAAAAGGAAAGGCACAATCTACCTTGTGCTGCGTAGTTACTGCCGAGAAGAAGCCCAACTTACTCCGGTCAACCCTGGTGGCCAGCGGAGCCACTACAGCCAACAACCACACTGTTGGTTGGTGGAACACACCTTCTCCCTGGTGGTTAGTGCACCTTCCACCCTCTGTACCCCATCTCCATTAAAATTACATTCTGCCCTGGTATCCAGTGGTCCCCCTGTCCTTTGATGCCTGTCCCCATTGAAAGAAAAGGATTCCTTGGTGTCCGGTGGTACCCCCATCCTCTGATCCCCATTCCCATAAAAATAAAACTAGTCCCTGGTGTCCAGTGGCTCCCCCATCCTCTGTTCCCTGTTGAAAGAAAAGCATTCCTTGGTGTCCAATGGTCCCCCTGTCCTCCGATCACGGTCCCTGATGATATAAAATTATTTCCTTGTGTCCAGTGTCCCCCCATCCTGCAGTTCCAATCCCAGTGGTTCCCCTCCACCCTCCAATCTCCAGCCCCATTGATATAAAAGTATTCCCTGGAGTCCAGTGGTCCCCTCATCCTCTGATCCTTGTCTGTCCCTGTTGAAAGAAAATTATTCCCTGGTGTCCAGTGTCCCCTCCCCCCACCTTCCAATCCCCGGCCCCATTGATATAACATTTCCTTGGTGTCTGGTGGTCCCCACGCTGCAGTTCTGTAGACAAAGCCCCTGGCATCTAGCAGTCCCACTGCACCACTCACACTGAGTAACCCACCCTGCAACCCCCTTACCTTAATCGCTGGTACCATGGGGAGCCCATACAGTGACCAGCACAGCCCTCCTCCCACCAGCTTGACTGGCTACCACATGCAGTGACAGGGTGCATACATCCTGTGTACTGTACAGCAAGTGCGTGCTCCCTGTACAGTATGCAGGACATGCACACCCTATCATATGGTGGCCAGCCAAGGTGGTGAGAGGAGGGCTGTGCCTGTCGCCATATGGGCTTCTTATGGCACCAGTGATTAAGGTAAGGGATGGTGGCAGGATGGTGTGCCTAGTGCGGGGGTCTGCTAGCCACCAGGGACTTCATCTACAGAACTGTGGTAAGGGCCTGGAGGGTGGTGGTGTCACTGGACACCAGGGAGGGGTTTCTGTCTACCTGGGCTGTGGAATGGAGAGCAGGGGGACCACTAGACACCAGGGAATAATGTTATATCAGTGGGGCCAGGGATCGGAGATTTGGGGGGGACTGCTGGATTCCAGGGAATAATGTTCTATCAATGGGGTTGAGGATCAGAGGGTTGGGGGGAGCCACTGGACACAAGGGAATAAAGTTATATCAATGAGGCTGGGGATCGAATGGTGGAGGATATCACTGGACACCAGGGAATACTTTTTTTTATACTATATATTTATTATATTTTTCATTTCAAATAAAAAAAAAAACAATGTTTACATTGCACCATTTAAGACTGTATGAAGTTACATCAGTTAAGTGCTTTAAGTTACATTTTCCATAGACATTTGGACAGGGAAAATAAGTTACAGTGCAATTTATGTATAAGACAAGTTATAATCAGCAGTGTCATTACATGGGTATAATACATTCTTAGGGTATAAAGGTAGGGCCTAAGGATGAAATATACAGAATCCATTTCCTCCTCCTAAGTCAAACACTGACCATTCATCTGCAAATCTAGCTATAAGTCTTTTCAAAATGTAAATTTTCCCCACTATTGCACGCCAGGTCTGAGCTGTAGGAGGCACCTGTCTTCCCAAACTCCTGATAACAGCTTTCTTAGCTGCTAGTATATAGGAAACTAATAACGATCCTCTAGATAGAGGGAGATCTTCTGGTGAAACTGAGACCAATACCAATTCAGGGGTCACTACTGCCTCTGTCCCCACCAGGTCTGATAATGCTTCAGAGATCTCTCTCCAAAATCCCGTTAATTGCGGGCATGCCCAAAAAATATGAAACTGATCTGTTAATTGCTCCCCACATTCCCTCCAACAACTTCCCGGTGTTCCCGGTGAGAACCTAGCCAATTTTGCTGGGGTATGGAAATATCTATTTCTTATCTTCCACGCGAATTCTCGCCAATAGGGAGCACCAAGAATTCCTATCGAAAATTAAGTATACTTTTCCCAGTTTTCTTCTGAGACCAGGACCAGAAGCTCCCTATTCCATGCTGCTAAGATACCTTGGGTCGAATGTTTAGATATCTCTTTTATACTCCTATATATTAATCCAATGAAGTGGGACCATAGCTGTCCTCTCCTAGTAGTCATAGCCAAGGTGAGCAATTTGGGGGGTAATCAGGAAGCTTACTACAGGTTTGTTCCTTCTGCTCTATACTTTCCCTTAGTTGTGTGTACAATGAAAAATCCTGTTGTGAGCCGGCCCTGTGGCACTTAAGGTTGAGGCGCTGGAAGCCACACTTCGCGCCACACCAGCGACCCGGGTTCTGAAATGAGCCTGGGCCATTGGGATCAGCAGGGGAGGACTGGGATTGAGCGTCCATAGACTGATCTCCCAGTCCTGGCGTGGGTTGGGGAATCTTGCCGCTGTAGCAGCTCCTGGGGACGCTGGGGCACTGCAGGTGCTGGCAATCTAGAGGGGATGTGGCGGACGCCGCACGCTTGTGCCTGACGTGGCTGGCCATCCGTGTTCCAGGGACCAATCGGAGGAAAATGACTGGGGCGACTGCAGTAGCTTGATGGCCACGCTGCAAGCTGCCTGAGGACTTTGGCGGAATCTGTCGGGGAGGGTCCGGGGCTGTCCTGACTGGCTGAGGCAGAGGGGGTGCCCTTCAGCGGGATGGCAAGATGGCCATCCCAGATTCTCCTGGGTGCAGTCTGAGCTACCCAGTTCTCCGGGCGGGCGGAGCCAGCAGCTGGATGCCCCAAGCTGGTAGTGGGCCACAGCAGGTGGTAAAAAGCATCACATAAAAAAAAAAAATCTTGTTGTGGGATGTTGTAGATCTCTTGAAGTTTATGAAACAGGAGGACCCCCGTAGAGTCAATTATATTGAAAATAAATGTTATGCCTCTTTGTGTCCAGCAGGCCATAGTTTGCCCCTGTTCTAAAGTGGGGGATTGGATTACTGAATTTAATAGGTTAAGGTAATAACATACTGGTCTCAGCTCCACTGAGTAAATAAGTCTACGCCAGGTCTCTAAATTAGATTGTGTTCTATGAGGATAGATAGGCTTCCTCTTGTCAGGAAGATATATGGAATGTAAAAGATCAGGGCCGTCTTTTACCTTATTTAAGGCAAATTCTAGAGTCTTCCAAGGTATATCATATGCTGGGTTATTCTAGTTAAAAACTCTAGCTAGTACTGTGGCATAGGCATATTTCTGTAGGTCAGGTAGATTCAAACTTCCCTTATTTTTTGGGAGCATCAATGTAGACCACTTAATCCATGTTTTTCTTCCAGCCCAGACAAATCGGGCTAGGGATTTATTCCAAGATGGGAAATATATAAAATCTGGCACAATTGGCATGGCTTGGAAGAAATATAGCAGCAGAGGTAGGATGTTCATCCTAATAAGGTCAACTTTGGAATATAACGGTAAGTGGAGCTGGGACCACTGGTGCAGGTCCGACTCTATTCTTTGTGTGAGAGGTTCATAGTTTACCAACATAAGATGTATTAGCTGACGTGGCAAATATATACCAAGATATTTCACCTTGGTACTATTCTAGTGTTTGCTAACCTTGCCTTTAATGTTTGTGAGGGGTGAAAGTGGAATGGCAGAACCTCTGTTTTAGAGGAATTTATTTTGTAGCCCGAAAGTTGAGCAAACTGATCTAGTACCTGTCAGATTGCTGGATTGGAAGATTCCAGATCTACCACTGATTATAAAATATCATCAGCATATAGAGCTAATTTCCAGGATCGGTTACCCACTTGGATGCCCAATATCCTCTCCGAGTTTCTGAGCATCATGGCCAGTGGCTCAGTATAGATGGCAAATAACAGCAGGGGTAAGGGGCATCCCTTCCTAGTGCCATGCTCCAATGTAATGGGGGATGTAATGCCACCATTAAGTTTTATATATGCCTTTGGAGTTAAATATAACTGCTCCAGCCAGCTAACGAACTCCCCAGGAAAGCCAAAAGAGGTTAAACCCCCCCCCCCCACAGAAATCTCCAAGAGACCCTATCAAAAGCCTTGTAGGCATCTAAGCTCACCAGGGCTGAAGGAGTAGCTGATTTAATCATATAGTCCATTGTTCTCTGTACATTGTCTGCAATCTGGTGCATTCGGAGGAATCCAGCCTCGTCGGAGTGAATCAAGCTTGGTAAGATAGCTTCCATCCGGCATGCCCAAACTGCCATGTACAACTTATAGTCACTATTTAATACCAAGATGGGTCTATAGGAGTCAAGTGAAAGTGGGTCTTTTCCTGGTTTCAAAATAGCAGATATAGCTGCATTGGACCATGAGGCTGGGGGGCCTCCCTCCTCTGTACCTCCAGGAAAGCTTGCCGCATAGGCTGGAGCTGTTTAGGGAGGAACATCTTGTACCATTCGGCTCCAAAGCCATCTGGGCCTGGACTTTTCAAAGTTTTAGAGAGATTAATAACTTTCTGAATTTCTGTGGAAGAGATGGGGCTCAACAGAGATGCCTGTTGTGACCTAGTTAACTGTGGGAAGTCAAGAGGTGACAAAAAATTATGAATAGCTTCTGGGAATGGAGGGGTGGGATTGGAATATAATGTTGTATAATATTGCTGGAATGTTTTCATAACTGCAGGAGCTTGATGAAGAATAGTCCCTGATTGGGGGTCACTGAGTCAGGTAATAGCCGCTGACTGCTTAAAGCCTCTGGTTCGTTTAGCCAGATTTCTAGCTCCCCTGGGACCTCCCTCATAGTAAAATATTTTAAGATACAAAAGAGACATTTATGTCTTATAGTCTAAAATAGATTGTAGTTCTGATTGAATCTGTCTGAGCTCATTTGAGGAGACCTGCTCACCACGATCTCGTTTTCGCTGTAATTTTTGTAAATTAATTTGTAGGAGTTTGTATCTGGATTCTCTTTGCTTATGTTGCCTAGAGGAATAGGAGATAATCTCTCCTCTTATCACTACCTTCAGGGTATCCCAAAGGAGAGAAGCCGAGCGTGTTGGATCTGAGTTCTCCTCGAGGACCTGAGTGATACGATCTGCCATTTTAGTTTTAAATTCCGAATCTTTCAATAAAGAAAGAGTCAATCTTCAAAGAGTTGTTTTACGAGATCTACCTAAATCCACCTTAATTAAAAGGGGTATATGATCGGCGAGGAGGAGAGCCTCCAGTGAGATGTCCTGGATTCTGCCCAGGAACTCTGAGGAGGTAAAAAATAGTCAATTCTAGCAGAAGTATGGTATCTAGGTGAAACAAAGGTGTGTCCTTCTAAAGAAGGGTAAAAGTGTCTCACGATGTCTGTGAGACCCATCTTAGGGATCTGGGTTTTAAAAAGTTTTTGGGTCGAGGTAAATCTGTGTTGTTTAGGGGAGGAGGAGTCTTTCTGTGAGGACATAATCAAATTAAAATCTCCTCCTATCAACATTAATCCCTTATGTAACTCAAGCAGCTTATTTATAAATTCCCTAAGCAGCATGGGAGAGGCATCAGATGGCAAATGTACATTTGCCAGAGTTACCTTAGTCTCAACCATTCATCCTTGTACAATTATAAAATGCCCGTTTTTATCTGAGTATACCTCCCCCTTGATAAAATCAGTGGTAGCAGGGATCAAAATTGCCACTCCTCGCCTCTTCCCCGATCTGCTGGAGGAGGAGAAGACCGTGTATCTGCCTCCCACTGAAAGTTTAGCATGTTCACCCTGTGACAAATGTGTCTCTTGCTGATAAACACAGTCCACCCTCTGCCTCCGCAGATACTGTTGTAACCTGGCCCTCTTTATAGGATGATTAATGCCGTTAATGTTTAATGATAATATCTTAGTCCCCTCTATCACCATATTTGGTACTTATATTGCAAGGTATCCCTGACCGTTTCCCCCCCTCCACTCAGAAATATAAAACCAATCTTGATAAAATGGTCAGATAGTACCCATGACCACCTTATAGCAGACAGTATTAAAAGTTTTCCTATATTTAGTTCTTGCCCTGTTGTCCATCTGTAACTTTGTAACTTAAGTAAAATTTCCCTGCCGTCCAATAGATCAAAGATGTATCTTATTTTTGCATGAAAATCAAAAAGATAGCACCTTATGACCCAGATGTGAGTAACACAGCAAACTGTCTGGGTAAAAAGCTTCCCAGTTATGAGTAGTAATGAACATTGAACAAATTTACGTAACAACTTTTCTATTAAAGAAAGGTTATACTGTTGTAATCTAAGGACTTCCAAATTTGGGGAGATAAACCAAAATCTCCAGATCCCCAGTAAGGCCCCATCCACACTGCACCGCTCAGACCCTGTAACGGATAGAAACCATTACAACCGGGGAGCGGTGCAGTGTGTCCACACTGCCGCGATGTCTGTTATGGGACCGACACCACCGGTCCACACTTGCGGAGCCGGCTGACCATTACTGTGGCACCCGATCCTACAATGCAGCTCGCACTGCTCTAGGGGACCGGTGCCACGCATCCACACTACACCCGGTAACATTACAGAGGCGTAACCAGTTTCATAACTGTTGTTGAAACCACCTCATATGTGGTTTCAACAACGGTTACGTTGCGGTAATGGTTTGGGCACTCTGTAACACAACAGAGGGATAGTGTGGACAGGGCCTTAGACATGCTCCTGGAGTGTCTGAACTCTCCCTAAAGAGAAGGGAATCCCTTAACAACCTTGTCAGGGACCATTGAGGAATCAGTAAACTGTTCCCCTTTAAATAAGGAAAACTCAATTAAGGGGAGAAGTAGGAGACTCCAAAAGAAAAATAGGAAAATACCCCCTCAAAGCAGAATATAACCAAAAATCTATTTCATTCCCTGCTCCTCGAATATTTTGAGTTTTCATTTCCAGTAGTTAAATACCAAAGAGGGGGGGGGACGGAATATCACATTAGGAATCTGAAAAAAGTAGAGCTAAGTAGCATGTATAAGACATTTGCCAGACCAATATCACTAGCCCAACAGCAGTAAGATAATATAATTATATCGCTGTGGGAGCCAGTTCTGTTCAGAGTTATGGGGGGGGGGGAGAAATGTCTCTCCAGACCACAACAGTCCAATCTAGGCTCGGGGTGGCTCATTAAATAGAGAGCACACTTCAGGCCCAAATACGAGACAGTCAGTGTGAGATTTAGACCACAGTTGATAAATATATACCAGCTTCCTCCAAAATCATCCCACTCGCCAGACTAAATGTCCCAAACCCTCTGAAGGTATGATCTCGGGTGTTTTCACTGTTTGCCTCTCTCCAGTATACCGCCAAGGCATTTTTAACTGCTCCCAAGTCCTGTTTTCCCCTACGTCTATTCGAGCTGGTCTGCCAGGGCGTTTCTCCAGACTTGCAACTCCAGAGCCGCGATCTGGAAAATGTAGGCCTATTTTAGTAAGTTCCTCCTTTGCCTCTTGAGCTGTAGAGAATTCCCTCTTTCCAGAAGGCAAATGGATGATCAGTCAAGCCGGGTATGGGGTGGTGAGTTTATGTCCTGCTGCTCTAAGAATCGGAAGCAGGGGTGTGGAAGTGTGGGTTAAGTGACAACACAAGACAGTTCTGAGTTGTAGAAAACACACTGGCTTAGTGTGTTAAAAAGATTTATTTCTGTTACAAATCAAATCAAACTCATTCACTGAAGCAACGAAAGGAAAATAACTTTCGTAGTTTAAATCAAACGAAATTCACACAGGGTGATCCCATCAGACTAACAGGACCACCATCCTCTGTGTCCAACATCCATCTGAATCATGCTTCAGTTGTAGTCTTTATATAGTATCTACTTGATGACATCATGTTACACTAACTCCGCCCCTAATACTAATACAAGGAATTAATCTACACTGATACATGCGTTTGGCCGGTAACTGAGGTCATCAGTTGCATTTTATCATATTCATAAGCCCATTAGATTGGCTGAATCTAATAAAATTTTATAAATTTTTATAAATCGTAGTAGTTTTACCTGCATACTAATAGGTCACCTTAACACCCTGACTCCTCCCTCTCTGATGTAATACCTCATTCTGAATGTTGCAATAAAAGCAGGATAGAGAGGAGCGTTCAGTCCTATGAATGCCTTCCTACAGGTAGGGACTATGTGTGGATTGTTAGGGAGGCATGGTTTAGCTTTTAACCCAAAAGAAAATGAAATGTCACTATTGTAAAGCACATAAAACTCCTTCACTAACAGTAATTATAAATACTAGAGCTAAATTGCTACTGTCACTTTAAATATTAGCTTTGTTTAGGCTGCTCTGAATTCTAGCTGAAGGGTTCCTTCATAAGCATCTCTGTCAGGTAACTTATAAGCTTATTTACTTTCTTATTTCTTTTCTGACGTGCTTTATTTTATTTTAGCTGGGTCATTGTCAGACCAGGCAGGCACAGTCCTTGTGTGCAGGTCGGGGAAAAGGGAGACAAAGCGATAATTGCAGGGAGAGCTCGCTGAGAGTCGTTTTTTATTTTATTCACTTCCTGCTTGGACCTGTCTAGCTGTCTCTTCGGAAGACTAGAGAGGGAAATACATTTATTCGAAGGGGGAAAGAAAGTCCGCTTTGGATAAAGGAAGACGCCGGGAAAAGCGCTACAAATAGCAGAGGCGCTTTCCCGTAGCTGTAAGGATTACTTTTCCCAAGCGCTGACTCCCTTGGTTTCCCGAAGCTGCATGACGCTCACAGCCCGATGACAGTGAGGCAGCAGGGAAACAGGGCGAGTCAGGCAACACTCTTCTCGCTCTATTGAGCATTAATTCAAACCCAGCTACTTTTGCTTAATACTTTAAGCCTTACTGGCGTTAACCCTGGCCCGGACAGCTAATGACCAGCTTAGTCTTGCATCAGCTGTTAATGACGTTACCCCTGCCCTCCCGTGGGACATTTTAAGCCACGCACAGTATGGCAAATAAAACCAGTACCCTAGAAAAGAGAAAAGGGGGGACTTTTATATTAACCATTATTTTAACATCTACCTACTGGGTTGAACAAGGGGGGAATATAATATTCAATGAGTGTCTACCTTTTACAAGCTGACATTCATTTGGTAATTTAGTTGCAAATGTGGGAACTTTCCACCTCCTGAACAAGTCCTGTAGAGAAATCAGATAGACGGATGTACTATAATAGGAGGCCACCCCTATTACAGTAGAAATAAAGGATAGAGTAAGAAAATAAAAATAAATATAGAAATAAACTAGTACTACTGCAGTAGATTTAAAAGGAAAATAACAGAATAAAGAACAGCAGAGGTTTGTCTGTGGGTGGGGGGGGGTTCCCACTCTACCACAAGGGGGAGATATGCACGCCGCAGCCGCATTGTTTTCGATGCATAGTCATGGACAAAATGTATATGTGTTTGGCCATAGAAAACTTTTTGGCGTTTCCATGTTGTAAGTGAAAAGTGTTCTTTTGTGGCATAACTGTTGAAACAAAGGATTACTGACCTCGGAGGAAGGTTAGCAGAGGAAGGTTTTGGCACCAAGGCTCGATGTACCCTGTCTAGTTGTAAGTTAAAGTCCTTCAGTAGTTCCAAAGCTGTGTGCAGTAAAGCCTCAATAAAGTCCTTAATATTAGCCCCCTCTGAGTACTCTGGTAAACAATAGATTGTAATGTTCTTGCGGCATGCTCTGTTTTCAAAATCCTCTTGATGGTTGATTATTTATTCTTGCACTTCTCTAAGCTGTTGTACCCTCTGCTCCAGCCAATCCACCCTGTTTTTGGTGGCCGTCCCCATTCTGTCCTGGTCACCCACTCTTTGCTTTAGTTGCATTACATCTCTACGTAGCTTGCTAAACATCTCCTTAATTTCTGCTCAAAAAGTAAGTATCTCCTGATAGATTAGATCTAGCTTTGCCTTCTTCGTTTTAGCTTGCGGTTGTTTTCGCAGAGTCTTGGCCGGGCCACACTTAAAATCTATGGAGTCGTGGTTATCTAAAGCAGTTGAGGCCTCTGATGCGGATCTGTTGGCAGTCTCCTCCATCCTGCCATCCCTCGCTGCTTAACTCGTCCCCCTTGGTAGTATGCACTCTCCTCTGATTCTCTGAACTAAAAACTTATCTGGAACACTGAAAATTGCAGCCGGAGAGAAGTTTTTAATTCAGGGAGAGCACAGGCTCTGGTTCTAAGCTGCCATTATTTGGGAGGCAGAACCGGTCAGGGAATAATGTTTGATCAACAAGACCAGGGATTGTAGCATGGGGGGACCACTGGACACTAGAGAATAATGCTATATTAGTGGGGCTGGGGATCGGAGGTTGGGGGGACCATAGGATACCAAGGAGTACATTTCTTTGTATGGGAACAGGGATCGGAGGATGGGGTACCACTTGACACCATGGAATATCATGGAATCCTTTTCTTTTTATGGGGCTGGGTATCGGAGGATTGGGGGACCACCGGACACCAGGGAAGTATTTATTTTAATGGGGACAAATGATTGGGGTGGGTGCAGCTGGCCATGGGAGAGTGCAAACCTGCCACCGCTTACCATGCAAATGAGCTCATAATAGGCATGCATATGGCCCCTTAGCACCTTGCATGCCCAACGGGCTCATTTGCATGGTGTTGGTTGAATACCATGCCAGGGGCTCCTGGTGCTATTAGGTCTGGGGGCTCTTTTCCCTGCACTTCAGATCCAGCACTACTCAACTTAGCACTGCACTGACATGCTCCTATATTCAGTCAGATTGCACCGGTGCACTGTCCAATTGAATATAGCATCCTCAGTGTCATGGGCAGTGGGCAAGCGTAGCTCAAACATTTGCACTCTGTTTTGCCCCTTTTTTCAATATTGGGCCTCTGATGTTTTGGAGTGTTTTTGCCAAAATGTATTGCTGAACATTTTTCCACGTTGAAGTCCAATCCATTTTTTGTTTCTGAAAGAAATATATTGTCCAAATCCTTTTGCATATATTCAGCTGTGCTCTTGGTTTCCACACCTCCTACAGACTTGCTGTCACCTGAAAAATAGCTAGTCTGTTCATTACCTCCAATTGCATATCACTAATAAACACCTTAAAGAGGGTCAGTTCCATCACTAACCCCTGAGGCACACCACTGCTTACAGGTATTGAGTTAGATAAATGACCCCAATACTGACCCTCTGTGTTCAGTTTGCTAACTAATTATGGACCCAGTTGATGAGCTATGGAGTCACAGATAGTGCAGATAGTTTATTTATTAAATAATGATGTGGTACAGTAATGAGTGTTTTATAAAATCAAGATATATATAACATCACAGGGGATTCCCAGGTTAAGTGATTTATTAATATATTCATAACATTCAATTAAGTTTGTGCAGCGCAATTTCCCCTTTGTGAATTCATGTTGTGAGTAATCTTCTAACTTATTATTAATTATATGCTTCTTGATTAGACCCTAATATGTTTTTTCTGCTAATTTAACTGTAATTGTTGTTTGGCAATTTGTCCTGTAACTACAAACCCTTTTGGCACTCTCTTTCTTATACATAGGAACAACAGTTGTGTCTCTCCAGTTTTAAACATAGAAGTCAATGGCCCTGTCCACACTACACCCCAAAAACCCCTCTGTAACATTACAGAGGGTCCAAACCGTTACCGCAGTGGTTTGCGTTTACACCTGTAACATTACAGAAGGCGGTGTTTTCGTAACCGTTGTCAAAACCATATGTGAGGTGGTTTCAACAACGGTTACAAAACAGGTTCCGCCTCTGAAACATTACCTGTTGTAGTGTGGATGCGTGAGCGTGTTGCTCCAGCTGTCCCCCAGTGCAGAACACACTGCATTATGGGATAGGGTGCCATCTGTAATGGTCCCACAGCATCCACAATGCAGACGGGCTGTCACAGTTCCACACCATTACCGAGACTGTTTGCCAGCAGTGTGGACACACTGTAACGGTTATTGTCTGTAACGGTTTGGAACCATTACAGCGTTTAAGTGGTGTAGTGTGGACAAGGCCTTTGTCTGCCCTGGTATCCTATGTGTTGTCACTCAGCAGGCCCTAATTCAGCGTACTGTTCCCTCGCCTTGTATTTTCAGTATCCCTTTATTGTCTGTCCCATGCGTTATTGAAACCTATAACCATTTCTGCCTTCAACACTTCTGCTGGTAGACTGTTCCATTTCTCCACCACCCTTTCTGTGAAAAAGTTCTTTCTGAAATTACCTCTGAACCTCTCTCCCAAGCGTCCTATTGTGCCCCTTTGTCCTTGAGCATCTTTTTCTGTGGAAGATGGTACCCTCCTGTACTCTGTTTTTCCCATTGAGGTATCTGAGTGTTTCAATCATGTCCCCCCCCCTTTACCTCCTGTCCTCCATGGAGTACATGTTTAACTCCCTCAACCTTTCCTCATAGGGTTTATGATGCAGGCCTCTTATCATTTTAGTTGCTCTCCTCTGCACCGTTTCTATCCTGTTAATGTCCTTCTGAAGATGGGGATCTCCAAAACTGGATGCAGTACTCGAGGTGAGGCCTCACCAATTATCTATATAGTGGGATTAATACCTCCTCCTTTCTGCTGGTGATTCCCCTACCTATGCACCCCAGCATCCTGCTAACCTTCCCTGTAGCCTTGTCACACTGCTTCGTCATCTTCAGATCATCAGAGATGTCTACTCCCAGGTCCCTTTCCTGTTTTGAGTATGCAGTTGCCTCCCCTCCTAAGTGGTAAATTGCCCCTGGGTTTCTGTGGTCCATAGGTTAGAGTAACGAGCTGTGAACGAGCTTGGTACATCCAGCAGAACAGACCTTGGTTTGATTCTCGCAACCTCCACTTGCATACTGTGTGCGCAAGTCACTTAACCTTCCAGTGCTCCCAGGTCTCCTCTGGAAACAGGCACTCATGCCTAGTGTGCCTTACCCAGTTACCAAAGACTAAAAAAAAAAAAAAAAAAAGCATTATTTTGCAGTGAAGCCCAGCCACCAATCCCTTGACCAGTCTTTTTAGGTCTCTTCTCATATTCTTTCTCCACTCCCTACCCCCCCCAGGGTGTCCACCCTGTTGCAGAGTTTTGTTTCATCAGTGAACAGGCATACCTTCCCTACCAACCCCTCTGCAATATCGCTTATAAAAACATTGAAGTGTACCGGACCTAGCACTGATCCCTGAGACACCCCACTGGTTACTCTGCCTACTCCAGAGCATGTGCCAACTATTACTTCCCTCTGGTTTCTATTTTCCAACCAACTTTCTGCCCATTTCACACCTACCCTTAGATTCTCCAGTTTGTCTATCAGCCTTCTATGTGGAACTGTGTTGAAGGCCTTGCTAAAATCTTGGTATGCTACCTCCACTGCTTTTGATACACAACCTGTTGAAGAATTAATGATTTCCCTCAAAGGTCTCCCTATTTCATTAGCCAATTCCCTTAGCATGTAGGCATCTAAACTCTCCAGTCAGAGGAATTTGTTTATATTTAATTCTTTAAATGCTTTTAGTAATATTTCTTGTTCAATCTGGATTGAATCTTTTGCTGAATCAACTGGAATTAGACTGTATCTGTTTGAGTTTTAGCTTTGAATACTTATCCAGAATAGGTATTAAATACTTCCCGCCATCTGTTCACCTTCCATAATTAATGAATGGTTTTCATAATCATTTCAAGTCATTGCACAGTTTTCTTCTTCCAGTTTTTGATTATGGTATCATGTTCTATTACTCTGCAGGAGTGGGAATGCTATCCAGGGTGAGGACCCTTTAAAACTAAATTGCAATGTTTGCTACTCAGCTACCTTCCTATACTCTTCACTGCCTTTTGTATAATACCCTACAATGGCCCACCCTTGATCAAATATTTCAGTTTCAGGTTGGTATTCTGGAAAAAGGGTATTAATGTGCAATTTTCCCAGTTTTTTCGTATAATTTTTCAGCCACAGACCCTTCTGGCAATCTTATTCAGTATTTCAGAATTGTTTTCTTCACACCAACTGTAAGGACAACCAAAGGTCAACAATCTCTCTTATGTACAGAGTCCCAAAATTTTACAATTCATTACCTCTGCATATTTCTTTAACTATGATCATGTTCACTGATGATCCTCCTATCATGACAGTTTTCCTATGATATATTGCGCTATTTCTTTACAATATACTATAATATATTGAGAAAAAGTGTGAAAAATTATTTCGGTCCACTGCCATTTTTCTCCCAAAGAATTCACTCAAGCACACTAGACCAGCAGCCAGGACAACTCTCTGCCCACCTCCACAGCCAGCTACCATCTGCCCTGTAAGTCTTGTTCTGTTGATAAATGCCTGCACATAAGTAATGTATTTTGGCAAGTCATTTAAAATGAGTTTCAAGGGCCGTGCTACAAGTGCTATTATCGATATACAATACTTGTGTTTGGTACATATTGATAGAATAGGACTTGTGGAGCAGACAGTGGATGGCCATGGAGATGAGTAGAGGGCTGTCTTGGTCACCAGCCTGAGCTACCTGGATGGTGGGTGGGTGGGTTGGTGGCACTGGAGGTGCCAGTGGACAATAGGGAACTTATTACAACTATTGTAAATTTTAAAGGGGTCCTAAAAAGCCATTTTTGTTCAAATTCAAAATGTCAGCGTACATAACTTTGAATGTATTTTAAATTGTGTTATTGTACATAATTTTTGTTAGTTAATTGCTTTGTATTGTATATATTATGTTTATTCTGTATGTTATGTATTCTTTGTATTAATTTTCTTTTTATTATACCCTGGACAACCAGGTAAATCGGCTGTAAGTCTATGGACTCTCCAAATTTTAAAATAAAACAAAATGCGCAGAACAAGCCCTTCGGGATCCACATCATGTCACGAACATGGAATGCGCGAGTGAATGAGTGCAGTGCTGTGAGTGGTGGCCATTGGAGCAGGGTGCGCTGTGCAGTGTCGACAAGCTTCCACATTGCCAGAATGCAGGAAGCATGTAGAGCGCAGGTGAGCACACAGGGCAAACATGGGGTGCGGAGGAGAGGGACCAGAAGAGGGCTGTGTGCAGGGCTCGAAATAATCGGCTGTCCACCTGTCTAGGACAGATGATTTTCACTTGGGACAGCTGTTTTTGCCTTCCTGCCTGTCCCTGGGACAGGCACTTTACTAGCGCTGAATCCCTCTTTCTATTGCAGCAAGTTCTGGGGTTGCGCTGGGCACTAGGACCCAGTGGAGTTAGGAGTCGAGGAGCCATGCACACGGTATACCTGCCCATCTGCCCTACCCATCACTGCCAATGTCAGGTGACTTACCAATGCTTCAGTCACCTGACGTCTGTCTGTCTGCTCTGGTGGTATGGGCAGGAAGAGCTGGTGACAGAAACGGGCATTCTCATCAACTGCACATGCGCAGATCACTGTTGTGCATGCGGGGTTGGTATTGTAGTACTCACTCTGCTCATTTTTGGCACATATCTCACAGGAGAAGGACATCGAGAGCAGAGCGAGTGTTTTATTTAGGGCCAACCAATGCTGCAATTTACTGCCATTCTACCAGGCTCCCCACTGAAAAAAAAAAACATATTTGAGCCGGGTATAAAAAAACACTATCACTGAGTGACTGAACAACAAAAAAAAAGCAGCAGCTCTCAGGCTAGCAGAGGGGTGAAGGAGGGGAGAGGTCTGTTTGTCTGGGACTTGGGAGCTTGAACTAACCTTACTACCGGACTACCTCTAATCTCTTATAAAAGGGGGAAAGGCTAAAAAATATCAGGGCTGTTGATGTTATTGCGAAAAAAATAACACATCAAAAGGCATAGTTAAGGCAGGAAATCTGAATATTAGGCAGGCTGTTCTTTCCACATGGTTGTAAAGAGGAGAGGGAGTGTGCCCTGTTTGGGACTGAATTAAGTAAGATCTCTCTTTCTCTCACTTAATCAGAGGGAAAATATATATATATAAAAAAATCTGTAACATCCAGGAGGCTATACCTTGAGGGCTGTGTGTACTAGGCTCTCTGCACATGGTGAGGATGGAGAGGGATTGAACTTAGATTTATAAATCAATTAAAAGAAAGAAAAGAACTATAAGAAGGGATTAGGAGGGAATGGGACATAAGACAAGGCAGCAGCCAGGGGCACTATATTGGAAAAAAAAAGACATGCAGACAGAGTGTTGGGTTGCAGCCTGCAGTGAAGCCTAATGAAGAAAAATATAAAGCCCTTTTCAGGGCAATTTGCAAGTTGCAACACAAGTTAAACTTAAAGAAAATGTGCAGCTGTTCTTCTGTTTAACTATTTGTGTGAACACTAATGCTGCTGCATGTGAATGGGAGAGGAGGAGGGTGACTGAATTGACATACCCCATCTCACTGGAAAGTAGAAACAAACAAAAAAAACACTCTTCAAAGCTTGTTCTGTAGGAAAAAAGAAGGGCTGCCTTGAGGGGGTTATTCACTGTGTTCTCTCTGTGTGCTTGGAGGAGGTGACTGACTAGGGACTGAAATGATTGAGATTCTCATCTCGCTGATAAATGACAAAAAGTTTGCAGTGAAGCCTTAACTTATCCTGCTGTGTAGTACCTACCCTAGCTTTGCCAAACAGCCCACAGGACCCTTGTGATATTTGAGTCAGTGGAAAGGAGGAGGACTGTCTCGGTTTATCTGATTAAAAAAGGTAGATTGTGCACTAGTAACTGCAGCAGCAGAAGCCTAAACTAGAGCTCTATAAAGCACTTTTTTGGTGTCCTGGGGTTGAAAAAAAATATAAGCAACCCAACCAATTACATATTAACAGACAACGAAACACAAGGAAAATATGTAAGAGTTAAGGGTTAAAGCAGAGCTGCGTCTGCCTGAGAGTTGACTTGTGGGTCCTCAGCTCTCTGCATGAGCAGTGTAGAGGTGGGGGACGGGATTGATTAAAAAAGAAACAGTAACACTGACAAGGCTCTGTCAAAGGGAGAGAAAGGGAAGTGCATTAATTGAAATCTCAGAGTGACTGTCTATTCTGTACTCTTGAGTTTACCCAGCGTCACAGTGATTGTGTGTGTAAAGCAGTTCTAAGTTCCCCAAGCTTATCTGATCATTCACCACTATTTCCTACATGACTGTCTGTGTACTTCCTTCTACATCTACAGCAACAGTTCAAGAGTTAGTAGTACAGCACTACTACTAGTTTACTTCTAATACTACTACTGCTACTACTACTCTGTCCCCTAAGTAAGCAAAAAACAAAGGGAAAAATATGTCTTTGTTACAGTTTGGATTAAAAAAAAAATTCAAAACCTTCAAGTGATGGGGCAGGGGGAGGAGAAACTTCAGCTTCCTCTAGGCATACTCCGAGTTCAATTTCAGTAACACCAACTCACCCCAGCACTACTGAGACTGTCACTGATGTGGTCACAGCTGTGACAAGGGGCAGTGCCACTGACAGTGTTATACCAGCTACCACTCCACCAGTCATGACTGAATCTGGGACAAAAAGAAAAAGGGGCTTCCAAGACAGCTGGAAGAAAAACAGAGAGTGGCTGCTGTATGAGCCTAATGTGGGCATGACCTGCTCCTTTTGCCAAAAATACTCAAAAGAGACAAACAGTTTTATGACTGGCTGTAAGAGCATGAGACTGGAAAATGTATATGCTCGTGAACTCTCCAAACCTCATAAATTAGCTAATGAGAAACATACTGTGTCTTTCACAGACCCTTCCAACTTAGCTATAGAACGAGGAATAATACAGATGGAACAAAAATGAGGCGACACAAGTGGAGCATTTGTTTAGAACAACTCTTTATTTGATTAATTCTGAACACCCATTCCCAGATTTTCCAGGCATATTAGAACTACAACAAATAAATGGTGCAAATGTTGGAGTAAGTTACTGAAGTGGCAAACAGGCAGCTACATTCACACATTTTATTTCAGAATCAATAAGGTTAAAGGAAGCAAAAATGGTTAATAGTAATAACTTTATTTCTGTCCTTTGGGATTCTAGCGCTGATGCATCAGTCATAGAAGAGGAAGCAGTGCATGTTAGGACAATGGAAAATTTCCGTCCAGTAAACAAATTTGTATCCCTTCAGCCAGTCTCTATTCCAAATAGTGAAAGCATTTATAACTCAATAGGTGATGCCTTAGAATTCACCTTGGACTGTAAAGACTGGAAAGAAAACATGGTTGCTTTTGGATCTGATGAGGCACCCGTCATGTTAGGTAAAGTGACTGGGGTGTTTGGCAGGATTTTGAAAGACATACCTCATTTGTTAGGGATTCAGTGCAGTGCCCACAAGTTGGAGCTTGCTATAAAGCAATCAGCAACATCTGTTCCATACATGAAAACAACAGATGAAGTCTTAATGGGTGTCTATAAAATATACCATAAGTCTCCCAAAAACTGGTCCGGTCTCAAAGAGTTAGCTAGCAATATGAGCTACACCATTCAGAAACCAGTTAACGTGTCAGGAACCCGGTGGGTTGCACACAGAGAGAGGGCTCTGTCTGTTATTCTGTCCAGCTACAAGGCCTTAGTTGTACATTTACAGCACATCGCTTCCACAGCAGGGCAAACAAAAGATCAGGCCAGTGGGCTGTTCAAAACAATAAGTACTGCGAGATTTGTCCCTTCACTCAGTGTCTGGCTGAACACCTTTCTGTCATGATGGCCTTCAGTCCAACTCTACAGAGGGATAGCTCAACAATAGAAACAATAGTCAGTAAAGTTGAAAGCACAGTCCTCTGGCTAGAGAATTACCCTGCGCAGGATAAACTTGACAAATTCTGTAACAAATTGCTCTTGCTCCCTGACCCTGCTGACAGTGACACTACTAGCACAACTCTGACAGGCTCAGCCAGTACTCAGGCTCAGTACCGCGGTGGATTTGTTATCTTCCTTAACTTTGAAAGAGGATATGCTCTAGATAGAACCAGGCAGTGTCATGTGATGTTACGGCTCTTGTTTCATCAACAATTGAAAATATTAACTCATGATTTTCAAATTTTAAAACAAAGTCCTATGGGCATTTGGGATATTTAACTCATTACAGCTGCCAGATAACAGTGACCAGCTTGCCCTTTATGGCAATGACGAAGTCAGTACCCTCACAGAGCACTACAATGACTTGCTCAGAAAACACTATCATAATGTAAACTTGATTGAAGCTCAATGGTTAGAGCTTAAACCACTTATGAGGAAAACACTGACTGAGCCTCCAAAATTCCAAAATTTCACTATTTGGATTTCTGGCAAAAAATTCTCCATAATGATTCACATGAGTGGCAATTCCCTGACGTACTAGTCTTAGTCACTATAGCTCTACTGATCCCAACCCAGACAGCAGTAGTTGAGAGAGGATTCAGCTTGATGGGCAGAGTGAAGTCTGATTGGAGGTCCTGTCTGTCTCCTGGGACTACTGCTGAACTAATGCGTGTCAAACTGTCAGGTGCTAGTGTTGCTGCATTTGACCTGCAGGATGCCATAACACTATGGTTCAAATCTGGAAAACAAAAGAGAAGACCTCATGTCAGACCATATGGCTGCAGACTAGATTCAAGTTCTGATTCTGAAATAGACTAGACCACACTCACTGTTTTAGTGAGAAAGACACTTTAAAAATAACCCCCAAAAGCAACAGTTTTTTCTATTTCCTCTTCATAGTCCGTTTTATTTCACATATTTCAGATTTCACCTCACTACCATGTGGACAGGCAAAACTTTGGCCGGAAAGGCAGAATTTACAGCCCACCTGTCCCTCGGACAGGCATCTCAAAAAAATTATTTCTAGCCCTGGGTGTGTGTCTGTGTGTGTGTGTGTGTGTGTGTGTGTGTGTGTGTGTGTGTGTGCGTGTGAACTCTGTTGTCCATTCAACAGGGTTGTGTTAGCTGTCCCTGTCATGTGTGGCTTAATGCTGCACTGTAATTCCTGCATTGATTTGTGCCACGATGCATTGGCATTCACTGGATTGACATGGATCCATTCTTAGCCTGTCTTTCTCCCAGTTTTTCATCAACTTCAGTTTTCTCTTTTTTTGCCCTGTGGTAGTGGTAGTTTTTTTTTTTTTTATTGTGTTATAGAGACAAGGCATATATCACAGTACATATATGAGCATTCCATTCCATTCAGACTTTACATACCATAACACAGTGAGGTATTCACAGTTAATTCACAATACTCAGAAGGGAGTGGAAGAAATTACAGAATTGATGTGGGACTGGGTTGGATACTTACAAGGTGGGGTACTGGGGGGGGGTCTCATACACCATACACTATTACCAGCAGAGGGTGGAAGGATATGAGGCCTGGTCCACTATCAAGGTGGCTTTAACATATCCTTACCCAAAGGGTTTGCGGAATTAGGAGGTGAATACTGAAAGTACTGCATGAACGGAGCCCATTTGTCCGAGAAGGCTCGCATAGATGCCGCAGCCAAATGAGTCAGCTTAGAAAAACTAGCCAGATTAGCCATGGCTACTAACCAAGCCGTGAGTGAGGGTACTTCTGTAGTCCTCCATCTACACAAAAGTAACCGTTTGGCTTCCACTGAGGCTTGTACAAGCCTTGTCAAATGGGGGCTTGATGGTCTGAGTTCAGTGGGCGACAGTCCCAGGATCCAAAAGCTAGGGGAAGTAGGGACCTTTTGTACCAATATATGGGAGCAACATGTAAGTATTTCAGACCAGAAAGGACGAATGGGGCCACATTGCCACAATATATGAAGTAAGTCTGCTCCTGCCACGTTACATCTCCAGCACACATCGTTAGTAATTAAATTCATTTTCTTTAGTACTACTGAGGTATGGTACCAGAGGTGTCTTATTTTACTTTGGATAAAGAAACTTTTGGGGTCCCCACAGGCCTTCTTTGCTATTAACCAGTTACTTTGCCAAGCATCCTCACTAAAGGGAAGGCTCAACATACGCTGCCATCTTGCTTTGGCAGGTAGGGATGGATCTGGTAAGGATCCCCTCATAAACCTATAAATACAGCTGTCCAGGCCTTTCTGTGATTGTAGCCAGCTATCTAAAGGCAATTTGTTTTGCTTGGCTTTGCCATTGCTTTGGCATATCACCAGCTAGCCACCGACCAAGACCAGGACACCCGCCTGCAGCTCCTTGGAAGCTGCTTGTCCCTGAACAGGGCTGCTCCAGCTCACCCACGGTCGGCCAGCACCCAGCCAGCCACCGACCAAGACCAGGACACCCGCCTGCAGCTCCTTGGAAGGTACGGGACAGCGCAGCCAATCGGAACACGGATGCTTCCAGCAAACCCACTCTGATCGGCAAGAGTTTTCCTGCTATAGACACCTGGCACTTTGTTAGACTTTCCATAGAACTAAGCACATTTCTACTGTGTTATTAGGAGTTTTCTACTGTATTAGCTGGATTGTAATTTCTACTACTGTTTTAAATTGCTTACACCTCTTCTGTCTGACTGCTCTTCTTGCAGCCCCCATCCAAGCACTCTGCCTTGGTGCCAATAGAATCCTAACTACTTTTTTTTTTTGGCTAGTTTTCCATTAGCAGGTTATACAGACCTGCCACTAGAGGATTCTTGGTCTTCACATAAATCACTGTATTCTTTAGGTGGGCAATATGGCCTGCATTATCATTCTACTTCTTTCCGGTTCTGCTACAAGGGACTTGAGTCTGAAGGGTGGATGGCCACTAACTAAGCTGCTCCTGATCTCCTTGTTCCCCTTTCTGCTGTATTTTCTCATCTAGGTTTTAAATGGGTACCTAGGTGGGCAAATTCTTACCCTAGAAAATATTGCACTAATACAAATCACAAGACCACTCAGTCTGGGACCATGGCTCTCCTTGTGTGTTTTATTGCTCCTAAGGTGCAGAGTTTTCAGCAATACAGTGCAATTGAAGTACCTCAATGCAATTCAGTTCTCCAATGTACCTTATCAATACCTAATGTTATAACAGTCTACTGTGCAGACACTCTGTCATTCTCCTCTCCCCTTTTAGCCTATTCCCCCCGGTTAGCCTACACCCCTTTGCTACTGTCCTCACCTATGTCTACCCAAGCACTTACATTGATCACAATCAACTGTCATTACAGTGGCGCCGCCTCTTGCGCAGCACGATATGGGTTGCCTCGAAGAAATAAAAAAGCAGTCTCCATTCTTATAAGCTCCTTAAAGAAAGTTATACTTCTGCTTCTTTTCTGCTCAGGAAATGTGGAGCTCAACCCTGGCCCCCCTACAACTTACCTCACCTATCGATTTTGCTGAGGCCACAGGTCTCAAAATGATGATGGTCAACATTTAAGCCTGCCTAAAAACTTGTAGCTAACTGCAAGCCTGCGTGCACACGTTAACCCAGACCTTATCATAATTACTGAGTCATGGTTAAAAAGACGTAACACTGATCAACAAATATCACTGCAGGGCTACAATTTATTTAGAGCAGATAGAGAGTCTAGAGGCGGGGTGTGTTATCTATGCCAAATCTAAGTACTTGGTCACCAATATTAGTTGCAAATCTCTAGCCAAGGAATTTGAGTTAGTTTTGCTGAGCCTTCATCTCCCCTCCTCGGAATGTATCACTATCTTAGGTGGCTATAGACCCCCGTCTGGTGGTGATGAAGTCCTTAATCTTTTGAAATCCATGTTCGTAGATGCAAAAACTGAAACAATATTTCTAGGAGATCTAAATATCCCAGAGTAGGAATCCTTAAGTTCTGCCCCCTGCAAAAAACTATTGGCGCTGTTTTTGCTGTGCGGCTCTTGACCGCGCTATTGTTGTCAGCGTTAGTCTGACCCAGTGCCCCCTAGTCCTATAGTGTGCTATGTGAATGGCTGAATAGGCCATTTGTAAAGCACCTGATCCATAAGTAAGTTGCTCCTAACATGGCCCCAAGCATATATTCCCTGGTAGTTTAGTGGCCCCCCCCTTCTGCCTGATCCCAATCCCAGTGCAGGGACGTTATGATAACTCTGTTTCATGATAACTATGATAATTTCTATTGATGATCCTATCATTTACTGTTGTCCTACAGTAAGTATGTTGTGCAACCGTTTTTGGTTTTTTTACAATATACAATAATATATTGCAATAAAGTGTGAAAAATTATTTCAGTCCACCACATTGTATCTCCTAAATAATTCACTCAAGCACACCAGGCCAGCAGCTAGCACAACTCTCTGCTCACTTTCACAGCCAGCCACCATCTGCTCCATATGTCTTGTTCTGTTGATACACACCTATACATAAGTAGTATGTATTGATAACTCATTTAAATGAGTTTCAAGGGCCGTGCGATAAGTTCTGTTATTGATATACACTACTTGTGTATGGGTGCATATTGATAGAATGGGACTTGTGGGGCAGATGATGGTTGGCCGTGGAGAAGAGTGGAGGGTTGTGCTGGCTGCCAGCCTGGAGTACTTAGGTGGGTGGTGGGTGAGTGGGTTGGAGGCACTGGGGGTGCCAGTGTACAGTAGGGAGCTTATTGAATAGTAACATTAGGGCAGGGGTTGGGCAGGAGGGGGCCACTAGACTACCAGGGAACATATCTTATTCATAGTGGCACTGAGATGAAGGGGAAGCACCAGACTACCATGGAAGTTATATTTTATTCTGGGTGAGAGGGGAAACCCCTAGACCACAGGAAGAAAATGATCTTTCATGCTGACAGTAGGATTAGACAGGAGGGGAACCTCATAATCTCCATTTTCTTGAGTCTATACTATAGACTGTATAGACTTGTGAAAACAGGGGTTTTGACTTATGAAAACAGTCAATGAGTCATGAAAAAAGCCAGTGCTACTTTTGCAAAAAACAGCTTATGAAAAAATTGTTGAAAAATAGAATTCCACATGTGTAAACACACTGTTCAGTTTTACAGATAATTTCAGTTCCATACATTTTCCAATTAAATCATTTGGTAAAGAAACACCCTTGACTCTAAATATGACAAACCAGAATATTTTAGGTGTCAACTCTCAGCAATTTTTTTTTAGCTGTCTGTGAGCAAATAAAAGATCTTAAAATGAATATTTCCATACAACATGTTTGATAGATGTAGAACATGGTTGTGACTATAGCAGAGAAAGAAATATAGAGGTTGTTATGCTTCTTTTTGTTGCACCGGCTTTTAAAGTTGCAGTTTCAGTGGTGGTCTGCTCAGGACAAAAATAATTGAAAAATCCCAATAAAAACAAAACTTACCAGAAAGCTATTAAAAGAATTCAAAAGTGCACGCAGAATGACAAGGATGTCTGTGTAAAAGAAACAGAACAACCAAATTTCAGGCAGACATGTACGTAAAGCACCTTAAATGGTGCCAACAGCTGCAATCGTGGGAGCTGATTTCCTCACTGCCATCCTGTCTGTATTTGTAGCTAGACATGCTATAATAGGATAAATCATTTTTCTAGTAATGCTTCCATGTATTTAAGAATGCACCCGTGGCAGTAATGCCTTGAAAACGTTTTCAGGTGCCTCACAAAAATGGGTTTTTAAGCACTATGGAAAATCTTTAAGTCATAATCCTCTCCCTTGTGGTACCAGAACCAGTTCCCTGGGAACAGTTTGTGATGCAACAAGCAGAGGGTTATGATTCCAAGGCAGGCATATGCAACATGCACAGATTATGTCTAACTGAAAAAGATCCTGCTTTTTTTTCAGTTTATTTTCCCAGGATATCCCAGCTGAGATGCAGCACCTTGTTTCCCATGTGGTCCTGCATTTACCCATTTGTGAATCTGGTTTTACTCTTTTTTTTTAAGTGAAAAATCCTTATGTAATAAAACACAGAAGGTCTCAAAATTAAGATTTTGTTGAAAAGTTGTGTAACTGAGTTCTGTTGATGCCAACAGTAAATGTCTGTCTGGAAACTGGAAAATCTTTTTAAAAATATGAATTAACTGCACTTTCAGAAAGTTTCACCACTGTGGGGTAGAGGTGTTCGAAGTGGCCATACTTCATCACATGAAGCAACATAGTGAATCCATGGAACTACATGCAGTGTTTTACTGTGCATATTTTCCTTGATCATGTCCTACTAGTGAAAGGCAAAAGTTAGCTGCTTCTCCCATTTTAGGAATGCAAAGGGTGAGAGCCACACCTAGGAGTCATGGACCAAAGCAAAGCACAGGCAAAAGATTCAACAGGTGATGTGGCACCTACATAAGACACATGAGGCTATAAATATCCGGCAGAAGCAGGTTACCCTGTGCCGCTTTCTTATGTTATTAGGTGTGCTAATGGTGCAATAATACAGTTTCAGAGACACGTCCTTGCGGGACAAAAGGACACCAGGACTCCCCCCTCCATCCTCAACCCTCTGATGTGTTTCACACAAAAGCGCTCTCTTAAAGATATTTAGAAAGTGCTTTTACATGAAATGCATCAGGTGGTTGATGTTGAGGAGGAGGTCCTGACGTCTTTTTTTCATCCAGCAAGGATGTATTTCTGAAACTGTATTTTTGCACTGTGTGTACAGTTACTGAAGTAAGAAAGCTGCACAGGGTAACGTGCTTCTGTCTAACATTTTACCATCAAAGTTCATCAGCTAGTGCGGGGGGGTAGGATAGTGTCAGGTAAAGTCCACGTAGTCCTCCCTCCCTCCCTCCCTCCTGTTCACAGTAGTCATCACTTTATCCCTGGTAGTTTGAGATTCTACCTCCTTCCAATTAGAAGATGCAGTCTCTAGTCAGTCCACCCAGACCCAATCCATGCAGAACAAACAAACTCTGGTCACAGCCGATACAGCTGCAGTTGAGCTCACTGAAGTCATGGCAGAACATGGCACTGTCCACCGTGTCCAAGATGGCCACTGCAGTTCAGTGCGCATGTGCACAGTGAAGTCGTGCATGCATGATAACGCGCGCATACGCACAGGGCTCCAGCGACCATCTTGGACAAAGCAGACTGTGCCATGTTCTGCTGGACAAAATAGTGCATCTATGAGAAGGGGGGGGAGGGGAGTGAGTGGACTGTTTTTTGGAGTTGCAGAATGATGGTTCTGCAACTCCAATATGGAAACATTGTTGAGTGTCAATCCAGTGGCTCGTTTTTAGAGCTACCACAAAATGGCTGCAGGCTCCACGCACTGCAGCCATAAAAACGAAGTCTCACTCCCATCACAGTCAGTCAGTGCTGTAGTACTGTATGCCACCCCACCTCCCAAGTCCCTCTCTCCAGCAGTTTTTCAGAAGATTTGAGTCCCAACCCTGATAAGACTCACTCCCAATTTCTGAGACCCATTTTACCATATTCTAAGGTGTCGTCCTCCAGGCCCACGTATTCTGACTCCTCTTTGGCCTCTTCAGTAGCTGGCACACCAGTGACAGAGCTAAAGTTTGCCTTGCGTACTACCTCATCAGAATGAGTTATTGTGTAATGAGTTAATGCAAAATTACTTGGCTTAATTCATTACAGCTAAAGTTGTGGAGAATATGCATGTGTAACTCGATCACTGCTGCACCTGCTGCTTCTGAAGAAGAGTCAGCATGGGGGACTTGGAGACCTACACCTTATCAGCTGGGTGGGGGTCAGGCAGAGCTGTTGTTAAATCTTCTGGATCATAGCTACAACTGGTAACTTTTGGGAAGGTGTGTGCTGTGCAGTGCTGCGCTGCATCACTGAGTGACTGGGTGTCAGTTTTGGGAGGAGGGGCTATTGTTGTGCTGTGTGGTTGGGCCAGGGTGGAGGTTGGGGTGGGTGACTGCTGCCTGCTTGCACTATGTGGGAGGGGTGAGTCACTAGACTACTGTATCAAAGATGAAGCTAGTATGCATAATTGGCAGGAGACTTTTGCCTTACAAATGTACTCCGCTTTGTGGGAATTGTTGCCCAGACCAGTTCATCCAATGCAATTTGTATTACACACGCACACACACACACACACTAAACGATTACTACATGAAGGTTTAGTTGATCAAGCCATACTATCTTTTCTGGCATTACAAAATAATTCACACAGCTTTACTAAGGAATGAAAGACTCCTTTTTTTAGCCTGAGAATCTATAGCTTTCAGATTACCATGGTGAAAATGTAATTTTGTTTCTTTTTGCATTTTACACATGTTTAATTTGTATTATTTATTAAAGGTGGTTAATGAATTACTAGTGGTTCTGTGTCTGCTGCTGTTTCAGAATGACTTGCTTGTTTCATATTCTTTGTTGTATTTACCTAAACTTCAGACATGTGAGCAGCAGGTGTGGTAATTTTTGGGAGGTGAACCATTGCTTGATGTCTTTCTCGGGTATCACCGCCTGGCACAATTGTGTTAAAAAATGCTCTCGTTGTACATGTAAACGTTTCTATAGGTACTTTAAATTTGTAATGATTGAAGAAGACACACTATAGGAAAATGCAATTTAATTAATAGCAATATGCCAAAAAAGGACAAGTATTTTAATGTACGTATGAACAATGTTTTCTTTTTTCTAGGCCTCTAGTGGAAATTACTGTTTTATTCCCTATGTTGTGAGTCCTGCGAATGAGTACTATTACTGTGAAAGTGATGTCCAGCGAAGAGCCTCTGAGTATATGCAGCCCAGCTGGGACAACTTGCTAGGACCTCTGTGTGTACCGTTGGTGGACAGATTCATCAGTCTACTGAAGGACATCCATGTTACCTCATGGTATGTTCTCCATTTTTGTTGCATTATAATTGCATGTTCCAGGGTTGAATTTTGAGTATGAATACATAGTACAGCCTTCTCCCAAACTGATGTTTTCCTTAGTTCCCCTGGATCGCCATGTCCTCATCTCTGAATTCTGAGCATTTCCCAGCCCTTGAGCTCAGCTGAAAAAGATGCAAACTCCTCAAAGATTCTAAAAAAAGTCCCATCTGTAGCTCAGATGAAAGGGGGGGAGGAGCTGTTGGCAAGGGATGTAGCTCAGTCCTTTCTCCTCAATACCCAAAGCATACCTCTCATGTGTGTGGGGTGAGAAAATGTACAACGGATTATCACGATGGAGAAAAAAGCTCAGGACAAAGTAATTACTGTAAGTGCTTTCATCCCAGTTATATTTACTGTTGCTGGAGCTACAAAGACTAATATGGATTTCTGCTTTTAAATCCCTGTGTTTAATGTTGCTTAGAACCTTGCCAGTGTGGGAAAGAGGGGAGCTGAGTGTTAAAATGAGTGATGCCCCTCCTATTGTTGGACAGTTATAGGTCACCCTATAAATGTATTACAGGATGGATATTTTTTGTATTGTCAGCTTACCTCTAAGAAGTCGCATAGAATCTGTATTTGAAGAAAATTATTTAAATGAAGTACAAAACTGGCTCAAATTTTTCTGTCCCCATCTGGAATAACTTAGGGGAATGATGGTCATACAAGTCCGTAAGAAAATATATTTTGAAAAGCTGAGATTTAGAGTTTGTAAACTTTTTTTATTTTTATATCCTTACAACTTTACTCAAAGCACTCTGCAGACGGTTGCTTAATATGTCACAGCCAAAGAGTAGTATTAAGCCTTCACCCAGTCAGAATGTTCTGTGCACTCTCCTCTGAGAACTAAAGCCAACCAATAATCTATTTTTAATAAGTTTATTATTGTGGTGATGTCACCATTTCAGAAGGCTGTTTCTCAGTGGCACTGTGAAGGGACTCTTAACATGCTCTCCGATTATCAGCTTAATTATAAAAAACTTAGAATGTATAAAGTTAAGTGATAAAGAGTACTCATAGTAAAACAAGTTTTAGAGTCTAGAGGGTATTAAGACAATCATCACGGCAATTTATTTTTATTTATTTGATATATCGGGTTTACAACCTTTGAGCCAAGGCTCATTTACAAAGGTACCTCGTCACATGTAAGACACAAACTAATACAGACTGGGTACAACAACAATTACATTAGGCATGTGTTACAGACATTTGTCACAGACATTATTTACAGTATTTGGATATAGATATTTGCAGAGATTATTTACAGTATTTGGATGACGATATTTACATCATCACAGCAGAAAGACATTATTAGCTTGAGAAAGCATCTAAACAGAGTAGACAGTACTGATTTAAAATGCCCATGCATATATATGGAGCAAGGGCCAATAGTAGGTAGGAGCAGAATTTAAATAGTGGCTACATGAAGAATTAACAATGCCTCCTTATGGTGCCCTGGTACAGGTTCATTTGTGTTCACCACTCTGATTCGGGATATGCATTTGAGCACTTTTGCGCTTTATTTAGAGGATCTAAACACGTGTGTTTGAGAAACAAATGTATTCAAAAATTTAATCTTGATGGACCTCTTTAGTTTTCTGAAGAGAGTGCACTGTCATTCTGCTTTTTGTGTTTGTTTTGTGGGCTGCCCACCCAGGACAGTGCACCCACTCTGGATTAATTTGTGAATCCTCCATACTCTGTGTTTTTAAAAATGTTATACTGCGTGTGAGTTAAACAAATGAGTATATAACATTCTGGATAAGGGGTGTCTGTTTTACAAACATTTCCATCTTTTTAAAGCAGTTTCATAGCTATGTGTAGTACAGGAGGTGGACTAATTTAGCCTCTTAACAACTCAGTTAAAGAGGAACTAAAGTCACCATTTGCAAAAAATTATGTTGAGCAAGGTGTTTTGATTTGTAGGTGTAGTCCTAGTGTGTCCTTCTCTTTGTTTGCTGTAAGGAGTTTTATTTTTAATTTGCCTGCTAGTTTTATGATCCCTGGGGATCTCCATGTTCATATATCTTAGACTTCTCTTTCTTACAATGTCTTCTGTCCCATGCAACAGTGATACATCCAGGACCATTCATTCAACAAGAGCATTTTTGTCAAGTTTATAGCAGTAGAGCTGTGATTTTAGTAACTGTCCTTGGCCATGGAGCGCTAATGAAGGCCACATTTACCGATGGAAAACACCAGAGGGATAACTGAGTGAGCTTTTCTATAAGGAAACAACTAGAGCCTTTGCTAATTACAGCATTGATGACCTGGGGTGATTTGTATGCTTTTTTATGCGTGTGTGTAGTTTAATAAAATGAAAAGCTTTAAAAACAAAAAAATTACTTTTGCTGGCAAGACCTAGACACATGCCTAGAAAGCAGAAAGTTTGGATTAAAAAGAGTTATAACATGGGCTGGAAAACTAAGTGAAATGATTGGCTACCAACAGCCAGCTGTCCATGCATTAATGTCTGTTATACGCATGTTGAGTGTTACCAGTCCATTAGAGAGATCACTACTCTTATCTCAAACTTTGTACATTAGAACTTGTTTAGATTACACAGTTCTGCATCGTAAAGGAGAAGCATTTCTTACTATAAGTTCCGTGTTTTTGATCATTGTTCTCACAATGGCATACAGACCAAATACTGTTTAGATATGTGTTGCCTCCCATTTTTGGGGGCACATCAATAGCTAATGCGTTATGAAAAAGTGCCATTTCAAGTGGCATTATGTTTTTCCCACCCACACATCCAGGGGAAGTGTGTCCTAGTCGCACTAAACACAAATCAAGAGCACACTCACATCGAGCAACAGAAGTCACTGTTTGTTAATAAGGAGTTGCACTACACTACCATATAACTGCAATAATATTGCTGTATTTACAGTATAATTATATGTCAGTTACAGTTGTTGTTAAGTAGTTAGGAGCTGTGTACCCTGTAGGAATATTCCTATATTTACCCAAATGCTTTTTTTGAAATGTATGTGCACTGGCGACTGATAGAATTGTAATGTAAAAAAAGTATACCTGTCAGTTTACTGTGCCAGTTTAGTGCAGAATTTCTGTTATCTTGTTATGTCATACAGTACTGTGATCTCCATCTTAAACTAGAACATTTATAATTAGTATAATTTCTGGTGAACCTGTTGTCTTGCGGCTTTTATGTATGAGTTAAAATTTTTTTTTTCCTTTTCCAATTATTTAACCAGATGAGACACATTAAGCTGAAAGCTTGTTTACGGGTGCAGCCTGGGAGCACAAGGAAGTTAAGTGACTTGCTCAGGGTCACACAGTATGCAAGTGGGGGCCATGGGATTCAAACCCAGGTTTCCAGATTTGCAGCTCAGAGCCTTAAACTACTGCACCATACTGCCTCCTAAAATGGCTCTGTAGTACTTTCGCTTCATTAACATATGTCCATGAATGTGTACCAGTATAGAAAAGGTTTTTTTTTTTACAGAAGAGATCATTAACCGTTATTTGCAATAGTTGTATAAGATCTTGTTATTGCAAATGAGTCGATGTACTGTTTTTACAAGAGAAAGCCAACTAAACATTATTCCATAGCAACAGTAACAAAAAAGAAAAAGAAAGAGCCAGTAAGTGAAAGAATCACACACATGCTTTATATGAATAGAAACTACTTTATTAAATGGAAGGACACTTCTTGAAAACCATAGATTTATAAAATTTTCAATTATTTCTCTTAATATTTCAAAACCTCTATTAAGCCCATGCTATAAGTGCAATAATGCACTCCAGGGTGTGTGGTTACTGGGGATTAATCAACACCCTAGGTGCTGTGAGGACACTCGGGCTTCTCCCTCATGCCTCACATCGCATCCAGGGTGTTGATTAATCCCCAGTAACCACACACCCTGTCGTGGGTTATTGGTTACTTATTTAGTTGAAGTAAGAATATCAGGCTCCTAACAAGAGATTGCTGCTACAGCAGTTATTACTCTCTGATCAATGGCCCTGGATGCGCCGCTACTATAGCACTGTAGAAAAAAGAAGAGCCATAAAAATACTAACATGGAGATCCCTGGGGCCATAAAACTAGCAGGAAAATAAAAAAAGTCATTCCAGCAAACTAAGAGAAGGATACACTAGCACTATACCTACATATCAAAACACTCTGCACAACATTTTCTTGTAAATTTTGACTTTGGTTCCCCTTCAATCAGAAAAAAATGAGGCATCTACAGTCAGTTGCACTAGTTACAGTGCTTAAAATCTGCTTGCTATTGGCAACTGATTTTTTTATAATGTAACCTAATTGTGCACAGGTGACATTGTGGTCAAGATGGGAAAATGTTTTGCTAAACTGCAGTGATATCAGTTATTTTAAAGGGAACATAAACCTTGCTTTTTTTGTTTGTTTACATTTTTAATGTAATTTGAGATGTGGGCATGTATGTATTTTATTTAATCCTCCCCAGTGTACTGTTTTTTTTTTTTTGTGTTTGTTTTGAAAAGTCTTCTTTGCCTTATTTAGGGTCCCTTGTTAATGTTGCCTTTTCCTACCCAATATAAATTTTTATTTACAAAGTGGGAACTCAGTGATATCAGCTAAGCTAAAGCCTACAATGAAGCTTTCCATGCCGGGCTTCTGCTCCACTGATGTCACTGGGGTTCTGAAGTATTCAGTGATTAAAAATCGAATATGTGGCAGGAAAAGGGCTGCATTACCAGGACAACCTAAATAATATAATAAAAAAAAGACTATATTAAAATAAGCACACAAATCTATACACTGGGGGTGTTAAACTTGACATATGCCTCAATTTTCCAATTATATTAAAAAATACAAAATAAACAAGGTTTATGTTCCCTTTAACAATAAGCAAAATAGTGGTAAACATGTGGTAGCTTTATATGTCAAAAGCTTATTCCTCTTCTAGAAACATAGAAACATAGAATCTGATGGCAGATAAGGACCGCTTGGCCCACATAATCTGCCCACTTCCCTACCTAATGGATAAGCTGCAGATCCTAGTTAACCAACAGCCTACTTCATCCTACTGAGCACTTCAGAACCCCAGACTTTGCATTACATGTACTAAAATGTTAATCATATAAAGTAAGCAGTTAAACTAACATATCCTCTGAAGTCATATAAATTATGAAATATGAAGTCATAGAAGGCAGCTTTATTTAGCAGCAAGGACACAGGCATGGTAATGGGGAAACACAGGGCCAAATCTACCAGAGCTACTGAGATGCTATGTGCTCCTGAACAACTTGTCACTTAACCTTATGACCAAGGTATTGAACTTTGGGAAGGTAGATTACATCAAACTGAGAACTACTGTGTATCAGAGCATCTTATAGGAGGGCCTAGGCAAAAGTGGGTTGGGGTAGAAAATAAGTGGGCAAGAATTATGAAGGCAATCTCAGAGGCCACCCAACTACATGTGAGGTATGTAATTAAGGGCAAAAGGCTCTAGAAACCATTTTCCTTGGTACCCAGGTAAATGTGGCATTAAAGAAGAAAAAAAGAGGGCATACACAGAATACAGAAAAGACTAAATGAAGCTGAACAGAGCCACATATGTGAAGCTAGCTATTTGCTAAAATACTATAAAAACACCTTTGGGGGATACAGAACTGTGGATTGTGGAAGGAGTCAAGAATAATGAAAAGACATTCTTCAGGTATATAGAGGAGAAAAGTAAAGCCAAGGAGAGCACTGAGACGCTAAAAAAGGGTGAGCTAGATTTTGAGGATGATATAGATAAGGCAAACATTCTCAACAATCGTTTCAGTTCAGTATACTTAATTGAAGGTGAGGGGCCAATACCCAAGAGCAGGAATAGGTACCAAAGAAAAGAGGAAGGCAGATTAGTCATACAAAACTTTATAGAGGAAAGGGTCAAGAGCTAACTGCAACTAAAATAGCCAGGGCCAGATGAAGTGACCTAAGGTTGCTGAAAGAGAGGAGAAAGTCAGTGGCTGCACATCTGGCAGAGCTTTATACTGACTCCGTCACCTCCGGGGGGGGGGGGTAGCCCTTGCAGACTGTAGGACTGCAAGTGTGGTTTACCGCACAAGAGTAGGGACAGAGACAACCCTGGCTTCTCTGTAGATCAGTAAGTTAAGAACTGGATGTCAGGAACTGTGCGCTGGTCAGACTGGGCTTGGTTTTCACAGGTTGAGCTGCTGTGTGTGCAAAGGAAGATTGTCTACTGAATGCAAAGATTAGGAAAGGCCTGATTGGAATTGGAGAAACAACTGTTCACCAGCTGCCAATCAGAGGCCATCAGAGGGAAGGAGAGATTGAAACCAGCCAGACGGAATGGCTGCAATTGTATCAGTGTCCTTGTGCATCAAGGGAAATAACCTGGTCTGGGAGGACCGTGAGTAAATCAGGGCTTGCCCAGCCTTGGAATCTCAGTATGGTAGTTGCTGGGATATCATTTAATGTACTAGGCCACCCTGTTGAGATTACAAATACTTCTTGTGGCTGTAAGAGTCTTTGGGGTTTAGGGGCTTAAGTCGCAACAAAGTATTGCTTATTTAATTTGTTAAAGTGTACCACCACTGGCCAACTAATGCAACATCATTAACTTACACAGTTTCTATGGCTGGGTACCAAGTGAAGCACCAGGATTACCCCGATAGTAACTGAAGGGTAATTAAAACTGGTAGTGAAGAACAAATGATGGAGACTGAACTCCTGAATTTAAGGCTTGCAATAATTGCTTGTTAACTTTTTATTATTCACTGCTAGGGATCCAAAGACCCTCTGGTGGGCAGTGGAACACCTTGGCTTCTGGCACTGCTAACAGTGAATGTGCAGGGTATTTTCCCTAAGATTTATAGATTGAAACAGAGGAATGGGGGCCAGGTAGGAAACCCATAGCACCAGATAAGGAAAAACACCTCATAAAGAGAGCATACAAAGAAGCATTTGAATGGTGACCACCATAGCTTGAAAAAAGTAGAACTGCTCCATGGAACACTGGTCACTGATGTTTATTTTAGGTGGCTTGTTAAATTATAAAAAGTTAATTACAAGCATTACATTTAGGAGTTGAGTCTCCATATTTTGTTTTTGTCTATTTGAGTAGTGCTACTGGAGACTCTTCTGTTTGTTATTGGAAAATCCTGGCACAGGGCATTAGCATCCATGGATCACCCCCTCTTCTCCTTAAAATTAAAACTGGTACCAGTGGGGAGATGGTAGTTCCCACCAGTACAGCTGGGTGAAAGCAGGTACTGTGCACTGTGTGCATTGGGGGTGGGCTGCTTTATTTCGGGCTGAGTCCGGAAGGACATTCGAAGTACTGCATGGGTTGCGTGCATTATTTGGCTAAGTCTAGCAGGGCGACCAAACAATTGCATGTCTTAATGAAGGCTGGGACAGCACAGGTATTGAAGAACCACCCAAGAACAATACTATAGCACTTCAAACTGCATAACCCCCCTTCTCCCTTTAAGGAAATAATATTGTGACCCTAAAATCATTTTCCTTTCTAATTACTCTCTGTGTCTTTTACCTGAAAATGATAAGTTGCATGCGTTGTGGGGGACTTTTATTGCATTGTGTTCGTTCATAGTGGTGTGATCCTCTGGGGAGATACTGCATCCCAGAGGGTTATACCATACTTACGCCATGCCCATATTCTAGGTAGACACTGTGCAGTTAACTTAAATTTTGGACACAACCCTCCCATTCAGGAGTTTTTTGATCCAGGCCTCTCAACCTTGTTTGAGCCCACAAGGCAGGGGTAGTACCCATCAGCATCCACACAATGCAGTTTGCTGTACTTTAAGCTTTTTTTGCACAGAATAAAAGAAGATGTCTTGCTGTGTGGCAAACTGCTGGATTGGTCTCATTTTGTAGTATGTATGCACAGTGTCAGGTGCTGGTCTGTTCATATATTTTTGTGCTGTGATAACCAGGCAGTCAAATTATGCTCTTGGCAACTCAGATTGTTTGGATTTCTTCACCTACATCATAAATATATACATTCATGTCAGTTATGTAGCAAGTTCAATCTGATGGACATTTCAAGTTACAAAATGTTGATATTACAGAATATTGATAACATCTAACCATATTGAAATTCATAGTACAATAAAAGGGCAAAGTCACATGTCACTGGTCTCCTGAATAACACTCTGGGTAAAATATCTGTCGTAACCCCCCTTGTGTTTCTCCTCTTGACCTTCCAACTTGATCGGAGTGGTGTTACACTGTAAGGGCTATGCCTCTCTGACTTATGCCCTAGGCTTTCTAGTATATAACGTAATGCACTTTTGGCACCTTATGCATCTCAGCTACAGTCCTGCGTGATCTCTTGGTTGGTGTAACAGACCTAGTGTCAAATACTCTAGACTGTTTGACCTTTTCACACTGTTTAACTGACATTTACCCAAAAATGGTCTCCCTGTAGTCTCATGTTATGTCCCTACTGCTATTCTGCTGTTTAACCTATTTGTATTTCTTGCTACCTCACCTCATGTCGAGGCCTGATTATCACTGTGTATTTTGTCTGCACTGTATTGCTTGATTTGTGCCACTGTGTGGCTTGGGTCATGACTGAAAACTGTCCTTCAGATCAGCTCACTTACCCGGTTATCAAAGACATAACAAAGTGAATAAATAAATAAATAAATAAGTCCCAGCCCATCAAACATTCCATGGATGACCTCAGCATGCTCGCAGAATTATACCATCAGCCTGTTACATGTGTGAAGCTCCTACTAAGATTTAATTAATATTACTCAACTAGTGCTTTCAAGCATGAAACTGGCAGCAGGCCAACCAAAGTGAGTGAAATTTAGATAAGATCTCTGAGCTGAGTCAAGTAAAGTGCTACTGGACAGGGTGAGTCTTCTTTCCTTGTAGCAGAGTCAGCAGTCTTAGAACTGAATTCCTTATGTGGGGGCTACTACCCAAACTCAAGCTGAAAACAAGATTCCAAAGGATTGCTTATTTATAGTGTGGTTTTATTTAAACTAACTTTCATATTTAGATCATGAAAAATGGCTCGCAGTCAAAGAGAGTCCACCACCATGCCAGTGCTGGAACTACAAGCAGGTGGCGGGCACCAGAGTTCAGCCCCCGTAGCTGTGAAGCAAGTCCCTGCAGCTCAGGCAGCACTTCCATTCACTTAGAATGGGAAGGGGAGCTCTATTTAAAACATAGGGCTTCTACTGCTCCCAAGACTCATAAGGTGTAATTCCAGCACTGCTCACATTACACTTAAATAGCAGGTATCTACTAAGACAAAACCCATGAAATCATTCATGTTTATAGTCCCTGCATTTAACTTTAATGTTTTTCAAGTTTTTTGCTTTATCCCATTATCAGTCTTTAAAATATTTCACATTAAAAAAGTACTTTTTTCACTGCCTATTTCAAAAGCATTTGGGGCTCAATATTCAAAGGCTTACGCGTGCACTAATGGGTCTTTGCCCCTCCCCATATTCAAAAGGGGCTGTTGCATGGGCAAAGAGGGTTAGTGCCCGTGCAAAACATAAGGTATACGTGCGAGCAAGGGGAGGGTGTTGCCAGGAATATGCAAGTTACCCCATATTCAGTGGCTTTGCGCTGCGCAAAAGGGTTTAGCGCAATCCTTTTGCGCAGTACAAATACCGTCAAACAAAACCCTGACTTAACTCTGGGCAACCAAAGCAGCTGCCTGATGTAATGCAGCCACCTAGCTGATTGGCCGCTGGGGGAGCACAACCAACCCCTGTGATCTCTGGCACCCCTTGCCGCTTGCCAGCCTGTTCTGTAAAATAGTATATCCCTGGTGCTAGTGGGCACCCCCTTCAATTGCCATTCCCAGCGTAAATAATACTATCCCTGGTGGTAGTGGCCCCCCCAATCATAATCTCCAATGTAAATAATATTTTCCCAGGTGGTAGTGGCCCCCCCAATCACTATCCCCAGTGTAAATAATATTTTCCCTGTTGGTAGTGGCCCCACTGGTCACCATTCCCAGTGTCAATAACATTTTCCCTGGTGGCAGTGGCCCCCCCGGTCACCATCCGCAGTATAAATAATATTTTCCTTGGTGGTAGTGCCTCCCCGATCACCATCCCCAGTGTAAATAATATTTTCCCTGGTGGTAGTGCCCCCCCCCCGATCACCATCCCCAGTGTAAATCATATTATCCCTGGTTAAATCATATTGTTCCTGGTGGTATTGGTCTTCCGCCACCTTCTGATTGCCAGTCCAGAAGTACAAAATAAAAACCTCCCTGGTGTCCAGTGGTCCCCCCCATGGCACCTGGCATACCTCTTCATTCACCTTAGCATTATCCACAGTGCCATGGGAGCATATGGCGACTGGCACAGCCCTCCTCGCACCTCCTCAGCTGGCCTCCATATGTACAGGTAGGGAGTGTGCCTCTTATTAATAGGACAGGGCACCTCCACCATAATGGCTTCTAGGTCTGGAATTTCATTTCCATGACTTACTGCATTTACACATGTGGCCCTCCAGACCTTGCTCCTAATCTGTCTGCAACCCCTCATCCTCCCTGTGTGCCCACCTCCTTTTACCCTGTCTTTCTTCAACTTTTGTTTCTATCCCCCTTGTCCTCTATTCCCATTATCCTGCTCCCTGAAGAATACTTCTTCCCTTGGGTCTTCCCTTCCTACAGCTTTAGTCTGTGGAGGCAGTTTATGCCTCTCTTTTTTCTTCCACTACCCCTTCCCCAGCTAGTTTAAATGTTCAAAGTAACATTTAAACCATCCATTGAGGACTGCTATTCCCCTTTCAGACAGATGCAGGCCATCACCTCTGTATATGCCCACATCTCTCCAAGTTGGACCCCAGTTCATAGTGTGGTTGAACCCCTCTTCTTTACACCATTTCTTCAACAACAGGTTGAAGCTTCTGGTGTGGAGTACGCTATCCTTCCCCCTCCCCCTACCAGTTGCAGACAGATAGCACCTCAACAAAAGCCATTGTGCGTGCTACTTGCCTTAGACCCCTCCCTAGTTTCCTGAACTCACCCTACACAATACCAGACCTTTTCCTTGCTAGGTCATTAGTCTCCAGGTGGACAATGACATCCAGCTAGCCATTTGCCCTGCTGCCCTAGCAGGCCTTAGGATTTGCTGCCCATCTCTCCGAGCTGTGGTGCCAGGTAGGCACCTTACCTCCCTCACTCGCCAACTTCCTGTTCCCAAATCTACCTACCTAACAATCTAGTCCCTCACCAGAAGCTGCTTCCTCCTGTGCTGGGGTCCTCCACTTCCCATCTTGGGGTCTCCTCTTTGGAGGACCCCCACATCCTCCCTTGCCACTGCTATGGGAACCTCCTCCTGGAAGTCCCATCCTGCCACAGTGGTGAAGGAATTTTGTAGCTGCACAGGCTGAGGAATGTACCCCTGCTGTGCTTTCTCCCTGGAGCCCATCACAGTCCAGTCAGGCTTTCTTCTCCTAGGCAACCTCTGGGGTAATGGTGGTAGACTTAATCGCCCCTGGTGGGGGAGGAGGGCCTCTTGATCCTAACCAGCTCAGCCCGGAGACTTGCAACCTCCTCCTCCTTCAACCCAGCGAGGTGCATGCAGATGGGGTAGCTCCTCAGTCTCCATAAAGTCTCCCAGAAAGCTGCAGCTCTGCATCCATTGCACTGCACCACTCCCATTATTGCCTTTGTGTTTCTGTAACTACTACTACTTTTTTATTTATTTTTATTTAAACATTTGGTGACCAGGAAAGGCACACTGAGCCAAGGCTTGTTTCCAGGTGCGACCCGGGGGTCAGGGAGCGTAGGGACAAGGAATATCCCTGTCGACCCCTTCCTGTTGCTTTGGTCCCTTCTGGCCTGCTTATCTGTTGGTATTTACCTTGTCACTCTACCCTAGATAGGCTATTTTCTTGTTTTCCCACTTTTTCTCTTGTTTCCCCCTTACTTGCTTTTGTATATTACCCTTTGTAACTCTCTGCCAACTTACTACTTAACTTTCCCCTTTCTTATCTTCCTACAATGTTTCTGTACCCCTACCCCTAGAAAGGATGTTTCCTCTATTCCTAACAGGCACTAACTGCCTGTAAGGACTGCTTCTTCCCTGCAGGTACTACTTACCCCTCCTCCAGTAACTTTCTAAACAGGAAATAGCAAGCTAACAGATACTGTGCCTCAACTTACCTTAGAAGAGCAGCAGAGCCCCTGGTGTGCTTGCAGAAGCCTGCTGTCACCGAAGATGCCAATAGCTACCTGTTAGTCTCATGCTCATGGACACACTGGGAATGGATCCTTAAATGTTCCTCAGCAGCTTCCTGCTTACACCTGATTGGCTGGTTCTGGTCACCCGGTATTTGAGTCTTCCATCTATCTATTCATTCCCCACTCCTGTTTCTGATTCATCTTGAACCAGCACCTACAAGCAAACTGTCCAAACCTGTAAATAAAATTAAAAAAAAAGGTTAGTGAACTGCTCATTTGTAGTGGTGGCAAAAATATGCTAAAAATTGGGAGCACCCTCCTATTTTCCCTGGTAGCGCCCTGCTTATACCTGATTGGACAGTTCTGGTCACATGGCCTCTGAGCGGTCATACACTATCTTTTAAGGATGTCCTTACTTTTGCCGGCACTTGCCTCCTGGGCCATCTCTCTCACCGTGGCAGCCATCCCCCGAGAATCAGTGGGCTCTGGATTGCGCATGCGTGATCACATTTCAGGTTGTTATACTGCACTAACTACGTAGCTAGTGCAGCATAACAAACTAGCTGATGCAGGTAGTGCAGCATAACAAGGTTTTACAAGGGATGGATTTCCATCTCTAACAACGTTTCACCATACATTATATCATGCCATCTTTAATTTAGTGTTGCATTTAATATCCTACTCTGTAAAAAATAAAAGTGGCCTGCTACGTTACATAATAACCCCCCCCCCCAGTTTCTGTTATAAACTGCTATACATAGAACCTGCTGTAGCTCAGTTTCCCACATCACATCATCAAAACGCTGTCTTGTGGATGGGAAACTCCGGAGCGGCATTGCACTTTGGCAGTATAATCAGTCTCCCCAAACAGGTGAATAATAAAGGGAACATAAACCTTTTTTTGTACATTTTTAATTTTTACTTTATATTTCATTTTCATGGCAGTTTCATATACATTACACAGTGCAGTGCACAGTCTATGTTCCTGCTGCATATAATGTTAAGGTATTCTTGCATGTATGTTGTTACATTTATTCCATGACTGTTTTGCTCACTTCTGTATTTTAATAAACATAATAGTATTATGTACAACCTTTAAAAACCAACAAAAATAGGGCCGGCCCAGTGGCACGGTGGTAGCACTGCTGCCCTCCTCGCCGGCAACCTGGAATTGGGAGTGATGTCAGGGTGCTGGGGGCAATCCAAATTAAATATATATCCTAGAGTACCCTACAACTGAGCCTCTGCTGAGGTCGGTGAGAGATTCAGCCACAGAGGTCATCTAAATACTGCATCCTCTTGTTAACAGTAATAGATAGTATCAGGGCATATTCCAATGTTGAATACAGCTAATGCTGCCACTGCTGAGCTCCCTGTTCAGCTCAGGGTGAAGGACTGGCTGTTTGCAGCCCATTCACACTAACCAATGTTTCTTCAGCCTTCTTTTCAACATCAAAGGTTATACACAGCGGAGACCCCTCTCATGTGTGTCTGTATGAGGTTTGTCCAATTAGAAGTAAATACAGCATGGTACTGACCCTGCATCGCATGTGTTGTATAGAAGAAGGCAGCACTGTTTGAAATAAAGTGATATCCCTCCCAGTACGTTGGAGGTAGTTGGCCATATACATAGACAGCAGACATGAACTACAGTCACAGGACCACTAACTCCCACATAGGCAGACAAAAGGAAGTGCAACAGAAGGGTGTCAGATGGGCTTGGGACAAAGAGACATATATCCCGTTTTCTCAGTTATTTATAGTAAGGCCTAGGAATGGTTATAGTTAGCTAAGAGAATATGTGATTGACTATGGGGTCAAAACAGATGGAGAGGCAGAGAAATTCATTGCACTACCACATGGCTAGAACAGGGATGGCATGGGGATAAAAATGGGCAGAAGATTCGGCAGACCTGTGCGGTAGGAAACAACAAGCAGAATCTGATGTACAGATTTAAACAAGGCATTTACAAAGTCGAACAAAAAAAGTCTACAGGCACATTTATAAGTGTTGTTGACCCTATATCATCTTTTAGCATGTGTGTGTGCATCATGCAGACACAGAAATCCTTAACAGTTCACTGTAATGGCAAGTGAACCTTGGACCTGGTCATGGGGCCTGTGCCTGCAGGGTGGTTGGGTGCAGACGTAGTCCTTGTTGTCCTCTTTGTGTGCCTGCAGAATGTGTCCTTTGCTGCTAATTCATGTTCAGGTTTTGGGCTGGTATCTTGCCCGGCTTTTTCCTCTTTCTTGTTTTTTTTGCATTTGTTGCATTCAGTATTAGTGGCCACACAGGTGATACATGACTGTCCTAATACAGGCTTGGCAAGCGGGGGGCTGTTTACTAACTTAGGTGTCACTTCTCATTTCATCCTTCTTAAGACTTGATACTCTCAAATGGGGAAGGAGAAAGAATCTCAGATTTAGAAGTGGGTAGCCATCTGGGAACAAGTGACCACCAAACAGTGTGGTTCACAATAAACGCAGCCATAGAGTCAAGCCATACAAAAACAAGAGTATTGGACTTTAGGAGGACTGACTTTGGGAAAATGAGAGAGTGCCTCAGAAAAGCACTAGCAAATGGACAAGAAGGAGGGGTGGAGGAACAATGGGGAATAACCAAAACAGCCATCACAGAGACAACAACCCTTTGTGTGAAGCAAATCAACAAAACAAAACAAAGGAAAAAACCACTATGGTTCTCAAAAGAGGGTAGAAGGGAAGGTTAAGGAGAAAAGGATAGCATTCAGGAAATATAAGGAAACACAGAAGGAGCAGGACACAGAACTTTATTAGTTAAAGCAGAAGGAGGCAGGGAAGGCAGTCAGAATAGCAAAGGCACAAACTGAGGAAAAGATAGCCAACTCTGTTAAGAAGGGGGATAAAACCTGTTATAGGTACATTAGGGAGCGAAGAAAGGCCAAAGGAGGGATACAGTACAGAGACTTAATAAAGGGGAGGGAATGTGGGCTGAGGGTGACAGTGAAAAAGCAGGGATACTGAACGAATATTTCTGCTCAGTAGTCACAACGGAAGAGGAGGGCGGAGGTACCTAAACCAAACAAGAGAAAACACTCTAAATAGGAGGTCGATACCAGTCCATTCACAGAAGAAAGGGTTTTGAAAGAACTCTTGAAACTGAGGGTGGACAAAGTAATGGGGCCTGATGGGATTCACCCCAGAATTCTAAAAGAACTAAGGGTAGAACTAGTAACACCACTGACTACTCTCTTTAACAAATCATGGGAGGATGGGGTGGTACCTGAGGACTAGAGGAGGGCAGATGTGATTCCACTTCACAAAAGTGGGAGCAGGGCAGAGGTAGGAAACTACAGACCAGTTAGTTTGACTTCAGTGGTAGGGAAAATGATGGAATCACTTCTGAAGGAAAGAATTGTTGAATACCTAGAGGCCAGTGGGACACAGGACCCAAGGCAGCATGGTTTCACAGCAGGAAGGTCATGTCAAATGAACCTAATAGATTTCTTTGACTGGGTGACCAAGGTAGTAGACCAGGGAGGGGCTGTGGATATGGCCTACCTAGATTTTAGCAAGGTATTTGACACAGTATCGCACAAAAGATTAATATAGAGGATAGTGTATGAGCAGTCATACATAACAAGGATATTCTTGTATCGAGAGGTTTCCTTGGTAACAGATGACCTCGAGAGTGCAGCTCGAGAGGTACTCTGTTACCAAGGGAACCTCAAGATACAGGAATTTCCTTGTTTGTGTATGACTGCTCATATACAATCTTTTATAGTGTATGGGCAGTCACAGCATAGAAAATCACACAAAACCAGCTGGAGATGACAACAGAGAAGAGAAATGTTAACATTTTCTTTTATTTTTTTAATTGACACAGCATGCTACAGATGTTTCTGGAACTTCAAGTAAAAAAAAAACAGCAACTTCCAGCTTAACTGGATTTAGGAAAGCAACTATGTGGCAGCATTCCAAGTTGTTATGCCGCAGTAGTGACATAGCTAGTGCAGCATAACAGCTGTGATGACATAGCTACTGCAGCATAACAACTCCATTCTAGATATGGATTTCTATCCATAACAACATTCTACCATACACTATATACAAGTTAGCCAGCCTTGGAGTGGGTCCCAAGGTGGTAGCCTGGATAAGAAACTGGCTGGGCAACAGTATGCAAAGGGTAATAGTAAACTGAGTCCACAGTGAAGAAAGGAGGGTAACTAGCGGGGCACCGCAGGGTTCAATACTGGGACTGGTCCTATTCAATGTCTTTATAAGTGACATTGTAGAGCACCTTGAAGGGAAAGTATGTCTCTTTGCAGATGACACAAAGATCTGCAACAGGGTTGATACACAAGGTGGGGTGGAAAGGATGAAAAGGGACTTAGCAAGGTTGGAGGAATGGTCAAATATATGGCAGCTCAGATTCAGTGCAAAAAAGTGCAAGGTAATGCATCTGGTAAACAAAAATCCAGGGGAAGAGTACACAATGGGGGTGAGATAATAACAACAAAAATCGAAAAAGACCTAGGAATAATTATATCAGATGACCTAAAGGTGGGCAAACAATGTGAGAAGGCAGTAAGGAGGGCTGGGGGATACTGGGATGCATAGAGAGAGGCATCAACAATAGAAAACAGGAAGTTGTTATCCCTCTGTACAGACAGTTGGCGAGACCCTATCTAGAGTACTGCATGCAATTCTGGAGACCCCATCTCCGCAAAGACATAAACAGAGTGGAGGCTGTTCAGAGGAGGGCAAACAAAATAGTACAGGGTCTGCACCAGAAGACATACGAGGAGAGACTAAAGCAGCTTATTATGTATACCCTTGAGGAAAGGAGGGAGAGGGGGGACATAATAGAAACTTTCAAGTATCTCAAGGGAATTAACAAAGTACAAGAGGGTAGTATCTTTCAGAAAAAGAGATGTGCAAGAACAAGGGGGCACAATTTGAAGATAGAGGGGGGACAGCTTAGAGGTAATGTTAGAAAGTATGCCATTGTTAGTCACGGGTGAGAAGAGCTAGGGGGACAGTGGCCAGAGGACACAATAGAGAGTGTGTCAGTAGATGGCAGATAAGTGGGTGAGGGGGGGCAAAGGAAGAGAGGGAGGAGGCTAGCACCAGAAATGCAAGGCTGAGATGGTAAGTAGCAGTTACAACTAGAGGAGGAGAGTGATGTCCAAATTGCTTAGGTTAGGCAGTCACAATGTGGTAGTGACTAGTGATGGCTGCTGTTTCATGTCAACCTTGTTGTTAGCCTGTGGCTATAGTTAACATACACAAGGCCTGCTGCATCATCTTCCTCTTGATAAAACTCTGTGATAGAGTGCCTGCCATCAGTAGGGAGTAGAGCTGTGTGAATTGAGAACATTCAGAATTCATGGAATTTCAATTAAATTTCACACAATTCCACAAAATTATGCAAAATTTTGTCAGAATTTTGCAGAAAGTTTAAAATGTATTAACGTGGTCATAACTTGGCTGTCTATTGAGCTAGAGTTCTGACATTTAGCATGCTTAATTTTTGTGAGGAGGTCTAATTACATGCTGGACATCATGAAATCAGGATGGATCGTCTCAAAATTATAGGTGCTCAAAATCTGTCATTTTATTTTTTGTGGGTCATTTTATGAAAATGTGCATCAGCATATACCTCAGCCATCTATTGGGCTAGAGTTCTTACATTTGGCATGCTTACTTGATGTTAGGTGTCCTAACAATGTGCCAACTTTCATGACATTAGGATGGCTTGTCTCAAAATTGTAGGTGCTCAAAATCTGTCATTTTATTTTTTGTGTGAAATGTCATCAAAATTATTATCTGCATATACCTCAGCCATCTGTTGGGCCAGAGACCTTAAATTTGGCAAAGGTAATTGCTGATTGGTGTTCTAAAAATGTGCCAAATGTCATGACATTAGGGTGCATTGTCTCAAAATTGTATGTGCTCAAAGTCTGTCATTTTATTTTTTGCAGAACATTTCATAAAAAAAATGTATCTGCATATAACTCGGGCACCTTTGGAGCTAGACATGTGTAAATTAGCATGATTAATGTTTTTATAAAGGTTATAGAATCTTCTAAATATAAAGAGGATTGGATGAGAGAGTTTTAAGTTACAGTGGTTCAAAATTTTACTATGTAAATATTAGCATAATATTGTGAAAACGTTCAAAAATGTGGATGTTTGTAACTTCTCTGCACATGCAAGCATAGACTTAACATTTGACATGCATATCCAATGTCAGTTGTATCCTGGTGTCTAACACAACTGGATAAATTGGTTTATCACTTTTAAATTTATAGTGGAGCCCCCACCCCCACAAAAAAAAATATTGGTTACATTTTCTCAAATATTTATGGTAGCATATTATTATTATTATTATTATTATTATTATTATTAATTTAATTTGTTAACCGTGTGGGAGCGCTGGACCAAGTGTCCTTTTTCAGGCTCGACCATGGCAGACTATGCAGTAAAATATACAACATTCAGCAGAAACATTCAATTGCAGTTACAAGTACATAAATCAAGAAAATATAGATGAAGTATCCAGAATTCTTTTTGTGGAATTTAACATTCACAATGCACATAGCACTACTTCATTCGATAAGCTGGGCTGAGCTTTTAGCAGTCCTGCTGTTCCTCTATGGGTGATTATTTTCCCCCCTCTTCTCTCTTAGTGTAGCCAGATTGACTCCATAGAATGTCTGATCCCACTGATATCCTCTTTGTTTTTTTACAGTGACAAAATCCCTTAAAACGAGTGTCATCTTGCAGTCAGCTATGCACACGAGTAAACTAGATAGGCCATTATGGCCTATTTCTGCTAGCAAATTTGTATATTCTTATGTATCTATTCCTTTTCCGATCAATCTGTCCTGTTGGAATAGCCAGAATTCTTCCTTTCTGGTGCCTCAGTCATTGTCTTCTCCCACTATGTCTTTTTGAGTACCTCTAAATCCCAGACTTGCATGTACATCAGGCTCCTTGGATCATCAGTTTACTGGGTGTGATCCTTATATATCCTGCATTCAGGTTGGAATTGTTGACACTCTGTGCTTCCTTGTTCTAACTGGCAGGTCTACCACTGGTGTGTTACCCAGCTCAGCTGTCCATTTCTTGGTGAAACTATGCATCTAACTCCTGAACCTGGTGACCCTCTTCACTACCTGCCTCTCATACTCCTGTCCATTAATCTGAATCCCCCAGATAAGGCTGAGTGAAATTAGCAAATTCCAATGTTTTGGAATTTTCATGAAATTCTACAATTTTCACAAAGACTCTTGGAATTTGACTTTAAGTACTAATGCTATTTTGCAATTTCTGGCAGGAACCAATTAATAAAATTGACCCACAGTCTCTTTGTAAGATCTAGGAACCTGCCACATTTAATGACATTGCATTCTCTAATTTTAAAGTTTCAGAGATTTATAAATTTGCAGTTTACATTCTTGCAGATTTTAATTTTAAAATGTGAAAGTTTGAGTACTTTTAATTCATTCCCCATTTAAAGCTGTAAATAATAATAAGCTTTATTTAAATTGAGCGTCTTTCAAATATCAAGGCACTGTACAGTAGGGTTAAAACAACAGTAATAAAATCAGCAATCACAGCAATAAAATAATCTGTCGGGGTCCCTTCAATCCTTTCAATTAAAGGCCTGATGCCATAAAAAAGTTTTCAAAGCCTGTTTAAATCCCCCCCCCATAGTTGCGCACTCCTGCAGCTGATGGGGTAGAGAATTCCTGAGGGTGGGGGCCATGTACACAAATGCATGGGCCCCCGAAGGTTTTAAAGACACCATCGGAATTTCCAGCAACCCCATATCAGCCGAATGGAGCTGTCACTCAGGGCAGTAAGGTATGAGAAGCTCTTTCAAGTAGTCCAGGCCAAGTCCATGTAGGGCTTTATAAGTCAATAATCTGACTTAAAGGTGACCCGCCACTGAATCGACAGCCAGTGCAGATCACGCAGCACAGGGGTAATATGAGAAGATCGAGAAGTTCCCATCAGTAAATGCACTGCAGTGTTCTGCACTAGCTGCAGGTGGCAGATATCAACCCCAGGTAGCCCTAAGTACAGGGAGTTGCAATAATCAAGATGCAAGGACACAAAGGCGTGGACCAATGTAGACAAGTCACTGAACGGAACAAGGTGCTTGATCCTGGTGATGTTCCTAAGGTAGTAACTGGAAGACTTGACAACTGCCAACACCTGGGTATGTAGTGTCAGCCCGTCGTCAAGCACCACCCCCAGGTCTCGCACCCGTTCAGATGCAAGGATATGGGAGCCCCCCAGACAAAGTCCAGAGGGCTGACCAGCCCTCATCCCTTCTATCCGGTGACCTGGATTCACAACCATCACCTCAGTCTTTCCCGCGTTCAACTTTAGCTAACTCGAATTCATCCAGTCCTGGATTTCAGCAAGGCAGTCATTAGATATCAAGCAAGCACTATCCTGGTCAGGTGCAAAAGACAGGTAGAGCTGGGTATCATCAGCATAGCAGTGAAAACAGAGCCCATACCATCTCACAATGTCTCCGAGGGGCAGCATGTACACTGCAAACAACATGGGGACAGCACTGAGCCCTAAGGAACTAAGAGTTATACTAAGAAGGTCTAGACATGCAGAAGGCCGAAACCCATATGAGCATGTCTCCAGCCAAACTGGTACATCAGTTTATTTTAAGATTTAATTATCAAGATAGTGTTTAAATTTTACATAGTCTATGATTTCCAATAATGAACTTGGGAGAGAGTTCCATAGAGGGATTATTCTTTGAATAAAATAAAATCTCCTTTTATTTATTCTAGGGTAAGTTAATGATAACTGATGTTTGTGACTTCTAAGGTTACAGTTATGCATATTATAGGACATATCCAACTGGGATAGTAACTCCTCATCGGTATAAAGGTTGTGCATGAATAATAAGTCACCTTGTTTTCTTCTTTGCTCCAGAGAGTATATACTCATCTCCTCCAGTCTCTTCTCATAATTTTTGTTGCACGTATTTAGCACCATTTTGGTTATTCTCCGTTGCACCCCCTCCAAACAATTTACATCATGTTTAAGATGTAGGCTCCACAAGGGGGGGCAGTAATCTAAGTGTGGTCTCACGTATGCTCTGTACAATGGCATTATACATCCTCTGTCTCTGGAGGTAATACTCCTCTTAATATGTCCTATTAAACTATTAATTTTTTTGATTAGATTTGTACAGTGATTCTTAAAGGATAATTTAGGGTTAATTATTACACCCAGATCTTTTTGTTGTATTATAGATGTTAACTCTTTGCCATGTAATTTATATTTAAATTGATAATTTTTAATTCCAAAATGCATAATTACACATTTGTCAATATTAAAGGATATTAAATTTTGATCTGCCCAAGTTTCTAATTTTTTAAAATCGTTGGCAAGTTTACTACAGTCTTCTGGTGTTTCTACTATTGCTGCTAATTTTGTATTGTCAGCGAATTTTAAGGCAAAACTATTTATGTCAATAGTCATATCAGATATAAATATATTAAATAGTATCGGTCCCAATACGGACCCCTGAGGTACTCCGCTGTTTACAAGGAGAATTCCAGACCTATTTCCTCTTATACATACACATTGGGTACGGTCATTTAGCCATTCTTTTACCCAGTTAATAATTACATTATTAATTCCCAATGTTCTCATTTTAGAAATTAGTTGCCTGTTCGGAACTTTATCAAAAGCTTTACAAAAATCTAAGTAGACCACATCCATGGGTATATTATTTCCTAAATTCTTACTGATGTATTCATAAAAAAACATATTTCCAGTTAGACAAGATCTATTTTTCCTGAATCCATGTTGGGTTTTGTGAACTAGTCCTTTTATAAACAAATCATTTTCTAGTCTAGTTTTTAATAATGATTCAAATATTTTGCCTATGATACTAGTCAGGCTAATCGGTCTATAATTTGTTATATCTACATGGTTTCCTTTCTTAAAGATGGGTATCACAACGGCTGTTTTCCAATCATTTGGAACCTTTTGTGTATGTAATGACAAGTTAAATAATACATATAGGGGTTGTACGAGCCACTCCCTAATTTCTTTCAGTACTCTAGGATAGAGTTTGTCATGCCCAGGTGATTTATTAATGTTTATTGTGTTAGTTTGTTCATTATTTCTTCATAGTTATCTCCGTTACGTTATCTGTTGATTTTTTAATTTGTTTATTATCTGTTAAGGTTTTGGGATTAAAGACTGAACAAAAATATTTATTGACTTCCTTGGTTGTGTCCTGTGTTGTACTTTCTTTATTATTAATAATTAAAGGCCCAATTATTTTAGATGTAGGTTTTTTGTTGTTTATGAATGAGTAGAAACTTTTTCCACCATCTATAATGTAAGCTAATCTGTTTTCAAACCTAATCTTTTCTTTTCTAATCATAGATTTACACTTTTTTAGAATCGTCTTATATCTCCATTTGTTGTAGTCGCATCCTTCTGTTTTCATAGCTTTGAAAGTTCTTTTCTTTTGTTTGATTAATTTGATTATTGTTGGTGTTACCCATGCTGGAATCTTTCCTTTCTTATTGTAAACAGTCCTATTTGGAACATATTTATTTTCTGCTTCCAAAATTTTGTTCTTTAGTTTCATCCATAAGTCGTTACATGATGTGAATTAATTTTCCCACTTCCAGTTAGATATATCTTGTTTTAACTTAATGAAGTTTGCTCTGCTATAATTTTTAAAAACTGTTTTTCCCATCTCGGGTTTTATTGGAGTTATACTTTTAAAGGTAATGATTATATGGTCACTGTTATATAGTGGTGGTTTTACCTGGATGTTGTTGATTTTATCAGGGATATCTGTTAGGACTAAATCTAGGATATTGTTATTCTGAGTTGGTTTAAGAATCAGTTGGTGTAATCCATTAATTATACATAAATCCAAAATAAGTTTTCCTGATTATTACTTCCATAATAATCCTTCCAGTTGATCCCCAGGAAGATAAAATCTCCCATGAGTATCATTTCTTTATAGTTATTTTTATCATTTATTTTAGTCATAATTTCCTGGTTTATTGCCATGGTTGAATCAGGCGGCCTATAACACAGTCCTACAAGGAGTTTTGAGTGTTTTTTCCCTAAGATTTCTACCCAGATAATTTCAGCAGGAGATTTGTCTGTTAATTCTATAATCTGTTTAGATTTTATTTTATCTCTTATAAATAATGCCACACCTCCCCCTTTTTTATCTTTCCTATTCTTATAATAGGTGATGTAACCTGATATATTTTTTGTCCATTCGGAACTATCACTCCACCATGTTTCAGTTACAGCCGATATATCAATATCTTCTTTATGTAATAATATTTGGAATTTGTCCAATTTTGTACCATGCAGACTTCTAGCAATTGTTGATAAAAAAAAAAAAAATGTAATCCTAATTTATTATTCTGAGAGCTCTTGCTATTGTTATTTGTTTTAGTTTTTTTGTTCCATTTGACCCCTATTGCACCAGATGTTAATAAGTCCCTTTGCCCCATTTTCCCTAGTTTTTTGTTTGGTTAATTGCACTGTAAATTGTACATCCCAGTAATCTTAAACCTTGCCTGCTAGATGTAACCCATCATACCCATAAAGTTCATTTTTATTTTAAAATTTTTCCCAAGATCTTATACAATGAATGTTGTTCCTGAGGCTCCATCTACGTAACCAGTTATTAAAATGTTTGATCTTATATGTCCTGTGATAACTTGTCCTTGGTACAGGTAATACTTCAGATACCACTGGGATTGCATTCTGGTCTTGTATACATTTTATTGCTAATTCCATGTCCCTTATAATTACTTCTACTTCTTGTTTCCCCAAAATTATTGGTACCAGCATGCCAAATTACTTTTTTTGGTCCTGTCACATTTTGCAGTATACCTGGGATCATTTGTGATATGTCCTTTATTGTTGCCCCACTGTAACTACGGCTGGTTACATTTTCTTTGTTACCCCTGGTTGTAAATCTGTCTGTGTACCTTATAATGGAGTCTCCCAGTATAAATATTTGTTCTGGTGTTTCATTAGTTAACTCCATTGCATTGATCTGGTTAGTGGTGGTATTGGTCTGTCCCTCAGTTAAGTTATCTACTAATGGAGATCCATATACTGGGTTTTCTACTAGATGTTCATGAGTAGAATCAGATATGGAGTGAGGCTGGGGAGATATTCCTGGACAAGCTACATTTTTATCATCATGAATTAGCATAAGTAATAGTGCTTGCACTGGGATAGTAGACGCTAACAATTGTTGCGGCATGGGGGACGGTCCCAGAGTAACTATATTATAATTTCCTGGACTATTTATTGGTAAGGGGAAAGAACCAGGAAGGAATGTATTTTCTATATCTGATACTACAGTGAGGGCTTCTGCTTTTCTGCCTTTCCTTTTTTTGGCTGGTCTTTTGGTTTGTATATCATACCAGTCATTATCGGTATTATGCTGCGTCCCAGTTTCCCTTATTCTTTTCCTTGACTTTGGTTCATTTTGACATAAGCCTAAATTTGTCTCAGCTACCTGGATGTCTGGTGAAAAGGGAATTATAGTAGTAGGAACAGAGTGGCTTTCTTCAGGTATAAACACTGACCCTTCTTTATTCTTGGTGTTTACCCAGTCAGATTCCCCATGTAACATCTTATTAAATAATTCTTGCTGATTCATTTCCAAAGCTTTTAATCTGGTATTGAATAGTGAAATTTCAATGTGAATTTCTTTATTCTGTTTACATTTCAAGCATGTAGATGGTACATCGATTATTGGTATGTCAGAAAACAAATACAGTTCACATGTGACACATAGTGTCCCTACTTTATCCTTAATAACCAGTTTTTGATCCACTTTCCCCTTATGCATCAGTATATTTATTATTAGTTTTTGTATTTATAAACACTCACAGGTACAAAGTCTTCTATAGTGATTTCTGCCTTGTCTGTTATGACGTACCACACCTCACACGCTCAACTCGCGTAACATGTGCCGACACACGTGTCTCTGCACACATCTCTGTGCGCGCCCTGCTCGCAGCAGGGCAGCTTATGAGCAGTAGGAGACCTGGAAGTACTGGGAGGGGTCATGAGTCCCTTGCATCTTAAAGTAGTGTTTTTATGTGCAAATATCCCCAAACTGCAGTATATGGACTCTGCAACTCAAGTAACTGTGCCTAAGCTATGCAAACTGTAAAAACAATTCCCCCTGATGAGTGTGTAGTTCGCTGCCAAAAGCAATCAGGACTACAATACTCATCTTCCTGTTCCATGTTTAGGAGCAGGGCTCACAGTGATAAAATGCACACAAAGGTTTAAAATGGTTTACAATACACAAGGTCACACAGATAACATAAGGGTATATTGCACACTGTATCTCACTAGCCTGGGTCTATTTTGGAAAAAACCCACATGACAGAGAGAGTGGGTCAGATGAATAAATCCCAGACACCAGTCTCTGAGTCCTGCCAGTGAGGAAAGATGTAAACCACCCGAGGACTGTACTAGTCAGGCCACAGATGGACTTCAGGCACCCAAGCAGCACCCCATGGTCCACAGTGCCAAAAGCTGAAGAGAGATCAAGGAGCACCAAGATGGAGCGGCTTCTCTGATCTCTCGCCATCAGGAGATCATTGAGCACCCGAACCAGCACCCGAACCAGCGCAGTCATGGTACTGAGCCTCTTTCGAAAACCAGATTGGAGAGGTTCATAAATGTCATGGATGGTCAAGTGGTTCTCCAACTGTACAGCCACTACTTTCTCAATAACTTTCCTTATAGAGGGGAGGTTTGAGATTGGTCTGTAGTTGACCAGAGAGTCCGGGTCCAAAAAAGCCTTCTTCAGGAGGGGTGTCACCGCTGTCTCCTGCAGGGAGCTTGGAAACTCACCCAAATCAAGAGAGCACCGGACTATCTGTACCAAGACCAGGCCGATAATATCACAACAACCCATAATCAGGGAAATTGGGCCCAGATCCAAACTACAGCATGAAGGGCGCATACTCTGGACAATCTGCATGACATCTACGAGCTCTGGCCGGTGAAAGGTACTCCAGGAAGCACGAGGTGAGGTGACCAGGCACCGATCAACAGCACCCCCCACAGCGCGAGTCAGGAGGATCTCTGCCCTGATGTCAGCCACCTTATTCACAAAGAACTGAGCAAGCTCATCACATTCCACTTGTGAAAAGGCTCTTCAGAGCTGCAGATAGGCTGGGTTGCACAGCCTGTCCACAGTTCGGAAGAGCAAGCGGTTCAGAGTGGCAGCCATCTCCCTAGACAGGAATTCTGCCTTCTTATGGGAGCTCACTGATTGGTAGACTTGATAATGCTCTACCAGTCTAAGGTGGTAGTCCTCCAGGGCGGATTTCCACCAGCGCTGCTCTAACCTTCATCCTAATTGCCGCAACTCCCTCAGGGTCCCATCAAACCAAGAGAGAGAGGGCAAACATGGACTGGAGCAATCTAATCCAGGGCCCTGGAGATGGCCTTTTTATAGGCCAGCACCAAAGTCTCTGGATCCGAGCTTGCCACAGGAAACTCCGAGAGGTCAATCACCACCGCTAGGCCTTCAGGGCTCATATCCCATAAAGGACGGTAACTGACCATCTCCACATGGGTAGGCCTATGGAGGGGGTGCAAAAGTTGAACCTCACGGTGTAGTGATCAGACCAACCAACAGGTTCCACAACCAAATCAGAGGCTTCAATCCCCAGGAGGAAAACCAAATCAAGAGAGTGACCATATTTATGGGTAGCAGAGGTAACAATTTGTGTAAGGCCCAGTGGTGTCATCAACTGGAGGACGTGCTGTCCAAATTACGAGAATTCGCCATTGACCCAGGCATTAAAGTTGCCCAGAACCTAACACTACACCAAATAAAATAAATATACCCTCCCAGAATAAATAATAAAACCACAATTAAAAATAAACCCCTCCTAACACTGTATAGATGTTTCAGTCCAACACTTACCTCTCAGAAAAACACAGAAAAAAGAAAATAAAAACCAAAAATAAAAAATCTCCTGCAACCACCTCTCACTGGGTATGCAGAGAACAATGTTTATGCCCCTAGGCCCTCTCACAGCCTGGGAGTGATGGAAATCAGGGCACACTCGCTGCTCAAAATTGAAAATCCAGTAGTCTGCTCACATTAAATGTATGAGAACAGTAAAAATCCAATAGTCATCTTACATTAAATATGGAAGAAACAGTAAATAAAATTTGGACCCCAAGGCCCTCTCACCACCGGGGAATGCCAAAATGGAGACACTCTCACTGTCCAAAATGTAGAAGTTCACACTATGACCATGATTCCTGAGCAAAAATGAGGAATTTTGTCATGAGGCACAATCCAGTACAGTGCAGATCACCGCTTAGGGACCCCTACTTGCAAAGGCCGGCCACCAGAAAATAACCACTCCACTACTGTGGCAGTCTGCTCTAAGCAAGCTCACCGGCTTGCCTGGCAGAAAGCCTAGGCAGACCGCACACTGTCAGGTTGACTCCCCAGCCTGCTCAGCCCAGTCTGCCCAAGCAGGGTAGAATTCAGTGGCCAGACCCCACAAAGAGGCAACAAGCCTTTGTGTGAAGCAAATAAACAAATCAAAATGAAAGAAAAAACCACTATGGTTCTCAGAAAAGAAGTGGCAGGGAAGATATGGGAGAAAAAGATAGCATTCAGGAAGTATAAGGAAACAGAAGGAGCATAACAGAGAACTGTACCAGTTAAAGCAGAATGAAGCGGGTAAGGCAGTCAGAATAGCAAAGGCCCAAACCGAAGAAAAGATAGCCAACTCAGTTAAGAAGGGGGATAAAACATTTTATAGGTACATTAGGGAGAGAAGAAAGATTAAGGCAGGGATACTGAGGCTGAACAAAGAGGAAGGTGGTTGGGCAGACAATGCCAGTGAAAAAGCTGGGATACTGAGTGAATACTTCTGCTCAGTATTCACAATGGAAAAGCAGGGGGAAATACCTAATCCAGTCAATAGAAGCACTCTGAATAGCGGGGTTGATATTAGTCCTTTCACAGAAGAAAGGGTTCTGAAAAAACTCTTAAAACTGAAGGTGGATGCCGGCTCGCCGGCGTAGTGGTTGGATTTCCGTCTGAGACACCAGAGACCCGGGTTTGGGAACAAGTCCGGGTTGCTGGAGGGCCGGCTGGGGAGAGAAGACTTGAGCATCCCATGACTGCTAGTCATCTCTGGGAGGAGGGTGGGGACCATGGTCACAGCTTGTATGACCACAAGCGGGTCTCCAGGGCTGGGAGTACAAATAAAGAGTAAAAAAAAAAAAACTGAAGGTGGATAAAGCAGTGGTGGGGCCTGATGGGATTCACCCCAGAATTCTAAAAGAACTAAGGGAAGAACTAGTAACACCACTGACTACCCTTTTTAATAAATCATGGGAGGATGGTGTGGTACATAAGGACTGGAGGAGGGTGGATGTGATTCCCCTTCACAAAAGTGGGAGCTAGACAGAGGCAGGAAACTACAGACCTGTCAGTTTGACCTCAGTGGTAGGGAAAATGATGGAATCACTTCTGAAGGAAAGAATTGTTGAGTACCTAGAAGCCAGTGGGGCACAGGACTAGAGATGCAGCGAATTTAAAATTCACTGGCGAAGTGAACGTGAAGTAGGCACTTCGCGTTGCTACTCCGCCACGCGGAGTGGGCAATGCAAAGTGCTCACTATGCCTTGTCATTACCACTTCGCGTTAAGGCGGAATGGCAACGCGAAGTAAAGTGAAGTCATTGTTTTTAAAGGACTTCGCGTTCCTCATTAGGATTCTAAGTGATACACTTGATGTTTCAGATTTGGCAGGCCTCCCACACATCACATGGCTTACAGTACTGTAAGTCACATGCTCTTTAGCTAGGCAGGAAGAAAGTGAGTCATACAAGCAGACACTTTTACTTTCTCCTGTGCAGATGGAGAGAGCGTAGTGTGTTTTGCGACTGCTGATACTTTTAGATCAGAGCGAGGAGGAGATTTAAACTTTGATTTAGACCCAACAGCTTTTTTAAAAGCTACATTTTTTTGTCTTTTCTGTACTCTTTTTTTTTACTTAATTTGTTCTTTCTGTAAATTTTATTTTTCTTACCTTTATAAATAGTTAGTTGTTTGTGTGTGTGTGTGACTGTGTGTGTGTGTGTGTTGTGTGACAGTGTGAGTAGTGATTGCTCGGACTGAGGGAGCTTAGTAGGAGAGATGGACCAGGGTGAGGGAATGTCTGGGACAGGGCTGCTTTGGGAGAGCGTGGTAGTGGTAAGCATCGTACCGTGTGCATGTGTGGAGGGCATGGGCGCCCATTCCTGTTGGACCACTCAAAACTTGTGAGTGCCCACCCAAGCAGGACCAGCACCGCCTCCTGTCCTGACTCTGAGGCAGTTGAACCACCACCACCAAGTCCAGCACCAGGTCCTCTGGAGCAGGATGTGCCTGTTCGCCCGGGCCCAGGTGTGGATCCCATCCCTGTTCAGCACCGTGACCAACAGGCTTACAATACATCCAAGTAACTATTAAAAAAAATTTAAGTTGTGATTCATGACGTGATCGTAAATCGTGATTTGTGACTGCATTTGTGACCATGATGATGAAGAAACGTGAATGCTTATGGCTGTACTTCCCCGGGCCCTGATGAGCTGTAGCTTAAAACTCCCAGACTTAAAAACACATATCAGTGAGTACAATGGTGGGGTGGTGAAGCCTGGAGAGATACTACAAAACAGGCTTACAATACATCCAAGTAACTAGAAAAAAAATTAATGTGATTCGTAACGTGAATGATCGTGAATCGTGATTTGTGACTGCATTTGTGACCGTGATGATGAAGAAACGTGAATGTTTACCACCTACGGCTGTACTTCCCTGATGAGCTGTAGCTTAAAACTCCCAGACTTAAAAACACGTATCAATGAGTACAATGGTGGGGTGGTGAAGCCTGGAGAGATGCTACAAAACAGGCTTACAATACATCCAACTAACTAGAAAAAAAATTAATGTGATTCGTAACATGAATGGTCATGAATCGTGATTTGTGACTGCATTTGTGACTGTGATGATGAAGAACGTGATTTGTATCATGAATGACTCGTGATGATGGTCCTGACTTAAAAATGCATATTAATGAGTACAATGTTCATGCAGAATTAAGCACCACACCTGTCCAGTACTCCGAAGGGAAGCCAAAGAAACAACTGTGACTTAAGTTACAGATGGAGATTGGGCCCTAATACACAGACAGATTAAGATTGCGCTGTGCACTGAAGAAATGCAGACACAAAGGCACAACACCTAACCAGTGCTCGCCATCAGAAATTTAAATCTGGAAAAGAATACCTTAACCGGTTGGAGCGGGCTGCACGGGGGGGGGGGCAGTGTACTATACTGCTGCAGTAACAGTCACTAGTACTAGTACCAGTAGCAGTAAACATACCACAAAGAAGTACAAAAATCACACAGTCACAGTGAATAGCAGCTTCACATTGCTGAAATTATGTGGCACAATAAAAGGTGTCTGATTTGATGACATGCGTCACACACATACTCACACACACACTAAGTAATGCATAGCAAATTGAAAACTTCAGTAATATAACCACATATTTTAAACTAACTAAAATTATGCACTGCTGCACTACAACAGTCAGCAAAAAAAATGCCAAGAAATATTGAAAATATTACTGTGTGTACATTAACACAGTTAAACAAGAAAATTATCACCAAAACAGAAAGCACTGTCTTTTTCTCCAAGTTAATCTACCTACACCACAGATACACCCCTCCCCCAAAGCACACTTCCACTGTCTCTCAGTACACAGACTGAATGTTGTACATTAACATTCAAAATCCATATACAAACAATAAACGCTTGATGATATGAGCACAGGAGGGTTTCCTACAATCGATGAACTAAAGTTTTAGCAAAATAAAAATTATTCAAAAAGGCTTTTTTAACAGCTTTTTGAAGGTTTCAATTGCAGAGAGCTCTCACAGCAGATTGTCTCCTACAGCTTCCTATACACACACTACCCCAAACTGAGGCTGTGCAGAACAATCTAAAGCCCATGTGACCTGAAATCCCATGAAACACTGCAAAATTCGCCTTTGGAGCTTAAAAACAAGGTGAAGAAAGGCGAAGTACATTGTTTTCAATGTACTTCACCTTAAGAATTGGTGGAGTAGTGGTTTGGAAAGGCGAAGTAATGTGAAGTCATTGTTTTCAATGGACTTTGCGTTATCCCTTTGCAACGCAAAGTACTCTGTCAAGCGCTATGAGCACTCCACTAATTGTCCACTGGGATCACTTCATGGAGCAAATTAAGTCCACTTCACCACCACACAGGACCCAAGGCAGCATGGATTTACAGCGGAAGGTCATGTCAGACAAATCTAATTGATTTCTTTGACTGGGTGACCAAAGCAGTAGACCAGGCTGTGGACATGGCCTACCTAGACTTTAGCAAGGCATTTGACACAGTCCTGCACAAAAGATTAATAAACAAATTAGCCAGCCTGGGAGTGGGTCCCAGGGTGGTAGCCTGGGTAAGACACTGGTTGGACAACAGGATGCAGCGGGTAATAGTAAATGGAGTCCACAATGAAGAAAGGAGGGTTACTAGTGGGGTACCACAGGGTTCAGTACTGGGGCTGATCCTTTTTAATGTCTTTATAAGTGACATTGCAGAAGGACTGGAAGGGAAAATATGTCTCTGTGCAGATGACACAAAGATCTGCAACAGGGTTGATACACAATGTGGGGTGGAAAGGATGAAAAAGGACTTGGCAAGGTTAGAGGAATGGTCAAATGTATGGCAGCTTAGATTCAATGCAAAGAAATGCGAAGTAATGCACCTGGGAAACAAAACCCCAAGGAAAGAGTACACAATGGGGGGTGAGATACTGACAACAACAAAAATGGATAGGGACCTGGGGGTAGTCATATCAGATGGCCTAAAGGTGGGCCAGCAATGTGAGAAGGCAGTAAGGAGGGCTGGGGGATACTGGGATGCATAGGGAGAGGAATCACCAATAGAAACAGGAAGTTGTTGGTCCTCTGTACAGACAGTTGGTAAGACGACATCTGGAGTACTGTGTACAGTTCTGGAGACCCCTTCTCCACAAAGACATAGACAGGGTGGAGGCTGTCCAGAGGAGGGCAACCAAAATGATGCAGGGTCTGCATCAGAAGACATATAAAGAAAGACTAAAGGAACTTTAGATATATAGCATCGAGGAAAGGAGGGAGAGGGAGGACATGATAGAAACTTTCAAATACCTCAAGGGAATCAACAAAGTCCAAGAGGGTAGCATCTTTCAGAAAGAGATGTGCAAGAACAAGGGGGCACAATTTGAAGATAGAGGGAGGACGGCTCAGAGGTAATGTGAGGAAGTATTTCTTCACAGAGAGGGTTGTGGATACATGGAACAGCCTTCCTGAGGAGGTCGTAGAGTCAAAAACAGTGGAGGAATTCAAGAATGCATGGGACAGACATAAGGCAATTCTAGTGGGGGGGTAGGAGGAAGTAGGCTGTTGGTTAACTAGGATCTGCAGCTTATCCGTTAGATAGGGAAATGGGCAGACTAGGTGGGCCAAGTGGTCCTTATCTGCCATCAAATTTTATGTTTCTGTGTTTCTATGTTAATACAGGGTCCACAGTCCAAACGGGGAAAATCTGAACTCAGCTGGATGGCTGAAACGAGCACTGTAATTCACTCGAGCCATAATTTATTCCCAGTCAAAAAATACAATAGTCTCCTTGAAAATGACTCCACACCAATCTAAAGAAGCACACTTATAGACGATTCTTCAATAAATCCAAATTAGACCAGCAGTCATGTTCAGGATCTCGCTCAACAATTCCTGCCCAGGGGCACTCTCAGTTACACAGCACGATACAGTTCCCTTAATCTATTATGAACTCCTAATCAGGCCGAATTAGTCCCAGAGTACAATCCTGGAAGCTCCTCACATGAGCACTCAACTTCTTCCCAGATGTTTCTCAATGCTCTCAACCGAGCATTCCTTCTGCTGTACACTTCTTAGTACTACACCACAATCCACCACAAACTACTCTTTCTCTCATCTTCGGGGCAGCAGCAGGCCCAGTCACACAGCCCAGTGCACACTTCATGACCATTGAGCAGTCCCGACAACGCTTTGGGCAGGGAGATAAACTTTTAAGACTTAACAGTACTGCTATCAAAAAGTAGCTTAAACAAATCCAGAGCAAAATGGAGAAGCTAAAGCAGAAATAAAAATGTAAAGGGCAAAACAACAGTGTCCAGAGCTCCAAAGGGAGCAAAGCTACTTCAGCAGTCCCAGCGTGGCGGCCATGAAATATGAACTTTGTTAGAAATGACCATGTGGTATAGTAGTTTAAATGTTTCAAATCTGGTTAAATGTGGATATGTTGTTTTAAAATTAGAGGGAAATAACTGAAATTAAAATTTTGGCAACATGTTTTGCAGGCTATAACTCAGTCCCGTTTGAAGCTAGAAATCTGAAACTATGTCCATACATACATGTATTGATTACCTGTATACCTATAAAATGTTATAACATTTCAGTGAATACTATCAAAATTATACTAAGCTAGCAGAAATCTAAAATTTGGCAAAAATGTTTGGCTACCTATAACTCAGCCCCCTTTGAAGCTCAAGACTTAAATGTGGTACACATACCCATGTTGTATGTTTCTCTAAATCCTGAAACTGTGGAGACATTTGGATGAGAAATGTTAAAATTAGATTGAAATAACTGAAAACTGAATTTTGATTAAATATTTGGCCACCCATAACTCCACCCCCTTTCAACCTATGACTCTGAAATTTGGTACACTCATGTAAGCCGTTACTGTCTAAATACCTCATTTAGTGCCATTTGGATGGATGTGTACTTTTGAAATAGAGCAAAATAACTGAAATTTCAAATTTGGCAAAATTCCACTGAATTTTCATGCAAATTCCACAAAATACCACAGAATCGGAATGGTAACTTCACGCACATTCCATGGACAGAATTTAATATTCTGCACAGCTCTAGTAGGGAGAGCTCCATTGATTCATATACCACTTCATCCATTTAATCAGTTGTTGTCTTTCTCTGAGTAGTCACCTTCTTCATCAGTGTCCTGAGGTTCAGTCACATATATATTAACTACTTTTGTAGATGTAGTTGCCTGTAGTGGGCATGGAGGTCTGGATGTGCTTCCACAGATTCACGTTATCTTGAGTCTGGCTCATCAAGCCATCTGCTTCAAATGGTATGGTAATGGTGCATTATGTCCTGGATGAATGTGCTCGTCTCTTTGCCAGTAACACTTGACATCCTCTGGCAGATACCCTTCTTTTCTCCTTTTGCTTTATAGATTTGTTGCCTGACTGATTGTCGTCAGCAGGATAATGGTCACAGCTCTGCATCTGGATGGTAACTGGGAACATGTGTCTCTTGCATCCCAGACATTTTGCATATGGCCATGAGGGGAAGACCTGTACAGTGCCACATGCCCCAACGAAGCACTCTGTAATAAAGATGTCACACTTTCCTCCATGACAAATTGGATTAATCACCATTCGACCACATTGCATTCCTGCAGTATTCTGCGGATTTCACTGAGTGAAACTGCAATAGAAGGGCTTCATCCTGGTGGGCAGCATTGTAAATATCCTTTTGTAAGGGATTAGGATCCTAAAGTTGTGTGTGGCATGATGGATCTGCCCACGAATGATTGAGTTGTGGAACATACAACTGGAGAACCATATGCTGCATACAAATATTAAATAGGCCCATGTGCACTATTTTTTGCTGCCCTCCAGCACTTAGCAGTGCACATAGACCTACCTAATATGTGCATGCCATACAGTGCTCACCCACTCCTGATTTACCACTGTTTCATAAAGAACTTTGTGATCAGTTCATTCCACAGAAAATCAGCGCTCATTTGTTTTAAGACTGGTAGCTGCTTACCAAATTTAAACAAACTCTGGTCAGAGTTAAAATGGCTGCTAATGCATTAACCTGATAAAAGATATAGAAGTGTGGATTGGGTTTTAATTAACTTTTTTATATTTTTGTGATATTAAATTCAAGACTGACAACACAATAATAAAAAAAAGAAAACCTTTAAGGTCAAGGTAATGTAGAAGCGGGTTCTGTTGCCTCTGGGCATACAGTACACCCTCCACTACAGATACACATATGCAGATGCACACACACATGCACACATTTGTGCACACAGACATAGAAAGGGTGTATTACATGTCTAGAGCCAACAGCACCTGTTTCTGCAGTGTATTTTACCCAGGACAGACATGTTGAGATGCAGAATGTCCTTTTCAGTCATTTCTCTAACATAGAGCATATGAGATTCAGTACTGTTTCTTCTTGCCGTTAGCCATTTTTACACCAGTGTATTTACCTGTTCAAATCCCCTGTGAAATGGGTATTTGTGGCACACACACACACACAAGCATACTATGCAAACACCCATTTTTGGGTGGGGATTTGAAAGTTGATGCCCTGTAGGGTTCATCAGGGTGAAGCTAAAAAAAAAACTTAATAAAAAAAATAGTTAAAAACATTAGAAAATAAAAAAAAAGTTAACAACTAAAGAAAAAACCCATTGAAATGAATTTGCCCTATTCATTTCAATGCAGTCGGCCATCAGAGTAGCATTAAGGGACACTGAAGATTCAACATTGAGAGTCAAGAGGAGTCACAACGATGGACTGAGGTGGGCGCTACAAGTGGGGAGAGGTGTGTGACAGGGTGCACAAAGGGTAGGAAAGGGTGCTTTGTTTTTTGTTTAAGAGTTTGGGAAATGGGGATATGGAGGCAGATTTTGTGGGGAGGGTCAGTAATGTGTATTAGCGGTGGGATTGGACACCTCATCTGACAGACTTGGAGGGTGGTGGTTGTGATGATGGACAGAAATGGGGGAAGGCATGTACCAGTGTGCCATGCAAAATCCACCTCTAGTCAATCAGTTGGTTACTGCAGATTATAAGTCTGATTATTCATGAGCCTAACAAGGTTCCTGATTGGCTACTGGATCGGTCATTAATGTCTTAGAAATGACAGATCTAGCTGCCAACTGACAATATGCGACACGCATGGCTCACACTACTCTGCTTTAGAATTCAATTGCGGTAAAAATAAATGGGGGAAAAAAGTTATTTTTGCAGTTAGACTTATAATTATAATAACAACCTCGAAGTCAGTCATTTCCTTGAATTAATGACTGGCTGGAGGGAGGTGGCCCTCGGCACCATCCAGCCAACTGGTCATTAATCCTTCGGAAATGACTGGCTTCTCTGTCGTTATTGCTTAATTAGATTGGTTTGAATGTTGAAGGAGGATGTATAATGCAAAGGAGAGAGAGACTGAATACGGAACTAGGAGGATCGACTTAGATACCAAGAGGGGTGGGGGAGCTTCCCAGTGCTTGTTTACGCACTGCTGCCTTAGACAGAGAGGAGGTGCTTGGGGGGGGTGGGGAGAAAGTACTCTGATTCATAGAAACATAGAAAAGTGATAGCAGAAGGTGACCTTATGATCCATTTAGTCTACCCATTTTAGAGTAACTACACTTCATGTATGTTATATGTGCTTCAACTCCACTGGTCGGAGCGCAAAGCAAACGTAATGTGATGTGTTTGGTATCCTGTCACACCCTTCCAGAGAGCACTTTTTCTCTCTCCTTCTCTGTCAACAGCACATCAGCATAGCTGTCACTACGCAGCCGTAAAAATGGGAGTGACTGTTAGGACAGTATGCAGATGTAGGGATAATCTTACATTAAAATGTTACATTCTAAAATATGATAAATATCCCCAATTAGACCTGATAGCTCAGCTGGTGTAACACTTGAGAATGTACCTAGAGGCTCAAAGTCCAGGACCCAGGGGCACTGCGCATGCATGCAACCACCTTGAAACCAGAGCTCCAGTGCCACTCTGCCATCCTGAAGAAAATATTTTAAAATAAGTTCTTGTCTCCGTTTTCAGCCATGATCTCTTTTTTATTTTGTATTCGACATCTGGGAAATCTGTAAATCCTGTCGAATTTTGATAGTTTTTGACCAAGTACCACATAAAGCTTTATTGTGTACATAATTGTATAGCAAGAAAAAAAAATTTTGCATCTCCTTTAACGTCATCACTGAGACTACGCTGTACCTGTGATTGTTTGTGTACCTGTCTTTGTACCATGATGTGGAGCCTCTGCAAAACTAGTCCTTGACTCAAAGGTTTCCAATTCTGATACCATTAAATAAATAAATAATTTGTTTCTAAAAAAATGCGGCTCAAGTCCAAAATGGCATCTGGCAATGGCAGAATGAATTCAGAGCACAGTAACTGTCAAAACGGGGCTTCTTCTGCCCTCTCCTCACACCACTCATCTGACAGGCAAACTCCCACAGGTAAAAATGACAAGCCAGATAAAGGAGATAATACTGATATGACTTTTATTAAAGACATGCTTCTATCAATGAAAGAGGATTTTGCTGATTTACAATTAAAAGACTCCTCCACAGATGAAAAAAACTGGTAGAAGTCTCTAAGAGAATGGATTCTTTTGAGGAGCGTCTTCCATTTTTATGGAGGAATTGAAATAGAGGACTTTGTGGAGGGGGAAGCAAGATAAATCAGGTGACAGAAAAAATGGATGATTTAGAGAACAGGGGAAGAAGAAATAATTTAATATTCATGGGTATCCGTGAGGGAATTGAGGGAACAGATGTAATTCACTTCCTAAAGGAATTCATCCCTGCTCTCCTGAATTACCAATGGGGCTGGCCTTTTTAGAAATTGAAAGAGCCCACTCAGAGCCCTGTTAGCAAAATCAAAACTGGGCCAGAGACCCAGACCCATTATTATGAATTTTCTATGCTTTAACATTAAGGAAGAGACAGATGCTCAGTGTAGCCAGAGAGAGGAAAATGCTAAATTGGAAACAGAGACCGAATTTATATCTTTCAGGACTTTTCTGCTGACATAGTTGAAAAAAGGAAACTCTTTGCTCCAGTCAGAACTGTGCTTCAGAACTTACTTATAAAATACTTCTCTATTTTTTTATTTTTGTATCATTTGTTTATCGCCACTGTGCCCATTCCTTCAGGCTATGTCAAGGAGCCCCCGCATCCCCTCTGAACCTCCCGGCACAACTCCTGGCCTCATATTACAGCCAGCCAAGGGTAACCCGATATATCCCTTCATCAGACAAGTTCTCCCCTTCCGGGGAAAAAGTGCTGTCCCGGCTTACCTTTCTTGGCCCAGGGTGCTGCTGAGGTTGGCCCCGGCTGTCCGAGGGCTCCATGGATGCGAGGGTCCAGACGTCCGTCATCTGGTCAATCAGGACACCATTTTCTGTAGTTTTTCCTGGCTTCCCCAAGCATTGCACCGCATCTGTAGTGTTACCAGTTTCCACCAGGGGCCGCAACAGAATGAGGCAATATCCCTAGCCCACCCCAGGAGAGAAAAGGAAGGCAGTCCTCCTGACGCTCAATCCTCTCCTCCCCCTGCTGACCCCTGGTGCCCCAAGTCCGTTCCCGAACCTGGGTCGCCGGCATGGTGCGAGTTGAGGTGTCAGTGCCTCAGCCCTATGCACCACCAGGCTGGCTTACTGTGCTATTTTAATGGTACAGAATGGGGGATCTATGCATAGTTTTCAGTCAGTAGAAGAGGCATGGAAACTTGTTTACAGAAAATGCCTGATGCCTCCCATACAACTAATCCATCCAGAGCTCGAGCTGCTCAGCTATCACTAACTCCCACACCTAGCTTGAGCTCTTTTCGGACTACCACTGATGTTATTTACACAGAACATGAGCAGAGTAGCGAAGGGGCCAGCAGGTTAACAAAAAACTCTCTGAGCAAACCTTCCCCAAAAACAACAGTCTCCTTGTCAAGTAACCCAAAACCACTTCCCAAGGTCCAGGACCCAGTTAGGTCACATTCTATCGTCCTTACTACATCTATAGCCTGCATTTCCAGTGAGGTCGCTAATGCTGTTACAACTCCTTTCAATTATTTAAATTACTTCTGTTGTTGCGATTTGCTGGTGACATTAAAAACTCCTTGATTACTAAAATATCCACATTGGAGAAACAGAGACAGAGAGAGAGAGAGAGAACTACTTGAGAACATTTCCTGTAATTGCAGCACATTTGCTGTTTTCTCACCCATAGGCTTGTGCACTGGTTGCAGTAAGTATTCAATATGGCAGACATGTGCCTACTTGTTATGTAAGTGATAGTGCAGTGAGTGGAGTTTACAAGGTGGTAACTTGACCAAGAGGTAATAAACACGTAGGCAGTAGGTCTGGATGTTTATTAATCAACTTGTCGAGTTATTACTGAATAAAGCCTGTGAGCACTATATATGTGACCACTATTACACAGAAAAAGGAAAAGTGGAAAAAACAAAAGTTTTGAATTAGAGCACCAAAATCACTCAATCTCTCTCTCTCTCTCTCACTGCTGTACATCTGTAAGAGAACTAGTATGGCCTAGAGGTTAGAGTAATGAGTTGTGAATGTGCTTGGAACATCCAGCAGACCTAGGTTTGATTCCCACAACTTCCATTTGCATACTGTGTGACTCTGAACAATGCACTTAACCACCCCAGCGCTCCTGGGTCGCCCCTGAAAACAGTCACTTGTGCCTAGTGGGCCTTACCCAGTTACCAAAAAGAATAAAATAAAATAAAAATGTTATGCAGCTTCTCACAGACCCACTGTAGATTGGCTTTAGCCAATCAGAATACTGAGATTAACATACCGTTCCATTAATAAGCTTACTATCCATTTATTGCAGAATAACAGGACAGTAGTTCAGTGGTCAGATTATCTGAGAGGGCTGTTTTTCAGTATAATGTACAATATTTACAGGAGAAATTTTCAGGCAGTAACCAGCTGCTGAAAATCAAACCATTGTGTGATGAGGCTACTATGTGAATAATTCCCATCCAAAGTCAAAAATGATGTTCCTAAAAAAAGATTTCTGATTTTTCTTTTATTTCCTGTTTACTTACACATTTCTACTGATGATGGGTGACCTTTCCAGCGATGTCTTAGTCATCTACGGGGAGGATCATGGCTCACATTTGAAAAAGCACCATACTGGATTTTAACCACTTTTGTGTATGGAATGCCCCCCCCCCCCCAACAAAATGCAACATAACATTTTGAAGCTAAGCAAAGTATGTAGTAAGTTTAACTGAAGTGTGTGAAGAAATCTGAATGTGCAAAGCCTTCTGGCAAGGCTCACAGGCAGACTGTACAGACTGTGGGACAGTTTGTATAGCAATAGTCTGCACCGGAAGTTTGCATCAACCCGTGCTTTTGGTTAAAATACCCTATCAAGAAAGACATCCCTATACATTTAGTTGGTAGGGTTGTTTTTGAGGGACTTGTTCTGAAATGACTGCAGTTTGTAATAAGTGGGACAGGGAAACCCATGACTTTGACTGCAGTGTCACTGAACAGCTGCAGTGTGAGAAAAGCCCTGCCTGCCAAAGTTCGACTGCTGCCAACACTGAAACTAACCCCATGACTTTATAATTCTCATTAGCTGTAAAGGGAGAGAATGTGTACATCTACAGGCATTACAAAATGTTTTGAGTTTTTGTATATAGCTCAACATATGCATGATTTAACTGCATACATACCCTGTTAACATACAGTATAAATAGGGAGTGCCTTCCAAAAACACACTCCAGAGTTTGTGACATTCTCTCAAGGAATATCAATTAACAGTTGATGTAACAGAAACATATCATGCTAGGAGTGCTTTACCTTAGATGAACCCATCTTCCTTTTCTTACCTTGGTCCTCCCATTAATTATATAGTTCTGAAGCTCGCTGGCACAGTACATGATAACCTTGTCAATCCTGGACATGAGGAGCCCAGTGTTTTTACAGCTGGGCTTCTTCCCTTCCACACAGGCTACCTAATCCCCTTGAATATTCTTAGAGGGGATAGAGTTGTTCTGTTTGTCTGTCTTCAGAACGTTGCCATCCTCCTGGTACTATGGCAGGTTTTCACTGTTGTCCCCATCTCATCTCCATTTCTTTTAACTAAATAGAATGAGTTTTACTCTAGGTAGTATATTTGGTGTGAAAGAATATTGAACATACTGAGAAAAAGTGAGTCACTGTGGATGGGGCTGAAATTACACACACGGAGGCCAAGGAAGAAGAGTTTTTGTTTAAGATGATTGTGACGCTTGGACAGCTGGTTCTGATTACTCTATGATTTTTGTAAAATGAAAATATAGTGTGATTGTCTGTCATGAGAATTGCTGTGCTCCTGGATGACCCCCCCCCAGGTTTCACTTCAAAATACAGGATATGTTAAGCAGCAGATCTCTGTAATACAATTAACTTCTCAGTTTGCTTTGAAAGCTAGGAAGTGGAATATCCATTTTATGACGTCCTCAGGAAGCCCAGTTAAATTGCACCTAGTGTCACAAAGCACATTACACCTCAGGGAGATCTGGCAGTTAGTCATAAAAAGTCCTTTGATGTGTTTGAGAAAGGAAACTGCTCATGGATCAAAGGGACTGAGGAATCAGTCTTAATTAAGAGTATCATCATTTGGAAAATGAGTTTTGCTGAAGTCACAGAATTTAATACCTCTTGATGGGACTTCCTGTTTTGTGTGTGTGTGTGTGTATATATATATATATATATTTATATATATAGATATATATATTTATATATATATTTTTTATATATATATCCTGAAAAGGAGGAGCTAGATGATGACATCATGGAGAAGGCAGGTTCAAAACAGTGTTTTAATTATGCTTTGACCGACCTTGAGAGACACACATCTTTGAACTCCGAAAAAGCAACATCTGGCACTGTTAGAAGGTATACATTAGAAAGACAAGTCTAAGTGTACTGTGGTAGGAGATTTTGTTTGTATTCATAACCTTGTTTTTTTTAAGTGATTGTATGGTTTTGTGATATATTGTTCTGTATTTACATTTTAAATATTTTTTTATCTATTTTAAGTAAAATCTCTTATTTTAAGAGACTACTTGGTGTGCCTTTGAAATTCTTTCTTTGACAAGTGAAGCATATATGGTTAAAGCTGACACTATGCGTAAGCTTACAGGTAATACCAAACTGGGAAAAGGTAAGAGTTTATTCTGAGGTCTTTCATAGAGTTTTTAAGGGTTCATTTTGTACACCTGGTTAGGTGCCCATAGGCAAAATATATCTTGCCCCCCTGAAAAGCAGAATTATCTGAGCCTGTACATTGGGTACACTAGCAAGAGGTTCACAGTTTGAATCCCTCCAGAACTTGAGACCAAAGGTTGATTCGAACCCACAAAACAGGCAGGAGGCTTACCCTGTTTCTGTTCCTGTTTACAGTACTGCGCTCGGAGGTTGGCACTGTGGGAGCAGAGGGCCTGACCTGCTGAGTGGGGTTGTTACAGATTGGGTGACAGCAGTGTACATAGTTTGGTATTACAAGCTTTTATCATTCAATGTGTCAGCTTGATACTGTCAGCTCACTTGCAAAAAAAGAAAAGGCAGTGATTTATTTTTAAAAGGAAACATAACTATATCACTTGGCTTACAGTCAAGTTCCTACCTATTTTATTTTTTTTTCTAAAGTGCAAGTCAGAGTAGCCATATTTAGGGAAGAAGATGGCTTCCAACTTCAGTGGACACACTGTAGACTACTTAAAGCAGTTGTGCAGGGACAGAGGAGGCCCATACAAGGTGAAAGTCACCAAACAGAACCTCGTGGATGCCCTGATGGTATCGTATACCCGGAGCATCGAGTCACAGACAGTGACTGTAAATGACCGAACCTTGAGTGTGGAAGGGCTAGTGGCCAGTGCAGTGTCCAGATCCAATGAGGAGGGCAACAGGGCCAGTGCCAGCGATGGGCCATAGCAGCAGGGGAAGGTCCCCAGCATTCTGGAGCCAGAAGTGCTCAAGCTGCAGATTGAGTTGTGCAGAATGGAGTTAGAGTTCCAGAGGGAGGCAGAGTGAGAATGCTGAGAGGCAGAGTGAGAACAGCGAGCTGCAGAGGAGAAGAGGGAGCAAGAACAGCACACTGCAGAGGAGAAGAGGGAGTGAGAACATCGAGCTACAGAGGAGAAGAGGGAGCAAGAACGGCGAGAGGCAGACCATGAGGAGTGTGAGCGCCAGAGGCAACATGAACTGGAGAAGCTACGACTCCAACCCCCAGCACCAGAGCAGGTAAGTGGCTTGGGTTTAACTGGGACTACAGGACTGGGTTGCAAATTGAATTCCAAATTGATAGCCGAATTTAAAGAGGGGGAAGATATGGATGCCTTTTTAAATTCTTTTGAAAAAGTTTGTATTCAGGCTAAAATTCCTAGAGAGTCCTGGAACTTCCAGTTATCCCCGCTACTTGCTGGGAAAGATCGGGATGCATTGGGTCAAATGGACAATGAGGACAGTAATGATTACAGCAAACTTAAAGCTGCACTGTTAAAAAAATTTGAATTAACTGCTGAATCATACAGAGCTAAATTCTGTAAGCTCAGGAGAAGCCCTGACATGAGCTATGAGGAGCTAGCCATGAAACAACATCAGTTTTTAAAACGTTGGTGGGAAGGAATTGAAGCAAACTCTGTTGACAAAATTGAAAATGTGATTCTGTTAGAACAGTTTTTCTGGGCATGCCCAGCAGAGCTGAAAACCTGGCTGGAGGACCGAGATCCCAAAACAGTGCAAGAGGCTGCTGAACTCTCGGACCACTATGCCAAGAGCAGACCTGTTCTGAGAGCAAATGGGGTGGGCATGACAGTGCAGAATGGGAAATGCGCGCCTTCAGGGCAGCTAAAACCCCCACTGCCTCCACCAAAACCAGTTAGCCCCAGGTTTCAGAGAAAAGATTTCTCTGAGAAAAGAAATGAATGTTGGTTGTGTAAAGAAACTGGGCATATTGCCAGACAGTGCCCCAAATGGATGAGCAGTGTGCAAGGTGGTGCTAGGAAGGAAGTGGTTTGTTTGTGCGTCCCTGGAAGCATGCCTGTGAACATGAGGGAACACATGCACTCAGTTATGGTGAATGGTGTGCAGACGCAAGGGTTAAGGGACACCGGGGCATCCCACACACTGGTAAAAGGGGATCTGGTACAGCCTGGTCAGCTTATACCCAATAAATATGTCACTGTACAAGACTTTACTGGTGGGGAGAAAACACTGCCTTTCGCTAGTATTCTCCTAGACTGGGGTGAAACGGGGGAAACTGTGCAACAGGTGGCTGTAGCCAAAACGTTAGCAGTGGATGTCATCCTTGGCATCAGTCCTCAACAAAGACACACCTGGACAAAGATCCTTCTGCTATCGGGCCCCTCTATGGCAGAACAGTCTACTGTCCTCCATCTCCATGACCCATAGTCTCAGCCTATTTAAGTCAGGTCTCAAAACCCTACTCCTTGGCTCAGCAACCTGTGACTGTAATTAATCCCACACACATACTGTTGCCACCTCCCCACCATAGTTACAGAGACAATTGTTACACATGAGCCTACTCTATCCCTGTAAATTATCCAGTAGCAAATGGTTAGTCTGATGCCACCCTCCCCTCCTATGTCACTCACTATCCAGCTATTGCGACTCTGAGTCCTTCAGGATCCTACGAAACTGTATCCTGTATAAGCACTGACAAGGGAACTTCTGTATGCTCCCAGCTGATGTAATCCACAATATAAGCTAAAACCAGGACTATCGGTCCTTGTATTATTACAATATAATTGTATATTTGTGATACCTGTATAAATCTTATTCTTATATTTTTACTCTGTATTTTTACTTTTATTAATGTGGAGCCTTTGCAAATGAGTCTATGACTCAAAGGATTGTAATTCTGATTCTATTCAATAAACAATAAACAATTTACAACAGGGGATGGTATGTGCAGTTACCCGTAGCCAAGCGGCAAGGGAAAACTATAGTTCCCTGAACCCCACAGAAGCCATTGTGGAAACCACTGAGAGGCTGGTTCCCCAGCCTGTGTCTCCAGATAGGGAGACCAATGAAAAGGGGGTAGAAATTTCTCCAGTAGCAATTAACCACACAGCTATGGAAGGTTACTCCGAAGGGGGGGGTGACCCATTGTCAGAGGGTTAGGATTGACAGTGATCCTGAGTGGCCCTGATGCTAGTGCTAGGAACCCTAATTTAGAGACAGAAGGGGACCTGTCCCATGCCTTGGGAATGTGTGAGGGGTTTGCAGCTGCTCAGAGAAGTGACCCTAGTCTAGAGAAGCTGAAGGCTTGGGCAGACTCTGATGGAACACAGGGAGGTGACGGCAGACATAAGGTTTATTGGGAAAATGGACTGATGTATACTCAGGCTGTGCAGACAGATGGAGGGGTGCTTGGCAGGCAGCTTGTCGTTCCCCAGGGGTATCATGAGCAGTTGCTCAAGATTGCACATGATATTCCCTTGTCTGGTCATCTGGGAATCATGTGCAGTATGCAGCGATTGACCCAGAATTTCTATTGGCCTAACTTCACCCAGCAGGTGAAGGAGTATTGCAGGTCTTGTCACCGGTGCCAAGAAATAGGGCAGGAGGGCAAGAAAACCCAAGCTGCTCTGATTCCATTGCCTATAGTGGTGGAGCCATTCCGGGGGGGGGGGGGATGGATATTGTGGGGCCTTTAAATACCCCCAGCTCCTCAGGGAAGAGATTCATCCCAACTGTGGTGGATTATGCCACCCAGTACCCAGAGCCAGTCGCCCTATCCTCACTGAGGACAGACAAAGTGGCAGATGCCTTACTTGGGATTTTCTCCCATGTTGGGTTTCCGCAGGAGGTAATCACGGATCGAGGGGGTTCCTTCATGTCGGACCTGATGAAATGTTTATGGGAGAAGTGTGGGGTGGTGCAGAGATGCACGACACTGTATCACCCACAAGCCAATGGGCTTGTGGAAAGATTCAGTGGTACCCTGAAGTCAATGCTCCAGGCATTTGCTGAACAGCATGGGAGGGACTGGGAGACATACCTTCCCTACCTGCTTGCATATAGGGAGGTGCCCCAAGAGTCAACAAGATTTTCTTCCATCAAACTCTTATATGGAGGCCGGGTACATGGGCCCCTAGACTTTATCCAGGAGGAATGGGAAGGCAAGCACGCCACCCAGGGATCTCCCATAGTGGATTATGTCCTTAGGTTTAGGGAAAGGCTTAAGGAGCTTATGGGGACAGCCCAGAGCAACCTGGCAGCCACCCAACAGAAACAAAAAGTGTGGTACAACTGCAGAGCCAGAGCTCGCTTGTACATGGTGGGTCAGGAAGTCATGGTCCTTATTCCATTCCGGAAAGACAAGCTGCAGGATGAGTGGGCAGGACCGTACAAAGTGGTTAGGAAGGTAAATGACATTAACTATATTATAGAGTTACCTGACCGAAGGCAGACAGAAAAGATGTACCTTGTCAACATGATGAAGCCATATGCTAATAGGGCTGACATGATGTTTGCAGTGTGTAGTCCTGGGGAGGGGATGGACGAAGGAGAGCCGCTTCTGGACTTGTGGGAGTCCTCTGTGGAGGCAGTAAAATTGCCTCCCCAGCTGGCCCCAGACCAGATTCAGGAAGTAAGGGAGGTATTGGCAGACTTTGCCCCATTATTTAGCACCAAGCCTGGACTAACCCCCTTAGCGATGCACGATGTGAAGACAGGGACACAGATGCCCATATAGCGGACAGCATATCGAGTGTCAGAGGCTGTCCAAAAGGGCATTAGGAGGGAAGTGGAGGAGATGCTGGATTTAGGGGTAATCCAGAGATCCCACAGCCCCAGGGCCTCACCCGTAGTCCTTGTGCCCAAGCCAGATGGCTCTACTCATTTCTGTGTGGACTATCATGGACTGAATACAGTCACAAAGTCAGACACCCACCCGATGCCCCGGACAGACAAACTCCTGGGCAAGTTGGGAGGGTGGCGACCTTCTTTACGACCATTGACCTGACCAAGGGGTATTGGCAGGTAGAGTTGACATACAGAGGTAGGGAGAGGTCGGTCTTCATCACTCCAATAGGCTTATTTGAATTTAAAGTAATGCCTTTTGGAATGAAGAACGCCCCACCACTTTCCAAAGGTTGGTGAACCAGGTGTTAAATGGTGCTGAGGAGTACGCTGTGGTGTACGTGGATGACATTGCCATCTTTAATGCCAGCTGGGAGGAACACCTATCCCACCTTAGGGAAGTGCTGGGCAGGATACAGAGGGCCAGGCTCACTGTCAAAGCAGAGAAGTGCCAGGTGGCCATGGGAGAAGTGGCATACTTAGGGCATGTTGTAGGCCAGGGACAGCTCCATCCTAACCAAATAAAAATAGAGATGATACAGGCGTGGCCCATACCAGAAATGCAGAAGCAGGTCAGGAGTTTTCTAGGGACAGCAGGGTACTATAGGAAATTTGTACCCAATTACAGTGCCCTGGCTGCTCTCCTATCTCCTATCTGACCTGGTAAAGAAAAGGATGCCAAAGAAAATTACCTGGGACCCAGCCTGTGAAAAAGCCTTTACCAGTCTGAAGGAGGTTTTGACAAGTCCTGACTATAGCAAACCCTTTAAAGTTCAGACTGACACCTCAGACGTGGGAATTGGGGCAGTACTGAGTCAGACACCCAGCCAAGGGAAAGATCACCCGGTAGCATATCTGAGTAAGAAGTTACTTCCCAGGGAGCAGGAGTACTCCACTGTGGAAAAGGAGTGTCTTGCCATAGTGTGGGCCCTAAAGAAGTTGGAGCCATACTTGTATGGGCAGCATTTTGTGGTACAAACTGACCACAACCCCCTGGTTTGGCTGATGCAAATGGGGAAGAATAATGGTAGATTGTTAAGATGGAGTCTTGCTTTGCAAGGGTATGACATGACAATTCTACATAGGGCTGGAGTGAAAAATCAGAACTCAGATGGGTTGTCTCGCATCTATGAAGAGTGAACTGATTTGGGAAGCTTATCCCATGCAGGGGATAGAGCCCCCAAATTCAGTCTAGATAGGGAGGATTGTGACGCTTGGACAGCTGGTTCTGATTATTCTATGATTTTTGTAAAATAAAAATATAGTGTGATTGTCATAACCCCCCAGGTTTCACTTCAAAAGACAGGATATGTTAAACAGCAGATCTCTGTAATACAATTAACTTCTTAGTTTGCTTTGAAAGCTAGGAAGTGGAATATCCATTTTATGATGTCCTCAGGAAGTCCAGTTAAATTGCACCTGGTGTCACAAAGCACATTACACCTCAATGAGATCTGGCAGTTAGTCATAAAAAGTCCTTTGATGCATTTGAGAAAGGAAACCGCACATGGATCAAAGGGACTGAGAAATCACAGTCTTAATTAAGAGTGTCATCATTTGGTAAATGAGTTTTGCTGAAGTCACATAATTTAATACCTCTTGATGGGACTTCCTGTTTTGTGTGTGTATGTATATATATATATATATATATATATAGATATATATATGTATATGTATTTTTTTGTGTACATCCTGAAAAGGAGGAGCTAGATGATGACATCTTGGAGAAGGCAGGTTCAAGACAGTGTTTTAATTATCTGTGATTGACCTTGAGAGACACACATGTTTGGACTCCAAAAAAGCAACATCAGGCACTGTTAGAAGGTATACATTAGAGGGACAAGTCTAAGTGTACCACGGTAGGAGATTTTGTTTGTATTTATAACCTTGTTTTTTTAAGTGATTGTATAGTTTTGTGATATATTGTTCTGTATTTACATTTTACATATTTTTTATCTATTTTAAGTAAAACTTCTTATTTTAAGAGACTACTTGGTGTGCCTTTGAAATTATGTCTTTGACAAGTGAAACATATATGGTTAAAGCTGACACTGTACATAAGCTTACAGGTAATACCAAACTGGGAAAAGGTATGAGTTTATTCTGAGGTCTTTCATGGAGTTCTTAAGGATTCATTTTGTACACCTGGTTAGGTGCCCGTAGGCGAAAGATATCTGCCCCCTCCCGAAGAGCAGAATTATCTGAGCCTGTACATTGGGTACGCTAGCAAGAGGTTCACAGTTTGAACCCCTCCAGAACTTGAGACCAAAGGTTGATTCGAACCCACAAAATAGACAGGAGGGTTACCCTGTTTCTGTTCCTGTTCACAATACTGCGCTCGGAGGTTGGCACTGTGGGAGCAGAGGGCCTGCCTTGCTGAGTGGGGTTGTGACAGTGGAGTCTGCAATGGAAGAAATTGACACAGAGCCAAAGAGAGTCCAGTCCCCCTTGTCAGTAGGAGTCTGAGGAAATTAGGTGGGCAGAATAGACATGGGAGCCCAAAGGAGTTCCCCCTTCGTTGGCAGGAGCTGCGACCAGTGAGGGAAGGGTGACTAGAGAGTTTTTACATTCATTGCTATGCATATATGCATGCATAATTTAAAGATGAGATCAGGGGAAGGGAGCAGTGGAAATGGCACTGACCTAGGAGCGTTGGGGGGGGAGGGAGAATACACTGTTTCCTGCAAACTCTACTTGTGCTGCAACTCCACTCTGCACAGAGCAAACATGTGTGATGCGTTCAGTTTCTGGTAATGCTCCTAGGCCCCCTTTTTTCTCTTCTTCTCCCATTTGCCATATGTCAGCACATCTCTCACTATGCAGCCATTAAAAGCCTTTTCTGGCTTCTCAGTATCTGGTTGTAACTGACCTGTTGCTTGGCTACCTCCTGTTTCCAACATTTTGAAGAAGACAGCCAAGCAAGTATCTGATTAGCTTATGGTGAAAGCAGTTATTCCTTCATTTTAATACAGCTTCACATAGGCCCATAGATTTAGTGCCCCACAGTTTAAATGATTTGTAGTGTATGGTGGAATGCTGTTCTGGATGGAATTCTACCCCTAGAATAGGCTTGTTGTGTTGTGATAGCTATGTCACAATGTTTTTGTGCTGCATTAGAAATGTCACTACTGCTGCACAAGAAGATAGAATGTCCCCGTACATGTGCATTATTAAATCCTCCACACTTCAGAAAATGGTCGCAGTGGTGAGAGCTGGCCCAGGAATGAGTGCCGACAGAAAACAAAAGGGTACAGTAAAGACACAGTCTTATCATAATGGGTGCCCATACATTATAAAAGACTGTGTAAGGCGGCCCGGTGGCACTGAGGGCTGAGGCGCTGGTTGCCTTACCTTGCACTATGCCGGCGACCCATGTTCGGGAACAAGCTCAGGCCACCAGAGGTCGGCAGGGGAGGAGAGGGATCGAGCGTCTGAGGACTGCTCTCCTTCTCTGGGGAGGGGGGACACCAGCAGTTCAGTGCTCGACTGGCCCCTGGCGGAGGCTAAGGGGCTGGCACACTGAAAGCTACAACATGGGGGTAGACCAGGCAGACGCTCGGAGGGGCATGTACAGGAGCATGCGTGCTTGCTCCTTGGGCGTCATTGCACGCCTTGTCTAGGGGATCCAAAAACAGGAGGAAAAATGAGTACTGATGAGGCATAGTGATGGTCGGTCCCTGCAGGTGCCGCCCCTGCAATGGGGCAGTAACCCTTCCAGCACCGGATCCGGAGTTAGGCGGGTTGAGGGGTTCCCCACCACCCCACCACGGGAGGTACACTGTGGGGCAGCTGGAAGGGTAGGCTGTGAGTGGGGGACTGGGCTGGGTGAATCCGACTGGATGTAGAGCCTCCAGGGACCAGGTGGATAAAGAAATTAACAGCAAAAAATAAAAGACTGTGTATCATACACATACAAGGCTCTGTTTCAATCTCGAGGTTTCTGTGGTAACAAGACCTCTTGAGCTGCACTCTTGAGGTCTCTTGTTAGCATGGAAACCTCTTGATTGAAACATAGCCTTATTGTATATGATAGCTCATTCACAATCCTGTATGTTCATGTTTGTTAATGAAGGCAGTCCTGTTCTGGTATAGCAAATGCTTAACTGGGACAACTTAATGTCACACTCATTGTCCCTTTAATCAGGTTCACATATTTTAACCAGAATCTTCTGGCACTCATTGAATAGTGTATTACTTTTGGAAAATTACTTACTAGATAATTTCTGATAATGTCATCACTACTAAAACAACAGTTCAAGTTATGCTTGCAATTTTGATTCACACCGTTTTAGTTTGTTGTACTACATTAGTCTCTCTTCATTATACATATATGTATACATATAAAAGATAAAAATATTTTATTTTAATGGGTTCACCACAATATAACCCAGACAGACCATCTTAGGGTAGCTGGTTCATTCCACTGGGGTGTCAAACAGACGAGGCATACTGATGAGTCCTGGTAGGACGAAACACGTGTCTATGTCATCTGTTAGCACTCTTTGCAAATCGTGTGAGAGGCCTTTTGGCACCATGCAATTCTGCTTAAAGTTGAACCAGCATAACATTCTGTGGTGATTTGCATATGCAGCCCATGATACTTTGCATTGTGTAGGCATGTGTGATTTTTGTATTTTATATACATATATATGTGTGTGTGTGTATATGTGTATATATATATATTTTCTTTCTTTCTTTCTTTCTTTCTTTCTTTCTTTCTTTCTTTCTTTCTTTCTTTCTCTTTTCAGCTCTGCTTTACAGTTTGTCTTTAGATTTTAAATCATTTAAAATCTTTATGAAATCTAACTACCATCAAGTTTTTAGCAGCATTCTCAGTTTTTCTGGAACACCGCACTGCTTGACTTCACTGTTTAGTCGTGGAGCTGGACTAGCCAGCAACATACATGTTTCCTTGATCTTATGTTACAGTATAGACACTTGGTCTAATGCAGGCCTACAGAATTGAAGTTTCAGTAAGACAGTGTTGTAAGACAAAATGCTAGAACTGGATTCGTTGGAAACCAGACTAGAGAGCAGGGATCAACATTTGGGGGTAGGGATGGCTCCAGTGGGAGGTGAGCATGCGGGACTAAAACCCTCTCAGGTTCTACTTTTGCATTAAATAATTCCATTATTGTCCTTGTTTTGGACTGATACTGAGCTGTAGTATGACCTCACTCCCTTTCCCTACTGCTTTATAGGTCTGGAACATCCCCTGACTTCATTTTTTTGTGTGTGTGTTTGGGGGGGGGGGGGTTAGGTGTGCACATTATTAAGGGAATACCTTTTTTATAACATGAGGTTTTAGTTTAGTTTATTGGTGGGCTTTTGCCATATCCATACAACTTCTAAGATATACCTGTACACACTCAAATATACAAAATTAAAAACCAAGGGAAGGAGAAATAACTACTGTCTATAATGCAAATTATCTGTGCAATACCATACCGCAATTATAATACAGTATGTGCCACTAATATAATCCATGCTTAGTCAAACGGTCTCTTATGTGAAACAGTTTTCTTTTGAAAAAACCTTTTCAGTAACACTATGTACAGTATCAAAACCTAGTGCTATGTTAACTTGTTGTCTGCTGCTATCCCCTCAAGACACACCCATGAAAACAAAATGCTGCATGTCCTGAGATTATTCCAGTAAGAGTAGTTTCAAATAAATACATTGCTATTAATATAGTCTTAAGGATGCATAAATTTTTAAATCTTTAAGTAGTAAGAGATTATACCTGCTGAGTGCAGGATGTAAACAGTTCTACAGTTTGAAGGAGGCGGATTAATATCTAAAAACTCTTGGCGTGCTAAAACATTCACTGTGTTACAATTATAATATAAATCCAAGGTTCCATATAAAAGTTATACACCAAAGTGTATTAGAGGTACCTTCAGTTGTATTAAAAAAAGTATACTGGATGTACCTAAGGTCTGCACTAAATACAGGCAAGCTGCTTTTTTAGTGCAATGCACCAATCCTTCTTGGCAAACTAATGGCTTCTGTGAGTTTAAACTAGTTTCAGAATTGGCTTTTTTTGGCATTGTTGGACTTGTGTTAGTGAATGTGTCTGTTTTTACCTGACAGACATTTGTTGTGATGTACTGTAGCTTGACTTTACACTACTCTGTGGAAATTGTGTCTGTCTATATTTAAGGATGTGTTTCTTTTTTCATAATTTTGAACTGTAAGTTGCATCTTTTCTACAGGACATCCGCACAAATGAGCTCTGCTCAAGGATCTATCCTGAAATAAATGAACTAATCAAAATACCAAGGTAAAAATATAAAACCCAATGATAATATCAATTTGATACTTGTAACAGTTTCTAAGAACTGTTGCGCATGAAAAAAGATCCAGACAGTTACGCGAGCATTACTGCTTCATTTCAAATTGGCTGGCAGATAGCAGGTAAAAATGGCAATATGTGCTCTAAGGTGACCTAAAAAATGCTTCCTGAAAGGCTGGCCCAGTGGCGTGGTGGGTTGAGACATCAGTGCCTCCCTGCTGACACACCAACGACCCGAGTTCAGGAACAGACTCGAATCGCTCGGGAGCTTGACTGGGGAGTGAAGATTGAGCATCCATAGGACAGCTCTCTTTCCTCAGAGTGGGGGTTCCCATGACCTGCTGCTTGACTGCCTCCTGGAGGAATCCATATGGCAGTGCATGTGTAGTTTCCCAGTTTGGACAAGGGTCAGCATACAGAGTACTGGGGGCACCTCCGCGGATGTGGAGCACACACGCCATGCTCATTGCATGTCTGGCCATGCCCAGGGAGAAAAATCAGGAGGAAAAATGAAGGAAGGGCTTAATGATGCCCACCCAGTGCCATCGGCCCACCTGGTCTCGTGAAGAGATATGGTGGAGACACGGGATGGCATAGTGAACTTGGGACCAGGCTGATACAGCCATCCAGCCCACAAAGGAGGAAATAAAAAGCATTTATAGAAAAAAAAATGCTTCCTGAAGGGCCTGGCCAGTGGTGCTGAGGACTGAGCCCCTGAACACCACACCTTGCTTTACACCGGTGCCCCGAATTCAGGGTTGGCTGGGGGGGGGGGGGAATTGAGTGACCAAGGGACTGCTGTCTTCTCCTGGGAAGGAAGGGTTTGCTTGCCCAGCCTTTGACTGCCACCAGATGGAGGCCAGGTGGTAGTGTGAGTTAGGCTGGCATGACAGGGAGGGGCTGTGGCCTGGTGATGCATACATGCCTCCACACACATGCTGCACATCAGTCACAGTAGGGAATTGGGAGAAGAGTGGAAAAGGGAGCTGGGGCTTAATGAAGCCCTGCACGTCCATCTGTGGACTGGTGTTGTCACCCAGGATCACCTTGGTTCAAACTAGATATGTGTTTTGTGAGGGGGGGGACGGCCCTCTCTCCCCTGACTCTGCCATGGGGGTGGGAATTGTGTGGGTGCCGGACTCAAAGGTAAGGTGCCAGGGGATGGGATCATGGGGAGAAGAGTAGAAAAAGGGAGCTGAGCCTTAATGAAGCCCTGCACATCCATCCTTGGACCAGTGCTCTTGCCCTGGACCACCTTGGCTCAAACTGGATATGTGTCTTAGGGGGCAATGATGGTTCTTCCTCCCCTGGCTCTGCCATGGGTGGGGGAATCATGTGGGTGCCCGATTGAAAGGTAAGGTGCTGGGGGAGGCCTCCGCTGGTCTTCACGACAGGACAGGGTTGACAAGCAGCCCCAGTCATCCCACAGGAGAAAAACCTATATGAAAAAAGAAATGCCCCTGAAAAGACCTTAGGTCATTGGCCAAGATGGATCTAAAAAATAAACAAAATATATCCATTGTAAAATATAATTAAGTGATTAATAACATTTATTAAATAAAAAGGAAATCAAGTGCAAGTAAAACATACTCCAGTGTTACCATAGTGTTTACTAACACAGGCCTCTGCCATGAGAAATGCAGTCAGTGCTCATTTTTTTAACATTTTATTTATTGCTTGTATCAACTGTATAAGAAACAAAACCTAAAACAGGATAGATAGTAAAAAAAAAAAAATTGTTACACTCCAGTTTGAGAAGATCATACAATGTGAAGAATATCCATCCTTTAGTTACAGCGTTTTAAGGGGAAATCAGCAAATAAAACAGAGAGCGAAAGTGATTTTTACAGGTTTCTGCAAAACACTGCTGTCAGCATTGGATGGACTTAAATCTCATAAAATACCCCCCAAAACTGGAATTTCTGGACATTCCTTTCTTTATTACTGAAGACATATGCATGAAAACAGGCTCTTCACACCTTAGACTTCATCTGTCCCCATTTGTTATCCTGCTTTGAAGCTGCAACCCTCTCTGAGCTCAGAATCATGTGCATGCAAAAGGTTTTGATGTCACAAGCACAGGATTATGACTTTGCAGGTGTTAGCAATGGGAACAGATAGAGTCTAAAGAATTTTTTTTTTTTCAATTCTTTGGTAACCAGGTAAGGCCCACTAGGCACAAGTGCCTGTTCTCAGGGGTGAACTAGGAACACTGGGGCGGTTAAGTGACTTGCTCAGAGGCACACACAGTATGCAAGTGGAGATTGTGTGAATCAAACCCAGGTCTGCTGGATGTATAAAGACCATTCATCACTCATTATTCTAACCTGTAGGCTGTATTGCCAGCCTAAGTTGTTTTAATGAAAATAACTTCAGTAAAAAGGAATGGTAGGTCTGGAAATTCATATTTTGAGGGAGTGGTGCAACTGAGTTCTACTGATGCTAACTGGGAATGTTGTACTGGAAACCGGTAAACCAAGCTAAGCATCACTGAGACCAAATGCTATCAATGCCATATCATTTAAAACATGAGTTAACAAATTGATTATAGTGACCCTTACTGGTCCTATTCTTGGGTTACAAAGCCTTGGCACCCCTAGTACACATTTTCTGTGAGCTTTCTTAGCCATCTAACTCTATTTATATAGAGTGAAATGTGAAATCCTATGTATCAAGCTGTTTTGTTTTGTTTTATTTGGGTAAATTCATAGAGCATAGCTCATTTACAATGACACCCATCAGCTGTTCAAATAAAAAGGAGAGTTACAAGTTACAAATCGCAAAATTACCTAAAAGTTACAAAAGAAAAAAAAAAAAAAAGACAAACATAAATGTATTTTTACATACACTCAGGTCCAGACAGTATTTAAATACGTCATAAACATAATGTGACCAGTGTAAGATCCAGAACTAGTATCCCATCGTATCCATTTAGGTTACCTGGGTCTGTTGCATGATATATCCACCCTCAATTCCCGACTCTGCTGAGGTGTACCCCTGATTTGAAACCATGGTCAGGGATGTGCAGGCATTGTTGTTGAGGTATAGGTCAGGAAGCATAGGCAATCCAGGAGAAGTTATAACATTTACAAGTAGCATTTTATTATTATCAATAACAATAAAACAAACAAAAAAAACATTTTGCAGGATAGCTCTTATGCAAGCAGTTCAAACATAACAAAGTCCTTCCTCTGATGGTATTTCTAAATCTCTCTCTCTCTCTCTCTCTTTCCAACAAAAGATTGCTGTCTTTATATACAATGTCTTTTCCTGGCAGTTAACTTCTGTATCCTGAGCTTGTTAACTCTCCTGTTTAACAAAATGTCCCCAAACTTTGTCAGTTTCTTTCCTTGCAGGTGCAGCAAAATAGAACACTGTGTCCCAAAACTGATCTCCTGTTGACAACTCTACAAATGTACTGGGGGTGGTCAAATTGCATCTCATGGTTAACTCCCTGAGTTCCAAATAGCTTTTTGCAGTCATTTCAACACTACAATTATATACCTTGGCAAACAAAGGGATCGCAATTTTCACATAAAGATCTACATGCATTCCTATAACCACAGATAAGCAAGGGGGAAGAAAAGACAGAAACAGCAAGAAACAGAAAGTGAAAGCAAGGAGATAGTGGGAGGGGGAGAATCATGAGACTGTCAGAGTGATCAGTTCCTAGGCCTCACAAGAAAACATGATTGCGCAATCAGACAGACAAGAGACAGAAAAGGAGAGGATAGAGCAAATCCTTGCTTTTAGCTTCCTCCCCATAACAAATGGGACAAGGTCTTATTCAACCCTGTCACAGTCATCTCCCCGCTACCCAGTCCACAGTAATGTAGTGCTGGAGCCGTCTACTGCAGTGCAGGAAGCACATTTAAAATTTATACCATCAGTTATACTGATCACCCAGAGTAGGCTCTTATAGGGAATTTTCTGATCATCTATGTTCATGGTCTGCACCGGGTAATGCATTTTCTATTATGCACATTTCATTTATACATTTTGTGCATATGCACAAATAACTTCTGTGTAGTAAAATTTATAGTGCTGCAGCATTTTGAGTGTACCCACTTTTTTTTCTGGTTATATGGTTTTGAAGTGGGGAACCTTTTGAAGGTTGAAGTGCAGGGGTGTTCCTCATGGATTAGGCTCATTTTGAAGCCCCAATACTTACATACCCAAAGAGTTGCATCATTTATTGTGAGCACAGCACGTGCCACCTGTTAGGCTTGTGCATATAGCACTCCCTTTGTGCATCAAAAACTGTGCAGAATAAAAGAAAACACTTTATGTTGCAGGTGTCATTTTGAGACTCGCATGGCCCTTCACAACAATGTTTCAGTAAGGCATTAAACCTATTAGCTTTTAATAAAAAAAAAGAGATAGAAACCCTCACAATCAGGCACTGGAAAAATATATACATAAAAATAAGTGATCAGTCGATCTGGCAGTTCCCCTAGAAATGGAAAACAGTCCTTCATATTGCAAGGTGACTTACAGAACCCCACTCCAAGAAACCCACGATTGTCTATTAGCTGCAAAAGTCAAATATACAGTGTCCATAGTCTAAGGGTGAGTGCGAAGCCAAGGGGGGCATTCGGTGAAACGTCAAACTTCTGCTATTTTTTGCCAACCAAAGCTGGTCTGAATATTGGTGTCTTCATTTCCTGCACCCCTTGATCTAGAAGACCTGGCAAGAAGATGAAGGGTCTGTTGGCCATCGACTGCAGCTCTCGCTCTACACAGAGCCATGTGGTATTCCTTCACCACATTGGAATCCTCACTCCCAGTACCTCAGGAATTCCATCTTTTCAGAACAGATGCAGGGTCACCATTGTCCGTATCTTTGAGAATCAGGAGGATTTTGACATTAGCTGAACACACAGTGTGCTCTAATTGTTCAAGCTGAGATTTAAGTACGGATTGTTCCTTTTTTCCATAATTTCTTCATGTCCCCTTCTCTGTCGGCCCCCTTTATTTATTTATTTGAAAGAGTTTCACCAGGAAAGACAACAATGAGCCAAAGGCTTGTTTCCAGATGCGTTCCGGGGGGAAGGGGTAGAGGTGTACAATAAGTAATATAAACACAACATAATACACAAAATACATACAATGAGAGAGACAAAGGTCATCAGCTAAATCCAATCAACAGCATCAAGGATAACAATAAAGGTGGTGTACCACACAGTGCAGAATAGAGACCAGTTACCATGTAAAGAATGGAGACAAGCGGGGCAAGAAGGATTAGAGAAAAATTAAACCAGTAAGAACAGCAAGGGTGACACTGGCAGAGGATGGATACATAGTACAAAAATAAAAATGTAAGAAGAGGACATGAGAGGTAGGGAGAGGAGGAGGACAGGTAGATAAAAACAAAGTTATGGATAAAAGGGGGAGAAAGTAGTGAGGATAGATCAGAAAAGGAGGAAAGAGAGAAAGGAGAAGAAACACTAATGACATTGGCTGGATGGGGCAATGTGGATTCAGAGGAGAGAAGTGAGGGAGCGCTTGGAGGTAGCTGATCAAATAGTTAGAGGAAGGGAGTTCCCGAGATTAGGAAGGTGGTACGAAAAACCAGACTGATCAGCTTGGGATTTTTGATAAGGAACTTGCAGTGAGCGGGGCCAAGAGGATCGAAGAGCATGTGAAGGGGAGGAATTAGGAGAGAGAAGAGAACTGAGGTATGTGGGGAGAGAAGCTAGCCAGACGTTAGAGACAAAAGAGGCACAGTGAGCAAGCCTGCAGTCACTTAAGGAAGGATGTGAGAGCTGGATGTAAATGGAACAGTAGTGGGTACGCAATGGGCAGGCCAAGGCGAAATGGCAAAAGGAGTGGAAAAGGGTATTCAACTGGGCGAGGGAAGTTTTAGGGTCAGCACCGTATACAATATCACCATAATCAAGTATAGGCATGATCATCTTAGAGATAATGTCATGATGTACAGCTAATAGGAAACTGCTTTTGTTTCTGTAGAGGGCGCCGAGCTTCGGGTGATGATTTTTGTAAATGGTGTCAATATGGTGGGAGAAGCTAAGGTGGCGGTCAAGCCAGATACTGAGGTGTTTAAATGAAGGAACATCATCAATAGGACACCCATCTAAGGTGTGGAAGGAGGGAAGGGAAGGAAATTTTGAGAGCTTTTGCCGAGTTCCACAACACATGGAAACAGTCTTTTAGCATTAAAGGTTAGTTGATTTACTCTGAACCAAGTCTGAACAGAGTTGAAATCAAGTTGTAATTTAGATGATCACTCGGCAGGAGAGGAACCAGAGGTTAATAGGACTCTTCTGCTCTCCACTTGCTCAGCGCCATCACCCACCATCTCTGGGGCATACCTTGGATCAGGTCCCCCCACAGATTGCCCATCATGGTGGGGCCAGTAGAGTGAGGTCTGTCCCCGCATTACAGTGTCCATATCCAAATGGAGCCAAGGCCCAGTTGATGATGCAGGGCCTGCAGTGAGTGGCAGCTTTATCCTGCCAGCAGGGTGCTTTTTCTCACATTTTTCCCCAACTTTGCCCATCTACCATAATGTCTAGTGGTGCTCCATTAGGCCTGGCATGCAGCAGTGTACCCATGCAGGGGAGGCAAGCTCCATGGCCAAAGCAGGAGTGGCTGATGTGTCAGAACCTGATGCCATCCCTCCCCAGGCTGGAAGCACTGCTGTGCAGCTGCGCCTTCCCAGAACTCGGGGCTGCCCCACCAGCTTCCTGTGCTTGCTTCTGAAGTCAGGTCACCAGCATGGGAATGAGCAGCACTATCCTCTGGGCCATCAGGTGGTCCCATTTGGCTTGGTCCATGACGGTAGTCATGGCCACCACTGAGGCTTTACTGGCTGTGGTTTGTGGACTCCTTTGCCATTGCAGTGAGCACATCAGTTTTGTTTTCAGCCATCACTAACTTCTTTGTAAAGTAGTCCAGTTTCTGCTTTGTTTTCTGCACAGATATGGTTAGGGCTGCAAGAGCATACTGCAAGGTTTCCAGATGGGACAGTGCTTGGTTGAAGCAGACTGGGTAGGTTGTACTCCAGCTGCTGTAATTGGCCACCCTGAGGCTTGATGAAACCCCGTTTGTTGGTGTTTCTTGAACATCCAATCTCAAATATTACTTCAAAATAACTGAAAAGCACTGTTCTCTACATTGGATAATATTAAAAACAAATAATGTATTGTTAATCTAGGAAGGCTCAGACACAAGATCACACAAAAAATGAAGCTTCAGGCTGGACTGTTAGCCCCACCCCGCCCCACCCCCAACAAGTCAGTACTCATTCAGTGCTTTATGATTGGTGTTCTCTGCTCAGTGTGTTGGCCCAATGTTCATGACTGATTTTATGCACAGAATTTATATGGAACACTGGAAATACCATCCAAAAAAGTAAATCACAGTACCCAGCTTCTAGAATTACTATGGCTTATCTACTTGGCTTATTTGCTACTTCCTTTTACGGAAAGTGCCATTCTGTGTTCAGTGATCAATCTTGTGCTGATAAAATCAAAAGGAACGCCCTTTAGTTGCCATTCTTATTAGCTAGGGTCCTTGGGCATACTGAATGGACCACATGCCATACTCTGCCTGTTAATTTCTATGTTTTAGTTAGAAGAGAAAGAAAATAGAAGTGGAAAAAAAGAAAATAAAAAGTGATACTTGGTATGAACAATATACCAACACCTGAGCAAGAATGGGGAAAACTAAAAGTCTTCTCACTCAGACTGCAACCATTTTCCATTGGCGAAACAACAAGCCAGTTATTAAGTTTTGATAGTGGGTATAAATTATTAAATCCCTTGCACTGGATTTACTGATAAAGTTTGAGTGTTGAGTATTTTATATTTTTGTATGCATAGATTCACATTTCTAATCTTATTCTCATCTCTGTCCTGGAACCAGATACTGCATCTATCTGGAAAAACCCTGCTGACAAGTTTCACAAACCCAGTACTGTACTTCAATTTCAGTCAGCCAAAATCAGAAATGGGCTACTATGCAGTTTACATGGCAATCTAGTGGTAGTGGTAAAAGAGAACAGGAAAGGGATTGAGTTATTGTGTTTTTAAATCTCTTGTATCACAATCCATGGCACTATCTATATACCTTCAATAAAGTCAGAATATGTGGGGAGTCATGTGACACGGCTGATGTGGAAGGATGCTGCCTGAGAGAACTCTGCTCCAAGCACCACATAATCTTAGAGTAAATCCATCAAACTCTGAAACTTTTATTTTATTTCATTCTTTTGGTAAAAGGGTAAGGCACAGTAGGTATAATGCATGTTTTCAGGGGTGACCCAGGAGCACTGGGAAGTTTGTGACTTGCTCAGAGTCACACATTATGTAAGTGGAGGTTTTGGGAATCAAACCCTGGTTTGCTAGATTTACCAAGCTTATTCACAGCTTGTTACTCTAACCTCTAGGCTTTACAGCCAGCCCCAACTTGGTTATTGAAAATATACTACTAGATACAGAATTTCAGTGAATGATTTTGCAGAATTCAGCAGCCCAGAAACAGAGAAACAGCAGCTGTTTTAAGAAATGACTGCATTATGGTCAATGGTAATTGTGGTCTTAGAGGCTCTCAGATAAGTAAAAGGCATGGTTGCCATGTACCAGATCTGCATTGGGAATGTGGAGGCAAGAACTGCAAGTCTGGAAACCCCTTTAGAAAAAGAAAAGCAGAATAACTTCAGGGTGAACCACTGATTTAAAAAAGCTAGAGAGGCGGTGCTGAATATCAAGATTATTCTTGGAGGAACAGTTTGCTACTGTCAGCTCCCCAAGGGGAATGAAGGAGTAGGTCCCACAACATACTTAAATAAACTCCTCATGGATCTCTTTGGTCTCCTCTCCAAGTGGACAAAGCTACCTGATTGAACGTACACACTGTAGCCTAGTGGCAAAACCAGGCCTCAGTGATTACCCTTGTGTCCTCATCCTCCTCTTTGTGAACTTTCAAGAAAAGATCTTCATTCAAAGAAACCCCAGAGACCTGCCCACGATCTCCTGTCAAAGCTTAAAATTGCAATTGTTTAATGATTTGAGGCAAAGTGCGAGGGAAAAAGAGACAACACTTTGCCGACATGTAAGCAGTCATGCACAAATCCAGGAATAGATTCCACTTGCTGTACCCAGCCTGACTTAGAGTATGGTTGAAGTCAAAACAAAAAAAAACATTTGACACTGTGGATGAAGCCGAAAAGACACCCATTGCAGAGTTCCACAACATATTCCTGTATTTGAAGCCCGAGCGCCCCATCAAGAACATGCTGGGGCTGAAGTAAAAGAGATGAAGCATCAGCACCAACCTCCATCCTAACGGCAACTGTTGGGAGCAACTTTTCACATGGGCTCACACAACAGCCACATGGGTCCCTCACTTAGCAACCTCTTCCCACTACTGGACTGCACCGCACCATGAACTGGAAGAACCAGATGCCTACAACAGACCACCAGTCTCCCTAAAATCACCTCCAACACTAAGCACCATGTCTGAACCCTACAGATGTACCAGAGCCACTGCAAACTCCTGAAGGGCACCCTGATCCATGCTAAAGCACCACAAGGCAAGGCATGAGAATGGTTTGTCCTACCTACAGTAACTTCACTAATCATCTGCAGGGATGTGAGTACCTTTTAAATGCTTCATATACTGAGAGATAGGCAGGGTGCACTAGCTTTCCTTGTTGGGGGGGGCTTGGGCTAATGTGAACAATCCTGAGTCTGCTGTGTGAGATGTCTACACAAGGATATTTGTGCCCTCATATCTACAGTAACCATCATGCACTATCTGGTGCGAACACTGAGTGGTTTTCTTTCTTCTTGAACAATCTTAGAATAGATACTGATTTTGTTTACCTTCCTGGCACCTTGTGCGGAAGCTGAGCATTGCTGGAAGGAATGGCATCTGCAGCCGAACTTTTCAACATGGCTGGTGGAGTTGAGCAAGTAGGTGACAATAACTGCTGTTAACTGAGCCTTGTGACTTTTCTCCCACAGCTTGTGTGTGGCAGCTAATTCCCAAGCCACTCAACTTAACTTCTCCTAGAGGTTGCCAAAATCAGTTCTCAGGATATTGAAATGCTGTGAAATTGTTCTGGATGTTTGCCATAAATCAAAGTAGCTGCACACTGACTAAATAACTTGACCAATTTTGGGGTTTTAGCTCGTTAAAATGTCTTGCATGTCTTTTATATCTAATAGAGAACAGATCTGAGACTGTTCATTGAACGGAAGTTTAACAGCTGTTGTTTATCTTGTATTACATATTAGAATGTTCACGTGACTATCTAAGTAGCAATGAGATTCTCAGGGGTTCTGCCAAATTTACCAGGCTATTGGTGAAGTTTAGTTAATAGAATGAACAAAGAGACCAATTGGTTAACAACTCCACGGTCTGTCTCAACAAACAGTAGATTAGGTCTTCTGTCCCTGTTGGGATGGGTCACTACCACCACAATGTGTATAATGGCCTATATGCAATGCCAGTCAGCCCCCCTCCTCTCTCTCTTCCTGGCATGCAGAAGGGTGGTAATACCACCTAGTGAGCATTGGCATATCAGTTATCAGCAGCCCCCACTCAAGGGCCCGGAGATGAGCATCTATACACAGGCCTCTCAGGTCACTGGTCGAACACCCAGCTTAATAAATACCATGTTCGAGTGCAGTTGTCGCCTACTTGTATCTGGCAGCAGTGGAAGCAAGGTCGCATCGGAGAAGCAGAAGATATCACAGACCACTTTTTAGTCCGCAAGAGTGCAGTACAGAAATTTCCTTTTGAGGGGAAGACCACCAAAAAGCACAAGAAAATGGCTGTGGATCCAAGGTCCAAGAACAGAACAGCTAAATAGGGTAACAAAATACTATTTTGGACTAAATGATCTTGGGTGACACCCAACTAAACCTCATATTCCCGAATGTAAAAGGAATGCAGGTAGGTCAGAAAAGGCAGCAGGTACTGGCTCTTTTAAGAAGGCACACCATCCAAATAATAAAAGTACTGATATCAACATAGAATTTTCCCCACATGTCTGAGGCCTACCTGTGCCATCCACTGAAGGGCTAAGAAACCAAATCCATCAAATAAGAATGCTTAGGTTGTTGTTATGTCTGTTTTGTCTTAAGGGCAAAAGAAAGGATAAAGAAAGTTCCATGTACTTCGCTGCAAGCACTAGTCAGGAAATAGGTCTATAATGATAGCGCCCAACCCTTTCCCATGTCTATTCCTGAGGTTGTGGGGTGTACAGCTGAGACTGTTAAATTAGGGAATTTGGGGATAAGCCACCAAAGACCCACAAGTAGACCTAGTCCACTCCTGACCACATGTCCATACCTAACAGCTGTGGGTTGTATAATCATATAACAGACATTGAGGGTTCTAGACTCGGACAATAATCATCACTACACAGTACTAGAATGGTGTCTGCTGAAGCAATATGGCCTAACTGCTGCCTGTTTGTATGTGACTGTCACACAAAAATTTTCAATAAAATATAAGTCTTAAAAAGAAAGTCAGAATGTGCGATGTGCTAGGAAAAACATCTGACCGTGGTCACTAACAGCCTGGGGTAATTTTTCTTTCCCCTCTCCGTCCTCAGAACACAGTCCATGCCACACACATGCCTTACACTGTGCCCTTTAACAGACAGAAGCTAAGCAGGCTGGAGAAATAGACACTGTCCAGCAACCAGATATCGACTAGCAACCAGTGTCATTGACCAGTAGCTAAGCAGTGACAGTCAGTCAATGGGCTATGGGTAGTCAGCAGGGAGTCGGCTTGCTCTCTGGCTAGTGTGGTTAAAATGTGCAGTAGCACACAATAGTAACAGCCTATTCTTTACTTTTATAGCACATGACAGTCTTGAAATGTATTATGAAACATTTTATAACATGGGCAAGGCCACTGTTATAGCCACCTGACTGGCTAAAAGACAAGTACAAGACTGCAATTATCTTGCCGTAATTAACATTCCTGTAATTGTTGAGCCTGTGCACCAGGCTCAGCTACAATATGAATATGTCTCAACTGGAATTATGTTTTTGTCTTCTGCTCATCTTTTATTCAGAAAACAACGTTTTCTTTTTAAAAATATTAAAAATAAAAAAAAAAAAAACTTTTTAATACATGTTAAGTAGAACCCATGTTAAAAGTGCAATAAGACACTTCATGAATATGCAATTGGGGTCAAGTAGTCCTATTTTCTTCGTGTCTGTTTAAAGGCAGTTGGCCAGCCACTTTGTGCCTAACAACACACTGTAGGCAAAATATTACTGACCCATAATTATACACCCTGGTGTATCTTGCTGCATGCAGAAAGCACACAAGTATGATTAGGTATAGAAACATGTAGTAGTAATAATAGTGAAATATTTATTTATGTTAATCAATGCAAGAAAACATGAACATGGCCACATCCCAGTTGAGCAACGGGGCTAATTTAAATTGGGTACCATATGCAATAACATTTCTGTGTTACAAATATTTATAATACAAGTACACATAATAAAACAGTTGAAGTATGTTACTTCCAGTCATATACAGATACAAACACACATAGTAAACAGCTGACGTATGTTACTTCCAATCATATAGGCAACTCTCATCTCTTGTATTACATTCATTATAAAGTGCATTCATATTGAATACATTGCTGCCAACATTAACGCTGGGACTGCTCAATCACATAAAACAAAGAGGAGGGAAAGACAACTACCCTATCTCAAAGTCAGATCAGCAGCTCTGGGGTTTAAGGCTTTCTTGGATCAACCAGTGTTTTATGTTACCAAAATGTATTGACTAGCGACCAGCAGAATGGGTTGGAAGAAAAGGACTGGTAGGCCCATCTAGTCTGCCCTATATTCCCTGCCTATTTCTGCAACCTGGACCCAATTTGGTCACAGAGGTCTTTACCTCCTACCTTACCTCTACACATTATACCCATGTGCCTATCCTATGCATGTTGGAGCTCCCCTCCATCTTCACCCCATCACCTCTTTTGGCAGTCTGTTCCAGGCATCCATCACCCTCTAAGCTCCCCCCTTCAAGCTTCATAGCATGCCCTGTGTTCTGGTGCTCCTCTTGCTGTGAAAGCAACTCCCATCCAGTACCTTGTTTACCCTTGTGATGTACTTACAGTATATGTCTCAAATCATGTCCCCTCTCACTCTTCTCCTCCTCCAGGGAGTACATGTTGAGCTCTCGCAGCTTCTCCTCATACGGTTTCTCATGCAACCCCCACACCATTTTGGTAGCCCTCTTCTGGACCACTTCCATCCTGTTGATGTCCTTGTGGAGATGCGGCCTTCAGAACTGGATGCAGTACTCCAGGTGAAGTCTCACAACTGAGTGATACAGAGGCAGCAGCACCTCCCTTCTCCTGCTAGAAATCCCCCTCCCTGTGCACTCCAGCATCTGCCTCACCTTGCCTGCTGCCTTGTCACACTACCCTACCACCTTGATATCATCAGATATGATTACTGCAAGGTCCTTGTCATGCTTGTTAACTGTAAATACCTCACCCCCCATGTTATACACAGCTCACAGGTTTCCCCACTCCAGGTGCATGGCTTGCACTTTTTGGCTTGAAACTCAGCTAGACCATTCCTTTAGTTTTTCTGGATCCCTTCACGTTCTCTCCGACCCCTCCGAGATGTCCACCCTGTAGCAGATTTTTGTGTCATCTCCAAAGAGACATACCTTCCTCTCAAGTTCCTTAGCAATGTCACTTATGAAGACGTCGAAGAGGACAGACCCTGTGCCGAGCCCTTTGGTAATCTATTGGTCACTTTCTCTTCCTCTGAGTCATTGCCATTTACCCCCACCTTCTGCCTCATATCTTTCAACCAGTTAAATACCCACTCAATCACCACTTTCTTTCCTACCCCCAGGCTGCTAAGTTTCTTTACCAGCCTCCTGCGTGGTACAGTGTCAAAGGCCTTACTGAAGTCCAGATAAACCACATCCACTGCTCTCTCTGATCCACCCCCATAGTTACCCAGTTAAAGAAATCTATGAGATTAGTTTGACATGATCTCCCCCTTGTAAAACTCTGCTGCTGGTTGAATATGATCTACAGCTAGTTGCCATGTCTCATCATCTATATTTATACCCATGTCATGCTCCAACTGAACTCTGGCTTTCACTGTAGGGGTAGGGGTAGGGGTTGCTCTAAGAAGGATTCTGTATAGTAATAAGCTAGATGGCTGAGGAGAGTAAACAATTTCCTCAATAGGAGACATGGTCAGGCTAGCTTCTTGTAAGGAATTTCTAACCCGTAAGTACTCAAAAAAATAACCAGCCTGAATCCCAAACTGTTCCCTTATTTCTGTAAAAGATTTGAGCCTCCCTCCTTAAAAAAAGTGTCCCCATCCCTGCTATTCCCCATCTCAAGAGTGCCTGGTGCAAAAATGCATTATATCCATGTTTGCGTGTGAAGCTACAGTGTACAGCTGTGTTAGGAGATGATCCTTTTTATGTGTGCAGTGTGTCTATGTATCCCCAACCAGAGTCTAGCCAAGGCTCAATTGAAAGGGGTCCCATATTTCCCAGGGGTTTTACTATTAAGCAAAGGTGGAAGAACAACCAGTAGAAGCCCCCCCTTCCTTGTACTCATACTCCATCCTTCTTCACGCAGGAGCAGTTTGTGTCCTAAAAGTGTCCAGAAAAGCCAGTTGGGCAGCCCAGTAATAATATTTAAAATTTGGAGTGACAATTCCCCCCTCTTTTATTGGCAGTTGTAGACTAGTTCTTTTAATTCCACATCACCACATCACAAAACATTTGTAATGATGCCATTGAGTTGTCTGAAAAAATATTCCAGAAATCATATAGGAAGGTTTGGAAACAGGTACAGACACTTAGGCAATATATTCATTTTAGTGGTATTTGCTCACCCAGTCAGGCTGATAGGCAACCCCTCCAATTTTTGACAGTCTGTTCATATACAATTTAATAATTTAACATAGTTTCCTTTATATAGGGAGCTTAGTTTATTAGGTATCCTAATGCCCAGGCATGTTAATGTACCATTGCTAGGTTTAGGGGAGAATTTACTAGGTGCGCCAAATGCCCTTCCCCTAAAATCTGGATTTCACTTTTTGGCCAGTTTATTTTATGTCCAGCAAGATTTCCATACTCTTGTAGGATATTATATAGGGCTGAGATACCCTGCTGTGGATCTTGTAAGTAGAGAAGCATAGCATCTGTGAACAGGACCACATTATGGTGTTGCAAACCTGCTTCTATCTCTTTGATGCTTTCATTCTTCCAGATGGCAGCCGCAAGGGGTTCCAAGGCCATTACATATAGTAGGGGGTATGACGCTCCGCCTATCTGTGTGTTATTATATTTTAATATATGAATCATGAATTTAATATGCTTCTAAAGTATACAAAAAATTTGTGATAATACTATCACTCCTGAAGTGATAATACCACACTTGGAAAGTGATAATACTATCGTTCAGGTCCCGTAATAGTATCGTTCGGGACTTGAACGATAGTATTATCAGAGAATGTCAACAGTGCATGTGCCAGTCTCTGTGCCCACATCTCCAAGCTTGCCCTCTGATTGGCCCCTTTTCCTGTGTGGGCAGGCAGAAAAAAATTAAAAAACATGGCGGACAGTTTCTCGCTAAGCGAGACCGTTTCTCCCGAGGATTATTTAATTTTTTTTTTCCTTAACGTCACAAAAAGGGGCAGATGGTCACGATCCTACCTTCCTGAACACAGAAAAGGTAGGCTCTGTGCTAAACCAAAAAAAAAATCTGTCTCAAGCCAGGGCCTGTGCATGTGTTACAGAGAGAAGGGGGAGGGCACACTGAAACTTTGTGGCGCTCAGCCAGCATGTAGAAAGTCCTCGCTGTACAAAAAACAGGAGCAGACAAGAAAACAAACTTTGCATCCATATATTAAAAAAAATAAAGGATAGCTCGCTGGGTATTACTGGTGAGTCAAACCATCTCGAGGTTCTGGACACTGTAACCTCTCAAGCTTAGCTCTCGAGGTTCCTACGTGTCCAGAACCTCTCAATGGTATTACTCACCAGTAATACCCAGTGAGCTAGCCATTATTCTCTATGTATCATCTTTGTGATACAAAATGTATGTTCTATGAATTTCTGTTGGGAAAATATGGCAGCCAGCAGAACAGCACCATGGGGGCTGGAATTTCAGAAGTGTGGTGAGGAGGGATGGCCTCTCCATGACCCAGTGGAAACTCTAATTAAGAACTTCCTTCAGAGGCCTGGTTATAACACATTGTAAAACATCCATTTACTTTGAAATCCAGGTACCAGGATGAATTTTATGACATCTTAGGAAGAAGCAACTTCTGATTGATACGTGTTATATTTCACAAATAGGTGGCATAGCTCATCAGGAAAGTTTGTTCTGAAGATCAAAGGGGTAATTCTGACCTGTCATAAACCATGCTGCTCACTAATTAGGAAATACATATATACATTTTTTTAATTAGAATGTTTGCCAGTGGGCAGTGGCATGTAACTGATCAATTAATTACATGATTAACCATGACCTTATGTGCTGTGACATCACAAGGAGATTGGGACTTTGAACTTTGAATATTGCCAAGCAGTCTAAGGGGACTGTGGCTCACTCTTATTCCAGCTTTGAAAGAGAACACACACTTGTGTTCTAGACTTAAGGGCACTTCTGTCAAGAATGTTGTTGTTGTTTGTTGTTCATTCGCTTAACGGGTAAGCACACTGGAAAACTAGTTCCTTTTACAGGTGCGACCCACATAAAAACATACATACAAAAAGACAAGTAAAAAATATACAGTACGAAATATATCAGACTAAAAATATCTTTGTTACAAAGAAGATACTCGTATAAAACAATTGCAATTAAATTGTAATACAAAAAAGCATCCTTTATTCATTTGCAAATACTTCAGCAGAATGCAACTGTCTTATATCACAAGGAATTTCATTCCAGATGGATGGAGCAATATAAGCAGAGGCCATCTGTCCACAATTAGATCTCATGAAAGGTATTTTAGAAACCAAACCATCTGTCCTATGTCTGGAAAAATAACCCTCATCGTAAGGCCTCAGCAAATTGCAAAGCTTTTGTGGGACTCCAGAACTAATAATTCTATGTGTAAATTTAGCTATACATAAGTGGAAGTTCAACGGAACAGGCAGCCAACCTATCTCTTTCAAGATTTCACAGTGATGGAACAATTTAGGATCATTTTCAGCGAATCTAGCAATCAATTGTAATAGAGTAGATTTTTTAGAATTATTGTAGCAGCAGAGGCAGTATTGGTTATAATAGCAACATAATTTACAATAGGAGACAAACAAAGGTTAGAAATAGCTAGCCTAGATTCCCTAATAAGAAACAAGCAAATTCTATACAAGGGGGCCATTCTACAATGAATTCTGGAAGCTACCCTGATAAAATGAGGTTCATAACTCAAGTTAGGATCTAATAGGACCCCAAGGTACTGATATGTATCCACTTGCTCAAACATTGATCCATCAAGGGATTTAACCTGCAGGCAATGACCCACAGTCCTTAATCTTGCCATAGTTCCAAAGATCATCTCTTTTGTTTTTACTTTATTTATGAATAGGTAACACCCAACTGAAAACTGCATTAGAACTAGAAATTCAGTAACAAGGCATTTTGTTTTTGTAATTTCCATTTCTTTTGATTGTAAGCATTAATGTATATATGTTCTGTGTTTTGTATTTATTTACCATTTTTAATTTTAGTAAACAATTTTTGGTTTCCTTAATTCTGCCAGAGTCTTTTCTCATTTTGAATGCGAATGCTGGGACAGTCATTGAGACGTCTGACAGAACTGTTAAGGGCTTACAGTGTGTTACCATTTTGCAACTAGGTAAGAAAATACCTAGGTCTTAACTGAGTCAAAAGAGGAATTGTGAACCAGGTTGGGTACCCACTGGGTTAAGTATTGCATTGCATTTCCCCAAAGAGGGTGTAATAGTTGATCCTGTTACCTGGGTGTGCTAGCGAAAAAGGGTTCATATCTGACCTCAAGACTCTAGACTGGTAGGTGTTTGGACCCAAAACAGACAGGAGAGTTACCCTGTTTGTCTCCTGTTCACATATTGCACTTCGAGGTTTGGCACTGTGGGAACAGAGGGCTTAACCTGTGGAGTGTGTTTGTGCCAGGGGGGACAGTGGGCACCTTTGTCTCATACCACAGGCTGGACAAAAGGAACTGGTCAGAGCTCCATTTACCACACTCTGGGCAGTGTTTTTTAATGCACGGCCTTTATCCATTTCAGCATTTCCTCACCCATCCTAAACCACTGTAGAGTCTCGAAGAGGGAACTCCACTCCACTCCACCCTATCAAATGCCTTTTCAGCATCAGGGGCCAGTATGCCAGGGCTTATTTATTTATTTATTTTATTTATTTATTTCAGACTAGGATTACAATACCTTTGAGCCAAGGCTCTTTTACAAAGGTTCCACGTCAGCGTGTGCAACAGTCATCATTTTTAGTTAAAAACATATAGTAATTGACTTATAGATATGTAATAACCAGTACAAAGACTTGAGCTATGAGCAAGACAAGGAAAGGAGGAGGGTGGGTGGGGGTGAGGTAGGAGATCGAGGGGGAGAGGAGGTGCAGGGGATAAGGGGGAATACGGGAGGTGGTTGGGGGTGGTGGCAGGAATGGAGATATGGGGGGAGGTGGGCGAGGGTGGGAGACAGTGCAGCCAGGGGGCCTTGTTGAGGGAATATGACAGGTAAGGTGCTAGGGGTGCAAAGGCTGATTGTAAGTGCCGGGTGCTGGGGCATGTGCAGCTGGAATGGTGGAAATGTTAAGGTGGACAATCGCAGGATACAAGCAGTGAGAGGCGCAGCTTGGACTTGAAGAGGCCGAGTGTTGGAGCGGTCACTATATCGCTGCCAAGAGAGTTGAGCCAGTTGGATGCCCGATAGGCAAATGATCTTTGTCCTTGGGTCGTGTGACATCATGGGATATGTAGTAGATGGAAATTGGATCTCCTTGTAGTGACATTCCTATGTCTAGGCTTAAGGACGGCACAGACACCAGGTGGGGCAAGCCCCATTATAATTTTCTTGGCTGTGATGCAGGTTTGGTATTTTATGCGTTTGTCCAGTTGAAGCCATCCAGATTGGGAATAAAGGTCACATGTGTGGGTATGATGAAGTGAGCCAGTGATATGACGACAGGCCTTATTCAGGGAGGTCGCAATACGTTTGAGAGCAGTGGTAGTTGCAGACCAATATATGATAAGACCATAGTCTATGATGCTGACGATGGAGCTTTGGACAGCCACTGACTGTGCTTCTGGGGTTAGGTGTTTCCTGTGCCGGAATAATATGCCTAACCTTGCACTGGCAGACTTTGCAACATTGCTGATATGGACAGCATATGAGAGGTGGGGATCAAGAGTGATGCTGAGGTACTTGAGGACTTATCCCACCTTTCTCACCCAACCTCTCCACACTACATTAAGCGTTCACCTAACATTCAGTTTCTCTTGCCTACCCTTAATGAAGCCATACTGTTCTTCTTCTATAATCTTTGGGAGTATTACCTGTAGCCTACAGGCCTGGATTCAGGCCACAATCTTAGTCTGCAGTAAGTATAGGCCTATATGATGAGCATTATTTGGGATTTTTCCCTGCTTTAGGAAGGACTGTGATCATAGCAGCCATCCTTTAGGGTGGTAGTTCACCAATGTAAAAAGATTCACTAATCATATTGCAGGGGGGCTTTAAGCTCAGTCAAAGATACCTTAAAGAAATCTGTCTGGTAACCAGTTGGTATTGGGGCTTTACCTCCTTTTAAGTGCTTTACAGCTTGCTCAATATCCTCCCATTTAACTTGCTTTTCCAAAGCCAGCCCAGTGGTGCTGAGGGTTGAGGCACTGGACGCCACCCCTCACACCATGCTGGCGACCTGGGTTTGGAGCAAACTTGGGTTGTCAGGGGTCGGTCAGCGGAGAAGGAGAGGATTGAGCATCCGGAGGACTGCTGTCCTCTCCTTTCCTGGGGAGGGTGGGTGGATGACTCTCTGGTGCTAGCGGCTCCCAGCAGAGGTTGGGAGCACTGCAGTCTGGGGATCATGCTGATGCAGGGGAGGCACCTCGGCAGACATCTGTGGGTGGGGTGAGGGAGCGCGTACGGCTGCACTGAATATCATTGCATTACCGGGCTCCTAGGGGGAGCTCTCACAGAACAGGAGAAAACATCCATTGTATGGATGGGGGATAGAAGTCGCCTGCCCCATGTCCAGCATCGGATCCTGCCCACTGTGGTCCTGGTCTTGGCATCACCTCCGCCCGTGGAAGTGCCGGAAGAAAGCACTGAGGAGCAGAAGGCTGCCCCACTCCGGGGGGGGTGGATTCTGGAGGGATTACTCCATGAGTGTATCACGGGTGTGCCAAGGACCAGGGGCACAGCTGGGAGGATTTCAGGTAGGAGGGGAACAGTTAGGTCAACTGAAGGGGCCCCAGCTAGCAGTGGCAGGAGGGAAACATAGTTAACAAAAAAAACAAACACTTGCTGTTCCAACCTTGTTCTGTCATCTTCACTAATTACTGGGAGATTGACCTTGGCAAATAACTGTTCAAACTGCTCTACAGAGGGAGGCACCTCTGAGGCATAGAGTTTTTCATAATGTGTAATGAAGCAGTTTCCTATTTTTTGATCCTTAGTGTGCATGCCTGCGTGGCTGTTTGTTATCTGAGCTATGTTTTTGCTTTCTGCCCTGTTTTTTTAACCACCATGCTAACTGCTTCCCTCCGGCATCCCCCTCAAAATAATTCCCAACATGACTCAGAAATACGCCTTTCTCAGTTTTGTGGTTATGGGCCAAACTGTACTCCCATTTAAGTTTTTGCAAATTGTTATAGGTATCTGCATTTGGACTTTCTTTGTGGAATAGTTCTGCAGCTCCAGTTTTTTTTTTAATGCCTCTATATGCTGATTGACTGTTTTCTCTTTATAAGCTGAGTAAGAAATAATCCCCCCTCTAAGCATTGCTTTCAGTGCCTCCCTTCTTGTAACCACTGAAGTCTCTCCAGGGGGGTTATATAATAAGTACTCATTTATACGCTGCCTAATATATTGGCAGAATTTTTCCTGTTTCAAGTAATGCTGGATTAAGTTTCCATGCTTTGTTATTGGTTGGGAGTCCTATACCAGCAATGGAGATAACCACCAGTGCTTGATCAGAGATCAGGATGGGCTCATGTTGTATGGTGTTAGTAATACCTAAAAATTCTTGTGAAGTGAGGATCATGTCCAGCCTGCATAGGCCTTAGTGAAGTGTGAATAGAATGTGTAAGATATCTATACCTCAACAAATCCACCAATGTATAATCCGCCATTGAAGCTTTAAGTTCTGTTGTACTCCTGGTTGGCTGTCCTCCCAGTCTTGAGGATCTGTCCATTAAGTTATCCAGTACATGATTATAATCTCCTCCCAGCACCCAAAGGCTTACAAAATCAGCCATTTCTAAGGCTAGGTGTGTGAAACATTTGATATTGTCTATGTTAGGGGCATAAACAGATCCCACCGCAACCTTTTGACCAGTGCTAAGTTCTATCTGTAACAGTATGTACCACCCTCTTATTTCTATTTTAGACTGTTTTACTACTCCTGGGAACCGAGGTCAGAGCCACATTACTGCCCCCCCTTGCCTTTGTTATGAAGTGGGAGCCATACCACTCCCCCCCCCCGGTTTTTAACCATATGTCCCCCCTCCTTACCAGACATATGTGTCTCTTGGAGGCACACAATGTCAGAATGTACTCCTTCCAGTTTCCCCAAAACCTTCCTGCTCTTTGTATGAGTTTTTTTGTTCATGCACATTCCAGGTACATACAGTTAGGTCATTATCCATTATCTATACAGGTTTTAGATACTTGCCTTCCATAGATCAGCCCATCTGTGAACACATGTGTTAAACTCTTACATTGAAGCCTTATTTTATTTTGCTAACACAAACATAATAACAAGAAACGCTAACTGTGACACTAGTACAACAATCAGAGACCTAATAACCGTCCCAAATACAGACATACAGAAGATATTTTCAGCCCCTCCCTTGCCCCCCATCTGGCCCCCCAACATAGTTAATAAAACCAACAACCCCCCCCCAACAGTGCATACATCTGGTGCATAGTCCCACCTTCCTGTGGTGGGCACAATCACTCTGTGGGCACCCTATTTCCAGTAGTAAAACATAACTTTATAAAGCTCTGGCAGAAATGCGCATTTCTAATTATAATTTGTAATCTGGTTCTGAGTTTATCTAGAAAAGAGAAAAGAAAGAAAACAAATGTTTGCATAGTTTCTTGGTCCTGCATAGGATATTCCCATGCTGTCAGTGGTCATAGTCCAACCCTAGCCTCTTACAAGGGGGCTAGTTAGTCCCACCACTAAAATAGGTATGTTACAAATTTTGGGTTAAGCCAATGTAACCCAGAAGAGCTCCTGTGACTGTTTGTGTTCTGATAGTCATGTTAACATGCCCACTTCTGGTCATGCCTGCTGCCATTAACCCCCCTGGCTCCCTCGACCATAAAATGGGGTCTCTATAGAGATGCCAGCCCATCAGTCAGCAGTCATATCTTCAAGTCTGGCTCACACACACTCCCCGCCAATCACAAAGCACCCCTTATTTATACTTTATTCTTATTAATATTTTTTTTTACATTGGCTAGTCATATATTATAATTGTAATCTGCATTGTTTATTATTTAGATTGTCCTTCTGCGACAGTGCTTTGCCGCTGCCATCTGGAAGGATGAAAGCATCAAAAAGATAGAAGCAGGTTTGCAATGCCATAATGTGATCCTGTTCATGGATGATATGCTTCTCTACTTACAAGAGTATGGAAATCTTGCTGGACATAAAATAAACTGGTCAAAAAGTGAAATCCAGATTTTAGGGGAGGGGCATTTGGCGCACCTAGTAAGTTCTCTCCTAAACCTAGCAAAGGTACATTAATATTCCTGGGCATTAGGATACCTTATAAACTAAGCTCCCTATATAAAGAAAACTGTGTTAAATTATTAAATTGTACATGAACAGACTGTCAAAAATGGGAGGGGTTGCCTATCAGCCTGATTGGGTGAGCAAATACCACCAAAATGAATATATTGCTAAGTGTCTGTACTTGTTTCAAAACCTTCCTATAAGATTTCTGGAATATTTTTTCAGACAACTTAATGGCATCATTACAAATGTTTTGTGATGTGGTGATATGGAATGAAAAGAACTCGTCTACAACTGCCAATTGGGAGGGGGATTGTCACTTCCAAATTTAAAATATTTTTACTGGGCTGCCCAACTGGCTTTTCTGGACACTTCTAGGACAAAAACTGCTCCTGCGTGGAGAAGGATGGAGTATGAGTACAACTGATAGTATAATCCACCAGCATAGTCAAAATGAGGTAATAGAATGACATTTGCTATTGCACACCTGGTTTCAAAAGAAAAACACTTTTTCAATTTATACAGTGAAACCCAGTTTTTGATTAACAGTTCTACAAACTGACTTTACCTGGGTATGGAAAGTCAAGTAAGGATCAAGCTGGACACCTTAATATTTGAATCCGTAAACTTGTTCAATCAATAAGCCATCATCATTATTATTTTGTTGTTTATTGCTAATATTTCCTATGTACCCATGTCCCCGGGTCGCATCTGGAAATGAGCCTTGGCTCAATGGTGCCTTTCCCGGTTATCAACTTTTAAATAAATAAATGGTAAGGGGAGTAAAATATCTGCAAAGATATAGACATCATTATTATTAAACCTGATTGATTGTTGGGATAACTAGGATACTGTTGCCTAATTCTGCCTGCTGGCTTTAAGCTAGTGCCAGCTCCAGAAAGAGAGTGAATTGAAACTGGAGGATGGTTCAAGCTGTAATACTCCTGTTTAACCTATACGCTGCTCTTTAACTTCTGCACAGAACTTTCAAATGCAGACCAAGGTGTGTTGACATAGACCAGAGGAAGTGGCTGCACTACATGAGGGTTTGCAGCAGAAATAGAGGGTTGTTTCACAGTATAAAAGCTGTTTTGGACTTTGAAACATAATTCTGCCCCTTTTTTTTAGCAAGGACTTGTAGACAGTGACAAAGAAGTGCTGAAATGGACAGGGTTTTGAGTAAAACAGAGGGCTGGCCAACAGAAAAATATCCTGTTTAACCTTAATCTAAACTTTCCTCATAACATGATCTTTAGAGGGAGAGCGAGGTGAGCTGTAACCAAAGGGGAAAAGTGGCAGTAACTGAAGGGGGATTGCAGTAAGTGGACAGGTATTTGTCATAAAACAAAGCAATTGCAACTTACTCAGAACTTTGTTTCAGGACTGAAGAAGGTACCCATCATTTTCTGAACTGAAACCGACAGTGGACTGCGTGACCTCGCTAAGCCACTCAGACCTCAGCAGGAAGCCCAACATAAAAAGATCCCCTCCTAACATGTTCCATTCACATTCATGTCCCAGACCAGGAGTGGAACAGTTGAAGGGATAGGCATCAGCAGGCATCTGTAGCTGGAAGCAGGGGACTCTGCTAGTCAATGAAGTTAAGGTAGTTGGTCATTCCCGCTGTGACATTCACTGCAGGAAAGGGTGGAGGGTAAACGGCAGACCACAACTGGAAATAGGTTCAACATCCTATCCAGGATAGAAAGATTAAAGGATTAATGGGGGGATAGGGAAAACTAATAACACCCTACCTATGGTAAGAGCATAAAGGAGGAAGCTAGAATAGTCTAAGTAAAAGCTTAAGGGGCAGCAAATTAGTAACCTGACTAGGGTATAGCAACAAGGTGTAATCCAAACAAAAAAGGGAGGAAAATCAAGAAACACCCTGACCGCGGTAAGGGCATAATTCTTTTTTCAGGTCATAGACAGAATACATTTGGAAATGACAGGAGTGGTGCAGTGCAGTGGCTGGGGAGCAGCAATCTTCAGGGAGACCTTCCGGAGGCTGAGGTGCTTTCCCATCTGTGTGCACTTCTCTGGGCTGGAGGAGGAAGTCTCTAGACTCCAGGTTGAGTTGGCTAGGATTTGGATGGCCTCTTCTTCCACCCAGGGGCCACTACATCCACCACCATTGCCTCATAATGTGCCAAGAAGGAGGTGGGTTATGGGAGGGTGGGGATGGGGGAAAGGGAACTCACTCATCAGCTGGTCACACTATACAACTCTTTCTCTGCCCTGGTGGAAAATGACTGCTGAGACAAGACACTCACGCTAGTGGCAAGGGAGGATGTGGGGATCTTTCAGAGCAGAGGCATCAAGGTGGCAGGCAGAGGACCCCAGAAGAAGAGAAGGCAACTTCTGGTGAAGGACTCAATCACTGGGGGAGTAGTCTTGGGAAACCCATGAGATGGAAGGAGGAAGATGAGGTGCCTACCTGGTGCCTAGGCATGGGATGGCTAGGTAGCGGATACTTAGGATTGCTAGGGCATTGGGGAAGGAGAAGCAGCTGAATGTCAAGGTTCATTTGAGGAAAAAATGGCCAGGTAAGGGATGCAGCAGGGGTGGTGCAGGATAGATTTAAGGAGCTGAGGAGGGGCCGCAGCAGGAAGCATGCATGGAAGCCTTCCGTGAGGTGCTACCTGTGTACGGCTGGAGGGAGGAGAGGGTAACACTGCACAATGGTCTTCAATGACTGGTTGAGGCCATGGTGTAGGGAAGAGGGGTTTGGCTACATTGGGGACTGGGGCTTTACCTGGGGTAATAAAGGCCTGTACAAAGGAGATGTCCTCCATCCATCAAGGAGTGGAATGGCAGTCCTGGGTGGAAGGTTTAAATGCTACTTTGATGCTTTGATGGGCATTTAAACTAGTCAAGGAGGGGAGGTAGAAGAAATGAGGGAGGCATTAAATGCCCCCACCACACAAAATAGAGCTGAAGAGAGGAAAAGCCCAAGGAAATAAATTCCTCAGGTGTAGAGTATAGTAGTGGCATGGGGAGGGAAGAGATAGGATGGTTGAGAGGTGGATCTAAGGCTGGGAAAAAAATAGGGAGGGTGGGCAGAGGGAGGATACAAATGGTAAGGACAATATCAGGGAAAAGAGAAGGGTGAATGATAGAGATGGGAAAGGAGGGCAAAGTAGGAGAAGAAAGGGACAAAAGGAGTGGAGAGCCACATGCTCTAGTGAAAGAAGCCTAGGAAACAACATTTTTGACCTTGAGGCTATTACTGCTGAGGGAAACATGGATTTGCTGCCCATAACAGAATCATGGTGCACCGACAACCACAACTGGGAGGTGGTCATACCAGGTTACAATATGAACGTGGGACTAGCAAGAACAAGGTGGAGTTTAAAAAAAGGCTGGATGTCTACATGACCTAAAATCCAAATATTAAGTACTACTACTGAGATAGTAGGCGGGCAGGTCACATGGACTTAAAGCCTTTATCTACTCTAACAACTTTAGTAAACTCTAGTAATGTTTCAAAAGGATAGGGCAGGGAGGAAAGGGGAGTTGTTTTATATGCAAGTGAAGGTGTAAAAGCCACAGAGATACAAGGACAAAACACAGAAAAAGAGTGGCAGGAGGTTCTTTGGGTTGGTTTAGAGGTGGGGTCCAGGGCCTTTATTTGCATGGGGTTGGTGTACAGACCACCAGCACAGGAGGAGGACTTAGGCAGGGTTTTGGAGGAGGCCACTGGGAGAATGGCAGGTAAAGGAGAAGTAATAATTATAGGGGACTTTAATCTGCTGCATGTACACTGAAACATCCTGGCTCCAGCTAAAATTAGGAAGAGGGTCATCCTGGACTCCCTAAAAGTGGAATTTCACTGTCAGCTGATTACAGATCCCACTAGAGATGGGCCAATGCTGGATCTGGCACTTATGAACAGTGACAGCATTGCAAACATCACAGTTGGTAGCCCTCTGGGTACAAGCGATCATACAAATATATGAAGAAGCCAGCAAAATAAGGGCATTTGATCAATCTAGTCTGTTCATATTGCATGGCCAACAGCTTAAGCTACTGACCCTGCCATCCCTCCCCTATCCTCACATTCTTTCCAATCTACCCCTCCAATGACCCTTACTTTCCTCTTAAGTCTATTGTAGCATCTCTTGAAGCTGCTCACTATCTTCAGTGAGACCACCTCTTCTGGCAGCATGTTCCAACTGGCCACCACTCTCTCGGTAAAGAAGTGCTTTCTGTTCTCCCTCCTAAACCTCCCCCTCAACTTAAAACTGTGCCTCCTCATGTTTTGTTTGCCACTTGGCTTAGAGAAACCCTTCTTATCCACCTTATTTATCCTTTTCAAGTACCTGAAGATCTCAATCATGTCCCTTCTCTCTCTCTCTCTCTCTCTCTCTCTCTCTCTCTTATCCTCTCCTCCAGGTTGTACATGTTCAGAGACCCCAACTTCTCCTTGTATGCTTTACCCTGCTGACCCACGATCATCTTTATTGCCTTCCTCTGGACAGTCTCTTGCCGGTTAATGTCCTTTTTAAGGTGTGGGCACCAGTAATGAACTCCATACTCTAGATGTGGTCTCACCAATGAGCTGTACAAGGGCACTCTAACCTGGTATGACCACCTCCCACTTGCACCATGATTCTGTTATGGGCAGCAAATCCAGGTTTCCCTCAGCAGTAATAGCCTCAAGATCAAAAATGTTGTTTCCTAGGCTTCTTTCACTGGAGCATGTGGCTCTCCACTCCTTTTGTCCCTTTCTTCTCCATCATTCACCCTTCTCTTTTCCCTGATATTGTCCTTACCCTTTTCATCCTCCCTCTGCCCACCCTCCCTAATTTTTTTTCCCAGCTTTAGATCTACCTCTCAACCATCCTATCCCTTCCCTCTCCATGCCACTACTACCCTCTACACCTGAGGAATTTATTTCCTTGGGCTTTTCCTCTCTTCAGCTCTATTTTGTGGGGTGGGGGGCATTTCATGACTCCCTCATTTCTTCTACCTCCCCCCCTTGACTAGTTTAAATGCCCATCGAAGTAGCATTTAAACCTTCCACCCAGGACTGCTATTCCACTCCTTGATGGATGGAGGACATCTCCTTTGTACAGGCCTTTATCACCCCAGGTAGAGACCCAGTCCCTGATGTAGCCAAACCCCTTTTCCCTACACCATGGCTTCAACCAGTCAATGAAGACCATTGTGCAGTGTTACCCTCTCCTCCCTCCAGCCGTACACAGGTAGCCACTCAGGGAAGTCTTCCATGCATGCTTCCTGCTGCAGACCCCTCCTCAGCTCCTTAAATCTATCCTGCACCACCCCTGCTGCATCCCTTGCCAGGTCATTTTTTCCTCAGATGAAACTTGACATTTAGCTGCTTCTCCTTCCCCAATACCCTAGCAATCCTAAGTATCTTCTACCTAGCCATCCCATGCTGAGGCGTCAGGTAGGCACCTCATCTTCCTCCTTCCATCTCATGGGTTTCCCAAGACTACTCCCCCAGTGATTGAGTCCTTCACCAGAAGTTGCCTTCTCTTCTTCTGGGGTCCTCTGCCTGCCACCTTGATGCCTCTGCTCTGAAAGACCTCCACATCCTCCCTTGCCACTAGCATGAGTGCCTTGTCTCAGCAGCCGTTTCCCACCAGGGCAGAGAATGAGTTGTATAGTGTCACCAGCTGAGTGAGTTCCCTTTCCCCCATCCCCACCCTCCCATAATCCACCACAGTCCAGCTGAATCTACTTCTTGGCACATTATGAGGCAATGGTGGTGGATGTAGTGGCCCCTGGGTGGGAGAAGAGGTCATCCAAATCCTAGCCAACTCAACCTGGAGTCTAGAGACTTCCTCCTCCAGCCCAGAGAAGTGCACACAGATGGGAAAGCACCTCAGCCTCTGGAAGGTCTCCCTGAAGATTGCTGCTCCCCAGCCACTGCACTGCACCACTCCTGTCATTTCCAAATGTATTCTGTCTATGACCTGAAAAAGGAATTATGCCCTTACCCCGGTCAGGGTGTTTCTTGATTTTCCTCCCTTTTTTTGTTTGGATTACACCTTGTTGCTATACCCTAGGCAGGTTACTAATTTCCTTTCCCCTTAAGCTTTTACTTAGACTATTCTAGCTTCCTCCTTTATGCTCTTACCATAGGTAGGGTGTTATTAGTTTTCCCTATCCCCCCTTTAATCCTTTTATCTTTCTGTCCTGGATAGGATGTTGCACCTATTTTCAGTTGTGGTCTGCTGTTTACCCTCCACCCTTTCCTGCAGTGAATGTCACAGCGGGAGTGACCAGATACCTTAACTTCATTGACTGGCAGAGTCCCCTGCTTCCAGCTACAGATGCCTGCTGATGCCTATCCCTTCAACTGTTCCACTCCTGGTCTGGGACATGAATGTGAATGGAACATGTTAGGAGGGGATCTTTTTATGTTGGGCTTCCTACTTCCTGCTGAGGTCTGAGTGGCTTAGCGAGGTCACGCAGTCCACTGTCGGCTTCGGTTCAGAAAATGGTGGGTTCCTTCTTCAGGCCTGAAACAAAGTTCTGAGTAAGTTGCAATTGCTTTGTTTTATGACAAATACCTGTCCACTTACTGCAATCCCCCTTCAGTTACTGCCACTTTTCCCCTTTGGTTACAGCTCACCTCGCTCTCCCTCTAAAGATTGTGTTATGAGAAAAGTTTACATTAAAGTTAAACAGGATATTTTTCTGTTGGCCAACCCTCTGTTTTACTCAAAACCCCGTCCATTTCAGCACTTCTTTGTCATTGTCTGCAAGTCCTTGCTAAAAAAAGGTGCAGAATTATGTTTTAAAGTCCAAAACAGCTTTTATACTGTGAAACAACCCTCCATTTCTGCTGCAAATCCTCATCTAGTTCAGCCACTTCCTCTGGTCTATGTCAACACACCTTGGTCTGTGTTTGAAAGTTCTGTGCAGAAGTTAAAGAGCAGCGTAAGGTTAAACAGGAGTATTACAGTTTGAACCATCCTCCAGTTTCAATTCACTCTCTTTCGGGAGCTGGCACTAGCTTAAAGCCAGCAGGCAGAATTAGGCAACAGTATCCTAGTTATCCCAACAATCAATCAGGTTTAATAATAATGATGTATATATCTTTGCAGATATTTTACTCCCCTTACCACTATTTATTTAAAAGTTGATAACCGGGAAAGGCACCATTGATCCAAGGCTCATTTCCAGATGTGACCCGGGGACATGGGTACATAGGAAATAATAGCAATAAACAACAAAATAATAATGATGACGGTTTATTGATTGAACAAGTTTACGGATTCAAATATTAAGGTGTCCAGCTGGATCCTTACTTGACTTTCAATACCCAGGTAAAGTCAGTTTGTAGAACTGTTAATCAAAAACTGGGTTTACTACATAAATTGAAAAAATGTTTTTCTTTTGAAACCAGGTGTGCAATAGCAAATGTCATTCTATTACCTCATTTTGAATATGCTGGTGGATTATACTATCAGTTGTCAGCCAAGGAAATGAATGCATTAACAGTGATGTATAACAACATCTGTTGATTTGTCCTAGATCTTCCCCCTACAGACCCACCACTGTCTTTTGTACTCTCAGCTAGAATGGTTATCCCCTACATCTTGACTTAAGTATGGTTATGGGGGCTTAATTTTTAAATCAGTATATTCTAAGACCCTCTTTCCTCTGAGTAATTTGGTTTCTATTCGTGACACAACCTTAAATTTGTGGTCTTTCAAAGGGCCTTTACTTTGTGCTCCTTTTTCTAAGACAAATGCTGGCTCTTGTTTCTCACATGCTGCCCCTACTTTCTGGAGTCTATTACCTGAAAATGTCAGGTCTGCTCCACCTCTATTTAGTTTTAAGACTAAACTCAAGAATTTCTTGCTGGAAGGAGATGTTTGTACTTGTATGTAAGGTATACGATTGTATTGTATTTTTGTCTGTTTTTATGTGCATCCTTTTGCTCAGGTGGGGCCTGAAAATGAACTTGTTCCAGTGCCCTTACCCAATTAACAAAATAAAAATGAAATTAATTGAATAATAAATTAACAGTCAGCAAAAGCACGGAATCATGGTTACAAGACCCAGATAAACAGTGTAATAACAAAAAGACAAAATAGCATCAGAATTATATACCGTCTCATGCACATGTCAGCTATCTTATGTCCAGAGGTCCAGCTAAGATGCTACACTCAACAGACAGCCCTGCTTCAAATAGAACTGCCATACTTCATGCTGCTACCTCAAGCAGCATACGCAGCTGATGAGTTATGCAGTGCAGCAATCCTATCAAACAGTCATGCACGGATGGCAGCCTGATATGAAGTGGAGGGCTTCCTATTTTGCTGCTTTAGACATTTTTCCTGTATTTGATATAGTTGACAATATTTTGTTGCCCTAAGTGTGGCTGCAGCTTTGTCAGATTTAACTCCTTTGTTCTTGGCTAGCATTATGCTTATCAAACTGTAACAAGTCCATTTTAATCATGCTATATCACCTGGAGTAAGACAGTATCTGTGTACAGCAGGGTCTGTCAAATTCCCTTTATTTTCCCTTTTTCTCTCTATATTCTACCTGTTGGCAATATTTAATAGTACAGGAACGCTGAGATTCCACAGCGGTCACACCCAAGTTGTTCTTGTCCACCAGGAGACCTCCAGTACATATAATCACAATCTCAAAGCAGGAAATGATGGATGCAATTAATCAGTGAACTACAAATTATTAAGTTAGTTTCAGTAGTTCATCTTTATTTCAAGCTGTGGCCACTAAAACATCTAGCGTTTCACTAGTACTACCACCAGCTTTATCAAGGGAAAATGGTCCTAGTGATTCAAAAAATACATACACACATATATATATATATATATACACACACTGTATATATACATATAGAGAGAGAGTGATTCACTTTGAAAAAATGCTGCACTGAATATAAACTTATTTAGAATTATATAAGTTCATTACAGGACATAGTTCATCAGAATTCACAGTATCTATTTCAAAAGGTTCATAAACTCACCAAAGCCAAGATTTCGGTTTAAACTCATGTACCAGTAGAGCAGACGTTTCTCCCTGTGCTTGAGCAAGGAGCACCTCCATGCAGTGCTAATCTGGCGGTGTCCTGCAAACTCGTGCTTTTTCTAGGTTACCACTGTCGATAAGCATCATGACATCAGATGCTCTCTTTTGGTGTGTGACATAATCGCATGATGCCTAATGCACTCAACCAAGTGCTGCCTGTCAGTGAGTGGCTGAAAGAAAATGACCACAACCTCCTGTGTAAACATGGCAAGGATTTTAATCTATGACAACATCCAATGGAGAAAACATGTTAGTTACTTTAAAAACTAAGAGAATGTCATTTTTTATAACAACTACCGTGTGGGGTGGGAAGTCATCCTAGAATATGCACAATGTTGCTGGTGAAAGGGAGTCATACTAGCTCCTAGTCTTCTGCAGATCATACATAACAGTATTGTGTGCAAATCAAATCAACCATTCCAGTAAAGAATTAACAAACCAGTCAAATACCAATAAAGCAAAAGAAATAATGTTTTTGTTTAATACCAACAGTCCTTTAAGAGTATGAGACAGCAGTCTCTTATTATTTAATATTCAAACAGTTAAGCAAAAGCAGGGTAACTCTCAGTAGCTCTGTAACCAGCTGATATCCATATGATAGCAGAGTACTGGAATAGAATGGCAGGTGGGTTGGAGGGACAGGGAACAAGGGGATGTGAAGGAAGGACAGGAGGGACCAAGACAAGAAATGTGCGGGTTATCCTTACTCTGTTGAGGAATCTATTACCTTAATGCAACATTGCCTATTGTTCATACTGGGATAGGTGGTAGTCTTCTATGTCTTAAAACTGTGTGATATGTATGTATGTATGTAAAACTGTGTGAAACCAATCATTTGTTTAATGGGTCTCATCTGAGTGTAAAATATCCCTGGCTGCTTCTTATTAATGCTGACAATATTTCTATAACACACACGCCTTCAGGAAAGAAATATTGGTCTTTGTTCTCAGGAGGAACACATTAGCTGTATATCTTTATGCCACCTACAGTATGAATCACCTTTAAAATGTAGATCTAAAAATCAGCCTAGGTTGGACTCCCATGCTGTACTGCTGCTATGCTTATCTGTGACTTTATTTTCTATTACAGAAATTACAGGAACTGTTTGCCCATGGGTCTTCCCTGCATAGGTTGCACAAGTTACACTTATTGTAAAGTGCTGCAGCATAAGATTGAACCACATCAGATAAGACTGACCACAGTTGCTTTCCTATCAAAGTAAGCGTGGACTTAGAATTTGTGGGCAGAAAAGGTCTGCTTGGCCCACCCAGTCTGCCCAGATGACCCCTGCCTAGTCTGTCTCCACAGACTATATAGTCCAAAAGTTCTCTTTTTGAATGTTGATTCATTTATTTAATCATTTGGAAAGTACCTTTGAGCGCAAGTACTCAGTTTATAAAATTTCCATGTCTGAGACAAGAAGAGAGGAGACACATAACAGTAAACAATACAGAAACTTGAAACAGCAACTCCAGAGGAGCATAGTCTACAGAAAACAATAGGAAGCATTAGGTACAGGATTAGAACAATATCATTTTCAGCAGCAATAAAGGCGATCCAGTGAAAGCTAGGTGTATGCTTTAACTGAAACAGGAGCATCTGAAATTTGTAAGTTCTTTTCTCATAGCTTTCTTGAATTGGACAATTTTAGGGGGACTTACCAGGGTTTCTCGTCATCTGTTAAACCACAAAGATGGTCATACAGCAAAGGATCGCTTACCCAGGATCGTTCTCCCGAATAGTATTTCTAGGGCATTCCTAGTCATATTCCTGGTAGAGTGTTGGTTGTTAAAAGGGTGAACAAATGTTGAATAGCCCAACAGTTATTTTTTTGTGAGCAGACAGGTCTAGTACTTTAATCTGCCCAGGAGGAGAAGCTAGTTGTTGAGAGTATAAAGGGAGCAGCTATAGACAAGCATGTCAGCCCCAATACAAAGTGACAAGCCTTGTTATACACCATCCTGACTCTGTTTAGTACAGAGTCGCTAGTCGCTGCATGAACTGGGAGGCCACCCATGATCAAAATATGCTTGGCTTCAGTGGTGAGGTTGAAGTGATTCCTATAAAGTGCACCTAACTTTCTGCTGGCAGTGCTAACAATATTTTTCATATGAGGGGAGAATGATAGGGTATCATCCAGGGTAACACCCAAGTACTTAAAAGATTCTGCCTACTCTAATTTATTTCCCTTGTCATTGAGGAAGACTAGGGGAGGGACTTCTTTCTTCATGTGCAGACTTGAGAACAGCATGGTCTTCATCTTTTTTTTGGGGGGAGGGGGTGTTAAGACCAATTTGTTATGCATAAACCACTTCTCCAGTGACTCAAAATTGTATTGAAGGTCAGTGCAGATTTTACCATGTTGAGCACTGTTGGTGTAGATGACAGCACCATCAGCAGAAAGAGCACCTTGGATGTCTGGCAAGCCTCTGGAAGGCTGTTTATGAACAAACCACATGGAAGAGGGTCAAGTATTGAGCCCTGTGGCACACCTAGTGAGACACTTTTGTCATCTGAAAGAGAGCCATCAATCTTTATACAGTGTGAGCAGCTGGTGAGGTAGCTATGAAACCAGGATACTGTCTTCTGAGAGAGGTCAAGTGAGAGGAGCTTGCCAAGCTGCAGCGTGTGATTGACAAGATTGAATGCTTTTGTCAGGTCAATGTTGATGACTTCCACCAGGAGACCACTGCCAAGGGCCTCATGCAAGTACATTTGGAGCTGATGTGTTATTTGTTTCCTTAATATGACATGTGCAAGACTGCAAATGCTGTTTCTGAAAACTGGGGTATTCTAAATCCTGCCCTTATTTCTGAATATCAGACCCTTGTCCATCTGCTTTTTCTCCAATAAAACTTAAATAAATACCTCATTACCTTTCACCTAACTTTCCATCCTAAACCAGTATTTAACAAGCATTGGTCAGTGCCTTAATCTTTGCTTGCAAGTTTTATTAGTGAACTTGTTATGGTTAGTTCGTGATGGAGGGGAAAGCAATTTAGATAAGGACCTGGCTTCTGAGGAAGCATACTGTATGCTACGGATTTCCAGAGGGAGCCTGCTTTTACCCATGGCACACTAGGTGGTTAGTGACTTGCTCAGCATCACACAGCAGGTGTTTGGCTCTATCACGATTTGAACCTGTGATCTCCCAGATTCCTACAATGCTGTAACCGCTTAAACACAGTGCCTCCATTGCCTAAGGTGGTTCGTTGGGGGGGAGGGGGGCACAGAAAGGCTGGTGACAACCAGCAATGTTTTGTTTGTTCAGTATTTGCTGTTTATTTACCCAGGTTAGCCCAGCTAAGATGCAACATCCCATTTCCTGTGGAGTCTCGGTGTCACCCATTTTTGCAGCTGCAAGGACTTGAGCACAGGAAGGCTAAGTGACTTGTCCAGGGTCACACAGTGAGTATTTGTTTATAATGGGATTTTCACCTGCAATTTCTCAGTTCCAGACAGTGCTCGAACCACTAGAACACACTGTCTTCGCAACCTGCAGGGAGGGTGGACCCTAAAAGGTAGTCGGTATCTGCAGACAACTTTTTTTTTATAGATTATTTACCCAGGGTAGCCCAGCCGAATTGCAACATCTGATTTCCAGTGGGATCCTCCAGCTTCTACCAGCAGTCTTAACTAGCCCCCCAATGCAGAACATCGGAACACAATTGTCAATCCCTTTGATCTAGCACTGACACACTGACCACCAGTACTTTCCAATCACAAAGCAAAACCAAGTATTTTGGTTAAATCAACACTGTCATTTTGGCACCAGCCCTCCAGTTTCTCTGTTAGCTGCTGGTCTGGTCAGTTAGCCATTTAAAAAAGTGAAAGTCAACAGTGAGCTCTTGGGGGGTATGTTATTTACATAACACTCAGGGATACCATGTGGAGAGTTCTGAGGATGACTCACCTTTGCTAGCCTGGTTCAGTGTGCATAAGCACATCAAGTTCCCTTGAGAAAGGACCAATAATTGTTGTTCAGCTGCCACCTTTTGTGTGCAGTGTCAGAAACAAAGTTCATCCTGTAGCTGTAGGGGGCACTAAGATAAGAGTGGACACCAACATTACAGTTGTGCTGTCATTAATTTTATTGATAAATATTTTAAAAGGACATAGTCTCAGTGTTTTGCTATGTATATGCTTCTTCAGGAGAGTGCTTATAATCCCACAATATAACAATAAACAATATATATTTTTAGTCATCCACTCTTTAAAAAAAAATTATATAGTAAAATTTCATTCAAGGATCATAAATAAACTCACTTTCTTAGTGGTGAACCAGCCAAGTCACTAAAATACATTCACGCTTCTGTATATATTTTTGGTTTTTGCTTTATCTATACACTGAAAAGGCAACAAAACAGGCACTTCAAGTCTGTAACTCACATATATACCAGTTGTGCTCCTCTTATTTCTAAACACCAGCCCCTGTAAACAGTTCTCATAAATATCTCCACCAATCAATATTTAACTCTAACAAGTTCCTCATCATTAAAAACTATCGTTATTTGTCTGTTAGCTATTAGACCTCATACAGCTGGGCATCAGTTACTCAAACCAGAATAATTTTAATCATTAAATTAACACCAATTAACCAGAAATTGATTTAATTCATCAATTCCCCTCATTATTCAAATCATTCACGGTAGTCATGGATAGAGAGTTCTGGTTTGTAGCACTTGACCACAATAATGGATTGACTCTCCTCAGGAGTTAGAATAGTATATTGAAGTCAGTGAGGGACCTCCAGGATATAATGGTCAGAACCCCTGATGGTGTGTTTTCTGTCCATCAGCCCAACCTATTTCCCTTCCTGATTTTCTTTCTAGGGTTCTTTTCTACCTCCTCACTCATCCCCTATTTTGGAAGTCAATATGACTTCGAGGGAGCTCTATACCTCAGGTTGTTAGGACTTCTCCCAAGTGAACCCCATGGGGGCTGCTATTAGGAGGTTCTCAGTAACTAACCCTCACATTGGAAGTTCTAGGTTTTGTTACCCCAGTCCCCCTTAGAATCTCTGTGGCCCTCAGGGAGTTCTACCTGAAGGACCAGGGTCTATCCCCAATTTATCCTGAGCCCAGCTGGCCACTGGATCTCTGATTTTGGTCCTGTTCTTGTTCTCTACAGCCCATTTTTGGTGTTTGTCCTCCCATGCAGTTTTGCAAGGTATTCCCCCCTTGCTTGACCCACCCCTAAGCTCTTGGCAGTCACCCAAAACTTCAATATAAGTCTCTAGTGGATCCAGTCACAGAGGACAGAAAGTCTATGCCCTCCTTTTAACATACTTTAGCGATGTCTTGCTCTGTTCCTTTGGGGTCCTAAGTTTACCTTAGATGTTCCCTGGAGGGGAGGAGAAGAGTATTATTTAACTGCTTCAGCTGTCATTATATTTATCAATGTCCAAGTTTAAAATAATGTTGCATACCATGAACAGTCTGTCCAGCCCAGTCATACAGTCAAAAATTACCCAAGCCCTTAAGAAGCAGAGCCCACACCTACTTCTTTTACAAGAAACCCACTTGACTAGCCCAGAACAGCAGAAATTATTAACATTTGGCTTTGAACATATACAGTTGTAGAATCAGCCTATAAGCATGACAGGCAGAGAGGGGCAGTGACACTGATCCCTAGAAAATCCCCATCCAAACTGCAGTCCACCTAGGCTGACAAGGAGGGCTGCCTTGCAGTAGCATCAGGTACCCTATATGACATGCCCCTTACGATCTTCAGCCTGTATGTGACCCCATGTATTTTTTCTTTTCTTTTCTTTATTTATTTAGTTTTGTTGATCGGGTAAGTGCACTAGACAAATCCTGCCTGTTTTCAGGCACGACCCGCGAGAAGGGGGATACAGAAGAATGCCAACTGGTAGTGATGCTTCTACAATTAAGGACCTGATGGACATGATATTAGCACATCAGATTGGGGCTTTACTACTTGGAGGGGATCTCAGTTTCCTTCTAAACCCCATGATGGGTACTAGCAACCCTAGATTGTCCCCAGTCTTCCTCGGGTCAGAAATGCCTGCGTTGTTTGGTGAAAGACCTGAGTCTCATGGAAAACCAGGGACACCACTTTCCTAGAGACAGAAAATACACTTACTACTTCAGCTCCCACCATCACTACTCTAGACTGGACTATTTATTTTTTATTAGCAGGGAGCATGTCAGCTGGGTGGCAGACTCTGACATAGACACAACTGTCCCATTGGACCATGCACCTGTTGTGATTAGTCTCTCCACCCTGCCTGAACGGAAGTTTACCCATTGGTAGTTCAGTTCCACCCTCCTCCGGGACCCTGAATTCCAGTCCTTGCTGGAAGACACCATTTCCCGGATCCTCTGGGAGAATGATCAGAATTGAGTGACCCCCCATAACTGTGTGGGATACATTAAAAACAGTTCTGAGGGGCTAAATTATCTCCTATATGACATGCCCCTTACGAAGAAAAAGACAAAGAGAAGAATAACTTAAAGAGCCACTGACAAAGTGCTGACTGTTCCATTTTGAAACAGAGACATGACATTGTATTAAGCAGTGTGTTGATTTTGTGTGAGATTTTGTTTTACTTTTTTTGACAGTTTATTCCTCAGGTGATCACATGCGCGTTCACATCATCTAGCAGCATTGACACTCCCACAATGGAGTCGCGGTGATGTCAGGTCTGGAAGAGCTGTCATTGATATGGGAGCAGCACTGCATATTTTAAGTGGGCAATTTCAGTGCTGCAGTAAGGACTGAAGATTGAGAGATATAATTGTGTATATATATATATATATATATATATAACACACACACACACACACACACACACACACACAAAGCATTTGAGTTGTATTAATTACATTTGGACGGAAGAAATGGACAGTGAGTTTTCCAGATAAGACAGTATTTGTTAAGACAGCAGCAATGAACACAAAAGGAAATAAAAAAAATTGCTTTGTTAACTTAGTCCTAAACCTATCTCATGGGAAATCGATGAGGCACTAGATCTCTGAACTCTATAATACTGTACTGAAGTTAAAACCTGATGTGATAGCCATCCAAGTCAGGTAGCAAAAGGAACAGTGGCAAAAAATATGGACTCATGTTCATCTTGTTACAAAGTTGAGCATGTCCAAGGAGTTTGCCTGTATAGTTGCCACTAGATTTTTCAGAACACTGACACTATTCTGAAAGTATTACAAAAGTTATTCTGCGAAATATTATAGCGATTGTGGCACACAGAAAGCTGAAAACACACATATTTGGCAAGGCAAGGTAAATTTTATTTGTACAGCACCCAATCCTGGAGGCTCTGGACATGTTACGTTTAAAAAAGGGTTAAATGAGTAAATGAGACAAGTAGAATAACATATAACAATAAATATAGAAATACTATAAAATGAATGCAGCAGCATACTAAAACAGCACTGGTCAGACTACTTTGCTCAGGAAGGCCAGGGCAAAAAGATGGGCCTTGAGACCCCTTTTGAAAGCCTCTTCTGATGGGGCCTCCCTAAGAGATGGAGGTAGAGCATTCCACAGGACTGGACGGCGACACTAAATGCCCTGTCACCGTAGGTTCTCAGCCTCATCCTGAGAACCTCAAGGAGGCCCCTGGTCAAGGAGCGGAAGGAGCAAACCGAGGTTCAGGGTGTTAGGAGCTCAGCCAGGTAGCCAGGGCCTAGTTCATATAGGGCCTTACAGGTGAGAAGATTCCCCTTGAAGAGAACCATCCACCTAACAGGTAACCAGTGCAAAGAATGGAGAAACGGGGTCACATGACTAGATCTCGAGAGGCCAGTCAGCAACCTGGCGGCAGCATTCTGAACCAGTTGGGTTAGTGGAGGGTACCTCCAGAGACCCTGAAGTAAAAAGCACTACAGTAGTCAAGCCTGGAGGTCACGAAGGCATGCACCAGGTTTTGCAGGTCATCAGGTGGAACCAGGGGTTTATTCCTGGCGATATTCCCCAAGTGGTAAAAACCACTTTGGACGACAGCCGACACCTGAGCTTCAAGTGTCAGTCTGTCATCAAAGATCACACCAAGATCTTGCACCCTAATGGAGACCAATGACGGCACCGGACCCAGATGAAGACCTGACATCCCAGCATTGGTGACACTCCCATGACCCAGCTCAATCACTAGTATCTCCATCTTGTCTGGGTTCAGTCACAACCTGCTGGAGCACATCCAGTAATTGATCTCTGCCAAGCAGCTGTTAAGCACTTCCACAGTGTCCGATGTTCCAGGGGCAAAGGACGTATACAGTTGGGTATCATCTGCATAGCAGTGAAAACCCACACGGTAATGCCTAATGAGCTCACCAAGGGGCAGCAAGTACACCCCAAATAACATGGGTGACAAGATCGACCCCGAGATGCTCCACAAGGCAGGGGCTTCAGGGTGGAGGAGAAATTCCTCATAACTACCTATTGCTTCCTGCCCGAGCAAAAAGACTCAAACCAGTGGATAACGGTGCCAGCGAGTCCACAATACTTTCTGAGGTGATTGAGCAGCACCATGTAATCTACAGTGTTAAAGGCTGAGAAGAGATCCAGGAGAACAAGAAATTACCATTCTCCTCTGTCTCTCACCCTGAGGATACCATTATGCACCCTAACGCCATTTCAGTGCTGTGTTTGGCTCTGAAACCCGACTGGAGTAGCTCATAGATGTCAAAGGTCACGAGGTGCTCCTCAAGCTGTTGCACCACAGTTTTCTCAACAACCTGCCACAAAAAGGTAAGGCTGGAGATAGCACAGTAATTCGCAAGAATGTCAAGGTCGAGAGATGGCTTCTTTAGAAGGAGCCTCTCCAGAGCCTCTTTCAAGGCATCTGCAAATGCTCCCTCTGTCAAGGAACACCTGACTATTTCAGTGAACACCAGGCCAACGGAACTAACACATCTCATCAAGAAACGTGTTGGTGCCAGGTCCAGTTCACATTATGTATGTTTCAGCCCTGAGATAACCTCAATAACCTCGGCCACCTGCACTGGTTTAAACTCCTCCCAGGCAGACGGAGTGCCTCTATTCCCCCAATTTGACCACTGTGGACTACAATAGGATCCACTGATGGTGTCCCCTGATGAACAGAGGACACCCTATCAGAGAAGAACCGAGCAAACTCCTCACATAATGTGACTGAAAAGGCTTTTTTCTGCTGTAGACAGACTGGATGTAAAAGTCTGTCCACAGTCCAAAAAAGCTGAGCAGGTTGGTTCCTCCCTGAAGCAATCTTCCTGGACAGGAACTCTGCCTTCTTATGGGTGATTGCCCCCTGGTATTCAGAATAATGAGCATGCAGGGCTAGTTGGTCCCCATCTGATCAGGTCCTCTGCCAACAATGTTCCAGCCTCGACCCTTGATCTTCATCACCTTGAGATCCCTGACAAAGCAGGGAGACTGCAAGTGAGAGGATCTGGGGTGTACATGGACCGGTGTGATGACATCAAGCACCCTGGAATCCATCCTGTTATAAGCAGCAACCACCTCACCCGTGCTGACCTCACGTGCAATGACTACACTAGATGAATTGGCCACTGTCAGTAGACCCTCTGGGGACAAGCCCCTTAAAGAGCAGTAGCTGACCATCTCAACAGAGGAAGGACTATCGGGGAGTGGGTCCCTGAATGAAAACTCTACAGTGTAATGATCAGATTACACAACCTGATCAATGTTGAGGTTAATTACGTCAAGCCTCAGAGAGAACACCAGGTACAGTGTGTGGCCGTGGTAATGGGTGACAGAAGCAACAATTTGTGACTGGCCCAGTGATGACATCAACTGGAGCAAGTTTAACCCAAATTGCAAAGATTCATCATCGAACCAGGCATTGAAGTCTCTCAGAATTAAACATCTGGGAGACTCCAACACCTCACCGATGACGAAGTCTGCCACCTCCTGCAGGAATTCTCCCGCTGCCCGGGGGGGGGGGGAGTAAATGAGGAGATTCCTGCAGCCTGGAAGAGGGTTGCCTGGATATTGTGGCAGTCACAGAAACATGGTACACAGAGAACCATGACTGGGATGTCAACATACCAGGAAACACAATCTACAGGAGGGACAGGGAGGGTAAAAGAGGAGGAGGAGGAGGAGGAGCTCTCTATGTAAAGGAAGGGATCAAAGCAACAGAACTAAAGAGTAAACAGGGAGCAGATGAGGCACTCTGGGTCACCCTGGAGACAGGAAATGGCACCACATCCACATGGGGGTTGTATACAGACCCCCATCTGGGGGGTAGTGGAATGGACAAGGAAATGATAGAAGGCATCCTCAGAATGGCAGAAAAAGGGGAGATATTGTTGATGGGGGGACCTGAATGTGCCATATGTTAACTGGAGCACCTTTGCTGCAGGCACATCCAAGAGCAGGGTCATTCTTGATGCCCTACAAGGGGCATGCCTCTGACAGCTAGTATTGAAACCTACTCGGGAGGGAGCAGTCTTAGACCTGGTACTCTCAAATGGGGACAGAGAAAGAATCTCAGATTTAGAATTGGGTAGCCATCTGGGAACAAGCGTGGTTCACGATAAACACAGCCATACAATCAAGCCATACAAAAGCAAGAGTATTGGACTTTAGGAGGGCTGACTTTGGGAAAATGAGAGAGTGCCTTGGAAAAGCACTAGTAAACGGGCAAGAAGGAATGGTGGAGGAACAATGGGGAGTAATCAAAACAGCCATCACAGAGGCAACAAGCCTTTGTGTAAAGCAAATCAACAAAACACAACAAAGGAATAAAATGCTGTGGTTCTCAAAAGAGGTGGCAGGGAAGGTTAAGGAGAAAAGGATAGCATTCAGGAACTATAAGGAAACACAGAAGGAGCAGGACAGAGAACTTTATCAGTTAAAGCAGAAGGAGGCAGGGAAGGCAGTCAGAATAGCAAAGGCCCAAACCGAGGAAAGGATAGCAACTCTGTTAAGAAGGGGGATAAGACCTTTTATAGGTAAATTAGGGAGCAAAGAAAGACCAAAGGAGGGATAATGAGGCTTAATAAAGGGGAGAGAATGTGGGCAGAGGGTGATAGTGAAAAAGCAGGGATACTGAATGAATATTTCTGCTCAGTATTCACAAAGGAAGGGGGGGAGGTACCTAAACCAAACAAGAGAAGCACTTTGAAGATGGGGGTTGATACCAGTCCATTTACAGAAGAAAGGGTTCTGAAAGAACTAATAAAATTGAAGGTGGACGAAGCAATGGGGTCTGATTGGATTCACCTAAGAATTCTAAAAGAACTAAGGGTAGAACTAGTGACACCGCTGACTACTCTCTTTAACAAATCATGGGAGATGGGGTGGTACCTGAGGACTGGAGGAGGCCAGATGTGATTCCACTTCACAAAAGTGGGAGCAGGACAGAGGCAGGAAACTACAGACCAATTAGTTTGACCTCAGTGGTAGGAAAAATGATGGAATCACGTCTGAAGGAAAGAATTGTTGAGTACCTAGAGGTCAGTGGGGCACAGGACCCAAGGCAGCATGGATTCACGATCAGAAGGTTATGTCAGACGAATCTAATAGACTTCTTTGACTGGGTGACCAAAGTAGTAGACCAAGGAGGGGCTGTGGACATGGCCTACCTAGATTTTAGCAAGGCATTTGATACAGTCCCACACAAAAGATTAATACACAAGTTAGCCAGCCTTGGAGTGCATCCCAGGATGGTAACCTGGATAAAAAAATGGCTAGACAACAGGACTCAAAGGGTAGTAGTAAACGGAGTCCACAGTGAAGAAAGGAGGGTTATTAGCGGGGTACCGAAGGGTTCAGTACTGGGACAGGTCCTTTTTATTGTCTTTATAAGTGACACTGCAGAGGAACTGGAAGGAAAAGTATGTCTCTTTGCAGATGACACAAAGATCTGCAACAGGGTTGATACACAGGATGGAGTAGAAAGGATGAGAAGGGACTTGGCAAGGTTGGTGGAATGGTCAAATGTATGGCAGCTCAGATTCAGTGCAAAGAAGTGCAAGGTAATGCACCTGGGAAACAAAAACCCAGAGGAAGAGTAAACAATGGGGGCTGAGATACTGACAACAATAAAAATGGAAAGGGGCCTGGAGGTAATTATGTCAGATGACCTAAAGGTGGGCAAGCAATGTGAGAAGGCAGTAAGGAAGGCTGGGGGGATACTGGGATGCATAGGGAGAGGCATCAATAGTAGAAAACAGGAAGCTGTCATCCCTCTGTACAGACAGTTGGTGAGACCCCATCTCTGCAAAAACATAGACAGAGTGGAGGCTGTCGAGAGGAGGGCAACCAAAATGGTGCAGGGTCTGCACCAGAAGACATACGAAGAAAGACTAAAGGAGCTTAATATGTATACCCTGGAGGAAAGAAGGGAGAGAGGGGACATGATAGAAACTTTCAAGTACCTCAAGGGAATCAACAAAGTCCAAGAGGGTAGTATATTTCAGAAAAAAGAGATGTGAAAGAACAAGGAGGCACAATTTGAAGATAGAAGGGGAACGGCTCAGAGGTAATGTGAGGAAGTATTTTTTCACGGAGAGGGTTATGGATACATGGAACAGCCTCCTGAGGAAGTCGTGGAGTCAAAAACATTGGGGGAATTCAAGAATGCATGAGACAGGCATAAGGCAGTCCTGGTGGGGAGTAGAAGGAAGTAAGCTGTTGGTTAACTAGGATCTGCAGCTTATCTGTTAGGTAGGAAAATGGGCAGACTGGGTGGGCCAAACGGTCCTTATCTGCCGTCAAATTCTATGTTGGTCCTGGACCCCAGCACACAGCCACACACTCAAAGGACCTGGTAGTCCCCACTGGGTGCACGATGAAGTTCAGGCTGTATCTAAAACAGATGGCTACACCCCCACCCCTGCGTTCCTGCCTTGGGCAGTGTACCACAGAGTACTTGGCGGGGACGGCCGAAAATTAACTTAGTTGGAGGGAGTATTGGGAGGGATTGGTGGATGAGGTAGGGAACAGTTTGGGAAAAGAAAAAAGGCAATTTCTCAGGTAATCCTTTGTGTGAAACCTTTCCTTGGAATCACGTATTTTTCTGTCTGGTCTCTGCAGCAAAAAAATGTAAACAATGGATGAGAAATTCTGTCATATGATTTCTGGAATTCAGTATCATGCAGATCTTACTTCGAGAGGGCTTTAGCAACAGGTATTCACAAGTAGGACTAAGCCACTAGGCGTCAAGACCCCACAGAAAAATCTCTAGCTAGCAGTCTCTGGTGGGGACTACCCCTACGTCAGGTGACCGGCATCATCCAGCGTCAGTATAAAGGGGGCGGTCCCAATGCCTGTCCTCCTGTTCCTTCCCGCTGTCGGCTTGGGAAAGTACCTCACAGAAGAACAGCACTCACTTATCTCACCATGTGGATAAGTATAAACCCTTTTCGACAGTTTTCTTCCTTATTCTGATAATTGTGTGTTACTGCCTCGCTGTGCATGTTGTCCCCGACACCATTGGAATCGCGTAAAAACAAGTTCAACTCGTATGGATCCCAGCTTCCTCACAAGGATGGCCGTTCCCTCTGCCTCTTCTGTCTGGGCCTAGACCACCGCATGGAGGAGTGTGAACACTGTCGAAAATTCAATGCTGCTACTCTGAAACGAAGGCAGTAGTCCCTGGAAGCCCATTTGCTCAAAAAGAAAATGGCATCCATGGAAAAAGAACTGAAGAAATTGAGGCAAGTGTCAACTTCTCCTGAGGGCCATCACAAGAAAAGGAGGAACAAGGAGAAACACAAGGATCAGGAATTGCCATCCACAGCAGCCGCAACTTTGACTGGAGTCACGTCTCTCTAGGTAACTTCCTGTCCGGGGGATTGTCCTTCGATGGCTGCCTTAGTGGTATCTAAACCAGCATCGACCCCCCTGTCCAGCTCGTGCTCGGGCCCGATGGGAGCCTCCAGGGCAAAGGAGGCCTGCACTCCCACTACTGCCTCTAAACTCAGGCCTTCCAGTCACAGTGCGTCCGATAACTCGGGTGCCGGTCCCATCGATGCCCACCTGGACCTGGCTGGTAAGTTGGTCGTCAGTATACCCAACGTCCGCCCAGCCAGATGACCCATTGTCAGGCTCTCCTTCCACCCCTGATGCCAGAGAGTCGCCGCAGCGCACACCTGTCACGTTGCCTACTGAGGTCCCCGCGTCTCCTCCGGCTCTTCCCAAGGAGTTCACTCCTCCCTCCCCGGCTGGGTTCTATAAATTATTTTCTGCAATGTAGTGTTCTCTAACATACAGTTGAGGCACTTTACATAGGAAAGCACTACTGGATTCTTCCAAAGCCACATTATTACTAATTTGGCACCAGTTGTAGCTATAGAAACCAATCATATCTGTCCGGGTGTCAACTGTTCCCACTCTTCTAAGTACCCCAAAAGAATAGCTCTCTTGGAGAAATCCATTACCTGGCAGAACACATCTCTCACAGTAACTAGTTTATTGCACTTACAAACACTTTTTGAGCTTTCTGCAAACATGTTTAGTGAATTACTAATGAATCAAATGTTAAAGAAGGCATACTATTTAATTGCACTGCACTTTGAAGCACCGCCCCCGTGAAGCCCTGTGTGGCAATATGAAGATGTGTTTTCATCCTGATGGCTTTGGAAAGATCACCTGCTAAGTACTACATTTTATAATTATTTTTGATATTCAGCTCCGTTGCGTGTGCCATCATTTCTTAAGTTGCCGCTACATTTGATTGACTGACAGCATCTCAAGAGAACAAGGTGCGTGCTTTCTCTTGCACTTAGCACTTATACTAGAGCCACCATTCAGCATTCAGGGATATTACTACCCCAAGCTGCTGCAGTGGTGTCTAACATGGTTTAAGACATGTTAGCTTGCTCAATATATTTCATTTTTTCTGCATTTCGTGGGGCGTGCATGGAATGCATATTGTGTCCTGAATACCATGGATATTAGGCTGCCTGAATATTTACAGAATAATGAATAGTTTTCACTATTCATATTCAACCAAGGGTATTCGGGCATTAATATATATAAAAAAAAAGTCTTCCTCTCTTCAGGTGGAATAGATAAATACAGTATGTGGATTTTCCAGTCTAACTGTGGATAGAACAGTCTCACGACTGTGTGGTAATGACAGGACAGCGCACTAGCAGACAGCTGAAGTTTATTCTATCTGACATCACAAATCCATTGACTACTGATCAGAAAACTCTAGTTGGGCAGTGGGCAAGAGTTCATGTCGAGCTTTTTAAACCTGAGAAAATATCACTTTTATACATCTAACCATGACTCTACACAGCACGGAACACTAGTAGGGAGGAACTCAACAGGAATATGTTGGTCTCATAAGGTAACAAAATGGTGCCAGCTGCTCTTTAAGGTATTACAAGAGAAATTACATCGCTCACAACTTGTATATACTGCATGCAAGAAGAGCATTCCCTGTTAGAGCAGGTAAAGCATACCCACACTAAAATACAAGATCTCCTCACATGTAAAACTGAACAGGCTCTTTTTCTGGCTCTGCTTGATCTACGATGACTGGGGGGGGAGGGGGAGCCGGGCAGCGAAGGTTCTGGCGTACCGGCTCAGATACCAATACAAAATGACTACTGTAAATAGATTAACTGATCCTGTTTCAGGAATGGCACATAACCACACTGCTAAAATCCTGAGACTCATGAAAGATTGCTATACCTCTCTATACACAAACACACCTCTGATTACTGACATCCAGACCTTTATGGCTGACACGAACCTCCCCCTCGCTCATAGAGGACCAGCGAGCTACTCTCACGGAGTCCATCTCTTCCCAGCAATGTAGTAGTGGTGCCATATCCCTCAAAAATGGTAAGAGCCCAGGCCCAGAAGGGTATGGGGTGGAATTTTATAAGGCCACGCTTGACATCATACGTACCCATGCTACCTACATTCATAGAATGTCAAACTGGAGCTCAGTGCCTGGGCACCTGGTGATATAGCAGCACCTCTGCTAGTTGTAAACCCCAGAAAGATGCCATTCAGTTTGATTACTACAGACCTATATTTGTTCTCAAACTAGATCACATATTATTTATCTACCATCCTAGCACACTGACTAGATTACATCCTGCCCTAAATTTTGGGACCCAGACCAATCCAGCTTCATTTAAAGCACACAAATAACAGATGATACTAAATGGACACTCTTACTTGTACCCTCAAGCATCTTGGCAATGGACATTGCTACTGCTCATGAGTTTAGACACCAAAAAGGCATTTGACAGGGTCTCCTGGACATTATTGCTCCAGGCCCAGTTAAAATTTGCCTTCCCTGACAAATCTGTGTCCTTCCTACAAGGGTTATATACCACCCAACAGGCCATGGTTAAAGCCATCTGCACTCTTCCTCTGAAACTTACCCTCACCAGAGGCACCTGCCAGGGCTACCCCTTATCCCCATACTTATTTGCATTAAATGTGGAACCTCTAGCCCATCACCTCGGCCAAACTCCAACCATAGATGATTTCAGAATAGGGGACCAGTACCCATAAAGTGGCATAGTATGCAGATTATCTCCTACTATACATTACTCTTCCAGAGCACTCTCTCCTGGCCCTTTCCAGAAGTCTACAAACAGTGGAGACCAAGGCAGGATACAGAGTGAATAAAACTAAAACTGAGGTCCTGCAAATATATTTCCAGCCAACACTGAAAAACACCTTCCCTTATAAATGGGACAGACCCACTAACCATTATTAAATTGGTGTGTGTGGGAGGTAACACTTTCTTCATATCTCCCCGACTTAATTACTGTAACTACTCAACCCTGATCAGGGAATACAGGAGGACCTTCAGAGATGGCAGCCACTACCTCTTACCTTTTTGAATAGGGTATGTTTAGTCAGGATGAGTATCCTTCCCAGGTACTTGTATTTTTTCCAGACCCAACCCACAATGATGCTCAAATCTGAATTTCAGAAATGGAACAAATCCATTGATCGCTTTCTGTTTGGGGGTGATGTATGGCCTATAAAAAAAACTACAGCTGCTATATAAGGGAGAACTGGCACTCCTGAACCTCCTATTATACACTCCGGCAGCGCAGCTGAAACATGTTCTTACCTGAACCCTACCCACATTTAGACCTCGCAGGATAGGTGTGGAGACAGCTATAACTCCTCTAGACCTGGAGTCCATCCTGTTTGGTCACATAGAAAAACCCATGCTTACAGTTTCCATCCCTCATTTCACGACAGGTGTCTTAAAAACATTGGAGCAATTTCTGTCCCAGAAAGTGCATAATAAGGGGGCTGCGTGGATCAGTAAACTGGCACTTGATCCAGATTTTCTCCCCACTCAGATTACAAATGTAAATGATGGATGAGAAAAGGTCTGATATATACCGTACAATTTTATACGGATGATATCTTCAAAACGTCTGAGTAGCTTTCAGCTGAGTTCCAGCTCAAAAGAAGGAACCACTACCGAACCTTTAAATTAAGAAAAGGAACAGCAGCAAGTGAAGAGGTGACTGCTATCTCAGTGGAAGGGAAGTAAATGCAAATCTAGGAGCTTTCATTATTACTTCTTCGCATTGATATTGCATTGGGAAAAGGAGGAGTAGGAGTTTGAAGAAGGTTGTGCAATGGCTACTTAAAGTCTCTTTTTGAGTGTGGATAGGAAGGATAGGAATATAAAAAGCAGTTGCTCAATATATCTAAACGTGTGCAACAAAGGAGGTAAGGGAAATAAAGAAAATGTTTTGCACTGATAGAGGGGGAGAGGGAGACTTGGGGGAGGTTTGGTATCCTGCATCTGGAAGGGTGGGGGGTCACTGTGGGCAACGACAGCAATGGGTAGGTGGTAGGCTGCAACAACTGCGGTGCACCAATCTTTCAAACATTGCCTGGAGTGTGGGAGGATTAGTGCAACCACATAGAAAAACTTAGAAAGGAGACTGAGGGTCTGCAGGAGGAACCAAGACAGGCAAGGCAGATTGGGGTGGGTTTAGCCCAATACTGGTGGGGAGGAAGAAGGGAGATGAGGGAGGGCGATTGTCCAACAGTGGTGAGGAGAGGGTCAGAAGAAGGAAGCAGAGACAAAGGGGCCCAGGCCAGGAAGAACGATTGCCGGGGAAACCAGGTCAGGAGACAAAAGACAAAAGGAAGGAGGAGATAGGGACTTGTGAGGAGAGGCGAAGAAGTGGCAATAGTCATGGAGTGGAAAGGAGATAACAGGTTACTATGAAGAGAGAGGAAGCGGGCATTTGTGAAGGGTCTTCAGAAAACAGCTGTGCACTGCTAGAGAGGAAGAAAGTGGAGGATGGAAATGATGAAATTAGAGGAGTAATTGATAAATGCCTGGGCCAAACTGGAGCGGGGGGAAGTTCTGCTGGGAGAATTGCAACAGGGGTAAAAGGGTGAAATAATGTGCAGGAGGAAGAGGAGCTGGAAATGAGAGGGAGATGAATGGAAGCAAGCAGGAGTAAGAGGGTGGAATCTTAGTGCTGGGGACTCAATACTAAGAGGAGTTAGGTGGGGTAGCAAGGGGAGAGGCATAGTCGCATTTGGGTGGAGGCCATGCCAGGAATGACAGTGGAAAGGGTGGGACAGTCTGTTCTGAAATATGGTAGAAGTGGTAGGGACAAGCCTCATTTAATTATACATCTTGGGACAAACGACCTGGCTGACAAGACAGTAGATATAGTCCAGAGGAGGTTTGAGGAACTAGCACAATTATGTGAGGGGCAGAAAGATCAGTAACTTTTCCCGAGATACTTCCGATAGCCAAAGGCAAACAACAAAAAGCTGAGAATAGAGGAATTTAACGGATGGCTAAGAACCTGGTGTTGTGCTAAAGGGTATGGGCTATTGAGGGGTGGGAGGACCTGGGAGGACAGTAGTCTCTATGCCAAGGACAGACTACACTTGAGTGAGGAGGGAAAGAAAGTGTTGAAACAGAGGATGGAAGAGTATATGAGGAAGTTGGGAATTTAAACTAGGAGTGAGGGGTGGCAGTTGGAAGAGATATGCAGAGACCACAGGTTGGGAAATCATTGAGCTCACCCCATAACAGTGACAAAGGACAAAATGGCAAGTACTATTGGTGATGCTAGGAAAGGAGGGCAGATGGGGAGGGTGGAAGGTGGTACCCCAATGCTAGGAGCCTTGGGAGGAAAACTGCAGAGTTACAGGTTCTCATGGCAGAGGAGAGGTGGACATTGCAGCCATCACAGAAACATGGGCCACCCAATACAATGACTGGGACCTGTCTGTACCAGGTACAGGTTATTTCATAGGGACAGGGGTGATTGGGAAAGGAGGGGGTGGCACCTATATGTGAAGGAAGGACTGAAGTGTGTAAGGGAGGAAGGGAGGAGGATAGACAGAGTCACTTGGGTGCAAATCCAGGATTCCAAGAATAGGATTCTTAGAATGGGAGTGGTGTACAGGCCACCATCTCAGACGGAGGAGTTAGACAGGGAACTAGCGGGACAGATCAGGAGGACCTGCAGAAGGGTAGTGTGGTGATTGTGGGGGACTTCAACATGCCAGGAGTGGACTGGAGCACCCCAACAACCAGGAACAGAAGGGAGCAGGTGCTGCTGGATGCCTTCCAGGACAGCTTCCTGCTGCAAATGGTCAGTGAACCAATCAGGTTAGGGAATACTTTTGACCTTGTGCTGGCAAATGGGGGCTTTGTGAGAGAACTTACAGTGGAGGAACCGCTGTCAGGGAGTGACCACCACTCAGTATGGCTCACATTGGATATGGGCAAGGAAGGAGTGGAATCTGGCACAAGAGTGCTGGACTTCAGGAGGGCCGACTTTGGGAGGATGGGGAAGTGGTAAAAGGGCACCTGGCCAGAATTCAATCTAGTATGGATACTAACCAGAGGTGGGAGCTCATAAAGCTGGGGATAGTGGAGGCAACAAAACTCTGCAAAGCCCAGAGCAAGAATGCTAGGGCTAAGAAACCGAGCTAGTTGAGCAAGGAGGTCATGGAAAAGGTATGGAGAAAAGAGCTGCCTTTAGGAAGTACAAGAAAACAGGGAGAGGGAGGACAGGAGGAGCACTTGACAGAATCGAAAGGAGGTGACAAGGGCAGTAAGGAATCAAGCATCTCACGGAGCTCAGGCTGGCAGAAGGCATTAAGAAGGGGAGAAGGACTTTTTAAGTACATCAGGGAGAAAAGGAGCTGTAAGGACCACGTAGTAAGGATTAGGAAGGAGGGGAGTTGGGTGGAAGCAGGCTACGATAAGGCAGCAGCAGTAAATGAGTACTTCTGCTCAGTATTTACTAAAGAGAAGGGAGGGGTGACACCCAAGGTGGGAGAAATGGCAGAAGCAGGGGGGGAGGTGGTGACAGATGGGGAAATCATGGAGGGCAGAGTTCGAGAGGGTTTGAAGCCGCTGAGGGTGGACAAGGCGCCAGGCCCAGATGGCATCCACCCAGGTGGAGTAGGAGTTGCAGAGGTCCTGCAGGACCTTGACAGACCTATTTAATGCCTCACTACATTCGGGGTGTGTACCTCAGGACTGGAGGATGGTCATGGTGCCCTCCACAAGAGTGGCCCCAAGGATAAACCGAAACTACAGACCAGTGAGCCTCACATCCATCGTGGGTAAGCTAATGGAGACTATCCTGAAGAGAGAGGCTGGTGGCCCTCCCAGAGGCCAAAGGACTACAGGACAGCAGACAGCATGGCTTCATACGTGGCAGATCCTGCCAAACCAACCTGGTCGAGTTCTATGACTGGGTAACTAGGCAACTGGACAGGGGCCATGCAGTGGATGTCCTGTATCTGGACTTCAGTAAGGCATCTGACCCGTGCCACATGGAAGGCTGGGAGAAAGTTAGTAGGAACAGGGCGGTGTAAAGCTGGTGAGATGGGTAGGAAACTGGCTGCAGGGAAGGCAACAGAGGGTGGGTGGGGTCCCTCACACCCAAGGGCAGTGACGAGCAGTGTCCCACAGGGTCGGTGTTGGGACCAGTGTTGTTTGGGATATTCATTGCAGACATATCATGGGACATCAAGAGCAAGATCAGTCTGTTTGCTAATGATACCAAGGTTGGCGCGGTGGTGGATGACCTAGGGGGATGGCAGGGGTTGCAGGATGATCTGGCAAAGCTTGAAACCTGGTCAGACACCTGGCAACTGGGGTTTAATGCCAAAAAGTGCAAGGTGCTGCATTTTGGGATGAAGAACCGAAGGAGTTACCAGCTAGGGGGAGTGCAGCTAGCCCAGACAGAGGAGGAGAAGGATCTGGGTGTGCTCATTAAAGGGTCAATGAACAACTCGCACAATGTAGGAAGGCAGCTGCAAAGGCCAACAAAATGCTGGGTTGTATTGCAAGGGGTATATCCTCCGAGGAGGAGGAGGTGATTCTGCCACTGTATAGGTCATTAGTTAGACCACACCTGGAGTACTGTGCAGTACTGGCGTCCGATATCGAAGAGGGACATTAGTTACTGGAGGGTGCAGCACAGGCGACAAAGATGATCAAGGGGCTGGGGACTTATCATACGAGAGGAGGTTGAAGGAGTTGAACATGTACTCACTGGAGGAGAGGAGAGACAGGGGTGACATGATTGAACCCTTAAATACATGAAGGAATAAACAAGACGGGTACAGAGGGGCTGTTCAAAGTAGGAGGGAGGGCCACTAGGGGCCATGATATGAGACTGGAGCGAGGAAGGTTCAGGAGGGAGATGAGGAGACACTTTTTTACAGAGAGGGTGGTGGCTGGGTGGAATGCGTTACCTGTAGAAGTGGTATGCAGTAGAACAGTGGACTACTTCAAACGAGGATGGGACAGGACAAGGGGGAGGGTTAATGAAGGGGAAGGGTGGGGCAGCTGCAGAATAAGGGGTGCTAGCTGCACATTCGAGCAGACTTGATAGACCTCTAGGCCTTTATCTGCTGGCAAATTTTGTATGTTCGTAGGACATATTTGAGCAACCATATAGATCTTTACATCACATAACAGAAGTCACTTTTTGTTCAGTTTTCTGTTATATCTAATATACTGTACTATGAGGTGGATGGCCCGAGCATTTTATTTCTGCATGTTGCCAGGCATTGTTTGAGAGTGGCACTACATCTACAGAGTCCGCCAACATACTGTGGGAAGCCAGGCTTAGTGCTGAAATAACAGATCTGGTCTTATATCAGTCTTAGACCACATAAAGGGACCAGCCCCTATCAATGGAGAGAGTTCAGTATTTCCAAACTCACGTATAGCAGCTAAATTTCTCTCCACTGTGGATATCTCTTGCTGGAAAGGTTCAGGACAAAGACTCTGCACCCCCCCACACACACACACACACTGGTCCTGCTCACCCTGACAGCATGTTGGGTACAAGTGCAGAGAGCAATAACAAGGTAATAACTAACTTTGGCACCTGTCCTCCATGGTGGCTATATTGCCAATACCCAGCACCCATAAAGCATAAACATTCCCTTTATATCCTGGGAATCCTACTCAGTGCAGCTAGAAAGCCATAATGAGGCTTTGGCTGAAACTGACCTCCCCTGCACAGATGCAGTGGCAAGATATAGTCTTAGACATGTATAGGTTAGAACATTTGACAGCGCAGCTTCAGAATAGTTTGCCTATTTTACAAAACAGATGGAACCCCTGGCTAATGTATATCTTGGACTACAGAACAGATTATATCCCTTGAACTCCCAAACTTTGATTGGCATTTCCCTGAATCAGGAATAGATGCCGGACTGGGCTGCATGTGCTTTTACCTCCCCCCCCCCCCCCGGGAGTGAGACCGTGACATCTTATGTACAGTACCATTCCTAGGCCATTCTCACTTGATAAATAGGGTAAATCTAGGTTATGTCTGCCTAAATGTCTGTAATACTGTTAATAATCTGATGACTCTAAGCTCTGTGAAGTATTCAAGTTATATGCACCTGTATTAGTATATTGAAAAAAAAATGTTTTTAATTAAAAAAGTAAAGTTTTAAAAAAAAGCTAAAAATAGGGATGATTTCTAGGTGTCAACATTAAAAAAAAAAAAGTAAAAGCTGTCTTCTTATTACTGATATAGCCACACTGTTACAACTCACGCGCATAGGACTGGTAATACACAGGAACATAGAATCTGTTGGCAGATAAGGACCGTTTGGCCCACCCAGTTTGCTCATTTTTCCCTACCTACAGTATCACTGCAAACTCTACTTGATCTCCGGCTCCCCCCCTCCTTTCCATTAATATTCACTTATGCCTATCCCATGCTTTCTTGAACTCCAACACTGTTTTCACCTCCACCACCTCAGCTGGTAGGCTGTTCCAGGGATCCACCACTCTTTATGTGAAGAAGTACTTCTTCATATCTGTCCTAATTAACCCCCCCCCCCACCAGCTTCATAGCATACCCATTGTTTCTTGAGGGCCTTTTTTTCTGAAAAATATTTTCCTCCTGTACCGTATTTACCCAGTGAATATTTAAAGGTCTTTATCATATAATCCCCTTCCAGGGTATACATATTGAGTTTCTTTAGTCTGTCCTCTTTGATGCAGACCCCTCACTGTTTTTGTTTGGACTGCTTCCACTTTGTCTGTGTCCTTCTGGAGATGTAGTCTCCAGAACTGTACACAGTATTCTAGGTGAGGTCTTACCAGTGATCTATATAGAGGCAACGCCACCTCCATTTTCTGCAGATGATACATCTCCCTATGAACCCTAGCATCCCACTAGCTCTCCCAAGTGCTTTGTCGCACTGCCCGGCCACCTTTAGGTCATCAGAGATTATTACTCCCAGGTCTCTCTCCTGCTTGGTGGTCAATAGTACCTCTCTGCTCATTTTGTTCTCTGCACCTGGGTTTGTGTGCCCCAAGTGCATTATTTTGCACTTTTTCACATTGAAACCCAGCTTCCATACCCTTGATCACTTCTTCAGTTTTCTCAGATCTCTACTTATCCTTTACACCCTCCTGGAGTGTCCCCCAGTGCATATTTTGGTGTTATCCACAAAGAGGCAGACCTTCCCTTCCAGATCCTCTGCAGTGTCACTTATAAAGACATTAAAGAGGACCAGTCATAGCACCGATCCCTGAGGCACCCTGCTGGTCACCCTCCCCTGTTCTGAGTGAACTCTGTTTACCACTACCCTCTGTTGCCTGTTCCTTAACCAATTTCTTACCCAGTTTACCACCTTTGGACCCACTCCCAAGCTACCCAGCTTGCTTACTAGTCTCTTATGTGGAACAGTGTTGGAAAGTCTTACTGAAGTCTAGGTAGACCATAGACCACATCCACTGCTCCACCCTGATCCAATTCCTTGGTCACCCAATCAAAGAAATCTATCAGATTCATTTGACATGACCTCCCACCTGTGAATCCATGCTGTCTTGGATTTTGTAACCCATTGGATTTAAAATAATCCACTCTCCTTCAGCAGTGACTCTGTTAATTTTCCCACGAATCCATGTTATGCAGACTGACCTGTAACTGTCATCCTCCTCCTCCTCCCAGCTACCACTTTTGTGAAGTGCGACTACATTTTCCCTCCTCCAGTCCTACAGAACCACTCCAGTTTCTACTTAGCTGCTAAACAGAGCTGTTGGAGGTGCCCCAGGATGTACCCCATCTGGTCCCATTGTTTTGTCCACTTTCTGATTAGCAAGTCCCTTTAGGGCTCTACTCCTTCCGCTGTGAACACTGAACAAAAGTATTTGTTCAGGCTGTCTACCTTTTCCTGGTACCCCTCTGCAGAGTTCCCCTGTCCCTTTTTAACTTTAAAGTCCCATCCCTTGTCGTCCTCTTTTCACTTACATACCTAAAAAAATCATGTGTCCCTTTTGGTTATTCCTTGGGCTATTTTCTCTTCAGTTTGTATTTCCGTGCTCCTTACTGTTTTCTATTCTTCTCTCTGGTTCTCCTAATACAACTCCCTACCTTCCTCCTTCTGTGTTTCCTTATATCTTATGAATGCTACCCTTTTAGCCTTTACCTTTTTATCCACCTCTTTTGAAAACTATAGTGGTCTCTTTTTCCTCATTCTTTTACTCACTTGATGCAGAGGTTTGTTGCATTCACTATGCCCACTTTTGTCTTCACTCACTGTTCCTCCACTCCACCCATGTCACCACCCCCTTCCAGGTCATCCTTGAGGCAGTCACCCATTTTTATGAAATCTGCCCTCATGAAGTCTGGGACCCTTGCACTTGTGTGGTTTGATTCCACAGCCATCCATGCATTGAATAATGTTGTATAGTAATCGCTGCTCCCCAGGTGCCTTCCACCTTGATGTCTGCAACACTGTTCCTGTTAGTGAGTGCCAGGCCTAGATTAAGGCATAGGCAACATAGGCCATAGTCTAGTGCCCCTGCCTGCCAGGGGTCCCCCAGCAATCCCCAAAATATATTTAATACATACCCTTTTTACTGACAAGCTGCATTTTTTCATAAAGGACTCAGCTGCTGAGTAATCCGAGCAAGGCAGGGGCTGAACTGGGATGTGATTCTCACCTCCCTTTGTTTTTTTTGTTTTTTTACTTTGTTTTTATTCACAGAGGTAAAACACATCTATTACAGATGTTTCATTTAAAGAAATACATTCTGAAATGAGTTACTTCCAATAACTATAGTAACCAAATATAGTATAAACTTTTTGAGGGATGTAAAATATAATTAAAGTAATACTAGAACTCTAAAGTCATGAAATCATGATTATATAAACCAAAGAAGAGCTCAGTGCTTAATCATTCATTTGATAGAACAAATAGTTACTTTTCGGCCCTACCGTAGACCAAGTTACTATTCTTACATACATACAAAAATATAAATACCATATTACAGATCACCCTGAGCCAAAGCATAACATATACCATCAAACAAGGGGGCAAGAGAACACAGATACAGTGCAGGTAGATTGTCCGGTTGTCACAGGATGATAATCAGTTATATCAGCTTTGCCTTCCTTGAAGTATGAAGCTAGTTCAGTAGGAAGCCAAATATTTAACTAAAAAAGGGATCTGGCTCAGTCAGAGCTGTAGCTGCAATAGAGCGTGGGGAAGGGGAGTGGGGATGCTGACCGCATAGCAGGGGGAAGTCTCCATTTTAAACATAGAAAGTTTGTAGTGGGTCAACATTATTTGCAGGCACCTCTTTGAGACTGGACATTGGGAGCAGCATCTGGAGGATCCAGCCTGAGGAAAGTGCGTTGATTTTTGTTTTTTGGGCTATTTCTGAAATTGTATGTGCCTTGAGGTGAGGATTGTATTGAAATTGTTAGTGTGCTGTTTTATTTCTGCGTGCCACATCTTATCAGTGCAGAGTGACAAAGATGATCAAGGGGAGGTTGAAGGAGTTGAACATGTACTCACTGGAGGAGAGGAGAGACAGGGGTGACATGATTGAAACCTTTAAATACATGAAAGGAATAAACAAGATGGGTACAGAGGGGCTGTTCAAAGTAAGGAAGGGGAGGGCCACCAGGGGCCATGATATGAGACTGGAGCGAGGAAGGTTCAGGAGGAGATGAGGAGACACTTTTTACAGAGAGGGTGGTGGCTGGGTGGAATGTTACCTGTTGAAGTGGTATGCAGTAGAACAGTGGACTGCTTCAAATGAGGATGGGACAGGACAAGGGGAGGGTTAATGAAGGGAAGGGGGGAAGGGGGCAGCTGCAGAATAAGGGTGCTACTGCACATTGACAGACTTGATAGACCTCTGAGCCTTTATCTGCTGGCAAATTTTGTATGTTCGTATTTAGGGCTCAGAGCTCAGAGATCCTGTTCCCTTTTTTTTTTTTTTTTTTTTTTTGCTCAACCTTTCCACCCCTGCCCCCACCATGTATTAAATACATGAGGGAGGCGTGGACTATTGATTGATAGGCTATAGGTATTTGCTGGGAGGAGAGAAGTAGGGCAGTTGGAAGCCAACCCACTCCACTGCACGACTGCTAGCAGGCAGTTTGCATAAAATAGGCTAAGCCTATTAAGGGCTGTGGGGTGGAGGTGGTGAATAGCAGTGTCCATGAGCATGCTGTGGGCACTGGGGGGCTGCCTGATGTGTTAAAAAATACTGTACCTGGCATCCGAAATCAGCAGGCTGTGGTTAGAGGTGGGGATGCGAGGTGTAAGAGGAGGGGTGCTAGGAGAATGCGGCACTGGAACTGCTAGTTTGAGGGGTAGGGCTGAATGTAATGTGAGGGTGGCAGGGGATGCAGCAAGGGAGAGGAAAGCACCGGGCCACGGGGAGACTGTGGGTGGCAGGTAGTGCACGGGATGAGGGTGAGGGAACAGGGACTTCGCACAGGGAGCAACTAGGATAGGAAGTGTTATGGCAGGCAACAGGGATAAAGCTGGTGAATGGGGGTTAGCACAGCAAATCATTTTGTTGATTTAGAATCCATACAGAGAATGGGGAGCAGGTTAGGTCAGTGGTCAGGTTGAATGAGAACAGTGGGGGGGTGGGGTGAGCAAGTTGAGGGGGAGACTGGAAGGAAAGGGGAGGGTGGGAGAAGGGGACAGTGATGGAAGAAGGGAGGGATTGAGGGCCAGGGTTGGTAGTGCTGGACTTGGCTGTCAGGTGGAGCAAGGGGAAGGAGAGGTTGAGGGGGACAGGGAAGGCACTAACAAGGAGGGGCAGGAGGGGCCAAGTGGAAAAGAGCAAAAAGATGGGAGAGGACTTGCTGGGGGCAAATGAGGGATGCGGCTTGGGCAAGTGTTAAATTAGGCAGTCGGGGGATCACAGGGTATCCCGGAGAGTGGGTCAGAAAGTGGATTGCTTGTGGGGGGTAATATGGAGGGCAGGGGAAATGCTATCATGGGGAGTGGGGGATGTGAACCTGTACAGGTACAGGGAGGATGTGATTGAAGGGAAAAGAGGGTCACTAAAAGGGTGGGGGATGTTGGCAGTAAGAGGGATAGATTTGGCAACTCAGACATGGGAACTGATGACGCTGTACAGGGAGTATATGGACAAGCAAGTACTGATGGACGGGGGGGGCAAGGTCAGTGATAGGAGAACAGTGGCACCGGGTAAGGAGTGGATTGAGGGCGATAACAGACAATTCACGAGAACAGTGGAAAATGGGGGGAGGAGGAGGGAGGTACTTGTTAGGGAGAAGACAGGGATACCTTGCAATGCAGAAGTAAGGAGGAGACTAGGGTCCTAGTAATGTGGGACTCCATAATTAGGGGCATCAAATGGGGGGGGCAGGGTGAAGGGAGGGGGAGCTGTATTAGGGTTGAGTGCATACTGGGTATGACAGTGCACAAAGCCAAGCACCTAGTGCACTCTTTAATGCGGAAACATGGGGGGTTCCCCTGCATCATGGTGCACATGGGCACTAATGATCTGGAGGGTAACAATGTGAAGGAGCACAAAGCGAGTTTCAGGGAGTTGGCCAGAATTAGTCAAGCTGAGGGGAACACAGTCTCATTCTTGGCGGTCCTGCTGGTGCCAAAAACAAATGTGGCATGGAAGCTGAAATTAGGAGAAATAAATGAATGGCTGAGAAACTGGTGTCTGGCTATGGGGTCTGGGCTGGTAGGTGATGGGGGATCTACCTGAGACAAGAAGGAGCTATATGCAAGGGACAGATGTCACCTGAGTAAGGAGGGAAAGGAGGTCCTGAAAAATAAACTGGGCACGTTTATTGGTACTAAGTGGGGTTTAAACTTGTAGTGGGAGGGGCTAGGACTTGTGGGATGGGCAGACAAGCATAATATGGGAGGGCTTAGGCATCTTCTACCCAATGGGGATAGTGGAGAAGAAGACAGACTCGAGCTGGACTATAGGTACCGGGATATGGGAGGACAGGAGGGGGAGGGGTACTGGGTGGAGGGTGGTCTTAATATATGAGAGGAGTCTGGGGAATAAGATGTCTGATTTACAGGCATTGATGACCAAGGGAAGGGTGGATGTGACAGCAGCCACTGAGACATGGGCCACACATCATCACGAGTGGGACCTGAGTCTACCAGGGTACACCACGTTCTCCTGATGACGCATGTTTGAATGCGAAACCGGTAGAGGTTTGTAGCTGCATCCTTGATGCACCTTGCACTAGTGGTGGTGTTCTTTTATATATTTTTCATTAAAAGCTGCTATTTGGAAGTTTCCTCCAAGTGGTGCGGTTTCTTGCTGCTTTTTTCTTGATACTTTTTGCTTCCGCACACTCTTAACCCTGCTAAGTTGTTTTGACTTGCCAAATATAGCACGTTTAGGAAGGATAAGATGGCTGGCAAAGGTGGGGGGTGGCAGTGTTTATTAGAAATGGGATTAAGTGTAGCAGGGAGGAGGAGGAGGATGTTGAAGGGAATATAGAAGTGATATGGGTCACTTTACATGATTCTAAATGTAGGAAGGTCAATCTGGGGGTTGTATATAAACCACCTATGCAGTCAGAGGACCTGGATAAGGAACTGGTAGATAACCTTAAAACCTACTGCAGATGGGATAGGTGCAGGACTGTGGTGACTGGGGATTTTAATATGCCAGGGGTTGACTGGGGTACTATGGCGTCATCACTGCTAAGGAGCAATGGCTACTGGATTTCTTCCAGGATGAATTTCAGTCTTAACTGGTGGTAGAGCCGGTGAGAGAGGGACACATCCTGGACTTGGTTCTGGCGGATGGTGACCAGGTGAAGGAACTTGGTAGTGGATGACCCATTGGCAGGGAGTGATCACTCCACATTATGGTTCACCTTAGATTTGGAGATAGAAGGGAGCCACACCAGGATGACTGTGGTGGACTTCAGGGGGATGTTTGCCATCCTTGAGGGTTATTTAGAGAAGATCAGGCTGGACATGAGCACAGAAAGTAGGTGAGAGATCCTGAAGACGGGCCTTCTGGAGGCCACAAAATCCTGTACTAAGGCCTACTACAAGAATTCAAGGGCAAGAAGACCCAGTTGGTGGACCAGGGAAGTGCAGGAGGGTGTCAGGGGAAAAATAAATGGCCTATCATAGGTACAAGCGCTCTTAAGGGGTAAAGGACAGGGAGGAGTACCTTAGGATCTCCAAGGTGGCAAGTAGGGTTTTCAGATCAGCCAAAGCAGACAAGGAGTGGAGGTTGGTGCAAGGGATCAGGGAGCGGGAGAAAGGTTTCTTCAGATACATTAGGGAAAGAAGAAAGGGTAGGGGGGTCAGATAAACAGGTTAAGAAAGAGTGTGGGTGGGCAGAGGAGACTAGAGCAAGCAGAGGTACTTAATGAATACTTTTGCTCAGTCTTTACAAAAGAAGGGGAGGGGCCAATTCCACAGGGGGGAGGCACAATTGTGTCTGTGGGAGGGGAGGTGCTTACAAATGGTGAAATCCCAGTGGGGAGGGTAGGGAGGCTGTCAAGTCCCGGAGGACTGACAGGGCTCCGGCCCAGATGGAATCCATCCCAGGGTGTTGAAGGAACTGGCAGATGTCCTGGCTGCACCTATGGCAGAACTATTAAATTCCTCCCTCCAATCAGGTTGTGTTCCTTGGGATTGGAGGATGGCACACGTGGTGCCCCTTCATAATAGTGGAACGCAGGATGAGCCGGGAAACTAAAAAACAGTCAGCCTGGCATCTGTGATGGGGAAACCTTTGGAGAACATCCTGAAGGAGAGGATGATGGAGTTCCTGAAGGCAAATGACCTTCAGGATGAACGCCAACACAGGTTCGTCTGGGGGAGATCATGTCAGACCAGCCTAGTTGAATTTTATGACCGGGTGACAAGATTACTGGACAGTGGAAGGGCAGTTGATGTCCTGTACCTGGACTTCAGCAAGGCTTTTGACTCTGTGCCACATGGGAGACTGTTGAGTAAGCTGAGGAGCTTAGGGGTGGGGGAAAATGGTAGAATGGACTGGGAATTGGCTGAGTAAGTGGCTGCAGAAAGTGGTGGTGAGGTGGAGGTCTTGTCTCCAAGAAGGGTCATCAGTGGGGTCTCTCAGGGGTCGGTGTTGGGCCTGCTCCTATTTAACACATTCATAGTGGACATTGAGGATGGAGTTAGAAGTAGATTGAGCCTTTTCGCAGACAACTCTAAATGGGGAGCGACAGTGGATGATGAGGTAGGGAGAAGGACACTACAGGAAGACTTGGAGACACTTGAAAGGTGGTCACACATTTGGCAGCTGAGGTTTAATGTCAGGAAGTGTAGTATACTACACTTGGGTGTTAAGAATCCTGGGTGTGACTACTATCTGGGGGGTTGCTTATGGTCTCCAATGGGGAAAAAGATCTGGGAGTGGTAATGGATGCCAGGATGAACAACTCAGAGCAATGCAGGAGGGTGGCAGCAAAAGCAAATAGAATGCTTGGGTGTATTGCTAGGGGGATAACTTCGAGAAGGAAGGAGGTTCTGCTGCCCCTGTACAATTACTTGGTGAGGCCGCACCTGGTGCACTGTGTGCAGTTTTGACGTCCTTATGTGAGGAGGGATGTTGTTCTTCTGGAAAAAGCCCAGAGTAGAGCATCAAAGATGACTCAAAGTCTGGGGGATAAGTCTTATAAAGAGAGACTGCGTGAGCTGAACATTTACTCCCTGGAGGATAGAAGGGACAGGGGGTATATGATTGAGGTCTTTAAATACTTGAAGAGGATGAATAGGGTAAATGGTAAGGGACTGTTCAAATTGAAGATGGAAGGAACCACAACAGATCATAGCCTAAAACTGGTAGGGGTGAGGTATAGAGAAGAGGTGAGGTGGCACTACTTCACCGAATGGGTGGTGGCACCTTGGAATACACTACCTGAAGAGCTGGTGGCAGTGGAATCAGTGGGTGGATTGAAGAGGGGCTGGGACAGATACATGGGAAAGGTGCAGGAGGGGACGGTAAGGAACAATAGGGATGCTCAGGGGGTGGAACCTGTTAAGGAAGGGGGGAAAAAGGAAGGGAGGGCAGCTACAGAGACATAACTGTGAGCTGCATTTCGAGCAGACAAGATAGATTGTTAGGCCTAATCTTCTGGCATGCTAGTATGTCAGGGACCTCAAAAAATAAGTCTTTGCTATGAAATGTTATTTTTAGTCTAGTAGGTGTGAGTGGCGCAACAGGTACCCGTGCTTCTTTGAATTCCGACATTATTGCAAGAAACCTTTTCCTCTTGCACCATGTTGGCAGATGAATTCTTACACCTGAGTGAAAAATCTTTTTTATTGCCTAACAAACTGGGGACATTATTTCTTTCTGGCAAAGTTTTAAAGGTTAAGATCATATGTCTTACACCAGCAACCTGGGCAGACATCTCCGTCATAGCATCTGTTTCCCCTTATGCTTTTTCCCTTGATTTTGGTCAGAAAACTGATTCTAATTGTACTGGAGGCTCCAAGGAAAATATAGCAGTTAAAGCAGTCTCTACTTCGGCTTTTAAATCCATATCTGGGATATATGCTGGGAAACCAATGAGCCTTACATTTTTCAAAAGTAACATATTCTCTGGCAATTACACCTCAGCAATTTGTGTGAGTTATTCATGTAGAGCTGCATTTACCGCACCATCTACTCTCAAAATCTATGCAGTCAGTGCTTTAATCTCTTTGTCATTCGCCTTCACAACCTATTCTAGAGCTTTAGTGTAGACTTCCATTGCAGCACATCGTTTAGAGATTTCCTTAAGCTTTGTCTCCATTCTCTGAGTAGACAGATGTACTTTTGCTTGAAACTCTGTCAGAAGTGTCTGTGTGGATAAGTGTTGGCTTGGCTTCTTTGGGCTTAGCACTCACTTCTATGTGAGCTACAGCCAGTGAGACCCTTGCTTCGACCACTCAGACAGGGTTTGTAGGCCCCCTGGTGGAGCTCCTCTCTGGCAGGTTTTGGAGAAATGTATTTTTCCATAGATAACAGGGTAAAAGCTGATATTTAAAAAAACAAATACTCACACCTCCACTTTGTATTCATGGTCAGTACCACTTTGGGCTGGCAGTATAGCCTAGAGGTGAGAGTTAGAAGTTGTGAATGAGCTTGGTACATCCAGTAAACCTGGATTTGATTCCCTCAACCGCCACTTGCACACTGTGTGACTCTGAGCAAGTCACTTAACCTCTCCAGTGTTCCTGGGTCACTTCTGAAAACAGGCACTTGTGTCTAGTGGGCCTTACCCGGTTACCAAAGAATTAAATCAAAACAAAAACTTTTAGAGGCTTTTTATTGGCTTTGAAATTTTGGGATCACAGAGCTCTTCTACTGTCTTCTACGTGCATCCAGGCAGCTCAAAAGATCATCAGTGCCCCCAGTTCTCACCTCCTTGATTGGATATTAAGTACGTCTGATAGCTTTGGGGGGCCGTGGCCAGGCTGACATTTAAGGTGTGAATAGATCCATTTCCTTTGCTTTGTTTTCCACTTCCTAGTATTTCATGTGGGGAGAAGTGGCTAGAAAGGCCCCTGCCCACCCCCCAATTGGTGTTTATGATAGGGAGAGTGACTGGTGTGAATCTTAAATGGGGCCTTCCTGTAGTAGTTTGTCCACTACTTGCCTCATCTTGTGCCCCAATCATTCATATCTGAAGGATCAGAGATCCAGCAGAGCCTGCCTATTAGAGAGCATATTCCAAGTTCAGGTGCCTCTCATTGGCACAGGGATTGTATGTGACTTGCTCTGCCCCTGGGTTACACAAGATGCAGGTAGAGGTCGTGGTTCAGAAATCCAAGTGTTCTGAGTCTACGTGTTCTCAGCTCGGGGTTCTAGTCACTATACTGCCTAAAGCATTACTTAACTAATTCTGACATGCCTTGATAGGAAATGGATTATTATTGTTAAATGCAATTCTCCTCTCAGGGAAAATGAGCTGGGGGGGAGCAATCGTCGAAAGTTTCTATTCTAGTAGTGTATGATACATCAGGAAATAGCAAGATTTTAAAATAAACAAAATTAATTTATCTTGCCTCTCTTGCTATCCACAAAACCTTATTTCTGCCCCTAGGTGCAGCAAGGTTCTAGGGCTCCTAAGTTGGTTCAAGGCTGGGCATGGACTTATACTGTATACTTTTGAAATGTTGAGCCCTACCTCCATATTCAGTTCTTGTCCAAGCCAGGTAGTGAAGAATCCGATTGGGTGCACTAGCTCTGCATTCTCTGGTAGACTAAAATAGTCTAATATTTGTGGCCCTTATCATGTTCTTCAGGTGCTCAACTCTTGCCTGGGGTAGGTGGTGTTCCTTTACCAGTGTAGAAAGATGTCAGTGTTTTATCTGCTGTGTTTACTGACTCTTTCACCTTGTCAGCTAGTGCCTCAATTTTGGTTTCGGCAACCACCATTCTCGTATTTTAGCCAGGTTTCTGAATGGTCTGCATTAAAACTGTGATCGCTTACTGCAAAGAGGCAAGTGTTGCTGGTGGGCTTGAGATCTGAGGCATGACTGTTGCCTCCTTGGAGTTGCTCAGGGGCTGAAAGAAATGCTGTTGCGATGTCACTACTTTAACCTCATGCCGCTGATTTTTAATCTGCAGAGACAGTGTGAAGCACAGTGGAATTACTAAACTTTTAATAGTAAAAGACTGCAATAAATTCTGCATTTAAAAGTAATTGTCAGTGCCCAGCAGGAGGTCTCAGAAACACGTGCTGCTGGCTAGGCTGTTGGCTGCGCCTCTCCATGTTGCAGCATATCAATCAGTAGCTCTCAGTTACTGCAGTTAACAATGGGTAATCCTATCAACTTGACACCTGCTTATCACACAGTGATTCCTAGTTAAGAGCTAATGTGGTTATGACTCCGGGCATCACGTTAATAGTAGCAGGGTAGCTTCAGTTATAGTAGAACCTGTCACTTAGCACCATGGTATGTCGTTATAATTTTCATAGAAGTGAAGTGTAGTGTAACAACCAAAGGAGTATGAGCTCATCTGGAGAACAAGCACCAGTAGTAGATAGAGAACAGATGCATTCTAATGGGCAAACATCCTGTTTACATGGAAATATCTTTAGTAATAAAGAATGAAGGTGTATAGGTGCTGGAGGGACCAGTCCTGTTCATTTGTGACATAGAAAAAGGTATCCAGAGCAAGATGTGTCTATTTATGGACAGCACAAAACTGTGTGGTAAGGTGGACAGTGAGGAGGGAATCAGGGAGTTAAAACAGGAACTGGAGAGGTGGTCCAAAATCTCAGTTGAGATTCAGTGTTAAAAAGTGCAAGTTGATGCACAATGGGAGGTAAAACCCACATGGAGAGTACAGTATTGGAGGGTGTTAGATTAGCTGCAATATCAGGGGAAAGGGATCTGGGGAGTAATCATTACTGACTTGTCAAGTAAGCCGCCAGTGCAGTACAGCCTACAGCAAGGTGAGAAGGATACTGTGATGTACTGGGAGATGTGTTGACAACAGGAGGAAGGAAGTGATGCTGCCCTAGTTCAGGTCACTGGTGAGGCCTCGCCTGGAATATTGTGCCGAGCTTTGGAGTCCGTGCCCGAGGAAGGACAGAAATATGACATCGTTTGTGCAGTGAAGGCTTAGCAAGATTATCTAGGGCCAACAAGGCACATCCTACGAGGAACAGCTAGTGGCCCTTAATATGTACTTGCTGGAGGCCAGATGGGAGAGGGGCAACATGACAGAGACGTACAAGTTCCTGAGGGGAATTGATAAAGCAGACTGTGGAGATCTATTCAACGGGACCTGAAGTGCAGTCATCAGGGGATAAGAATAGAGGCTACTCAGTGGAATCTTCAGGATTGATGAGAGGATGTTTACTTTCACTGAGAGTGCTGTAGCTGTAGAACAGATTACTGGCAGGGGTGGGGGGGCAGAAACTATAAATGGGTTCAGACAAGGCTGGGACTGGTTTAAAGCATTGACCATTTCAAAACAAGGAGCTCGAAAGGTGGGGGCGGATGGTTAGGGGTACAGAGGGATGGTTTGGGTAGAAACCCCTTCAAGACATTGGGTCAGAGAGATAGGTAGGAAACTCCTTATAGACAGACTGGATGGACCGTAGGTTTTTATCTGTCAGCTTTGTCTATGCTTGCACTAAAGGCACTATGCAACATATTAGCTGATCTGTGCCTATATATCATGTTTTCCAAAGTTTTCCCAGAGGTGTCAGCAGCTCTTTAAACACAGAAGTGCAATAGTAGTGTTCTTTATATTGTACTGTATAACAAACCTAAATTAAGAAATTTCTGTTGGTGTACATTAGGTTTGAGGGTGAGCAGAGTTGTCCTCAGGGGCCTCAATCTTTCAACCCCCATTCCCTGCAGATAGTGTTTTCCCAGTAACTAGAGCATGAGGTCCAAAATCTTACAACAACTCCAAGGTAATGGGCAACCTGTCTAAATAATGTCCCTCTCTAGGTGAGTGAAAAAAATGGAGACACAGTAGAAGATCGTGTTCAAGTCCCCAGATTCAGGGAGAGACACTGTAAAAGATCTTGAATAAGTCCCAGATTCAGGGAGAGGCATGGGCTGCTGATATGTCTGCTAAGGTCACAGCAGCTATCAGCAGTACCAGGAAAAGAGGCACCCATTGCAGACAGGCACAGCCTGGTAACATGGCTCTAGTGGTACTTCCTTTTATGCTACTGACCACATCACTATCAGGGCCAAAAGATCCAGAGTCTGAGCCATCCTCCTCTTTGGAATCAGACTTAAATGACATGAATGCCACCATCCTCCTTGATCTTTCTTTGGCCTTTGATGTGATAGACCGTGAAGTCTTGGTGGATAGAATCTGGAAAAACCCTTGATTTTCCAGAGCTGTGCTTGCATGGTTCAGGTCATAGTTAGTGGCCATGGGTACATTCCTGTCATAGCCAATTGGTCTGGACAGCAGTGTTCCCTAGGGGCCGGTCCTCTCCCCTGTGCTGTTCATTATGTATGTGCTGCCCTTGGGAGAGAGCATCATGAAATACAGCATTGTGCATGATACCTAGCTGTGTCTTTCCTTTGTACCAGAGCAAGGTCAGGGTCATTGCTGGCTGCTGCTGCTCAAATGGTCCTTGGCTGAAATAAAGAACTGGACAGCTCCAGCTGACTAGCCTTGTGCTGGCTAATTCTAAACCCAAGTAAGTTAGAATTGCTCTTGGTGGGCTTGGATCATCAGGTCTTTGCCTTTTAAAGCAACTGTAGTCTGCTCATCCTTGATGAATCTCAGCTTGTGGCTGAAACAGCAGTCAGCAACCTGGGAGTAGTTCTTGATGAAAAGGCCGACTCTAGAATACAGGTGTCCACGTTAAACAAGGGTTCCTGTTACTGTGTTGGGAACTTCACGTGGTTGTGTCCCTTTCTAGACTCTGAGGATCTGAAAAGATTGGTTCAAGTATTCATCTCCTTGTGCCTTGATTATAATAGTGCACTCAGTAATGGCTGCCCTTTGGTGAGATTTGATTCCTTCAGCTAGTGCAGAATGCTGCAGCTCTCCCCCCACCCCAGTAAAAAAGAGAAAAACAAGCAGAAACAAAAACAAGTTGCCCAAACACTGAATAGTGAACCAGATGCCAGCCACTGGTATCACGAAATACCAACAGCTGGTCTGGGACCAGGAAAGTGGAATAAGTCATGCAACTCCCAACTCCTAGCTGTTTGTCTATGGTGTCAAGGTGTTAGTCATGTTCTATGTAACTGGACAGAAATTATCCCATCTATAGCAGATAAATGCATTGCAGACAGTGTGTGGAAGACAACATGCATATTAGCTGTCAAGTGCTACTTAATGGTAATGTTTTGGTACATTTGATAGTAATGTTAAGGTTCCTGATGTTTTGTGTATTCTGTTGTTTTGTAGGACCTACACTGAGTTCCAGTTATTTACCTATTGTCTTTGTCCTTTTTGATGATAAAACTGATTTATATTTCTTTTGTTCAGCAGAGAACATGGATAATATATATAATGGAATCTTCCACAGTAGCATCCTAGGCATAATCTCCCTTATTATTTTGATTCCATTTTGATTTGTCATTATGCTGAGTTTTTGGCATGCATGGAAAGCTGTTAGATAAAAAGTGATTTCTGCAAATTAAATATATCATTTTTTTTTTAATGATACTTTGGGCTATGGCGGCATGTCCTCCACCTAAAGGGTGTCTCTGACTAATTTAGTGGATGGTGCACCAGTTCATCTGTTAATATTTTATTTATTTATTGAAATGTTTCACCTGGAGGACACACTGAACAACAAGTTGCTCGTCTCATGATGTGACCTGGGGGGAAGGAATTACATAGGGTTGTGAAGGATGATCATTTACAATAATATGTGGGTAGTATAAATAATACAACATTGTAAGATTATGCAACAGTTGGAACACAAGGTATTGTACAATAAACAGTAATGGAACATTGGGTAAATTACAATACATGTCTAAAATCATACAAAAGACATATAAATGTACGAAACGGTAATAATGCAACAGAACCATTATAGTGCATAAGTGTACCAGGAGCAGGCTCGAGGTAGTATGCAAGTGCTGTTGGAGTAAAATGATGGGGTAAGTTGTGCACACGGGTGACCCAGAAGGGCAGGTGGAGAAGAGATGGGGAAGAGGCAAGAACTGAATATGAGGAGAAGAAATAGCCATTTCCTGATTCCCTCTTCAGGATGTTGAGAACCCTGCCGGGTGGGGGGCCAGGGTAGGAAGGCAGAAACTGGGGATTGGTATTAAGGAGGGTTAAAGCAGGAACAGCTGAGGGAGAGGTAATTGTGTATGGCAGAGGTAAGGGAGTAGTTGGAGGAGGAGTGTCATATTTCAGGGGGGGAGGAAATTCCAGATTTTAGGGACGCGATGGGCGGAACCAGTCTGACCGATGAGGGTGGAGCGGCAAGGGACCATCAAGGTGCGGGCATCATTAGATCTGAGAGATTGGATGGGGGAGGTGGATTGGAGAGAGAGAGAGAGGATGAGAGATAGGAGGGGAGCACTCTGAACCAGAATTTGGAGGTTAGTTTGGCACAGTGTGAGATGCGTCTGTGAGATAGTGGAAGGAAGGTTAGAGAGTGATAGAGTTCACAGTGGTGGGAACGGGAAGGGGAATCAAGAGCAAAGCAGCAGAAGGAGTTAGAGTGTCCAACTTGGTCTGGGAAGATTTGGGAGCAGCACCATAGACTACATCACAGTAGTCAAAGATGGGGAGTATACTCTTCTGGACAATTTCATGCCTCGCAGTCAGCGGGACGCAACTATGATTCCTGTACAGAGCACCAAGCTTGGGGTGCAGTTTTTTCAGGATAGCATCGATATGCACAGAGAAGTTGAGGTGCTGGTCCAGCCAAACCCCCAGATATCTAAATGAGGAGGTGTCCTCCAGGATGGTACCATCAAGGGTGTGGAAGGTGGGCAGGGCTGGGAGCCTAGAGAGTCTCTGCCTTGTGCCAAAGGTCATTGAGACTGTCTTCTTGGCATTTAGAAAAAGCTGGTAAGAAGCAAACCAGAGCTGAACTTGGTTGAAGTCGTGCTGTGAGCTTGTTTCCACAGCAGCAAGGTTTTCGCCGGAACTGTATAAGACAGTATTGTCAGCATACATGTGGATAGATGAGGATGTGCAGACTATGGGAAGATCGTTAAGGAAAAAGGAGAAGAGTAAGGGACCAAGCACTGACCCTGAGGGACACCAGTGTTGATGGGGAGTGGAGGGGAGATGGAATCAAGGATTCTCACCAATTGGGTTCTGCCAATGAGGTAGGAGTTAAACCAGTTGGTGGCTGACGGAGCAAGGCCTACTGAGGAGAGGGAATCAAGAAGCAGGGGATGGAAAACAGTGTTGAAAGCTTTGTCTAGGTCAACAAGGATGGCTGAGGTGATCAGGCCATCATCTATCCTTGATAGGATGGAGTCAGTAAGCATGAAGAGGGAGATGGTTGTTGAGTGGTTCTTCCAAAAACTAGATTGGAAGGGGGTGAAGGAGGAATTGGAGAGGAAGGGTGATAGTTGAGAGAAAACTAAATGTTCTTGAAGCTTGGCAAGGGTAGGAAGGAGGGAAATGGGGCAATAGTTGTCAGGTGTGGATGTGTCACTATCCTTGGGGAGAGGAAGGTCTACAGCGTGTTTCCAGGATGAGGGTACTTGGGCAGAAATAAAGGAGAGGTTAAGGATTAGGGTGATAAGATAAGCAATTGCAGGAGCAGAAAGGTAGAGAAGTTTAGGATTGAGCTCATCTGGCAAGGAGCCTTTAGAGGGGTTCAGGGATATGAGGGCACTAAGAGGCTTCATCAGAGGAGATGGTAGAAAAGGAAGAAGGGGGAGAGGTAGGCACTGGCTGAGGTGAAGGGCTGAAATTAGTAGGTGTCAAGGAGGAAAGGGAATTTAGAAGAGATGTGGCGCATGAGGTGTAGTATGCATTAGATTCCTTGGCCACGGAGCTAGGTCCGAAAACTAGGGAGTTATTTATTTTGAGAACTGGAGGAGGAGGGTGAGAGGGGAGAGAATAGGGCATGAACTACCCTCCAGAATTTAGATGGAGAGTTAATGTTAGTCAGGAATGAGGAGTTGAAATAATTGGTCTTAGCCAGTCTAGTAGCTTTAGCACATGAATTGCATAGCATTCTGTACTTGGCGTAGTCGTTTGGATGTTTAGTAGATTTGTGTTTTCTCCAGGCCCGATCACGCTCCCTGAAGTAGGCCAGAAGATTGGAGGTGATCTAGAGGAGGTGAAGCCCATGGACTCTGGTCCTTCTGAAAGGAGCAAAGGCATTCCAGGTGGCAGTGAATTTATCCTTCAAATAGTCAAGGACTTGGTCGACAGAAATGGCAGTGGAGAAGGGGGCCCAGTCGATAGAAGCAAGTGCAGAGTTAAGTGGGGTAAAGTCTAAGGATTTCAAGGACCAGAGCTGTATGTTTTAGGATAAAGTCTGGGGTGATGGGCCTTACGTACAATGAAAATGGGGTTGTGATCACTAAGGGCATCAGGGAGAAGACCAGATTTAATGATGCAGTGCGGGTGGGTTGTGAGTGCCCAGTCAAGTAGGGTGTGGTTTTGTGTTTTGGGATTATGGCGTATGGTCTCAAGAATAAATTGAGTGAGATTTAGAGCAGTGACGTCATTGCATTGCTTGTTTAACTTGGGAGACAACCAATTTAGATTCACGTCACCCATTATTAACAGTTACCAGATTACGAGAGGGAGGTGATGTTGGCTAAGAGTTCAGTCATGACCGAGGGTTGAATGCTTGGGTGGCAATAGATGCCAACCACAAAGACTGGGATTGAGAAAGGAAGGGTAATGCGCATGACAAGGGCTTCGTAGGTAGCTGGGATGGAGGTAGCTAGGGTGGTAGTAAACTGCAATGAGGACAGGATGTACATGGCCACTCCCTCTCCATGACCGATCGATCTTGTCTGGAGAGGGAATACCCAGGGACAGCAATGGCATTGTCAGGGATGCTTTTTTTGAACCATGTCTCAGTAATAATTAGGATGTCAGGGGTGTGTGAAATCATGAGAGTTTGTAGGAGGTTGATTTTAGGTAGCAGGCTGCAGATGTTCGGATGGAGGAGCTTCAACCCGTTAGGAAGGATTGAAGTGGAAGTGTGGTTGGGAGACATGTTGTTTGGGTAAGGAGTCAGGGTAGGAGAAGAAGTAAGACCAGGGTTGGGGTGGATGTTCCCTGATGAAAAAAGAAGGAGGGCAAGGATTAAATAGTGTAGTTTTGGACTTTTGTAATTAGAGTAGGAAATATGGGAGGGCGGGGAAGAGGGAGGGAGGGGTGAAGATAAGGAAACGAAAGGCAAAGTGACTAGGAAGGGAAGACAGAGATGCTGGAGGGTAGTAGGGAAAGTGGGGTCTGTTTACAAGAGGAGTAGTGGGGGTGATTGACTGGATGAAGGAGGTATCTGGAAGGGAAGTGGAGAGAGAAGTGGCAATAGGTGTGGGGGGGGGGACTGGGATAAGGGTAAGAACCAGGAAGGGTATGAGTAGGAGGGAGATGGAAACCATTCTGGGTTGGGTAGTAGAGGCTTTCTACAGACTTGCAGATTCAGATTCCACCACACCACTGAATGTTAGGACGTAGATAATTTACTTTAGGTATGAATGACACAGGACTAGAAGTGTTAGGGAAGAGCAGTGGGAAGAGGATTGCAACCTACACATCTTGTTCCCCTCTAGTGGCTTTACAATATAATCTGCAAATGGAAAAGTAGACACATAAAAAAAAACAGGTAAAATTACACTTTAAACTGAAGAAATTCAGCACTGAGTATTAAAACAGCACAGATATCAGAGGCAATACTGGATTAGGGGAAAAACAGGTTAAATAAACTGGCCGATGGTAGTGACATAGTCCAGTCAGGATGAATTTGAATATGCCTGGCAGGATGTGGAACCAAACAAGGAGCTTGTGGTCCATGGACAACCAATAAGAGCTGTCCCAAGAGAAAGGCAGTTGTCCTTAGAAAATTTACAGGGACAGCCCCGTAACCTTGAGTTCCCAGAACGCTGTCCAGGCCGTACCTGCAAGCAGTGGCTCGGAAAGTGTGGTAGCAGGCTCTTCTTGTCGTGGAGGTGTGTAGACCCCCATCTGAGGCACTGTTAGCCCAAAGGGCTATGAGAGTACACCTGCAAGCAAGGGCTCGGGGAGTGTGGCAGCAGGCTCTTCGTGCCATGGAGGCATGTAGACCCCCATCTGAGGCACTGTTCATCATTGCTGCCTCTCTTTCTCACCATTTTATCATTGCACCAAATGTTTTATATTTTTTTTTAAATTTAGGTGGGTTCTAAAGTTTATACAATATGCTGCATAGTAATTTAGTTCAAATACTGATGGTTTTCTATGCCAGATCTATATTTAGCCATTCCTGTTTTGTTCAGATGTGCAGCAATGATCTGACAGCCTTCACTTATCCGTTATGCATTTATTTAAAAGTGTTTGGCACTGACAATGTATAAATTATGATTTTATGGTTGTGCTTGACAAAGATCCCCCCGCCCCCCAGATGAAGCATCATTGTGTGAGATGCAAAGCTCTGGGTCAAACCTGTGTTGCACTTTTTTGTAACTGAAAAGGATCAACTTTATTTACAAATCTTAACCTTAGCCTGGATCTTCCTTGGGAGTGCCCCCTCCTCCCCCCCTCGCCTGTGATCCTATTTCATGTTTCAGGCTGTTAATTTCTCAAATGACTAAAATATTACAGAGCTGGTGACATGCTCAGGAGAACGTTTACAAGACCTAATATTTAGACACAGTCATGCTTGCATTTCCCATTAGTGCTGTATTTCTCCTCCCCGTTATTTATTACTGAGGTTGTTTGATTGAAAACAGGATCTTTGCTCCTGAAATGTTTGTCTATTCCTGCTGCTTTCTCCCTACCTGAAGTCACAGAGCACTACTTGTGGTATCACAGTTACTCCCATGGCAGCAGACTGTGATGTCACAACAGAGGATTATGACTTGAGGTAGGGAGTAAACTATAGAGGCAGATGGACTCTAAAGGAACTTTAAGGGATAACAGTCATATATTCATGCAAATTTCCTTAGTAATAAATAATGGGGAGGAGAAATGTATAAAATATAAATGGAATGCAGGCAGAATTGTAACTAATAATTATGTTTTATTTTTTTATTTTCTTTGAAGCGTAAGTAGCTCTTTACTGTCCAAATAGTGTGTGTTTTGTACAGTAGAAACCACCTGCCAAGCCAACCCTATGTATAGTGGCAGAGTCATACCATAATGATAAGAAAGGCCAAAAATAACTTGTCGTAAATCTTCTGTTTAGGAAATTGTTGCTGTGTTCCTCCAAGTCAGTGCTGCAGTGCTCATCCCACTCCTTAGGAGTTGATACGTTACTGCATGTTTATTGGTATCCTCTCACCCTGCTATGTGCCTGGTCTCTGCTGGCTAGTAGGAGACCTACGATTATCTTTTTCATACTTTACATGGAATGAATTCTCTGGACCCTTTCCAGTTTGCAGTATCAGTTAATAAATATATTTCTAAATATGATCAAATTAGCTTATTGAGCTCTTTTTCTGTCTGTCATTGGGAGTGGTAACCTAATTACTATTTATATACTGCTAACTGGGGTCATTCAGAGCATGGGGAGGCTGTAGGAATAAAGGAAATGGTACTGCAGCACATTAACAACAAAAAAAAGCACCTGTGATGTGCAACTGTGAACTATTAGAGTAGCTTGATGAGTATTAGATGCTCTATGGGAACTGATAACTCAATGATTTGGTAATTATTGCTTTATTTTAACCTTTGTAAAAATCAATAAATATAAATTTATGAACTAAAAAAGAAAGTCTATAAAGCCAGAATGACTTTATTGATGGATGTGCCAGTTTCATGATGTCATAGGCAAAATGCTATTTTAATGGCTACAGCTGAGACGTGCAGTAGCACTCTCACAGACTAGATATGTTTGGCCATCTGCCTTTAACATTTATGAAGATTAACTGAGGTCTCTTTGTCACCACCTGTGCAATACAATCTACAATATACTGTTGTTGGTTTCCTAGGGGTTAGCAGTTATTCTCTATCCTTTGCCACCTTATGTCCCTCACTGTTTTGCATTAGGCAACATAATACATTATGAAGAAATGCAAAATCACATCTATCCCCATCATTCATCCAAACTAGCAGCCTGTCTACAAGTTTTAACATTTAAAGAGGGCAGGAAATAAAAATGATCGTCATACCAACCGATGTGTCCTATTGTTGTTTTTTTTTTGGTCATACTATGTTTGAGATTTTGAACACATGTAAATGTTATCTTATATTTATCATTTCTATTTCTATTATTTTTGACAATTGAGCTGATTATGGAGCAGATTATTTCAGTATTCCTGTTGTCATGTCAGCAAAGGAAGAAGCTGATTGGTTAGAGACATGCTCTTTTGTGCTCTGGTGTTACTGCTGTCCATGCGCTAAGCTGTCTGAGCTGAGCTGTCAAAGGATTTGCTTGGTTGTGATCTCACTGCTTTTTTCTCAGCCATCATTCAACATTGGATTATTCCACAAAATATCTCTTACACTCCCTTTTGTTAAAAAAAAAAGCAGAAGAACAATGCATACACTGTGTGCTATTACAGTATGTATCACTAGTGCAGACTTCTTGCTAATGTGCAGTAACTGCTGTATTTTGGGGATGTTGATCTTAGTATCACTACCCCCTCTCCATTTTTTATATACAAAACTGGTGCAGCATGGAAACCACTGCAATTCAGAACTGATTGTATTTCACTTTCACTGCAACCCGACAAGTAAGCAATCTTCAAAATGTTGTGCTCTAACATGCAGGCTGAGTAATCCAAGTACAAGTGTTTTTAGAACCCCCCCAAACAAGTAACCCGAGTATGATAAACTACACTGTCATGATGCTGGACTGATGGGCTGAGTAACCTATGGAGGGGTTGTGGGATAACAGATGGACCAGACACCAAACTTCAAGTTCAACACACAATCTCTGTGTGAGGTGTAATCAAAATGCAGAAGATAACCTTTGGCAATGGCATATCCCTTCTTCAGTACATCAATCTGTAGTAATAGACTAGGCACGTTTTTCATCTACACTTCGCCAGCACTTTGAACTGTGTGCCTGATATCTGTTAAAACTGTGAGCACTTTGTATAACCTCATTTCTTCTGTGCCTTTGCTCCCCTTTGACCCTGCATTCCTGTGCTCTAGTGAGAGGGGCCAGGTGTAACGGAGCACACTTCATCAAGGAGGAGGGGCAGTACAATATAAAAGAACCGCGCTGCCTAAACCCAGAACAGGTATGCCATTTGCATCTATCATCTGAGAGACTGATTATTCCATCTGCTGTTTCGTTTTGCTGGACTGTAAGACTGAGACCTAAAGGAGCGTGCTGCTGCCTGTTGGGGGATTCGAACTGTGTGCCTGATATCTGTTAAAACTGTGAGCACTTTGTATAACCTCATTTCTTCTGTGCCTTTGCTCCCCTTTGACCCTGCATTCCTGTGCTCTAGTGAGAGGGGCCAGGTGTAACGGAGCACACTTCATCAAGGAAGAGGGGCAGTACAATATAAAAGAACTGCGCTGCCTGCAGTGCGAGCGCGGCAGCATGAGCGTGAGTGGCTCAAGCGCCACTCAGTATTAGAAATTTTATTAGTAACAATAGGAGCAAATTTGAGTAGTATTTCTGCTGAGATTTACTTAGAAACTTAGGGTTAATCTAACTGGAAGCTGAATATTTTTATGTGAGTCTGGGTAGGTTATTTGTTTCATTTAATGTTAATCTTATACTGAGTTTTATTATTTGTTTTATTTTTTATTCTTTATTTAATTTATTTAATATATTCTGGGTGGGATGCTTATATGCTCAAGTTTTATGTGGTATTTACTAAGTGGATTACCTGAGATTTCCTCTACCTTATAGGATTATCCCTGATATATTGAGGTAGTTGCTCATTATTTTATTATAATTAAAGTTTGATTAACAGGGTGGCTTAAATTTTCACAATGTTGATGTTATTGTGGGGAATTGTTCTGGTAGGGTGCCAGTTTTTAGTATGTGAAAATTCTGCTCAGAATGGAAAATCCTTTATAGAATGTCCATACTTGACAATAGAGTATAAGGGAACTATGATGGGAGAGAGAAATGTTCTAATTGGGTGGCAAGGGGGACATTCATGCCTCTTTATTGAATATCCATATTGAGACAACTTTGATCAAATGGGTGTATATAGGTAGTGAACTTCTATGTGGCTGGGGACATAATGTTGTTTTAGAAAGTGCCAAATCTAGAAATTATCTAGTGAAGGGGAAATGTTTATATTTTAAAATGTCTAGAATGGGTAAATGGTTTGTAATTATAGGGTTAATGTTAAGTGGGGATGTTCAATTAAATCCTGGGCCTGTTGCTGATTTGAATCATGATTATACATTTGAAATGTTGAATGAAAAAGGATTGAAAATTGTGCATATTAATATTTGTAGTTTGCTTAAGAAAATTGAGTATCTAAGAGAGTGAGTGGTTTATTATAAGCCTGATATTTTAATAATTACTGAATCATGGCTGCATACAAAAATTCAAGATAATGATATAGCCCTGGAAAATTTCCATATATATAGAAAAGACAGATCCAAAAGAGGAGGGGGAGTATTAGTTTATGTTAAAAATTGGGATTGATGTTAGGGAATTGCAAGATTTGTATAATTGGGCTGATTCAGAATTGTTACCATTAGAATTAAAGCTACCTTATTCTAAACCCATCTTATTGATTGGCATTTACCGTTCACCTAAAAGCAGCTTAATGTTCTTCTCTGAAATACAGGATGTACTGAAGAATTATCAAAATTCACATGAAATTTTGATAATTGGGATTTAAATGTTGATTGGGAAATATAGATGCCCATCATAGTCTAATTGATATGGCTACTACATTGAATTTGGTGCAACTGATAAAAGATGTTACTAGGTTAAATGCAGTAAATCCCAGTAATTCAACTATGTTAGATCTTATTTTTACTACAAATCCAGAAAAGTTTATAAAGAGTGGGTGTTACCAGACTCAATGTCAGATCATCAGATAATTTTCTGTATTAGAAATCAGAAATCTAGAAAGACATCTAAGAATGTTGTACAAATTAGAGTCTTTAAACAGTTTGATTATGTTCAATTTATGCAGGAATTAGAAAATTATAACTGGGAGAGACTAGAACTAATTCCCAGTGTGGGGATCGTGGGATATGTTTCAAAAGGATTTAATACAAATTTGCAATAACATGCTCCTATAAAAACTAGGTTGATAAAATCAAACAAAGCGCCATGGTATGACTCAGGTTTGTTTGAAATTCAGAAGAGCTAGAGATAAGGCATGGAAACAAGCTAAATCAGCAAAGAGAGACCAGGACTGGCATAAATATAGGCAATTAAGAAATTTATATACAAAGGAAATTAGAAAGGCTAGATTGGCCTATTGTAATAAAACATTGTCTAAAGAAATGATGGAAAACTCAAGAGTATTTTGGAACACAATAAATAAGATGCATAAGGGACTTAGCTTGGGATATCCTAATCATTTCCTAATTAATGGTAATAAGATGGATTTGGGAAACAAGGTAGTTAATGAGTTTAATACCTTTTTTACAAATATGGGTATTAATGAATTACAATTGGGTGGAGGAGATGTAAATCAGGTTCTACAGAGAAATTCCCAGGCAAATGATACAGATAGAGTTTATGTACAATCTGGTAAACAAGCTGAGTTTAAGTTTACTTCTATTACTAGAGGAGATGTTAGGATTTATTATTTCAAATTAATACTAATAAAGCAGAAGGTATGGATGGTATCCCTAATATCTTATTAAAGTATGCAGCCCCTATTATTGATTTACCTTAGCAAATTTATTTAATTTGTCTCTTCTCTTCATGGAGTTACCTCAAACTTGAAGACTGCCAAGATTGTGCCAATTTATAAGACAGGATCTAGGTTATTATTAGAAAATTACAGACCAATTTCTCTTTTACCAACAATTTCTAAAATTTTGGAGAAAATAGTTGCAAAACAATTACAGGTATATCTGAAAGATAATGAAATCCTTAACAGTTATCAATCCGGCTTTAGACCCGAGCATGGAACAAACACTGCCCTTATAAAGGTCACAGGAGATATAATGGAGAGTATGGACAGGGGATGCCAGTGGAGCAATTTTGTAGATCTTTCAAAGGCCTTTGACACGCTTGGACCATGGCATCCTCCTGTCCAGACTAAAAACCTGTGGTATGTCTGAGTCGGTTATAAATTGGTTTCGAAATTATCTTGACTTAAGATTGCAGCAAGTGACTATTAGAGAGTGGTCATCTGATTTGAAATTGATTGTGTCAGGAGTCCCACAAGGATCCATTTTGGGTCCTATACTATATAATTTATATATGAATGATTTGGGGTTTGCACAACCAAAGCTACAATACCATCTTTATGCTGATGATACAGTTGTATATTTTGCTGATTCATCAGTGAGAATTATTCAAATAGTATTACAACAGACTTTTGATCAGTTACAGGAATTTTTGCTTAGATCTAAATTGGTTTTGAATGAAAAAAAATCTCAGGTAATGGTGTTTCATAGGGGTTACGGGTCTAAAACTGAATATGAGGGGTTACAAATTAAAACATTTTCAGGAAGAATCTTGCCAACAAGTTGTTAGTTATAAATATCTGGGGGTGTATTTAGATACAAAATTTAAATGGGACAGTCATATAGATAGTACCTTGACTAAAGTTGGTAAGTGCTTGGGGTCATTATATAGAGTAAGAAATAGTATGTCTTTGGAAATTAGAAAATTAGTTGTAACTGTTGCTGTACTACCCATATTGCAGTGTGGTAATTTGATATATATGGGTGCATCTAAAGAGCAACTATATAAGCTTGACATTATGTATAGTAAATTAATTAGATTTATACTGGGAGCTGCAAAGAGGGCACATAGAGTAGATATGTATAAAGAATTAGACTGGCATACTTTGTCTCAAAGGCGGGCTCTTAGTACAATTATGTTAATGTTAAAATGTATCTCAGGTAAAGTCCCTAAATATATGGCTGAGTCCATTAAAATAAAAAGACCTATTGAGGGTCTGCGCCTGCTAATTACTTGATTGTGCAGTCCCAAGTCGTAGAACACTTGGGGGGATAAGCATTTTTTTAATATTGGACCTTCTATATGGAATAAATTGCCTGGGAAGTTTAGACCCCTTGAGGGAAATTTTCAGTTGCACCAAATTAACCAACGGCTTATCGAAAATACTTGTTATGATGGGAAATAGTTTGAATCTTAGGATGGTAGATTGTAACTTGTATTAAATGTATACTGTGAATTAATTATTGTTTTTTTTGTATGTTCTTCTTGTCCTAGTTTGTTTTATGATTCAGAACTGTGTTATATTTATTGATGTATAATTATAGTGTATATGTGTTTTCCTTCGTTATGTATTGTTAACTTATAAGAGTAACTGGAAATGACACCTGGATCTCACTGTAAAGGAGCTTCGACTCAGTGGAGATATCCTTATTCATTTTTTGTATGAATAAAATTTTTTTACTACTACTACTAACTCACTGATCTTTGATCTAAACTTTTTAGTGAAAACCTTCATCCCTATGTGGGCCTTGTTTGCTTGGGTAGAGGGAGCTCTGAAAGAAAAAAGAAAAAAAAAACAAGCTATAGATAAAGAACCTCAATGCAGAATCACTGAAAAAAGGGTTACCCCAAAGGGCATTGGCAACAAATCAAGTTTCAAAGAAATACAACCTTATACATACTTCCATAATGCAAAACATCATGGTATATATGCAAATCACCACAACATTTCAGACTTGTTCAGTTTACAGCAATTTACATGCATTTTGAATAGCACAACTAACTTAATCTTTATAATATAGTCAGCTAGTACTTTTACCTTTATCAAAAACACCAGGGCCCAGATATTCAAAAGGGGTGCACATGGCGCAGCAGTGTTGCACCATGCGCAACCCACTGATGCCCCCCGGCATGATATTCAAAAGGGAAAAGTGTGCAGCACAAATCCCGATGCGCCGGAGCGCATCAGTAAGTATGCAGGCGCAGGTGGGGGGGCGTGCCCATGCATACCCTGCACAGCCCGATATTCAGCCCAGGATGTGCAGAGCCATGCAAGTGTAACCCTTACCTGCGCCAGCACAAAGTTGATCAAAAAAAAAAATGAACAACGGATGGCACTCATTGGTAGGGCTGTACGCCCATTGGTTCACATTGTGAACCAATGTGAGCACAGCCCTACCAACAGTGTCGTCAGTCGGCGTGCAGGGGTGGCAGGCTGGTGGGTGCTGCTGCCCGCCGCTGACGGAGGGGGAGGCGGTGGGGCTCCAGTGGGTGGTGGGGGGAGGGTACCGCTAGACCACCAGGGATATTGGACTTATTTATTTTTATATACAAATGCCCACAATCAGGCAGACAGTGGTCCACTGGACCACCAGGGATATTGGACTTATTTATTTATACAGATGCCCGCGATCAGGCAGATAGCGGTCCACTGGACCATCAGGGATATTGGAATTATTTATTTATACAGATGCCTGCGGATATTGGACATATTTCTTATTTATTTATACAAATGCCCGTGATCGGGCTGTGGAGCACATTGCCGGCTGTAGGGGGCATCGGTCCCTGATGGCTGCTGCCTGGCAGGGCGCCAGGCGCAAGTCATTGGGGATCAGTGCACCTGCACGCAATTGGGGCCATAATGACATGCAGATGGCCTCATTTGCACCTTGCATACATCATGGCCCCATTTGCATGTCAAGTTTTGAATATCGCGGTTGTTGTGCATAGCGCAATGAAACTTGTGCTAGCGCATCCCCATGCTCCACTCTGGCCACTTGCACTGGCACAGTGTCACTGCGCCATGCACACTGCAGGTGGCCAGGGTGCACTATTCAATGATGCTGTACCATGGCGCAGCTCCGTTGAATATCGCCCAGTCCACACCCCTGCACAGCCAAGTTGCACTGTGCCCAAGCTTGCGCCACAGCCTGTCGCAGTTTGAATATCTGGGCCCTAGTGCCATAGTATTTTCAACATTTACAGGTTTCTTAAACATAAGCTACTGTATATACAATACATCAGGGTATTTTATGACATAGTAGTGCTATTACATACAACGATAAACACAACCTGTTATTTTACATATTCTCGGAGGTCACCACAATAACCTCCTTGTACAAGGACCTGAGAGGGAAAAGGAAAATTAAGGAGGACACTGTTGCATAGTCAAGAAAGGGAAGGGGTGCCCATAGGTGGCCAACCTTCTGGACTAGAAATAGTAAAGGATAGATTAGGCTAAGAAATAGAAGAACTGTTGCAACAGATTTAAGAAAGGGTCGGTCCTCAAGAGTGGCAGGAGTTCCCTGTCACATAACCGAGTAAGCCTTCTAAATACAGTATTTAACCAAGTAAGTTTTTTAACTCATTTTCTCCCGGTGGCCATTTTGGGTCTGTTCTAACAATGGATGGTTCTGATGCCATATGGCATCTATGGGAACAAATTAGTTAATTATACTGTAGGCTGAAGAAGGTGCACAGTCCACTCATTTACACAGCAGAGTCCAAACTGTTACTTTAGTAGTTCAAACAGTTAAATTGTAACCCAGGGCACAACATTTCAGGAAAACAGCAGCAGTGCCATAGCACTGCTGCCCGGATGTTCTCATGTTTCACCCTGCCTTCAGGGCTTCATCATCTCTGAACGTCCTGGCAGCAGTGCTGTGGCACTGTTGCTGTTTGCCTGTGATGCTGTACACTGATTGGAATAAAACTGTTTGAACTACTAAAGTAACAGTTTGGACTCTGCTGTGTAAATGAGTGGTGAATGCACCTTCTTCAGCCTGAAGTATGTCTAGATATTTCTGAGCAGCACCCCATCCAAGTGCTCCACCTCCTCTTGCCTTTACTACTAAGTTTTTTTTGTTATTTAACCAAGTGAACTTTCGAAATAGTTAACACAGCAAATGATATGCTCTTAAACAATTTTTAAATGCTTTACTGTACTTAAACTGCTCAGCCATCCACTGCATTGTGAGTAAAGAAATGCATTGAAACCTCACTTATCCGAAACCCATTCTATCCGAACATTTTTCATTTCCCCCAATACATTCAAATAACTTATCTGAAACCCTGTCTAGCTGAACATTTTTCATCCCCCAAGACTTTTGGATAAATGAGATTTTACTGTAGTCCTTTGCGTTTTACCCAGAATGCCACCTTTTTTGTTTACTAATCTCATACATGGTTATTTGTTTGGTTTTATGCAACCCAGTTTGCTACAATTATTGGGTCTATTTTCTTTTAAATTTCTCCAACAACCATGCGTAGTATTTTCAATCAAAATAAGCATTTGCTCTTACTGAACAGATTTTTTGCACTAAGCTCTACCTCAGTTTATTTTGTCCTATTACATGGTTACTACTTTGCCTAAAGTGGTCACTGAAATTTTATATACTATCAGTGCACATTTGAGTCCCGCTCTGATATCACTAGTTTACTATGAGTTTGCTGTTTAAATACATCCAACTGCTGCTATAAGCACACATTAATCTTGCAAAAATAATGTTGCTAGCAGTCAGGATGTATCTCTTTTTATGTCATACTATGCGGTGTCTGCTTTGGCTCCAGGGATTATTGTGATTCCTCGTATATTTGGTGTATTTTGAGTGTCATCAGAACCACTGGACTGTTACAGGTTAACAGTCTCAGGCCATTTGAATGCCACTGTAAACACAAAAAAAGATAAGAAAAAGTTTACTAAATAGTGCTGGTAATGACTGAGCTAACCGACTGCAATTTAATTAGCCACTGGGATGCAAAAAATAGGGTTCCACAGCACTGCATTAATCTTGATATTGCTGCTTGCTGCAAATTTGCTTTCAAACTCTCTAATCGCTTTAACATATTAAACTTTAGCAACAATATTCTTTCCAAGGGGGATAGTTGTTTTCTGTCTTATTGCTGCTAGAGATGGGGGAATTTTTTTCTTCCACCAGTGGAATTCTGGTGAAATGCTGATTATGCTTCTCTGAACTTTCACGGAATTTCCATGAAAATGTCACAAAATGTTGCCAAAATTATGATTTTGGTTATTTCCATCTAATTTAAAAAGTATTTCTCTAGGTTGCACCAAACATGAGACTTTGGTTGTCCCAGTGTCCATACAGTAGGATACCAAGTTTCAGTTCTCTCTTTAAAAATGATTCATTTTAGCCTCCGAACATTTGGAAATTTTAAAATTACAGTTAACTACATAAACTAAAAACGTGTTTGCATATTGCACCAACTATACTATTGCAACATCACTCATGCACATACATATGTGTGCCAAGTTTCAGATCTCTAGCTGTAAAGGTGACTGAGGTATAAGCCTCCAAACTTTCAAAAACTTTAAAATTACATTTCACAAATACACAAACTGCTAAAATGTAAGCCCCAATAAGTTTAAAGCTAGAGAACAGAATATCACCATTGTTGTTAAGTTGATTGACCCTAAATGTTAGGTTTTTAGGTAACCACCATGGTACAGCATCAGAACGTCATGCTGATGACCTGGGTTTGGAAGCAAGCCCCTGGAAGTCATGCTGGGAGTCAGGTCATAGCTAAACCTTACAATCTCTATTTTGCAGTTTCTATGGCTCTTCCAAGAAAGTATGCATCTAAGTTTTCAATTATCTAACTCCAAAGGTGGCTACATTCTAAGCACAGAAATATTTTCAGAAATGTTTATATGAATACTAAATTGCTAGCCTTTGAACCCCTATAACTGCTTAGCTTTAACATGGACAGAGTTATGACCAATTAAAGAAATTTGAAAAAGTCCAAAACATTTCATGAAATTTCACAAACATTTGCAGAATTTCATGAAAATTCAGTGAATTCAGAATTTTCTAATTTTGCCCACCTTTAATTGCTACTTTATTTTTAATATACTGCATTTGTTGACTCATGTGACACAAATTATTTTTATGGATTAATTGCACTTCTCCTTTTCACACTAATAAAGTTAAAACCAACTCCCCCCAGAAAGGGGCAAACTATTATTCTGTAACTGACTGTCAAAAATTAGGAATAAATTATAAATAAATAAAACACATCACTTGATGCACTGTATTATAGTCCAGCTTCACGAACAGCACCCAGTATTGTGAGGAGGTAGGTGGACACATCAAATGGCACAGGACTGACATTTCTTTGTTTGTTTTGAGATTGGAGGTTGGATTTCTTAACTATTAGACAGTCTGTAAAACACTAATCCGGTGTACCATTACATGGCATCGCATAACCCTTCATACATCGATAATTATTAGGATTGCATCGATTCCCCTCAGAGCTGTTAGATGGGGATGGCACCTTACTTTAATCTGCGCTGCTGTGATTGCTTTTTCCCAGCTGGCTCCTAATCAGTCTTCCATCCCTGCCACCTTACCCCATCACCCAGGACTTATTGCCGCCATACCGGAGTGTCCCCTGAATTGCCCACTAGGGCAGGGCCATCGGGTATTTAATACTAGCAATCAATAGTTTACAAGTTAAAGACCTTGTTTAGGTTATAGGATAGTGCCATTTTAGCAACAGAGCTTTATTTGGTTATTTCTGTACAGAAAATGTTATTATCAAAGTTTATAGGCTGTCTTATTCTTTGCTCCCTCCTGAGCATTGCTGCCTCACATGATTTTAGTAAAACTAACAGTTTAACAAAAGACAAATCTTTAATAAATTGGTTGATTCCTTATAATCAACTACAGAAAAACAATGGTAATAAACCAAGGAGAAATTCCTTCCAGGTATATTGGAGGAAGCTAAACTCAGGGGATTGCTATGGACCATTAAATCCTTATAGACTTAGTACTCCAGTTATGAATTTTTCAGGGGCTCGCTGTTTATTATTAATATTGGGGGGAGATATTGAAATAAACCTTGGGCCTGATGCCTTGAATATGAAGTTTTTACATGATAATGCGATAAGAATTGGGGGCAAAGAATGACACTTTGGTAACACTACTAGCTGAACATGACCCATGTGTACTGGGATTAAGTGAAACATGGCTTTCTGATAAACATCATGATCTTGAATTCGGTACAGATAATTATTATGTATGGAGGGCAGATAAGAAATCCAGAGGGGGAAGGATAATGCTCTTTTTAAAATGAGCTCTTGGTCAATCAGAAATTTTGTTGCAAGGCAGTGATAAGAATATAGAATATTTGGTAGCGAATTTGGAACAGATTGGGTTAGTTATTTCAGTAGTTTATTAGAAACATAGAATTTGATGGCAGATAAGGACCGCTTGGCCCACCTAGTCTGCCCATTTCCCTACCTAACGAATAAGCTGCAGATCATAGTTAACCAATAGCCTACTTCCTCCTACCCCCCACTAGAATTGCCTTATGTCTGTCCCATGCATTCTTGAATTCCCCCACTGTTTTTGACTCTATGACTTCCTCAGGAAGGCTGTTCCATGTATCCACAACCTTCTCTGTGAAGTAATACTTCCTCACGTTACGTCTGGGCCACCTCGTCTCCCCTCTATCTTCAAATTGTGCCTCCTTGTTTTTGCACATCTCTTTTTCTGAAAGATGCTACCCACTTGGACTTTGTTGATTCCCTTGAGGTATTTGAAAGTTTCTATCATGTCCCCCCTCTCCCTCCTTTCCTCAAGGCTATGCATCTTTAGTTGCTTTATTCTTTCTTCATATGACTTCTGATGCAGACCCTGCATCATTTTGGTTGCCCTCCTCTGGACAGCCTCCACCCTGTCTATGGCTTTGTGGAAGTGCGGTCTCCAGAACTGTACACAGTACTCCAGATGTGGTCTTACCAACTATCTGTACAGAGGGCCACCTCCAAAATCAAATATATCAGATTTAGAAATAATATTAACAAAAATAGTAGACAAAGTGGGAAGTAGATCCTTACTTTTGATGGGTAATTTAAACTGTGATTGGAAAAATTCATGGGGAAGACTCTTAAAGGATATAGTCTCTACACTAGGGCTAAAACAACTTATAAAAAGCTCAACCAGATTTGCTTCTAATGAAACCAATGGGTCAATTTTAGATTTAATTCTGGTCTCTACTCAAATCAAGATCGAAGCTTCGGGTATTTTAACTCCCTGTCTTGGTGATCACAGTCTGGTTTGGGTTACTCTGCTACGGTCCCAGTTCCGGCAAGATCCTGCCTATCAATGTCAGAATTGGATCAGAGACTTTAGAAAATTCTCTTAGATCTGATTTTTGGACAGTATAGGTAAGGAGAACTGGGACTGCTGCAGACTAATCCCAGACATTGATGTTGCGATTCAATATTTCACTCAGACCTGTGGAGAAATTTGTGATCTGCACGCACTTAAAGTTAACACCTTAAAAAAAAAAACTCTAAATTGCCTTGGATTAATGATAGATTATTAAAACAAATTCGGATCAAAATAGAGTCTGGAAAAAAGCATTGAAATCCAAATTAGAAAAGGATGGGGTACTTTTTAAGGCAGCTAGAAACAAATGAGAAAGGTTAGTTAAGATTTCTAAAAAGTCTTATTATAAAAACAAAATTGATTTGAGTACAGACCCAAAACATTTTTGGAACGTAGTTAAAGAACTAACCAATCTGGGAAGGAAATCCCACGAAGAAATAACAAGGCTAAAAATGGAGATACTTTTATTGATGATCCGAAGGATATTTCTAACGCATTAAATGACTTTTTTATTGACCTCCCAAATTGTAAGATCCCTTATAAGCAACAAATTGAACATCAAAAAACTATTCCTCTTCAAGATGGATTGCCCCTTTTAGATTTAAGATTCTTACAATCAGTAGTGTTTATAAAGTGTTACAAAAAAATAAACATTCATAAGGCCTCTGGTAGGGATGGTCTTGAAGGTAGGTTTCTGAAGTTAGCAGCCCATGATATAGCACCAGTTATTACCTATTTATTTAATTGGAGCCTTCAAATTGGTCACTTTCAGTCATCTTGGAAGGAAAGTAGGGTAAAACCGATTTATAAGGGGGGAAGTGTGGTAGAAGTTGACAACTATAGGCCTATAGCCTTGTTATCTCTATTGTCAAAGAGTTTGGAGAAACTTATTTCTGTTCAGGTCACGGACTACTTAAATAAATATAGCCTTCTAACCCCAAATCAATCTGGTTTTAAAAATGATTATTCTACTACTACAGCTCTTTCAGAGTTTAATGACTTGTTAAACAGGTCACTGGGAAACAGTGTGGAGACTGCAGTAATTTTTGTGGTCCTTTCGAAGGCATTTGACCTGGTGGACCACCACTTATTGATTGAGAGACTGCAACAGCTAGGTATCAGAGATGGTCCTCTTGACTGGTTAAAATCTTATCTGAGCAATCGCTCCCAGTTGGTGGAGGTTCAGGGTTATTCATCTGAGAGCAAGGGGGTCACAAGGGGCGTCCCTCAGGGATCGATTCTGGGACCTTTTCTGTTTCTTATTTTCATAAATGATCTTCCACTAGTGGCTGAGCATACAGAAATCCAGTTATATGCCAATGATACGGTAATTGTTGCATCTGCCCACTCTGATGATGAATTGCAATCAAACCTGCAGTCTGATTTTTTAAAAATTGAGGGGTGGTTCTACAGGTCAAGGCTGCTTATGAATACAAAAAAAATGAAGTGTATAAAATTTTTACTAAAACCAAAAAAAACGGTATTTCTTCCAAATTACAAATTGATACAACTAATTCGACCAAATTGGGACAGGTAATGGATTATAATTATTTGGGAGTGAACTTTGATGAGCAGATGTCCTTTTCTCAACATATCATGGCTTTGGCAAAAAAAGTGAACAAAAGGGTGGGGCCCTGAGGAGAACCACAGAATGTTTTAACATTAACAGATGGGAAGAAATTAGTGGAACAGTTAATTATTCCAGTATTGAGATATGGTGAATTGATATATAGAATAGCCAATAAAACACTCTTGGCCAGATTGGATAACATTTATTTTTGAGTGGCTAGATATATACTTAAGGGAAATTATCGTAGTCATCATTGCTTATTGTTAAGTAAATTAAACTGGTTGCCTTTGGACACAAATTATATATGTCAATGGTTAACCTTAATTCATAAAATGAAATATTCATGTCTTAATCATCCAATTTCAGAATTACTATTTCCAGTGAATCAACACACACAAAGGGTATAAACCAGGTCAGTACATTTGAATAAGATCACTATGGAAAAGTCATGAAATAAACATCGGGATAGGACTTTAATCCACCAAGCAGTCATTATTTGGAATTCACTTTCCTCTGATGTAAGGGAAATTGTAAATTATTCCACATTTGTTCATACTATAAGCGATTTAAAGGCCCACATTTGCAGTTGTTGATTACTATCTTCATGTGTTGCAAAGTCTAAGTTCTGTATTTTATATAGGTTTGATGGTAGGTTTTTTATATATATATTTTTGTTATATTGTTGCTATATTAGTGACATTTATAACTCTACGTGAATGTGTTTATGTTTATGTTACATTGGAAGTCTATATGTCTTATGGCATATCCTAGCTTGATGTTATAATTATAGTTTGTATTTTTAGATAGGGATTACAAAGGTCTGTCTTGTAAACTGGACTATTGGTCCAAATGACATGTATTACCTGTATAAAAATAAACTTTTACCTACCTACCTACCCTTCGCTAACTCTCCAAACAATGCCACGTGTTGATCCAGTGGCAAAGTGCGTCAGTCAGCTGCATGGGAGTCTGTGGGGGAGGTGGACATCCTTCATGCTTGTGCCATTTTATTCCCCCATTATTGGGAGGTGTGGCATGCAAGGATGTAGAGGCACAATGCACTGATGTCTGACACACCTCCCAGAAGCTGCAAGCCTCAGCTGTGACACCCCTGGCCTATGCCAGGGGTGACCAAGCACCGAGCACTACCCCATCCTCCCCTTGGAGGAGAAGAAGAGCCATCTGTCGGATGCTCCGTCCTCCTTCCCTGGCTGGCCCTTCAACTCCCTGGGCTTGCATCTGAACCCAGGTTGTCAGCATCGCAGGTGGAAATCTGACTAATGCACTGGTGGTCTGGTGTGCTGCTGTGATTGTTCACATTTATAATTATAGGCACTGCGGACAGATATGGCCAACACTGAATCACCAGTGGAAACTTCCAATTTCAAAACATACAGTAGAAGCAAGTTTTTTTTATTTAGTTAAATATGTTTGAGTTTCAAAGAAGAAAAAAAACTAATGATAAAACAGACATTGGTTGTCGGTTGCAGATGATGCCGAGTTGTTATTGATGCATTTATTTCTCACAATGCTTTGCTTTATAGGGATATGTGTTATTTTGCACTTCTTTGAAACCTGGGTTTATTGCCAATGCCCTTTCCCAGAAACCCTTGCCTATTTGCATTTGTGCTGAGGTTCTTTGTCTTTTATAATATATTGTGTGTGCCAAGGGTGCCTAAACCATACACCTTGTACTGCAGTTTTAAAATGATACAAAATCCTACCATGGAATCACTCCATAAGTAGGACTGTCACTAGTGCTTTGTGGAATGAAATTCTGGCAGAAACAGAATGGTGCCATTCCGTAGCAGAAAATAGCTGTGGAATGATTTTCCGTGGGAAAAAATACTGTTCTGCGGAATATTATTCCGCAGATCTCAGTATTTTCTGCAGAAATTGTTGATGAATCATTTTCTGCAGAATAAAATGCTGTCCTGTGGAATATTATTCTGTGGATTACAGTAGCGAGAGTTCCACAGAAGAACCAGCAAAATTCTGGCAGAAATTCCGCCGGCAGAATGGTCATTCCACACTAGTTCCACCAGCAGAAGAATTCCGCATTCCGGACAGCACTGTCACCTTAATTGGAAGTAGTTTCTGCAAATGCTACAGACCCACTTTACTGAGATATGATGCTATAACCTTGCTTTCATTCTGAGAATGTGGTATAAGTACGAGATATTTGGATTATTTTAATGAGTATCCCATACCACTGACCAGCGTAGTGAAGTAGAATCTCCACCAGCAAACGATGCATTAAGCCATTTTCGAATGTTCAAACCATGCTAAATTTATTACTTGGAGTGTACTCATAAACTGCATGGTGATCGATCCAGCAAATTGATGGTCATCCAGTTATATCAGCTTGTCTGCAAGGTTTAACATTGAATGCAAAAAAATAATGCAAATATCCAGCTTTAGCCCCCACTCCTGTAAGTATATACTTATTGTTCAAAATCTCATCTTTTCCTCTCACTTGCTGTGAGTGCTTCTATCCAGCTTTAGCCCCTACCCCATCACCAATCCAGTATACTCTGTTCCTTTAAGTAATCCAGACAGAGAATCAGCATTTACTGTCCTTTTAGTTCCCCTTACGACAGTCCTCATGCAAATAAAACCCTTTCAATGGCATACTAAGATGTAAGGTAAAACTGGAACACCATTAACTTCAAACCCCTGCTGAGCCTTTTTTTTCCTGGGTAAATTCCTGGCCACTCCCTTTCCTATCAGAGACAAACACCACTTCTCCTCCTCTGAAGTTGGTATTTTCCCCTAGGAGAAGCTCAGGCAATCTATTTAATTAATGGAAGGGGGGGGCAGGAGGTTGGGAATGTCTCTCCTCCAGTCCAGCAACAACAACTCCTGATCAGCAGCTTGGGCTTTTGTATTTATAGCCCAGCTACAAGTTTGAATTCTGGCACCTTTTGCTTCTCGCGCCTTGATTGGCTCCCCAAAGCGGGAGCCCAGCTCACTGCGGCAATGGCCGCTGAAAATGCTGCAAATGGCCTTGGCTGTCGACTTCCCTCCACTCCCTCACTGTGGCGATGGCCACCGAAAGTCCTGTGTGCAGCTACAGCCGCCGACTCACCTCCCTGAACTCCTGTGTGCGGCTACGGCTGCTGATGTCTCTCCAGTCCAACATATTTTGAGTCAGGTCATTGAATATCCCATATATACCATAGAGTACCACAGTATAATAATGTATGGTTTCTAGTACACTATTGGAATAATTAAGCTCTGCTGAAAATAAATATTTAGCTGGTTCCACCTGGTTTTTACTTGAATGAGAACTGCCTTTAACCTACAAGCTTTTACTTCTCATATATTGTAAGTTGTTATTTTACCTACTGTTTCAAATTATGTTCACGGGAACAAAAATGTGGGCTTATCTGTGGTGTGTTTTATTTTTTATTGTCGACAAAATAAAAGAATGTTTTGAATTGTTATAGTCTGTAACTTAAAAAAAAATTACCTGGAATGTGCTTTTAATGTTGGTATCTATTTAGGAGGTAGTAATCCAAAATCCACGCTTGGCTGAAATTCGTGCTCATCCCCATAGAAACTCCATAGCAACAGTGACGCTAGGCAATATTAGAGAAAAAGCAAGCACACTTTTGCCAGCATGAGGTCACTGTGGTTGTGCTCAGTTAAATCCACATGCCAGTAAACACGGCTGTTTGTCAGTGAACTGTTTTCTAGAGTGGCAGTCTCACCAATGCCTAATAGCAGGGATTCTGAAGAGAATGAACAAATTCAGTGGCAGAAATGGCATCTTTTCTCATTCCGCTGACATATTTACAGTGTAAACTGATGCTGGTTTTGTCATCCTGTCTACAGTCTGGCTATCTTTCAAATGGCAAGTACAGTCACAGTTACTTAGGCTCATGTGAGTGAACTATTAGGTACAAGTTGCGGTAAGACTTCTTACTGAAAAAGGGACAGTCACAGTAATGACAGCTCCTGTCTGTTGGTAATCTTTATAATTTTTTAATGGAAATTTGGTTTAGCACTTTATAACATGGGTTGCGAGAAACATGCAACCCCATTGGTGGAGTCCATGCATTAAATTTCCTTTTTAATGCACGGTTCTGTGGAGGGACTCTGGGAAAGTGCCTTTGTCACTCGTTCCCTGCCTGAGAAAGACAGGTGCTACCAGCAGCCATGGAAAGATGTGGGGAAGTGAGTGATACCCTATTCCAGTGGCAACTGGAATAGTGGAATGTGTTGGGAGCCCATTGATGTTCCCAACATTCTCTATGACTATGAAGTTTTACTGGCTCATCAGTCATAACTGCTGCCTGCCAGCCAGCATGACTCACCCCCCAGATAGGACAGCTTGAGAGCAAGAGAGAGAGAGAGAGAGAAAGCATGGGAGTGTTTGGTCCTGTCCTCCGTTCACCGAGAGTTGGACATGTCAATCATGACTGGTGGATATCTGTGCCTTCTCTCTCTCCACTCTCCTTCTGTGCTCACAGTTACAACTACACAGAGCTATGTAACCCCACTCTCCCCCTCCGCCCCACCCTAAGTAAGTCTGTGTGGAGCCGGGTTTCACAGTGTGAGAGAGACCCCCGCCCAAGCAATCTGTATGTCAGATCAGCAGCAGTGCAGGGAGAGCAACCGAGACACAGACACCCAGTAGCTCAAGATTGTGACTGAAGGGCAGATAAGTGCCACTTGACAACCCCGAAAATCAAAATGGGGAGAGTGGTCTGACCCACTACAGAGCATTGCTGAAGTTTCTGTGTGTTCTCTCCAGGTTTCAGTGAGTCTGGTACCTGTTTCTGTGAGAAGTGTATTGCAGTGCTCTGTGTGTGTGTGTGTGTGTGTGTGTGTGTGTGTGTGTGTGTGTGTGTGTCTGTTCTGTTGGTACCACTTGTGTAGGGGCTCCTCCCACACTGTCCTGTCTCTTCCCTCTGCAAGTCTCTGGTTCTGTGTTCTCCTAACCCATGTTACAATACAGGCTCATAGTGGCACTGCATTTCAGAGAGAGAGAGAGAGAGATGCACACCAGGAGAGAGAGCAAGCATGAGAAAGGTGCCACCAGGACAGAAGTGCTCGTTTCATTGGCAGCATTTTGTTTCAATTGAAAGAGCGAGCGAGAGAGAGAGTGACAGTCAGCCAGACATACAAAACAGCATGACATTGGCAGCATTGTGTTGAGCAAGAGAGAGAGAGAGAGAGAGAGAGAGAGTGGAAGACACACAATGTAAGCAAACATTGCTGCAATGTTCTCGGTGTCTCTCTCTCTCTCTCTGTCACTCTCTGTGTCCCTGAAGCGTGCAGTAGAGGTAAGAGGCCTTCACAGACAGGCACAAAAACAGTGAGAAGCAGTGAAAGTCAGAGTATCATATACCTCTTCGGGGAAAAGTAAACAGCTGTGTCAGGTAGTGTGCTTCTTTTCTGAGGGACTACTTTGGGAGGTGGCAGGATACAGTCCCTTTTCCTGTCTTTCCGCAGAGGAAAAACATGTTTTTATGGGCATATTTGGATTTTTTTACAGAACCCATGTTATAAGTGCAATAACCCACTTCAGGGTATGGGTTTATAGGCATTTAATTCATGCCTGGGGTGCTGTGAGGACACTCGGCCTGCAGCCTTATGCCTCACAACACACCCCAGACATGCATTAAATGCCTCTAAACCCACACCCTGTCATGGGTTGCTAACATGACTGTCAGTACTGTTCAGATCCCTAAATGAGAACGCGTGTACTCTCTAAATGAGAAATCAATTGCAGCATGGTTGTGTGCGTAAGCAGAGATATGCACACACAGATGAGCTGCAGTTATGAGTGACAGCATTACCCAGTGACAGCATTTCTCATCATGTGTAATGTAAACAGAGGCTTGTCACTGTGGTATACATCATGGCACATATAATGGTTATCAGGGCAAATGGCATAAGATGAAGCAGTTACTTAAAATAACCCCAAATCACAGCAAAATATTTTGACTCAGGTGTGTCTCCGTTCATGGACACATCCAAGCTACAGCTGAAATAACTGCATCAGTGACACTGAGTCATGTTTTCTCGTCTAGAAATATGATCGCTTAATCATCCCCTAGTGCTGCCTAGCATCACTGTTACTATGCGGGTGAGCACACATTTCAGCAAAGCTATGGATTTTGGGTGACCACATCCTAAACCAATACAAAACATTAAAAGCGCATTTCAGTTGATTTTTTTTTTCATAAAAGGGTTGCTGACTATAATATACAACACACTTTTATTTTATCAATGTGAGTTTTTTTCAGTTTTGACAAAAAAGTGCATTGTTAGCTGACAGTCTCCCTTTAAAAACCAACGTGTTTTAAGACAGACTAAATAAAAAAGTTATGAACAATTATTGTAATGTATAGAAATGTTGTACTGTAGACTGTAGCTCAGAATTTGGTTTAACATACTTTAAAGTGTGTAAATAAAAAAAGTCACTCTATTTCTATTACTGTTAGAATTTAAATCCCAAAAAGTTGTCACTAAACTGAATTTATCTTTAAAAACCCTAAGAACCTGTAACAGCTCCTAATATCAAGAAAGACATGACAAAACTGTTTGTTACAAACCCAGATAGGCAGTAATGCAGGTTTGTGTGGCTGCCGTTCTTTTTTTAGTTTCATTGACATTGCAGGTTAATTACTGCTAATGCAATTTTTGAGAAAAACAATATATTGAATAATGGTGAATATTTGCATAAATTAATAATAATGATTACATCACAGATTTGTCAACTGGTTTCACTTCATTGCTTACTGGATAAAAAATTTCAACATTCAGAGTTAGCAGCTCATTGAAAATGGGTTTATTAAACTGAATAACAACTGATAATCAATGAGCTCATTTGAAAGTTTAATACTGATTGTGCTGTAGAACTGTGATTGCAGTATATCAGATTCCTATCAAGGAACTGTACCAATTTAAGACCATAATACAAGTAATTACACTGATGTGCATCAGAATATATGAGTAAAACAATAGAAGCAGAGCAAAACCTAGGTTAACCTGTTTTAAAACACCATATTAATTCCTGATATCTCATGAACCTTGCTGTTCCACTTAGGCATATCATTTATGAATAGTGAAAACAATAGGGAACCCAGGATTGAGCCTTGAGGTACACCATCCGAGATGTGTCTTTATTCTGAGAGGCAGCTCTTCAACCTAACCAATTGCTTGTGGTTCGCCAGGTAATTTCTGACCCAGCAGAGGGACAGCTCATCCAGATCAATAGTTTTGGGTTTTACTGTTAGTAGGGAATGGTTCACAAGGTCAAAGGCCTTGGTGACATGTATGAAAATTGCACCTGGTGTCCTACGAAGTGCGGTTGCCTGAAGTATATTGTTTGTTAACCTAACCAGGGCAGTATCGGCACTGTGGTGTTTTCTAAATCCATACTGGCAATGAGCAATGATATGGTGAGTTTCAAGGTATTCAATCAATTGTTGGGACATTAGCCTTTCCTATATCTTTGCTAGGGTACAGAATAGTGAGATGAACCTATAATTGTCAGTGAGTTCACATTGGCTGCTTTTATGGATGGGAACTACAAGAGAAAGTGAGCAGCATGATTGTAATACTAGTAGTAATTATGTGGATCTGAATCTGGAGTCACTAATCAAGGATTGGAGCACAGAGGCTGGATTTTTCAACAACCCACCCCCACCCCACTAGTTTTTAAATGCTGTTTCAGGGCTCCTCCCCAATGGACTGATTGGATGCAATAATGTGTATACATAGTTGATCTGGAGAGTGGGCGAGCCTATCTCATCAAAAAAGCTGGCATTTGATTGGGTATGGATGTTGCATATCATACAGTGTTATTGCTGCCTAAAGTATGACACATTCATAGTAAAGGGGCTAGGAGAGGCACACCCAGAAAGGAGGATCACCTATCAGGAACTGGCAGGAGGAGGAATTCAGTGAAGGGGGTGGCCTCAAGGCGAACTCTAAGGCAGGGACTTCTCCTGGAGAGACTTAAAAATCATACTGAAGGTACTGTGAATGCATCCATAAAGTTTAAACTGTGGGGATAAGCTGTTGCATCATAAACACGGGCACTGAAACTGTGACTTTTGAGACACTGCAACATAACAAGGGACACTGTGACTTTTGAGGGCCGTCTTGGTCATTTTGAGTTTGTTACAGTCAATTTATCTTTTTCTGCTAATAATTGCGGTATCTGCCTATTGGAGGATATTTTAATTGAATTGTTTGCTTAGAGGGGGATATTCTAGGATTTGAGTTAAGGTTTGGGCTAGGTGATACAGTCTCTTCGTTTGGACAGATATTAAAGTTTAATAGATTCTATATCTGTAGACTTTTAGCTAAATTGAGTTGACTTAAAACTCTTAAAATCTTTTAATATTTAGTTTTATAGTCAAGGCTAGACTAGGACGTGCAGGGCTTCATATTTTGGGTAGCTATTGAAGTCAATTACACTGTAGCTGTACGTTAACCTAGTAATTAAGTTAGCAATTTAGTGTAGTTCTGCTCATTATTAACCTAGCAATCAAGTAGTTATGTAATGCATTTTCCCTTACCTTTAGGGTACTTTAGTATTAACTTAGTAAGTAAGACGGTAATTTAGTGTATTTTTGCTTATTATTCTGGTTCTTTATTATTAGGGCATTTAAAGTACAGCTGCATTTAAGCCAGAAGATATGGTGGAGACTGTTTAGGAAGATATTGCTGTCAAGCATACAATTGCAGATAACTCATTAAATTGTAGTGTACAGTGTGGTCAAGGGATCAAGTAATTCCAGAACTAGAGGAGTATTTATAGCCAGAAAAGCAGTGGGTAAAATGTGGGGTGTTAGGGGACATAACACTGGACAGGGCAACCAGGTAAGGATTGTAGGTTGTAACAATTGTGGGGCGACTGTATTTATGGAAATACTGTGGAAGACGGGGGCAGTGTGTAGGAGCATAGGAAAACTAAAAATGGAGATAGGATGCCTCACTAAGGCACTACAAGAAATGATAGAGGGCAGCATAGACGGGATGCAGAGGAAAACTGGATATGGAGCAGACGTACATGAACTAAAGTATATCAGCAATGAGGAGAGACAGAAAGAAGACAGGCAAGGGCAAGGGATAGGTCAGCTGGAAAAGCAAATCCTATATGAAAGGGATAGAGGGGAGAGGTGGATGATGACAAGAAATGGAGGAAATAAACAGGGGATGCAGGGGCAAAACAGACACGGAGTAGACAAACAGAAACTAATGAATATCAGTAATGGGGAGAGACAGGAAGAAGACAGACAAAGGCAAGAGATAAGTCAGCAGGACAAACAATACCTATGGTAGGGAAAGATGGGAGAGGGGAAAGATGACAAAAAAGGGGGACAAAAACAAGGAATTCGGGGCAAGAGCTGGAGAGCACAGGAAATCTCCATCTCCGGTTTGACAACATACAGTAGATATGCAGTACTGACAGAGGGGATCCAACGGAACAAAGGCAAGGTGGATATGGAGTTGTAGCAGGATACCAGGGAGGTAGTGAGTGAACAAGGCCAGACAGTAGCTCTTGAGGGCCAGAAAATATGTCTTGATGGAAGGAGACAAGGAGGACAGAAGTGAAGGAGAGACAGGAAAGGGGAAGCGGGAAAAAAGTAAAATGAGGGCAGACAATTCAGGAGGCAGGAACCATGGGTGGAATGGTAGGGAGAATGGTTGCTCTGGAAAGAATAAAATAGTAGTCTATGGGGACTCAATAATAAAAAGTATACAATGGAGAAAAAGTGAGGACACATATATGAAGACAACAGTGGTGTGCGCACCTGGGATGGAGGCAGGTAAAGCAACTCAAGAGATAAGGGAGCTGATAAGGGAGGCAGGGGAAAAAACAGACTTGATACTGCACATTGGGACAAATGATTTAGCTGGGGAGGAGACCGAGGTGGTGCAACACAGATTTATGGACTTAGCAGCGGCATGTAGGCAGTCAGTGAAATCATTAACCTTTTCTAAGATAATTCCTGTACCAAGAGTAAGCACAGCTAGGAAGGAAAGGATAGGGGAATTTAATGGATCGCTAGGCCGGTGGTGTAAGGAGGAGGGATTTGGTCTTATAGGTCAGTGGGAAGATACGTGGGTGGACAAGAGACTTTATAGCGGTGACAGACTACACCTGACCTGGGAAGAGAGAAAGAAAATTAAAACTAAAATGAGGGAATATATGGCAAGGGAGCTGGGTGTAAACTACTAAGGGGGGGCAGAAAAGGGAAGGACAGAGCACCTCCCTCCCACATCAGTGGAGACAAGGAACAGGGAACAAAGATGGATGTCATTGCAGAAAAGGGGGGAGAAGCAAGTCAAGTAGGATTAAGTCAGAGGAAGAGCAAGGGCACGACAGAGACAAAGTAGAGAGTGGTGGTGGTGCTGAATGCGCGCAGTCTTGGGAACAAGATGGCAGAACTGAAGGTGCTGTTAGCAGAAAGCAGGGTTGACATTGCCGCCATTACAGCAACCTGGGCATCAGCACTCCAGGACTGGGACCCATCGATCCCAGGTTACAGGCTTTATAGAAAGGAGAGGGTGACAGGAAAAGGGGCCGGGGTGGCAGCATACATAAGGGAAGGTATTGTGTGTGCTAGGGAGGAGGATTTTGAAAGAGGGAGCACAGAGGCGCTATGGCTGCAATTCCAGACAAATAAAGGAAGGAAGATAAGGATGGGGATCATATACAGACTGCCCAGTCAGGGATAGGACAAGGACAGGGAGTTATGCACTCAGTTAACAAATGCAGCTGAAAGGGGAGAGATAGTAGTGGTGGGTGACTTTAACCTGCCTAAAATCGAAAGGGTTAGTCCGGTTACATCCCGTGCCAGAAGCCAGGCAATCCTGGATGGCTTCATGATGTATGCGACCAGTCCCACCTGGAGGATGCAATTCTAGACCTTGTTCTCTCCAGTGACAAACACGTATAGGACATAGACATTGGGGATCCCATGGGTGGAAGTGACCACAACACAGTGTGGTTCAACCTGGACATGGGTAGGGAAGACATCCCCACTAAGACAAGAACGCTAGACTTAAGAACAGTGAATTTTGAGAGAATGAGGGAAATGATCAAAGAAGACCTAGGGAACCTAGAGGAAGGCTTGGGTGGGGCCATACAGAATGCTGCAAACAGATGCACAAAGATGAGGGGAAAGTGTGGGAATGTGACTGCCTAGCTGGTTTAGCAGGGAGGTGGCTAAGGTAGTGAAAGATAAAAGGGCAGCATACAAGAAAAGTAGAAGGACAGTAGAAGGACAGTGAGGGAAGAGGATGAAGAGGAGTACCAAAGGCTGGCTAAACTTGCAAAAAAGGAGGTAACACAGGCAAAAGTAAAGAAGGAGCTCCAGACAGCGGAGGGGATAAAAAAGGGAGATACGGCCTTCTTTTAATACATTAAAGAAAAAAGAGATAAAAAGGATGGCATAGTCAGGCTGAAGAAGGGGGAAAGCATAGTGGTGGAAGAAGGGACAAAAGCGGAGATATTAAACAATTACTTCTGCTCTGCCTTTACCAAAGAAAGAGAGGGGCCACTATCGCACAGTGTAAGGAGCAGGGAGGGAGCTGGTGAGGATCCAAAAGGCGCCATAAGGATTGAATGGGTGAGGGAGGGCCTGGCAACCTTAAAGGTGTAAAAAATCTCTGGGGCATGATGGAATACACCCCAGGATACTACAAGCTCTGGCCAGAGCCTTCAATAGGGCTGTGGAATACTACCAGTGAAGAAAGTTACACATGCATAGAAATTATTCAATGCCCAGGTGTAACTTGGCCATATGTTGGAGGTGTTGCATCAAATTTTCAACATGGCCTTTTTTGGACCCCTCCTCATGAACAGTGCCAGTGTCATTTTGTTTAATTTTCCCAAAAGGTGATTGCACAGTGCAAACACGCTATTCTGCGCCACAGGTGCAAAAACACATTTCAGGCAGGTTGTGGAAAATGACAGCTAAACTGTTGTGAAGGAGGTGTGCAACAATGGCAATGTTAAAAATGTGGAGTGAAAATAAAAATTAGCGACGTTAGGAGCGTGCATAGAAACTGTGCAATGCACGCTCGTAACGCAGTCATTTTTTTGATTTTTTCGCCAGATTTGCAACATGGGCATTTTGGGACCCCACCTCATGAACAGTGGCACTGTCATTTTATGAATCTGTCCCGAAAGGTGATTCCATGCAGTGACCATGAAACACCTTTCGGGACCGAGTAACAAAATGGCAGTGACAGATTTCATGAGGTGGGGTCCCAAGAACCCCATGTTGAAAATTTGGGGCAAAAATTCCAAAAAATGTCTCTGAGATATCAGCATAAGTTGAACACCCTATTGACTGGCTGTATAGCACACTTACCTTTAATTTTTCAGTTCGCAGTTGGGCTTTGAAGAGTGCAGACATATCCCAGTCCAGAGCAGATGACAGTGCTGACCTCCGGAGGTAAGTGTCGGGTAAGGTGGGGGTGGGGGAGGTGGGTGTGCAGTGAGGGTGGGGAGGGGAGGAGACCGAGCTATGACGAGGACCATTTTTCATTTCACAGGAAACAAAACCAACAATGAGGGACCGTTTTCATATTTACAGCAAAAGGACACAAAAAAAACATTTTATCACACTAGGGTGGGCTCCCAGTGTGCTACAGGAATGCCAACATGGGGATTGGACATCCCAGTGTTGGGCATGATGTGGGCAGGGGGCACCACAAGAGAAAAAAAAACACTCGACGAGGGACTGTTTTCTAATTTACAGAAACAAAACAAATTCCTCAAACTGGAGTGGGATCCCAGTGTGTGACATGAGATGGGCATAACTTCGGGAGGAGGGCACAACACAGTGAATGGCATAGTGCCGTACATAACATGGCAGCACCGCCATTGTGCCTGCGACTCACCGCGCATGCGTCGCGACTGCGTCGCATCGCAGTGTACACATTGGAATGCGCGAGTAACAGCTGAAAGAAAAGGCTGTTATTCCTATGCCAGTCATGGCAGAGGGCTGCTTGCTGGGCTTTGGAAGGATACTCAAAAGTCCAACGGAAGAGGTTGTGAGATCTGACATTTTTAGAGCTAAAAAGCTCTCGCAGAATGGCTGTAGGCTCCGCCCACAGCCCTAAAAAGAGATGTCAGAGGAGCTAGCAGGCCCACTGATAATACTATTCAATAGATCTCTTGATATGGGGGTGGTGCCAGGGGAATGGAGAATAGCACATGTCATGCCACTCCATAAGTGTGGCCCCAAGGAAGACCCTGGTAACTACAGGCCGGTCAGCCTGACCTCGATTGTGTGTAAACTACTGGAGACAATATTGAAGGAAGGCTTGGTCATTTTCTTAGAGGAAAATAGCCTGCAGGCTATCAAACAGCATGGGTTTGTGGCAGGTAGATCGTGTCAAATGAACTTGATTGAGTTCTTTGACTGGGTCACCCGGACAGTGGGAAAAGGCCAGGCAGTAGATATTATATATCTGGAGTTTAGCAAGGCCTTTGACTCTGTGCCACACAAAAGGCTGATTACGAAGCTGAAGGACTTAGGGGTGGATGAAAGGTTGTTTAGATGGGTCGATAACTGGCTGAGCAGCAGAGGATAGTACGGGGGAGGGGGGAGGAGTTCTCCAGTACAAGGGAGGTCACCAGTTGGGTTCCACAGGGATCGGTATTGGGACTGGTGTTGTTTAACATCTTTATTAGTGACATAGAGGAAGGCATTCAGGGAAAAATGTACATGTTTGCAGATGACACGAAGTTCTGCCGGAGGGTGGACACTCAGGAGGGGATAAAGGAGATGAGAGAGGACGTAGCCAAACTAGAGACATGGTCAGGGATTTGGCAACTCGGGTTCAGTGCTAAAAAGTGCAAGGTGATGCACATAGGGACGAAGAACCTGAGAACAGAGTACTACATTGGAATAGTTCAGGTTACGCCATCGGAGGAAGAAGATGATCTGGGGGTGATAATTTCTAGTGATCTGAAGCACTCGACTCAATGCAAAAAGGCTGTAGCAAAGGCAAATAAGATGTATGGGTGTATTGCAAGGGGATTTAGCAATAGGAAGAGTGTGGTTATTCTGTTGCTATACAGGTCAGTGGTGAGAGCTCACTTGGAATATGGAGTAAAATACTGGCACCCACACCTGAAGAAGGACATAAATATGATGGAAAGGGTCCAGAGGAAAGTGACTAAAATGATAGAGGGACAGCAGGATAAGTCATATGCAGAGAGGTTGGAGGACCTGGGATGTACACTCTGGAGGAGAGGAGGCGGGGGGGGGGTTATGATTAAGACGTTCAAATACTTGAGGGGAATTAAAAGAGTGGACTGCAGGAGCCTATTCAATAAAAGAGCCACCACCACCACCACCAGAGGGCACAACCTAAAACTGGTGGGGGGTAGATTCAAGAGGGACATGAGCATTTTTTTTACAGAAAGAGTGGTGATGGCATTGAATGAGCTGCCACAGGAGGTGGTGGAGTCGAAGTCAGTGGGAGCCTTCAAGAGCCTGGGACAAGCATAAAGGAGTGTCAGGAGGCCTCATAGGGGAAAACACTGGAAAATTCGGAGGGGGTGAGAGGGGGACTGGGTAACAGATATAAACTGAAGGCCAGAAACAATCCATATTATTTTGAACACACCCATTAGACTGAGGGGTCTCCTTCTGCTGGCCATTTTCTTATGTTCTAAAATAAGCCACCCGACTAGCCATTATACAAATTTTACATAATCATCACGTAATAGTGTACGCACTGAAAATGCTTGGTAAAGGAAAATGGTGGCACAGCTTGTCAATATAGCACATTTGGTCCCCTGCACCTGCCACAAGGCATTGGGAATTTTGTCACCTGTGACTTCCCACCATTGCCAAAACTGCCCATACAGTACATGCCAATTATGAAATATAATTCACATTTTAAAGATGTATCATTCCCTGCATCCAACAAGTGAGCTGTATATTATAGCATTGTTAAAAAGAATTGTTAACATTATGTATGAATAGTTTTATAACATCTTCTTGTTTTGTTTCAATAGTGCATATTTCAAAGAAACTCTGCTGAATGACATCAGGAAAGCCAGAGAGAAGTATCAAGGGGATGAGCTGGCGAAGGAACTATCTCGGATTAAGCTGCGCATGGACAACACAGAAGTCCTCACTCCAGACATCATCATTAACTTGCTGCTGTCTTACAGAGATATCCAGGTATGAAGATGGAAAGTTGTAATCCACAGTAATTATAAAGTGCGTGGAATAGTGGCAGCTTAGCTGTCTTTCTATATAAGATGAGTGTCCTAATGGCTTTATTTAGTTTCTGATTTGGTTTTCTATGGTGGTGCAGCTGGCATTTATGGTTCCATTCTTACTGGAAGTCCTGTGCCAAAGGCCCTGCTAGGTCTTCTGTATATTTTCATATTACTATTTGAAGGTGTACAGGAGAAGGAGTAACATGAACCCTGGGCTTGTAACTAGAAGACTTCCCCCTGAGCCAGTGGCTCCTGCAATGCTGGTTTTGGATGCAAGGCTCTATTTATGTTGGTGTTGCACATCGTTATGGGGAAACATGCTGAGTTGTCATATCTACTGTTGCAGCAGTTGCCATGGTCAGATATTTCCTAAGATTTCTGTGATATCGCTAAAGAAATTTTCTGCCTGCCTGAAGTATTGCCATAGGACCACCAAAGAGAATCTCTTTAGAAATATCCCCAAATATCTGGTCATATTAATTTCTACAACTATACTCAGTTAAGTCTATTTCATGAATATTTGTTAAAAAATTATATATAAAAAAAACCTACAAATGTAAGGCAGTATGGGGATATGTGTTTATGTATATGTATGTCTGTGTGTGGGGGTAGTACTTTACAAGTTTGGGTGAAGGACTGTGTAGTTACTTCTGACCCAAACCAGGAATAACATTTGTACCATCCCAGTGTCCTTCATGTCCTTTTGCTGACTTTTTTACTGCTGCACCGTATTTAGTAGAGATGGAGCACTGATGTGGCCAGGGGTTCTCTACCTTGTTCTGTCCCATTACTCCTTTTGTCTATAATCTTATTGAGCATCCATCAGTATGGCACCGTGAGTCTAGGAAGTTTCTGGCCAGATCAGTGATGTCTCTTATTATGCAGTTCCAGAAGGGCTCCACGGTGAAATACATTTTATTTATTTGTTTATTCTATTTATTTAGATCTCGGATTACAAATACCTTTGAGCTTAGAGCTCTTTTACAAAGGTTCCACGTCAACAGCATAATACAGCAGATTAACAGAACAAAACGTATGGCAAAACAGTATACATAGAGAAAGGAGATCAACAGGTTTACATACTAAACAGGGTATGGTAAAATAATTGTAAATAAGAAACGAAAGCAATAGTTGACATTCACAGTGAATTAAAGAATAGAAACGAGTAACGCGAAGCAGTTTCATGCACAGGAATGCATACAATAAATTGAAAATCAGCCAAAACAAGCTTTGTCAGTTACTGGTAAATTCCTAAGGTAAGTTGAAATCAGCCTTGTCAGGATGGGGAGGGGGGGCATTAGGTAGAGTGGAGAAAAGGTGAAGGGGGGAAGGTAGCATGGGGGAGGGGAAATAAAAAGTAATTAAGAATACTTAAATGTCAAAGACTGCTTATACTGTTTTTTTTTTGTCAGGTTGAGTGTTAAATGTCATTTACTCAAACTGACTTTGTTGTTTTGTTTGTATCGCTGTTGTATCTTGGTACTGTTTCTAATCTCTTAAATGGGAAACCACTGCAAATGAGCTTTGCTCAGTGTTTTTTTTTTTATTCCCTGAATAAAAATGATAAATCAATTGAAAGACAGATAAGTTGCAGTAGCTTTGGCCAGGCATCTATCAGTAAGTAGGCTTCGGGTAACTGCAGGGAGACTAAGTGTGCCTAGAGTAAGCTACCTGTGCCTGGTATTAGAAAATACTGCTGCTAGTAGCTGGGGTTTGCATGAGTTCAACATAAAAAGCCTCTTCAAGAAATGTATTGTTTTTGCATGACTGATCCCCCTCTAAGATATTTACTTGCCTTTGTAGACCATTTAACAATTTTACTGCCAATGCTGCAGAAGCAGAACATTTATAGCAGTTTTCTCTGCAAGTCTTACTTCAGTGGTTTCTACTGTGTGTTATGGTGCCATTAAAATTATCTTCAAAAGTTTATGTGAAAGCAAAGAATATTAGGGACTGGTTGGGGGAGATGAAATGTTCATAAAGTGATTAAAAGAGATAGAAGTGAAAGTATATGTTGCTGAAACTGTAATACATATTTGCTGAACTGTCTGGAATAGAACTAGAGTTCAAAGAATGTTTTTTTTTTTAACTGGTATGGTCCTTAGATTCCTACTTGACTATGTTTTCTGTCACCACTCATTGTCAGCATGGTTCCAGGAGCTAACACCATCTTTACAGTAAGCTCCCCCTCTAGACCCTCCCCGCATTGACAAAGGGCTATTTTTCACAAGTTGGCCTCCCTCCTTTTTTGAGGGGAGCCAATAGTAGTCCAATTTTAGATTAACTCAGTGGGGTCTCCTCTCTAACCCACAGTGTGCTGTACATATATCATAATTTCATTTGAAAACAGTGCACACACACTCAGGAGGGGAGAGGCAGAGTGATCTAGTGGGTCAGTCTGCCAAACATCATTAATAACACAAGCGTGCTCCTCCCCCTCCCTCTGAAGCCTGCTGTAGTTGTCACATGACAGTGCAGCTTATGAATTAGGGCACTGCATGTTAGGAATGAGGACCGAGCCTGGAACTGAACTACTATTGTAGGTTAGCATTAGAAAATGTAACTAGAGGAGCAGTTTTCAAAGGTCTGCAAGAACTTAATGTGATCAAGTTGCTGGGGCCAGAAGGGCTGTACCGGATGGTACTTCAAGAGATGACCTCTGCTAGTCCTGTTTACTGCATCTGCAGCATCCAGAGAGGTGCCTAAGTACAGCAGGGTGGCAGATGTAGTCCCCTGCATAAAAGTGGGGATAGGGGAAATGCATGAACCTATAGGCCAGTGAGTTTGACATTGATAGTGGGAAAACTGTTGGATCCGGTCATCAAGGAGCAGAAAGTAGACTTCCGAGAAGAAAAAGGGTTTACAGGCAGAAATCAGCATGGTTTTACGAGGGAAAGGTCATGTCAAACAAACTTAATTCACTTATTTGACACAGTGATGCTGATGGTGGATAGGAACCAGGTAACTGATGTCCTATACATAGACCTAAGCAAGGTATTTGATTCAGTGCCTCACTAAAGACTTATTCAGAAGATAGGGGAAACAGGACTAGGAAAAGGGCTAACTAGGTGGCTTGGCAACAGGTTGTCAGAAAGAACCCAAAGAGTGGCTATAAATGGCAAATTGGTGAATATCGGTAGGGTTACAAGTGGAGTGCCTCAGGGTGCAGTTCTAGGACCTCTGCTCTTTGATATGTATGTTAGGTACAGTATATTGGTGACATAGGGATAGGATTACATGGTAAAGTTAGACTGTTCCCAGATGACACCCGATTCTGTGGGAGAATAGATACTAATTGAAGGGATTAGCAACATGAAGAGATATGTGTAAAATCTGGAGCAGTGGCCCAGGACTGTCAATGCCACAAAATACAAGATGATGCAGCAAAAATCTGTAGATAGAATACACATCAGTGGAATCAAGGTGAACGTTCAAAAAAGTATTGGGACCTAGGGATCATAGTAAACAGCAGCTTAAATCCTCTTCTCAATACAGGAAAGCTTATGTGAGAGCAAATAGCATACTTGTTTGTATCAGACAGGAGTTCACTAGCCGCAACAAAGAAGTGAGCTTGCCACTGTACAGATCACTGTTGAGATCATATCTGGAGTACTGTGTGCAGTATTAGACTTGTCATCTAAAAAAGGCTAAGGAGAAGCTGGAAACAATTCATCAGATGTCACAAAAGATGATTCAGGGCCCAAAAGGAAGAATTTGTCTTATATGGGAGCCACTGGCAACCACTAGCAAAGAGTGTGTTTGCTCTTGATGTGACGGGCATCTGTGCGGTGTGATTCAATAGACTTTGGTGATAAAACCAGATAAATCTAGGTCTAACAGGGCAGACAAAAGTCCAGTGATATAATGTATAACATCTTGACCCTTTGTGCTTTCTGGCACCTCAATAAGGTGAACACTTATCATTCTCGTGACATCTTCTAAGTGTTCAAGCCTGAGTCTAGCACCTTGTTTTCACTTCTAATGCCACTGACTGCTGCTTAGGTATTATTAGCAATGCCTGTCACCTGTTTGACTTCTCCTGATAAGCCATCCATTCTGGCTTCTAAAACAGTAGCTATTGTTGATCCCTTCTACTTTAGGATCCACATCTCAGATCGCCTGAAGCAGCATGGTGTAGGCTTTGCCACGCTGCATGCTCCTGTAGGCTGTCCGCTCAGTCCTGCCATATCAGACAGCTTACCAGCTTAGCCCTTGCCAATGTCAGATTAAGGAAGTTTGTGGGCATTATCCATGTCTGATAAAGTTCACACTTTCACCACCAACACACTGCAAGTAACCGTACCACTGAAATCAAAACACACCTCAAAAATGTACGTTTTTCTACTTTTATTGCAAGGTATAAAAGTGCTTCAGAGCTAACTCAGATGTGTCTTTCCCTGCGGGCCACTAACTCCATCCCTAGGTAAATATTTCTTTAAGGAAAGGATGGAGGAAAAGTGCAACAGAGTACCCAGTGAACAGATTAATACTGCCAGTATCTCGGGGTTGAAAATCCAATAGAAAAATTACAAGGGAGTAACTAAAACAAGATAGGAAGGCTGGGGATCTGGAAACTCCAAAATGTTTGAATAAATTCTAGGTAGAAACAATGGAGCAGCCTGGATGAACTTGTTGTCTTCATCTGTCCCATACCATCTATGTACTGCCCCCACCACCGCTGAAATCATGGATTGGTGGTTGATTGGGCATGGCCCCCTTTGGGCTGGGCCTCAGTGAAAAGACTGTATTGATTACAGGTACCATGCCAGAGACCAACAATTTGTGTTTCTTTTATAGAATTATTGTATGACAGTACTATAGGACTTGGGGTATAGTTCACATATTGTGAAAGACTATAACTTTAGAAGATATTAGTGTTTTTTTGTTTTTTTTTTCAGTAAAGAAGAGCCGCACCCTTTTCTAGTTCACACAGTCATTGTTAGCTGTTAGTTACTGGCCGGTGTTCAGTAGGTCTAGTGGGGGTGTGGGGAATACACAGGAGAGTGAATGAATATCTCATAAGCTTCATATGTAAAATTAGTAGTCTTCTTCAAAGATTATCTCTTTCATCAGGCCACACCTTGGAATTATACCCAAGTCAGTGCTAAGCCCACAAGGAAACTTTTGCAAGCAGTCAGCCAAGGCCTGCCCACAGTGACATCACGCATTAGCGTGTACATAAACATGGGCAATGCTCTCCTCTCCTCTCCTCTCCTCAGTTCTTTTCCTGCTGCCGATCAGTCAAGTTGGACCCACCATCAGAAATGTTGCTGCAAAAAAGCCACTGTTTTATTTTTCTTTATATCTAAGTAATCACTTTTAGAGTGATTTCCAGTGACCAGTATGTTGCCGAAAGAACTGTCCAAGATTTTTTGGTACTGTAAGTGCAGAGAGATACTTTACAAGGACGATACCCATGAAGTGTATGTCTGCTGCCTAGTCCTCTCTCACAATATGAAAGCCTGTGAGATTTGCCTGGGATTCAGCTCTGCTACAGGTGATGCAGGAAGGGGGCTTTGGAGAAATTCCTCCTTCTAAAACTGAAGACCATAGAAGAAATGGAGCAGCAGCTACATGGTAAATCCGTATCACCAGTTCTGTTGACCAAATCATGGTCACTGATGTCCTGGGAAAAAAAATCCACATGGGGGGCCACAAACACAAGTACCCGGACAAGGACAAGGCCTCCCTGATGAGATCTAGGTCGCCTCAGTGGATTTCAGGTATGACCTTTACTATGATGCCATCTGCTCTGGTGGCAGCACTGACTTCCCCCCCCCCCCAACCATCGACCAGACACCAAGGTCAAGGCTTGGTGTAGGCATTACTGGGACTATTACAGCTGGTATGTTGCCATCATCAGCGGAGACTCAACCTCCAACATCGACTGCTGCGGTCGTGCCCACTACCTAAAGAGGTGCTGATGCACAGGCAATACTCATATCATTTCTGACATGATATGGCATCTACTACCTGCTGCAGGGGCCTGTCGATGGGGACTACTACAACTACCATGTCAGCTTTGCAAGTTAATGCATGGTAGAATGGACCTCCTCTGCCACTATCGTTGCTGGCATGGTCTTTCATTCCCAATGATGTGAGAGTCAACAACAAATATGAACATAATCCTGACCTCATAATGAAGGATAAGGAGGAAGAAGTCTGTGCTGAGGATAGCCAGTATGGACATGGCACCAGCTCAACAGTCTCTTCCTGTAGTGAGGACTCAGATCACCTCCAGAGAGAGAGAGGATCCCTAATTTTTTGCCATGATGCAGCAAATGCAAGCTACCATGGTCTTCACTTTAGAGGAACAAGTTTCTGGAGATGTCAGAATCTCCCTCTGCTGTTGTTCCTCCATTTTTTCCAGATTTGGATAATGCTACTTATGCAAAGTGGTATAGGCCAAACAGCATACCAGCTGTGCCCAGAAAACCAGACAAAATGTATTCTGCTCCTTCAGGGATACCCTGTTATACTAACCAGCCTGAGAACTGACTAAGTGGTGATTACAGCAGCCCATGATAGGTCCAGGGCACCTCTGTACCTGAGCTGCCTTCCTCCTGATAGAGAATTCAGGAGGCTGGATGCCTTAAGCCAAACATACATATGCCAAAGTTAGAGACACTGAGGGCTCCCACACTGTAGCTTATTCGAAGTGCATGTGCCTCGGAGCGTGAATACAGAGGGAAAAAGACACAGGGTCTCACTTGGCCCTTGGGGAGGTCAGCGCCAGCTGATTCGGACCAAAGCGGTCTCGTATAAGTGCAAAGAATTTTACTAACGTATATTCTAATACAAAAGGATAACAAAGTTGACCCACATTATTCTTGTAGTAAAGGCAGTGTCTGATATGGGCAAAATTGCTGGCCACTTCCTTGTTGCAGAGCAGCTTCATGCTACATTTTTATCACAAACCAGCCTAATGTTCAAAAACTAAAACAGCGTCACTTGAATCCAGTACATAAAGTTTTGGTGAAACCGAAAAACAAATTGGAGGCCCACGTCGTCCATCGGACATGCCATGAAAAATAAGGTGGTATGTTACATGCCTACGTGTCGACCTTAATCGTCATCTTCAGAACTCTGAATTTGACTGTAACTTCCCTACTTTCCCCCCCCCCCCCAAGTCTCACCTGGAAATGAGCTCTGGCTCAGTGTGCCTCTCCCTGTAAACAAATTAATTAATAAATGATTTTTCATGGCATGTCCGATGAGTGATGTGAGCCACCGGTTTGTTTTTTTAGTCTGTCTCTATTTGTTACAACCATATGACAAGTACGTTTTGGATGCTATTTTCAGTTTCACTACAGCTTTGTTTACCGGCTTCAAGTGAAGCTATTTTGCACATTAGGCTGGTTTGTGCCAAAAATCTAGCATGAAGCCTTTACTCTAAGGATAATGTGGTTGAGCTTTTTCATCCTTTTGTATTAGAATACACATTCATAATATTCTGTGCACTCATATGAGACTGCTGGTCCGAATCGTTTCTAGTTGGTGCTGACCTCCCCACAGTCCACTTGGGACGCTGAGTCTTTTTCAAGCGTATATATGCCTCTGCCTCACTGGGCCTGCATATTGCCAGCTATCAGGCCCATATGGTAAAATATCAGAACACCCTATGGAGAAAGGCTAAGGCTGCTGCACAGGCCTTGCCTGAAGGTTCTGCTAAACAAGAGTTAATAAAAACTCTAGATGCCGGTGCTGATGTGGGGAAACATTTGATCCACACAGCATATGATATTTCTGATGTCTCTACCAGGGCTGTGGCCTCTGACATTTGTCTCAGGTGCTACTCTTGGCTTAGGCTAGCAGGTTTTGCCACTGATGTGCAGCAAACAGTTCTCAGTGCACCATTCAGAGGTCAGAAGTTGTTTGGCCATGCTGTAAGAGAAGCTTTGAGAAACCTTCAATCATCTGGCAAGACTCTGAAATTAGTACAATCCCTGTACCATATCCCAAACAAGAGTAGGAGCAAGGGTAATTTTCACCAGTACGCTATCAGAGGACATCGTCAGGCCTACAGACAGCAGGGTAGAACATGTCCCTGTCACTAGATGAAGTACAAATCCTGCCTCAAAAACAAGACATAGAACCTGTACCTCCAACACAGAAGAACATAGGCTTTTACTCCAGATACTTCCTTGTCCCAAAGTAGACAGAGAATCTGAGGCCTATTACATAGAAACATAGAATCTGACAGCAGATAAGGACCATAAGGCCCATCCAGTCTGCCCATTTCCTTACTTAGTGTGACAGCCCAGATCTTATTTGATTTGCAGCTCTCCTGCTCTGCCCTCTTGCAGGGTGCCCCTATTTTTATCACATGTGCTCTTGAACCTCCTTGTTTTTTCTCCCACTACCTCAGTCATGCTATACAGGGTGAAGCCATTCCTAACCACTGAATCCAAGATCCAGTTTGCCTCCAGTTTCCTGGTCCCATTGTTTGACTATAGTACTCTAGTTTATTTCCCGCCCGTAACACAGAGTAATTTCATCAAGCTCTGGATCACCTATCATAACATCATCCAATTTGTCTCTGGTCTTCCCAGATTTACCCACATGACCTTTAAAGACTCTCTAATTGAACCCCTCTCAAGGACAGACTCAATAGCAGAATCATCACCTTCTTCCATAAACTATCCTTGTCTCCTCCCTGACAGCATTATATCCCTGTTCCCTAAGTCTGCCCTCTCTCGAACTACTAGACGGTCCTCCACCCTCTCCTTCTCAGTCCCATTCTGTCGCACCACCCAAGGCCAAAACAGCCTCTCCTACAAGGGCGCCAAACTTTTCAACGGTCTTTCCCCTGCTTTTGTCCAGTGCCCCTCTTCAGCTTCCTTTAAATGCAATCTAAAGATACACCTCTCTCAGGCTGCCACCTGCAAGTGTCCTCAGACATGATTGTTCCCTCCAGTGTACTCTTTTTCTCTCCCACTGAAACAGCTGAATCATGCCTTGTCTTCTAAGGCAGCAGGATCACCAAGTATGAGACTCCCCAAACACTTTATCCCATTAGTGCACTTATATTTGCTTCTGTGATTATATAAATTTGTTTTAGTGTCTTGTATGTACTTAAACTGTTTTGCATCTTTTGTGCTAGTATCTCCAAATCTGTGAACTGTTGATTGTTCTGCTCTTAAATTATGTAACCACATGTTCTGTTTGTCCATAACTGGATGCTTGTGAAAACAGGCACATTTTTCTCACATGCCTTTCCAGTATAATAAAGAAACTGAAACTGAACCTCTGCTGGAAGGTTGTTCCACGGATCCACCCCGCCCTTTCTGTGAAAAAAAATGCTTCCTAACATTCCCCCCAAACCTTCCTCCCTCCAGCCTCATGTCGTGTCCCGTTGTCCTTGTACAATGGCTTCTGTGAAATATGCTTCCCTCCTGTACCCTCTTAATACCCCTAAGGTACTTGAATGTCTTTGGCATATCCCCATCTCCCTTCTGTCCTCCAAAGAATAGATATTAAGGTCCCTGAATTTTTCCTTATAAGGCTTCTGATAAAGCCCATGTACCATCTTCATCTCCCTATTCTGGATCTAAGGGATCTAAACTTCTTTACAGAATAAAAGAAGTTTCAGATGGTCTCTCTGCATGTTCTTCTTCCCTTATTGTAAATGGGGGACTGGATTTTCTCTCTGGATATGAAGGATACTTATCTCCATATCAAAATCCAGAAATCTCACAGGAAATATCTGAGGCTTCTGTTTCAGTGGAAGCATTACAAGTTCAGAGTGTTGCCTGTTGGCATATCTTCTGTGCCATAAGTCTTTAGCAAATGCTTGGTGGTGGTGGTGGTGGTGGCAGCAGACCTTTGTAGGGAACACCTGTATGTCTTCCCTTACCTGGATGACTGTCTGTTAAAAGCCCACTCCAGGGACCAGTTGCTGTGGACCTTAGCTCAAACCAGACAGATGTTTGATTCTCTGGGGTAACATTAAACATGCCAAAGTCTGTACTGACATCCTCCCAATGACTGTAGTACATAGAGGCAGTTCTGGACACAGCCCAGGGTTCTGCATTGCTGCCCCTTGAAAAGGCAGAACGCTTGATTGGTACATGACAGCTGCTGTGTCTTAGCAAGGACATTTCTGTACCTTCTGGGTGTAATGGCAGTAACCATTTTTACAGTGCCAATGGCCAGGCTGCATACCACAATGGACCCTGAAAGACCAGTGGGACAAACTGATAGACGATCTAGAACAGATGATTCTGGTAACATCTCCTTTGTGCAAAGCGCTCAAGTGATAGATGGAATGCAGCAACCTGCTCAAGGGCATCCCATTTTTGAGTCCTACCTCACATCAGATCCTCACCATGAATGCCTCAGGATCAGGATGGGGAGCCCACCTGGGGCCTCTTCAGACACAAGGCACGTGGAACCAGGTGGAACGCGCTTTGCATATAAATGTTCTGGAATTGAGGGTGGTCCTGTACAGACTCTAGGCATTCCAGAACCACATGTGCCCAGGTCCTCTGTTAATACAGATCGACAATGTCAGTGTGATGCATTACATCAACAAACAAGGGGGGACTCATTCCTACCTGCTGTGCAGGGAAGCAGTTTGAGTTTGATATTGGGCTCTGGAACACAGTTTAGAACTATCAGCAGTACATGTTCCAGGCATCCAAAACATATTGGCAGACAAACTAAGCAGGTCACCATCCAGGATACACTACTGGGAGCTGATGTCCTCAGTGGTTAACTACCTATTTGCAAGATGGGGTCATCCAGAGTTGGACCTTTTTGCATCCCCACACAATGCAAAACTGCCACATTTCTGCTCACACGTTCCTGGGCCTGGAGTTTTCTGGTGAGATGCATTGTCCCTCTCTTAGAAAGGGAAGTTTCTGAATGCCTTCCCTCCCTTTCTGCTAATTCAGAGAGTCCTACTCAAACTGAAGATAGATGGGGCAACTCTAGTACTCATTGATCCCCTATGGCCTTGACAGATTATCTTCTGCTGCAACAGTTGGCAGTGGAACCCCCAGTGCCTCTGCCCCTGTGCAAGGGTGTATTGTCACAGGAACAAGGAACCATAGCCCATCCAGACCTGAAATCCATATATCTGCATACAGGACTCCTGAAACACAGCCATAGCTTGCTTTGGGGTATCACAGAAAGTGACGGATGTTCTGGTGGCTGCTAGAAAACCATCCACTAGACACACCTACTCCATGAATTATATTTCGGAAAAGCTGATTTTGACTCCTTTTGAGCCAGCCATGAGTTGTGGCTTATGCTTTCTTTCTTGGAAAACATTTTTACTTGCAATCACTTCTGCTCAAAGAATTTCAGAGCTACAGGCTCTAAAGTATGAACCCCCTTATTTGATTTTCCACAAAGACAGAGCATCTTTGCATACTAATCCTAAATTTTTCCCAAGGGTGATGTCTGAGTTTTTTTTAAATCAAACCATCCACCTACCAGTGTACTATCCAGAACTTGCCACTCAAGGGGAAGCTTTACTCTGTACCTTAGATGTGCATAGACTACTTGGATACTATACACGCTGTACAAAGGACTGCAGAAAGTCCTCACAGTTTTTGTTTTGTTCAGCCAGGGGAAAAAGGGTGCTCCATTTTCTAAACACTACTTGTCCAGATGGCTAGCACACTGTATTACATTCTGTTGCAGGAAGTACAGTAGGGAACTTCCTGGTGTGGTGCATGGTTATTCCACAAGAGGCATGGCAACTTCTGTAGCTTGTTTTCTGAATGTTTCTGCTGCACAAATCTGTGCAACTGCCACATGGAGTATTGACCACGCTTTCACTAAGCATTACTTTCTGGATATTGTCTCTTGTAGATGAGCTGGGATTGGCCTAGCTGTCCTATAAGGCCTATTAGCATAAACCTATAGGCTCCAGCTGCCCAGACTGTTAGCTTTTGGTACCGCTTGGGATGCATTCTAAAGGTGTGGCCTGATGAAAGAGATATCTTTGAAGAACATACAGTAGAACAGTTATGGAAGAACTTGCCATAACAGTGGATCTTCAAGAGAATCTCTTTCATCAGGCCATGCTGTCCCACCCTCCTTCCCCCTTTAGGGTTGCGACACAGGATCTTTGTAATACTGTCTCCATTTCTATCTTTTCTAGCACTCTGTCTTGTCTAGTATGTGGTGTGCTGAAGTCTCTCCTGGTTTCCTAGTGAGAGGTCCTCTGAGCATGATCTCTGCCAGGAAACTGAGGAGAGGAGGGGCCGCCTCTATTTATGTAGATGCTGATGCGTAACATTGTCATGAGTGGCCCCTTGCTGCTGGCCTGCAAAAGTTTCCATGTGGTCCTAGTGCTGATGCTGGAATAGTTCCAAAGGTGTGGCCTGAAGAAAGAGATTCTCTCGAAGATCTACTGTTACGGTAACTTCTTACTTAGCTGTCCTTTTTTGAAGGTACTGTAGTTCTTAAAAATTCTTTGAGGCAGACATGGATACCAAGAGCTTATGATCTGTTCTGTTATGGAATTTCAGGTTGGCTAAGAACTCACTGAAATGTTTTTCTTTTAGTTTGTTTGTGTCACTGCTTTGTGCTGGTAAGGGCTGTCGATGCTTATGCCATTGGCCAACACTGGTTATCCCCTTGTTTTTGTATAAGGTCAGCCTCTAAACCACAAGATGATACATCTGTGGACATGACTGTTTCCAGTGTTGGATCATGAAGGGCTAAACCCCAGTAGGGGTGAAAGAAGTTGCCCATTGGCAAATTGAAATTAAATTCGATTTGGGGTGCATGACTTCAGTTTGGCTTTGGGAATTCAGCCAAACCACTCGGCTCTCAAATTTGAACTTGGCTTGAGAGTCAACCAGGCTGTCAGGGATGTGGCACTCCTCTCTAGTCCCAGTTACTTTCCACCCTCTACTCCCTCCCTCATTCGTCCACTGTTTATGTAAAAAAAAAAAAAGGCTGTTTCGTGGCACTGTGACAGGAACCGACAGCTTCTTGTAAGTGAATTCTCTCTTCTTATCCTGACCCCATTACCCCAAACCACGATATGTACAAGTGTGCCCTCCCCAAGATCCAGTCCTTGATTTTGGTTCCAGTCAGTCAGGCTAACTCAGTTTTCCCCTGTTACAGTACACACGCACCATTTTCATATAGTAGTGAATGGAACGAGCAGGTGCAAGATGGAGGAAGGGAAGGGATGAAGCAGTTCATCACTGATGATGCTAGGTACTCTTGATTGGTCATTAATGACTACGTCCTCATTTTTGACTGCAACGTTTTGACTACAAATGGAATAAATAAACTACTATGCAAGCGAGACCTTGTGGTGTGAAGGCAATCCCTGAAGAGCTATAATTTACATTTACTCTGATGCACCCAGTTTTATTGGCAGTGTGCTCAAAACCTGTGTTGTTTCAAGGATGATTCTTGGGTTACCAGAATGGGTACTGAAATGTGTATGATGCAGGTCAGCATTTTAGACAGCACTGGATGATCTTTAAAATGTGCCAGACATTAAAGAAATAATATCAAGGGATACCAAAATGGTCATTTGTTTAATAATATTTTTATAAAAAAAAGTTTAAAATAAAAACTTTTACTAAAAGCATATTCAGAAATTCAAAACTGTTGATGAAAAGTGTTGCTGATAAAATAGAAAGTAAGAAAAGGGTGAAAAATATAGCTTTTTAAAAAAATATATAGGCTGGCTAAAAGAATTGATTGTTGATTATATTGTTAAGAAAAATCTAATTTTTGAGTGGCCTTTTTAATATGTAAGAAAAGTCATATGATTAAATAGCACAAACCTACTGATTGTAAAAGACTTTTAAAAAAAATTGTGAAAGTGATCATAAAAGACTGGTAAACTACGTAACCTAAAAGTGGATCCTAAAATAGTACTGTGGATAGAGAACTGGCTTACTGGCAGGAATCAGATGGTGGTGGCAAATGGGGAACACTCTGGCGAGGGAGAGATAGTAAGCGGGGTTCCGCAGGGGTAAGTGTTGGGGCTGTTCCTCTTCAATGTCTATATTGGGGACATTATAGAGGGGCTAGAGGGGAAAGTTTGCCTATTTGTGGATGACACAAAGGTATGTAATAGGGTGGCTACACCAACGGGGTTGAAAAAGTAAGGGAGGACATTAAAAAAACTGGAGGAATGGTCTGGAAGATGGAAGCTGGGATTCAATGCAAAAACATGCAGGATCTTGCACATAGGGCACAAGAACCCAAGGGCAACTTACAAACCAGGAGGAGAGGTACTAACAGTCACAAAGCAGGAAATAGGTCTGGGTGTTATCATTGCAGATGATCTAAAAGAGGCTAGGCAGTGTGACAAGGTGGCAGGGAAGGCTAGCCGGATGCTTGGATGCATAGGGAGAGGTATCACAAGTAGAAGGAGGGAGGTCATTGTTTCCCCTGTATAAGACACTGGTGAGACTACACCTGGAGTACTGCATCCAGTCTGGAGGCCCCATCTGAGAAAGGTCATAGACAGGGTGGAGGGCAGTGCAGAGAAGGGCAATTAAAATGGTGCAGGACCTGCAGGAGAAGATCTATGAGGAAAGACTAAAAGAATTAAATATGTATTCCTTGGAGGCAAGGAGGGAAAGGGGAAACATGATAGAGACCTACAGTACCTCACTGGTATAAAAAGAGTACAGAAAGGGAGCATCTTCCAAAGTAAAAATGTTCCAATACAAGGGCACAGTATGAAGCTGGAGGAGGGCTCGGGGATAACATGAGAAAATATTTTTTCATGGAGAAGGTGGTGGACACTTGCAGTGGCCTACTGGAGGAGGAGATAGGGGCTAAACAATCACAGGATTCAAGAAGGAGTGGGACAGACACAAGGGTATCCTGGAGCTGGGGGTGGGTGGATGCTCTGGAGTTCAGTTTGTGCACTGGACCATATACTAGATAGAGCTAAATAGGACAGACTGGGTGAGCCAAGAGGTCCTTATCTTCTGTCAACTTCTATGTATCTATGTAAGGGGAACAAGTTACACCATTAGAAGAAAACTATTGATAAAAACATTGCTACAAAATGTACTGATATTGCAGCTGTTTTATTACCTATTGGTCTTTATAAAATGGGTAGGTGAAAGACACAAAAATACAGAAACTGTATTGGCTGAAATGCATCACCTGACAATTTATTAATGTAGCACCACCACAAACTACCCTGCTGAGCTATAGACAACCTTAACTAAGTCTTTGTACATATAACAAATCAATACACCCCCTGAAACCAAGGCAATAGTCATTGTATCGACTTCAAAAAGGCACAGCAGAAACTGTTTCAGTAAACCATTAAAATGAGTGATATAACAAAACCCAATTTTGCAATGTTTAGACATTTCACAGAAGTGACTGGGTTTATTACTATTTAGATGATAGCACTGAACATTCTGAGGAAAAACAAAAAAAAGCTAAAGCATCTTGAAACTGATAAAGCAAATCAAAGTGAAAGTCAGTCACTGCTGTTTATTATTGAAAGAGGAGCTAGCAGCATTCCATGAGCAAAAACTCTGGACCTGTGGGTCACAATTAGCTAAAATGCACTAGTTTTAACAGGGTTTGCATTAGCACTAGCAAAGTTGGGGTCAGTTTGACCCTCAGCTTTAAATGTTGGGAGTCAGACCAGAAAATCTTGGGGTCAAAACTTTTCTCGAGTGGCTTTGCACAACATTAACAGATACTTTTCCTGCTAAGGATATCGGAGCAAGCCTTCCAATATTCAGGGTCAGTGCTGAAGCACTGCTTTTATTTTTGTGCTTCAAAATCCTCAAAAATCCCATTTGGGGACTTCACTAGGGGGTTAACACAAGCCTTGTTTTAAATTTTTAAATGACTTACACTGCTGAAATCTGATCTTTCATACTATACCTTGGCTTTACAACCTAGTGGATCGCACTCCAATCTACCTACCATACTACCATCAGACAACCATACTGCCCTATTGTATGATGCTCCTCCAGCGCCACCATTCTATTTCAAGGCTATATCAAGAGCAGAAGTTCTGAAATTACTGAGATCCATATCTGCCAATACCAGCTCTGGTTCTGACTCACTGGAACCTCGTCTTCTTAAGCTGGCTGCTCCACTCATTGCCTCTCCGATTGCCAGAATCTACACTTTATCCCTTATCCATAGCATTGTGCCAGACCTACGGAAATCTGCAAGAGTAACGCCTGTCTTTAAAAAAGGTGACCCAAAGGACATGGCCAATTACAGACCTATAGCAATTCTCTCTGTCTTTAACAAGATCCTAGAGAAAATAGTTGCATCACAGACCATTGACTACCTTACACGCTACAATCTCCTCTCAGACACTCAGCATGGTTTCAGAAAAGGGTCATAGCACCACCATGGCTCTTCTTCAACTAACTACTGATATTCTGTCCAACATGGACTTGGAAAACTCACAGGTGCCATCTTCATTGACCTCACTAAGGCTTTCGACCTTGTAGACCATCCCCTGCTTCTCTCCACTCTCCATAAATTCCATTTCTCTACCCCTGTTGTGGACTGGTTCTGTAGCTACCTGTCAAATAGGTCGCAAGCTGCCAAATTTAACTCCTCCCTGTCCAACACATCTACTATCAACCTTGGGGTCCCCCAGGGCTCTATCCTTGGGCCCCTTCTGTTCTCAATTTTTATCAACAATGCAGCTGAGGTCCTGGAATCCTGCTCAGCTACTCTCTATGCTGATGACCTGATCATCTACACTAGTTTTTCTAGTATTGCCTGCATAAACACATCACTTACTTCAGACTTCAATAAGGTCTTAGACTGGCTACTAGACCTTAAGCTTGTACTAAATGAAAAGACAATGAAAGCCGTGCTCCTAGGTTCTGCACCAAAGATTTAAGACCTGTTCTAGTTTGCTGGAGGTTCTTCACCCAGGAGGATTTCCACTTGAAAATGTTACTTCCTTCAAGTACCTTGGGATCCTGCTGGACCAGTCCCTGGATTTTAATCTTCACATTCAGTCCTCGTGCAAAGCTGTAAACCTGAAACTGGGAGTACCTTACAAAACGAGCTACATGCTTACACCCTCGGCCAAATTAGCAATTGCCTGAGGTATTCTGCTCCCAACCCTTACTTATGGTACCTCTATTCTTACCTCTGCCCATAAACCTCCCTAGTAAAATGGGACGTAACAATATATGCCGATTTGCCTCTTCGTCGCCTCGACTCAAACGTCACTGCCTTCTTTATAAGGATCTGAATTGACTCTTACCCTCTGCCAGTAGACAATACTACCTTGGGTCACTAATGGACTTGATTATCTGGGAAAAAAAACCATCCCAGCTGGCGGTGTTGCTGGTCCCTCAACCATCCTCCCATGGCCTGCAATCAGCTGACAGATCCTTGCTCTATGTTCCGAGATGTCAGACGACTAAAGGCACAGGGGCCTTCCAATTCTCTGCTCCCAAGCTATGGAATGCTCTTCCACTCAACCTCCGGCTGTCTCAGTCTCACTTTGGATTTAAAAGTGAATATCGTCGTTATCTATCCTTAGCTGATGCCTGTACATGCTTTGACCCAACCTGAAGCTCCTGAGACTTACCAGTAATGTCACCCCTGCTCTAATCCAGCTCCAAGACTGTTTCTTCTTCCCCTCCTCATATTTTTCCTTCTGTTTGTAAATAACTTCTTGACTACTAGCTCTCTTCCTTCTCGAACCTTGTTGCTGACCATCCACTGTTGTTTTGCCAATTGCCACCCCTGACCTTCCTTCTGTCAGTCTTTCTTGTTATGTTTGAACATTCCTCACATTTCTCTCTATATAACCTTACTATCTTATTAACCCTTTCACTCCACAGGTCGGGTCCATGGTTTCTGCACTTATTATATATCTTACTGCCATTATCTGTATAATGTTTGCCATTATTTTTTGTTGTTTCTACCCATTGTATTTTTGTAGCACTGCTGTACTGTTCCTTTATTTGTATTATTGTACCCATGTTGCTGTTGTTCAACTGTTCTCCTTTTGTTGTACTCTCCTGGGTCGTGCCTGAAAATAGTCATTTTATGGCTAGTGCACCTACCCGGTTAACAAAAACTAAATAAATAAAAGAAATAAAAAGTTTATCTGGTTGATCCTGCAACCCCCGGCTGGCCATTATTTTTCCGGAGTCCCCCGCGGCTAGCCCTCTGATGACATGACTGATGGTCTAAGCCATGGAGGACTCCTATGTGCCAATATAGTTGCTGGAAAATATTAATGGATATACAGTGGATATGTTGAACATTAGGGGCCAAAATCTGTAAAACTAAAGTTACGAGTAAATGGTGAAACAAGTCCATGTTTCTTCATAGCTTAGTTGCTTTTTTCACATTTTGATCCCAAATTTTCAACATAGCCTTTTTATGACCCCATATTATGAGCAAGACAGGTGAATTTTAAAAAATCCTGTCCAAAAGGTGGTTTCACAGAGGGAACACATGTTTCAAAGGGGACCTGAAAAATGACACCTGCCATGTTCATCAGGTGGGGTAACAAAGGGGCTATATGTGCACATTTGGGGCACACATCTGTAAAAATCACAACGTTACGAGTAAATGTTGAAAATATTAATGTGTCCTCATAACTTTGTTGGGGTTTTTTTATGTTTTGACCCCAAATTTTTAACACTGTCTTTTTATGACCCCACCTTATGATTACAACAATTGTAGTTTTTAAAATTCCGTTCAAAAGGTGAGTTTACGGAACAAATGTGAAAATATGTTTTAGAGGAGATTTGAAAAATTATACCTGTCATGTTCATGAGGTGGGGTAACAGAAGGGCTGTGTTGAAAACTGGGAGCCAAAGTCTGCAGGCATTGCAATGTTATAAGTAAACATTGAAAAAATTCAACATTTCTTCATAACTTCATTGTTTTGTGACATTTTGACCCCAGATTTTCAGCATGTTTTTTTTTTTATGACCCCTCTTCCCTAAACATGACAGGTGTCCAAAATGTAATTTTGTGCCACAAGTGTGAAAATGCATTTTGGCCAGGATTTGAAAAATGACTCCTGTCATGTCCATGAGGTGGTATGAAAAAAATGGCTATGTTAAACATTTGGGGTCAAAATATTGAAAATGACCACAAGTTATAAGCAAGCACTGAAAAATTTCAATGTACCTTCATAAACATTGTTATTTTTAAATATTTTAACACCAAATTTTGTACATAGTCTTCTTATAACCCCGGCTCATGAAGCCAATAGGTGAAAATTTTCAAATCCTGCCAGAAAGGTGATTTTGTGGAGCAACAGCAAAATCACCTTTCATGCCAGATTTGAAAAATTTCACCTACCTGGTACATGAGGTGGGGTCACAAAAAGGCCATGTTGAAAATTTGGTGGATACTGAAAAATGACCAAGTTATGAGTACAAGTTCAAAAATGCACTGAAGTACATTGACTGCAGCTTACCTGATTTCCTTAGTTCCTGTCCTGATGTACAGAAGTGAAGGCATGTCTCCAGTCCAGGGAGGATTTTAGCATTGGTCCCAGGCAGGTAAGTAAGTAGGGGTGGTGGAGGGTGCTGAGCGGTGGGGGGGAGTGAATGGGTGGGGCAAGGCAAAGCCCATGGGTGGTGGCATTAACAGACATTGATGGACCATTTTCCATTTTACAGAGTGTAAATAAAAACAAACAAACAAAAAAAAACCAAAGACATCAAGGGCAAAAGCATCGAGGACAACCGCCTTGTTACTTGAATACTGGCTTGGATTTGTACCAAAAGTCTGATTGAAATTGTGAAAATAGCTTTTAAAATGACACTCCATAGACTTGCATGGAGCGTGTCCCTGTGCTGGTCCTACAGTGGCATCACAAAATGTCGGAGCACGGGGATGGATTGGCAAGTCAGGAAGTGGAAAGGATTGAGCTGCTAGCCCCCTTGGGGGCAAAATACAATCCTTTCTCTTCCTTAGGGGCAAATCGCAACATTTTAAAACTGGTATGGAGGAAATCCCACTCAGGTAAGGGAGCCTCCTGTTTGGTTTGTAATGCACAGAGAAAGGTGCACTTTAAATGAAAGGGTCTCCCATATTTAAGCATTTTACTTTTATTATTATCAGTATCTGATCAGTTCTGAAGATATGTACCCAAACTTAATACATCTGAAGATCACCCAATTTTTTTACTATTTTCTAATCCTGTGTGAGAGGTCTGCTGGTATCTTGTTGCATCCCAAGCTGCTATGCATTAATCAACTAGCATTATGAGTCTAATATTAGGGAACAGCAGTGTCTTCCTAACACAGTCCTACAAGAGAGACTTGGGCACAGGAATTGCTGCTTACCTTAGTACCCTTATAGATCTTGGGAATTCTGTTCTATGATTAAATGCCATTTAATTTAGTGCCCCTTGCTCCAGTTATTTTTGCCATCAACATAATAAGATATCAGTGGTTTATTAATGGGCACCCAACCCAAACACTATAAATGCTTCCCCTGGGCATATCCTATAGGGAATGGACACAAAGTGCTCTGTATCCTCTGTAGGGTCCATGACTAGATATTTACACTACTAGTGATGAAAGGAGCTTCAAGGTGCATTAACGTTTTATAACGTTTTTAAGATGAGTCACAATAAATTTAGATAATGGTTACCCCAAAAGTTTAACACTGCTTTGTTAAAGGGACACTCATTTAAACTCCCAAAAGGAAAGATTATGGACAGTTTTAAAGAGAGCTGTCATGCCCATAAGCTGAATAAGCTGATTTTTTATGAAATTCTGTCCCTCATGTTAAATGCCTTTTGATGCAGCTTCTGGTTTTGGCCTTAATTACAAATGTTTAAAAGTGTCAGAAATATCAATTACTCTTTAAAACTGCAAAAGCATGTTTTTCTTTAAACAGAAAAAAATGCAGTTGGTGTAATTGCAGCAAAACTCAGTGCCTGATTCAGTTATACTGAGCACACTTTAGTTCTTTTCTAATGGTGGCAGCACGCTGTAGCACTACTGCACTCATTTAAAATGTATTTTAAATGCCAAGGGCTCAATATGCAACCAGTCTATGGCAAAAGTAATCAGAAGTGTAACCACATGCCCCCCTGGAGTCTGTTGCACAAAGTCGAATCCACAGTCCCCTAGCATCCTCAGTTCACACCAGAGCAGAATGTACAGGGGGGGATTGGGGTGTTCTGGAGGCAGTCAGATCCTACAAAGTTCTGATATTGGCTGGGTTCAAAGGGTGCAGGAGAGCTACTGCTGTGTCCATCCTGGCGTAATGCTGCCACCCTCTGCAGCACAGAAAGTCTTCAGATCATGTGCAGGGTGTGCATAACCTCTGCTTGCATACCTAATCTGACTGCATAGACATGTGCATAACTGGAAAGGGATCAGGAGTGGCAGGCTGATATAACACACACTGTGAATGTCATGGGGTGATCTGCCTGTGCAGAGAGGACACTTTGGGACCTTTTCTGGCCCTCTGCACATGCAGAAGGGCAACACAAATTTTGTGAATTGGACCCTACTTCATTATGAACATTTAACTGCAACCTTGCTGCTTTGCTGCCTGGTTGACATGTGGTCATGACCCCTTCCTGCAAGGTCACAGGAAAGAAGGAAGGAGCAGTCATCCTGATGGCTTGCAGAGCCATGTTGAGATGGCCATCAGCAGCTGCATAGCCCGTCACAGAATCCTGCAACCCCTCTGCCAGTAGCACTTCTACAGGCAGCCAGTAAGGGCCTAGGGCTGGGCAAAATGAGTCCCACTTCTTAAGAATTTTGTAAAATAACTGCCTTCTGTGGAATCCTTGATATTCCACAGAATATCATCTTTTTCTGAAGGAAAAAAAAACTGCTTGATCCATGAAATTGAAACCCATCTGGTATTTACATAAAACATGATCACAAACGATGGGAGAAAAACTTTATCAAGCCACTCACGTTTGCATTAGATAATTCTGCAGTCTGCACTGGAAATTAAACAATCTTGTAGTCAGCCACCCTGATGGCCCAGTGACACTGTGGCGCATTGCCATGTAGGTGACTTGAGCTTGGGAGCAAACTCAAGCCACTGTGTTAGGAGGCAGGCTGAACCACAGTAGCTGCTGCTTGCCTGTGCACTGTGGCCAGGAGGGAGTGTCATCAGATACAGGTGCCACAGCATCTCCTGTGGTGGTGCCAGGGAAGCTTGCTTCCTCCACAGGCATCGCTGCATGCATCTGAAGCTGTCATGAGGAGAGATGGTAAAGCCAGGGAGAAAACAGGATACAATTGCCATACCCATCTATACAATGGCTGTTGTCGCTGGCTCCAGTTGGAGCTGAACTGCAAAACAGCCAATGGGGAGGAGAGAAGAATGAGTTTTCTGTATAGTTTAAAATCATAGTGACACAACGGAGCAACAGACTGCACCTTCCTCATTCTGTGCAGTCACTGGGGTCTTTACATTGTTTGTGGTTGGGAGAGAGGCCAACAAGCCAACCAGTCAGACGTTTAATTAAATGTTACCACAATCTACTGCATGACACAATCAAGTGCTGACAATGTCTGTAACAGAATTCAGTTGAGCTTTAACTTTAAATTCTGTGTTAACTAGTTAAAAGGGCCCAACATTACTTTAAGAGGCACAGTAATGACAATGACAGGGACCTATGAATTTGCCAATGACTCAGCATGACTATCCAAAAGAGTAAGAAAGCACTGTGTTGAAAGCAGGGCTTTTATCAATTTAAACAGGCCATCCGAAAAGCACAGTATGGTACATAAATATAAAACTAAAGGAACATTCAAAATTAAACCTGAAGACACTGCTTGCCTTACAGGCTTCAGTACACTGTTGGTTGCTGTTGCCTAACAGTGTGGTGTATTATGTAAATTTTTGACTTGACACAAGGTTGCTAAGGTAGACTAGCTGCAAATTTGACAGATTCTGTGGGTTTGCACTACAGCATTTTACAATTACCAAGAAGGCCCAGAGAAGGCGCTGCTAATCCCGGCTTGATTCAGTATTCCCCGCTACTGAATAGGGTTGAAGGAGATGCCACTGATTGTGACATGATTCAATATCCCGCCCCGGGGCCTGGAGAAGACATTGCCACTGATCTCGGCTTGATTCAGTATCCCCATCTACCAAGGGGGGCTGGAGGAGACACCACCAATTGTGGCTTGATTCAGTATCCCCCCCCATCTACTGAGGGGCAGTCAGAGGAGATGCTGCTGATTGCAGCTTGATTCAGTATTCCCCTCTCTACCCAGTGGGGGTGGAGGAGACACTGGTACTCATTGCCTGCCGTTTGCCTCTGCTAAACCTAGCTTTGTTGCCTGCTTTACAATGTTGTGCAAACAGCCAGACTTGGCAACGCTACTCAGCCGGGACTAGGGAGCATCTCTCACGGGGCTCAGTTGCCTCTTTACTCACTGGGTCCATGCCATTTACAAAACTGAAATTGTTTTTTATTTGATTTTGGTTGGGGATGGTTTGTGTTTGTGGTCTAGAGTTGGGTAGAGGTGGTTAGAGGTGACTGTTGTTTTTGTTTACTACTGCAATTATTATGATGAGGCATGAAAATAGTGCTCCCACAGTAACCGTGGTAGTAACATGAGTAAACTGCCTCTTTCAGATGCTATTTACTTGTGTATAGTAATTCCAGAAAGTCTGCCCTGACTAAGTCAGGCAGCCTTAATGAAATCTTTGCTGTGCACATTCTGAACTGTTGTGCACATTCCAAAGTGTTGTTGTGCCTATTCCAAACCGCTCCAATGTCATAAAACTGTAATTTACTCACTCAGTCACTCCATACCAAGGTACTTACTCACCACTCAGAACCCAAAGTTGTACATATACAGTATGTTGATAACATTGTACTGTTCATAAGGAAATGATGACACACTGTAATTCTTGACATTGTTCATACTCAGTCAGAATTGTTTATGTATAAGCATGCCAGGTAGTGTTGTGTGGAAGCAGAATTTCTCTGGTGGAATAAGTGACCATTCCGCCAGTGGAATTTCCATCAGAATTTTGCTGTTCATTAGTGGAATTCTACCTGCTGTGATCCATGGAATTTATATTCCAAGGAACATTATCCTGCAGAAAATCATTCCACGACCATTTCCGCAGAATATATTGAGAGCTGCAGAATTTAATTCTGCAGTAATGAAGTGAGGAACCTGTTCCTCATTATTGCACCGCAGAATTCTGATGTTCCACTTCTGATGAAATTTGGCAGAATTTTTGTGCACTTTCACAAATTTCCACAAAACTCTGCTCTGCTGGGATTTGAAAATTCTGCACAGCACTAATTCCGGTTAGTCTTTTAACCATTGTGAGGAGTCTTATGTTAATAATTCTAAAATTCTGAAGCTCCAAGTTCAGTTAGACTCGTCCACGTCCCAAAAAGGGGTTTCTCTAATTTTTTTTACAAAAGCAAACGATTTAAAATAGCACTCCAGTGCTATTTTTTTAAACAGAAATATTGAAAATTATTTTTTTTATTTTTTCATATGTACAGTTCGTGTGCCTCTTAGAGTTTGAGTTTCTTTTCAAATTGTGTGCTACAACTGCTCAACTTCACTTTGCAGTTCTCTCACCCAAGGAACCTAAGAATGCACCCTTATAACCATAATTAGAGACACAGGCCCTCATGTTTATCACCAGCCAGTAATGCTGTGCAGCCTGTAGTGCTGCACAAAATAGCACCATCTCTGAGCTATATTCATCCAGTTAACATGTGCTAATACAGTGTGTTAACTAACTGAATATCGGGCCATGTTGATGCAGGGCTAAATGGATATGGGCTTCGCCGACATGGTTGAAGGCTGCATATGGTCCACAGAAGATGACGTGCCCAAAATGGGATAGTGCCAGGGCTCCTGTGGGCCGTGTTCATCCCAGGCATGCAAATTAGCCAATTGGGCATGCAGGGCACTAAGGTGCCATCTGCATGCTCATTATGGTCTCATTTGCATGGGAACAGCAGACCCTTAGCACCAGTGCAGGGCTGGAGCTGTAGAAATTCCCTGGTAGTCTAGTGGACTCCCCCCTAATCACCAGTTCTGTGTTTATTTTCAGGCTACTTGGTAGTCTTTTGGACCCCCTTCCCCTGATTACCTGTACCCTGTTTAGTGTTAAGCTGTCTGATAGTCTAGTGGACCCCCACCCCCTGATGCCTGGGACCCTGTTTAATGCTAAGCTCCCTTCTAGTCTAGTAGACCTCCCATCCCCTGATCACCCTGATTCCCATGCATATTTAAGATCCCAGGTGGGTTAGTGCCCCCACTACACCAAGCACCTCTGTCACCCCCCCCAGTCTGAGTTACACCCTCCCCCCACACTGCTACCTCCTCACCCTGGTCAACACTCACCCAATACACAGTATCAGATTGGCAGCTGGCATAGCCTCCACTCACCTATTCAGCCAGCCACCATCTAACAATCATAGATTGCAGTCACAAGTACTGTACTTATGATCGCGCTCTGTGACTATCAGATGGCGGCTGACTGAGGAGGTAAGCAAAGGGCTGTGACAATCTGATACAGTGTTTTGAGTGAGTGTTGACTGGAGTGAGGTGCTGAGGTGGGAGTGTCACCCAGACTGGGGGAGTCGGTACTTAATGTGGGGGGGGTGCTAGCCCATCAGGGATCTTAGATATACATGAGACCCTGGGCCATTATGGGAAGGAGGTCAGCAAGACTACCAGTGAATTAAATGCTAAATAGGGCATGGGCCATCTGGGGTAGGGGGTTCCACTAGGGGTCTCCAACTATGGCCCCGCCCAGAGTGCCAGTGCCATCCAGGTTAGCATTGCACTAACTTGGTTAGTGCTGAGCTAACCTTTTGAATATGAGGCCCACAGTAACTGTACAGATAAACACCTAATACGGTGTTATTTTATATGGCTTCTTACATACAAAATGTAACACGTAATGCATCAGTTTAGCAAAAACAACACAACGGCAAAATAATTAATGGCACAATAATAAAGGTTCATAGGCCAGGGGACAATATAGAAATATATAAAGATGTCAGCTGATTAAGGCTTGTAGTCCGTATTTTGTCTGCCCATTTTTCTCACTGAGTGGTACCAGCCCTAATGGAGGCACTATTAAAAGAAAGGCGAGTGGAGTATTTTGAATCCAGCAGCTTACAGGATCTGAGGCAGCACAAATTCATGGTGGGGGGAGGTCATGTCAGATGAACCTGAATGAATTCTTCGATTGGGTGACCAGGGAAATGATGGGTGGGGCAGTGGCTGTGGCCTACTTAGTCTTCAGCAAGGCCTTTGACACTGTACCACATAGGAGGCTTATAAGGAAACTGGAACCAAGCAAGGAGATTGCTCCAACCCCCAAGCATGGTGCTCTCAGTGTGGCCATACAGAGCAGAGAAAGATGAGCTGTGAACCTGTATGTAGCCAATACAAGCAGGAAGTCTGAACACAAGCCCATGTATAAAGTCTTTATTCTAATAAAAGTAATAAACCAGATAAACATACAGCATGGCACCCGCCAATCTACACTCATAAGGATACTGGGCAGTTTGAGGGTGGACTCAAGGTGGTAAATGGGGTATAGAATTGGTTGAATAGGTGTCAGAGGGTGGTGGTAAATGGCACTCACTCTAACAAGGGGAGGGTGACCAGTGAGACACCGTAGGGCTCAGTACTGGGAGCAGTCCTCTTCATAAGCAACATTACAGAAGAGCTGGAAGGGATGGTATGCCTTTTTGCAGTTGACACCAAATTCTGCAGTAGAGTAGATACACCAGAAGAGGTGGAGAGAATGAGTAGAGATCTGAGAAAACTCAAGGAGTGCTTGAGGGCACAGCAGCTGGGTTTCAATGCAAAAAGTGCAGAATCGTGCACCTAGGGCACAGAAACCCAAGGGCGGCGTATACAATGTGGGAAGAAGTATTGATGGTCACTAAACAGGAAAGGGACCTTGGGGTTATCATATCTGATTACCTTAAGGTGGCAAAATAGTGCGACAAGGCAGTAGGCAGGACCAGCAGGATACTGGGGTGTATAGGGAAGGGAAAAACCAACAGAAGGATAGAGGTGGTGTTACCACTGTATCGAGCATTGGCGAAACCCCACGTGGAGTACTCTGCCCAGTTCTGGAGACATCTCAGAAAGGACATCGACAGGATAGAGGCCGTCCAGAGTAGGGCAACTAAAATGGTGCAGTGGCTGCATCATAAGCCTTATGAGGAGAGACTGAGGGATCTCAGTATGTAGATCATGGAAGAGAGGAGGGAGAGAGGAAATGTAGAGACCTATAGGTACCTCATGGGGGTGAATAAGGTACAGGAGGGGAGTATTGCTCAGAACAGAAGGAGAACAAGAACAAAGAGGAATGCAGCAAAACTGGAATGGGTGGACCTTAGGAAGTATGTGAGTAAGTACTTCTTCACTGAAATCAATCAATCAATCAATATTTGTTGAAAAGCAAATTGAGAGTGAACTCTCTTTCACAATTGTGTTCAAAAGATAGAAACAGTTATGACTTGACACACAATACAGACTTTATCTATATAATATACTAAGTGCTCTAAAATGATAAAATTCAGCTAAAACACTCACACTGACTGTACAGCAGTCTATTAATACTGGTCTTAAAGTGAGAAATTGGTAAAAAAGATATTCATTTTAATTTTTTTCTGAATTTCATCCCATGTTCGTGGTACAGACACTGCAAGGTTAAATTCCCCATGTTTTGTTCGATATCTTGGTACTGAGTACTTTGATAGTTTTGTTGATCTAAGCTTATAGTTGTTACCTGCTCTGAACAAATCATACTGTATGCCGACGCTGCAGTTGTTTTTTCCCTCACACAAAGACCCCACGTCATTACAATGCAGTCTCCAGCTTGGATTCAGCACCATTGAGTCATGGTTTTATAATCATAAACTGGTCCTAAATCACTAGAAAACTAAATCGATGCTTTTCCGCGGCTCTCACAATCCGCACAAGCAACACCACGTGGCTACCTCCACCTCACAGGAGAATACCCTCGAACAGGTGCTGTCCTTCAAATATCTAGGGATACTGCTTGACCCTAATCTCTCCTACAGGGCTCATGTTGACAGTGTTGCCAGAGCTTCAAATATACATATTGGTCTTCTTTACAAACACAGACAACATCTGTACGGCACTGAAGATTTCCTTACAGAGCTCTGTGATCTCGGTTATCGACTATGGACTCATCATTTATGGCTCTGCCACAACCACAACCCTCAGACGTATATCAATTGCCTTAAACAAGGCATGTTGGCTTATTACTGATGCCCACCGTCTCACCCACACTTGTGACCTATATGCTTTGACCGGCCAGCTCCAACTACCTAACTGCAACAAGTATCTCACCTGTACCATGGCGAAAAAAATTTGACCTTGGCTTTGCACCTCCTGATGTCTTAACCCTGTTACACCAAAGCTCCAATAATCGGAGCTTAAGGAGATCCAATAGGCAGCTCTAGAAAGTCTCCCACCGTCGCACTACCCAAGGTCAACGCTCTTTTGCCTACAAAGCTCCACTTTGGCTTAATGGCCTCAGCCCCACCACCTCTTCTGCCCCGACACTTAGTATGTTTAAAAACCAGACTCCGGCACCATCTCATTGCCGACAGCTCCTGTGATTGCCTCACCTAACCTTAGAATCACTATTCTCCACCAGCTCTTGTGGCCCCCTTACCTCTCACCAGACACACCTGCCATGCCTCTGCATCTGTGTGCCCCATGTTGCACTTTTTCTTCCTTCCCATCCCCTGCGGCCACATTTCCTACCTACTCTACCTCCTACAAGTCCTATCCTCACCCCCGACTACAGCACTTCTAAACTAATGTCTGTTGTCTGACAAATGCCTCTGGCTGCTTCGTTCTTTTCATTTATTCCCAATGTCTCAGTATGCAAACTGTCTGTAATCACCACATTGTTGTTAGTTCTAGACTTGCTGTTTTCCTCATCCTGTATCTTTCTGACGTGGAACCTTTGTAAAAGAGCCTTGGCTCAAAGGTAATTGTACTCCTAGACCTAAATAAATAAATAAAAATAAACTTGATTTGAACTTACTTGAAAGAGTTTTGGATGCCTGGAACAGTCTTCCAGCAGCAGTGGTGATGGGGTGGGGTGGGGGGACAGTGATGGGTTTCATGCATGCATGGGATAGCACAAAGGAATCTTGGTAGGAAAACAGGGAGGGGGGTGAAGTAGCCACAGTTCAAGTAGGATCTGCGGTGACAGTATAGGCATGAAAAAATAGGGAGACTGGGTGGGCTAGGTGGTCCTTATCTGCCATCAAATTCTATGTTTGTGTGTTTCTAATCTACAGTAATGTTGGACATGCCTTGGCCTGGAATGCCATACATCACTACGCCCTGCACCCCACACCCTAAAGGATCTTCGAAAATGGGCTTTTGTAGTAAAACAATGTACAAAAAAAGTATTTGAAAACATTGAAAGAAAACTTCTTTTTTATTTACTGCAGTTTATTTGTTGGTCCGCCAACCCTCTCACACACACGTCATCCACCGGGAGCGTCCCCACCCAAAACCACTGCCCCGAGACTGACACCACCGGTATGAACCCAACAGGCCATTGGTGATGAAGCAGTCCACCCTCACTCCCTCCACCTCTTGGCCAGCCCCCAAGCAGCCCGAGCTCATTCCCAAACCCAGGTAACCGGCATTGCGGCAGGTGAGGCAAAATGCCTCTGCCCTCTGTGCCATTGGACCAGTAAAAATGTTTTATATGTAAAATAGTCCTTATGCAGGTACAGTGCCAACTCTGTTTTTATTTAGAGGACTTTGTTGGCTGATAAACATATGCTTTAGAATTATGTCAACCAAGCTGGTTTCAGGATTTTTCAAACCCCGCTTCTAAGCCTAGGCTTGAACGTCCCAGTGGTAGTTCACCCCCTTGTCCACCCCTGATTACCCACCCACCTCCCTGCCATTGCTTTAACCAACCCTTCACTGCTGTCCTACACTCTCTTGAAACCCAGCAAAGTCTTGGCATTAGGTACCCCCATGGCAGACTGTTCCATCTATCTAACCTCTTTCCATGAAGATGTACTCCCTCACATCCTTCCTGAAACTCCCCCCACCAAATAAGTTTATGTTTGCACCCCCTCATTAATGATACCTCATTACACTTGAACATGTCGTGAGACTGTACTCTGTTTCTTCCCCTCAGGTATTTAAAGGTTTATATCATGTCCCCTCTCTCCTCTGGCTTGCATCGAGTACCTGTTCAGATTTGCTAGGACTCGTGCTATAATTTTCCGTGCTGGCTGCAGTATGTTTGTATTCCACCTTTGGACCAGTGCTATGTCATCCATATCTTTCTCAGGAGTGGACTACAGAACTGACTTAGTACTGCAGATGTGACCTCACCAAGAACCCAAACGGGGCAACATTCCCTTTTTGTTCTACTGAAGAACCCGCTCCCTATGTATTAGGGATGAGAGAACTCTGTGAAGTTCTTACCCTTATTAAATAAGAACCAGAACATGGTGAATTCTTGATTTATCCTGATTAGTTTTTGATTAGTTCTGATTTATTGACCAGTATGTTAAAAAATGCATAAAAGTGGCCAAAGTTGCACACAGGCCCAAAGAACATAATTTAATGGATTATTTGTATAAAAATTAAAGTAAAACTGCTAAATAAAAAAGCAATCTGTCACTGCTAGCCCCTTCATGGCTGGCCTATAATGGTGGCATATCCTGCTGTGACATGAGTGTACTGGGAGAGACAAAGAGAGAGACAGACAGATGATGCAAATACCTACGGTATATCAAAGCACCACCAAGCACTGCAGGCACTGCCAGGCAACTAAGATTTCACTTTGTATTAATGGTGCTGTGTGGGTATTATTTTGATAGATGTTCCTAATAACTAATGTTATAATGATAATAAGGAATAATGGGGAATGAGTGATGATGATGACACTTGTGTGTAGTGCTTGTGCTTTACTTGTGTTGTACTATAAACACTCAGCCTGCTACAGCTCACAGTCAGATTATCCCCTGGGCCACCCACAACCAGCAGCACAGGGCAGGTGCATTAACTTGTATGAAGTTTGAACAGTATTTTTTTTTAATACATGAAATCGTGATTGAACGTAGGTGATGATGATCATTATTCATGATTGGATTGTACACCAAGCCACACTGAAGCCAGGAAAAAAATGATTTGGGATTTCAGGGACGTCACATTTATTGTGGGCTACCCCGCAGTCTCTTTCCCTCTTTACGTCACAAATATTTATTTTGCCACCCTACTACTCTTGCTTTGTACACACAGCTGCACTGAAGCCAGTAAAAAAAATGATTTGTGATTTCTGGGATGTCACATTTATTGTGGGTCATCCTGCAGTCTCTTTCCCTCGCCCCTCTTTACGTCACAAAGATTTATTTTGCCACCCTACTGCCCTTGCTTTGTACATACAGCCACACTGAAGCCAGGAAAAAATAAGTATTTGGGATTTCTGGGATGTCACATTTATTGTATCCACACTATAGTCTCTTTCCCTCTCCCCTCTTTACATCACAAATATTTATTTTGCCACCCTACTACCAAGAAAAAAAAAACTTTAATTTGGGATTTTCTGTAATCTCTGGGCCACAAGTACTCTTTCCTCTGGTTCTCAAATGGCACAAGTCAGATTTTGCGAGCCTGCCCTTTTGTACACACAGCTACACTGTCTGAGGCCAAGGAAAAAAAACTACTTTCATTTGGGATTTTCTGTAACTGCAATCTCTGGGCCACCACCACCAGAACTCTCTCCTCTCTGAATCTAGAATAACACAAGTCAGATTTTGCCAGCGGCCAGCCTGCCCCTTTTTGTATACACAGCTACTACTGTCTGAGGCCAAGAAAAAGTTTCATTTGAGATTTTCTGAAACTATAATCATCCATGCCCTCCCCATACTCCTGACGCTTCCCCCATCATCAACCGACCAACTTCACCCACCCCACGTCCTCCATGATCGGGAATCTCTCCCCCTCCCTCCCCTAACTTTAGTGCTTTTGCTTTTTTGTTTTGGTGCTTTCCAGTCTCTCTCTCTTCTGCTGCTTCATCAGCAGCTCCCTTGCGCAGCTCAGCAATCCTCCTCCTTCTGGGCTGTGTGGCACACTCACCAGCTTTATATACTGGTGAGTGCATCATGTGACCTTCTGTTGCTTGATTGGATGCCACCGGTTGCCTGTACATCCCAACAGCATCCCCATGCAACAGAAAACAAAATGCGAAAATAGCATCTCCATGGATCCGGAACCAAACTTCTACCGCAAAGTCCATATTTATCTGGGTCCGTGGATTGTGGGTTCGATCTGGGAGTCTGGATGTCCAGCGGAACAGTCCGCCCATCCCTCGTATGTATTCCAGAATTCTGTTTGCCTTCCTGACTGCCTTAGTGCACTGGGTTGTTTACTTAAAGTTATCACTAATGATGACCCTTAAGTCCCTTTCTTCAGTGGTCAGACCGAGTTTTCTGCCATACTTCCAATAACCTGCTTTTTTTGTAAAGTTTATTTTCAGCCTTTTGACAGGAGCAAGCATTCATGACGTAAAATATTACTGTAATTACTATCAGCATTTATGCAATAGGTATGGGCTTAAACAGAGTGTGATAAATCAGTTTATCTAAGTAACTATGTACATAAATTTATATATACAATAGGAGTGAGTGGTAAATGAGTGAGATAAAACAGCGTATCATCCACTGCAGTGTGATATTTTTACCCTCTGCTCTACTGTGATGATATGAGACATTTACACACACAGGTCACAAAAGGTCACTGATATCATCAACCTAGGCAGCTTTCCCCTCAGCATGAAAGAAACACCTGTGCTGTTACCATAGACCCAAATGCAGAACTACCTGAGAGGTCTCACTGCTTACAGCTAACTCAGTGAGCATTACAAAACACCTACCCCCACCAACTTCCAGCTCATTACTGTGATGCTCTCAACTTGATGCAGCCAGAATTCAAACAGCACAGCTTCCCAGAACAGTCTAAACTACTGCCTGCAGCTAACTCAACTACCACTGAAACACACTCTCACTTGTTCCTCAAACTCTGATTCTCACCCATTACAATTACTGTGACAATTTCAACTTCACTGCAGCCAGAATCCTAAAGAGCACAATTTCACAGAACACTCCACTCTGCCTGCATCTATCTTAATTACCACTAAAAACAGTATCAGCTGTTCTGAAACTCTGCCTCTAAGTTCATTACAATTACTGTGATGCTTTAAACTTCACTGCAGCCAGACTACTAAAAAATACAGTTTCACAAAAGTAAGTTTCTCATTCCCATCTAAAACTAACTCATTTAGCATTGCAAAACACACTCATGTGTCTCTCAGAGTTTATAGCACTGCCAGCCCATTCAGAAAAGCTCACACACAGAATGAGCAAACACATTAACAGGAACAGAACACAAGACAGCATAACAAAACTTCTGAAACTCTTGGCCCTATTGTATATATCGAATACATGATGGGCAGATTGTGTGCTATGGCAAATATTGTCACTCCTGCATCATGAGCTTGGATATCTCACTTGTGCCTTTGGCACTCGTGAGATATCCAGAGCTCACTCTGCAGGAGTGACAATATTTGCCATATCACACTCATGCCCATCATGTATCCCCTATTTACATACACAGTTACTATGCCGCTTTGCATTTATGTACAGCGTTATTACCCCCCCCCCCCTTGGTCTGGTGGCACTACTTTCAGCTCAAACAATACCTTTACTTTCCCACAATGCATGTCACAAATCAGACTGCAGGCTGCAAGTTCCATCATCCCCATCAACTGCCGTTTACCTCCCTGTCTTCCACTGCCAGTAGAAATACTTACGTCATTGCTACCACTGTCTTGCAATTAGAAAACCAAAAGCATTACGCCGCAAGTGACAACTGCTAGCCTGCCATCTCGCTCGCTCTTGGTCACCAATCTCCCAACTCCTGCAAGTACATCCACCATCAGTACCTCTTTACTGCTTCCCCATGAAATTACCACTTACATTTGTTTTATCCAGTTTTTCTTTTAAATTAAAACAAAAAACTGAACCATACCTGCAAATCAAGCTGAAATGATGCTGACACTGGCATTCCTCTATTCTGTCATGCTTCCTTGCAGTTACACCCTCCATATTTATTCAGTAGGCAGCACTTTGCAGTACTGCAAGCTACAGACTCCAGTGACTCTCACAAAAAAAAAATATCAAATTTAACTGAACCAGCATTTTTATTGCTGTGCTCTGTGTTCCTTGAAAAGCTATCTTAAGAAAGTCTGCTCTAGCTAAAGCTGTCCACCATGTTTCTCTGTATTTTTTTATAACCTCAACTTTTCTACCAATTAAAACTAATGCCTCAGCATCACAGTGCTCCCAGATGCTGCATCCATGGTGACATTCCTAGCAATACAAGCTCACTGACACACATTAGCACTTTTACGAAAAAATAAACCCACCAACTAAATAAAATTTAACAGAAACACAGAACAAAAATATAAAAAATAAATGAACACACAAGGTCCAGCCCTATTGCATAAATGAAATAAGCCGGTGGGACCTGTGTGATACATGATTTATGTACACTCATACTGTTTGCCCTTGGACACTTCACTTATGGCTTACACCACTCGTGAGGTTACCCAAGGTCAAACAGCACTTGTGTACATAGATCATGTATCGCACAGGTCCCCCCTGCATATCCCTTACATACACAGAAACACGCACTAACCCTATGTATATTTCCCTTGCTTAAATGCCTAACTTTACTCTTCTTAACATTACACTTTAATTGCCATACTTACAACCACCCTTACATCTTTTCTAGAGCTCTCTAATGTCTCTGACCCCCTTTTCTGTTTCTCACCTGTCACAAAGTATAGTGTCACCTACAAAGAGGCAAATTTCTCCTGTGATCCCTTCCGCTGTGTCACAGATGGACCCATTAAACAATACTGGCCCTAGCAACGATCCCTGTGTTTACCCCACTTGTGACCCACCTGACCTCTGAGTGTTCCCCAATCACTATCACACATTTGGCCCTTCCTGTCAGCCATTGTGCTACCCATCTGGTTAGCTTTGCATCCACCCTTAGATCCACTATCATCCTAATAATCCTTTCATGGTGTGCCAAGTCAAAGGCCTTGCTGAAATCTAGATACAGCATATCCCTCACCTGTCCTTTGTCGACAGCACTTGTTACTGACTTGAATAACTCAATCAGGTTAGTCTAGCACGGTCTATCCTTCCTGAAGCCATGCTGCCTTTTGTCTTGGAGGCCATTGACATCCAGAAATTCTGCCAGTTGCTCCTTCATGATAGTCACCGGGAGCTTTCCCACTACTGAAGTCAAGTTAATAAGCCTGCAGTTTCCTGGCACCTCCCTGCTCCATATTTTGTGTAGAGAACCACATCTGCACTCCTCCAGTCCACTTGGACTACCCCAGTCTTTAGGAAGCAATTAAATCCACCAGAGGCTCTGCCCCAATTTCCTCAGCACTCAGGGGCACAACCCATCTGGTCCCAGAGAGATATCCACCTTGAGTTCTTGTAATCTCATAAGTACCAAATCTCCGAGCACAAGTCCCACATCCAGTTCCTGCTGTTCCCACCTTTAGCCTGCACTCTACAGTCGAAGAGTGAACCCCTCTTCCACCATGAAGTCTGAGCAAAAATACTCATTGAAGATGTCATCCTTCTTCCCATTCCCCTCTACCCAATTTTAATCTCAATTTGATTTTCCTCTTCTGTCTTATATGCTATATTTAAAAAAAGCATTGTTATTATCCATTACTCTTTGGCTATCTTCAATTCTGTCTCTGATTTTGCCCTCCTTATGACTCTGCCTCCTTCAGTTTCTCTTAGTATCTGTCTCTATCACCCTCAAATTGATCCTCCTTATACTTCTGAGTGCAGCCCTCTTTGCCCAGACATTGAAGTTATGTTAAGCATTAAATCAAGGGAGATAAAATTAATTTTGAGATGAAATCTGGATATGGGTAGAGAGACAGTGAAGCAGAGAGAGATAATGGATGGCTGTTTCAGACCGAGGGAGCAGCAGTGGAAAAGGATCTGCCTCCAACCATGGATAGTTTATTGACAGAAACAAGGTGGACAGCTGTGGAGGAAGAGTGAAGACAGTGAGCAAGAGAATAGCAGGGGATGAGGACAGAGATGTATGGTCTTCCTACTAGGGCACAACCTCAGGCATAGAAGCAAGGTCAGCAATGTAAATTTAATTGAAGTAACTCATCACTTACATACACCATGCTTTGCTTATAGAAACTTGAAATTAATCACAATGCAGAAAAAATGTGAATCTGTGTTTCCATGCTGAGGTGCTGGGAACAGTGACCCAGTGCTTTCTGATGACTCAACTCGTGAGGGGTCAGAGACATAGGCAGGGCGGGACCATGGTGAATTCTAAAGACAAGTAGTGCAGTTTTGAACTGGATCTGGAAAGGAATAGGGAGCCAGCAGAGGTAACTGGGAACAGGAGTGATGTCTTTGTGCTTCCTGGTGCCTGTGAGGATGCAGAAAGCAGCAGTCTGGGCATACTGAAGTCATGACAGTTGAGCGTTAGTTAGACCAAAGATAAGGGAGTTGGAGTAATCAAGGGTAGAAGACACAAACCCATGAGTGTGGATCTCAGCAGAGGAGGAATCAAAACAGTGAGAGACAGAAGAGATGTTACTGAGTTGATAATGTACAGACTTAACAGACACCAGAGATATGGGGAAAAAGAAGTGTTCAAGAGTATTAAGGCTCCAAAAAGGCAGGGCAAAGGTGAGGTCAAGGTTGAGAAGGGAGATGGAGGAAACAGATTTGGAATTGGGATCACTCCTACTACCCAGAAAAGAGACCTGTTTTAGGTATATATATTTTTCTTATTCTCTCTTTATGCCCCGTTCTCGCCGTGGTGCTTCCTTACCTTCAGGAGACTCCCATAGCCTTGTGTGTCCCTGCTCATTTGTCCGGTCGCCGATGCAGTCCATCCCCCCATGGAGCCTTGGTCATACCCCTCAGGTGGGTACGGGACAGGGCCCTCTTCCTCCGCCCTGACATGTCTGTATATTGTTGGGGATGCTGTCACCGGCAGGGGCATTGGGATTGGGACCTGGTGCTCCATCTACAGGGAGCACCGCAGGGTTTTTCCTGCTTTCTGGTCCTCCCACAGGACATCGGCATGCTTGAGAAGCCATGGAGTGACACACATCAGGATGTGCGAATGCTTCGGCTCCCGGCCGATGTCCCCCCTCCCTTCTACTTGCTGTCCCTCTGCACCTCCACCTGTGGTCACCCAGGTGATGGTAGAGAGGTGGATCAAGCAACCCACCCACCCCTGAGGAGGAGAGCAGCCTCTGGGCACTCAATCCTCCTCCCCAGCCGACCCTCCAGCCACCCACGTCCATTCCTGAACCCGGGTCGCTGGTGCCTCAAGTGGTAGCCCTACCACTGAACCTGTTTTAGATATATTGAGCTGAAGACAGTTTAGTTGGAGCCAGGCATTAATGTGGTCAAAGTAGGTTGATAAAGAGAGAAGGGAGGGGGCAAGTAAACAGTCAAAGATGTACACTAAAGTTCGCATTAAACTTAGAGAGCTGCTGACGCTGCAAAGAAAAGTTTTAAAACATAATATTTAGGTGTGATTCAGCTTGCATTCCGTATATATTCTATAGAGAGAACAGACAGAACACCAGGAGGAAGGAGCTACAGGTATAACTAAAACTTCTCTACTGGGACTAAGAACTAGAAATCTTGTACTGGGACCTTCAATTTAGGGTAAAAAAAAAAAAGAGTTAGTGTGTTTGTCAGAGGTAGCAGAAGTAAATTGTTATCTGTGTACTTATCTAGGTGCTTGTCACAGGTGTCAAAAGGGAATTGTTATATGTGAAATTAACTAAGTGTAGAAAGATTTGCAAAGTAGGGGGAGTGGCTTAGCTAGAAGGAGCCAGGTTAAAACCAGATTTAAGCACTGCCCTAGATAGCTTCTGCCAGAGAACAGACAGAACACCAGGAGGAAGGAGCTACTGGTATAACTAAAACTTCTGTACTGGGACTGTATTGCCCTCCACTCACCCACCCTAAACCAGTTCTACTTTTATAGGCACAGGATTTAACTGACAACAGGAACTTCCTGTTTGGGAGAAGGAAGTGAGTGATCACAGAGCTACCAAAGACTCACCATCCTAGAAGGGCAAGAGTAGCTCTCTATCTCCCCCAGCTGCTGGAGGTCTGACTCTGAGCAAGTAAGGAGACCACTGAGAAATATAGGAACGTCTTGTCTTAGAACAGGAAGATCAGGAGCTAAAAGGGCACAGAGGCAGTAAGTAGGGGAAGAAAAAAGAAAAGAAATAAACAGAGGAAAGAGTAAGTATTCCAAACAACAGTTAGGGGGCCAGAAAAAAGACATGATGGGAGTGGTGCAGTGCAGTGGCTGTGGAGCAGCAGTCTTCTGGGAGACGTTCTGGAGGATGCAGTATTGTCCCATCTGCAGGCACCTCTCTGGGCTGAGGGAGGAGGTTGCTCATCTGCAGGCTGAGTTGGCCAGGATTTGTAGGGCCTCCTCTTTCACCCAGGGACCACGAGGGTCACGGCCATTGCCTCAGAGGTTGCCAAGAAAGAGAAGCGGTTGGACCACAGTGGGCTCAGGGAGGGTGAGAGTGGTGGAACAGAGGCGAATCCCTCCAGTTGTACCTCTCCACAATTTCTATGCCATTCTGGAAAAGTGTGGTTCCTCTATGGAGGCACCCACAGTGGAGACCAAGGAAGATGCAGGGAACCTCCACAAAGGAGACCCACAGGAGGGTGGCATAGGACTCCACAGGGGAAGGAAACAACTCCTGGTGGGGGACTCCATTGTTAGGAAGGTAGAACTGGGGGAGGAAGGGGAGAGGGAGGTAAGGTGCCTGCCTGGTGCCATGGCTTGGAGGGACAGGGAGCGAATTTGCAGGATCACAGGAGCAGCTGCTCAGGGAAGGGAGCTGGATGTCATTGTCCACCTAGGGACAAATGACCTGGCTAAGAAAGGGATCAGAGCAGTGCAAGAAGCGTTTTGTGGAGATGGGGAGGGGTCTTAGACAAATAGCACACACAATAACCTTCTCGGAGGTCTGTGGCACGGATGAGGCTAGGGTGCTCCACACCATGGGATTCAATCAGTGGTTGAAAAACTGGTGCAGCGCTCAGGGATATGGCTTCATTGGGGACTGGGTGTCCACCTGGACGGATGCAGGCCTATACTGGCGTGATGGTCTGCATCTGTCCAGGAGGGGAACCAGGATCCTAGGTGATAGGTTTAAATACTTCATTGGCAAACATGTAAACTAGCCCAAGGGGGGAGGCACTGGAAAGGAGCTGGGAAATCCTAGCGCCCCCTCCAAAAAAAATCAGGGTACTAAGTGAGGTAGACACCAACATAAAGATGTCAATAGGGAGAAGCACAGAGGTAAATGGAGAAAGTGACAAACGCAATAAGGACAGGGATGGGGCAAAAAGGGGTAAGGCCATCAAGAAATGGAGGGTAATGAGTACCAAAGCCTGTAGTCTGGGCAAAAAGCTCCCTGAACTGGTGGCCTTGATGGAAGAGGGATGCCTGGATATCATAGCAGTCACAGAAACATGGTACACAGAGAACCATGACTGGGATGTTAACATACTAGGGTACACAACCTACAGGAGAGACAGAGATGGCGGGGGGGAGTAGCTCTCTATGTAAGGGAAGGGATAAAAGCAACTGAACAAAAGAGTAAACAGGAGGAGAGGAGGCACTGTGGGTCACCTTAGAGACTGGAAATGGCACCACAGTCCGCACAGGGGTTGTATACAGACCCCCATGTCAGGGGAAGGGAATGGACAAGGATATGATAGAAGGCATACTTAGGATGGCAGAGAAAGGGGAGATACTGTTGATGGGGGACCTTAATATGCCAGATGTCAACTGGAGCACCTTTGCTGCAGCCACATCCAAAAGCAGGGCCATTCTTGATGCCCTACAGGTGGCATGCCTTAGACAGCTAGTTTTGGAACCTACTCATGAGGGAGCAATCTTAGACCTCATACTCTCAAATGGGGACAGTAAGAGGATCTCAGATCTAGAAGTGGGTAGCCATTTGGGAACAAGTGACCACCAAACAGTGTGGTTTACAATAAACTCAGCTACAGAGTCAAGCCATACAAAGTGAGGGTTCTGGACTTTAGGAGTACTGACTTTTGCAAGATGGGAGAGTGCCTTAGAAAAGCACTAGCAAACAGGCTAGAAGGAAGAGTGGAGCAACAATGGGGAAATATCAAAACTGCCATCACAGAGGCAACAAGCCTTTGTGTGAAGCAAATAAACAAATCAAAATGAAAGAAAAAGTCACTATGGTTCTCAAAAGAAGTGGCGGTGAAGGTTAGGGAGAAAATGATAGCATTTAGGAAGTATAAGGAAACACAGAAGGAGCAGGACAGAGAACTGTACCAGTTAAGACAGAAGGAAGCAGGGAGGGTAGTTAGAATAGCAAAGGCACAAACTGAGGAAAAGATAGCCAACTCGGTTAAGAAGGGGGATAAAACTTTTTATAGGTATATCAGGAAGCGTAGAAAGACAAAGGGAGGGATAGTGTGGCTGAATAGAATGGATGGTGGGTGGGTGGGCAGAGAGTGACTGTGAAAAAGCAGGGATACTGAATGAATACTTCTGTTCAGTATTCACAAAAGAGGAAGTGGGGAAGGTGCCTAATCCAATTAACAGAAGCACTCTGGGGGGGGTCGATCCTAAGCTCAGGGTGGATAAGGCAATGGGACCTGATGGCATACATCCCAGGGTACTTAAGGAGCTAAAGGAGGAACTAGCAGAGCCATTAGCAGAATTGTTTAGTGAGTCTCTGAGCACAGGAGAGGTCCCAGAAGACTGGAGAAGGGCTCATGTGATCCTGCTCCGCAAGAGTGGTAGCAGGGAGGAGGCGGGAACTACAGACCGTCAGTCTTACCTCAGTAGTGGGCAAGATTATGGAGGCACTCCTTAAGGAAATGATAGTGCAACACCTGGAACTATAGGGCACAGGATCCAAGACAGCATGGGTTTACAAGGAAGTTCCTGTCAAACTAATCTCATAGATTTCTTTGACTGGGTAACCAGAGTGGTGGACCAAGGGGGAGCAGTTGATGTCGCCTACCTTGACTTCAGCAAAGTTTTTGACACTGTTCCACATAGAACATTGATAAATAAGCTGGGCAGGCTCGGAGTGGGTCAGAAGTTGGTCAGCTGGGTGGCAAACTGGTTGACGGGCAGAAAACAGAGAGTGGTGGTAAATGGTATACAGTCAGAAGAGATGCAAGTCACAAGTGGGGTACCTCAGGGATCAGTCCTGGGGCCAGTCCTCTTCAACATCTTCATTAGTGACCTTGCAGATGGACTAGAGGGTAAGGCTTGTCTGTTTGCAGATGACACCAAGATCTGCAACAGAGTAGATGATCCAGATGGGGTGGGCAGAATGAGAAAAGATCTGGATAAACTAGCAGAATGGTCAGAAGAGTGGCAACTGGATTTAATGCAAAGAAGTGCAAAATCATGCACATAGGGAAGAGAAACCCTGAAGCCACCTATAGGCTGGGAGGGAGTTGCTAGCAGTCACAAAGGAAGAAAGAGACTTGGGCATCATCATCACTGATGACCTAAAATCATCCAAGCAGACCTCTAAAGCAGTAGGTAAGGCTAGGGGGTGTTAGGGTGTATTAGTAGGGGTATCACAAGTCATAAGAGGGAGGTAATAATCCCTCTGTACAAGACACTGGTTAGGCCCCATCTGGAGTACTGCGTGCAGTATTGGAGGCCACACCTTCACAAGGACATTAACCAAATTGAGGCAGTCCAGAGAAAGGCAACCAAAATGGTGCAGGGACTGCATCAGAAGACATATGAGGACAGATTAACGGAGCTCAATATGTATACCCTTGAGCAAAGGAGGGAGAGAGGTGATATGATCGATGCATTCAAACACCTTAAGGGCATAAACAAGGTGAAAGAGTCTAACATGTTTAATATAAGAAAAATAGCAGGACAAGAGGACACAGCATGAGATTAGAGGGAGGCCGATTAAGGGGAATGTGAGGAAATTATTTTCACAGAAAGGGTGGTGGATGCATGGAATGGCTTACCACAAAAGTGGTGCTATGAATACAGTGCAGGGCTTCAAACAGGCATGGGATAGGCATAAGGGAGCAATACAAATGACTAGGAATAGATAGGCCACTGACAGAGCAAAGGCCGATGGCACATTTATAAGGTAGAAAAAGAAATGGGCATACTGGATGGGCCTTGCGGTCCTTATCTGCCGTCAACTTCTATGTTTCTATGATCCCAGTCCTTTCACAGAAGAAAGAGTTCTGAAAGAACTCCTAAAACTGAAGGTGGACAAAGCAATGGGGCCAGATGGAATTCACCCCAGAATTCTAAAAGAATTAAGCATAGAACTAGTGACACCACTGACTACCCTTTACAACAAATCATGGGAGGATGGTGTGGTACCTGAGGACTGGAAGAAGGCTGGTGTGATTCCCTTTCACACAAGTGGGAGCAAGACAGAGGCAGGAAACTACAGACCTGTCAGTTTGACCTCTGTGGTAGTGAAAGTGATGGAATCACTTCTGAAGGAAAGAATTGCTGAGTACCTAGAGGCCAGTTGGGCACAGGACCCAAGGCAGCATGGGTTCACAGTGGGAAGGTCATGTCAGACGAATCTAATTGATTTCTTTGACTGGGTGACCAAAGTAGTAGACCAGGAAGGGGCTGTGGACATGGCCTACTTAGACTTTAGCAAGGCATTTGACACAGTCCCACACAAAGATTAGTAGTCAAATTAACCAGCCTTGGAGTGGGTCCCAGGGTGGTAGCCTGGGTAAAACATTGGCTGAACAACAGGACACAGAAGGTAATTGTAAATGGAGTTCACTCTGAAGAAAGAGGGGTTACTAGTGGGGTACCTGAGGTTCAGTACCTGGTCCAGTCCTTTTAATGTCTTCATAAGGACATTACAGAGGGACTGGAAGGAAAAGTATGCCCTTTACAGATGACACAAAGATCTGCAACAGGGTTGATACACAAGGAGATGTGGAAAGGATGAGAAGGGACTTGGCAAGGTGGAGGAATGGTCAGACATATGGCAGCTAGGATTCAATGCAAAGAAGTGCAAAGTAATGCATCTGGGAAGCAAAACCCAGGGGAAGATTACACAGTGGGGGGGAGGTAGTAACAACAAAAAAAATGGAAAGGGACCTGGGGGTAATCATATCAGATGACCTTAAGGTTGGCAAGCAATGTGAGAAGGCAGTAGGGAGGGCTGGAGGGATACTGGGATGTATAGGGAGAGGCATCACCAGCAGAAAACAGGAAGTTGTTATCCCCCTGTACAGAGAGTTGGTGAGACCGCATCTGGAGTACTGCATCCAGTTCTGGAGACCCCATCTCCGCAAGGACATAGACAGGATGGAGGCAGTTCAGAGGAGGGCAACTAAAATGGTGCAGGGTCTGCAAGAGAAGCCATAGAGGAGAGCTAAAGGAGCTTAATATGTATACCCTTGAGGAAAGGAGGGAGAGGGGACATGATAGAAATGTTTAAGTACCTCAGTGGAATCAATAAAGTCCAAGAGGGCAGCATTTTTCAGAAAAAGAGATGTGCAAGAACAAGGAACACAATTTGAAGATAGAGGGGGACGGCTCAGGGGCAATGTGAGGAAGTATTTTTTCACAGAGAGGGTGGTGGACACATGGAACAGCCTTCCTGAGGAGGTTGTGGGGTCTAAAACTGTGGGAGAATTCAAGAATGCATGGGACAGACATAAGGCAATTTTTGTGGGGGCTAGGAAGAAATAGGCTGTTGGTTAAATAGGATCTGCAGCTTATCCTCTAGGTAGGGAAATGGGCAGACTAGGTGGGCCAAGCGGTCCTTATCTGCCATCAAAGTCTTTGTTTCTCTGTTTCTAGATTTCTCCTTCCCATTATTTACTACTTAGGAAATTTGAATGAATACATGATCTTTATCCCTTAGAGTTCATCTGCCTCTATACCTTACTCCCAAGTCACAATTCTCTGTTGTTACATCATAATCTATTGCCATGGGAGTAACTGTGATGTCACAAGCAGTGCATTATGACCTCAGATAGGGAGAAAGCAACAGGAATAAATGAACTTCACAGGAGCAAATATCCTGTTTTCATGCAAATGACCTCAATAATAAATAAAGGGGAGGAGGAGGAGTACAGAACTAATGTGAAACACAAGCTGGACTGTGTCTAAATAGTATGTGTTGTGAAAGTTCTAATGGCGTCAGCTGCTCTTTAATATACAGAGGGTTGACAACCTGTTAGCATGTGATCTGTAAAGGCTCTGCATAAAAAATTTCTTCATCACTAATATCTGGTTGTTAGCTGATTTCTGCTGAGCTCTAAGTGATCTGTCTGAATATAGTTTCAGTTGAAGGCCACGTTCTGTTGCCGAGAGGCAAAACAAACCAACTATTTGAAAACACACTGCAGTCACATCAAGGGAATGGTTTGGAAACTGGCTGTACAGTAATTTTAATGTGAACTGTGACATAGTGAAATTAAAGGAAGAAAAAAAGTTGCCGGAAAGGGAGAAGATAGATGGAGAAGAGGACCTAGAATAGACCCTTGAGGAATGCCATATAGAAGCAAGCATGGTGACAAAAGTGCAGTTAGAACCAGAGACAAAAAAGGAGTAGCGAGAAAGACAAGATCGAAACCTGAACAGTAAGGGGTCAGACACCAGCACAATTTTAAAGGCAGTCAAGGAGGACAGAGTGATCAACAGTGTCAGAAATCACACTGGAGATCCAGAAAAATAAGAAAAAAAAGAATTTGTCAGATGAAATGATGTCATTGTTAACAACATCCACAAGAGAAGTTACTGTGACTTTGCCAGGACAAACCCGGACTGAAAGGGATCCAGAATGCAATTGTTTTAATTCTTTGTTAACGGCGTAAAAGCTTAGTGAGCACAAGGCCTGTTTATGTGGGCAATCCAGGGCAGTGTTAAAGGTCACAAAATACAAGAAATACCAAACACATAAAGTAAACAAGCACAGGATACATAGAGTTTGCACAGACTACTAGGTACTTTAGGAAACATAAAAGGTGGTCAGAGAGGAAATATCTGCTCAAGGACTTAGCTGAGCAAGAGGAAGGCTTGAGGTGGGGTGATAGATAAGAGAGACAGACAGGGTCAAGGGAGTTTTTTTTTTTTTAGAGGGGTAGTGGAAGCAGATTTGTGAGCACCAGTGAAAGTCCCAGAGGCAAAGGAGTGATTGACACTTTAAGTACTGTAAAGGTCAAGAGTTGGCAGACATGAACAGACCAAGAAAGAAGGCATCAAGGGTAGAAATGGTGTTTTTCATGGATTGGATGATGATGCTGATGTCCTCAGGAGAGAGTGCATTAGAGGAACAGAACACAGGAGGAGATTGAGGGGTAAGGTTGGGTGTGAGGGGGACAGCAGGACGAGAGGAAGAAGTGATGCTGAAGTTGAAGAGGTTGATTTTTAATTTGAAGGAGACGAAGCCTTCATACTGGGAAGGTGAAAGATGAGTGGCTGGTGTGGAGGTGTAGAAGAGAACCTATGGTGCAAAAAACAGTACAAGAATTGCCAGCACCTTCAAAAGCAAATGTGACGAGGGGTTTGGATGTACAACAGAGAGGTTTCTATAGTGAATCAGATATGATTGATCAATTTTAAGATAAAATGTGCATTGAGAGCTGGACTGTTGCTGCAGAAAGTGTTAACAGGTGCACTTCATGGCCTGGAGCTGGTCAGAGTACTGGGTGGGGGTGGGGGAGGCTTGAGGTGTACGAAAGAGAGCAGATTCTAAGAGAAGCCAGCTGGATGAGGGCAGAGGATAAGACAGCATTATACAGTTTACCAGAGGGGGAAGAGGGGAAGGTGTCAGAGAAGATAGAGTCAAGTGATCACATCAGAGAGGACATTTTGGAAGAGACAATGTGTTTGAGCTGACAACAGGAATGGATGACATCTTGAGAGCGTGAATAATGTGAAACAAAGTCTTTTTTGTACTGGAATGTGGTTTTTGCTCCTCTGGCCAAGGCAGGCTTAGGCTTTTATCAGTCCTGCCCTGCTGACCCCCATCATCATCACCTCCCCAGGACTTATCCTGGCAATGGGGTGAGTGGGAGATCGGAAAGTGGGGCATCATGAATGCCTGTCCACTGCCATTTTCCACCATTTTTCTCCTAATTGTCCATACTGTACAAGGCAGTCCAGATATGTAAATGAATTAATTCACATATCTGGACTGCCTTGTATGGTATGGGCTGCACGCCCATTGGCTCTTGCTCTGAACCAATGGGCGCAGCCCTACCGAGCAGTCAGTTAGTGGGTGGCGGGGTGGCAGGCGGGTGGGGTGCTGCTGCCCACCGCTGGACGGGGAGCGGGTGGTGGGGCTCCGTGGGTAGGTAGGGTGGGGGCCACTAGATCACCAGGGTACTTGGACCTGGGGTTGACTTTAATGCCCTCGATGGCTTTTGCGGTCCACTGGACCACCAGGGATATTGTTCTTGGGGTTGAACTCTGTTCTGCTCATGATCGGGCTAGTGGGGGTGGGCATTACTACTGTTTTGCCCGCGATCGGGCTAGTGGGGGTGGGAATTACTACTGTTTTGCCTACGATCGGGCTAGTGGGGGTTGGGAATTACTACTGTTTGCCCGCGATCGTGCCAGTCGGGGGTGGGAATTACTACAGTTTTGCTCTGCGATCGGGCCAGTCGGGGGATTACTACAGTTTTGCCCGCAATATTTACTTTATGCCCACGATCAGGCTGCAGGGGGTGTCGGTCCCCAACGGCTGCTGCCTGGCAGGGCGCCAGGTGCAAGTCGTTGGGGATCAACGCACCTGCATGCTAATGGTATGCAAATGGGGCCATAAGTAGATGCAAATGGCCCCCCCTGTTCCTTGCATTAATTATGGCCACATTTGCATGTCACCTTTTGAATATCAGAAATTTGCGCATGGTGCAATGGAACTTGCGCCACCGCGTATCTGAATGCTCCATTCTGACCACTTGCGGTGGTGAAAGTTCCACTAATATGCACAGTATTTAATATTTCAGGGGGTGATATTCAAAGAGTTGCTCAATAGTGCAACTCCATTGAATATCACCCCGGCCAAACCCCAGCGCAACGTTTTTGAGCAGCGCAAGGCCTTGCGCCACAGAATGGCGCAGTTTGAATATCCAGCCCAATATGTCTAAGTAGGGACTGCTAAGTCTAAAATCACAGAAAAGGTTATTGAGACAATAAAAATTATATAGCTTAAAAATTGAATATCAACTTGTTATTGACTGGCACTCACAGGGCCCGGTATTTAAACAGTTAGTGCAGGGTTTGGGCCACAGCAACTGCACTGTGCACATGACCTGTAGTTAGCATGGCAGTTGCTATATTAGAAAGCACAGTTAGCATGGACTAAAGTTGTCAGCACATGCGCTGTAATGAACAGCAGGATTGCTTGCTGATAAGAGGCAGGGGCATGCATAAGGGGCTCACTGACATAATGGAAACTTTTAGGAAGTGCTAACAAGCTGTTTGGGCAATGCTAGTTAATGCTTCCAAAAAGCATGTTTTGTAAAAATAATAATTTTTTAATTCATGCACTGCAAGCAAGTTTCTCATATATGTTAAAGGGTTATGAGTATGCAAGGAGCAGTAGCCTGCTCAAATTTTTACTTTCATATGTATAGGAAGAACATGCAAGTCAAAGAGCCTGACATACACTATGCTATAAAAAAAAAAAAAAAACATTTTCTTCATGTTCTTGTATTTAGATACATAGAAATCATGGTTATAATTTAGTAGCAGAACTGGGATCCCCAACTATGTAATAATGCAGTAAGGTGTCAGATATTATCCTAACATGGGTAGTAAAAATCCTGCATCCTGACAGGTTGTTAGTCATGAATTAGGAAAGTTTAAGTGTCTAATGCATGGCTAAAAACAAATGGTACCAACCTGGATGCAGGACATTAGAGAAATCCTTTATCCCTCCTTGGAATGTTAAAAAAAAAATAGCTGCCACTTTCCCCCCACTTCACGATAGGTTACCACAGCCTAATTCACTACCACACTTCATCCCCTGGCTCTCAAATCATAGTAGTCAAAAAATGAAATGAACATCTAAACACAATGTTTAAAAATTTGATTTCATTCCATTTTTCCATCAGACGTGATCTGTCTGTCCCCTGCCTGCCACTTGATCCCGCCTGCCACTCACTCCCTTCCTACATGCTAAAAGATGAGAAAATTAAATTATCATTTTAAAAGTAAGAAAAGCTGTTTTAAATATTTTCTGTGGGTTTTTCTGTTTGTTTTTCAGTCTGCTGTGATCTGTTCCCCATACCGGCTCGTCTCTCACTTGCCACTCACCTCCCGCTTGCTGCTTGCTTACATCTGTCTGGCACTGACATTTTATAATTTATTCAGATCTTCATTCAGTTTGCATTGACATAGGAGATACATAATGTGCAAGTGTTGAATATGGGAAATATCAGGATGAGTGCTTAGTGACCTCGGGTCATATATCCCGAGGTCACTAAGCATGAATTCTGATATTTCCCATGTTCAGCACTTGTGCATTATGTGTGCAGTTTATACAGCAGGGCCCCGTTTTGCGGTGTTGTGAATTAATGTAGTGCTGGTATGACTTTTTTCTTTTGGCGTTGATCTGTGAGGTTATTTTGGTCAGTGTAACCATGGTTTGTATCCTGGTTAGTGTCCGTTGGCATTAGCGGAGTGGTTGATGTTGTGGTGACATAGGCACAGTATTTTTTTTTATTATCACAGTATTGCTTGCCAGAGACTCTGGTGGGGTTTTTATGACTAAATAAAGTATAACATATCAGTAAACCCCTATTCTATAAATATGGATACATGAATTCTGTCCATACTATTATTTAGCAAAGAGCAATAAAAAACATACAGTAGAATGTTATCTAATAACATACATATTATATAGTCTAAATCCTTAAAGTCTAAGAAAACTAACATAATTAACATTCTGTAAAATCTATATTCTTCTGGAAGCTGACATTACAGTATTACCTCATCTAGAAAGCATAATAACCTTTTGCAACAGAACATACTGATGTATTGAAAGAACTAACCATACAACAAAACAGATAGGTCCCATACTTCTGACTATCTATCCCGAACTCCGTTAAACAGATCCAGAAGCAAATGATTTGATGCCTTTTAATAGACCAACATAGATGTAACAACAAGAACAAAGAGCTCTAGCTTTCAGACCAACAAGTCCTTCGTTAGAAATGTAAAAAGCGTTGAAAAGCTCGAGCACTTTGTTCTTGTTGTTACATCTATGTTGGTCCATTAAAAGGTATCAAATCATTTGCTTCTTGATCTGTTCTTACAAGGACCAATACGGCAAATACTAAATCTAGGTTTCTAACTCCATTAACAAATCCAATATATAATTATAGAAAGTAGTACATACAGTATTCTTAAATCATTGCTACTAAACAAAGACTTAAATTTCCATTCTGAGTGGACCACCTTAATTAGCCAAGGAAACAGAGTTGAGGAAAGCCATTACATTCTAAGACATATTTAAACAGAGTGACCAGTGTCATTAATATTATTATACACTGCACCAAAACTACCAAACATTGCATTTTTGCAGGACATCCTACAAAGGAAATTCATTCAAAACATTTCAGTTATCCCCATATTATGATGTAGCCTGCAAGTCATTTACACACAGTCATGGCTGAAAGACCAAAACATAACATGGACCGTGAAAATAAAAATGAATACCCCAAAGGGGGAGAGAGCCACAAAAGTTGGTGCAGGGGTAAGCTAAGAGTCCCTTCAAAAATCTGAGTTATTAATTCACACTTTTATTGTTAACCAGTCAGTCTTCAGACAGTACTTGTGGTCACACTGCCAGACTGGTGATTCCTTCGTGGTAAATATTCAGAACATCATCATCGGAATCACTCTCATTTTCAGATGAGGATTCGGAGTCCTGTTCCTGGGAAATTTGTCCGGATTTTATGAAGTCATGCAACTGGTCTGGGTCATCAAAGATAAACTCCATAATATCCAAAAAGACCCTGACTTTGCAGGGATAGAGCAGTGAAAACTTCCTTCTAACTCTGTAACCTTTGACTGAAAACTGCAGAAAACAGTGTTGTCTTGCCTACGTTTGAGGGCGGATGCCAGGGTAAAGATAAACTTTGTGCTGAAACAATTTTCAAGCACCTTTCAGCCAACATTTTTAATAATACAGTCTTCGTCTATTTTGAGGGAAAACTGGATCAGTATGGTAGCTGGTTTTGAGGAAGCTATTGAATAAACCATGTTTTGGGTCAGCTACTGTAGATGTAAGGTAAGTATGTTTAACTTTAGACAAAGTTGGTAATCTTAAGACTTTCACCAGTGGCGGCAGGTTTTCTTGAGTAAATCCCAATGTCTCAGTAATAAGATCTCTCACCAGATCCCAGTTAATGATTTGGGGGGTTTCAAGGATATGCATACTGACAAGCCAAAGGTTATTCCTCCTGCTGCATTCTCCAGTCCCTCAATTTTTTGAGCCTGCTGATATTGTCCCTTAAGAGAGCAGGTAAAGCAGCATTCGATTACACTTTTTTCTGGGCCAGCCTGGGTTTTCTGATGTCCAATACTACTTTATCAACTTCTTGTAGCTTGGAATCTGTTGCCTCACACTTAGCTGCTACAGCTTCCCATTCTGAATCTAGTTTTTCAATTTCAGCAAGCAATGTAGCATAGGATTTGTTGATGGCCTCCACGGAGTCAAGCCTTCCATGGGGGGTCTTTTGTGTTATGGTCTGTGGGCATTTAGGCAGTTAAATGGATGCTGCAAACAACATGGCTTTTTGCATGGGTCTGAGGCCAGTGAGTTCGGCTGAAGCTGAAGGACTTGTACCCCCCTCCCCCGGGCTACCCGAGTGCACGGCACCTAGGTATTTGTTGAGTGGGCTTGTGCACTTGCATTTCTCCAGCTAGGTCTGGTCTGCAGAAGAGATGCTTGCTTCTTCCTGTTTCTTCCTCCTCTGTTTTTCAAGGAGTCTTTTCCTTTCTTGTTAGAATGCTTAGAGAACTCCAGAGTTGAAAGATCCATTATAACAGCAAAAGCAGCAATTTATAAAGCTTCGGAGAGAGGAATTAAGATTTAACTGCAAATGCTCAGCAGAGCACAGCATTGTAATATAAAGTTTGCCGTAGTCAACCCTGTTTAACTGGAGTCCTATACAGCCACTGCTGGCTCGCCAGCATTTTCTGCCTGCCATGCCAAATTATACTAAACTTCCAAGGTAGTTGGAAAAAAAGCAGTTACCAGTACACTTATAGAAGCAGCCTGTCTGGAAGAGGAACAACCTCTCTGGAGATATTGCACAGTTTCTCATTTTTAGGGCTGCAGTGGGCAGAGACCTGAAGACCGCTTGTGATGAAAAAAAGTACTCCACATTCCTTGCATTCTTTGCAACTGAAAAATCTGATAGAGGTGCACCCCAGTCACCTCTGCATCCATGGAGCACTCCACTCCACTCGCACTGCACTATATTTTATTAAAACAAAACAATCGACGCTGTCCTGATCATGACACTGGGGACTAGGCACTCCCAGTGTCCTTCTTGTTTCTGGGGCTGGGTGGGTGGGTACTGAAAGGGAGGGGTCAGGTGGGGGATATCTATAATGTTAGAGAAAAAAAATGTCGGTCATGGCTGCCAAACCGCATTGCGCATGTCCAGTAGTGCTTAGTGGCCATCTTGGTCACGGTGGAGTGTGCCGTATTCCGTTGTGACCACCGAAAAAATTGTCATAAATTATTGATATCCTCCCACCTGACCCTCCCTCTCAGCACCCAGAAATATATGAGTGATATTGGGGGTGCCCAAACCCCCACTGTTGGGAAAAATACCAGTGACACTGGGGTACCCAATCCCCAGTGTCAGGATTGTTTTGTTTTTATTAAAGGTATCCCCCTAAGTCGACCCTCCCTTTCAGGACCTACCACCCCACTCCCCCCTCGAGAAACGTAATAGTTGCACCGGGGGGGGGGGGCCCAATCCCCAGTGCAGGAATCCACTTTTTTCCAACCTGTAAAAAGGAAAACATCCATTAATGTCTTCTGCGGCTGGTAGACTCCCCCACCCAACCCTCTTACTCAGCACCCACCACTCTGCACACACCCACAAGCCCTTACTTACCCATCAGGAGTCCAATGCCGTAATCATCTCTGGACCGCAGACATTTCTTCATTCTTCAAAGCTGAACCGCGAACTGAAGAATCAGGTATGTGATTCAATGTATTTCAATGGGGTTTTGAACTTAGTAGCATAACTTGGGGGCATTTTTGCAAATTTTTTACCCAAATTTTCAGCATGCCTTTTTTGGGACCCCACCTCATGAACAATTGAACTTGACATTAGGAAAATCTGTCCCGAAAGGTGATTTTGTGGTCCCTGTGTGAAATCACCATTCAGGCAGGAGTTTAAAATATTCTCTGCCCTTGTTCATGAGATGGGATCATAAGAATGCTATGTTGAAAATTTGGTGTAAAAATATTATAAAACAATAAAGATATGAGCCTACGTTGAATTTTGAGAATGCAGGCTGGTAACTCTGGTAATTTTCAGTAGTTTTACCCCAAATTTATAGCATAGCCATTTCTTTACAGCACCTCATGAATGTGACAGTTGTTGTTTTTCAAATCCTAGCCAAAATGTTTTTTTTTTTTTTGGCATCCTGACTTTCAGGCAGGAGTTGAAACTTTTCTCTGCCCTTGTTCATGAGGTGGGGTCATAAGAAGGTTATATTGAAACTTTGGTGTAAAAATATTAAAAAACAACAAAGTTATAAGCCTGCATTGAATTTTGCAAACGCAGGCTCGTAACTTTGGTAATTTTCAATATTTTTACCCCAAATTTACAACATAGCCATATCTTTACAGCGCCTCATGAATGTGTCAGCTGTCATTTTTCAATTCCTTACCCAAATGCTTTTTTTTAATATCCTGAAACATGATTTTGTGGTCTGTGCATGAAATCACCTTTCGGACAGAAGTTAAACATTTTCTCTGACCTTATTCATGAGGTGGGGTCATATGAAACCTATGTTTTAAATTTGATGTACAAATATTTAAAAAAAAATAAGTTATGAGGCTATGTTGATTTTTGCACATGCAGGCTCATAACATTGGTAATATTCAATATTTTTACCCTAGATTTTCAACATTACCATTTCTTTACAGCACCTCATGATTGTGACATCTGTCATTTTTCAGCTCCTGCCCAAATGTGTTTTTGCATCCTGAAAGTTGATTTTGTACTCCCTACATGAAATCACCTTTAGGTTAGGAACTGAACATTTGTTCTGCCCCTCTTCATGAGGCAGGGTCATAACAAGGCAATGTTGAAAATTTGGTGTACAAATATTACAAAACAACAAATTTAAGAGCTTGTTGCTAATGAAGGCTCATAACTTTGTTAATTTTCAGTATTTTTGCACCATATTCCTCGCCTGCAGCCCTATCAGATTTGGTCAGAGATTGTTTTATTTTGATACAGACTCCAAGTCCCACGTGGGAAGCAGGGAAAGCTAATGGTCCTGGTGGTAAGAGAGGCAGTCTGATGAACAGATCCTTGGGCAGAGCAGAGGTAGCAGCGATGTTGAGGTAGTCAGGCATAGCAAGACTACCCACAGTAACAATCCCCACACCACCCCCGCCAGCCCAGAGAATGACGTGGTCTGTTTCTGTGGCAGCACCTTCAGCACAGGAACTGACCACAATTTAAACGAAAGGTTTTTTTTTTCAATTAAAAGACTCTGCAGGCAGGTGGGTTGGGGGAGTGACACAAATAAGCCTAAAGCTAATGAATGCCCAGTGGGGTGGGATGAGGGAAATGGCAGGGCAAGGCAAGCCCTGATTAACAGGACCGGGGTTGGTGCATATGCTGAACTACTGATGGACTCAGGAAAAACTACAGCTATGGAAGGCCTGGAGGACAAATGTCATAAGTTTAAACAAACACGCATCCAGCTCATGCAGGCAGAGGAGTTATGTCAAATTTATACAAATAGTATTCCACTTTATTATTTAATCTTTATAGTTTTATATTTTAACAAACATAAAATAAAAAGCCCCATTTTATAAGCACAATAAGACCTTCTGAGATTTGCGTTGGTCAGTTCTGATGCACCTCCAGGAGCTGAAGGCACTTGGACTGCAGTTTCTTACCTTGCTAAGCTTCTAGCTGTGCGTTAGAACTGCACACCCTCTTGTGTCTTACTGCGTACTTAGTGACCATTAACATTTTAGCTCCATTTACTTTAAAATCTGTTTTGTTAGTTCTTTTGGTGAGTTTACCATTACAACTTGAGTTTTTGTTTAATTGATTTCTGTAATTTTTTTTGTAACTTTATTTTGGCTCCTCACATGCGGCGGGCATACTTTAGCCCCATCCAGCCTTAAGGGGCAGGCGCTCAACAATCCCAACGGCCAGCCTCTGCCACAGTTGCAGGGACGGGGAGGACCATGGCTTACCCCCCATGGAGGTGCTCCCCCCGGCGGGGGATGGACCAGGGGGAGAGACCGCATCACCCTGGAGCCCCTGCCCTGACTTACACTGGGCTTTGTTTGGCCACGGGAAGGTCACACATTGCTGGCACCATCGTGCATGCTGTGAGGGGTTTTCTGTCATGAATCCTCTAGGGTGCGGATGTGCAGTGACATCCAGCACGCGGTGAGCATGCTCCCATGCTCACCCGCAAGACACCTGCCACGGCTCAGCCCTGTCACAAGGTGCCCCCAACTGCTGCTCCCTCAGTCTCCATTGGGGTCACTAGAGAGGCGGGCACACCCACCAACCCTCCCCAGGAGAGGACAGCAGTCCTCCAGACGTGCAATCCTCCCTTCCCCTCCCCACTGACCCGAGTCCATTCCCATACTCGGCTTGCCATCGTGGAGCTAGGTGTGGCATCCAGTGCCTCAACCCTTAGCACCACCGGGATGGATATTGATTTCTGTAATTAACCACCAAATCCAAACTTTCTTGTAATTCACATTTTCAGCTATGTTTTGACATATATAGTAGTTCTGTCTAAGTCTATTAAATGTGTTCCTGTTATCTCAATATCTGTAATCATGATTTAAAAAAACATGAAGAATGTAATTTGGTGCCTTAACTTTTCACCCATGTATCACAAAATACTCTCCTCTCTCCCCATCTCTTTGGTGAAGTTTTCTGGCATCCAGTGGCATCACTCCCTCTCCCAGTCTCAGTTATTCATTTTCCTGCCATCAAGTGACACCTCTCTCCCTCTACTCCACTTTTTCATTTTGTCCATTTTGATGTACAGTGTCACCTAATCTCTCTCCCAGTCTCAGTTATTTATTTTCCTAGTGCCCAGTGGCATCCCCTCCTACTCCCCATTCCCTGTAAGTACATTCCTGTTATCAGGTGGTATCCCTCTCCCGCTTCGCAGTAAGTACATCTATGGTGTCCTGTTGCATCCCTTCCAACTCCTTGTTCTCTTTAAGCACATTCCCAGTGTTCGGTGACACCTCTTCCTCATTCCTATTAGATACATCCCTTGTGTCCACTGGCACTCCCTCCCACTCCCCCCTTCCTCTTACTGTGCCTGTATCTGTGGTGCCCGGTGGCACTCCCCCCCGAGCACCTACCCTCCTATGCAGCTCCATTGACGGTGACCAACATGTACCTGATGTATTAATAGTATGTTAGTGGGGTTAGCCATAACATTACGGGGAGACATCTATGAAAAATCATGTAGTTTTCGTGATTTTCAATAGAAACATAGATGTTGAGGACAGAAAATGACCACTGGTCCATCTAGTCTGCCCATAATACCCTATCCTCTCCTGAAACTTAGTGTCTGTATTGGGTTTATGACCGTGCTACCTGCTCTCATGTTCCCTGCCTTGCTGCTACCCTCCTGGACGACTATTAAACCCTTAACTCTGTTACAACTATGTTTACAGCCATTAATGATTATGGTACCCGCCACATCAATCCAGTATTATGAGGATTGTTGAGAATAGTGGCTGTAATTTCTGCATCAGCTGCATCTCCTAATCCTGCCTGCCATAGTATCCCCCTCCCTCTAATTACTGTCCCCCAACCTTGCCGTTCCCCCTCCCCATTACAGTCCCTCTCCCCAACTGCAGTTCCCCTACATCACTTGCTTCTTCCTCTCCCCCTACTATGCATCTTTATAGTGCTACAGTAGATATTTCACAACTACTATATCACTTTACCCTCTGGTATACCAATGTAAAAGCTGGGGTAGTCAACTGGTGGTTGGCCGAGGTGCTGAGTGGAGAGTTTGTGCTGGCTGCTTTTGTGAGACTGGGGTGTGGAGTTGTGTGCTTTTTTAGTGGAAAGTTTCACTGGACATTAGAGATGTACATAATGGAGCTGGGAAGTGGGAGGGGACTGTCACCAGGCATTATGGGGAGGAAGAGTACCAGATACCAGGGATATACTTGATGGGGAGTAGGAAAGGGGGCAATTGGATGCCAGGGAAATATTGAGGATTGGGAGAGGAATGTACTGCAGTGCTACTGGATGTCATAGGAATGAATAATGGGGACTGAGTAGGGGTGCCACCAGATGCAAGGGATATTTGCCAAGTGGATGGGGAGAAGGCTGACAACCCACAGCCTCCATCCAGTTTGTGATATTGACAAGTAGATTGGCAGGTAAGTGGGGACAGGGTCATGCATGTTGAGTAGGGTCATTAATATTTTAGGTATGAGTGTGGCATTTCAGCCTTTCAGTGTTAAGGGAATTATTATGCCTTGTGAAGTGCCCAGCTTGCTCAGTGTGGGAAGGTGCTATAGCTCACGTGGTCAGTCATGTGGTTTGTGCTCACATAGTGGTTAGAGCTTTGATTTGAGCAGCACTCACAGAGTACATATTGGAAACCTGTTACTGCTGCCCAGGGCTTCAGCACTTTGTTTCTGATAGACCTCCTTTTGTACTCTGCATAAAGAAACATGAGCACAATGCTCTTTGTATACCCTTTTGCACATGATTCGAATTTGGGGCCCACAGTGCCTTTAATTATTTTTGTAATTTGACTAGTTTAGGGAAGATTTATGGTCTTGTCATTCTAAAGTTAGCTTTTTCTCTGTATTGTTTCAGTAACTTTCTAATCTGCACTGTTGGTTTTCCTTGCCACTAGGATTATGATGCCATGGTGAAGCTAGTAGAAACCCTGGAAGTACTGCCAACCTGCGATCTGGCTGATCAATGCAACATCAAATTTCACTATGTATTTGCACTGAATAGGTAAGATTATTGTTCCATATGTACATCTTGAAAACAGTTACACACAGTATTGTCATTTTCACCTTCAAGGACTACATCCCAGAATGGCATGTTCAGCAGGGCACTACTGTAGGCTTGTACCACCACTGATCTTGTTCTCAGCAGTGTGAATGTCAAGGAACTGGTGGGAGACAGTGAGACGACTGGATAACCATATCTCTGGTGTTCAGGATGATGTGCTTGGCCTTAGCCACTAGGACCCAGAACTTCTAAAAGTCTGGCTTTGGTAAAATTAAGGACCTGGTGTCCAAGGGACTAAAACAGCTGCGTGAATTAGGCACAGGTTGTGTTTGTTGAAGAAGGTGCTTGAAGCAATAACAGAGGCATGACAGGGACCTGAAGCAACTGATCCTGAACAAAAAAGAAGGTTTATGACTACTGGAAAGAGATTGGTTATCTCAAGGCTTGAGAGATGTACAGAGCAGCACAGCAAGATTAGAATTAACCAAACCAAGGAGGGTCTGGAAGACAGAATAGCAGAAGGAGCTGCAGATAGCACAATAGTTGTTTCAGTACATATATAAAAGAAAGAAGGGGATTGGGCCTCTGAAAATGGGGAGGAGAGGAGGAACCTGTGAGGGAGCCAGGGTATTAGCTAAGGTGCTGATAAATACCTTTCTGTGTTGTTCATTAAAGTACCCGGGGTGCATACTGAGAGGGCTCTTGGTATCGGGGTAGCCTCAATGCAGCCTGCAGACATCACTGCTGCTTTGGTAGCTGACTACTTTGTGAAGATCAAGCCAGATACTCTTCAGTACCTAGGGGCTAATAGGATATAACCCAGGAGCATAGTGGAGCTAAAGGAACAATTGGTGGGGTTGTTTGCATAATCTTCCATTAGCCTGTCCTTACAGGTGTGGTGCTAGAGAACAGGAAAGTGGACAGTGCTGTTCCCATCATCAAGAAGGGAGCAAGATCAGATCCAGTCAACTACTGGTCAGTCAGCCTGGCATCAGTGCTGGGTAGAGAGCCCTGGAATCCTTTATCAAGGACAAAATAATGGAGCACTTGGTTGCGGTCAAAGTTCTTAACCCCTCCAAACATGACTTTATGAGGGTCAGATTGTGGAATATCCTCTTCAAGGGAGTGATAAGGGAGCTGGACAAGGGTCAGGTCTGGATTTCAGCAAGGCTTTTTTCATAGTGGGACACAATAAGCTTCTGTGGTAAGTGCGTCTGTGTGGTATACACTTAACACACACAAGGTGGATTGCTATGTGGCTTGGAGGAAGGAAGAAAGCAGAGGGTTGTGGTGGATGGGCACTACTCTGAGTGGAGAAGGGTACTCAGTAGTGTTCTTCATGGATTGGTGCTAGGGCCACTGCTGTTCAACATTTTCTCAGTGATCTGGAATCTGGAGCATGAGAAAGGGAAATGGGAATGAATGGCCACTAGGGTCTCATATGTTGGGCTGGGCACACTGGATGGGCTACAAGACCTTTTCGTGTCATCAGCTTCTATATTTATGTGTCTCTTGTAGACTGCTTAAGTTCATTGATGACACTATCCTGGTCAGGGTGGTGATTTCCCTTGAAGAAGAGGACAAACTTCTGGAGGATCGGAACACGTGGAGTTGTTGGTTGGCTCTTGGAGTCCAGATTGTATCCAAATGCAGGTGCTGCACTTGGGGAGGAAAAACAGAAGTGGGACCGATACACTGTGTGGGGCTCCTCTTGCTGACGTAGAAGAGGAAAAGGGGCCCTGGGGGTCATAATAGACAAGGAGCTAAAGCATGTTGAGCAGTGGATGACTGCTTTTAAGAAAGACAGCAAAATGCTGATCTGCTTTAAGAAGGGGTGACCAGTAGAGCAGGTGAAGCATCCCTGTTACTTTAGAAGGTCCTGGTCAGGCCCAGACTTGAGTACTGCATGAGGTTCTGGGCCCTTAATACAAAAAGGGCATTGGAGTAATCAAGAGGGTACAAGGGAGGGCAACTAAAATTATCAGTTGTATGGGGGATAAATGCTATGAGATGAGGCTGGTGACCCTTAACATGCTCATCCTAGAGAAAAGTGGGGCATAATCTGAGTCTTTTGTATAAGAGACACTGACTCCTGTGTGCTCAGTGGCACATCTGATCATACAGAGCTTGATGATGATGACAATGTTTAGGTTATTATAGTGCCATCAGGAGGAGTTATGGCACTGTTGCTGGAAGGGGTGATCTTGACTGTGATGCCAGTAGGAGGGGTAGAGTTAGTGATTTTCAGTTTCTAAAAATGGTGAAGTTTGTTCGGCAAAAGGTTAAAATCAGTTTTTTCCATTTTTTTCTCCAAAACTGATGGTAAAATCAGCATGTTTTATACAAAGATATGATTTAGAATGGAGGGGTTTGCACAGAAAGCTGGTGTGGAGTGCAGTTGTTTGCATGACAAAGTGGTGCCAGTAGAGTTTTTTTTTCCTCATAACAAACTGACTCCCAAGTCGTAGTTTACATATTTGGAATTCTATTTTTTTACAATGTTTTCCATTGAAAATAAGAACTTTTTGGAACTTCCCAGTGCTTATAGGTGCTAAATTCAGAGGCGATGTTAGGAGGTACATCTCCTGAAGGGTGGTGAACCTACTGAACAGCCTACCGGCAAAGACCATGTATATGAAGATAGTACAGGTATGCAGGGTATGCCCAGACAAATTTCAATTTACCAAAGGAGTCCCAGATTATCCTGGGTAGTCAAATTGGTATGGAATCCCTATAAATAAATACATGCTGCTCACTATGAAGAGAGGCTAAAGGAGCTGAACATGTACTCCCTGTAAGATGGAAGGGACGGGGGGACATGATTGAGTCATTTAAATATTTGAAGGGGATCAATAGGGTAAGAATGGAGGGTTTGCTCAGATTGAAAGGGGAAGGAACTGCAAGGGGTCACAGCCTAAAACTGGTAAGGGGAAGTACAGAAAGGAGGTGAGGAGACACTACTTCATGGAGAGGGTGGTGGCACCTTGCAATGCGCTGCCAGAGAAGCTGATGCAAGTGGAATCAGTGGGAGGATTTAAGAGGTGTTGGGGCAGATTCATGGGCAAGGTGCAGGTAGGGAGGGATGTGATTAGTAGGGGAGCTCTGGGGGAGGAACTGGAGAGCAAGGGAAGGAAAAGGGAAGGGGGCAGCAGCAGAAAACTAACCGTGAGCTGCATCTCGGGTAGACATGATAGACCATAAGGCCTAATCTGCTGGCAACCTAGTATGTTAGTATAACGATTCAGCCCTGCTTATGAAGATCAGGGTGGGGGATATGATGGACTTGGGGTCCTTTTTGACCTTAAATTACTAGGTTACTATATAATCGAAGTTGTACAGGTGCTGTTTATCATTGATATTTGAAGGGAATGTAGAGTGTGCAATGTTGCATGATTTTTCTGGTTGTAAATCATCTGTATTCCCTTCCCCTGGGTCGTGCCTGAAAATAGGCAGGATTTGTCTAGTGCACTTACCCAGTCAACAAAAACTAACTAAATAAATATGCCACATTATCATACTGCATAGTATACAGATACACAGATACGTAGTATTACATTAGAAATGTTTTATAAGGAAATTATTACGTAGATACTTATTTTGTGGTGGTGTTTCTTAAAATTGCAAAGTGCCTCAACATTTTTGTGCTGTTATAAATCTCTTATCTTGGAGCAGTTGGTGGGGCAATAATCTTTTATAAGTCTGGCCATCAGGTGTTGTGCCATGCAAGTGGAAAGTGCTATAGTTGTTCCCGTCTTCAAGAAAGGAGCAAGATCTGACCTGGTCAACTACAGGCCTCTGAGTCTGGCATTAGTGCTGAGTAATGCCATGCAAAATGTTATCGGGGCAGAATAATGGAGCATTTGGTTGAACCAAAGGTTTTTGTCCCCTCTCAGCATAGCTCTATGAGCCCCTCATATCTGTCTCCTGCCTGGCTTACCCCTAGTAACCTTGGTCTGCACCCAAACCCTGGGATGCTGGTGTGGTAGCAGGCAAGGCAATCAGCACCTCAACATAGAGCTCCCAAAGTACCCTATGCCAATCTCTCTCCCCCTTCCCTCCCTAGCGGACAGACGACATATTCACTGTGCAAACTTTCTTGCTAAATTCTGGTTTCACTCTCTTCCCCCCCCCCTTACCTCTCCTCTATTTCCCTCAACCCTCCTTCCTCTCATTTCTGGCATGTGGTCATTCCACTGCACGGCAAAACAGCGCATCTAAAAATGCTGCAGTGAAACAGCACCAGACAAAAAACAGAGTTGGGCAAAACACTGACCTGTTCCACGCACCGCGCCCATTAAAAACATTGGGTCTTCCTGTTTTTTTGTGGGGGTCTTCATCCACACACTACCTGCGTGGGGGCTTTGCCCCTCACACCCTCCAGAGCCTAAATAACTAACTCCAGCGGTGGGGGTGGGGTGGGGGGTTAACCATCATGGCAAAAAAGTTGTAGCAGGGGAGACTGAACCACAGTCCCAGGTCTCTGACTGCGCCATGTGCTGATGCACTACCCACTCCTCCACAGGAGAGGCTCAACCAGGCACCCAGCACATGGCAACTTCTCCACCCTCCCATTCTGTATGCAGTGACAGGGGTAGTGTTATTCCCCTACCACTGTTCTACCCCTGTCGCTGTAAACCCAGGCACTCACTATACAGTGTAGTTAATACCACACTGTCTTACATATGTGGTATTGACCTGGTACCTCACTCCCTTAAAAACCTTGACCACCATACCTTAACCATACCACCCAGGTCCACCTCAACAGGCCAGGCAGCATTTTGTTACTGCTTCCCAAAAATTTGGAACTCCCTACCCCCGCCCATCCATCATGCTGCCTCCTCTCGGGTCCTCACCTCCCTCCTAAAGGACGTTTTCTCCCTTTCCTGCAGATGTTCTTAATTTCCACCCTCACCATATTTGCCTCTCAGTTTGTTATGCAGGTTAGCACTTACTCTGTGTTGCTCATTCGATTGATTGTTTATTATAGTTCCCAGCACTTTTGCTGTTTTGTTGTAATGACTGTTATTCAGTTTTGTCATTTTGTTTGCTAATTGTATCTCTTATCCATTTATTATATTTGTATCTGTCTTTTGCTGCTTGTATTTACTGTTTATCCCTGTCCCCTCTCCCCCAGGACACATCTGGATGTAACCCCTAGATGGCGCTATCCCAGGGGCTACTACCCCTGCCTGATTTTCCACTAACAGGTTGAGGGGCCTGGATCCAATGGCGGGTGCCTCCACCCAGAGGTCAGGGTTTGCAATAGTTAAACTAACTTGGTCACAGCCCTCTGGGACACTGCAACCCCCCTTTCTTCCCACTAGTGGCCCACACAATATATCAGAATTACCTTCACAGTATACACTTACCCCCAGGTCTGGTTCCGGCACTGGGACCTCCTGTGAAATGAGATACAGTGCAACAATCACAGTACAGTACAGTACTTTAACATAGACAAATACCTCAGGCAGTATAACTTTGCTGAAACAAGCAGCTCTGATTTATTTAGGGGGATATAACAAGGACAGGGGGAAATCAGGTTAATTAGCTTATCACTCTAATAATCTACCTATGGCTCTGTGCACAGGCCTATCCCTATCAGTTACTGTCCCTGGGTACCCAAGCCCTAGTGGCTAGTCCAAACCGTGGCAGCTGGTAGGGCCCTTTCACACAGAGAAAAGGAGAATTAAACAGTCAGCAGCACAGTAATTCCATTTGGATTTAATGTGGCAATTCAACAGGAGCGACCCTGAATTAGTACTCCGACCTCCAAATAAGATAGGGTCCTTCAATGTCAGCAGGGGCTCACTTGAGGTACACAAACCTCTTCACACATCCATATAAAAGAAAGCACTATACCAGGCAGGCTGCATCTGTATCCCGATCGCAATTACTGCACAATACCCGGAGAACACACAGCAGATTCAGTTCCTGACAGACCGAGTGCAATTTTCAGCAATTCTTCCAGTCTTCTACAGGGTGAGCCTGGTTTCTACTCTTCAGAGATCCTTTGATTCTTTTCACAAGGACGGATTCAGTCCTAACAAGCTGTTACACAAGCTGTGAGACCGAACTCTGGGCCTTACACACGCTTTTTTGACTAAAACTGCACACTGAAAAGCACAGGGCCCTTCCTTCTTCACTGCCAAAGCTCAACTGAAACCCAACTGACAAAACCGGCACTTCCTTTGAGTTCCTCCCAGTTCTTGACTGGATTGGCTGTCACCAATAGACTGCTGCTGTTGGTCCAAAAAGGTGCTGAAGTCTAAACTACATCTCCCAGAGTCACTGCCCATACAATCCTCTTGTGGCTGGCTCAGATTATGAGTCCAAGTTCTGATCTCGGCCCAAGGCACCATTTTAGAGCTAGCTTACCCCACACTGATTGGTCCAGTTCAGCAGTTCAAAACTAGAATGGGGAAATAGCAGACACAGTTCTGACTGCAAAGAAAGCAGGTTAGACAAACTGTAATTTCATTATTACTCTAAATAATTTCTGGCAAACAGTTACATCTTTCAGATAGGTTCCCTTTGCACTCTAGTGACTGCAAAATGAAGTGAATTGGCAGCAGCTCGAGTGGTACCTAGAGAAGCACACAGTCCCCCATACAACTAATTATGTCTGCAAGCAGACAGCTCTTAAAGAGAAAGTACCAGAAGCTCTAAAACACTCACTGATAAATGGCTTAAATGCCAAACACCATTCAGGCTTGGAGCATTCAAGCAAGCTCCTGGAAGTCTTTTGGGAACCCCCATTTGCAGGGGGGTTACACCCTTCCTGGCCTGGGAAAGCTTGACGTCCGCTGGCAAGCAAGTACCCCATAAGTTTCAACTGCAACCATATACATTTTGCGTTAGGCTCGCATATGTAATCATCAGTCAATATATCATTTTACCAAGAACACATTTCTGAAACATTGCAGTACGTCACTTTACACAGTATTACATACACATTGTACCATAACTCAAGTTATTACCTCTTGTACATGAAACCTGAAGAGAGGGGCCTTCCTATCAGTTACCTTGGGGCTGGATGGGGCAAGGGCACCATACTAGAGGGCAACACAAGTAACTTGGAGTTAGCACTGATGCTCAGTTTGGGCAATGAGCTGGGACACATACACTCCTTTATGGACAACATTGAGAGGCAAGTCCACAGGCCTCCCAAGTGAACCATAACTGAGGTGCACCACAGGCTTTACAGCTCGACCAGTCTTTCTAGGGGGAACTGTTATAGTCTCTGCATTCTGAGCCTCATTTTCAGCATTGTCCTCACTTGTCAGGGGAGTCTCCATGGGGGTAGAGAGGCTAGAACTTGGGGCACTTTCAGCTCCAGGAGTTACAGTTTCTGAGTCCACAACATTTGGCTCGCATGGAGAGCTTTCGGACACTGGCAGTGGACTGTCAGGGCACTCAAAATACTCTTCTTGTTCGGGTGTATTACCAGTCTGCCCCAATCTATCATTTTCCTCCCTGAAAGCTCAAACAGTTCAACCATGCACAATGATTCCATTTCATCTGATCTGATGCTTTGCACTTCACTTTCTGGGAGCATTGGCTCCAGGATGAAGCTGGGGCTTAGACAGTCCAGAAGGCCCAGCTTTGTCTCCACTATTGACTAGGGATTGCCCTCAAACAATTGACTCAGTTCGTAAGAAGGATAGTATTCAAAGTCACTCTCACTTTCTTCCGATATGGACTGACAGTCATGCTCAACTGGGACTTGTGGAGGGAACACTTTAACTTTGCTTCTGTAGGTGCAGACTTTCTTGATCTTTTCTTAGCAGCAGCTCTAGTCACTGGTCCAGAGGGGCATCTTCTAGGGGCTCAGACTCAATTAAGATTTGTCCAATGGGCAGTAAATGATTTCTATGCATTGTTTTTACATCTTTGAATTATTCTCAGGCCTTACTTTGTACACTGGCAGATCATCTAGTTTGCCCACTACAATGTGAGGGAGATGGTGCCATCTGTCAGCAATCTTGTGCTTGCCATGCAGTCCCAAATTTCTTAGCAATACCCGATCTCCTCCTGGAGTTCCTGTGCTTTCACCTTTTATCATACCTTTCTTTGTTGGCCAGATTTCTTTTGGCAGCCATGGTTTGAGCCAGTTGGTACGCATGAGTTAGCTGGGCCTTTAACTTTGCACATACTGTAAATAGTTGTCAGCTTGAACCCCATCAGGAGAGACCCCAAAACACACATCTACTGGTAGTCGAGCTTCTTCCAAACATCAGGCGGTAGGGGAGAATCCAGTGGCATCACTTTTGGTGCAGTTATAAGCATGTACCAGGGTGCTAATTTGTTGGCTCCATCTAGGCTTGTCCTTTGGGTGCAGGTGCCTAGCATATCTAGCAAAGTGCGGTTGAAACGCTCAGGCTGTGGGTCCCCTGGGGGTGGTAAGGAGTGGTTCTGGACTTTCGCACTCCCACAGAGAAAGCATCTCTTTGATCAGACGACTCCAAAGTCTCTCCCTTGATCAGAATGGATTCTTTGTGGAGCCCCATAGTGAACAAAAAGTTTTCTACAAGTACTTTGGCCACAGTGGATGCTTTCTGGTCTTTGGTGGGAAAGCTTGGGCATATCTCGTGAAATGGTCAGTGACCACCAGCACATTACTGATATTTCTTTGATCTGACTCCAAACTCAGAAAATCAATACAGACCAGCTCCATGGGTGCACTGGTGGTGATGTTAACAAAGGGGGCAGCCCTCTGGGGCAAAGCTTTCCTCTGTAAGCAGCGACTACAAGTTCGAATGTGTTGCTCCACATCAGCCCCCATCTTAGGCCAATAGAATCTGGATCTCACCAAGTCAAGTGTTCTGTCTATACCAAGGTGCCCCATGTGGTTGTGCAAGGACCTCAGTACTGAGTCTCGAAGGCAGCGGCAGCACTAGTTGTTGTTTGTCTACTTGTCCCCTCTGTCTACTGTTTCTCTGTATAACAGTTTATTGATCAGTTTCAACTTAGGACCTTCTTTGTATAACAGTGCAGTTCTCAAATCAGTGGAGCGTAATTTGGACACATCTTTCCTGCATAGAGGGCTTCTAAAGCTGCTTTGATCATGGGATCGCGGATTGAGCCCGCTGAATACTGTCATTGTCCAGCTGAGGCAGTGCACCAATGTCTGTTGCAGAAAAGTGGCACAAGCAGCAGGTGCAATTCTCAGAGGCTCCAAGCAATCCACCATGCAGTCCACTGCGTCCGTGGACATTTGTTCCTCCTGTCAAACTTCCGCGCAGAGTGCCCGGATGGCAGGTTCTGCCAATCGGACCCAATCATTCTGGGGAACAGGCCTCGGGAGAGAGCATCAGCATCTATGTGGTTCAGACCTGCTCGGTATTCGAGAGCATAGTCATATGTAGATAATGCAGAAAGCTACCTATGGCCAGTGGCATCCAACTTAGCTGAGGTCTGCACATAGGTCAAAGGATTATTGTCAGTTTTACTAGTATTTTAGCCCCATACAAGTACTCATGGAATTGGTCAACAATAGCCCACTTCAAAGCTAGGAACTCTAACTTATGTACAGGATAGTTCTTTTCGGATGGGGTCAGGCTTCTACTGGCAAAGGCCACTGGTCTCAGGCCATTCTCGTGCTCTTGGTACAACACAGCCCCAACCCTTGCAAGCTAGCATCAGTGTGCAGGACGTAAGGTTTTCTTGGATCGGCATAGGCCAGCACTGGAGCATGGGTAAGTTGATATATGATCTCATGAAAAGCAGTCTCACAATCAGGAGTCCAGCGGGCCCCAAATACTTCACTCGGATGAAAATACACTCTTTCAGTCTTGAGGGACCTGACTTTGGTATTTTTGTGGGTTGGGGATACCCTTGAGTAAGTAAGTAAAGGGCGGATCACTCTTGAATAGTCCTTGATGAAGCTACCGATAATAACCACAGAATCCCAGGAATCTTTGCAGTTCTTTAGATTTTGGGCTGTGGCCAGGTGGTCAAGGCCTCAACTTTACTTGGGTCGGTCTCTATTCCTCGGTGGATACTATGTGTCCCACATACTTTACTGATGTTTGAAAGAATTGACACTTATCAATGGACAGTTTAAGGCCAAAGTCCTCCAGTCGGTCCAATACCTTAAATAATCTGCTCTCATGTTCCTCCAGTGAGCTGCCAAACACAATAACATCATCTAGGTATACCAGGCACTCTAGTAAGTTCATGTCCCCACTGCACGCTCCATCAATCGTTGAAAAGTGGCTGGAGCACCTGAAATCCTTGAGGCATCCTCATGAATTCATAAAGCCAAGCGGACAGATAAAGGCCGCCTTCTACACGGTCCTCTGGGGCCATGGGATCTGGTAGTACCCACTGTGGAGATCCAGCACAGAGAACCACTTGCTCCCGCTTAGGCAGTCCAAAGCATCCTGAATGCGGGCATTGTGTACTGATCAGGGATAGTCCGCCCGGTTTAAGGTGCGATAATCCACACATCCTTACTGTTCCATTCTTTTCCTCACTACCACAATGGGGAAGCATAGGGCTTCTGGATTCTTGTATTACACCAGCAGCTAACATCTCTTGCAGATGCCGCCTCACATCATCTATGTCAGCAGGTGCCAGGCGTCGAGACCTCTCACTAAAATGGTTCTTCGTCATGCAGCCGGATATTGTGCTCAGCCCTTGCACGCATCCTACATCCCATTCCTTTAAAGAAAACACCTGGTCTCTCTGGGCAAGCTTCTCACTGATCCTTACTTTCCATTCAGCTGGCAGCGGGCAGTCGCCAAATCAAACAAGTCAGGCATTACTCTGTCATTCTTCCTTGAACTCTTGCTGCTGGGTAGCACTGCAGTGTCTGCACAATGCACATTAGCCAGGATGCAACCTCTGTTTACTCGAATGTCTCTTTCAGACACATTATGAACTTGGACCATTACCCTTCTGGCATAAGTATGGGCTCTAGCGGCAAAATACTAGGCTTGACCAGCAGTCCCTCTGGCAATTTTCCATCGCCTGGCATCCAACATTAATATTTTATTCTTAACATCCTTTCTGATACGGACCTCTCCCTGTAAGGTACACTGGGCATTTGGCCAGGATTAGAGACTCAGGATCCTTCTTCCATACAATTCCCGAACGGTTCCTCTGGTTCTGTTTTTTTCAGCATCTCTCTGTGCCTCATAGGCCTTCTTAATTAAAGCCGGAACTCTTAAAGCTCTACTAGTCTTTGACCCCTGTTTTCATAACACAACTGTGCCAGCCTTCCGAATATGCGAGCATTTGTTCCTAATCAACAAAGGGACACCATCATACAGTCCAGTGGGGGACACACTAAGGCTAGGGTCTCTACTTGTTCAGCCACCCAGCCAATGGAGGTGGGGGAGACAGCCAAATTCGGATACCCGGAATAGGGGTAGGCCTTCTCACTTAACCCCATACATGCAGTCCTTCTAATGGTTGTAAGGGCACGCCTGACAAATGCTTCTGATACCAATCCTGGAACATAATTGTCACTTGGGAGCCACTGTCTAATACAGCTCTTGTAGACACTCCATTCACCTTTACAGTGGTCTCCATGGAGGGACCCACTATTCTGGACCAGTCTGGAGAGGCGGTAGGGGGGCTCTGGCAACTGACCTTGCCACAAAAGGACGTGAATTAGCATTTTGTGCCCCTCACTGGGATCAGTGTCGCACCTCTTAACCACTGATTTCTTCTCCGAAGCTCTCCTTGTAGCCTATATGCAACTTTGTCAGTGTCTTTTGGGGACTGGCATTCCCTTTCATGTGCCCATCTTCCCACAATTATAGCAAAACATACTTTCTGGAGTTTGAGCTGGCCGAGGCGCCACACTGGGAGCCAGGGCGGGGTATTATTAACTGGAAACCTGGTGCCATCTCTGTCTGCAGCGTGATAAGCATTTGGAGACATCTCGTCAGTTTCTCCACTTCCATGGTCAAGGAATTGAGTTTGGAGCTGTTATCAGCAGGAGATACATGGTGGGTACCCCCACCCCAATAGCAGATGCAGTCGGATATAGGTCAGGGCCTGACTTGCAGGCATGGCCTTCATAAAGGGACTGTTTTTGAATTCCGGATCTCTTCAACAGTTCGCCCCATTGTGGCATATCTTTTCCTTGTCAGAGCACTCATTGACTGTCAACCTCTGCCCCTGAACTTCACTTGATGGGTCACCCTCAGTCACTCGGGTCGTAGCCACAGCTGTTGGTGCAGGTACCTCCCGAGGTCGCCTTTTCTCAACTCCTCGAATTTCTCTTATTAACTCATCATAGGAGGGTGGGGATTCCAGTCGATTTGCCAGGCGTAACTGAAGCAACAGCAGTTCTGAGAAGGGGGCAGACTTAAGGATTCTGTCCAGTCTGGTTCGGTCCAGTTCAATCGCTGGCAAACTACCCTTTCTGAGGCATTCTTGCAACAATTTTTCCAGCCGAGAGACATACACAGACAACAACTCCCTTGGTACTGTTGTGCATTCTTACTCTCCACCATAGGTCCTCATCAGAATCTGGGCTCCCATACACATTCTCCAAGGCCTCAAGATAGGCCTGTGCAGTCGCTTCAGGGTTACTGGCCCGCTTAGCACGGATGGTAGCCAGGGCAGGACCTCGAGGCTCTCACTAACCCTCTTCGCTTTGGCTTCCGAGCATTGCCATTCTAGCACTTGGGGGCAACATAGTCTATCCAGGTCTCCCAGTCATCCTCCCTTGGGGGTGGGGAGGTGCCAGAGAAGATCCTCAGCCTCGTAAGAGTCGTGACTAATGGCAGGTGCAGAAATAGGAGTCTGCATTGGTTCAGCCACCATACGGGCACTGGAGCAGGAGAGGGTGTTGGGGAGGAACACTCTCAGGTGGCAAGAATAGTTTCTTCAAGTCCTCCACAGTTTTCCCTCTCCAGCAACCATTCAGCAAATTTCTCCTCAAAAGTTTCAGATAGTGGTGGGGCTGATTCCCCCGGTCTTTACTGTCCTTAGTTATCACTCTCAAGCAGTGAGGGCCCTCTGGGGTAATGGTCTGTGGCACTTTGGAGCTATCTATGGATCCTTAAACTCTACTAGGGCAGGAAAGTGTGGGTGAGCAGATTAGCATGCCGACCCACCACCACAGGGTTTTGTAAACCTTCCACCTTGGAAAGTACTCCCTGCACAGTGTCCGTATTGATACCCAGGGGATGTCCAGGATAAGCATAGCATTTTGAGGTTGATCTCCTCCCCAGTACCCACTCCACCAGCGGTGCACAGCCACTTCTGTCGGGTACCCATTTTTTCTTAACAGTGGTTCGTAAATATGGCCACTAGAGGACACACAATCCCAGCGGTGAGCCTCAAGATGTAACCCTAGATGGCGCTATCCCAGGGCTACTACCCTGCCTGATTTGCCACTAACAGGTTGAGGGGCCTGGATCCAATGGTGGTGCCTCCACCCAGAGGTCAGGGTTTGCAATAGTTAAACTAACTTGGTCACAGCCCTCTGGACACTGCAACCCCTTTCTTCCACTAGTGGCCCACACAATATATCAGAATTACCTTCACAGTATACACTTACCCCAGGTCTGGTTCCGCACTGGGACCTCCTGTAAATGAGATACAGTGCAACAATCACAGTACAGTACTTTAACATAGACAAATACTAGGCAGTATAACTTTGCTGAAACAAGCAGCTCTGATTTATTTAGGGATATAACAAGGACAGGGGAAATCAGGTTAATTAGCTTATCACTCTAATAATCTCATTATGGCTCTGTGCACAGGCCTATCCCTATCAGTTACTGTCCCTGGGTACCCAAGCCCTAGTGGCTAGTCCAAACCGGTGGCAGCTGGTAGGGGCCCTTTCACACAGAGAAAAGGAGAATTAAACAGTCAGCAGTACAGTAATTCCATTTGGATTTAATGTGGCAATCCAACAGGAGCTACCTCTGAATTAGTACTCACGACCTCCAAATAAGATAGGGTCCTTCAATGTCAGCAGGGCTCACTTGAGGTACACAAACCTTCTTCACACATCTGTAACCCCTGCAAATGGGGTTCCCAAAGACTTCCAGGAGCTTGCTTGAATGCTCCAAGCCTGAATGGTGTTTGGCGCTTAAGCCATTTATCAGTGAGTGTTTTAGAACCTCTGGTACTGTCTCTTTAAGAGCTGTCTGCTTGCAGACATAATTAGTTTGTATGGGGGACTGTGTGTTTCTTTGATTGAGTACCACTCAAGCTGCTGCCAATTCACCCCATTTTTGCAGTCACTAGGAGTGCAAGGGAACCTGTCTGAAAGATGTAACTGATTGCCAGAAATCATTTACAGTAATAATAAAATTACAGTTTGTCTAACCTGCTTTCTTTGCAGTCAGAACTGTCTGCCTAGTTCCCCATTCTGGTTTTGAACTGCTGAACTGGACCAATCAGTGTGGGGTAAACTAGCTCTAAAATGATGCCTTGGACGAATCAGAACTTGGGACTCATAATCTGGAGCCAGCCACAAGAGGATTGTATGGGCAGTGACTCTGGGAGATGTAGTTTAGACTTGGTGCCTTTTGGACCAACAGCAGCAGTCTATTGTGAGTGACAGCCAATCCAGTCAAGAACTGGGAGGAACTCAAAGGAAGTGCCCTTTTTGTCTGTTGGGAGTTTCAGTTTGAGATCTGAAAGTGAAGGAAAGAAACCCTGTGCTCCTTCAGTGCACAGTTTCAGTCAAAAACGTGTGCAAGGCCCAGAGTTCCGGTCTACAACTTGTGTAACTGCTTGTTAGGACTGAACTGTCCTGTGAAAAGAATCAAAGGATCTCTGAAGAGTAGAAACCAGGCTCACCCTGTAGAAGACTGAAGAAATTGTTGAATTACACCGGTCTGTCAGGAACTGAATCTGCTGTGTGTTCTCCTGGTTATTGTGCAGTAATTACGATTGGGATACAGATGCAGCCTGCCTGGTATAGTGCTTTCTTTTTTACCATATAAATGTGTGAGGAGTCTCTTGGAGATCAAAAGTAGCCCTGCTGACATTGAAGGACCATATCTTATTTGGAGGTCGTGAGTACTAATTAGGGTCGCTCCCTGTTGAATTGCCACATTAAATCCAAATGGAATTACTGTACTGCTGACTGTTTAATTTTCCTTTTCTCTGTGAAAGGGCCCTACCAGCTGCCACGGTTTGGACTAGCTACTAGGGCCTGGGTACCAGGGACAGTAACTGGTAGGGATAGGCCTGTGCACAGAGCCATAGGTAGATAGTAAAGTGATAAGCTAATTAACCTGATTTCCCCTGTCCTTGTTATATCCCCTAAATAAATCAGAGCTGTTTGTTTCAACAAAGTTATACTGCCTGAGGTATTTGTCTATGTTAAAGTACTGTACTGTGATTGTTGCACTGTATCTTATTTTACAGGATGTCCCGTGCCTGAACCAGCCTTGGGGTAAGTGTATACTGTGAAGGTAATTCTGCTATATTGTGTGGGCCACTAGTGGGAAGAAAGGGGTTGCAGTGTCCCAGAGGGCTGTGACCAAGTAAGTTTAACTATTGCAAACCCTGACCTCTGGGTGGAGGCACCCTCCATTGGATCCAGGCCCCTCAACCTGTTAGTGGCAAATCAGGCAGGGGTAGTAGCCCCTGGGATAGCGCCATCTAGGGGTTACACATCCATATAAAAGAAAGCACTATACCAGGCAGGCTGCATCTGTATCCCGATCGCAATTACTGCACAATACCCGGGAGAACACACAGCAGATTCAGTTCCTGACAGACCGAGTGCAATTTTCAGCAATTCTTCCAGTCTTCTACAGGGTGAGCCTGGTTTCTACTCTTCAGAGATCCATTGATTCTTTTCACAGGACGGATTCAGTCCTAACAAGCTGTTACACAAGCTGCAGACCGGAACTCTGGGCCTTACACGCTTTTTGACTAAAACTGCACACTGAAAAGCACAGGGCTCCTTCCTTCTTCACTGCCAAAGCTCAACTGAAACTCCAACTGACAAAACCGGCACTTCCTTTGAGTTCCTCCCAGTTCTTGACTGGATTGGCTGTCACTCACAATAGACTGCTGCTGTTGGTCCAAAAAGGTGCTGAAGTCTAAACTACATCTCCCAGAGTCACTGCCCATACAATCCTCTTGTGGCTGGCTCAGATTATGAGTCCAAGTTCTGATTCGTCCAAGGCACCATTTTAGAGCTAGCTTACCCCACACTGATTGGTCCAGTTCAGCAGTTCAAAACTAGAATGGGGAACTAGCAGACACAGTTCTGACTGCAAAGAAAGCAGGTTAGACAAACTGTAATTTCATTATTACTCTAAATAATTTCTGGCAAACAGTTACATCTTTCAGATAGGTTCCCTTTGCACTCTAGTGACTGCAAAATGAAGTGAATTGGCAGCAGCTCGAGTGGTACTCAGAGAAGCACACAGTCCCCCCATACAAACTAATTATGTCTGCAAGCAGACAGCTCTTAAAGAGAAAGTACCAGAAGCTCTAAAAACACTCACTGATAAATGGCTTAAATGCCAAACACCATTCAGGCTTGGAGCATTCAAGCAAGCTCCTGGAAGTCTTTTGGGAACCCCCATTTGCAGGGGGGTTACATGGAAATCAGCATTCACCGCTCAGTAAGTCTTTCCTGGTGAAACTGTTAATTAAATAAAAAAGTGGTATGGAGACATGGCCTCCTACTAAAGCAGCTTAAGATATGTGTGTGTGTGTGTGTGTGTGTGTGTGTGTGTGTGTGTGTGTGAGCCACAGTTTCAGTTCACCTATGTGACTTATAATGCACAAGGTGTTGCCTGCAGATCCACAAACAGGTGCTGGCTCCCTCCCCTGACACACATGTATTTTGTTTTTACTCACTCCCTCTCCGTCCCTCTACTGATTCACTCCCACAACCCAGAACCAGTTCTTGGTGTTCTTTTTTTAATGCTACTTTTGTTCCCCATACCTGATGATACTCCACCCCTCCAGTCAGTCACTACCTGTGACACTTCCGACCAGTGTCACAGCTGTCTCCCCATGGCAAACACACAAACTACCCACACCACAGGCCTTCCTACACTGGAGGCCCATGGACCTTGACAAAATCGTGGGCTTACTTTACTTATGTTTGGTGTTACTGAGGGTGAGCCAAGGAGATGTACTTGCATGACAGCGTGGGGCCTGCAACAGTCATTTTTTTTTCCCTGGTCAGTTGTTCAACCCACCTTCCTGCTGCATTATCAGCAGTTCCTGGTGATCAGCTGCCTGAAGAGTCAAGCTATTGTGTAGTCCGATGACTAGCAGCAACAGTAGCTAGGAAGGCAATACAGGCCTTTAAAATAAGCCTGGACAAATTTCTACTACCAAGGGAATCACAGAGTACACAAGGTAGAAGTGTGAGTGGAGTTAGCCCTATAAAGTATTACTTGTTTGCACACCATGCTTATTAATCCCTGCTTATGAAGAAGGGAGGGGGGTACACCTGATGGACCCTGAATCCCTTTTGGCCATACATTGCTGTTCCAGTTTTAGAAGAAGAAGAAGAAGAAGAAGAATCAGCATTTATATAGCGCTTTTCATGCACAATGTATCCCAAAGCGCTTTACAAGCAATGCTAGACTGGTAGTAAAGTGACCGGATGTGTAGTGGCGGCCATATCGCACATCAACACCCACATACAGCCTGGACAATTGCATGAATTGGTTTTATGGGATGGGGAATATTGGCTAAGACTCAGGGGAAAATCCCCTACTCTTTTGCGAAGAGTGCCTTGGGTTCTTTTACTTCCACCTGGACACCTGCCAGGACCACACCAGGATGGGTAGAAGGGACCTTGTTTTTTAACATCTTTTCTGAAGGACGGCACACCCCAGCAGTAGAGCACCCTCTTAATACTGCACTCAGGTGCAAGCATTTTAGGTATGAGTCTAATCCCAGTGTGGGACAAGAACCCACAGTCTTCTGGCCCACAGGCAGATGTGCTACCAGCTGAGCCACACTGACACCTTTTATGTCCCATGTCTCCTCATGTCCAGCACAGGAATTACTGTTGCACCAGAAGCCCAGGTGACCTTCACAGGGAGTCTGGATGTGACACCTTTTCATGATTCCCAAGGCTCCAAGAGGCCCAGTACAGTAGGAACCCGGGGTCACCCATGCGGAGCATGACATGCTCAGCCTGTGCTGCAGGGTAGTGCAGTTTTTAAACAAACACCTTGTGCTCTCTGCTGGCTACCGACTCCAGTGGCAGCATCACTGCAGGTGGCGTGGATTGTATCCACAGGGACTGAAAATGTCATTGGTATTTTTGCTCCCCAACACCACAGCGGCTCAGAGGAGTTGACTTAAATTACCTCCCAATCCCCTGTGACCTTTCTACACTGGTTCTCTGGCAACAGATCAGCAACTCTGCTCAGCTCATAGTGCTGCAGGGAAGGTACTGTAAGTATGACATTTCTATTGAGATGCACTGATCATGCAACATTTCTCTGTAGAGGTCTGCTGTCTGCATGATTAATGCCTCCTATTTCTCTGGAAATGTGCCCCACTGTGATGTCATATTTTAGAAATTCTTAGAAAAGCCCTACAAAAGTCAAACATGCTGATGCATGTTATGGTAAATCTTAAAGCAAATCCTGTCTGGTTGATTCTGTCAAATTCAAAAATAACTTTATTGACATGACAAGCTATACAGGTATTGCCAAAGTTTATACATCAAATTATTCATAAGACACAAACATACAGTACTGCAATATACCTACTTAAATACATCTGTAGCTGGCCCATCGGTGCAGTGATTAGATTTCCACTTGCAATGCCGGTGACCCGGGTTCGGGAACAGACCTGGGACACCAGAGGGACGGCCTGGGGGAGAAGGCTTAAGCATCGGGAGACTGCTCACCTTCTCTCGGGGGGAGGGTGGGGATGGAGCCTGGTGCCTGCTGACTGCTGTCAGAGGCTGAGAGCACAACAGTGCACTGGGTTGGATTGACGGGGGTGGTGGGCGATCCAGCATGCACCTCGTAGCCGCCACACCCATCGAAGGAGAAAAGGGAGAAAAAAGCTCCTGGGTCGACAGGATGAAGGCTTCTGGCCTCTGCCGACACAGAAGCCCCATTGCCAGCCATACCCACCTCAGCAGCAGCACCCAGGGCCAATTGAGTGTGCCGGCCGCCCCACCGGTGCCTTCCCCCTCGGAGGAGAGGAACCCATCCGGTGAAGGGTTACACCTGGTTACCCTGGGGTGTTGGCTGCAATATGAGGTGAGAGCTGGGGGTTAGGGTGTCAAGGTGGGGTGCCTAGCAGGCCTGAAGGAGTAGCCGGACCGGGGGCAAGGGGGAGCATTAAAAAAAAAAATACATCTGTGCTGTATTTCAAAGCTGGTGGCAGGATGCTATATTTATTTATGTAGTTTTTGTTGACTGGTAAGGAGGACTAGACAATTTTTTGTCTATTTTCAGCCTCGTCCCAGGTGAGGGGGATACAGCTGGATGCCAACTGAAACTGAACCAGATTTTAAGCTGTTGATGGTATTTTTAGTGAATGGGGGAAATTTGGCCAGGAAACCGGGGAAATTCCCCTACTCTCCTGTGGGGATGCCCTTACATCCTGGCATTCTGCCAAGATGGCTGTCTCTGGAGGCGTTGTGGAGGACACGGAGGTGCTTGAGGCAAGGGAGATGGTCTCCTCCCCTGTCTCTGAATTGCGAGAGACCGCACTGACTAAGGAGTTTCCTGATGATGCTGTGATTCAACTCAATTTGCCACTGGATTTGGATAAATCTCTTGCTGCTCCTCTGGGTCGAGAAGTACAAGGTAAGTCTATGTCTTCTCTCAGATGTGCTGATAAAACTATGCTACCTCCTGATGCTGCTCCTGAAAACCCTCCGCTTTCTTTACTTGCTGACTCTGCTGCAGTTGATACTTTGCTAACGCTGGAAGAACAACATTATTTGACAAAGAAAGCAGAACTTCTGGCTCTGAAACGATCTGCTGCTGTGATACCTGGAGTTCTCTCTGCTGACTCACCACATAGGAATGTGGTTTCCCTACCTACTGATGCTTCAGCGAGCGATTTGACACTTCCTCATTCTTCTCCTAGTAAGTCTTGTCCTGCTGTTGCACAGTTTGTTTATGCTGATGGTGAGGGCTTTCCCCAGAATGGTGTTACTGGCTGTTGCTCAGCCAGGCTTATGACGAACCCCTTCACCTGCCACCGAAGACCAGAGTAAGGATTGGTCAGTGGACTCTGCCCTCAGCGCGGCAGGCTGGGAAAAGGATCCTGTAGTTGGAACCTGGCACTCTGGACCCTTGCCTATTAGAATATCTGTGGAACATAATGCAGCCACTTTACCCCCTGCTATTCAGTCACCTGTTTATTTCTCGACCCCTAGAACCCTCTTTGACTCTTGATTTACAGCTCACTCAAAACCCGGTTTTGCATTTGCCGGGTTGTTATGCCTCCTATGGAGCAATCATCGATGCCTGCTCAATCTACTCACAGTCTACAACCCCAAGGCCCTGTGTCGCGTCCGCCGCTTGCTAAACAGGATATTTCCTCTAACCCTACTGCTTCCAAAACTTATGCCTCCTGTTTTACTGTTCCTACACATCAGGCTAGGAGACATAATGCAGTTAGACTGCAATACTTAGGTGGTATGCCTGAAATACCTGATTGGGTCTTTGTAGGATGAACTCTACTTAAAGACTCGATGAAATTTGCTGCCTGTGAAATTCATGCTTTAATTCATGTCTCTAAAGAATCTCATTTTGATGTTAGCTTTAAAACTTTGCCAGGTTTAGAGAGGTTTTGGACTAAATTTCATGAACTAAAAACTTCACCCTTATGGGCCCCATTTAGTGCTGTTCCTTTAACTAAACCTGCCCAAAAAAATATTACTATTTTATTTCGTAATGAGGGGGTCAGTTTGAATGATATCACTGTTTGGTTAAAGCACCGTTGCACGATACTTAAAGATCCAGAGGCTGTTTTTGATTCTGAAAATCTGTGGACAGGGGGTTCGAAAGTGAGAGTAATGCTAAAAACAATAGATATAGGGGTACAACATAGTTCTTTTCTATCCTGGTCAGCTGAAGGCATGTTATGAATGTGTCTCTATTAGTCACCTTAGTAGCATTTGTGATGTAGTGAAATGTTCTATTTGTGGTTAACTTGGCCATGCTGGTTCTCAATGTGTGGAAGAACCTAAATGTGTTCTTCGTGAAGAAGCTGGTCACACTTTTCAACAATGTACTTGGGCTGCTCATAACTCCCCTACACTGGCTGATGGGGAAGAACAGTGGCTGCTTACCACTGTAGCACAACGTTCAAAGATTCGTAGTCTACCATCTGCTCCCCTGAGTGAACGACCTTTGCCTCCCTCTTCAGAGGCTCTACCCACACACTTGCCCTGCTGCTCCCTCTATTACTGAGACAGTGACTCCTACTGTTTTGCAATCCCTGTGCCTGACCCCCCTCCTTCCCCTCCTGCTGTATGTGGTTGTTCTGGCATAGTTCCCATATCCACTGTTTTTACCCCTGCTATTCCCACAGGTACTATGGATCCCACCCTCCCCCAGAAACTTTTGTCCCACACACTAGGATTACAAGGGGCTCAAGAAAATTGGGGTCGCCCTTTCCTAATGCATTGAAAGTGGATGACATCCCTTTGGCTAATAAATTTGACTTGTTACGTGACCCCTCGGAAAACACGGATTCCGACTCCTCCTCTGTACTTTCTTCTCATCCTGAATTAACTACAGACACATAGGTTCCTGTTGATAATTTGGGGTCTCAAAAGAGGAAGGCCAAGGCTAAAGTTAAGCACAAGGAAAGTGTTTCCCGGAGGGGTAAACCTAGGTGAAGGTATCCTACCTTATGGCTGGTTTTTACTTTCCTTGATCTTATGGCTCTCTCATTTTCTATACGTACTGTGAATGTCAGCAGTATTAAAAGGCAGCCTAAGAGGGATTCATTTTTTCCTTTTTTATCATGTCTTACTTTTGGGATGATCTTACTACAGGATATAAGGTTTCATTCTGTTCCTGAAATATCTAAAGCTCAGAAGGCATGGTTTTCTGGCCCATCCGATTGGTCCTTTGGACAGGAGTCTTGTTCAGGCATGGGTATATTGTTCAATTTACCTGATGTTTCTGTTATTAAAGTGCTTGATTTATGCCCAGGTAGATTATTGCTTCTGGATGTTAGCATTTCTAATGTTCTCTACAGGATTATTAATATTTAGGCACCACAGTCTAAATCCCTTAGAACTGATTTATTAAAGCTTGTTCGCCCTTCTCTTTATACCTCCCAGTATGTTGTTTTTGGAGGAAACTTTAATTGCGGTTTATCCACCAAAGATAAATCACACACCTCTAAGACTACTAAATTGTTTTGTGATACCAGTGTTTTAAAGCAAATGTTGCAGTCTGCAAAACTTCAGGATGCATACCTTATGCTAAATCACACACATACTCCTACTTTTCATAAAGGTCCACTGGCCACCCGTATTGATTTTTTTTTGGTTTCACGACACTTGCCACTTTCTGCTGCTACTGTTCAGGTTACGGAATTTTCTGACCATAATCTTTTGACTATTACCCTTAGTACTACCCATACTAAGCGTTTTGGTCCAGGCACATGGAAATTAAATTCTGAATTATTAAGTGATTTACAGTTATTAGCGCAACTTAAACTATTTTTTCAAGTCAGGAAATCTGTTTTCCTTCTCTATGATGACTTATGGAGCTGGTGGTCTGATACTAAATTTGACTTACAGTGTTTGCTAAAACATTTTAGTAGACAACATCATAATGTTCTATATTTTGATTACCATAGGACACGATGTCAGTTACAGAAAATTCTTACCTTGTCTTATACTATGGGTCATAACTTTACTGCTCAAATTACTAAACTTAAACAGGATCTTACTGCATATCATTCCAAAAAAATTACTTTGTTACAACAGCAACAAGTTGGCATTTCAGGTCCCTACCATGTAGTTTGCCCATTTGATAGCTGCTCTAAATGGATAGATAGCAAAGCTTTTGAGACCCTTTTTGATGGTAATATGACCGAAATAACGGATTCTTTGGTATTCAGCATTATGTAGATGATTATACTAGAAAATTGTTTGGTTCCATTGTCTCGCAGGTTGAAGGAACCTCTGCCTACCTTTCTCACTTGGAGATCCCCAATATTCCGCAGTCAGTCACTGATTTGGTTATTAGTGATATTCAGAGTCAGGAAGTGGGAGATGCAATTCATGCTTTGCACCTAGGGGTAACTCCCAGCTTAGATGGTCTTCCAAATGAACTTTATAAACTATTGGATGTTGACCTACGTGGTGAATTGACTGCGATGTATAATTGTTTTACGGCAAGATGCTCTACCATTAGATATGAATATGGGCAGTCTTTTCTATATATATAAAAAAGGGGACAAACGATTGTTACAAAATTGGAGGCCCCTTAGTCTTTTAAATACTGACTTTAAAATCTTAGCTAAAATCCTTTCACTCCGCTTATTGAAAATAGCACCGCTTGTGATCTCTGAAGCTCAGTTTAGCAATATTCCAGGGAAGAGTATTTCAGATCATGTGATTTTGTTACAAGAAATAGTTGAATGTAGAAATCATGACATGCTAGAGGGGTACCTTATTTCCTTGGACCAAAATCAAGCTTTCGATTCAGTCAATCATGATTTCTTATGGCTTACCTTATGTCATTATAAAATTCCTAACAGAACTATTTAGTGGCTTAAGTTATATCAGTCAGCCACGACAGTCCCTATATTGAATGGCTGGAATGGTCCTATGATACCAATAAAAAGGGGTGTTAGACAGGGCTGTCCACTTAGCCCTATCCTGTATATATTTTTTTTAGATCCTTTACTTCATTCTGTTAATACATCTCAATCTATTGTTCCGCTTTCTACTCCATTACATTCTATTCCCCATACTGTAATGGCCTATGCAGATGATATGAGTTTGGGTGTGGCAGATGTTTCTTCAATCACTGAAGCTGTAAATCATTGTTTGACTTTTGGGTCCATTTCAGGGGCAACCCAGAACCTAGATAAATGTGTGGGTCGACAATTGGGTTCAAGTGGTTTGAGACACTCTTTAGTTTCTGACATTAGGATAAGCTCTGACCCTATTAAAATTTTGGGAATTTTATTTGGGTATGATTCTTTGGACATTTTAAATTTGGGTCCTAAACTAGATATTGCACAGTCTAAAGTTACCTTATGGAATAAATGGAAAATGGGAAAGAAAAAGAGGGTGTATATGATTAGAACTCATTTGTTTCAGTTTTTTTTTTTTTTTTTTTTTATATTGTTCCCTCCATGGAGCTTTGAAACCAGGTTATTAAGTATTTTCTTTTCAAGCACTATGGGGCAGTCGCCTCAACCCTATTAAGTGCAATTTGACGTACTTACCACTTTCGGAGGGTGGTCTAAATATGATCCATCCTTTATTTTTTTACAATAGCATTTTTTTTTATGACTAATGTTAAACCTCTTCTGATAAATTGTGATAAGGGATGGGAATCTTGGCTTTATGAATCCAGTAATCCATGAATCGGCCTTTGGGAAACAAATAGTCTTAAAATAATCAGAAATGTCCCTTCTATACCAAGTTATGTTAGGGAAACTTTCTATCAGCTGAAACAGTGGTGTGTTTTAAGCACCACGGTTATAACCCTGAATAGAAAAGCTTTATATAAGCATTTGCTTGCTCACATTTGTACTCTCCCAGTAGTTTTTCCTAAATATCCCCTGATTCCTCTTTGAACAACCTTCTGGCACTCCTGCGTAATGCCCGGATCCCTCAGAGGATGTGGGATCTACATTGGCTAAGCTGTCATGAACGAATTAATGTGAAAGCAAACCAAAAACATAAACAGTTAACTGAAAGAATTTGTTCTAGACTGTCCTGTATACAACGAGAGGAAACAATACATCATTTGTTTTTCTATTGCTCTTATATAAAAGGTCTTTGGTCTTATCTAGCCACTAAGTGGCAGGAGCCTGTATTTGCGTCTGTTACTTATGAGAATTTGATGTATGGTGTTTTTCCGCAGGTTTGGAGGAAGAGGAATGTTGACACTTTAAATATTACTTTTTCGGTTTTAAAATGGCATATTTAGACTGCTCGATGTCTCTTTACTTTGCAACAATTAGACTTATCTCACCAAATCATGATATAAAAAGTAGTATCTGATTTGAAATCTATTTACATTTCAGAATTACAGTCTAAGCCTGTTAGGACAATGTTGGAATTGTGGAACTGTATGCCTTGGATCATTGACTCAGATTTTCCTGTAGCATGATTTATTGTTTCTTGAATTTATTTTATATCTGTTTCTGCTTAAAGTAATTCGGTCAATAAAAAATTCCCCATCTATTTTCAAGAAGTGCCATGGGATCTTTAACATCCTCCTGAACTAAATTCATAGATTCATAGAAGTGTGACAGCAGAAAAAGACCGACAGGCCTACCCATTCTGCCCATTTGTCTAGCTATCTGTTAGGACATGCTCCCCCCCACCCTCAACACTCCCCTGTGGCTGTCCCATGCTTTTTTGAAGCCTTCCACAATTGTTTCTCCAACCACCAGAGCCTATTCCACTTATCCACCACCCTCTCTGTAAAATAATACTTCCTAATGTTACCCTTGAACTGCCCCCCGCAAGCCATGCTCCCTTATCCTCTAATTTCCCTTCAGCTGGAAGATGCTTTCCACTGGCACCTGGTTTGTACCCTTAAGGATCTTGAAGGTCTCAATCACGTCCCCCCTCTCCCTCCTCTGTTCCAGGGAGTGCATGTTTAAATCTCTCAACCTTTCTTCATAGGACAGGTGGCTGAGCCCCTTTACCATCTTCATTGCTCTCCTCTTAACTAGCTGCAGCCTCCTCACATCCTTTTAGAGGTATTGCCTCCAGAACTGGACTCCATATTCTAAATGTGGTCTAACCAGATTGGTGTACAAGGGTACTATGACCTCTCTATTTCTACTGGTGATCCCCCTTCCGATGCATCCCAGCATTCTGCTGCCCCTAGCCACTGCACTCCCACAATGCCTTTCCACCTTCAGGTCCCCCAATACAGTGATGCCTAGTTCCCTTTCTTGTTCCGTTACCTCCAGATCTGTACCCCCCATACAGTACCCTGCCCTCTGGTTCCTGTAACCGAGATGCATGATTTTACATTTTTCTGTGTTGAATGAAAGCTGCCATCTCTTTGACCATGCCTTGAGCCTCCCCAAATCTCTCCTCATTCTTTCTACCCCTTCCTGAGTGTCTACCCTATTGCAGATTTTAATGTCATATGTGAATAGATTCACACCACCTTCAAGGCCCTCCACAATGTCCCCTACAAATAGATTGAATAGTAGGGGGCCCCAACACCAATCCTTGAGGGACCCTGCTTGTGACCATGCAGGGTTTAAAATAATTGATTAGCAGTTTTTTTCTTGGGACAATACTAACTGTAGAGAAAGTATTTATAGAGGTTTTCTAGAAGTGTTATGTTTGTTAAACACAGTGAGGCAAGTGCTATGCATTTTCACAATGTTTTAACACTTTTATGAGCAAAACGCTAATCAATTTTTAGAGTTAAATAAAACCCTGCCATGCCCTCTTTGGATGCCTCCCCATTTATTATGACCCTCTGCCTCCTGTCCCCTAGCCAGCTTCCCACCCATTTAGCCACCCTCTGCCCCATCCCCAGGCATGACATTTTATACAGCAGTCTCCTGTGGGGCACGGAGTCAAATGCCTTTTTGAAATCCAGATAAGCAACATCTCCTGCCCTTCCCTGGTCCAGTTCCTTGGTGACCATGTCAAAAAACTCTTATCAAATTTGTTTGACTGGATCTGCCCCTTGCAAAACCATGTTGCCTTGGATCCACCAGGCCGCTTTCCTCCAGGTAGTTGGTGATCCTGACTTTCATTAGTTTCTCCATGAGCTTGACTACCACTGATGTCAAACTCAGGGGCTTGTAATTTCCCACCTCCTCCCTCCCCCTTATGCAGCGGGACCACATTTGCCTCCCTCCCACCAGAACAGGCAGATGGGGCATCAGTTTAACATCTCATCTGAAAGACGGCATCTCACGAGTTCAGCACCCCCCATGCTGCACTACAGAATCAGTACTTGGATGTAATCCAAGTGCCTGGCGTGGGGATAGAACCCACAGCCATCTGATCTTCCAGCCTCAGAAGTGAGTGTGCAAGCTGTTGAGCCACTGACACTGACTATAATTTGTCGCTATTTCTCCTACATCATTTCTTTCCCCCAGCAGCATAAAGAGTTTAGCTTCATCATTCATGAGCTGGAAATCTGCTATCCTTTGTGATAGCACTAGGAAGCATTGTTCTTGTATACAGCTGTATTTTGTATAGTCGACAATGAAATGCATTTCTGTTTCAATTCCACCGCTTTCTTACTGAGTAGAGTAGGACTTCTTTAGGTTTCCAGGTTAATTTATGCCTGCTTGTTTCTAGATTATGGTCACTGATTCTGTATTTTGTTAGAAGTTAACTGTCTTTAGCTTTCTTAACTGTATGCAGCTAAGCAGCTATGGTGACACTCTTGTGGCAGGAGCTGTTACACTGTAGTTTTTCTTGAGTTTTGATTTCCTGTTCCCGGTATAGAATATATTTGTTTTTCAGGGCTGTCTCCCTCACCCTTTCATTTCTCTGACAAGACTCCTTGGCTCCATGATATTCTCTCTCTCTCTCTCTCTCTGCCTCCCTCTCAGCCATCCCACGCCCACACACCCAGGCAACTGCAAAACATGTTTGTTTCTGAAGACTTTAGACATGTTACACTGCAAGCCTTGCACTATTGTGAGCAGTGCAGATGTGTTGCAGCAGCATGCTTCCCAGTGTCTAGACGCACTGTGCACTGTCGCACACTGCTCTGCTTCTTGGTTTTCTGTTCCCTTTCTTACTGGGGAAAGCATAGCATTGTGACCATTTTCCTTCCTTATCTGAACACTCTGCACTGGTCACATCATTGTAGGCAGCCTTCCCTGAACTGCCACATTAAATGTACCACTGAATGTCAATCAGAAAATTACCAAATAATTCTGTAAGCAAAATGCATCCTCCAAAATGTTATTACTTCAAAAAGTGTAATTTTGCTTTGAGTGGAGGATAGTTTATCTGTTGAGCCATCTAGATGTGTTGATGTGACAAAGGCACAGATAAACCCACGCACATGAAATGAGTGGGTGTTAAGCCAAGAATACGAACAAACAAACAACCCAGAGGCAGCACTCAAAATAATAAAAAATAAAAAGAATCCCGACATTAAGCCATCCAGGGTGTAAAAGTTACAGCTGAACCACAGCACTAACCCCAGTACTTCGTGTCCTGAGTGTGACGCTTAATCAGGGGCTCATTAAGAAAATGGCTCGGGCAGCGGATTTAAAAAAATAACAGAGAGACAAAACACTGGGGCAAAGGCACAGATTAACCCACGACATGAAACGCAGGTGATGCTAAGCCAAGAACGAATGAACAAACAACCCAGAGACAGCACTCAAAATAATACAAAATGAAAAAAATCATGGCATTAAACCATTCAGGGTGTGAAAGTTAGAGATGAGTCACAGCACTAACCTCAGCGCTTCACGTCCTGAGTGTGATGCTTTGTCAGGAGGCATGCTCAGGACACAAAGTGCTGGGGTTAGTGCCATGGTTCAGCTGTAATTATTACATGCTGGATGGCTTAATGTCATGATTCTTTTCACGTTTTACTATTTTGAGTGCTATCTCTGTGTTGTTTGTAGGTGAATTGATGCATTGGTACAATGCATGTTCTGAAAACAGCAGTTCATATTAATTTTTAACATAGTTTATTTTCTGAACTGCAGTGCATCACACACAAATGGTAGAAGCCCCGGCGTGACACTGGCAGAAATGCTGAATAACACAGGAAGTCTTCCTACGAGTGATGCACACTGTTGGGTGTGCCGCGTGGCCCAACAATGTTGTTGCTGGAGTGCTTAATGAGTGCTGCAAATTGCAGTGCATCAGTGAGGTACTATAAACATGCTTTTTGAGTTGACTTGGTTGTGGTGTATGTATTGATATTAGTTCTTGCAAGCCTCCGGATTCCTGCTTTGCTATGGGAAATGTAGCTTTCCATAAGAACCTGTTAGCCAAGCTTCATACCGGATGAATCCCAAGAACTAGAATTCCCAGAATGCTCTGTAACTGCTCCACACAATTATTTTTGCTTACAGTACATTGCCAGGGTTGTGAGGGTTGTTGGGTTTCTGTGAAGTGCTTTTGGCTGTTCTAAAACATTTTATCATTCGCTTATTGTATTTTGCGAATGTACTTCCAATACTGAGCAGTGCTTAATAAAGGAAAAAGGGTAGGGCAGGCAGGGATCTTACTTAATTGGGCAGTGGGATACCTCTCAACCTCTTGCCTCCTAAATCAGGGACAATGCTTAAAAATATCAGGTACAAAGACCCCAAATCAGGGACACATCTTAAAAATTGGCAACGTACTCTCAGTTGATAGAATAAGGGGATTAGTGTAAGATACATTTTCTGAAGAAAAACAAGTTTGTAACTTTAATGTTTGACATTATTTTGTGCTTACAGTCCCCACAGTTCAGTTAAAAAGCACACATTTTATGAGGAACAGAGGAAAGTTTTGAGGCAAAGTCAGGGACATCCTTGAAAATCAGGGACAGTTGAAAGGTATGCAGTGAGGTATAGTGACTTAAGCACAGATTTGGAAAGAAGGATACCCAGGTTCAAATCCCACTGCTCTGTGCCCGCCTCTCCCAAGGGAGATGATTGTTAGCTTAGCCATCGACTGCCACCAGGTGGTGGCATGGTGGTAGTGCAGGAAAGAGCTTCACAGAATGGGAGGGGAAGCTGGCCTGGTGTTGTGCATGTTTGCCTCCACGTGGCACACATGAAACATACAAACATATAAACATAGAAGTTGACTACAGATAAGGACCGCAAGGCCCATCCAGTCTGCCTGTTCACTGCAGGGGGAGACCAGAAAGGCAGAAATGTAGCCAGACAGGCTTCATGAAGCTATGCACTCCTGCTCTGTGCCAGTCTGGATTTTGAGTACTGGGGGGAGGTACTGGCCCCACCACCACCACTGGGAGCAGTCTGTGGGAAAATATGACCTGGGGATCTGGAGGAGTTGGACATCAGTGGAAGGGATCTGGGGACAGGGCTGACAACCTTCCCATCTGACCCCACACATGGGGGAAAAAGCTATATGGAAAGAGATACTGTGGATAAACCTTTCTATAAAGAGCAACTGTGTTTTTTGATTAGCTTATATGCCAATGATTTTTGCAATAAAAATCTGTAGTTTTAGATTACAACTTTTTTCAACAGAAGACATAGAAATGAAAAGAGTAAATAGCGCAACGTAACATAGAATAGTAGAATTCTTTATCTGTTAGCATGAGACAGCGACATGTGACATTTTAAAAAGATTAATCCTGATTGGCTATATAACATTTCATGAATTATAATTAAAACAGAATTCTGCCATGTGGAAGATCTAAACTGGGGAATGCATTTGGGACTATTGCTCGCTTGGGCAGTGGAAGTGGTCCTATTTTTGAGCTGATATTCTTGTTCTTTGGGGAAGGGCCCTATGCACGGTTAAGTAGCACCAGTTGATGACTTGATTAAGAGTGGTTGGCATTGGCTTCAGGAGGCCACCTACCTGTGTGCACATTGAAACTGTTACTCAGCTCAGGTTTTTAACCAATAGACCACACTGCCTTTGCAATCAAAATTTTACAATGATTGTGGTAACCGAATTGGACTAATCTCTTGTTCTGCTGTAGCGGATGGTTCTAAGCACTTTCCCATCAGCATGGCAGATAGTGTTACTGGTGTTCAGTTGGACAGGCTCCATCTGGAGTGGAGTGTACAGTACTGGTAACTACAATGTGCTTTGGGAAGGACAGCATTGCCCTGAATACAGTGCAGGATATGGCAATCAAAATGATACCTGGCCCCCAGAATCTGTGTTAACGTCGTGAGTGCAGGTTAAAGAACCTGGATTTATTCTCCCTGAAGAAGAAGGAAACTTTGAGGTGCTGCATCCTAATACAAATCTTTAAAATAATGAAGGGGAATGATTGACTAACATGGTCCATGTACAGTATATTGTTTACTGTGACAGAAGATTGAAAAATCAAAGTGCCAGTGGTACCAAGCAACAGCAAGCTGTCCTAAATAGGAGCAGGACCCCACAGGAAATGAGATGTGCAGTCTCAGCTAGACTATCCTCTGTAAATAAAGTGTGTGTAAATCACTTTGGGATACAGTATATGAAAATGCTATATAAATGTAAATTCTATACCATTTCTCAGTTCACGCACTACAAGTATCAGTGCTAGTGATAGTTGTTAAGCTATCCTTCTCACTGCCTAATTTTTTTCAAAAAAACAGTCACTTGTGAAAATGGGACATTTAACTCATCTAACTATCCAGTATCATACATAAAATGAAATTAAATGAAAATGAAATCGCAACACTTTCATACTTTGTCTCCATTACATCTTCTGGATTATGGGGCCATACTGAGTGTAAATGTACTTGATCAGCAACGGGGACATTAATAAGCAATCAGCTTGTGTAATCACTGCTGTCCAAGGAAAAACAACAGTATTTTACAGTGTGCACAAATCAGGTTATGTGAAACCTTTTATTGGACCAATAAAGATTATAGAAAAACCTTAAGCTATCGAACTCCGAGTTCTTCTTCAGAAAAAAATGGCAGATCTTTTAGAAAACTCACTTTTAAAAGCCCAGAGAAAAACACATTTTACACATGAGTGTGACAGATTAGCAATTAGTTAAGAAATGCAACCAGAGATGAGCAATCATCCCTGCGACTACAGCAGTGAATAAGTCAAATGTCACAGAATGGAAAGTTGTGTAGTAAATCATCTGATGTTACAAGTCTCACTAAAGATAAGTTAAAGAAAGTGTGTGTGTGTGTGTGTACGTGCTAAAGCATATTAATTAGAATCTTGTAAAACACATTATCTGAGGATATTTATAGACTCTGTGTGTGTGTGTGTGTGTGTGTGTGTTCTAAACATTTAGAACAGCAGTTTGCATGTGTAAAACTTAAGTTTAAGAGACTACCCCCCCCCTCCTTTTTAGTTAAAATCAACCTTATAAACCCAGGAAGTATAATGAGAAATTGTTGTGTGCTGAGCACCAAATGAAACTGCAGGCATGCTACACAAGCAGAAAATGAGCCTACACATGATTTTTTTACACATATTTTCAATGCTGGCACTATGTAAACATCTTTCTGTCTGTAACTATGTGTTCATTTGTCAATATTATTTGTGAATATTTAAACTCACACTCTTTAGACATGTGCTGTCTGCAACTTGTGTTCATTAGTCAGTATTGTTTGTGAACCTGAAACAGGGCCACCTTGTAAATAAGACTTTGTTGCCCAAATGATGTCAGAGTACTCATATATGCCTGTATGAAACTAAAATCTTTTAGTACTGAATAGCAGTTCTACATATGTGAAACAGAAGTCGTGGGAATCACCACCCACCACTTAGAAACAAACCTATGAATTCACAGTTAGGTAGGAATAAATAGAACCATTTTATATTTAGGCATACTGTATTAGAACCATGTAAAACAAATAAATGTCTATGTGTTGTACCTGAAACCAGGGCAAAAAAAAAAAACAGGACCTCTTAAAATATTGTAGTGGGACATGAAACTGATGTCTGCATTCATGTCATCCTGTACTATATTCAAAAGAAAATTCAGTTTCACTCCCCATACTTGTCTCTGTTGTGTATTTTTGAAATGTCCCTTCAGAACCAGGACTGATAAGTCAGAGATGGAGTGATCCGACTGCGAGAAATATTGTCCAACAGGCTTTTCAGTCATCTTCATTTTAATATCATGTCTGTTTTAGTTCATATGGGTTTGAAGAGGTTGTCTAGTCTCTCCCACATAACCTGTTTATGGACATTTCTTGCATTGAATGTAATAAACAACATTCTGAGATGCACATGTATAATTCCCCTATATGTTGAATTGTCTGTTTTGGGGCATGTTGACAAAATGTGAAGTAGAAATGTGCCCACATGTCTTACATTCAGAACGATTGCAGGGTCTCATGCCACCTAGTGTTCTGTTGTTCATGATGGGTATAAGTTTGCTCCTGACAATCAGGTTAGATAGAATAGGTGGTTGTTTGAAAGTCAGTAGAGGTGGTTCTTTTTAAGGTGTCATCCTCACTAAATATTGGTTGGAGTTCTTTAATAATTATACGTAGTGGCTCTAGATCTGGGTTCTATGTGACTACTAAGGGTATTCTGGTGGTGGTAGTCTTTTATTTGTATTGAAGTAGTTGTTATCTTGGTATCTACATAGCTCATTCCACCGCTCTGTCAATGCCCCTGCCCAATAAATGTTTTATTCAGTGTTCAATAATTTTTTTTACAATGCCTCTTTTTGGTATACACCCTCTATACAAATCTGTTACAGACCCATTACAGTCAGCATGCATGCATGAGAAGCAAGGTAGTTTGCAAAAGGGCAGTATGTAGAATTTATAAACAATACATGAAGACAAATAGTTTCCAATATTTTTGTAACTTTCTCCAAATTATATGTATTTATTCTAAAGCATAAAACCCAGTGCATAGCAGCATAGATATGCAGATTCTCTTGGGGGGGGGGATTGGAAGTGTCTCACATAAATGTAATAAATAATTTATTCTACATTCAATGCAGTACCATTAATCACAGTACTAAAGGTGCCCAGAGGTGTCTAAGTCATCTTTCTCATGTTGCCTTATATTCCTGGATTGTAGGCCTATACTGAATAGCAATTATTTGATCGCCAACAGAGAGTTATTATCTCATGTAATTACTGCCAGCCACTGAGAACAAAGGGAATATTTTACAAAGTATCCTTTTGATATAAGCCCTCCATACTTATCTGTTATAGACCCATTACACTCGGCATGGCATGCACATGAGGCAAAGGCAGTTATGGCTGACTTGAGTCAAGGAGGAAGGACTGAGCATCTGGAGAGCTACTCTCCACTCTGAAGGAGGGTGGGTTGTGAAACAACAGAATCTTCTCTGCACTCCGGGAGAAGATCACCAGTCCACACAAAGCTCCATTAAGATCCTTTACTTTTTTTTTTTCCAACTCTGTTTCTGCTCCTCTCGGGAATTCTCTCCAGCTGCCTCGCTCACCAATGACTCTACCTCCCTGTCTGAAGCTCTTCACCAGGTCCACTCCTGCCCGGCGAATCCCCCAGCTCTGAACCCACCAAGGTGGGGCCACCATCGCCCTGGCGCTCCATCTACAATTTAATGCACTGGGCCAGAGTTGGGGAGGAGAACCTTGGTTGAAGGGCCTGACTGAGGGAGTGTGGTTGTGGCACTGGAAGAGCCTTTGCCTATCCCCGTGACAGGGGATTTTTTCTGTTTTAATTGTTGCCCTCCCCAGAGCTTGGATGTGTAATGACATCCTCCGATGTCTGCCGCAGTTCTGTCCTTGCATACACTAGCCCCACATGTTCCTTGCGATGCCTCCAACAACCATCAGAGGCCGCCCAGGAATGGCACAGACCCCAGAATCCTCCCTGGGAAGGGAGAGCAGTCCTCAAGATGCTCAATCCCTTCCCTCCCCTGCCAAACCCCAGTGGCCCGAGTCCGTTCCCGAACCCGAGTCGCTAGCATGGCACGAGGTGTGGCGTCTGGTGCCTCAACCCTGAGTGCCATCAGGCTGGCTAAGATCATTTATTAAGTTATGGATCTATGGCACTTATGTGTATGTATGTGGTTCATGTATCATTTGGAAAAGTTCAATAAAGTATATTAAATTGAAAAAAAAAGATCCTTCATTAAATACCCTCTGAGAATACGTTAAAAGTCAAAAATGGACCAGTGTATATCAGTCAAGCTCAGAGAGATTAACCACAGTTCTTTGCCATTATGGCTTCATCAGGGTGAATTGTGCGTCCCACAGTGCTTCTGACGCTCATTGGAGGCTACACTCGGTCAGGGGAAAATTCTGTTATGTTGAAGTCTGTTCCCCAGTGTGAAATCTAACCTATTCATAACTCTACCTAAAGAAAAGGAAGAAAAACCTCTACAAAAATAAATGTCTTCTCTCTCACTCTTGCTAGTTCAGGCAGGAATGTGACAGGAGTGGTCTTTACTACTAGGAATCCACTACCTGTCTGTGTATACAAGCTGACTGCCCCAGTTTTTAGAGGACTCCATGGCAGGTTTTGTTTACTTGCAGCCACCAGGGCCATTTCAAATTGTGTGTTTGCACAGAAGCTATTAAAAATAACTTTTTGGTCCTCCGAGTGTATAGTATAAAACTGGAAGTGATGGCACTTCTTCTGGTCCTGGCTGTAAATAGTGAGCCGCAGTGCGAGAGAAGGACTGCTCAGTGAGGGAAAAATTCTGTCATGAGGAAATCTGTGTGAAATCTAACCTATTGCTAACCCTGAATCTAGTTATTAAAATAACTTTTTGGACCACCAAGTGTACAGCGCATAACTGGAAGTGACATCCACCACATCTTGGTCCTGGCTGTATATAGTGAGCCTCAGTGCGTGTGGAGGCAACCCTGGGAGGCCAGGAAACACTACATGAACTATTGAATAGTAGGCCCTTGGATAACTTGATCAGGTAACTCATTAACAGTATTATGGAGAACATACCACAAATAGCTTTGGGAGAACAAAGAATAGCCTTACATCATGTATGATGTTCCATGTAGAGGAGATCACAAGAAGCGAAACAGGAAATGGATATTCAAAATGTTAGCTTAATAACATTTTGAAACTAGAGTTGGAAGAGTTACAAGCTAAAATAAAACAGTTAAAAAAATAAGGGACTTGGAGCAGTACCTAGATTGCTTCTAACTAAGTACAGAACATTAAAATAGGGAGAATGTAATGCAACTGATACTAGAGTCGAATTTGACACAGACTCTAAACAAACAAAACTGCATAAGTCAAAATAAGAGGAACAAAGAGGATGATGCCTTGGAAGAGGATGATATAGGTTGGACACTAACAAATCCATCACAAAATAGGAAAGAGGTAGGAGGGCAGTCCACCCGATCAACCAGGAGCAGAAAACTCAAAAGCACTTTGAAGTTTCAAGAAATAAATGTGAGGAGAGATCAAGAAAATAGTACGACAAATGAATCTCAAGAAAGCAGAGTAGCTGAGAGACAGATTGTTGTGGGTGACTATGTTACAAGGTGCACCAACAGTATAATCTATGAGGGGAACAAGGCAAATGCAGTGGTTACTAACTTCTCAGGATCAAAGATAAATTACTTAAAAAATTGCAATGGTGATATAGTTAAAAAAAACTGTGGAGAAGAACCAGTTGTAGAAGTTCTATAATCCTGTCACTCGATTGAAAACAGTTTAGTTATTTTGAGCTGCCTAACGAAACAGGCCACAGTTGATCTGGGAAGTGTGTATTTCATCAAAAGAACAAAAATTGTTACGTAGGGTCTTTTAGCACTGGTGAACTTCTTCTCCCTGATTATTGAATTTTTGTTATCTATATCTGGGGATGTGGAACCTAAGCCCGGACTAACTTATTTTTTTTTATATAGAGGTGCTCATAGCTGGAGCTCAGATGGACTGAGATTTGCCCATATTAACTCTAGGAGTTTTGTGGGTAAAAAAGCTGAAACTGAGGCCTGGATTGGGCTCCACAAGCCAAGTGTGCTTAGTATAACTGAGACTTGGTTAAAACCAACAACTAACGGTGGGTTTTGTTCTATAGAGGGGTATAATATATTTAGAAAGGATAGGGTGGTAAGAAGAAAGGGGGGGATAATGGTTTTTATTAAGGAAAATATTGAAGCAGTGGTTATAGATGTTTCTATCCAGCATTCCATCTGCTATGAATGGTTACACTAAGATTTACAATTAGCTACTTGTATTATATGTCAGGCATGACTGAAAAAGAGCTGTGCCCAATCATTTTACCTGATTAAAAATAAAACAAACAACCAAACAAAGTTGGGACTTTGTACAGTGTACAACCCTCCTACAGCTGGTAAAAAAGGTTTAGCTGAATTCCTGGATTATCTTCAACAATTTGTCTTAAAAAAAACATGTCCTGATAATGGCGGAGTTTAACCTAAATTGGGTTGGGGATGCCCATTCTGAGCTTGAATCGATGATTTCAGATGAAGGGCTTACTCAGTTTGTCTCAGATTTCACCCGGATGAATTTCCGTAGCAATCAACACTCAGCGATTGATTGGATTTCGACTAGGACGGCTGAGAAAATATTAACATGTGTAACGTTTCCTGATCGCATTAGTGATCATACACCAATATATTGTGTCTGGAAACATACTAAAACAAATTTCTCACTTAAATTATTACCTATAGGAATTATGATAATTATGATAGTAATACCTTGCATGCTGATTTAAATGCTCTAGAATGGTCATATCGGCCATCCCCATCCCAATGCAGCAGTGGAGTTTTTCTTAAAAACACTGTTACAAATACAAGAAAAACATTTTCCCCTACCTAAAAGAAGGGTAAAAGGTATAAACAATAAATAGATTACACCTGAACTGTTGAAATTAATGAGGGAGAGGGACAGGCAATGGAAAATTTACAACAATTTTCGTAACAACAAGGCCTTAAACAATTGCTTAGAAGTAAATGTAAACTTCTTGCACGTAAAAACAAATCTGACCATTTTCAAAGCATACAGATTGCCTAGGTAATTCTAAAAAAAAAAAAAAAATCTGGACATCTATTACAAAATTAACAGATCCAGGAAAAAAATAGATGATGGGACCATTATTACAAATGGGGTCACAGAAACTGATCCTAATGAGATCTGTGATCTTTAGTTAAAAAAAAATTGCGGACCTTTCTAATTACTCAACTAACTTTGGACAATCATGTACTTTAAACAGCGTAGTGTCTGGCTCCCCTTTAGATCTTACTCGCCCTTTTTATTTTTGCATTATTAGGCCACAGCAAGTACATAAATTATTAACACAGATGCCTACAAATAAAAGTGCAGGATTTGATGGCCTTGAACCTCGATTCTTAAAATTTATTTCTAATTTTGTATATTGACCATTAACACAAATATACAATCTATCCCTGATTCTTGGGGAGTTTCCTGAAGTCTGAAAACAGACAATTATTAAACCTGTACCTAAATCTGGCTTGTTTCATGATCTAGACAATTACCGCCCAATAATCTATTCTTTCTCCATTAAGCAAAATATAAAAAAAAATATTAATGGTTAATTGGTTGAATATGTAGAGTTCGAAGGACTTCACTCTCTGGAGCAGTATGGGTTTTGAAAGTCTTATAGTACTGGCACATTTTACAAACCATACCTTAAGATCAGTGGATATGGGGTTGTTGACTGGGGCAGTATTTATCAATCTATCAAAAGCTTTTGATTTGGTTAATCATGCCATGCTGCTCCATAGACAGAGGGACTCTGGCCTGACAGACAAGCCTTGTGAATGGTTTTATAGTCATTTAACTAACCGTCCTGTAAAAGTAAATCTTGGAGGGAATGATTCACTGACACATATGCTTTATCAGGGAGTCCCACAGCGGTCTATCTTGGGACCCCTGTTGTTTTCCCTATTTATTGATCCAATTTCTAAAGTTCCAACTACTTCTAGCGTATTGCCTTATGCGGATGACATTATTTTATTTACTAGTTCTGCAAAAGTAGATGAAATCAATATTTCATTAAATCATGATTTCACCACCTTAAATAGATGGCTTTTGCAACATTGCCTAATGTTAAATACGAAAAAAACACAATGTATTCTATTTGGCTGTACACCTAAATTGCATAATGCTAAGCCGCTGCTAGTTTTTGACTTAGCTGGATCTTTAATACAACAAGTTATGGAGACTAAATACCTTGGAGTATTATTACACCCTAATCTTACATTTTCGTCTCATATTAGAAAGACTGTAAAGACTGTGAATCAGAAACTTGGTGCTTTGTATCGCGTTAAAGATTGCCCAACTAGAGAAGCCAGGGAAACTATATCTAAAAGTGTGTTATTGTCTACACTGTATTATAACTATTTTTTGTTCACTAAATTAGTGAAAAGGGACTTGAATCTAGTTAACAAAACATTTAATTCAATATATAGATTTGTCCTGGCAAAGTCTTATGAAATGCACCATTGTACTTTATATGATGCCCTTGGTTGGCTGCCTCCCAAGTTGACTTATCTTTGCAACTTGGGTTGTATGATAAATAGTGCACTTGCCCTAGGTTGTAAATCTCCTTTGTCTACCTTATTTGAAACTAAGGAGGAATCTAGATCACTTCGCTCCTCTACTATATTACGCCTGTCATTGCCTAAGTTCTCCACTTGTATGGGAGAAAGGGCTTTCTCCGTTCAGTGTTCTATTTTCTGGAATTCTTTGCCTTCTATTTGTGTAAATGCCCCTAGAAGTGTAACATTTAAGAAGGTTTTATTTAGTCATTTGCAATCTCTAACCTTGTGTAATTGTTTTTAAATATGTGTATATATACTTGTATTTGTTATGCATTAATGTATTTTTAAATTTCTGTATATATCATCTTAGCTTCCATTTTTCTGAAGCTCTGGGTCATTTCTGAAAATGGTCCTTGGCCCAGTGTGCTTAATTGAATTGTCTGCAGGCATGAATGATGTTGGTAGGAACAGCGAGGAAACGGTGAAACAAAACTTCAAAGAATTAGGGCAGAAGATCAAGGAGAAAGGGTGTGACATATTATCAGAAATGTTGCCAGTCCTAAGAACATCAGAAACAAGAAATAATATGATACAGTCTGTAAACACTTGGCTATGACATTGGGTAAGAACTAAATAAATATTTTTCTTGCTGCATTAGGATGCATTTGATAACAAACATAATCTATATGCCAGAGATGGAGTACACCTGAACTGAAGTGGGGTGATATTGTTGGGCAATAAAATCGAGCGGACTGTCAAAAAACTTTTAAACTAATAATTAGGGGGACAACAGGAGGGAATATGAAATCTGTGGAGCTAAGTCCAACAAATGTGGTAAAACCCATGCACAGTATACAGGTACCAACAAATAAAAATAAGAAAATACTTAGGAACTGGATGGGGTTCTTAATTAACACTTAAAAATTAGGCAAAGGATTTCAAGCATTCTGTTGTTAACCATGTGTTAGATGTGTCTAATGAGCGGCTAAAACTAGTCCTGGCAACCAGGTTGCAGTATCCCTTTGAAATTCGTATGCCAGTCTGTAGAATGTTCAATATTCAATCAACCACCATCTTTTTTTTTTCAAAACAAGTAAAAGAAAACCCCAGTTCACAAAAAAACTTTCCAACAACGTCTAGTCTCGTAACTTCAATGTTTTATAGTCTGAAGAACAGTTGTTGGTCTTTGTATCCCCAGAAGAAACTGCTATAAAGCCACCATTAAACAGGAATGAAGCTTGAAATACAAAGTCAAAACACCCAATCCCCTAACCCCCTGCCACCAACAGTCCTCACATGCTGCCCTCCAAATTATTTGGCAGCTCAACCAAACAGAACTTGCAGATCAGCAGCTTGTGTAAGCTGATTTCTTTTAAATTACTTACCAAGGTACTGGTACACTTTAGCAGCTTGCATATCCTCTGCAGCGTGGTGGCATTCATGCTGCCTACCTGTTTGCTGTGTCACTCACTCACTGTCACCCAGCTGCCAGATACTGAACAAGCTCTGCACTCATTTCCACCCCCACCTCAGAAAGAGTTTAAATAAAATAATTTAAAAAATACTGGCATCAGCAAAACTTTGGGTTCAGCTTCCTGGTCGTAGCCCCTGCTCACACAGCATGCATGCCCGCTCCTTGGCAGTTGGTGCCAGACTGGTCCAAATGCTCACTCACTCCTTGCCAGTTGGTGTAGCACTTTTCGAATTAATCCGATATAAGAAAAAAAAAGAAAAAAATATATAAAATACAAATGGGGGGGGGGGTGCCGTGCTGGTCCGCATACTTGCTCACTCCTTGCCAGTTGGTGCTGCGCTGGTCCAATTAATCAGATATAAGAAAAAAATAAACATACAAATGGGAGTCTAGGAATGGAAATATGTGTGTTGGGGGGGGAGAGTACTCAAGCTCAAGACTGCAGTACCTATTAAGAAAAAACTACAGATGCAGTGTCGAAAGTAGGACAAATGTTCTAAAGCAAAAGGAAAAAATCATCAATTTCACACAGGTGGAGGGACAATTTTATCACAAGTCAAGCTAAACTGTTTAATGTTTAAAAAAGTAAGCATATTATGTTTCATTTCAGATGGCCTAAAAATTTATAAGCTCAATAAGACACTCTGGAGATGTGCATTACACAGTTCTACTGCATGACCTGGGGCTGAAGGCACTCGGCCTGCAGCCTCTGCCTTACTGCATCCCTGGCCGTGCATTGGAACTATCTAACTCATGCCCCATCATGCTTTAATAACATGCAAGCATTAGAATTTTTACTATCTCAAGAAAATCCCACTTTGTGGCAATTAACAAACATGGTGGCAAAAGGATGATGAATGGGCTATAAATCTAAATGGATATAGACTGTACAGGCACAAGACAGAACATGAAAGAGTGGGAGGAGTGGTCATATACATAGCAGAGGACATCTGCTCATCAGATATAATGAACAAAATTAAAGCAACCTAATCTATAGTTGAAAGTATTTGAGTTAAGCTAGAAAAGAGCAATGGTAAGCCAAGAGGCATGTTGCATACTAGTAAAATCACACAGGCCAGAGAAAATATGAGGTCATTACAATCGAAGATTTAAATCTCCCAAATATCTAGAGGGCACTTCTTGCAAATGAGTATACATATGGGATTAGAACAGCATGTAACAACACCCACAAGGGGCGACGGTATCTTGGATGTGGTATTCAGTGGTGAAATAAACTGCATTAAAGACACCACTGTGTGTGCACCACTACTAGGGAGTGACCACAGTATGACCATTATTGTTGCAGAAAAATTTAAAATAATGGAAAAATGAATAACTGAAACTGATGTTTATAAAAAAAACAAATTATAATAGTATAAAAATGCATTAAAGTGGTGGGGTTGGGAGCAGGAACTAAGAGAATCAAGTATAGAAGCAGCATGGAGTATCATTAAAAACAAACAGAATTGCAAAATACATACATCCCCAAGAAGGAAAAACTATAACTCAAGAGGAAAAAAAACAGGTGGAGGATTCTTAATATTAAAAGAACAAAAGCAATAAATAAAAAAGTAAATAAATGCATACATATTGTACAGTAACTAGGGAAAAAAACAACTCTCATGAATCACTAATCAGAGTCAGGTAACTGTCAAGGAAAATTATTATACTGGAAAAATCAAAAATGAAATTTAATCTTTCCTGGGGAGTAAAAAAGAACAAGTTAAGGAATTGTATAGTTGTATTAGCAGTAACAGGGCACAAACAGATTCGTTGGACCACTTGTAACAAAGGGAAGTATTATATATACAGATTTACACATGGCCAGTAAGTTTAACACATATTTTTGCTCAGAATTAAAAAATCAGATGTACCTATTAAGATCAGATGAAATCCCTATGCTGCTTAAAAGCAAGGTCAATTGCAAATTTCTACTAAATTAGTTAAGGAGGCACTAAAGAGAGTAAAAGAGGACAGATCATCGGGTCCAGATAATATATCACTGAACTTCTTAATCAGTACTTGTGATAATTACAGTTAAAAAAAAAATCAGTAGAAGAAAAAATAGCCCATACAGATGGGAGAGCAGCATTAGTTATACTGACACACAAAAACAGAAGTAAGAATGATGTAACCCCCTGGTGGCACTATCCCAAGGGCTACTACCCCTGCCTGCTTGGCTAGTAGCAGGTTAAGGGGCCTGAGTTCTGAAACGGGTGCCTCCACCCGGAGGTCAGGGTTAGTAGAGGTCAAGCTAACCTGGGCACAGCCCTCCGGGACACTGTAGCCCCCCTCTTTCCCCTCTAATGGCCTGAACACTGTACAATAATCACTTTCACAATACCCCTGTTACACCACACAAGTACCCAGACTGTTTGCACTTACCACCAGGGCTGGTTCCTCTGGCTGAACCCTGGGGACACCCTATAAAACAAGGTTATGCACAGCAAATAGCAACAGTACAGTACTTTGAGCAAAAACTGGAACTACAGCCAGATTACATGCAGAAAAAGTTAGATCTGATTTATTCAGGGGACTTGAACAAGGAAGGGGCAAAAGCAGGTTAATTAGCTTAAAGGTTATATCAATCAAGCACTTATGCATGCGGTTTGAGTCCCCCCACAGTCCACCTCTGGGTACCCAGCTGTAGAAGAGATGGGCTAGCCAGGACAGTTGCCCAGGGTTGCAGCTGGTTGGGGCCCTGTGATTGAAATCACAACATACACAGTACACAATATTTGTAATCTGGAGCCAGAGGGCTCAGTTTGTAAAGGAAATGAAACAACAAGACAATCAGGTGACACACTCAGATTAAGCTATTGTTGCAGGGAGCTACCCTGGTATTTACTCACGATAGCCAAGACTGGACACAGGCTGGACGAAAATCAAGACTGCAGGTGGTTGATCTGGAATGCCAGGAGAAGCAGGGCCCACATGAATCGCAGAGGCGCTGTTCCTGGTCAAGCGTGGAGCAGGGGGCTGATCCCCAAGCAGGTTTCTCATCGATGGCTTCTCTGTGCAGTGGGTAGTCTGGCTGGGCCAGTCTGGCAAGGCCCAGATCACATGGAGACAAATTCGGATGCAGTCTGTTTTGGGCTGGATCCAGCTTCCAGCAAGCAGAACACAGTTCACTCAGTGGGGAACTAACTCACAACCCACTAGCAGCTCATAGCACATTTACATGTACGGGAATTCTACTGTACCAGGAAAAGCACTCCCCGGTCACAATTGCAAAGTCTCTGTACACACTTGGGGGTAGATGGAACTCCTGACAGGCCGATCGCATTCAACAAAATCTTTGGACTTCTTCAGGTTGAGCCTAGCCCACTTCAGTAGCTTACTTTAGTCATACAAACTTGGATTTAGTCCAAAATAATTCTCTTCTCTCCCTCTCAGGAGCAGTAGGCAGACATGTAAGCCAAAACTCAGCCCTTTCACAGTTTTCCCATGCGAATCCACTCAGGATTGCTGCCCAAACCACACTTGAGCTCTTCTCATTTCACTTCCCAGCTCAGAACTAACTGAAAACTGCAAACAGCCCGGGGCTTCCCCAAGATCCAAAACATTTGGTTGGCTGATTTGGCTGTCAGTCAAAGCAAGAGCTCCCCCTTAAGTTGCAAAAAAGGCACAAAAAGCTCCAAACTAAAGTTCCTACAGATTTTGAATTCAGACAGCTCCTGTAGTCCTGCTACATTTTAGGTCCCACCAGTACTGTTTGGTCCAATTTGCAGTCCAGGACCAAGATAGTGGAGACAAACAAAACAGTCCTTGCTACAAATAAAGCAGGTTAGACAAACTACATTATCATTATCACTCTAAATGATTTTCAGTAAATAGTTACATCTTTCAACAGAGCTCCCTCTCAGATTACTTAAGATGCAATCAGGCAGCTGTTAAAGAGACAGTACTCAAGAGGCTATACAGGCTCTGGTAATCACATTTAAACTGCTAATACGCAGGACACCAGCCTGGCACTGAGCATTTAGGCAAGCTCAAGGAAGACTTTTTGGGAACCCGCATTTGTAGGGGGGTTACAATGAGTTTGGCAGTTATAGACCAATCTCCCTAATGTTGGTTGTTGGAAAAATATTGGAGAGTATTATTAAAAACATTATTTTTTTGTAATTAAATATACTTTATTGATTTTCCAAGATAAGAAACCATCAAAAAACAGGCAAGATATTATAACAAAACAAGTAACAATAACAAATCAAACAATAGAACAAACAACAAGAAGAGAAAAGGACAACACATCCCACTGCCCCCCACCATTCTAACCCACCCCAGCCCTGAAGCTCAGAAAATAGAACCTGTAGCCTGAAGGATAATAATAATAATCAAGAGTATATAAGTAAGTATAATACCCAGTAACTGGGAGAGGAAATTGATACAGCAGACTCAAAAATTGTGGGGGTCAATGTGCAGATCGTGATCCAGTGGATGGAAGTGATAACAACGTAAGTAACAGCTCCCATCTGTTACAGAACTGGTTAGGGCACCTCCAGATATTTGCTACATGCTTTTTAACCATTAAAGCTGACAGGATCTCCTGATGCCATTCTCAAAAAGAAGGAGGGGGGGGTGTCTCTCCAGTGCCGTAGTATGATTAACTTCGCCATCATGGATATCAAAGTCATGTTGGCTTTATGAATGCCAGGCAAAGTTGGTGGATAAAGTCCAACCAAGTATATCTCTAGGGAAAAAGAGATCTTCCAATCCTGTGATGGTGTAAAGAGAAGCCTTAATAGAATTGCAAAAGGGAGTTATTCTTTCACAGTCCCAAAGTACATGTTTCAGGGTACCATCTACTAGGCCACATCTAGAGCAAAGGGGGAAGATAGCTTATTCATCTTATATAATAATACGTATGGGGTATAATATATATTATATAGAATGCAAAATTGAGTTAGATAAAATCTGTCTTGCTTAATATATTTATAAAGAGTATGCCACACAGAATACCACATTGAGGGATCTTCCTGAAGGCTAAGAGCCTGTTTCCAGTAAAAACAGGTACTAGTAGGGCTTTTAGGATCTATAGATTGAAAACGTTTATAGAGCTAGGACACAGACTGGAATTGCATAGTCGCATTAAGCAACAGGTCAGAAACTTGGGAATCCCACCAGGACAACGGCCTCGGACACATGAAGGCAGAAATCGTGTGTGTTAATTGAAAATATTTAAAACTGGCAGAGTTAGGGAGGCGAAAGTGCTCCATTTTGAGGGTGAAGGAGGAACATTTATCCCCCACGAGTAGGGAATCTGTTGATGCCTCCATAAGCAGAGGGCAGAAAGAAGGCAAAACAGGCAGCCCAGCAATCTGAATGTTTGGATTGTCTATAATGGGCTGAGTTATGGCTCTAGTCCAGGGCAAGCCCACGTACACGGCCAGTTGACAGTGGGCTTTCAGAGACCAATGTAGAGATGACTGAATAGAGTGGGGGAGTTGAGTCGGTTTTATGTAAAGCAGACTCCTAAGGCACGAGCCTGCAGTTTGGCAGAGGGAGCTTTCAAGATCTTACCAGAGTGGGATGTAGGCCTTATCGACAAAGGTATCTTCCTGTGCACCACATAGCAGGAGTTTGCTGTAATGGAGAGCTCCATAATATAAAACAAGCATTTGTCAATGCCGAATGTTTGCTTGCTGGCATTGGCAGTGTAGAAGTTACAGAGCTGCGTAATAGGAATGGCAGTGAAGTATTGAACTGAAGCCAACCCCACCACCACCCTGCAGAGAGTGACAGGCATTGGGGTGTGCCTTTGGGTTGTCAGGCATAACGGCCACGTCATTTCACCACACCCCACTCTGCAGACACTGACAAGTGTCACGGTGTTCCTTGGGGTCTTTGGCCCTTATGCGCACCCCATTCCATTAGGAAATATGGTGAGATGGGTGTGAATATAGGAGAATGGGGTGAACTTTGGGGCCGAAGAGTCCAAGGCATACCTCGATGCCTCTCACTGGCTGCAGGGTGTGAATGAAGTGAGCATTACAGGCAAGAATCCCAAGTCACACCCTGATGCCTGTCATTCTCTACAGGGTTGGGCGTTATGGTTGGAAACCCTAATACCTCAGGCATTCGTGGTATTTTCACTCCAAATTTTCAACATGGTTTTTTGTGACCCCACCATGAACAGGGGAATATCAGTTTGTTCATCAAAGCTGCTTTATGCACAGCGATTTCACGGCATTTAGCACCACAGGTGCAAAACATTCGAACAGGATGTAAAAATGACAGCTGTACTGTTCATGGGGAGGTGTAAACAATGGCAATGTTGCAAATCTGCAGTAAAATATTTAAAAAATGGTGAAGTCACGGCGTACACAGAAACTGTGCAACGACACCCGTAATATAATTAGGTTGGGGATTTTACAGCAGATTGTCAACTCAGGCATTTTGGTGCCTCCGATCATGAACAGTGTCACTGTGATTTTCTTTATCTGTCCGAACAATGATTTCCCCACAGCGACCACGCATCTCTCGCCCGAAGTGTGAAAACACACTTGGCCATGTTGAAAAATGACAGCTGTACTGTTCATAAGAAGTGTGGAAAATGCCACTGGTGAAAATCTGGACTTAAAATATTACAAAGTCATGAGCTTACAGGTGCGTGGAAACTGCGCAATGCTCACTTGTAACACAGTCATTTTATGAACTTTTGTCACCAAATTTTCAACATAGCCATTTAAGACCTCTGCTCATGAACAGTGTAACTGTGATTTTCTTAATCTGTCCCAAACATTGCTTTACACCAACAGCACCATTTTGCGCTACATGCGAAAACACATTTAGGCGACATATGAAAAATGGCAGCTGTACTGTTCATAAGGAAGTGTAATAAAAATGGCAATGTTGAAAATCTGGAGTGAAAAATATTAAATTGAAACTTACGAAAGCGCATTGAACCGGCGCACACGCCCGTAAAACAGTCATTTTAGGAATTTTTTCACCAAATTTTCAACATAGCCATTTTAAGACTTCTGCTCATGAACAGTGTCACTTTGATTTTCTTAATGTCCCATACATTGATTTAACATCGACTGTGCCATTGTATGCTTCATGGCGGAAACACATTTTGGGAAAGATGTGAAAATGACAGCTGTACTGCTCATAAGGAGGTATAGTAAAATGGCAATGTTGAAAATCTGGAGTGAAAATATTGAAAATTCACGAACTTACGAGCGTGCGTAGGAACTGTACAATGCACGCTCATAAAACAGTCATTTTTGGAATTTTTTCACCAAATTTTCAACATAGCCATTTTAAGACCTCTGCTCATGAACAATGTCACTGTGATTTTCTTAATTTGTCCCGTACATTGATTTCATGACACCGACTGCGCCATTGTGCGCCATATGGCGGAAACATGTTTTGGTAAGATGTGAAAATGACAGCTATACTACTCATAAGAAGGTGTGGTAAAATGGCAATGTTGAAAATCTGGAGTGAAAATATTGAAAATTCCAAACTTATGAGCGCAGTATAGAACTGTGCAACGCACGCTCGTAAAACGGTCATTTTTAGGAATTTTTTCACCAAATTTTCAACATAGCCATTTTAAGACCTATGCTCATGAACAGTGTCACTGTGATTTTCTTAATTTGTCCCGTACATTGATTTTGCACACCGACTGCACCATTGTGCGCTACATGGGCAGAAACACGTTTTGGGTGAGATGTGAAAAATGACAGCTGTACTACTCATAAGAAGGTGTGGTAAAATGGCAATGTTGAACATCTGGAGTGAAAATATTGAAAATTCGTGAACTTACGAGCGTGCGTAGGAACTGCACAACACACGCTCGTAAAACAGTCATTTTTTGGAATTTCTCCACCAAATTTTCAAAATAGGCATCTTGAGAGCCGCCCACCTTATGAACACTGGCAGTGTCGTTTCGTTAATCGGTCCCGAAAGGTAATTTTGCACAGTGAATGCAAAATCACCCTTCGGGCCCAAATAACGCCATGACAGTGACAGCATTCATGAGAAGGGGTCCCAAAAACCCCATGTTGAAAATTTGGTGCAAAAATTCCAAAAAATGCCTGAGATATGCAACAAAGTTGAAAAAACCCTATCTATCCCATTATACAGCTTACGGCATTTCCTCAGTTCTTGGTCGGCTTTGAAGAGTGCAGGCGTGTTCCCGAAGATCGTCGCGCCAGACTCCCGGAGGTAGTATGGGGTGTGGGGGTGTGGGAGGCAGGTGCGCAGTGGTGGGTGGGCCGGGTTGCGGGGGCCCGGGAGACTGTGTGGGACCGCTTTTAATTTACAGGTTTTTGTTTTTTAAATTGATGACGCGGGATGTTTGCCATGCTGGGGTGGGCTCCCAGCGTGGCACAAGGACAAGCTGGTTGGGGGGGCATGGAGCCAACGGGGATTGGGCACCCTATCAGCCATAGCATCTATTACCACGCTGGGGTGGGCTCCCAGCGTGGCACCCTGTACCTGGGGAGAGGACAGTGGAGCCAATGGGGATTGGGCACCGCCAGCTGGCATTATTCATTGCCACGCGCAGGCACCCAGCGTGCATGTGGAAGGCTTTGGGGAGTGCAGCACAGCCGACGGTGATTGGGCACCCCCGTCGGCTATACGTGTGTGCGTGGGGGGCAGCACACAGTATGCGTGCGTGTGTGTGTGTGTGTGTGTGTGTGTGTGTGTGTGTTGGGGGAGCTGTGCATGAGCAGGCAATATCTGATCACTGCTCACTGAAGCGTAGCTCCCCCTTTCAACTGTACGCCACTGCATTTTGGAGCTGTCATGGACAGCTCCAGCATGCATTGGTGGACTGGGGCCGCGCCTGCCAACACACTAACTGAATTGGAAGAGGGGGTGACACACCTTCGAAAACTCGGATGATGGCACTATGTTTCTTGCACATGCGTGCAAGCAAACATAAAAATTAGGGAGCTGCAAGCCGCCACACTGTTTGGGGGATCAACAATTTAAAGTATGCCCACCTAATGGCCCCGTCCTTCCAGAGAAATCTATTTAATATGGATTGCAAATTGGTGAACCACACTATCGGAAGGTAAACATTCAGCATACCCACTGGGTAGAGAATGCAAGGTAACACATTCATTTTAATGATACTAATTCACCCCCAGAGAGAAACAGGTAAAGCAGACCATCATTGCAAATCCTGCTGAATGGTGTGCAACAAGGAAGAAAGGTTGTCCTTAATCAAGTGGGATGGGGAGCGGGATAAGCAAATTTCTAATAAAATAGAGACCTAGGTTCTCAAGACAAACCTGGAACCCGGTCTCAAAATAAATTAAATTATGTCACACCTTTTTCCAGGAAATCTATTGGTCAGAGGGCATTCTTATTTACTGCTCCTTCCCATTTTAACTCCCTCCCCATATCACAAATTGTACATCACTACGTAGTTTTAAAAAATCATTATGGACTTGACTTTTTGATAATGATGAATGTAGTTGTTTTATGTGAATCTATTATGTCGATTGCAGATGTTGTTTTGTGACTTATTTATTGTATGACTATTTTGTATTCTATCTGATTGTATGTGAATATTGTAATTCTGTTTTATGTATACATGTTAACTTGTCGCATATGAAAATGGGCAAATATGCTCATTATGCCTACAAGTATAAAAATAAATAATAATAAAAAAAAAACATAAGTTAAGGTCTCCTGTTTATGAACTAACAAATTAAGGGCCAGCAACTTAGATTTGCTCAAATTTAAGCGATAACCTGAGATGGCAAAGAACCTATGAATTTCACGGAGAGCTACCTGTAATGAAGCAATGGGGTTCTCAATATGTAATAATATATCATTCACATACACAGAAAGAACATATCTGGTATCTACCACCTGAATACCTGTAATCTCAGGGGAGTTTTGAAGGTGATACAATAAGGGCTCTAAATACAAACTGAAGAGGAAAGGAGAAAGAGGACATCTCTGTTGGGTTCCATGTTGTAAAGAAAAGGACTCTGAGAGGACCCATTGCATCTAATACAGGGAGTTGGAGTGCTATATAGCACCCTGAGCCAAGTTAAAAATTCTGGAGGAAATCCAAATTTTTCCAGAACACAGAAGAGGTGTGGCAAAGCCACATGATCGAATGCTTTTTCTGCAGCCAGAGAGACCAAGGCTATAGGGGATGTGCTCTCCCTGAACACTGAAATGAGATAGTATAGCTTTCTGAGGTGATTGCTGGATGAACGAGCTGACTTGCGCAGGACCAATCAAAATGTCCCACACCTGTGCTAGCCTATTTGCTAGTATTTTTGCTAAAATTTTGAGGTCTGTATTTAACAGCAAAATCAGATGGTAGCTGTCCGGGGATATCACCAATTTTCCAGGTTTCCTAATTAGGGAAATCCAAGCTTGATAAAGGAAGAGTTAGACAGACCTAAGGTGTACCAATAAATATATAACTGGGCCAATAATGGGGCTAAGTCATCAGGGCAGGTGGAATAGAAATCATTAAGAAAACCATCGGGCCCTGGGGATTTGCCAGAGGGAAGCTGATGTACAGTATAGCTGTAAGGACTTCCTATACTGTTATTGGGGCCTTTAGGATTTCCTGCTGGGATAAAGACAATACAGGGAGGGGAGTAGAGTCCAGATATGCCCTAATATGGTCTGAGATTTGAGGGTTGGGGGGATCATTGGCAAATAATTGTGCATAATATGCACGAAATACCTCGGCTGTCTGTCTTGGGCGGGTGGGTGAGTAACAAACTCGCTGCTGGAATCAGCTCGCACACCCAATATGAAAGAGGCCGAGTCAACAATACGTAGCATTAAAAACATTATTTAATGTGAACCAACTACAAATGGTCATACACCGTAGACAAAACACAGCATTGTTTCAAAAAGGAAAACTCATGTGTCAATAGCTTATTAATGGTCTTTGGAAGAGTTACTGTAGCGAAGAAATAGCTGACACAAAGCCAGTGGATGTGATTTTTCTAGACTTTACCAAGGCTTTTTACCTTGTTCCCCACTTGGAAATCATCCGTAAAATGAGGACACTCGAAATCTGTTAAACATTAATGAACTGGACTACAAGTTGGTTAAGTAATAGAACTCAAATCATTGTAATAAATGATGTATCCAACAGGGTTCCATTTGGATCGGTACTTGGCCCAGAACCCTTTCATGAAAGCCTAGATAGTTACACAGTAAATTTCGCAGACAACACACTAAATTAGGAAGAACTGTTAAAAATCCCAGTGATGCAAAATACTTGCAGGAAGATTTAGGTAAAATCTGCATATAGGTAAAAGAGTGGGGGAAAAAGTTAAACATAACTAAATCTGAAAAAAAAGTATGAATCTCGCCTGTTACATAATGGACAGGCATTAAGGTAAATGAAAGATAAAATGGACTTAGGAATAATTATATCACCAGATATAAGACATAGTCAGCAGTGTGATGTGGTAAATGGGAGGATACTTGGCAGCATAAGAAGAGGTATGCAAAGTTGAAGTCATAAGGTGACAGAAGCTGTGTAATGCCTGTTTTGGACTACTGTAGGAATCTCCACTTTGGTCACCATTTTTAAGGAAGGACATAACCAGACTGGAGTAAATATAGCACCGTGTAACAAAGATGGTAAAGAGGGTTACTTGACTTGCCATACAGTGAGAAATTAAATAGCCTTAATCTAAAGAGTCTAGACACAAGGAAATTAAGGGGGACCTGTTCTTTTTGTACGATACCATAAATGATACAGACATTGGAATACAGCTTGGTTTGGAACTGCAAGAAAAAAATACAAGTAAGAGATCATAAGTTAACGTACAATTAACAATGAGAACCTTTAAAACAGAAAGAAGGAGGTTTTTATTCTCACAAAGGGTGATGGGATTGTGGAACAAACTTTCAAAAGACACTATAAATAGTCTAGAAACATATAATTTTTCAGTAGAACAGGGCGGATTCGCCTACCCAGTCTGGCCAGATGTCTCCTGTCTAATCTGGCTTCACAAACCCTAACTAGTCTCCAGCGACACTCTCCCTTCCCTGCCTATTTACTAGTATTCCCCTAGTCTGCCCCACACTGTTTTTGCCTTCACCACTTCTGCTGGCAGTCTGCTCCAGGCATCTACCACTCTTTCAGTGAAGTAGTATTTCCTCACATCCATCTTAAATCCCCCCCCCCATGGCATGCCCCTGGTCCTGGTGCTCTTTCTCATTTGAAAGAAACTCTCCTCCTGCACCCTGTTCACCCCTGTGAGGTACTTGTAGATCTCTGTCATGTCCCCTCTCGCTCTCTTCTCTTCCAGGGTGTACATATTGAAATCCCTCAGTCTCTCCTCATAGGGCTACTTGTGCAACCCCTGCACCATTTTAGTTGTTCTCCTCTGGACTGTCTCCACCTCCACCCTGTCTATGTCCTTTCTGAGGTGTAGCCTCCAAAACTGGACACACGGGACTCCTCATGGGGTCTCACGAGGGAGCGATACAATGGCAACACCACCTCCTTTCTCCTTCTGGAGATACTCCTCCCTATGCACCCCAGTATCCCACTAGTCCTACCCAGTGCTTTGCCACACTGCCCTGCCATTTTGAGGTTCTCAGTTATGATAACCTCAAAGTCCCTTTCCTGCTTAGTGACAGTCAGTGTCCCCCATACTAATCTCCTGGGTTCCGATACCCTAGCTGCATGATTTTGTACATTTTGGCATTGGACCCAAATTGTCGTGCTCTTGACCATTCCTTGAGTTTTCCAGGATCCCTACAAATTTACTCTATCCCCTTCTAAGCGTCTACCCTGATACAGATGTTGGTATCATCTACAAAAAAGCATACCTTCCCTTCCAGTTCTTCTGCAAAGGCATTGCAGAGGAATGGTCCCAGTACTGAGCCCTGTAGCACCCCACTGTCACTCTCCCATCTTTTGAGACAGTGCTCTTAACCACTACCCTCTGTCTCCTATCCATTAACCAGTTTCTAACCCAGTTCACTACTTTGAATCCCACCCCTAGGCTGCTCGGTTTCTTTATCAGTCTGCTGTATGGCAGAGTATTGAAGGCCTTACTGACGTCCAAATAGATCATGTCCACAGCCCTCCCTTGATCCATTTCCTTGGTCACCCAGTCAAAAAAATCCATCAGGTTAATCTGGCATGACCACCCTTCCCCCCATGAATACATGCTGCCTTTGGTCTTGCTAAACAAAAAAACACCTACCTTCAACACTGTCTTCAAATTAAGACTGGATTATACATATGAACATACGAAATTTGCCAGCAGATAAAGGCCTAGAGGTCTATCAAGTCTGCTCGAATGTGCAGCTAGCACCCCTTATTCTGAAGCTGCCCCTCCCTTCCACCCTTCCCCTTCATTAACCTTCCCCCTTGTCCTGTCCCATCCCCTTTTGAAGCAGTCCACTGTTCTACTGCATACCACTTTTGCATGTAACGCATTCCACCCAGCCACCACCCTCTCTGTAAAAAAGTGTCTCCTCATCTCCCTCCTGAACCTTCCTCCCTCCAGTCTCATATCATGGCCCCTGGTGGCCCTCCCTTCCCTTATTTTGAACAGCCCCTCTGTACCCGTCTTGTTTATTCCTTTCATGTATTTAAAAGTTTCAATCCTGTCACCCCTGTCCCTCATCTCCTCCAGTGAGTACATGTTCAACTCCTTCAACCTCCTCTCGTATGAGAAGTCCCCCAGCCCCTTGATCATCTTTGTCGCCCTGCGCTGTACTCCCTCCAGTAACTTAATGTCCCATGTCAGTAACATACAGGGCACTGACTTAAAATTCTGTAACCACTGAAGTGGGGGTAGGTCACATGGGCATTATTGCCTGCTCCTGCTCTGATTATGTTAGTATGACCCTTAGTAAATTGAGCAGCCTATCTGTTTATAATCTTCTAATGCTTTAACAGGCATAGCTAAAGAAAATATGGGAAGATGTGGGTGTTACCCGAAAGGGGAATTAGGATAATATGTAGCGTGATTAAACTACTTTAGCAACACATTTTTAAAGCAACACTAATTCTGTTGTTGTTTGTTTTGCCTCTGCATGAACCAAGAATACAGAAACAATTTAAACATTTTATTAATTAAAAAATGTTTTTCTCTGAATTCAGTTCTAGGTTATTGGTATACTGAAAATGAAAATGGTTGTATTGCTATGGTAGGATTCAAGCTTTAATTAAAAAATAAATTAGTTTCTAGCTCTAATGATTCAGCAGTTAGCATTTTCTAAATATATTATGGGGGATCAAATGGCTGTGTCCTGCCCATGTCCAATCCATATTTTCATAACCAGGCAATATTTCTGTATAGCAATATTCTGAGCACGTATCATGATGGTGTAACTGTATTGACCTGACTGTAAACGTTTATTTAAAAAAAAAAAATTATAGCCCTAACAGTTTAAAATGTACCCCATTTTTTCCATTTCATTTTTTCTGCACTGGGTACAGACAGGCTGTCAATCCATTCCTGACCAACAACCACCCCCAGGACTTGCTGGGTTTTAAATCCCCCATGTATCCCCCCTCTTCCATGGCGGGGCCAGGAGGGGGAGTGCTGTCTCCCCCCCACTAAGACCACATCCAGAATTTGGCTGGGTTCCTGGATGAGTTGCAGGCTGGAGTGGGCAAGGGTTCATGTAGTCTGCTCAACTTTTCTGTATTTTCTGCCTCCTTCCTACCCTGCAACCACACCTCCATGGTGTGGCGGTGTGGCAGTGTTACAGTGGTGTGGCGTGTACCCCACCCTTTGAGAGGAGAGCAGTCTGTCAGATGCTCAATCCTCTGCCCCTGGCTGACCCCCATCAACCTGAGTCTACTCCCAAACCCAGTTTGCCAGAATGGTGGGTGGTAGTGCTACCACTGAACCACTGCGATGGCCTAAAAAGTATCCCTTTTTCCATAATCCTTTGTTCCCTGTGGTGTTCAGGCGGGAAGGCTCTCAGCCTCATCCCCGCTTCTTCCAGCCGTTGCATATCTCTCCAGTCCTGTGGGTGAACGTCCCACACGGATTGCCCCTGTGGTGGTGCTGGGGGGGTGGAGGTCTGTTCTCCCCTCCCAGTACATAATCCAGATGTACTCTGGGAACTGGCCAGTGGCATGAGCTGAGAGGGTGCTGGTGGTCTTCATAAAGCCTGCCTGATTCCCCTTTTTCTGTTTTTGTCTCTGAGTCCTTGCCATCAGACATAGTGGCATGCATGTGGAAGCACATATGCCGCATGTCATGATGGCCTTCTCCCTTTGTGCTGCCCACAGCTGCACTGCTGCCAGGCATCCACATGGTGGCAGCCTATGGCCAGGCTAACAAGCCACCCCTCCCTGGTAGAGGAGAGCAGTCTGTGGGACACTTCATTCTGTCCTGCCCTGGCTGACCTGAATTCCTGCTCATTCCTGAATTCAGGTTGCCAGTGTGGCAGGCGGTAAAACACACAGTACGTCAGCCCTTCACACCACTAGGTAAAGGTATCTCTTTTTAAAGGTTAATTCTTTAAAAGGGGGACTTTTAACTGTAAGGATTAGAAATCTAATTTTGTTAATGAAAACATGGAGTCAGGATGATGCAGTTACACAATGCTGACACACATTTGTGGTTGGTTATTGTCACCAGTGCCACCATGTTCTCATCACTAAACAGTTTAATAATCCTAAGGCAGGAAGAGATTTCAGTATTACAGATTTTATCAGTTGTGACAGTGCATGTAATTACACGTGAGTGTGATTGCTTCTATATGGGACGAGTGTAACTTCTTCAGATTGAGGTAGACAACAATTGATGTAATTTTATTTATTGAAATGTTTCGCCAGGAAGGCACACTGAGCAACAGGTTGCTTATCTCCCGGTGTGACCTGGGGGAAGGGGTACAATAGGGAAGAGACATTTTACATTCAGATTACAAAGATCAACATAGCATACAATTAATTAAGGTAGTTGTTACAAACAGTGTTGCATACATATGTAATTTGTGAGAACAATTAATAAGTGCAATGGTAATAAGTGAGCAAGTGCTATCGTGAAATAAGGGGTGAAGGAGAGAGAGGATGAGATGACAGATAGTGCAGAGTCGTGTCCCGGAGAGACCCTTTCAGGATGCGGGGAATCCTTCAAGGGGACAGGGGACTGGAGTAGGTATTAGAGAGGGAGAGAGAGAGAGAGAGTAAGTGTGATTAACACCTAGGAGGGGAAATAAGGCCTGACCCAAGAAGAGAACCCTTCAGGATGCGATGAACCCTGCAAGGGGACAGGGAAGTTCAGGCGATCGTAAACCCTTCTGCGGTTAAGTGTTGTAATTATAGAGGGATAGTGAAAGGGAGGGAATGAGAAATAACACCTGAGAGGGGATGTTTCCAGATCCAAGGAACCCACCAGGCTGCTGGGGACTCTTCAAGGGGACCTGGAAGACCAAGGATAGGTAGATGGGGGAAGAAAAGGTGGCAAGCCTAGGCACTATAGGACCCCTTCAGGATGCTGAGAACCCTGCAAGGGGAGTGTGAAGGCTAGGGAAAAAGGGGGAGAGAGTAGGGGAAGGGAGAAAGGTATGAGAAGTAGAACCTAGGAGGGGCTAGGGTCAGTAGAGGCAGTAGAGTTGATAGAGGCATTGGGTAAATTCCGAAGGGAAACGAATTACAAGGAGCAAGATGAAGGAAATTAAGGCAAGTCATAACAGGAACAGTTAGGTACAAGATTGTTGGAGAGGGCAGTGTTGATGGAATAGAGGGAGGAGGAGGAGGAGTGTCGGATTTGGGGAGGTAGAGAGTTCCATATTAAGGGAAACGGTGAGAGTACCCAGACTGGCCGGAGAGGGTGGAGTGGCGGGGGACAGTTAGTGTGCGAGTGTCGGTAGATCTGTGGGAGTGGGAAGGAGGAGGGGTGTTCTACATGAGGGGGAGAGGTAGGAAGGGAGTTCACCCAGGCAGCATTTAGGGGTGAAATTAGCGCAGTTTGAGAGGCGTCTATTTGTAAGGGAGGGGAAGGAAAGGGCTCGATAGAGGTCACAGTGGTGGGTGCAAGAGGGAGCATCAAGGGTAAAGCGGCAGAAGGAGTTGAAGAGAGTGTCCAGTTTGGTTAGGGAGGACTTAGGAGTGGCACCATAGACTTCATCGCAGTAGTCAAAAATGGAGAGGATCATCTTCTGGACAAGCTCACACCTAGCTGCAGGAGGGATGCAACTGTGGTTCCTGAACAAGGCACCGAGCTTGGGGTGCAATTTTCTCTGGATGGCGTCAGTGTGTCCAGAGAAGTTGAGGTGTTGGTCTAACCAAACCCCAAGGTATCTGAAGGACCAGGTGTCCTCAAGTAAAGTCCTGTCAAGAGTGCGGAAAGTGGGCAGGGAGGGAAGCCTAGAGAGTCTCTGCCTTGTGCCAAAGGTCATGGAGACTGTCTTCTTGGTGTTGAGGAACAATTGCTGGTTTACAAACCAGAGCTGGACCTTGTTGAAGTCATGCTGCAAGCTGGATGTAACCTCAGCTGGGCATGAGTCAAATGCATACAGGACAGTATCATCAGCGTACACGTTTATGGTGGAGGAGGGGGAGCAGACAGATGGCAGGTCATTAAGGAAGATGGAGAATAGAAGGGGACCAAGCACGGAGCCCTGAGGGATGCCAGTGCAAATCAGGAGGGGTGGTGAGATGGCATCTCCGATCTTAACTGATTGGGTTCTACCAGTATGGTATACCTTAAACCAGTTAGTGGCAGAAGGGGTTAGACCAGTAGATGAGAGGGAACCAAGGAGACGGGAGTGGGAAACAGTGTCAAAAGCCTTGGCAAGGTTGACAAATATAGCTGAGGTGATTTGGCCATTGTCCATCCCGGAGAGGATGGAGTCAGTAAACTGAAGTAGGGAGGTGGTGGTAGAGTTTTCTTGAAACCAGATTGGAATGGGGTGAAGAAGGAGGTATCAGATAGAAAGGAGGTGAGTTGAGAGAGACCTAGATGTTCTTGTAGTTTGGCTAGGGTAGGGAGTAGCAAGATGGGGCGATAGTTGCCAGGGGATGAAGGGTCTCTACCTTTAGGTAGGAGGAGGACTACTGCATGCTTCCATGTGGAAGGGACATCGGAGGTTGAGAAGGAGAGATTTAAGATTAAGGAGAGGGGGTAGACAATGGCCGGGGCTGAGAAAGAGAGGAGTTTAGGGTCAAGGTCATCTGGGGAAGATCCTTTTGAAGGGTTGATGGCGAGTAGGGCATTTAGAGTATCTGTGGGGGAGATAGAAGAGAAGAGAATGAGAAGAAGTGGTGCGGGGAAATAGGAAGTGTAGAGTTTTTATAGGGGGAAGAATAGAGGGGCAGCTGTGACATTTATGTGGGAGGGGTAATAAGGGAGGGACTTCAGCAGTTCGGTTGCACATGAGGTATAATAGGAGTTACATTCTGCAGCTATGACATGGGAGTTAGCTATAAGATTGCCATTTACCTTTAGCACTGGGAAAGGGGGGGGCGGGACTGATGGGTAAAGAGGGCATGAACCACCTTCCAGAACTTGGAAGAGGAATTTATGTTAGTGAGGAAAGCATTTTTGAAGTAATCGGACTTGGCTAGTTTTGTTGCCCTGGTACAGGCGTTTTGGAGCTTACGGTGGTCCTGGCCCTAAGACAGGCTAAGAGTTCTGGAGTAATCCACTGTAGGTGGTTACCCCTAACCCTGGTTAGTTTGCAAATTGGGACGCCTTTGCCCCCTCAAAGAATATTTCTTTGAAGTAGGCTACAGCCTTATCAACTGAGAGGGAGGAAACTAGGAAACCAGTCAGACAGAGAGAGGTTGTGCAGGAGACGTTCAAGGTCTAGGGATTTGAAGGAGCGAAGTTACAAGGTTTTATGAGGAGATTTTGGTCTGTGGATTTTCCTGACAATGAACATTGGGTTGTGGTCACTGAGAGCATCTGGGAGAATGCCAGAGCTAATTACTCTGTGGGGGTGGGTGGTAAGAGCCCAGTCGATCAGGGAGTGATTTTGTGTTTTATGGTTAGGACGGGTGGGTTCAGAGATCAATTGCGAGAGGTTCAGGACTCCAAGATCATTACATATTTGGATGTCTTGGGAGACAGCCAGTTTAAGTTAAGGTCACCTAAGATGTATTGTTCATCAGAGTGAGAAAGGGCTGCTATGGAGGTTATGAGGTCGAGGGCAATAGATGGCTGGAAATTTGGGCGACAGTAAATGCAGACTGTAAAGATGGGGATGGTGGAGGGCAGAGTTAAATGAATAGCCAGTGCATCATTGGATTCTGGGCTAGTGGATGAATAAATAATAGAATATTGCAGGGAGGTTAGAACGTACATGGTGATACCACCACTTCTACCTGCTCGATCTTGCCTCAGGAGGGAGTAGCCAGGAATGGAGACAGAGAGATCTGGGATCATGCTCTTTAGCCAAGTTTCTGTGATGATCAGTATGTCAGGTTTTAGAGTGGCCACCATGGTTTGTAAAAGGTTGATTTTTTGCAACAAACTACGTATATTTAGATGAAGGATCGTGAAACCCTTCGGGAGGACAGAAGGGGCCACGGTAGATAATTTATTTATTTATTGAGGAAATCAGAAATACCTTTGAGTCAAAGACTTGTTTACAAAGGTTCCACGTCACAGAAATACAGTACAGACAGACTTTACATAACAATTCAAATGGAATCAGAGTTCAGCAATGAATACCATGAAACAGTGAAGGCTAACAAATGGAGCATTTAGGGCATAAGACACAGATGGACCAGGGTTGGGGTGGATATCTCCGCATGAGAGCAAGAGTAGAGCTAAGATGAGGAAGTGAAGCTTGGGGCATTTAGAGTTAGATGTTGAGGAACCAGTGAAACTAGCAGGGTAGTGCGCATGACAGTAGGTGGAGCAGGAGATGAAGAGCAGCAAAGAAGGGTGGGACAGTTAGGAATGAAGCACGTGGGATAGAGGGAGAATATGACCATAGTTCAAAGGGTGGGGAGGGAGTGATAGCGAAGATGTGAGAAGGGGACTGGAGATAGGAGGTTGTAGAAGGCGAGTTATTTGGCATTTGCGAGTAGAGACAAATCGGAGGGGTTAGGGAAAGTACTAGGAGTAGAGAAGGGGAAGAGAGGAGAGAAGGAGTTTCATGTTGCAGGGCATGATATGTGTAATAACAAAAAAAAGATGGGAGGAGCAAGGCGAGGGGTGCTAGGTCTAATTGTCTTTATTTAACAGATGCTTAAAGAGAGCAAAGGAGAGGTATCTATATGAACAACAGGCACGGATCGCTTTAGATAAAGATTGTGTCCCTCTAGTGTCAGTACAGTATAGCTTGCTAATGGGAAACAAATAAATAGAGGCAGTAGTTACAGCTGAAAGCAGAACTAGATAGAAGGAGAGCAGTCAGTCCAATCAGTCAGCAGAGACAAGGTTTTAGTGTCCAATAAAGAGATGTCTTCTGCCAGAGCACACCAATCAATTGTGCAGCTTAGGATCTGAGCACGCAGTTGAAGCGGTTACCTGGAAATACTTCGGGGCAGGCGGGCAGAGGTGGTGACTATGGCCAGCCAGTAGGAATGCCAGGCCATAGTCGTAGCAGTGATGCCCACTCAGGGCAGTCCTGGAAAGTCTCTGGGGCAGGCGGGCAGAGATGGTGACTGTGGCTGGCCGGTAGGAACACCGGGGCCACAGTCATAGCAACGATGTCCGCTCAGGGCAGTCCTGAATAGACTTTGGGTCAGGCAGCAGAGATGGTGATTGTGGCTGGCTGGTAGGAACACCGAGGCTACAGTTGTAGCAGTGATGCCCGCTCAGGGAAGTCGGCTGAAAGCAGAGCTAGATAAAAGGAGAGAAGTCAGTCCAATCAGTCAGTAGAGACAAGGTTTTAGTGTTCAGTGACAGGCCGTCTTCTGCTGGAGCGCACCAATCAATAATATCAGCTGTTACTTCGAAAGATGCTAGTGGTATTCCATCAAGGAGAACCACGTTTGTTATTCTGGTTTTAATTACATTTGTTGACCATTATAAACCAGATAGTCACTATAGAGTAGCGTTGTTTTCAACTGGGCCCCAGTTGACAGGACAGTGTATGCAACAATATATCAGATTCAAATGCTACTTATCTCAGTGATACAGGTAAGCCCCAGACAAAAGCAAAGTGGAATGACACAGGCCAGTAATTTATAAGCATATTTCATGTTTTATTTATTTATTTTATTTAGTTAAAACATATTTTACTAGGCAGAGAGCTTGTTTCCAGTTACGACTGGGGTGGGTGGGGTGGGGGATAAAGGGTATAGTTACAAGAGGAAACAAAACAGAAACCTACAATTCCAATGCAAAAAACAAATGATACCATACTAGGTAGAGATCAGAGTGAAAACCTCTTAAGGGTACAATACAATGTACATACAGTTTCAAAGTTCATACAATTCACAGGGAAAGATTCAGATGGTAAAAATTAAGGCAGTGTGAACCTCCCAAAGTTCAACAGGGCAAACTTTGGCGGTCGAACACCCTGTAAAGTTCACCAAATGGTGGACTAGTTCATCTTAGTTCGCCACCCGTGGCCACCTTGCACACACCATGCACCTTCCAGCATGCAGGGCATGCTAATGAGGGCTACCAACTCTGCCATTAGTTGGTAGCCCTCATTAATATACACCATGCAACAGAAGCCACCTGGTGTACATGAGGTGGCAGTAGGAAGCTCAGTGATGTGGTGCGTGTGTTTCAAATTCAAAGACAAGTAGACAAATTACTCAATTATGTTTTCACTGACCAAAGGGAAGTTGCAGCAGGGAGCATCAAGGAGGAAGGTGAGGGTGTGATGGGGCCGGGGGCCAGTAGTTATTTGCAAGCAACAGCGGTCTAGTGGTGATACAGGGAGGGGAGGAGGAGGGGAGAACTGTAGGGGAGATGCGCTGTGGTTTCCAGGGTGGGGGATGGGTTGATTTCTGTGTATAGAAACTCCAAAGAGTGCAATTCCACTGGCCATTCTTGACCATTTGTAAAGTCTGGAAATGTGTGAAAAGTAATAAAAACTTATATAAAAATGTAACCCTTCTACAAATGGGGTTCCCGAAAAGTCTTCCTTGAGCTTGCTTAAATGCTCACTGCCAGGCTGGTGTCCTGCGTTTTATCAGTTTAATTGTATTGCCAGAGAGTGCCTGTATAGCCTCTGTGTACTGTGTCTTTAAGAGCTGCCTGGATTACAGTCATAATTAATCTGAGAGGGAGCTCTGTTAGAAGATGTACTTGTTTGCTGGTCATTTGTTAGAGTAGTAATAATATTGCAGTTTGTTCTAACCTGCCTTCTTTGCAGCATGGACAGTTCTGTTTGTTTCCATCATCTTGGTCCTGGACTGTCAGAATGGGCCAATCAGTATGTAACCCCTAGATGGCGCTATCCCAGGGGCTACTACCCCTGCCTGATTTGCCACTAACAGGTTGAGGGGCCTGAATCCAATGGCGGGTGCCTCCACCCAGAGGTCAGGGTTTGCAATAGTTAAACTTACTTGGTCACAGCCCTCTGGGACACTGCAACCCCTCTTTCTTCCCACTAGTGGCCCACACAATATATCAGAATTACCTTCACAGTATACACTTACCCCCAGGGCTGGTTCAGGCACTGGGACCTCCTGTAAAATAAGATACAGTGCAACAATCACAGTACAATACTTTAACATAGACAAATACCTCAGGCAGTATAACTTTGCTGAAACAAGCAGCTCGGATTTATTTAGGGGGAATATAACAAGGACAGGGGGAAATCAGGTTAATTAGCTTATCACTTTACTCATCTACCTGTGAGCTTCTGTGCAGGCCTATCCTACCAGTTACTGTCCCTGGGTACCCAAGCCTAGTGGCTAGTCCAAACCGTGGCAGCTGGTAGGGGCCCTTTCCCACAGAGAAAAGAAAAATTAGTTTAAACAGTCAGCAGTACAGTGATTCCATTTGGATTCAATGTGGCAATTCAACAGGGAGCGACCCTGAATTAGTACTCACGACCTCCAAACAAGATAGGGTCCTGCAATGTCAGCAGGGCTACTCTTGAGCTCCACGAGACTCCTCACACATTTATATGGCAAACTGCAACAGGCAAAAGTCCTTTAATGGCAGCAGGATTCACTTGAGCTAACCAAGCCTCCTCACACATTTATATGGTGAACAGTAACAGGCAAAAGTCCTTTAATGGCAGCAGGATTCACTTGAGGTACACAAGCCTCTTCACACATTTATATGGTAAAACAGAAAGTACTATACTAGGCAGGCTGCTTCTCTATCCCGATCGCAATTACTGCACAATACCCGGGAGAACACACAGCAGATTCAGTTCCTGACAGACCGAAGTAATTCAGCAATTTCTCCAGTCTTCTACAGGGTGAGCCTGGTTTCTACTCTTCAGATATCCTTTGATTCTCTTCACAGGATGGATTCAGTCCTAACAAGCAGTTACACAAGCTGCAGACCGGAACTCTGGGCCTTACACACGTTTCCCGACTAAAACTGCACACTGAAAAACACAGGGCTCCTTCCTTCTTCACTGCCAGAGCTCAACTGAAACTCCAACAGACAAAACGGGCACTTCCTTTGAGTTCCTCCCAGTTCTTGACTGGATTGGCTGTCACTCACAATAGACTGCTCCTGTTGGTCCAAAAGGCGACAGTCTAAACTACATCTCCCAGAGTCACTGCCCATACAATCCTCTTGTGGCTGGCTCAGATTATGAGTCCAAGTTCTGATTCGTCCAAGGCACCATTTTAGAGCTACCTTACCCCACACTGATTGGTCCAGTTCAGCAGTTCAAAACCAGAATGGGAACTAGGCAGACACAGTTCTGACTGCAAAGAAAGCAGGTTAGACAAACTGTAATTTCATTATTACTCTAAATGGTTTCTGGCAAACAGTTACATCTTTCAGATAGGTTCCTTTGCACCCTAGTGACTGCAAAATGGAGTGAATTGGCAGCAGCTCGAGTGGTACTCAATCAAAAACACACAGTCCCCCATACAAACTAATTATGTCTGCAAGCAGACAGCTCTTAAAGAGACAGTACCAGAGGTTCTAAAAACACTCACTGATAAATGGCTTAAACGCCAAACACCATTCAGGCTTGGAGCATTCAAGCAAGCTCCTGGAAGTCTTTTGGGAACCCCATTTGCAGGGGGGTTACAAGTACATTTGGGACTCTAAAATGGAACCTGCCTACAGGGGCTTGGTAGGGCCAAAACTTGTAGGATTGTAGTTTTGGGCTTTTGGCGCCTAAAATAACCTGGAGGGGGAGCCTTTGTTGTGACTGACAGACAGATCAGCCAACTGAACCTTTTGGATCTTGGGGAAAGTCCCACACTGCTTGCAGTTTCAGTTAGATCTAAATTGAGAAGTGAAGAAGTAACAGCTCAAGATAGTTCGAGCAGCAATCCATAGTGGATTCGCGCGGGAGAACTGTGAAAAGGCCTGAGTTTGGCCTGCGTGCCTGCCTGCTGTCCCTGAGAGGGAACTTGTGCTTTTTTTGGACTTAATCCGAATTTGGAGAGCGAATTAAGCCACTGAATTGTGACCTGGCTTTAACCTGAAGAAGACCGAAGATTTGCTGAATGCGATCAGCCTGTCAGGACTTCCATCTACTGTGAACTCCCGGATTGTGCAGAGATTCTGTAATTGAGATTGGAGAGCCATTTGCCTGGTACAGTGGAATTTCCTTACATGTGAATGTGCTGTGTGCTTATAGTGGGTCGTGATTAGGTTCCCCACTTTGTGTCTGAACTATGTTTTGCTTGCTGGAGGCTGTATCCAGCTCCACAGACTGAATCCATATCCATTTCCATTTGACTGGGCCCTGCTACACTGGCTCAGCCAGAATACCTGCTACGCAGAGAAAGTCATCAACGAGAGACCAGCCTGGGGAACAGCCCCATGCTCAGCGCCTTGAACAGGGACAACGCCTCGGTGATTTGTGTGGGCCCTGCTTCTCTGGGCACTCTAACTCAACAGCCTGCAGTCTCAGTTTCATCCTGCCCGTGTCCAGTATTGGGTATTGTGAGTAAACATCAGGGTAGCTCCCTGCAACAACAGCTAAATCTAAAACTGTTGTCATCTGATTGTCTTGTTGCTTTTTCTTTCACGAACTGAGCCCTCCGGTTCCGGATTACAAATAGTGTGTGTTGTGCATGTTGTTTTCTTCCATCACAGGGCCCCAACCAGCTGCAACGTTCCTGGCTAGCCCACCATTTTCCTACGTGGGTACCCAGAGTGTGCGACTGTGTAGGGACTCTGAACTGCATGCATAACTGTGATTAATATCGCTTTTCAGCAAATCAACCTGATTACGCCCCTCCCTTGTTCAAGTCCCCTGAATAAATCAGATTTAACTTTGTTTGCATTTAACCTGACTGTGGTTCCAGTTTGTGCCAAAAGTATTGTACTGTTGCTATTTGCTGTACTTAACCTTGTTTTACAGGGGGTCCCTAGGGTCAAGCTAGAGGAACCAGCCCTGGTGGTAAGAGCAAACAGTGTGGGTAATTGCCTGGTGAATAAGGGTCATTGTGAAAGTAATTATTGTATATTGTTCAGGCCTCTAGAAGGGAAAGAGGGGGGTTACAGTGTCCCGGAGAGCTGTGCCCAGGTTATCTTGACCACTAACAACCCTGACCTCCGGGTGGAGGCACCCGTTTCATTACCCAGGCCCCTTAACCTGCTACCAGCCAAGCAGGCAGGGGTAGTAGCCCTTGGGATAGTGCCATAGGGGTTAAACAAAAAAAAAAGAAATTCAGTAAGAATGCTTTGCAAAATCTGATTTGGTACATGAGAATGGCTGTGGTTTCTGGGGAGGGGGGGGATTTCTGTGTATAGAAATGATGCTTTGCAAAACATGATATGATCGGGGAGCATGGTTGTGGTTTCCAGAGGAAGAAATCTTCCCCTTGTCACTCTTCACCATTCATTACTGCTGGGTGTAAGCCAGAGGCGTGCACCTGCATGGGAGCCCTTTTTTTTGGGGGGGGGGGAGTTGGCACCGATAGCGCCGCCCATGCGGCCGACACATTGCCTGGCACATGAGGGTTGGCTGTTTGGTGCCGCAGACTCCTCCTCCACCCCAGTTCTGTTTCTCCCACCGTCAAGGTCACACCTGCTGCGTGAGTTCCAGAAGTTTACCACTGCATCTCTAGGTCTTCGCCAGTTCAATGTCATTCCTGCTACAGTATTTCTGTCTCCATCCCAGCTCTGAATATCACCCAACGCCGCTGGAAACCAGTAAGCCCGTTCCTTTTATTTTTTACCGACGACACTGGGTCCTTTTTCTGTGAGTTTTGTTACCCAAATCCCTAAATAAATAATAAATAAAAATAATTTCATTCACATCATGCTGGTTCGGGGGCTAAGACAATCCAAAGCAGGCCATGCCCCCATGCATCGGTGCCCCTGTAGCCGCCATTTTTCAATGACGGACTGACATGATGTTTGTCTCCATTGCCTGGGTCCCAACCACGATATGGACAACTGCAATGCCTGTTTCTCCATGGACCGCTGCATTCTTGAGATCCGCAGGGCCCTGACGACTTTCGGAGGAAGGCGTTGTTTTATGGATGCCATGGCAAGATCTCTTAACCCTGCCTCCAGGTCCCCTCCTGGGTCTCTACGGCCCAGTGAGGAAGAAACCTCATTGGATTGCAGCCTTGCCGTCGAGGAGGTTTCTTCTGTGGCGCCAGAGGAATGTCTCAGTTCCCAAGGAGCTGAGTCAAGAGCACCACTATGGCTGTCACCTCCTTGGAGGTGCAGGCTCCTCTATGTTGCAGCCCATGGCTGCTGAGCCCAGCACCAATGGACCCTCGGCACTGCCTACCAGCGCCACTTCAGATTCTGGCACCATTCATGGTGCTGGTGATCAAGGCAGTGCCACGGGGGTGCCATGTCCCGCAGTGGCGCCATTCATGGTGCCGTTCATAGGAGAGCTCCCGGGGTCACTAGTCTGGTGGTATGTTTGGTCTTCTCTTCTTCGGAGGCAGATGACTCGCTGGCCAATCTAGACTGGTGCCCCGACTCCTCGAAGTCAGGGTGTCCTCTTGGATGCAGCACATGGTGGCCCAGTGTTTGCCTCCTAAGCTTCCTGGCATCTGTGATCTCTATGACCCCTCATGCCAACTTCGGCGTTAGAGGTGCTGTGGTGGATAGCAGCTTTGGGAAGCCTGGTGTGGTGGTCTCGAGCTCGGGGGAGGGGCTGGGGCAGCTGCCATCTCTGGTGCTGCTGTGGCCTCCTTGGTGGGGAACAGGGACCTCCTCTTCTGTGGTCTTCCGCAGGGGGGCCTGCGAGACTGGGGGACTCCTTAGCACTGTGTTTGAGGAAGAGGGTGGCCTTGGATTCCAAGGGGTTGAGAGGCTGTGGTGAGGTGTGGAGGCCTTCTTCCACTACCTTGCAGAGGGGTGAGGAGGAGCCGCAGTGCTGAGCCCCTCTTCTCCTCCTCTGAGACTTCAGGGGCACCCTTAGTGGGCAGCGCTGAGGGTTGCCCTTCTGGAACCATACAACCTCAGTCGCACCACAGGGGAGATTCTCCCTCAGGGCTCAGCCAGGATTTGTTCTCACATTTGCAGCATCCATTGACTGGATTGACCCCCAGATCCCCGCAAGTGGGAGGATCATTTGTGGGATCTCAGAGCCCTGACAGATGCTGAGCACTTTCGGTGAGGTGCCCTTCTCCAATTCCTCTGCAGACACCTCCCTCTCTCCCAAGCCATGTGGGCATTAAGGGGCCTTTAACCTGGGAGATGTTCAGGGCCTCTGTGGTGGCCTTCCCTAGGTATATTAGAGCCATTAACAAGCAGGGCTTTTGCCTGTCTTCCCCGCCGCAGGAGGACTCCAAACATCCGAGCTCCTCGGCTTCCTCATCTGACGAAGAGGAACGTTCTGTCCACCTTTCCTCTGACGCTGATTTCACCGAATATCAGTGAATCCTCTTGAGGTTAGTTCAGGAGCTCCACATTTCCCATATGGTAAGACGCAATACCAAGCAGGAGATGTGCTCTTTTCTGAGCGAATTTGGTGCCAACCACATAGTGGTGCCTTCCTGGCCTGTTGTCTTCCAGGAAGCGTTGATCCGTACCTGGCAGTCACCAGTCGCCTCATCCCCAGCCCCAGTGGACTGCAGGAGGACGTATTGCACTCCCTAGGAGTCTCTTGGTTCTCTGCCTCACCCACCTTCAGGGCTGATGGCTTTGGATACTCCTTCTGGGCTTCAACACCCAGCACATGACTGACCACCGGATCCAGATTCCGCGGAGTTCATCCGGTGGGGAAGAAGAGTTTTCTCTTCAGCTCATGTGTTACTCTGCATCAGCTCACATCAGGCTCACCATGCTGCCTACAACAGGCACCTATGGTTGATGCTGGTGCAGGTTTTAGCATCCTTGCCTGATTCGGAGGAATCTAGGCAAGCCTTTGCCCTCTCTGCACAGGGTCTGGAGCTTGTAAGGCACCAAGCAAGGGCTTCTTACAATGTCAGTGAGGTGGCTACCAGACTGGCAGGGACAGCGATCTGCATCAGGTAGATGGCACAGATTCGCCTGTCTAGATTGTCACCTATTGCCCAGCATAGGGTGATTTCCTCCACTTTCTGGGGGACCCGTCTGTTCTTCTGCAGGGTGAGGAGGAATCTTCAGGGGCGTCTTTCATGCCCCCAGCCATGGGGGACACCTCCTTGGCCAGACCAGCCTTAGGCCATGTTGACCTAGAATGACAGTAGGGTCTCTCCCTCCTGCAGGAGGCTGAGGGAATCTGTTCCCTCAGGGCAACGGCAGGTTCTGTCTGGGGAGCTTGGTACTCACCCAACAGTAATAAATGGTCAAGACTGACAAGGGGAAGATATGAAAATTACATACCTACCGTAATTCTTAATCTTTTCTTGTATCTTCACCATTCATTACTGATTCCTGCCCACCTTCCCCTCTTGGGCCTCAGCTCCTGGGCACCGCCTCCACCCTACTCGCCCTCCTCCTCTTTGAAGCCAGTTGGGGGCAGATTCCTTTTGGTACCTCAGGGCCCTCTGTTTCCTTCTCCGAAAGTTACAGAGCACCCATTCTAGGAGGGTGGTGAGTAGGGTCTTCACCCTGGCCTCGGAGGGAACTCCCTGGGATTCTCAGTGGGGTGCACTGTGGTATCCCCTATATTTGGCACAGATCTTGATCCATTTTGTTTTCATCTTCTTGAAGTGGGGACTTCATCAGTGCATCTCGTGAGAGGATCCATAGGAATAATCCTTCCCCTCTACTTTTAGAGTTCATTCTGGACAGAGTCCTCTCCTGTTTAAGAGTTTTTTTCCCCCTTGACTAAGCTGTCAAGTGATAAACTGTAGAGGGCCATGCTCTAGGACTTTCATCCCATATGTGGGTTTAGGGGTGGGGAGAGGGGGCTGACTCCACCATGCTTATATTCTCCAAGACCATATCAAATTCTCTTGTACTGGACCTTCATTCAGTGGTGCCTGAAGCTGATGGGATCCTTGCTCCAGTATCTTCATACCCTTCAGGTTTTTGAGGCTAAAGTAAGCCAATGGTTTTCCAACTCAGCATGGCAGACGCCCTCCTTCTTCCCCTACATATGTTGTATCTTTCTCTTCTCTCGCTCTCTCTTTTCTCCTTTTCCTGTGCTGCCGCCCAAGAGTTGGGGCCCTTAGCCACTTTGGGAAAAAGTCCAATCCCTCTGTCCTCTGGCCAGCTTATCCCTTTTTCAGGTTATATCCTTTCCTTTTCCTATCTCTCGGCTCTCTTGCCTCACCTTAGTTTTCTCTATCCCTCTTTTTTTCCTCTCTCCTCTCTGGCAGGACAGAACTGGGATGGAGGATGAGTCTGTGGTGCCTAACAGCCAACCCTCGTGCGCCACGCAATGCGTCAGCCTCATGGGCAGCACCGTCTGCGCTGACTCCTCCCCCCCAAAAAAAGCTCCCATGCAGGTGCGTGCCTCTGGCTTACACCCAGCAGTAATGAATGGTGAAGATACAAGAGAAGATCAAAAATTACGGTAGGTACGTCATTTTCATTTTCTGTGTATAAAATGTATACAAAGGATGCTTTGTTAAATGTGACTGTGCGGCAGTGAGCAGAGCATCAGGCTATAGGGGCAGCTTTCTGTCAGTGCCTGTCAGAGACATTTTCAGGCTGCAGGCTGTGCCATGGGGATGGGTGCGAACTGCGGTCCATGGTGTGACTGGTTTGCCTGGTCCACCCCATTCAGAACATGATGAACCAGTTAAACCAAAAGTCTGCCTGTCTCCCCTAAAGGTTTGCCATGGTCCAAAAGAATTGCACACCAGAAGTTAGAGGTGTTTGATTCTTTTGTAGAACTGAACTTGCAGCTCTAGTAAAAATCTAAGTAGGCATCAAGTCAGAATCACTGCAGACCCTCAAGTAGGGCACAGAATTGGGCAGCAGAAGTAGTACTGGAGTTGCTGCAGCAAGGCACTAAAAGAAAGAGTCAGATTGTTAGTCTACAGGGACTCCGTTAGTTGCAAATTCCAGTGCAACAGTGCTGTCATCTCTCCAGACCTCCTCCAGGAGTGGACTGTAGGAGCCTCGGGCGGGGGGGGGTGGCTAAGGCACAGAAAGGGGATGAGTCTGACAGCAAGAGCAGGTCAATGGGGATTTGAAGTAAGACTTGATCAGGGCCTTGCTTCACTTCAGGAAGGGAGGGGCAGTTGTTCAGATGTTGGGAAGCCTGTAGCTACTGGAGGCTTGACCTAGATTGTGTTTGTACTGAAGGGCATGGAGCCGACAACTTGCCTCAGATCTGAGCGAGTAGGCAGGGTTAGCTGAGGGAGAGAATGTCAGATAGGTATATAGGTAGCTTGCCAATCCAGTAATTTGCTTCCACGAGAGCAGTGTGCATCATCCGTCTCTCATGAGGAGGATCCAGCCCAGCCCTGGGGGTTGGGAGCCCAGAGCAAACCTGCACAGCGCATTGAACAGAGTGCTAATCTTATCAAGGGAGGTGGCATTAGCAGTTGAGTATACTATGTCCCCACAGTCTAAAAGGGAAGGATTGATTGGTCCACAACCTGTTTCCTAATTTTTAGTTGGAGACAGTTCATATAGGGCACCAAGCTTAGTGAAGGACTTTTTTTATTTTTACTTTATTTTATTTTTATTGAGATCTTGGATAATACCCTTGAGCGGATGCTCGTTGATAGGTTCCACATCAGATACATTAGACATCAAGGTACAAAACTGCAGACAGATATACAAATACTGAGAAAATATACATGAAGGTTACAGAAATTCAGACATAAAACACTAGGTATGCTGAGGCATTATACAATGTATGCCCACGTTAAGAAGATAAGCAGATAGGATTGGGAAGGATACATTAGGAGTGGGAGGGTAGATGAGCTGAGCACAAAGGCCAGGGAGGGAGGAGGGTAGGGAGAGGTCGGGGGCGCAAGGGGCAGAGCCAGGGAGAGGCAGGAAGGTGGGCGAAGTGCTACAGTTTGACTATCCAGTCATGACAGAGGCAAAGATAAGTGCTAGAGGCAGATTATTACTGTGCGCAGAGCCTTTGCTTGGGCACATGCAGTTACTCATATCAATGAGGTGCTGACGCAGTCTATGTTTAAAAGAACCAATCGTTGTCTACGAAATGTCAGGGGCAGTCGTCTACCAGAGGTGCACGGTGTGAGAACGCACACTGTGCCATAGTAGTGCAGCATCTGGGCACTTGGAAAATTTGAGTGACTGAGTTTCTGGTTTGTCTGGTATTCATAGGCAGTGACAGCAGGTTCTGCACCTCTGTTTGAAGCAGATTTAATGCGACTCATTCAGTTAAAGCCAGCCAGCCCAGGCATAAAGTTCACAGGTGTGTGTGAGTCTTGGTGCATTTGTGAGTAGGTGGCATGCTTTGTTTAAGGCAACTAAGATCCGTTGGAGTACCGTGTCGGTAGCAGAACCATATATGGCCAGGATAGTCTATGGGGGAGACAACCGAGTTGCTGATTGCCAGGTTTAATGCTTCATGGGTTAGACAATGCCTGTGGCGGTAGAGGATCCCGATTCTGGTATTAATAGCTCTTGCAGTGATATCGATATGCTGAGAGAAGGACAGGGAGGAGTCTGTTGTAACCCCCATGTATTTGAAATGTGGGAGGAGCTCCAGTGTGTCACCGCTGTCATTCCTTATTGCCAGGGGGTAGCTTTGTAGCTTGTTTTGGGCTGTGGAATAGAGCATGGTCTTTGTTTTTTTATAGTTCATGACCAGCCTTTGCTGTTTAAACCACTTTTCCACAGATGCAAAGCCATTTTGGAGAACAGTTTCAAGGAGTTCAGGGCGCAGGTTGCTGGTAAAAATCACTGCATCATCAGCATATAGGAGCATGTGGCAATGGCAGGAGGCCAAGAGATTATTTAAGAAAACACTGAACAGCAACGGTTCCAGAATGGACCCTTGCAGTACACCAGATCTGACAGGTCGGCTGTCTGATAGGACTTCCCCAATCCTGACTTGCTAGGAGCGGCCGCTCAAGTAACTGCTAAACCAGTTCACAGTTTCAGGTGAGAGTCCAATATCAGAAAGATGCTCGAGGAAGAGTGTATGATGAACTGTATCAAATGCTTTTGATAGGTCAGTGAAGGCTGCCCCTACAAGGTGGCCTTGGTCTAAGGCGTTATGGATGAATTCAGTAAATCTGAGTAGGGCCATGATGGTACTGTGGCTGCCCCAGAACCTGTGTTGATCTAGGCATAGGAGTTGATATTGATTAAAGTATTCCACCATCTGGTCAGTCACAATACGCTCAAGAGCCTTGAAGAGCGGTGGGAGTATGGAAATCGGTCTGTAGTTATCATGTAAGGACCTGTCCCCACTTTTGTGTATGGGGGTTACTGTAGCAGAACTCCATTTTTGGGGGAATTAGGAGTGGAAGAGGTATAGTTTAAGTATTCTGGTTAGTAGTCCAACTATTTCATTCAGTGCCAAGTGAACAAATTTGAGGTCCAAGGAGTCCATACTCCACCTAGATTTTCCGAGAACCTTTTCAAGGTATTTCCTAGCATTTGCTTCAGAGACCATTTTGAAGCAGAATAGTGGCTGATTAAGTGGTAGTGCAGGTGACCTCGTATTGTCCCTTGGGTTGGGAGTATTGAAGAAGTCCCTGGGGAGCACACTACTGAAGTCAGTCAAAGCATGATTCAGCGAGTTGGCAATAAGCAGAGGGTCCAAGGTTGGAACCTCCTCAACCTGGAAGACTTGGCTACTCAACCTGGGAGATGTTCTTGGAGTAATCAAGCTGTTGATGCAAGTGAAGTCCAAGATTCTTGCAGCTGGTAACTGAACCGAGACAGGCCTCATCCAGGGCCATCAAGAAATGAAGGGTAATGAGTACCAATGGATGTAGTCTGGGCAACAAGCTCCCTGAACTGGTGGCCTTGATGGAAGAGAGGGATGCCTGGATATCGTGGCAGTCACAGAAACATGGTACACAGAGAACCATGACTGGGATGTTAACATACCAGAGTACACAACCGACAGGAGAGACAGGGAGGGTAGAAGAGGGGAGGAGTAGCTCTCTATGTAAGGGAAGGGATAAAAGCAACAGAACAAAAGAGTAAACAGGGAGGAGAGGAGGCACTGTGGGTTACCTTAGAGACTGGAAATGGCACCACAATCCGCACCAGGGTTGTATACAGACCCCCATCTCAGGGGGAGGGAATGGACAAGGATATAATAGAAGGCATCCTTAGGATGGCAGAGAAAGGGGAGATACTGTTGATGGGGGACCTGCATATGCCAGATGTTAACTGAGCACCTTTGCTGCAGCTACATCCAAGAGCAGGGCCATTCTCAATGCCCTACAGGGGGCCTGCCTCAGACAGCTAGTATTGGAACCCACTCAGGAGGGAGCAATCTTAGACCTTGTACTCTCATATGGGGACAGTGAGAGGTTCTCAGATCTCGAAATGGGTAGCCATCTGAGAACAAGTGACCACCAAACGGTGTGGTTCACGATAAACTCAGCTGCAGAGTCAAGCCATACAAAAGTGAGGGTACTGGACTTCAGGAGGACTGACTTTAGCAAGATGGGAGAGTGCCTTAGAAAAGCACTAGCAAACAGGCAAGAAGGAGGGGTGGAGCAACAATGGAGAAACATCAAAACTGCCATCACAGAGGCAACAAGCCTTTATGTGAAGCAAATAAACATATCAAAATGAAAGAAAAGGCCATTACGGTTCTCAAAAGAGATGGCAGGGAAGGTTAGGGACAAAAAGATAGCATTTAGGAAGTATAAGGAAACACAGAAGGAGTAGAACAGAGAACTGTACCGAAGGAAGCAGGGAAGGCAGTCAGAATAGCAAAGGCCCAAACTGAGGTAAATATAGCCAACTTGGTTAAGAAGGGTGGATAAAACCTTTTATAGGTACATTAGGGAGTGTAGAAAGACAAAGGGAGAGATAGTGAGGCTCAATAGAATGGACGGTGGGTGGGCAGAGAGGGACAGTGAAAAAGCAGGGATACTGAACGAATACTTCTGCTCAGTATTCACAAAAGTGAGGTGGGGGAGGTACCTAATCCAATTAACAGAAGCACTCTGGATAGGGGGGTCAATCCCAGTCCTTTCACAGAAGAAAAGGTTCTGAAAGAACTCCTAAAACTGAAGGTGGACAAAGCAATGGGGCCTGATGGGATTCACCCCAGAATTCTAAAATAATTAAGGGGAGAACTAGTGACACCACTGACTACCCTTTTTAACAAATCATGGGAGGATGGTGTGGTACCTGAGGACTGGAGGAGGGCAGATGTGATTCCCCTTCACAAAAGTGGGAGCAAGACAGAGGCAGGAAACTACAGACCTGTCAGTTTGACCTCTGTGGTAGGGAAAGTGATGGCATCACTTCTGAAGGAAAGAATTGTTGATTACCTAGAGGCCAGTGGGGCACAGGACCCAAGGCAGCATGGGTTCACAGCAAGAAGGTCATGTCAGATGAATCTAATCAATTTCTTTGACTGGGTGACCAAAGTAGTAGACGAGGGAGGGGCTGTGGACATGGCCTACCTAGAATTTAGCAAGGCATTTGACACAGTCTCACACAAAAGATTAATAAACAAATTAGCCAGCCTGGGAGTGGGTCCCATGGTGGTAGCCTGGGTAAAACATTGGCTGGACAACAGGATACAGAAGGTAATAGTAAACAGAGTCCACTCTGAAGAAAGGGGGTTACTAATGGGGTACCGCAGGGTTCAGCACTGGGTCCAGTCCTTTTTAATGTCTTTATAAGTGACATTGCAGAGGGGCTTGAAGGAAAAGTATGCCTCTTTGCAGATGACACAAAGATCTAACACGGTTGCTAAACAAGGAGGCATGGAAAGGATGAGAAGGGACTTGGCAAGGTTGGAGGAATGGTCCAAAGTTCGAATTCAATGCAGAGAAGTGCAGAATAATGCACCTGGGAAACAAAAACCCAGGGGAAGAGTACACAATTGGGGAGGAGGTAGTAACAACAACAGAAATGGAAAGGGACCTGGGGGTAATTATATCAGATGACCTTAAGGTTGGCAAGCAATGTGAAAAGGCAGTAGGGAGGGTTGGGGGGATACTGGGATGTATAGCACCAGCAGAAAACAGGAAGTTGTTATCCCTCTGTACAGACAGTTGGTGAGACCCCATCTGGAGGATTGCATCCAGTTCTGGAGACCCCATCTCAGCAAGGACATAGACAGGATGGAGGCAGTCCAGAGGAGGGCAACTAAAATGGTGCAGGGTCTGCAAGAGAAGCCATATGAGGAGAGAGACTAAAGGAGCTTAATATGTACACCCTTGAGGAAGGGAGAGAGAGGGGGGACATGATATAAACTTTTAAGTACCTCAGTGAAATCAACAAAGTCCAAGAGAGTAGCATCTTTCAGAAAAAGAGATGTGAAAGAACAAGGGGACACAGTTTGAAGATAGAGGGGGGATGGCTTAGGGGCAATGTGAGGAAGTATTTTTTCATAGAGAGCGTGGTGGACGCATGGAATGGCCTTCCTGAGGAGGTTGTGGGGTCAAAAACAGTGAGGGAATTCAAGAATGCATGGGGTTAAGGGAATGAGGGGCAGGGGAGAAGATAGGCCAACTGGTGGGGATAGGAGGATGGGGTGTGGGGGAGGACCAAAGGAGGAAAAGGGGGGGGTGGGGCTGAGGTAGCAGGTGCAGGGGTAAAGAAGACACAGAGCAAGACTGTAACCAGGAAAGGGGAGAACTTACAGGAGGGAAGCAGGAAGGAGGAGGTACAGTCATAGTCTTGGGGGACTCAGTCCTAAAGTGAGTGAGATTGGGGGAGGGTAGCACCAGGAGGGGATGCATATAGATGGAATGCATGCCCAACATGACTACAGGAGGGTGGGGCAATTCCTTCCAAAGATCATAGGGAAGTAATGGGACAAACCTCACATTGTAGTGCACCTGGGTACAAATGACCTGGCTGGGTCCACAGTCAGGGAGGTGCAAGAGAGGTTTAGGGAGTTAGGTAGTTTATGTGAGAAGACAGGGGAGTTCAGTTGCATTCTCAGAAATTCTCCCAGTACCCAGGGCTAGCACAGTCAGGAAGCAGTGGATAGAGGAGTTCAACATATGGTTGGGGTAGTAATGTCAATCTAAGGGGTATGGGCTGGTGGTGGTGGGGTGGGGAGGAACATGGGGAAGCAAGAACCTGTATGCCACAGACAGGCTACACTTAAGTAGAGAAGGCACAGTAGTCTTGACGCAGGGACTGGGGAAGTATGTAGCTACTAGGATACCGTTAAACTAGGTGGGGGTGGAGGGCGGAAGGCTGGATGATCAGCTAAGCCTCCAAGCCGAGGAGGCCAGCAGGCCTCCCCCCCCAAGCCAGTAGGGAAGAAAAGAGGGGGAATTCAAACATTGAGAAGGGGAGCAGCAGCAGAGGTCTAGAGATGGGCATTGAAAGGGGAGGGACACACTGGAGGGTGGTCTCCTTAAATGCGAGGAGCCTGGGAAACAAGACTGTGGAGCTGCAGGCACTGATGACAAAAGGGGAGGTGGACATAGCTACCATCACTGAAACATGGGCTGCCCAATACCATGACTGGGACCTAGTGGACCCAGGGTACTAATTATACTGGAAAGACAGGGATGGGGAAAGGGGAGGGGTGGTTATTTATGTAAAGGAAGGAATACTCTATAGCAGGGACAAGGGTTCAGATACAAGACACAAAGGGGAGGAGGATGAAGCTGAGAGTGGTGTATAGGCCACCATCTCAAAGCAAAGAGTCGAACAGAGAGCTAAGGGAACAGTTAAGAGAGTCTGTGCAAAGGGTCACACCATGCTAGTAGGGGACTTCAGCATGCCAGATGTTGAAGCCCAGAAGGAGTATCCAGCATGCCAGGGGTGGAGTGAAGTACCCCAGCTACCACAAATGCCAAGGAACAGGTCATCCTAGATGCTTTCCAGGACAGCTTCCTGGTACAGCTGGTAGGAGAGCCAGCCATAGGAGGAAACATACTGGACCTAGTGCTAACAAACGGCGAGGGTATACAGGAGGTGAGGGTGGAGGACCTTTAGCAGGGAGCGACCATCACACAGTGTGGTTTTCACTTAGTATGAGTAAAGTAAGGAGACATTCAACAACAGGATTAGAGTGCTTGACTTCAGGCAGGCAGACTTTGAAAGCATGAGGGTCATATTGGAGGGGCACCTCACCAGAATCCAACCTAATATGGGTGCTGACCAGAAATGGGGGATTATCATGTTTGAGCTAGCTGAGGCCACAAACTCTTGGTCAAAGCTTTAAAGAAAGAAGGCCAGGTCCAGGAGGCCAAGCTGGTTAAGCAGAGATGTGTTAGGGAGGATTAAGGAAAAAAGGGCTGCCTTTAAAAATACATGAGATCCAAAAGGGGGGAGGACCAGGAGGAGTATGTGAAGAAATTGAGAGAGGTGACCAGATCAGTCAGGGCGGACAAAGCAACAAAAGAGTTTGAGCTGGCACAGGGGATAGTAGAGGGGGAGAAGTATTTCTTCAGACACATAAGAGAGAGGAGAAGATGTAAGGATCAGATTGTTAGGATTAAGATGGACGGAGGGTGGGTAGAGAAAGGGGTGGACCAGGCAGAAGCACTCAATGAGTACTTCTGTTCTGTGTTTACTAGAGAGAGAGAGAGAGAGAGAGACTGGTGCCAATCCCACAGGGGAAGGGAGCAGAGGGTACGGGGGGGCAGAGCTTGCAGAGGGGATAATCCAAGAGGGCAGAGTGCTGGAAGGTCTGAGAACCCTGAGGGTGGACAAGGCACCAGGTCCAGACGGCATACACCCCAGAGTGCTGAAGGAGATGGCAGAGGTCCTGGCATGGTCACTGGCAGACCTGTTCAGCATCTCCCTGAGGGCTGGTTGCATTCCCCAGGACTGCAGGATGACACATGTGGTGCCCATTCATAAATGTGGGCCCAAAGATGAGCCAGGGAACTATAAGTCAGTCAGCCTCACCTCCATCGTGGGGAAGCTGATAGAGTCCATCATCAAGGAGAGGCGGGTAACATTTCTGGAGGAGAATGGTCTCCAGGATAACAGGCAGCATGGGTTTGTCTCACGCAGATCATGCCAAATGAACTTGATGGACTTCTACGACTGAGTAACAGGGGCTTGGCAGTTGATGTCCTGTACTTGGACTTCAGCAAGGCCTTTGATTCAGTGCCACATGGGAGGCAGATTAGTAAGCTGGGGGCCCTGGGGTTGGGAAACCAGATGGTGGAGTAGGTCAAAAACTGGTTGGGTGACAGGCAGCAGAGGGTTATTGTAAGGGGAGAACTCTTATCCCCAACGGCTGTGATAAGCAAGGTTCCACAGGGCTCAGTGCTGGGTCCAGTGCTGCTTGGCATATTTATTGCTGACATAGCAGATGGGGCAAGCAATAAGATTAGCCTGTTTGTGGATGACACAAAGATAGGTGCAGTGGTGGACAACAAAGAGGGCTGGCTAGAACTGCAAGAAGACCTGGATAAACTCGAACACTGGTCGGACACATGGTAGCTGGGTTTCAATGCAAAAAAGTGCAAGTTATGCACTTGGGTGCCAGAAACGACAAGTTTGGCTACAGACTGGGGGGAGTACAGTTAGCCACTACAGAAGAGGAAAAGATTCTTGGGGTACCGATCACAGGACAAATGAACCACTCAGCACAGTGCAGGAAGGCAGCAGCTAAGGCTAATCAGATGCTGGGGTGTATTGCCAGAGGTATCACGTCTAGGAGGGGGGAGATTATCTTACCACTGTACAGGTCGCTGGTCAGACCAAACCTGAAGTACTGCATGCAGTTCTGGTATCCCTACTTAAAGATATCAGGCTGCTGGAGGGAGTTCAATGCAGAGCAACCAGGATGATCACGGGAATGGAGGAAAAACCCTATAAGGATAGACTAAGGGAGCTAAATATGTACTCCCTAAAGGAAAGGAGGGATAGAGGAGATATGATTGAAACCTTCAAATATATGAGGGGGATTAACAGGACCAAAACAGAGGGAATTTTTAGGTTAAAGGGAGGCACACTAGGGGGCACAGTTTGAAACTGGAGGGGGGTAGGTTCGAGAGGTGAGAAGACACTACTTCACAGAGAGGGTGGTGGAGGCATGGAACGTGCTTCCAGAAGAAGTGGTATTGTTGAGGTCAGTGAGCAGCTTTAAGAGAGGGTGGGACAGAATCAGGGGAGGATTACTACTGGAAAGGGAGGAGTGGGGCAGCTACTGAGTAAAATCAGATAGCTGCACACTTGAGCACACTTGATAGACCTTAGGGCCTGTGTCTGCTGGCATTTTTTGTATGTTCTTATGTTGAAATTTCTGCAATATCAGAACCACACAAAACTTGAAGCTAGAGATAGCTAGCTGTAGAACAAAACTAGGTCAGAAATCCATTAGGAAAAGAGCAGTTATAAAATGTAGACCTCTTCCATTAAATGGTGCGAATAGCTGCTAAATTGGGCAGCTCAGTAAACAGTAATGGCTTGAAATTGCATTTAAATGACCTTGTTAAGTCTGACTATTTTAAGTGGTTATAGTACTGTAAAACTATTTTATATGATGAGGTATTGTCTTTGTATATCATATATTTTTCCGTTTATTGTATGTTTTACTGTAAAACGAATGGGACACCTTAGAAAATATGCACTTTTCTCTTTTAATAATTTTTTTTTTTTATCTTCCCCGTCCCAGCTTGCCCTCCTTCCCACCGGTTCTCCCAGCCCCGTCACCCTGGCTTCTCATACAGCTTACCTGTTCCTTTAATATCTCACGGCTTGTTCTCCATGGCATGGTAGTGGGGAGTCCCTCAACCTATCAGAACAGGATCCAGATTTCCAGGAAATGCTGCAGTCGCTGGGAGCACGGCTTGCAGAGGCCGGCGGTCATCCCGCTTGACTGGGAATTTTTTTGTTTTTCTCTCCATGAGAGACATGGCATGCACTGATGTCAAGACACACATGTGACATCTGACACATCTCCCCCATCTCTTTAAGCTCAGGCTGCATTTCTTTTGGCTTCCAGCAGGGGCCAGTAAAGCACCGAGCTCTTTCCCACCCTTCCCATAGAGGAGGAGAGTGGTCTCATGAATGCTCGATCCTCCCCCCCGAGGAGGAGAGCGGTCCCATGGATGCTCGATCCTCCTCCCCTGACCAGCCCTTTTACACTTCGGGCTCGCTTCCAAACCCGAGTCATCAGCATTACAAGCGGTAATGCTGCCACTGCACCAGTGGGCCAGCCCCTATTGATAAAACTGATATTTTTACTTGAATTGAGAAAGCCATGTTATAGCCAAAAGGGACTCTAGGTCCACCATGTCCACCCTCCTCCACCATAAGTAGGTGTGAATAAGTATGCTTTGCAAATGTTTACCACTTTATATTTGTAACTGGGTACTTGCTTGAGAGATCTTTTATCGAGAGTGACAATTACTAATGAATCTTGTGCTTGGAGGCTAAGAGCATACTATGGATCTTATCTGCATTCAAAATTAGCCTATTACAAAGAAGGTACCTCTGGATGTTACTGAAGTTGGCCTGCAGTGCTGACTGAATATTGAGTATGTTTTTCTAGCTAAAGTACACTGTGTCCTCTGTAAACAGATGAGTTTAAATATTGTTTAACAGGTTGTCAATGCCATTTTATTTATAAAAAAATCAAAGTGGTAATAATAGCTTTTTATTTTAAGTCATGGATGTGGAGTCTCTTTTTTATGGTTACATTTATTTTATGGATTGACTTTGCATATATTGGAACTGCATTTTGTTGAGTTAATGGGTTGTATCTATGTTTTTTTAGAACATTTATGTGTTAGGGACAGGGATCAGAAATTAATGTAGTTCAGCAGTTTTATAGACAATCACTTATTTTCTCCAGCATGATTGGGCAAGTGCAGACAGTGGAACCCATGACTAGATGGGGACACCACTTTCTATGCTGGTACACAATTGCTGAAGGAATCTTTTTTAAAGTGCTCAGGCACTTGAACCCAAGAAGTTGATGCTGAACAAAGGTCATCAACTTCAGCAGGCCCTAAAATATGCTATTGAACAAAGATTTATTCTGCAAATCTTGAATTATTATACCAAAATTGCTTTAATATTTTTCACTTATGGTGGCTGCACAGTGACATATTGAAGCAGAAAACATATTATATAAAATTGCACCTGTGATATTCGACAGAGTATAACATGATTTCACAGACAGAACTACTGTGATGTGGAAGAGTACGGCATGCCACTAATGAACACAGGATGGGTGACACTAATTTTTTTTTATTTTTTTTTCAGAATTTTAGCTGGGAAAGGCACACTGGGCCAAAGCTTGTTTCCAGTTTCAACCTAGGAAAGGATTAAGCACAGGGAGGTAGGTAGCTGCAGCAAGTAGATAAACAGCTAGTAGGTAAGGAGTAGTAGGAACCAGGATATGGTAGGTACAGGTAAAGGGGTTGAAAGGGGAAAGTAGGAGGCATCCTATCTAGGGTACGGTAACAGATAAGTTTGTTCAAGTGAGTAAGAAGTAGCAGACATCTGGAGCAAGTTAGTCATAGGTTGGTTGATTAAAAAGGGAAAACGAGACATCCTATCTAGGGTAGAGTACCGATATATATTTTTTTATTTTATTCTTTTGGTAGCCATCTGAGGCCCACTAGGCACAGATGGCTATTTTCAGGGGTGAGTTGGGAGCACTGGAGAGGTTAAGTGACTTGCTCAGAGTAGCACAGTATGCAAGTGAAGGTTGTGGGATCAACTCCAGGTCTGTCTGCTGGGTGTATCAAGTTTATTCACAATTTATTACTGTAACCGCTAGGCTGTACTGTCAGCCCCAACAGCTTTATTTGAGACAAATAAAGGGGAGAGGTAGGAATTTAACAAGCAAAGAAAAGAGGCAGTAAGATAAAGGAAAGTTTCAACAGGTGCTAAGGTAAAGAAAGAAAAAGGGAGTGATGCAGTGCAGTGGTTGAGGAGCCACAGTCTTTCAGGATACCATCTGGAGAATGAGTTGCTGCCTCATTTGTTCTCACCTCCCTGGGTTGAGGACAGATGTTGCTATACTGTGGGCAGAACTGGCAAGGGTGCAGAGAACCTTATACCTCACACAGGGGCCACCAAGTTTGTCACTGCTCCCCCAGAGGATACCTAGGACTTTGGTTGGCTCTGGGAGGGAGGAGGGGAGGCAGAAAGAGTATACATTCCTTAGCCTGTACCACTGCATAATTTCTGTGCCGTACTGGTGGGACAGGGCAGCCGGGAGGGGGAGGCACCCACAGCAGCGGAAAGGGAGAAAGTGGGCGTCCTCAGAAGGGGTTGCCCCAAGAAAGGAGGAAGAGGCCCCCAGCTGAGTAGGAAGCAGCTGCCGGTGGGGTACTTTATTGTTAGGGGGATAGACTTGGGAGAAAGGGAGAGGGAGATGAATTGCCTGTGAGGTGCTTTGGCTTGGAGGGATGGAGAGAGGATCCAGAGGATTGCTTGGGTAGCAGGGGAAGCAGCTAGGTGTCATTGTCTACCCGGGGACAAATTACTTGGCAAGGGACAGGATAGGGGTAGTGCAGGGAAATTCCAGGGAGTTGCGGAGGGGCCTCAATCAGATGGCATGCACAGTGGCTTTTATCAAAGTGTTACCTGAAATATGGCCAGAGAGAGGGTAGGACAAAAAATAAAATTCACTAAGGTAGAAACAAGAAGCAAAAGTCAAAGCCCATGTTAGCTCCTGTCAATTTTACTACAATATGAAATTGGTTGTCCAGAAAGCAGCCATTCATCTAATCACTTTTTAATGGTAAACTTTGACTCGCTAACAACCACATCCAATGGGAGAGAGTTCCAAGGTCTAACAATTCTCATACAGAAAAAATTACCACATCTTACTGTATTGAACCTATGCCTAGTAAGCTGTAATGGATACCCTCGGGTTTCAACTGAAATTTGCTTAAAGTCAATGCCAATATCTGCCATTTACTGTTGCTCTTTGAGAACATTCCAAACAAAAAGTAGGTCACCGCTCAGTCTCCTAGTTTCTAATGACATTAATTTCAGGAAATGAATTCTCTCAGCATAACTCATGTTACCTAATCCATTCATATACTGTACTTATACATAACCTTTCTTTAAGAAGATATGGGCTCCGTAATTGAAAGATGAATTCTAAATGTGGTCGAACATAGACTCTATATAAAGGTAACAACACAGATGGATCTTTAGATTTTATATTACATCTAATAGCCCACCGTGTCTTATTTGCTTTATTAATAAGTTCAATAATCTGCTTATTAAAGGAGAAATTTCCAGTAATGGTAACACCGAGGTCTGTCTCGCTATCTGATTTATTAAGTAATTCACCACTAAGATAATAATTATGTCTTGGCTTATACTGTGCTAAGTGTATTATACTGCATTTTTCCCCTATTTTTTTCTCCCCGTGAACCTGGCCGACTCCTTTTTTTTTTTTCTTCTCCCTTCTACCGTCCCCCCAGCACCATCACCCAAGCATCAGACCCCCTCCCCTTAGGCCCCCACGACTTACCCTTCATGACAGGGTGGTGGGGAGCGACTAAACCCACCTGAACGGTCCAGCTCCAAGGAGGTGCCATCTCGGGGCAGCGTCTGCGGGGGACAGTGTCATGTCACTCAGCCGGGTTCAGTTTTTCCACTTTTCTGTGTGGAAGGGGAGCGTGCAATGCCGACAATGGCTCCACTCCGGTCAGCTGCTCCTCCTCCATGCCCCAATGTGTGGAACTTGGCATGCTGACACCCAGCCTCTGCTTGGCATCAGGCAAATGCTGGTCCATGATCCCCACCCCCCCCAGGAGAGGAGACCTGTCCTTTGGACGCTTGATCCTCTCCTTCCCCAGGCCACCCCCGGTGACATGCTCACACCGCGAACACAGGTCGTTGGTATGGCAGGTGGTAAGGCATGATGCTTCAGCCCTCCACACCACTGGGCCAGCCTTTGTACTGCATTTTTTAATATTAAAGTGCATATCCCATTTTTTAATCCTCAGAGAAAGTTCATTTAAATCGTCCTGAATTTGGGAGGATTCGGAGGTTATGTCGAAACGAACACCAATTTTGCAGTCATCTGCATACTTGATTACCCAGCTTTTTAAGTTGGATGAGAGATCGGCTATAAAAATTTGAAAAACCAATGGTGCCAAAACCGAACCCTGTGGAACCCCACTGGTCACAGGCTTCCAGTCAGAGTGGTATCCATCTAACACGACATTGTAATCATTCTTTAAACAAATTTTTTATCCAATTAATGAATCTTGAATGAATGTTCATATTTTCAATTTTCTTGATGAATGCCCAGTGTGGCACAGAATCAAAACCTTTTTTTAAGTCTAAAAAGATTACCTATTGCCCAAACATTTGCTAACTGATTAATAAAAACAGAGTAAATTGGACATACAGTAATAGACTTACCCTTTGTATACGCATGATGGTTGGAGTCTAAATCACCTAATTCTGCAAGTATTTTATCTTTAATTAGACTCTCCATAACCTTTCCCAACACCCGAGTTAAGCTTATAGATCTGTAATTGTCCATATCTTTTCTATCACCTTTTTTAAAAGGTGGAATAACATTAGCTCTTTTCCAATCTTCCGGTAATTCCTCAGTCTTAAAACTGGCATTGAATATGATTTTTAGAGGAATGGTAAGATGTTTTTTCATAATGCCAATCATATTAAATGATATACTGTCCGGACCTGGTAAGGAGCTAGCTTTTACCGAGTCTAATTTTTTACTGATTTCATCCAAAGTAAAAGTAATGTCATTAGAAGAACATAGGTCACTGATGAGGGATTAGAATTAAGTTTAGAGAAAAAAACTTACAAAAGTGCTTATTTATCTGCCATTTTCTGTGCAGAAGTTATAACTTCATTATTAACATATGGGGGACTAACTTTGCATTGTGGACTTTTCAATGAATTTATATAACTATAAAACATTTTACTGTTATATTTAATGCCTGCAAAATTGTGCGGGATAGCTCTTATACAGGCAGTTCAAACCAAAACAATGTCCTTCATCTGAGGGTATCTCCAATTCTGAAGATCTCAATCTCTCTCTCTCTCTCTCCAAAAAAGATTGCTCTTTTTGCAAGAAGTCTTTGCCTGGGAATTAACTTCTGTACCCTGAGCTCATTAAAGAGACATCCTGTTTCTCACAAAATGTATCAGAGTTTGTGTCGGTTTCTTTCCTAAGCAGGCTTGCAACTAAAACACTGTGTCCCAAGCTGGCCTCCTGCTGACAGTTTTGCAAACAAGCCTGAGGAGGTCAAACTGCATTTCAGTGTTAACACACTGAGTTCCTAATAGCTTTTTGCAGTCATTTCAACAATATAACTATATGCTTTTTCAAACCAGAGAACCCAGTTTCACAAAAAGATCCACATAAAGATTCACATATAACTACAGATATGCAAGGGGGAAGAAGAGATAGAAACAGCAAGTGAAGGCAGGGAGATAGTGGGAGGGGAATAATCTTGAGACCATCAAAGTGATCAATTCCTAGGTCTTACAAGAAAAATTTGATTGTGCAGTCAGACAGACGAGATAAAAAAGGGGAGGGTAGAACAGATCCCTCCTTTAAACTCTTTCTGCGTAAAAAAATGAGTCAGGGTCTTATTCATCCATATCACCCCCCCCCCCGATGACGAAGCAGCAGGGAGGGAAGAGCCTGAGAGGAGTAAACTCCCTTGGGGTAGGGGTGCAAGAAGACAGGGATGGAAACAAGACAGAGGATAAGGGGTTATAAATAAGGAAAGCAAGAGGAAAGGAGTAAAGGAGACAGGTAACAGAGAAAGTAACAAGGGAAGGGGGGGTGAAGGGGAGCTTCGGGCAACACCACAAGCAGGAAGGGAGGAAGCAGTGAAGCAAGCAGGGATGAGTCAGGTATGTAGAGCAATGTGTGTCAGTGCAAGGAGTTTGAGAAATAAAATTCTGGACCTGGAGGCCATCATGGCTGAGGCTAGCCTGGATTTGGTGACCATAACAGAGTCATGGTGCACTGACAGCTTTGAGTGGGACATAGCCATATTGGACTACTCTCTGTTCAGGAGAGACAGGGAAGGGAGGTGAGGAGGAGGGGTTGTACTATATGTGAGGGAGGGAATCAGGGCCATGGAAGTACAAGGGCACCTGGAGGAAAAAGGACTGGAGGTGATATGGGTCATCCTGGAGACAGGTACTGGGCCACTATCTGTACAGGGGTAGTATACAGACCTCCAGCAGAAGGAGAGGAGTTGGATAAGGCACTTGGGGAAGCCATCATCAGGATGACAAGTAAGGGGGAGGTGTTACTAGCTGGGGACTGAAATCTGCCAGATGTGGATTGGAGCCTTCCCTATGAAGTTCTGGGAAGGAGAAGGGCCATCCTTGACTCCCTATAATAGGGTTTTCTCAGGCAGCTAGTCAAGGAACCCACCAGAGATGGGACAGTGCTGGACCTGGTGCTTATAAACTGGGACAGCATTACAGACATCACAGTGGGCAGTTCCCCAGGTATCAGTGATCACCATACAGTGTGGGTTAACATTGAGATGGGAACAGAGGCAGACCACACAAGGATGAGGGTCCTGGCCTTTAGGAAGGTGGAGTTTTAAGAAATAAGAGACTGTGTCAGAAACTGCCTCATATGGGGGGATTGTTGGAGCAATAGAGTCACAGTGGGGAAAAATTAGAAACGGAATAATTAAGGCAACCAACTTCTGCATGAAGGAAATGAGTGCAAGGAGAAGGAAAACAAGACTGTTATAGTTCTCTGTGGAAGTGGCCAAGGTGATGAGGCGGGAAAAAAGGGTGGCATACAGGAGGTATAAGAAAACGCAGAGGGAGCAAGACAGGGGCATATACCAAGTAAAACAGAGGGAAGCAGGAAAGGCACTGAGGGGGGCAAAGTTTCAGACAGAGGAAATGATAACCAAGAAGGTAGCTAAAGGAAATAAGACTTTCTTTAGGTAAATAAGTGAGAAGTGGAAAGCAAGGGGAGGGATAGTGAGGATAGGAGGCAGGAAGGGGGAGACTGTGCAGGAGAGGATCAAGGAAATGCAAACATCCTGAACAGATACTTCTGCTCACTCTTCACAGTGGAGGAATGGGGGGGGGGGGGTGATAAACCACCAGGGAGCAACAGAAACAAAGGGGGTGGTGGTGGACACAACTCCTTTTCCAGAGGAAAGAGTCCTAAAGGGAGTTGTAGTTCTGAAAGTAGACAAGGCTATTGGACCAAATGGGAGACACTCAAGTGTACTGAAGGAACTCGGGGAGGTGCTAGCTACCCCACTGACAGCCCTGTTCAACAGCTCACCGGAAACAGGCGTGGTTACAGAGTTCTGGAGGAGAGCAGATGTGGCCCATCTTCATAAGAGCAGTAAAAGGGAGGAGGCTAGCAACTATAGGCTGGTCAGTGTCACTTCAGTGGTGGGGAACATAATGGAAACCCTGATAAAGGAAAGGTTGATACAGTATCTTGAATTTGGTGGGCTACAAACCAAAGGCAAGGCAAATTTTACTTAAAGATGCCCAATCCCTGAGGCTCTGGGCACCGTACATAAATACAGACCAGCAAAAGGAAACGCATCAATAAAGACAGCAAGGATCCACAGGAGAGTTTATGTTAGACAAATCTAATTGATTTCTTTGACTGGGTGACCAGGAAAATAGATCAGGCGAGGGCAGTGGACGTGGCCTATCTGGACTTTAGCAAGGCCTTCAACACTAAGCAGCACAGGAGACTGATTAAGAAACTAAGCAGTCTAGGGATGGGATCCAAAGTGGTGAACTGGGTAAGGAACTGGTTAATGGATAGATGGCAGAGGGTGGTGGTTAATGCCACTCACTCTAATGAAATAAGAGTGAACAATGGGGTGCTTCGGGGCTCAGTACTGGGACCAATACCTTTTAATGTCTTCATAAGTGACATCCCACATGAACAGGGAGGGAAGGGAAGGTACGCATTTTTGCAGATGACACCAACATCTGTAATAGGATGGACACTCAGAAGGGGTTGGAGAGAATGCATAGGGACCTTGGAAAACTCAAGGAGTGGCCAAGAGCATGACAGTTGGGGTTCAATGCCATAAAGTTCAGAATCATTCACCGGGACATAGGAACCCACCTAAGTTTGGGGGGCGGGGGTTACTGAAAGTCATTAAGCAAGAAAGGGACCTTGTCTTATGACCTCAGAGTGGCAAGGCAGTGTGACAAAGTACTGGCTAGGACCAGTGAGATGCTGAGATGCATAGGGAGAGGTATTTCCAGCAGGAGAAGGGAGGTGGTGTTGCCACTGTATTGCTCACTTGTGAGACCCCTCCTGGAGTATTGTGTTCAGTTCTGGAGGCTGCACCTCAGAAAGAACATAGGCAGGGGAGAGTTGCTCAGAAGAGGGCAACTAAAATAATGCAGGGGTTGCATCAAAAGCCCTATGAAGAGAGACTGAGGGATCTCATCATGTACAATCTGTAGGAGAAGAGAGTGAGAGGGGACATGATAGAAACCAATAAGCACCTCACAGGGATGAACAGGGTGCAGGAAAGGAGTCTCTTTCAAATGAGAAAGAGCACCAACACCAGAGTGTATGCAGTGAAGCGGGAGGGGGGAAGTTTAAGATGGACGTGAGGAAATGCTACTTCACAGAAAGAGTGGTGGATGCCTGAAAAAAGACTGCCAGCAGAAGTGGCGGAGGTGAAAACAGTAGAGAGCTTCAAGCAGCAGTACTAGTTAATAAAAATGTACTTTTTACAATAGCTATGTCAAGCAAGCCCCACAAATGACAAAACGTGAATCCTTTGCTTTTACAGTGGATTCCGGATGTATGCACATGCCCAGGACAGACCAGAAATGTGCTCACGTTGAGGCGCTGGGCGCCACACCTCACCTTCGCGCCCGGCGACCCGGGTTCGGAGCGGACTCGGGTTGCCGAGAGATCGCTGGGGAGAGGGAGGATCGGCGTTCCAGCGGATGAATCTCCCTCCCTCAGGGGTGGGAGCCATGAGCAGCGTTCGTGTTCTGCATCACTCTCCACCGGCGGTGGAAGCACCAACCAAGAGGATGGGCCCAGCTCTCCGCTCGTCGGGCGGGGAGAAGAGGGGCGTTGGCTGCGCATGAGGGGCTTGGTGTGCTTCAGCACGCCACCACTTGGGACGTACGTCCTAGCTCGGGACGTCTCAGAGGGTGGGGGAAACCAGGGGAAGAAAAACGAGAAAACCCTTCTCGGCAGCCCAAGATGATAGCCTCTCGGTACCATCCGGACCACCAATAAGAGGGACAGACCCCACTGTGCAGGAGGGAGAAAGGAGGCACTCTAGGGGCAGATCCCACCGGAGGTGGAATGGAGGAGTTGAGAGGAAGGAAGTAGTGGGCTCCGGGAGTAGAGAAGGAGGCATAAAAAAAAAAAAAAGTAGAAATGTGCTCACAACCGGAATGTGCGTACAACCGGAACCCTATCTAATTGATGAAGGCACACGGCTGTTAAAAGTTACAAGTTTTCTCACTTGAAACCACATAAATAATCAATAAAATCATGAATACAACTGTGCACACATCTCTTGAAGTTTAAAAAACAATATTTGTCACAAACGCATCAGTTATAAGTTTTTAAAAAAACTGGCAATATAGCTTTGCATGTTGCTGTTTGCGGCTATTGCATCAAGATGCGATTCAAAAGTGTAAAACCAGTTAAAGTCTGTCATTTCTTTTCGCGCAACATAATGTCTAATTTTTCTCATCATTTGCCATACCTCAGCTGTGGTTGGTGGTACAACCTTCTGGTCCCCCTTGTCGTTGTTGTCATCATCATCTTTGCATTCGGCATAACCAAGCTGCAAATGTCAGGATCTGTTAGCGTTCCTATAGTAGACTCTGACTCATGGATGTCCGCATAAGCCATGAAAGTGGCTTGATTTATACCAGCCAGTGACTGTACAGCCGGTGGAGGCTTGACGGGGGCTGCACTGTCCTCTGATCTTATCCCGACCTTTTGGAAGCAATGCCACAGCATAGAAGGCATAACATAATTCCTGGCGGTGTGCAGTAGATGGATTGCATCAAGGACACTAATCTCCTTTGCCAGTTTCTAGAATGCCTGTTCACACTGATCAGTTGCACCAATGAGCTTACTAACAATGTATTTCTTGTAGAGGACTTTTAAATTCTGGATTACACCCTGGTCCATTGGCTGAAATATGGCAGTACAGTTAGGGGGTAAGAAAACAAGTTTTGTGTTACGGAGGGGGACCAGTTTATGGATTGGGTAGTTGTCTACGATCATGCAGATTTTTTCCTTTTTCTTTTCATTTTTGTTATCAAGATCGAGTAACCAGGATGCAAAAATGTCACTCGTCATCTAAGCATTGGCATTTGCCTGGTATTGGTCAGGCAGGGCTACCACACTAACACCACGAAAACATCGGTTTTTTTTTTTTAAATTTTCCTTGAAGCAATAGCGGGAGCTTATCGGAATTATCTGCATTGCTTGCTACAAGAACTGACAAGCGTTCCTTTGCTTTCTTGTGCATGCTTAACGCTTCATTTTTAAAAGTTAAAGTCCCATCTGGCGTGGCACAAAAAACAAGAGCAGTCTCATTTGCATTATACGTTTCAGAAAGGGAGTAGCCTAACAAAATGACCGGCAGAACATTCCTTAGCCAGTCCTCTGAAGAAACAAAATCTGATTCTGCTTTCTCACCGTGAATATGGTGATAGCTGATCTGATGTCGGTCCTTCCAACGTGAGAGCCACCTGCTGTTGGCTCAAAATAGTCGATTTCCGTAGTCAGGGACAGTTGTTTTGCCTTCTCTAAGAGAATCGGCCCAGGCAGGGGTGCACCTTGTTTGTAGGACAGGGTGAACCAGCGCAGGAGTGCCTCTTCAACTCAGCCATCCTTCCCTTCCCATTTTCTTTTTCTCTCATGATTGCACCCCCTGCTCTAGTCGTCCTTGGAATGCTTCTTTTTGCTTCGGTATACAGACAACACTAGACACATTGATCCCAAAGTCCTGGGCAAGCTCTTTTCTTGAAATGCCAGGCAGTTCAGACTTCTCTTGCAGCTTAATTTTTTGCTCTAAATGCAGCACCTTGCGAGACACCTTCTCCATTGTGGCAGATGAGATCATGAATGAACTCAGTCACACAAGTTGAAATCTATGACACAGCTGATTGTGTGATTGAAAACAAGGAGAAAGCTGTTTGTTCCCACAGAAACCTTTAATTGGTCTTAATTACAGTTGCGTTCCACACTTACTCAAACCAGTTATCACCCTTTCCACATAGAAAACAATGAAAACTGCCTCAAAAAAATGTGCATACAACCGAAAAATCACATGCGGGATAGTTTATAATGGGAGTGATAGAATGAAAATTGGGACATTACGTTTTTGTGCATACATACAGCCAAAATATGCACACATCTGAATGGCATACAAGTGGAATGTACTATAATTGTGTTTTGTTTTGCTTATATTCTTTATTTGTTCTGCCAGTTTAGCACAGACCCTTGCCAGGAGCACATATTGGATTCCGAGGGAAATGGGGTGGTGCCATTCTGTTTTTGGTTATTTTGTCTGATGTAATTGGAATGCACCACCTTTCCTTTGCCTGCTGAGCGTTTATAGGACAATCAATGTAAACAAAGGGTCAAAAACAGGAAATGGCATGGGGGTTGCTATATTTCCTGTGGATCCACATGACATTATAAATGTATTAAAAATCAAGGGAACCAATTATCAGAAAACAGTAGTAAACAGCAACAGTTTAAATCTAAAATTTTAAACTACCAGGTAATGCAAAAATCTGGGAATTGATGAACACTTTCTGTTTAACTAGTACTGCTGCTTTCAAGCATGTGTTGTATAGACGTAGGAGAATATTGGCAAATAAGCAGGGATGAGGGAAGGTCACTTGGGGCCAGTTAGGGTCTGTAGAGACAGACCAGACAGGGACCAGCTGGGCAGACTGGGTGGGCCAAGCCATCCTTTTCTGCTGGCATACAAGTGGAATGTACTATAATTGTGTTTTGTTTTGCTTATATTCTTTATTTGTTCTGCCAGTTTAGCACAGACCCTTGCCAGGAGCACATATTGGATTCCGAGGGAAATGGGGTGGTGCCATTCTGTTTTTGGTTATTTTGTCTGATGTAATTGGAATGCACCACCTTTCCTTTGCCTGCTGAGCGTTTATAGGACAATCAATGTAAACAAAGGGTCAAAAACAGGAAATGGCATGGGGTTGCTATATTTCCTGTGGATCCACATGACATTATAAATGTATTAAAAATCAAGGGAACCAATTATCAGAAAACAGTAGTAAACAGCAACAGTTTAAATCTAAAATTTTAAACTACCAGGCAATGCAAAAATCTGGGAATTGATGAACACTTTCTGTTTAACTAGTACTGCTGCTTTCAAGCATGTGTTGTATAGACGTAGGAGAATATTGGCAAATAAGCAGGGATGAGGGAAGGTCACTTGGGGCCAGTTAGGGTCTGTAGAGACAGACCAGACAGGGACCAGCTGGGCAGACTGGGTGGGCCAAGCCATCCTTTTCTGCTGGCAAATTCTATGTTTCTGTGTTTGCTATAGTGATCTACCTGGGAATGCTTAGGTCACAGTACTACTTTGTCACTACAGATTGTGTTGCCATTGCTTAGTGGTGGGTCATTTCTGATCACTGCTCTCTAAATAACAAGTAAGGTTATTTGATCTTCAATAAAAATGTTTTTCTTCATGTTCAATGTCAGAATCAGTAATCAGTAGCTTAAAGTGAGTGATCATTGGAAACCAGCGACCAGATGCAAATGCAGGATGTGAAACTTCACACCTGAGTGTATATTAAGGGGACTCAACTGGACAGATTATAAAGCAGCATATGTGACACTGGGAGTAACCTGACTCCTCTTTGTCAGGATTACTTTGATTATTGTTATGTGATATGTCAGAAGTGGATGCTGGTACAGAAGGCGATGAAACGACTGCTAGGATGCTGTACTCCCAGGGGAGAGTTCAGCCCCACACTGATCCAAATGTGACATGGTAGCATCTTGTTGGTGGTGTACTTGCCGATGTGTGTGACCACACATCACAGGCCCCCCAGATGCCATAACATGTACACTCACAAGGGAGATGGGTAGAGGGCTATGGGGAGGACCAGGGAAACACTTTACTCCACTGCATTAGATACTGATCCCTAATGCTCCTGTTCCGCCACTTGACCCCTCAGGGCACAGTTTTAACCCCCCTGATCACCACCCCAATGTTGAGATGCTGCTACAGGTATGTGGAAGCAGGGAATCTATTGGCAGGGACAAGCCAGAAACCTATGTGTGATGGATAAACTGGGCCTTCTTGTGATGGAGTCCAATGGTGAGAGGTGAGTTCAACGGGCAGTGGGAGCACGTGTAGTGTCCTGCGGGAGGTGAGTGCTGGGGGAGCATTGAAGTCACATGAATGGATGAAACATAAAAAGTCATGTGATATTGAACAAGACAATTAACATGGCAAGAAAATTTATGGGATAAAATATATATTATAATTCCAACTGTTCACAGTATTTACACTGCCTTGGCCAGCAGCGGAAGCAAACCACACAAGGACCAGTGTCCTGGACTGGAGGGCATATGTAAGCAATAAGACACGATGGGGTATGCATTAGGCAGTTCTAATGCATGGCTAGAGGGACGTAGTGAGGCACGAGGCCACAAGCCAAGTGTGTCCAGTCCCCTAGCCATGCATTAGAACTGTCTAATGCACATCCCCGGAGTGGCTTATTGCTCTTATAAAATGGGCCTGTGTATTCTAAATGGGGGTTCTAGTTTTAGCTGTGCATTAGACACATCTAATGCACGGCTAACAACCAGTCAGATTGCTTGAAATCCTTTGCCCATTTTATAATTAAAAATAAAATTGATGAATGCCTCAGAGACGACCTAGCGGGGGGGATGTCCTGGGTGGGGTGGAAAAACAGTGAGCTAAGTTAAGGGATAGTGAAGCAACAAACCTCTGTGTGAAGAAAGCAAAAGCAGGAGAAAAAAAGAGAACCGCTGTGGTTCTCAAAGGATGTAGCTGAAAAGGTAAAGGCTAAAAGGATAATGTTCAGGAGGTATAAAGAGACACAGAGGGAAGATAATAGGGAGGTGTATCAGGAGAAGCAGAGGTAAGCAGGGAAAGCGATGAGGAGTGCAATGGGGCAAACCAAGGAAAGAATAGCCCAAGGCTTAAGTAAATGGGACAAGACCCTTTTTGGTACATAAGTGAAAAGAGGAAGACGAGGGGAGGGATGTGAGGTTAAGAAGGGTGGGGGAGACTGTGCCAGGTGGGTTCAGGAAAAAGCAAATATCCTGAACAAATACTTTTGTTGAAAGTCTTCACAGAGGAAAGGGAAATAATGGGCCGCATAAAATCAGCAAGAGCACGGGGGGGGGGGGGGTTAACAAGTCCATTTACAGAGGAGGCAGTCCTGAAGAAACTCACAAATCTGAAAGTGGACAAAGCTAAGAGACCAGACAGGGTATGCCCACTGGCATTGAGGGAGCTCAGGAAGGTACTTGCTGGGTTGCTGCACCTTTGACAGCCTTGTTCAACAACTTACTGGAAACAGGAGTGGTTCTTGATGATTAGAGGAGGGCAGATGTAGTCCCACTTCACAAAAGTGGTAGCAGAGAGAAGGCTGGCATCTATAGGCCAGTCAGTCTGACATCAGTGGTGGGGAAGTTAATGCTAAGGGCCGGCTTCAGGTTTTTGTGGGCCCTGGACAATGGACCTCCAGTGGGCCCCCTCACCTTGACCCCCCAACCAAAAGCATGTTTTTTTTTTAATTGTCATAGTTTTTATCTGAAACCAGCTCAAACTACAAATAAAACCTGAAATTAGTATTCATTTACATACAGTCTGGGTACTTTATAGAGCAAGTCAGTGAGAGTCACTACTAGTGCAGCTGTGCAGTCCACAAAGTAGCTAGCGGAGGAGCTCCGAGCACAGCAGCAGGAATCGGATATTTGATTTATGTCACTGAGTCACTCACTCAGCCATTGATTTGATGAGGATCATGAATCTGAAGGAAAATTAAAATTAAATGATGTGATGTTTATAATTGTTAACAATTGGAAACATCACATCATTTATTTTTAATTTTCCAATCTCCTCATTCAGATGCATCCTCATCGAATCTGACTGCGGTGTGGCCGTCCTGTCAGAGCCATCCCCGAACCTTGTGCTCTTTCTCTTTCTCATCTTGGTGCTGGGTGATGCAGCCAGGCTAGGCTCGCCAGTGAGAGTGGCAGGCTCAGAGGCTCAGCTGCACAGGTCCCTCAGATTTTCATTTGTTGTCAGTTCGTTGTCACACTGCACGCAGACTGCAACTACTAGCTTCGATCAGCCGCCACTGATTCAGCCTCAGCTGCAAAGCAGACCATATGATTGCCCTCACCAAACTAGATGATTGAAGTTCCCACTAGTGTGGCCAAAACCCGTGGGGGAGATCAGGAGATGCGGTATGCTAATGCTGCCAATCATATATGAGTTGCATTTGCATTATATGCCATTCACCTCACCATTGCCACTGATATGTTGTCCTTTTTCCTGAGTCTTCAGTAGTGTAAGCATATAGTAAACATGTTTTGTACCAATGCAGGATGGATGTTGTTTGAAATACTAAACTAAACACATGATGACCATTGATGAGGAGAGGAAAGAAAGGGAAAGTTATTTTTGAATATATAAGGTCGGAGTCAGACTGTCCAACTCTGACTCTGACCTTATATATTTGAAGAAATTTCTTTTTTCTTTCCTTATCAATGATCATCATCAGTCATGTTTCATTCTAGTATTTAAAACATCCATCCTGCATTGGTAAAAAAACATGTTTGTTCATTATATGCGTCCACAACATCAACACGTGCTCCCTATTAGTAACGAATTGAATTGATTCATGATCTGGGGACATCATTGTATCACTGCTGACCTGGACTGGGAGACTCGCAGCAGGGAGTGAGTGGCTGGCTGCTATTTAATTTTTTTTCATTTGTTCTAAACTCGGTGTCCGTCTCCTAATCCTATCCAGGCAATCCAGCAGCAACATCACCGATTGGGCGTGAGCCAACAACTTAAGAGTAGGACTGAGTAGTAGTGATAGTGTCTGAGATTAATTCTGTCTGAGTCTAGTCTGACTGTACTGCATAATGCACTGTCTGAGAATGAGATTTCAAAACTTAACTGTATAGTCTGCTGCAGCTGAGCTCTCAGTTCAGTTTGCGGGTACCTTTTTTGCTTTTGGGACTGGGACCGGCAAGCCGTAACCCAACCACTGCAAGCCGCAATTAAGTCCAAGTGTCAAAACTGTCAAATGGCATGTAAACAATGAATCAGGCGATGGGGCAAGCAGACCTGGCAGGCGATTCTCAAAGTAAAATAAAGGCTGAAGACTTCACTGCAATGCACTCAGTTAAAACAAACTGCTATTTCCAAGTGGCGCTGCTTTGCTTTTGGAACCCCCTACAAATGGGGGTTCCCAAAAGTCTTCCTTGGGCTTGCCTAAATGCCCACTGCCAGGCTGGCGTTATGTGTCCTGGCAAGTTAAAAGTGTTTGCATGAGAGTGCCCTGTTAGCCTCCATGCCTGTCTCTTTAAGAGCTGCCTATTTCATAGTGTATAATTAATCTGGATAGGGGCCAAGTAGTTTCAAGCTCGAGTCCCGCCTGAATTGCAGTGTTATCGCTCCATTCTGACATCGCTAATTGCACAGAGGGAGCCCTTCTAGAATCTGTGACTGTTTACTGATTATCTGTAATAATAATAATAACATTGTAGTTTGTCTGACCTGCCTTTATTTATAGCATGGACATTTCTGTTAATCCCCACAATCTTGGTTCTGGACTGCTAGTTTGGACCAGTCAGTACCTTTGGGGACCCTAAAATGGAGTCTGTCCCCAGGGTTTTTGTGGGAGTGAGTTTCTGTAGGAATTGCAGTTTTTACACTTTGGTGCCTAAATGGACCTGGAGAGGGAGCTCTAGCTGTGACAGACAGATGACTCAATGAATCAAACCTTTTGGATCTTTGGGAAAGTCCCAAGCTGCCTGCAGCTGTGAGTCAGTCTGAGTTTGGAGTTTGAAGAGTGAACAGCTCGAAACATTCGAGCAGCTGCTCCTGCATAGTAGCGTGGGAAACTGGTGAGAAGGCTGCATTTGGCCTGCCTGCCCCATCTTCCCTGTGAGGGAGTTTTTCAGCATAACAGAGACACCGGACTCTATCCAAATTTGCTGTGATTGTGACCAGAATCCTGAATTGTGACAATTTAAGTTCGCCTGATGTGGACTGAAGATTTGCCTCGGTGTGATCGGCCTGTCAGGACTTGAGACGGCTGCAGAGCGTACGGTTTGCTCAGAGACAGTGTGAATTGCAACCGAACTGTCATACAAACTGTGATATTTACCTTGATTTTACTATAAGTGTGCTGAATGCCGATAGTGGGTCGTGATTTGGTTCCCCACTGCTTGAATGTGTCATGCTTGCTGGAAGCTGTATCCAACAATTACTGGACTGTCTCCGAACTGTTCACCCGGTCTGGACCTTGCCATCTCGGCCCAGACAGCCACTCACACCGCAGAGAAACAACTGAAGAGAGACCCGCCTGGGGATTCGGCTCCCTGCTCAACAGCAACGAACAGGAGCAGCACCATAGTGCTTCGTGTGGGCCCTGCTTCTCCTGGCTATCCAGCACTTCATCCTGAGGTCTCCATTTCATCCATCCTGCATCTTGTACTGGGTAGCGTGAGTAAAGACCAGGGTAGCTCCTTGCAACAGAACTCAAATCAGTGTGTCAACTGATTTAATTGTTGTTGCTAATCATTTTGGGACTGAGCCATCCGGCTCCAGATTACAAATTGTGGGTTAAGTGCATGCATGTTTTCTTTACATCACAGGGCCCCAACCAGCTGCAATGCTGGCCTACCCCAGGCAACGCTTCAGGCTAGCCATAGTTCCAACTAAGTACCCAGAGTGTGCATGACTGTGATATAGAGGGACCTTAAAGTGCATGCCCTATAACCTGAATCTTTCAGATCTTGAATCAACCATCGGATTCTGCCCCTTCTCTGTTACTGTCCCCTTAAATAAATCAGATCTAAATCTTTTTGCATTGAAACTGGTTGTGGTGTACCTCTGTACAAACAGCATTGAAATACTGTTGGTTGTTGTGCTAAATCTTATTTTACAGAGGGTCTCCAGGGCCAAGCCAGCTGAACCAGCCCTGGTGGTAAGTGCAACAAGTGTGGGATTAAAACTGTTGTCAGGAGTAAATTGCAGTTGTATATTCTGTGAACCATTTAGACCACTAGAGGGGAAAAGAGGGGGGGTAACAGTGTCCCGGAGGGCTGTACCCAGGTCAGCTACGCTACCACTAACCCTGTCCTCAGGGTGGAGGTACCCATTTTCAGCACCCAGGCCTCTCAACCTGCACTTGGTCATGCAGGCAGGGGTAGTATCCCTTGGGATAGCACCACCTAGAGGTTACACTTTTTTGCCAGTTAATTGCTGCTTACTTCTTAGGAGCCGGTGAGCCACTAGCTGCAAGCCAAGGAAGCCGCAAGTCTGCTGCTTAATAAATGCAAAAAACTCAAAGCTCAGCAACAAGTTCAATTTTACTTCTTCAGGACCATTCACATCTCCAGTAAGTTCCCCAGTCTGGTAGCACCCTAGCACAGTGGAGTGGGCTGTGGATCTGGAAGCCCAGAAAGGGAGCGAGAGAGGTGCAAGGAATTTTATTTGTTTTCAGATGCAGAAGAATCATGCAGCCTACACTGCGGGGAGGGAGGAGCGAATAGGGATGGGTGTGACTCGAGAGGACTTTTTGTTGGGGGGGTGGGTTCCCGTGGGCCCCCTTCAGGTGTTGGGGCCCCGGGCAGTGGCCTAGGTGCTGGCGCCAGCCCTGAAAGGAAAAGATTGTTGAGTATCTTGAATCCAGTGTGTTACACAGAAACATAGACAATGATGGCAGAAAAAGACCAGAGGTCCATTAAATATGCCCAAGTTCCCTATATTCCCTGGAACCTACTTTTCTTCCAGGGTACTAATCCTCCCCATCATCTCTCTCTATTCTCCTTCCTGGTCCTGTCACTCCTGGTAACCACTATTCCCTTCATTATGTCTGGCCCTGCTTGAATCCCCTGACTGTTTTCGCACCCACCACCTAGGCTAACAGACTGTTCCAAGGTTCCACCACCCTTTCCATGAAGTATTACTTCCTCATATCCCTCCTGAACCTACCTCCTGTTCATTTCCATTCGTGTCCACGTGACCAAGAATTGATATTCAGGCAGAATAGTTCCCCGCAGTTCACTTTGTTAATTCCTTTAAGGAACTTGATTTATATCATATCTCCCTTCTCCCTTTTGATCTCCAGTGAGTACATATTAAGTGCCTTGAGGCCCTCCTCATAAGATCTGCCCTGCTGACCCTGAATCATTTTTGTTACTCTGCATTGCACTGTCTCTAATCTGTCCTTATCCTTTCTGAGCTGAGGAGTCCAGAACTGACTCGAGGCAGCATGGATTTGAGGGGGAGGGAGGTCAGGTCATACAGATGTGATAGATTTCTTTGACTGGGTGACCAGGGAAATGAATCAGGGTTGGGCAGTGAACGTGGCATACTTATATTTTAGCAAGGCATTCGACACCGTACCACATAAGAGACTCATAAGAAGACTGGGCAGCTTAGAGGTGGCTCCTAAGGTAGTAAACTGGGTCAAAAATTGGTTAATGGGCAGGTAACAGGGTGGTGATAAACAGAGTTCAGTCAGGAGAAGGGAGGGTGACCAGCAGGGTGCCTCAGGGCTCAGTACTGGGACCGGTCCTCTTTAATGTCTTTATAAGTGACATTGCAGATGAACTGGAAGGGACGGTATTCCTCTTTGCAGATAACACTAAAATCTGCAATAGGTATGTAACCCCCCTGCAAATGGGGGGTTCCCAAAAGACTTCCAGGAGCTTGCTTGAATGCTCCAAGCCTGAATGGTGTTTGGCGTTTAAGCCATTTATCAGTGAGTGTTTTTAGAACCTCTGGTACTATCTCTTTAAGAGCTGTCTGCTTGCAGACATAATTAGTTTATATGGGGGGACTGTGTGTTTCTCTGTTTGAGTACCACTCGAACTGCTGCCAATTCACTCCATTTTTGCAGTCACTAGGAGTACAAAGGGAACCTATCTGAAAGATGTAACTGTTTGCCAGAAATAATTTAGAGTAATAATGAAAATACAGTTTGTCTAAGCTGCTTTCTTTGCAGTCAGAACTGTGTTTGCCTAGTTCCCCATTCTAGTTTTGAACTGCTGAACTGGACCAATCAGTGTGGGGTAAGCTAGCTCTAAATGGTGCCTTGGACGAATCAGAACTTGGACTCATAATCTGAGCCAGCCACAAGAGGATTGTATGGGCAGTGACTCTGGGAGATGTAGTTTAGGCTTGGGCCTTTTGGACCAACAGCAGCAGTCTATTGTGAGTGACAGCCAATCCAGTCAAGAACTGGGAGGAACTCAAAGGAAGTGCCAGTTTTGTCTGTTGGAGTTCAGTTTAGATCTGGCAGTGAAGGGAAAGAAACCCTGTGCTCCTTCAGTGCACAGTTTCAGTCAAAAAACGTGTGTAGGCCCAAGTTCCGGTCTGCAGCTTGTAACTGCTTGTTAGGACTGAATCCTCCTGTGAAAGAATCAAAGGATCTCTGAAGAGTAGAAACCAGGCTCACCCTGTAGAAGACTGGAGAAATTGTTGAATTGCACTCGGTCTGTCAGGAACTGAATCTGCTGTGTGTTCTCCCGGGTATTGTGCAGTAATTGCGATCGGGATAGAGAAGCAGCCTGCCTGGTATAGTACTTTTTTTTTTTTACCATATAAATGTGTGAAGAGTCTCGTGGAGCTCAAGAGTAGCCCTGCTGACGTTGAAGGACCCTATCTTGTTTGGAGGTCGTGAGTACTAATTCAGGGTCGCTCCCTGTTGAATTGCCACATTAAATCCAACTGGAATCACTGTACTGCTGACTGTTTAAACTAATTTTTCTTTTCACTGTGTGAAAGGGCCCCTACCAGCTGCCACGGTTTGGACTAGCCACTAGGGCTTGGGTACCCAGTGACAGTAACTTGGTAGGGATAGGCCTGATGCACAGAGCCATAGGTAGATAGTAAAGTGATAAGCTAATTAACCTGATTTCCCCTGTCCTTGTTATATCCCCTAAATAAATCAGAGCTGCTTGTTTCAGCAAAGTTATACTGCCTGAGGTATTTGTCTATGTTAAAGTACTGTACTGTGATTGTTGCACTGTATCTTATTTCACAGGAGGTCCCAGTGCCGGAACTAGTCCTGGGGTAAGTGTATATTGTGAAGGTAATTCTGATATATTGTGTGGGCCACTAGTGGGAAGAAAGGGGGGTTACAGTGTCCCAGAGGGCTGTGACCAAGTAAGTTTAACTATTGCAAACCCTGACCTCTGGGTGGAGGCACCCGCCATTGGATCCAGGCCCCTCAACCTGTTAGTGGCAAATCAGGCAGGGGTAGTAGCCCCTGGGATAGCGCCATCTAGGGGTTACAGGTAGACACTCCAGAGGGGGTGGAAAGAATTTGCAGAGACCTGAGCAGACTTGAGTAGTGGTTAAGGGCATGTCAGATGGGTTTCAATGTGAAAAAGTGCAGAATCATGCACTTAGGTCACAAAAACCCAGAAGCAGAGTACAAAATGGGAGAAGAAGTATTGGTGGTCACCAAACAGGAATGGGACCTAGGGATAATCATGTCTGATGACATCAAGATGGCAAGACAGTGCGATAAAGCATTGGGTAGGTCAGTGGGATGCTGGAATGCACAGGGAGGAGGTATCGCCAGCAGAAATAAGGAAGTGGTATTGCCACTCTATAGACCACTGGAGAAACCCCACCTGGAGTACTGTGTCCAGTTCTGGAGGCCACATCTCAGGAAGGACACAAAGTGGAAGCAGTCCAGAGGAGGGCAGCTAAACTGGTGCAAGGGCTGCATCAAATGCCCTATGAAGTGAGACTAAAGGACCTGAACATGTATACCCTGGAAGAGAGATGGGAGAGGGAGGACAAGATAGAGATCTATACATACCTCAAAGGGTTAAATAAGGTATGGGAGGGGAGTATTTTTCAGAGGAAAAGATGTTGGAAAACAAGGAGACAAGCTGTGAAGCTGGAAAGGGGAATTAGGAGAGATATGAGGAAACACTTCTTCCCTGAAAGAGTGGTGGATGCCTGGAACAGTTTTCCAGAGGAGGAGGTGGTGGGGGTCAAAACAGTGGTGGCTTCAAGCATGTGATTGGCATAAGGGAATCTTAGTTGAGAAGTGGGTGGGGGGAGCAAGATCAAGTATGGTCTGCGATGACAGGATAGGATAAGTGAGGAAAAAATAGGTAATTACATCAGCTTGCTCCTCTGAGTACTAATCATTCCCCAGTGTCACATCCCTCTCACATTGACATCCCACGTGCTGTCTCCTGCTAGTGCTAGGAGGCAGTCAAGCTGCGTGACATGATGACAGCTCAACATCCCCTACCTCAAGGAGGTGAGTGTCCGATAGTGTGCTCAGTCCTCCCCTGCTCACCTCTGTTTCCAGTGTCTGAGGGTTTGGGGTGTGACACCAGTTCTCCAGTGCACCCGCAGTCTTTCACTGTTTGACACCACAGAGTCGGCATATCTGAGTTTCTTTTGTGTGGCAATGTTTTTTTTTTTTCTGAACAGTCCAGTAAAATAATTGCCTGAAACATTGGCTTTGTTTATAGACTCAGACTAACAGAAATCCTGCTGTCAGATGTTGTTTCATGACATTTAGTATCCTGTGCGTTTGTTGGAATTCAAAGTCAAAACCCATTTCATGAGCATTCACTCAGACACTTTCTTTTCATGAACAGTCTGTGCTCCTTCATTCTCAATGCTGGTGGCACCCCTTCAGCCCCATCTGCTGGATTTACTGGTTATCCACCTCTTAAACAGAGCCATGTTTAGTTGGTGACCTGCCACTTACGGTTGTGCAGTGCGTGTGTGTGTGTGTGTGTGTGTGTGTGTGTGTGTGCAGAGCGGTCAGGGGCATTTTCCTTGCACTCACTTTCTTCCCAGGATATTGGCATACAGTGATGCATGTGCACATTTGTAGGCAATGGAGTACATACGTGCCGCGTCCACCAAAGTCCCACTTATGTCTGGCTGTTCCCACCATCAGTCACTCAGCGTCCACCAAGTGGGAGTCAAGTAGCAGTGACTGGACACATGAACCCCCCTCCCCCAGGGAAAGCGCTATCCCAGGGATGCTAAACCCTCCCTCACCTTATTGGCCCCTGAGCGGCCCTGGTCCATTCCTGAACCCGGGTCACCAATGTGGCAGGTGGTAAGGCGACCAGCACTTCAGCCACCACATTACTGGGCCAGCTACCCTGGCACATGTGTAGCCCCTCTCTAGCACCATCCTTTTCCAAAAGCTGAAAAATAAAATGGCAGTGCCTCCACTCAGAGTACATATTCGGTGAGTCTGATTACCAGCAGTACAACCCCCAGGATGTCGTACCAACCCACCTCCCCAACATGGACTTAACAGGATTCGAACCTCCGCACATTTCGTTACATCATTTACCTTTTCAGTTTCAGCCAATAACCTGCTCACTAAAATTAGGCTCTGGATCCATTTTCTGCTGCAAAACAATAACTCCATGGTTTATTTACAGGGGGAGAGGGTTTAGGATGGGGGTAAGTAGAATAGAGTTCAAGTAAGCATTTTCCTTTTCATTTCAAAGATTTGCATTTCCCAAAATCACATTTCCCTTTTGATTCAATACCAGCATTTTGGTCAATATAGCCACCAAATCTGTCTACGGAGCCAAGCCATACAAAAGTGAGGGTTCTGGACTTCAGGAGGGCTGACTTTGGCAAGATGGGAGAATGCCTTAGAAAAGCACTAGCAAACAGGCTAGAAAGAGGGGTGGAGCTACAATGGGGAAATATCAAAACTGCCATCACAGAGGCAACAAGCCTTTGTGTGAAGCAAATAAACAAAATGAAATAAAAAGCCACTATGGTTCTCAAAAGAGGTGGCGTTGAAGGTTAGGGAGAAAAAGATAGCATTTCGGAAGTATAAGGAAACACAGAAGGAGCAGGACAGAGAACTGTACCAGTTAAGGCAGAAGGAAGCAGGGAGGGTAGTCAGAATAGCAAAGGCACAAACTGAGGAAAAGATAGCTAACTCAGTTAAGAAGGGGGATAAAACCTTTTATAGGTATATCAGGGAGCGTAGAAAGACAAAGGGAGGGATAGTGAGGCTGAATAGAATGGATGGTGGGTGGGCAGAGAGTGACAGTGAAAAAGCGGGGATACTGAATGAATACTTATGTTCAGTAATCACAAAAGAGGAAGTGGGGGAGGTGCCTAATCCAATTAACAGAAGCACTCTGGAGAGGGGGTCGATCCCAGTCCTTTCATAGAAGAAAGGGTTCTGAAAGAACTCCTAAAACTGAAGGTGGACAAAGCAATGGGGCCAGATGGAATTCACCTAAATTCTAAAAGAATTAAGCAAAGAACTAGTGACAACACTGACTACCCTTTTAACAAATCTGTGGGAGGATGGTGTGGTACCTGAGGACTGGAAGAAGGCGGGTGTGGATTCCCTTCACAAAAGTGGGAGCAAGACAGAGGCAGGAAACTACAGACCTGTCAGTTTGACCTCTGTGGTAGGGAAAGTGATGGAATCACTTCTGCAGGAAAGAATTGTTGAGTACCTAGAGACCAGTGGGGCACAGGACCCAAGGCAGCATGGGTTTACAGCGGAAGGTCATGTCAGGCGAATCTAATTGATTTCTTTGACTGGGTGTCCAAAGTAGTAGGCGAGGGAGGGGCTGTGGGCGTGGCCTACCTAGACTTTAGCAAGGCATTTGACACAGTCCCACACAAAGATTAGTAGTCAAATTAACCAGCCTGGAGTGGGTCCCAGGGTGGTAGCCTAGTAAAACATTGGCTGAACAACAGGACACAGAAGGTAATTGTAAATGGAGTCCACTCTGAAGAAAGAGGGGTTATTAGTAGGGTACACAGAGGGTTCAGTACTGGGTCTGGTCCTTTTAATGTCTTTATAAGTGACATTGCAGAGGGACTAGAAGGAAAAGTATGCGCTTTGCAGATGACACAAAGATCTGCAACAGGGTTGATGCACAAGGTGGTGTGGAAAGGATGAGAAGGGACTTGGCAAGGTTGGAGAAATGGTCAAGTATGGCAGCTTGGCTTCAATGCAAAGAAATGCAAAGTAATGCACCTGGGAAACAAAACCCAGGGAAGATTACACAATGGGGAGGAGGTAGTAACAACAACAAAATGAAAGGGACCTGGGGTAATCATAACAGATGACCTTAAGGTTGGCAAGCAATGTGAGAAGGCAGTAGAGAGGGCTGGGGGACACTGGGATGTATAGGAGAGGTATCACCAGCAGAAAGCAGGAAGTTGTTATCCCCTGTACAGACAGTTGGTGAGACACCATCTGAGTACTGCATCCAGTTCTGGAGACTACATCTCCATAAGGACGTAGACAGGATGGAGGCAGTTCAGAGAAGGGCAACTAAAATGGTGCAGGGTCTGCAAGAGAAGCCATACGAGGAGAGGCTAAAGGAGCTTAATATGTATACCCTTGAGGAAAGGAGGGAGAGGGGGGACATGATAGAAACGTTTAAGTACCTCAGTGAAATCAACAAAGTCCAAGAGGGTAGCATCTTTCAGAAAAAGAGATGTGCAAGAACAAGGGGACACAATCTGAAGTTAGAGGGGGGACGACTCAGGGGCATTGTGAGGAAGTATTTTTTCACAGAGAGGGTGGTGGATGCATGGAACAGCCTTCCTGTGGAGGTTGTGGGGTCTAAAACTGTGGGAGAATTCAAGAATGCATGGGACAGATATAAGGCAATTTTTGTGGGGGGTAGAAAGAACTAGGCTGTTGGTTAAATAGGATCTGTAGCTTATCCTCTGGGTAGGGAGGGAAATGGGCAGACTAGGTGGGCCAAGCGGTCCTTATCTGCTGTCAAAGTCTATGTTTCTATGTATAACTAGCTAACTGCTGCAGGTGTAATCAAACCCAGACCCACAGGTCCCAGTCTATTCTAACCCCAAAGTCCTTCACTGGTACCCAGATTCTAGTTGCAGGCCTGAGGTGCAGCTGGTAGCCGGTGTTGGCACACTTACTTGAATTAAGTAACTTTTTACATTCTTCTCTCAACCCGTGGCTCTATCTCAAGCCCCAGTGTTCATGCTTAAACTATTGACAGTTTCCAGGTGCAGGGCAATTCCAGCAATTTACTCATGGTTTTGCTGAATCAGACCTTGGATGGCACAGTTCGCTGAAGTCCTGTGGATGGATGGCAACAGAGGCAGAACCGGGCACAGTGCTTGAACAGGGGGCACAGAGGCTGCAGCTTGCTCTTTCTTTCTCTTGCTTGCAGATCTTGCCGCTTGTCCCCTTCAGCCCATTACAGGCCCCGTTGCAGGGCATGTGCGCAAAGCCTTCCAACTAGAGAGGGCTCCGACCCAGGAGGCCCCATGGCCCAGCTCCCTCCAGTTAGAGTGCCCTAGCACTCGGGTGCAAGACCCGTGATCCCCTGCAGTGGCAGACCCCACTTGATGCGGGTTAGCAAGTTCCCCACCTGGTCCTGGGTGTCAGCAGAAACATTCAACACATCCTCTTCTGCTTCTCTTTCTTTCTCTTTCCTGCCATACAGCAGTCTGTTTCCTTTCCTTGCTGTAACTCAGGAGCGGATGACAGTTACCCATCCCCGAAAGGTACCTGTCCATCCTTCTGCTTTCACAGTCTCATAACTTCAATACTGCCACAGTCTCGCTCCAGCTCACACATATCACCTGCACTCCAAAGTCCCTTTTTCTAAACTTACAGGTACATAGCAATTCTCCAATTGAAGAGGCTCACTCTTCCTTTTCTCAGCACATTTACATTCTCTTGTTCCTCATCATTCCTCTGCATTGCCATCTTTTTCCAGGATTTCATGTAACCTTTGTCCTTTTACCCAGCTCAGCATGCAACTGTTGTTCTTTTTCCAGGCTCAGAACACAAAGTTTGTCTTTTTGCAGGCTCAAGACACAACCTTTGCCCTTTTCCCAGGTTCAGTTTGCAACCTCTTCCTCTTCTTCTTTATCTCACCACTGTGGTGCAATTTCAGAGCAACACAAACATTCAGCATCCTACAGTTTTCCTTTTTCTCTCTGCCAAGCTGCTTCTTTAACTTTTCTCTCTTCAGCTTCTCCTTTCTTGATGGGGCAGGCACTCCCTTCCCTGGGGGGCAAATTGCTGGCAGCCCCAGGCAGGCCCATCCTGCAGCCCCATTCTCTCCAGAGGCAGGAGCCCCCCTCCCTCTGGAGGAGCTCCCATCAAACTGACTCAAACTCTAACTGTCCTTGCTTTATTGGGGAGTCCTTTCCTCGATCCACATTGGCTGGACCCACTGTCCTTAGGCAAAAATTAATATGCATGAGGCTTCCTCGATGCCTCATTCATGCAGAAAAAGGCACCTAAACTTTCCCCAGTATTTTACCCCAGCAGCCTGTTCAAACAGTCCCAGAGTCCCTGGCAAGAATCCTGGCTCGGTGGCTGACTGCCTGGTGTCATGTGGCTGCTAAATATGGTAGGCATAGTAAACAGTGTCCACATTTTATATGGTATCCCAAAATCAAAGTGTCCCTGCAGCCAAACCATAAGCTTTTTGTAACCCCTAGGTGGCGCTATCCCAAGGGCTACTACCCCTGCCTGCTTGGCTAGGAGCAGATTAAGGGGCCTGAGTTCTGAAACGGGTGCCTCCGCCCGGAGGTCAGGGTTGGTAGTGGTCAAGCTAACCTGGGCACAGCCCTCCGGGACACTGTAACCCCCCTCTTTCCTTACTAGTGGCCGGAACAATACACAATAATCACTTTCACAATACCCCTGATACACCACACAAGTACCCACACTGTTTGCACTTACCACCAGGGCTTTCCTCTGGCTCGACCCTGGGGACCCCCTGTAAAACAAGGCTATACACAGCAAATAACAGCAGTACAGTTCTCTTGCACAAACTGAAACCACAGTCAGGGTAAATGCAAAAAGAGTTATATCTGATTTATTTAAGGGACTTGAACAAGGGAGGGGCGTAATCAGGTTAATTTGCTTAAAGTCTGTATCAATCAAACAGTTCTGCATGCACTTCAGGTTCCATAAACAGTCACACACTCTGGGTACCCAGGTGAAGAAGAGGTGGGCTAGCCAGGATCGTTGCCCGAGGTAGGCCGGCGTCACAGCTGGTTGGGTACCTGTGATGGAAGAAAATAACATGCACCACACACACTAATTGTAATCTGGAGCCGGAGGGCTCAGTTCTTGAAAGAAAAAAACAACAAGACAATCAGATGACACACTTAGATTAAGCTGTTGTTGCAGGGAGCTTCTCTGATGGTTACTCATGATACCCGAGACTGGACACATGCTGGATGAAAATTAACGCTGCAGGTGGTTGATCTGGAGTGCCAGGAGAAGCAGGGCCCACACGATTCGCCGAGGCATCATTCCTGTTCAAGCGTGGAGCAGGGGGATGATCCCCAGGCAGGTCTCTTGTCCATAGCTTTCTCTGTGCAGTGGGGTAGTCTGGCAGGGCCAGTGTGGCAGGACCCAGGCCATATGGAGATGAATGCAGATTCAGTCCGGTTGAGCTGGATACAGCTTCCAGCAAGCAGAACACAATTCACACAATGGGGAACCAAATCACGACCCACTATAAACACACAGCACATTTTCTTGTAAGGGATTCTACTATACCAGGCAAATCGGTCTCCGGTCACAATCGCAAAGTCTCTGCACACACCAGGAGTTTAGAGGTAGGTGGAAATCCTGACAGGCCGATGCATTCAGCAAGTCTTCAGTCTTCTTCAGGTTGATCCTGGTCACAACTCAGTGGCTTACTTCATTCTCACAAACTTGGATTCAGTCCGAACTGATTCTCTTCTCCCTCTCAGGGGCAGCAGGCGGGCATGCAGGCCAAAACTCAGGCCTTTCCACAGAGACTGTCTCGAGCTGTTGCTTCTTCAGCTCCCAACTTAGATCTGACTCAACTGCCAGCAAGCCTGGGAATTTCCCCAAGATCCAAAAGGTTCGGTTGGCTGATTCATCTGTCAGTCACAACAGGAGCTCCCCCTTCAGGTGCAAAAAGGCACCAAAAGCCCAAAACTACAATTCCTACAGATTCTGACTCCAGACAGCTCATGTAGTCCGGCTCCATTTTAGGTCCCACCAGTACTGATAGGTCCAATTCGGCAGTCCTGGGCCAAAGTGGTTGGGATAAACAAAACAGTCCTTGCTGCAAAGAAGGCAGGTTAGACAAACTATATTATCATTATGACTCTAAATGATTTGCAGCAAATAGTTACATCTTTCAGCAGAGCTCCCTCTCAGATTACGTATGACTGCAATCCAGGCAGCTGTTAAAGAGACAGTACACAGAGGTTATACAGGCACTCTCTGGCAATCGCATTTAAACTGCTAAACACAGGACACCAGCCTGGCAGTGAGCATTTAGGCAAGCTCAAGAAAGACTTTACGGGAACCCCCTTTTGTAGGGGGGTTACATTTTATTTAAACATTTCCCAACACATTTGTTGCCATCCCTGTGCCCTGTAAAGCGACTGCATTCATTAACCATTTTAACTTGCCCTTTCTCAGTCCCTGCTGCCATTTCGTATAGCCCCTAGGCAGCTCACACACACAGCCCCTCTTTATTCCCTGGCTGCAGTCCATTAACACACACACATATATATATATATAATGTGTATTTTCCCCATGGACTGGCAGCCTCTCCATTTTCCTTTCACACCATACAATATTTAAACAATTTTCTTTTTCCCCTACCTGTCACTAGCACTGAACACTGTCTCCCCAGCACTAACAGAACCCGATACCTCAAAGGGGTGCCACCTCATGAATATTAATGAGCTGGCTCCCAAATGTCTGATCGCGACCGGCGGTCACAAAATCTTCTTTGGCTGCTTCCCTGCTGCCTCTCTGGTTTTCCCAAAGGTCTTCAGTCCCTCTCTTATTGCCCAACGGGACTAGGACCACCAGAGAGGCACACTGAAAGGCCGCTGAATGGCTGAATGAAAATGCGCTTCTGCACATGCATGGAGCTCGCCGGCACTGTAGTGCCATTTTCAGACTGGTGGCTCCGTGAACCTGCTCCTCTGGCCCCACTCTCCCTCTAAAACCATGTGGGGGACGGCTGGAGAGACCAGGAAAACAGGGGGCATCAGCCAGGAACCAGGACCCAGGACAAAAAAAGAATGGGGGAGTGGAAGCAAAACCCCGGGGAAATGAGCCTTTTTTGGGGGCTCACAGGTAAGCCACCGACAGAGAGGTTCCCATAGATGCCCAGTTATATGGGTCCGTGGGGCATGGGCTCCAGCAATATTTTGCAAAGCGGGCCCAGCCCCACCAATAATTTTAACATATTTGGCTTTTAAATTGGACTTCTTTCCCTGCTGTGACCCCCCCCCCCCAGCAATCTCTCCCCACAGTGCTCGCATCTGTAAATTATGACTTTCAAAATCGGTGCCTTTAAAATTCAGTGCGCATGTGTGCAAATAAAGCGGAGAATGTCATTGGGTGGCAGCGAGTGGCGTGATCCTAGCGAGCGGTTAGTAACTTGGAGAGAGCGGACTGAAGTGAGCAACCAACATGGTGGGGGTGTTCATGAGGCACATTTCATATGGCAGGCAGTTATTATTTTACAGCCAGATGCCAGGCAGTGAACTGAGAAAGAGAGAGCTACATCGGGGAGGGAGTGGTCTGAGGCCTAGGCTGGTGCGATTCGAGGGAGCCGAGCACCAGGAAATGCTGCAGTGAGGCACCCAGTGTGGGTGGCCTAGCCCAGCTCTACTCTGAGTAGCCGGTAGGCCTGGCCTTGAGAGGTGGTCGGGTGTCAGTCATGGCAGCAATGCGCCAGTGAGGAGTGGACAGCTGCTGGGTGCTGAGGGTCTCATAGAAATATAGAATCTGATGGCAGATAAGGACCGCTTGGCCCACCTAGTCTGCCCATTTCCCTACCTAATGGATAAGCTGCAGATCCTAGTTAGCCAACAGCCTACTTCCTTCTACCCCCCCACTAGAATTGCCTTATGTCTGTCCCATGCATTCTTGAATTCCCCCATTGTTTTTGACTCCACGACCTTCTCAGGAAGGCTATTCCATGCATCTACAACCCTCTCAATGAAAAAATACTTCCTCACATTACCTCTGAGCCATCCCCCCCATCTTCAAATTGTGCCCCCTTTGTTCTTGCACATCTCTTTTTCTGAAAGATGCTACCATCTTGGACTTTGTTGATTCCCTTGAGGTACTTGAAAGTTTCTATCATGTCCCCCCTCTCCCTCCTTTCCTCGAGGCTATACATGTTAAGCTCCATTAGTCTTTCTTCATATGTCTTCTGGTGCAAACCCTGCATCATTTTGGTTGTCCTCCTCCGGACAGCCTCCACCCTGTCTATGTCTTTGCGGAGATGGGGTCTCCAGAACTGCATGCAGTACTCCAGATGTTGTCTCATCAACTGTCTGTACAGAGGGATTACAACTTCTTGTTTTCTACTGGTGATGCTTCTCCCTGTGCATCCCAGTATCCCCCCAGCCCTCCTTTCTGCCTTCTCACATTGCTTGCCCACGTTTAGGTCATCTGATATAACTACCCCTGGATCCCTTTCCATTTTTATTGTTGTCAGTTTCTCACCCCCCGTTGTGTACTCTTCCCCTGGGTTTTTGTTTCCCTGGTGCATTACTTTGCACTTCTTTGCGTTGAATCTAAGCTGCCATACATTTGACCATTCCTCCAACCATGCCAAGTCCCTTCTCATCCTTTCCACCCCACCTTGTGTATCAACCCTGTTGCAAATCTTCACGTCGTCTGCAAAGAGACATACTTTTCCTTCCAGTCCCTCTGCAATGTCACTTATAAAGACATTAAAAAGGACCAGACCCAGTACTGAACCCTGTGGTACCCCACTAGTAACCCCCCCCCTTTCATCACTGTGGACTCTGTTTACTATTACTCTCTGTGTCCTCTTGTCCAGCCAATGTTTTACCCAGGCTACCACCCTGGGACTCACTCCCAGGCTGGCTAATTTGTTTATTAATCTTTTGTGTGGGACTGTGTCAAATACCTTGCTAAATTCTAGGTAGGCCATGTCCACAGCCCCTCCCTGGTCTACAACTTTGGTCACCCAGTCAAAGAAATCTATTAGATTCATCTGACATGACCTTCCTGCTGTGAATCCATGCTGCCTTGGGTCCTGTGCCCCACGGGCCTCTAGGTACTCGATAATTCTTTCCTTAAGAAGTGATTCCATCATTTACCCTACCACTGAGGTCAAACTGACAGGTCTGTAGTTTCCTGCCTCTGTCTTGTTCCTACTTTTGTGAAGGGAAATCACATCAACCCCCCTCCAGTCCTCAGGCATCACACCATCCTCCCATGATTTGTTAAAAAGGGTAGCCAGTGGTGTTACTAGTTCTCCCCTTAGTTCTTTTGGAATTCTGGGGTGAATCCCATCAGACCCCATTGCCTTATCCACCTTCACTTTCAGAACCCTTTCTTCTGTGAAAGGACTGATATCAACGGGGGGTTTTTGTCGACTGGATTAGGTACCTCCCCCTCCTCTTCCTTTGTGAATACTAAGCAGAAGTATTCGTTCAGTATCCCTGCTTTTTCACTGTCCCTCTCTACCCAACCACCCTCCTATTTATTCAGCCTCAGTATCCCTGCCTTAGTCTTTCTTCGCTCCCTGCTGTACCTATAAAAGGTTTTATCCCCCTTCTTAACCGAGTTAGCTATCTTTTCCTTGGTTCGGGCCTTTGTTATTCTGACTGCCTTCCCCGCTTCCTTCTGTTTTAACTGGTACAGTTCTCGGTCCTGCTCTCCTTCTGTATTTCCTTATACTTCCTGAATGCTATATTTTTCTCCCTAACCTTCCCTGCCACTTCTTTTGAGAACCATAGTGTTTTTTTCTTTCATTTGAATTTGTTTATTTGCTTCACACAAAGGCTTGTTGCCTCTGTGATGGCAGTTTTGATGTTTCCCCATTGTTGCTCCACCCCATCTTCTTGCCTGTTTGCTAGTGCTTTTCTGAGGCACTCTCCCATTTTGACAGAATCAGCCCTCCTGAAGTCCAGTACCTTCACTTTTGTATGGCTTGACTCTACAGCCAAGTTTATCATGAATCACACTGTTTGGTGGTCACTTCTTCCCAGATGGCTACCCACTTCTAGATCTGAGATCCACTCTCCGTCCCCATTTGAGAGTACCAGGTCTAAGATTGCTCCCTCCCGAGTGGGCTCCAACACTAGCTGTCTGAGGCATGCCCCCTGTAGGGCATCAAGAATGGCCCTGCTCTTGGATGTGGCTGTAGTAAAGGTGCTCCAGTTAACATCTGGCATACTCAGGTTCCCCATCAGCAATATCTCCCCTTTCTCTGCCATCCTAAGAATGCCTTCTGTCATTTTATTGTCCATTTCCTCCCCCCAAGACGGGGGTCTGTATACAACCCCTGTGCGGATTGTGATGCCATATCCAGTCTGCAGGGTGACCCACAGTGCCTTCTCTCCTCCCTGTTTACCATTTAGTTCCGTTGCTTTGATCGATTCCCTTACATATAGAGCTACTCCTCCTCCTCCTCTTCTACCCTCCCTGTCCCTCCTGTAGATTGTGTACCCTGATATGTTGACATCCCAGTCATGGTTCTCTGTGTACCATGTTTCTGTGACTGCCACAATGCCCAGGCATCCCTCTTCCTTCAAGGCCACCAGTTCAGGGAGCTTGTTACGTAGGCTATGAGCATTAGTATTCATTGCCCTCCATTTTATGATGGCCTTATCCCTTTTTGCCCCATTCCTGTCCTTACTGCCTTTGTCTTTTTCTCCATTTACCCCTGCCCTTTTCCCTATCGACTGCTCTATCTTGGTGTTTACCTCACTAACTACCCTGATTTTGGGGGGGGGCTAGAATTTCCCTTCTTCTTTTCAGTGCACCCCCCTCGGCTAGTTTAAATGCTTGCCAATGAAGCATTTAAACCTATCACCTAGGATCCTGGCTTCCCTCCTGGACAGATGCAGACCATCGTGCCAGTATTGGCCTGTATCCCTTCAGGTGGAGCCCCAGTCCCCAATAAAGCCAAAAGCCTGACAGGCAGCACCTCCGAGAAGTTTACCATGCATGCTACTTGTCTAAGGCCCCTCCCCAACTCCACAAACTCCTCCTGTACTGCTGCAGTCCTTTTCTTAGCCAGGTCATTTGTCCCTAGGTGGACAATGACATCCAGCTCCCTCCCCCGTGCAGCTTATCCTGTGATCCTGAGGATTCACCCCCTGCCCCTCCATGCTACTGTGCCAGGCAGGCACCTTACCTCCCTCCCCCAGTTCTGTCCTCCTAATAATGGAGTCCCCCACCAGGAGTTGTTTCTTTCCTCTGTGGGATCCCATGACACCCTCCTGTGAGTCTCCTTTGTGGAGGTTCCCAGCATTCTCCTTGGTCTCCACTGTGGGTGCCTCCATAGAGGAACCACACTCTGCCAGAATGGCATATGAATTGTGGAGAGCTACCACTGGAGGGATGTGCCTATGTTTCACCACCATCACCCTCCCTGAGCCCACTGTGGTCCAACCAATCCTCTTTCTTGGCAATCTCTGAGGCAGCGGCAGTGGCCCTGGTGGTCCCTGGGTAGGAAAGGAGGTCTCCCGAATCATGTCCAACTCAGCCTGGAGATAAGCAACCTCCTTCCTCAGCCCAGAGAGGTGCCTGCATATGAGACAGCACTGCATCCTCCAGAACATCTCCCGGAAGACTGCTGCTCCACAGCCACTGTACTGCACCACTCCCATCATGTGTTTATTTGTGGTCCCTTAACTGTTGTTTTGTATACTTACTCTTTCCTTTCTCTCTTTATTTTATTTATTCATTTTTTTATATATATTTTTTTTTCCCTACTTTCCTACTGCCTCCATGCCCTTAAACTCCTGATCTTCCTGTGCTGGGACAATATGTTCCTATATTCCTCACTAGTCTCCTTCCAGACCTCCAGCAGCTAGGGGGTGATGGAGTGCTACTCTTTTCCTTCTAGGATGGTGATTCTTTTGTGCCTCTGTGATCACTCCCTTCCTGTTCCCAAACAGGAAGTTCCTGCTGTTAGTCAAATCCTGTCCCTAGAAAGGTAGAACCGGCTGAGGGATGGAGGGCAATATAGTCCCAGTAGAGTATTATACTTCTAACAGCACCTCCTTCCTCTTGCTGTTCTCTGCCACAAGATATCTAGTTCAGTTTTTAAATGCAAACACCTGGCTTCCTTCTTTCTAAGCCATTCCCCCTAATTAACAGTTTGTTTCTTCACCTAGCTAACTGCACAGATAACAGTTCCTTCAACCTAATTCGGTGTTTTTTTTCCTTCACCTAGCTAACTGCACAGATAACAATTACTTCACCCAACTCAGACAAACACACTCTTTTGTTTGTTTGCTTTTACCCTAAATTGAAGTTCCCTCATCTGAGGAATGAAAGAGGAGGACAACTGTCAGACTCATCCGACGACCATCCACATGGCCACACGGGTAGTACCCCTACCCAAGAACTGGCAGCAGGAGCCTGGTAACGTCAGGAGGGAAAGGGGAGCAAGGGGCAGCCGAGCCAAAGGCTGTTTTTTTTTAATTCAATAGTCACTGGGCTCCAGCTAGTGGCGGGAGGGGGATCCCATTTAAAGAAGGCTGGCTAAGGCAAGCCACAAACTGGCAAAACTGCACAAATTGAAGTTGACCAACAGTGGGGCCGAACCCCTCATATGCCACATTCTGACCACCTCTCCCACCTTTCCTGTGGTAAGGTGAAGGTTCTTGAGGTAATGGCAGAAAGATGCAAAACCCGAAATTTGGGCTGTTGACTTGTCCAAAATGTTTAGATTGTGACATGAACTAGATTTTGAAGTAGTTCCGAGCTGTAGGATAGGAAGGCAGGGTTGATGGAACACAACAATGAGTGACAGTATTTTTGCATTTTGGAGAGAAATATGTTCTAGTCAGGAATGGATGACATTTCTGAGAGGTGTTTTCATCTGCAGAGGGAGACATAAGAAAGGTTGGTCAACACTTATCTATCCAATACTTTTCTCTACGCACATCCCATTTGGCACATGAAAATAACTTGGACCAGGCAGCCAACTGCTGTTATATAATCTTTTTCTCTTTGAAGAGGCAGGTGATGAGAAAAAACTCAAATGATCTTGAAATCAAAAGTTTTACAACAATTATGCTTCAACTTTTGTATTTTCCAGTTTTTGTTTACTTTTTCCTGTTCTTGCTCTAGTGTATATTACAGATAATGATGCATGTATTTCAGTGAGTCCTTCAAAATGTATCTTGACTCTTCCCAACTGACCTCACAATTGCTGTTTGCGACACAACAGTTTGTTGTCATAATGAGCACCTCGATGTTATAAACAAACGCATCGTGAGGTGAACTGGAGAGTGGCAAATGCTTGTTATACCTGCGACTTTTTGGATAGACTACCAAGATGTACTGTAAACCTTTTAAAGGAACATTGAGGATAGAGGATAGTAACTTAATACATGAAACATCATATTTATGAAAGTATATGCTGAAGTTCAGAGTTGCTTTTTCAAGGCAGTTTTTTTCAGTTAGAGGAAGGCCTATAGAAGGAACAGTAGATGACAGTAACTTGAGAGCCAGCGTCCATCATGGCCTTACGTGCATTTCCCTTGATTTTGGCTTATGATTCCACTAGACTCAGAGGCAATTTACCTCATGCGTGTGCAGTCCATCTGCTGGAGCATACCATTGCAGGATACCCAGGTCCCTCCCCTTTGTCATTTTCCTAATTTTGCAGCAGTTGCTTCAACATTCAACTGACCAGATGAGAATTCTCAGGTTTGTTGCACCTTCTAGCAACATGGCCATCCTGTCTACAACAGTAGCAAAGATGCTATCCATCAACAGAGGGGCTTCTCTGTCTTACATATATGATGAGCTCCAGAGGTGAAGTGACTTGTGGGTTGGTGGCTAAGTGGGGAAGGGGTCAGGAACTAGAGAGAACAAGAGTTGAGAGAAAAAAAAAGATCAGGTGTCGGTCACCCTGGGTCCCTCCCGACCCTGGCTGGAGGCGAGATGACTGTAGTGGGCTGGTGGTGGTGGCTATCGTTAATGTGACCAGCTAAAAATCCAGTTCCATGTGTCTGAAACTGCAGCTTACAACTTGCTGTACCACGCATCCTGTCACCTAGTGGACAAATTCAAGTATTAGTACTAGTAAACTATTAGCAGAGGTGTGTTGAACTAGAGACATCTGGATTGACAGAACAAATGTTTTACCTGGACAGTCTGCAGATCAAGTCCATTATCTCATGTGGTATGATACTGTAACACACTTAGGCTTTGCACTCCAGTCATGTCATTTCAGGAGCTCATCCCTGAAATGAGTCTGGTCTGCTTCTGCTGTGACTTTGGCACTTTGATGGAAGTGTATGCAGTGTAGTGGGTTTGGAAATATCAGGTTAACTGTAATAATACAAGCATGTGTCATGAGCTACTGTTTACAGCAACTTAGTCTATATACTACTTCCTAATGGTCATGTGTAATTACTACTTAATTTTCCTGATTATTGAAGACATTCATGTTTAGTGAATTTTATAGACACTGTAGCCCTTTACCCAAAATGCTTTACAAAGCAGCTGGTTAGATACTGGCAGTGCAAGGACTGCATGCAGTATACTGCAGCTGTCTTTAAGCATTAAATGTGTCGGTACCATGCATAAAGCCATACTGTTTTAAAAGTTGCGTAACTGGGGAACTGAATGGCTTGATGGATTGGTTCTGGGTTAAGGAACCTTTCAGCTCTAGGTCACTGGTTCAAATCTAGCCGAGATGTGTAGGGGCTGAATGTCATTATCACCTGAGGGGCGAGGGGCTATTTAGTGGCCTATGTGAAATAAGTTGTAGTGATCTCAGTCCAATTCCTAGTGAACAGGTGTCTACACTACAAAACCACCAACACAGTTGGCATTTTGGCACCAGTGTTGGCAGTCTCATATGAGAGTACAAGGAATGAATGCGCATGGAGTCTAACCTGTCCTCTCACTTACGTGGTGGTCCCTCCATGCCAGGCTTGTGGCACATTTGTAAGGCAGTGTGAGGAAGCTTACATTCTAGTCAACTGTGCTGTACCTGTCATGTAGATAAAGAGAGGGCTGCAGTTTCCAGTGCTGTCAGTCAAGCATGTCTCACAAGCACTAAAAAAACAATTCACACACAGAAAAAAAGGTTTAAAACATTATAAAAAAAAGTTGTGTAAAAAGTGACAAAGGATCTTTTAACCATCCAACTGGACAGACATCAGAGAAGGGCAGAAGGCATCTTGGTTTCATGTCTTAGGAGGATAGCACCTCTAACAGTGCATGGTAAACAGGGTCACTCGTGCAATGTAATTACCATTGAATGCGTTAGTCCATTTCTTCTGTATGTATATGTATATTTTACCTATTACTGCTCACTGTAGACTATCTATGTTTATCTTGCTCTGTTGTAACTCTGTACATTGCACCTCTTGTTGTTATGTACCTTGTTTGAACCTGTATTTTCATTGTACTCTCCCAGGTCGTACCTGAAAATAGGCATACAGATTGTCTAGTGTACCTACCTGGTCAACAAAGGCTAAATAAATAAATAACACCATCCTAATACAGCACTGCAGTGTCAGCATTTGGCAAAAGCCCAAGAGCCTGGTGCAAGACTATAGGGGCAGTTAGGTGTAATGGTTTGTGTACCAGTTTGGGATTGTGAACCAGGAGCGTACAGGATCAAACACATGTGAGCCAAATATGTACTGTGTGATCATGAGCAAGTCTCTTACCTTACAGTGCTGCAGTACACCCAGCTTTAAGGAATGTCACCTGGTTGAAGCCTTTTCTGCAATACAATGACCTGGTGACTGTAGTCCTCAGATTTGTTACATCCTGTCTTAGACTACTGTAATGCTCTTTATCTTGGCTTTCTGAAGGTTCATTGCATCCCCAGCTAGTGCAGAACCTGGCAGCCTGGCTGACATCTGATACAAAGATTTTTAATCATATCACTGTGTGTGAACGAATGACAGTCCCTGGCCCCCAAACAAAAAATCATACCGAGAACCTTGTAAGAAAGTGGCACAGTAAGGACTTCGTTTTTTATCACAAATGGTACCCGTACACTATACAAGAACTCAGATGGTCTGGTTTAAGACCCCCAACCCTCACGTACTCTGCTCCCATTGACCCCCATTGGGGGGGTGGGGCTTTGACCCCTGACCCCTGGGTCCCATCAAAAGGTTTACAAACCTATCTCCTATGGGGGTTACACTTGATAAATGGTTAAACAGGACAGCTAGTTTACTTACCACTGACCAATCTTGCTTCTTAATTAGCATGTTCAGGTATGAAATATGAAAGTCAAATAAGGAAACTGCCTGTGGGTGGATAAGAATTACTTTTGTTTTCCATTATTCCAGGAAAGACTTAAAACATTTTAACTACCTGTACACGTTTGTTTTTCCATAACCAGAATTGTATTTTCTGGTCTAATAGATTTACGTAATCAGGTATGTAATGTAAACTGGATGTAGTTTTCTGTTTAAAACAAATATATATATTTTTGGCAGCATCTAGCATCAAGAGTAGGTTCTTTCTACTTTTGAGCATCGTCCTCATCACCCCCCCACTGGTGTACAGTATGTCTTGAGCCATGCTGTAACTATGATAAAGACAGGGTCAGTGGACCTTATTAGGGAGTGCACAGGGTTTTCTCTTCAACATGAATACCTATTGTACAAAATATATAAAACATTAGATATGCTGCTTAAATTGCTGGAAAATAATTTGAGGGGTTCTGTGACTTTATAAACCACGTGAGCTAAACTTGAGTGTTTTATTCAACGCCACAAAACTCCAAGACAAAATTGATTCCTAGTAATTGTGCAGCCTTTTTTTTATTCTATATTTTTTTTTCTTTCTCAGCCTTGAGCTGGTGTTTTAACTGGGTCATGGCACAGTAGTTTTCTCTGAGGCACAGTCACACCCCCGTCGTTGGACTGGGTATTCTTGCAGTAGCTGCACCTCTGCCCTTCTGAACTCCTCCCTGACCTCAGGGTTTTTCTCCACTGTGTATCAGTGCACAGTAAACAGGATATTACTTTGTTGTCATCCTGGTTAGTGGGGGCCCTGGGCAGGTGGCCGATGGCTGAAGATCAGTGGGCATTTTTAATTTGAGGAAGTGGTTCAGAGGTACAGTCAGTGGTAGTAGGAGTGAGGTACTTGTGCTAGCAACAGTCATTTTTTTCTCACAATTTGAGGCTCATGTGCAAAGTCTTAACTCACTGAAATGACATCACATTGATGGAATACAGATTTTTAAATCATGCTTTTGGCACCAGGAAACATTTTCCTTTTCCCCTGCTGTTTGCCAGTGACCTCCCAGCACCATCTACCCATACTCCCAACTGTCAAATCAGCAGGGATGCACATCGCTCAGTGCCTGAGAGCGCCAGCGACCATCATTCAGATGGTATGTGGTTGGGATTTCTTTTAAGATTTTCCTGCAGTCCTTCCCCTGACACTACACAGTGCCCGACAGGCTTCACAAGCCCACAGTGATTTTCAGTGGAAGAGCAAGGCTGTCCAGTCCATCACAAACTCGATACCAGTCCCACCCTTGCTGGGAGTGGTGCTGCATGGCAGTGCCACCACAGCACTCCTGGCCATTGGAGCCAGCTTCCAAGTCTACACCCGAAGCAGGGGTGTTGGTAAGGGAGCATAACCTGCTGCCCACTGCCCATTGTGTGGTCCTGGATTATGAGTTTCTGTCTTCACATCAGTGAATTATGACTTTTTTTTTTACTGTGGATCACCATGGAATTATAGAGCTTGACCAAATCTTATAGCGCACTAAATACCATATCATACAACAGATACTTATTTTGTAGAGCACATGTCACACGTGAATAGAGTGACACTCATTTACATGAACTCCATCTTGATATAAGAACATCCTGCTTTTAAGACCATTTTCTCAGATCTCAGTTCTTTTTTTTTTTTTTTACTCTAGTTTCATTTTGCCGTCTTTCGGATGAGACGTTAAACTGAGGTCCCATCTGCTTGGATTGGTGGTAGTTCAGGTGAATGTTAAAGATCGCATGGCACTTATCGAAAAGAGTAGGGGAATTTCCCCGGTGTCCTGGCCAAATTTCCCTCATTCACTAAAAATACCACCAACAGCTTAATCTGGTTCAAGGTCAGTTGGCATTCATCTGTATCCCCCTCCCCCTGGGTCATGCCTGAAAATAGGCAGGATGTGTCTAGTGCACTTATCCAGTCAATAAAAACTAAATAAATAAAAATGTTGTGCTGTAAAAACATATTTACACTTTGTTGTGTTGTAAAAACCTATTTACACTGGATATTGGAATAGCCCACTTACAATAATGGTTTTGTGGTCCAGTGTTTGAAAAATGTGCTTATATCAGCTGTGACGCTCAAAAAGAATATAACAACAATACTTTGTGTTTGGATAAAAAAGGGTCCAGTTCTAGGTCGCCAACCAATTCTGTGACTGCTCCTTGGCTGAAACCCCATTGAGCTTTGCTCTGAGAGAACCCAGGGACCTTTCGCACTGGCATACGTCAGTATTTGCTATGGCAGGGGGCAGAGTTGGCATTTAAATGGCATGCAGTGCCATTCACTTTGTCAACTTGCCCCAGTGCACCCGCCACAGCACTTCGGCAACAGCTCTGACTACTGCCTGTATGTACTAGTGGTAGGGGACCATTGCTGTATGGGTGCCCATGGACATCAGGGGGATGAGATCATCCCGGGACCATGTCAAAAATGGCCACACTCATGGAAGCCAGGCTAAAGATGGGGTACCACTGGACTACCAGGGACAAAGGAACACTGGGGTTTGTGTTAGAGGCAGGCCAGTAAGAGACTAAAACTGTTTCTTCGGACCACAGGTGGCCCTATGGTACGGATGGGTGGAGTGGGGGTATGTAGTTTACATATCTGCTGGCCTATTCATGTATGTGCATGGCATTGCATATACATACCTGCAGCAATCACAGGTGCAGTTACTATGTGTAAACCATGTTTGCGCAAAGTAGTAGCTCAATGCCCTAACCTCAGTATTAGCTTTTGCACTGGGGGTCTCTGCCCTGCAGTGCAGATCAGAGGTTCTCAGTATAGCAGATTTTTATGGTGGTGCAGTGGAGCAAATTTTGCACCCTGTTTTCCATCGTGAAAAACTGTGACTGAGAATCAGGCCCCAAATCTTTCAAAAGTTCACGAATTCTGTTTGAAATTGGTTACCCAGAAAAAAAGAGCATGGGTCTGGTTCCATCATTTACATTAACCATTAAATTGACATTTTCTGTTTATGAGAACATTTTTTTTCTTTGCATTTAATTTTTTTAAAAAACTGGGCTCTACTGCATTACAGAATACTTGAAAGTGGTAAACTATAATGTACAGCAGTGAAGATAAATTACAGAATGAGAATTAATATGGAGGTAATAGCATAATAAACTGCTAATAATAGCATTATTGCATAGACATACGTGGTTTTATATTAGTGAGCCAAAACTGCAATTGTCAGAGTTTTGTACAGGAGCTGTAATTATATATGTTTTCATAAAATGGATTTTCTATGTAGGCATAAAAGTTTTATGGAGCCTGGGACCGAGAAGGCTGTAGTGAAAGGATAAGTAAAGTTTTACAGATGGATTTGAAGTGGTGGATGGAGTCAGTCAGTCTAAGACTCAGACTGATTTTTTTTCTCCAAAGGATAGGGACTGCATTGCAGAAGGCTGTATCACCTACAGTCAGGTGGTGAGAATTTGAAGACTGGCAGGGACAAGACGGGCCCTTTAATCACAAATCGAAATCAAACCTTTAATCAGGCAGGCCGTTTTTCTGGTTCTGCCTGATATCATTTACAGTATCTTGGGATGATGCCAAGTTTCTTCATGCAGATGCTTTAGATGTTCTTTGTTTGTTGAGAAACCAGTACGTCATACAGTAACATTAACTCTCTGCATCTACAGTTTATTTGGCAAAAAAAGTAATCCTTTAAAACCTGCATAAATAAATACTGTATCTGAATAATGTGTGGGTGACTGTGTGATACAGGATTTCTTTTACAAACCCGAGGTGTGGATTTGCCACATAAACCGTGAAAGCGGAGCTCATGTGATTTATAAAGGCAAAGAGGTTGTGAAAAAACAAACAACAAAAAAAGTCACGGTCACCCCAATTTTATTTTTAATAATATTTAGTTGTGATATCAGCCAGAAGTAGACTAGAATTACTGCTAGAATACTTGGATTTCCACAGTCTTTGATTTATTTTCTTGTGACATACTAATAAACAAACTAAAAGCTGCAAACTAGATAAGTGGGTACAAAGTTGGTTAGATGGTAGATCCCAGATAGTAAGAATAAAGGGAATAGTATTGGCAGAAAAGGAGGTTACAGTTGTGCACAAATGCCCGCAGCCTAGGGAACAAAATATGTGATCTGCCAGCCTTGAAAGCTGAGGCTGATCAGGATATTGTGGCCATTACTGAGACATGGTGCAATCTGAACCATGACTAGGATGTAGCTATACCGGGGTACGCTTTGTTCAGGAGAGACAGAGAGGGTGAAAAGGGAGGAGGGGTGGCTTTCTACATCAGGGAGGGCATAAAGGCAATGGAGGCACAAGGATTGCAGGGGAGTGCAGAGACACTGTGTGTCACTCTGGAAATGGGCAATGGCACGGCCATATGAACTAGCGTAATCTACAGACCCCCTGCACGAACAGAGGAAATGGACAGAGATCTACTTAAGCCATCCATAAGATGGCAGCTAAAAGGGAGGTGTTGCTAGTAGGCAACTTCAGTTTACCAGAAAATGAGTGGAGCATCCCAGCGCTGCAACAACCAGGGGCAGAGACATCCTGGACTCCCTAGTAGGGGCATGTCTCAAGCAGCTAGTGCTTGAAACAACCTGAGAGGGAGCAATTTTGGACCTGGTTCTAACTAATGGGGATAGAATCTCGGATATCAGGGTGGGTGACCACTTGGGGTCCAGTGACCATCACACAGTGTGGTTCAGTATGAGTACTGAAACAAGGTCATGCCACACAAAAGTGAGGGTTCTGGACTTCAAGAGGGCAGACTTCACAAAGATGGGGTTGTGTCTCAGGGACACTCTAGCAAGGGGAGAGAAAAGGAGGGTGGGTAGAAAAACTCTGGGCCCATCTAAAAGGAGCCATATGAGAGGCAACAAACCTTTGCTTTCAAGAAATAGACAAAGGCAAGAGGAAAAGAAAACCACTATGGTTCGTGCAGAAAGTGACCAGGAAAGTTCACTGTGGTAGATTTCGGGAACAGAGGGCATAGCCCATATGAGTGCTTATCATTCACCCATAGTAGCCTATGTTTGGGTTATCTAATAGAAAGTTGTCTAATTTAAGTTTAAAGATGAGTATGAATAGATAGGCCATTGACAGAGTAAAGACCTACGGCACATTCATAAGGTAGAAAAAATGGGCAGACTGGATGGGCCTTGCGGTCCTTATCTGCCATCTACTTCTATGTTTCTATGTTTGTATTACAGATCAGTAAATCAGTTGGTAACATATTCCATGGTTTAACAATTCTATTGGAAAAGAAAAAGGACCCTTTAGTAGTTGTAAAGCTTTTTCTCTCCAGCTAAAGAGGATGGCCTCTGGTATTAATCTTTACTTGTTTCATGTGCGGGCCAGTTTCTGTCATTAATTGATAATCTTGAACAATGCTCCACACCATCAGTAAGTCACCACGAAGTCTTCTCGTTTCTAGAATTATTAACCCCAGAGAACTCAGTCTCTCCTGATAACTTAGTTCAGAGATATTAGATATACTTCTAGTGATTTTCCTTAGAATTTTTTCAAGCCTTGTTATGTCTTTCTTTTTATAAGGGCTCCAAAACTGTGACGCGTAGTCGATTGGGGCCTAATATAAGCTCTGTATAGCAGTAAAATCACCTCTTTATCTCTGGATTTGCTAGAACATTTAATGGACTACCATGCTTTGTTTGCCTTAGCTAAGATCTCAGAATTAGTTTGTCAAGATCACTTTGAAGCATATTAGCTTCATCTGTAGTGTTACAGGGTCTCCCTAATTTGCAGTCGTCTGCGTATTTCAGTAACCAACTGTTTATATTTGAGGATAAGTCTGATATAAAAAAACTGGAAAATAAGTGGTGATAGTACTGACCCTTGGGGTACACTACTCTGTATCTGGCACTATTCTGATGAATGACCCTCAGTGAGTACTCTTTGCTTCCTGTTTTGAAGCCAGTTATGTATCCACTGTAGATAATAAAGTAAAGGCAAAAACAGTGACGTTCAGGAAATATAAGGAGTCATTGAAGGAAGAGGACAGGGCAACATATCTAGAAAAGCAAAGGGAGGCAGGAAAAGCAGTTAGGAGTGCCAAGGCGAGGACAGAGGAGAAGATAATAAAAGAGGTTAGGAAAGGGGACAAGACTTTTATATCAGTACATTAGTGAAAGAAGGAAGACCGGGGGGGTGTGTGTGTATTGTTAGGCTAAAAGGGGAGGAAGGAGTGGGTGTGGAAGAAGACAAGGACAAAGCATCAATCCTGAACAAATATGTCTGTTCAGTTTTCACAGAGGAAGAGGAGGGACCACAGCTAAGACTTAGGACTGGTATGTGATGGACAGCAGTCCATTTCCAGAGGAGACAGTCCTAAAGGAACTCACTAAACTAAAGGTGGACAAGGCAATGGGACCTGATGGGATACACCCTAGAGTAGTAAAGGAGTTAAGGGAGATACTAGCTGCCCCACTGACATCATTGTTCAACAAATCAGTGGATATGGAGAGGTTCCAGAGGACTGGAGGAGGGCCGATGTAGTCCCTGTCCTCAAGAGTGGGAGCAGAGAAGAGGTTGATAACTATAGATATAGGTACAGAGATACATAGGTGTTGATTGCAGTTAAGGGCCTACGGCCTACCTAGTCTGCCAATGTGTATACGTACTTAGCTTCTTCAAGCTTCTCTAGAACTAAGTTGTCCCCTTGCTCTGGCTACCAGGATCCCCTGATGCCTATCCCTTGCATTCTTAAATCCTGTAATCATTTAAGCCCCCACCGCCTCCTCCAGCAGGGTGTTCCATTTGTCCACCACCCTCTCCGTGAAGAAATTCTTCCTCATGTTCCCTCTGAACCTCCCTCCAGTTTCATCCTATGTCTCCTAGTCTGGGAACATCTTTTTCTGTAAAAGATTGTGTTTTCCTGTACCTTGTTCCTCCCCATAAGGTATTTATATGTCTCAGTCCTATCCCCCTCTCCTCCAGGGAGTACATATTCAAGTCCTTCAGCCTGTCCTCATAGGCTTTGTGATGTGACCCTTGCACCATCTTGGTTGCCCTCCTTTGAACTGCCTCCACCCTCTCTATGTCCTTACGTAGGTAAGGCCTCCAGAACTGGACTCTCTACTCGAGGTTTGGCCTCAATAGTGTCTTGTATAATGGAATTATGACCTCCCTATTCCTGCTGGTGATACCCCTGCCTATGCAACCAAGCATCCTGTTTGCTTTTCCTGCCGCCTTGTTGCACTGACTCCCTACCTTGAGGTCATCAGAGGTGATGACCCCTAGGTCCCTTTCCACTTGGACCATTCTATAACCTCTCCCTTCCCCAGCTAATATGTTGTTCTTGGGTTTTTGTGCCTCATGTGCATTAGTTAGCATTTTTTTTGCATTAAATCTTAGCTGCCACTCCCTAGACCAGTCCTCAAGCTTCTGCAGATCTCTCTTCATTCTATTCACACCCTCCGGCGTGTCCACCCTGTTTCAGAGCTTTGTGTCATCAGCGAACAAGCAAATTCTCCCTTCCAGATCTTCTGTAATGTCGCTGATAAAGATGTTGAAGAGGACTGGACCTAGCACTGATCCCTGTGGCACCCCACTGGTCACTCTTCCCTCTGTGGAGTGACAGCCATTTACGACCACCCTCTGTGTCATGCCATCTAGCCAGTTCCCCATCCACTGCACCACTGTCCTTCCCACTCCCATCCTCTCCAGCTTGTTTAACAACCTTCTATGTGGCACAGTGTCAAAGGCCTTGCTGAGATCCAGGTAGGCCAGGTCCACTGCTCCGCCCCCCCGATCCACTTCCCTTGTCACCCAGCCAAAAGATTCTATGAGATTAGTCTGGCATGACCTCCCCCCAGTAAAACCATGTTTCCTTGGGTTCTGTAGACCATTGGCAACCAGGTGTTCCACATTTCTTTCCTGCAGTAGTGTTTCCATGATCTTTCCCACTACTGAGGTCAGGCTAACTGGTCTGTAGTTTCCTGCTTCCTCTCTGTTCCAACTTTTGTATAGGGGGACTACATCAGCTGTCCTCCAGTCTTTAGGTACCTCTCCTGTTTCCAGTGACTGACTAAACAGGGTTGCCAGAGGTTCAGCCACCACCTCTCTTACCTCCCTCAGCACCCTGGGGTGTACCCCATCTGGCCCCAAACTGTCAATCTGACCTCGGTGGTGGGGAAAATAATGGAATTACTGTTAAAGGAGAGGATAGTGGAGCACCTTGAAGCCAGTGGAGCACAAGATCTGAGGCAGCATGTATTCATGTCAGGAAAGTCATGTCAGACAAATCTGATAGATTTCTTTGACTGGGTGACCAGGGAGGTGGATCGGGGAAGTGGTGGATGTAATCTACCTTGACTTCAGCAAGACGTTTGATACTGTTCCACATAGGAGGCTGGTGAACAAGTTGGGTAGCCTGGTACTGGGTCACAGGGTGGTAAAATGGGTTGGGAATTGGTTGAGGGATAGGACACAGAGAGTGGTGGTAAATAGAGCTAAATCCAAGGTAGGGAGGGTGACAAACGGGGTGCCACAGGGATCAGTTCTTGGGCCAGTACTATTTAATGTCTTCATCATGACATTGCATAGGGGTTGGAGGGGAAGGTATGCCTCTTTGCAGATGACACCAAGATCTGTAATAGAGTAGACAGCCCGGGAGGGGTGGAGAAAATGAGAAGCGATCTAGCTAAGCTGGAGCAATAGTTCAGAGTGTGGCAGCTGAGATTTAATGTGAAAAAGTGCAAAATCAAGCACTTGAGGTGCAGAAACCCGGAGGAGGATTACAAAATGGGATGAGTATTGTTAGAGACCACACAACAGGAAAGAGACCAAGGGGTGATCATATCTGATTACCTAAAGGTGGCCAAGCAGTGCGCCAAGGCAGTGGGGAGAGCCAATGGGATCCTGGGGTGCTTAGGGAGAGGCATCACCAGCAGAAAGAAGGAGGTGGTACTGTACAGGTGAGGCCTCATTTTGAGTACTGTGTCCAGTTCTGGAGGCCAAATCTCCAAAAGGACATAGATAAGGTGGAGGCAGTTCAAAGAAGGGCAACGAAAATGGAGCAGGGCCTACACTAGCGATCATAAGAGGAGTGATTGGAGGAACCCAATATGTATACCATGGAGGAGTGGAGGGGAAGGGGTGACATGATTGAGACTTTCAGGTAACTAAAGGGAATAAATAAGGTACAGGAGGGCATCATCTTTCAGTTGAAAAGATGCTGTAGAACAAGAGGACATGACATGAGACTGGAAGGGGGAAGACTGAGGGGTAATGTGAGAAAGTACTTCTTCATGGAAAGGGTGGTGGAGGCATGGAACAGCCTCCCAGCAGAGGTGATGAGAGCGAAGTCAGTGGGGGAATTCAAAACTGCATGGGATAGACATTGGAGAACCCAGGTGGTTCAAAGGAGGAGATGATGCTGGAGATCAAGTAGGATCTGAGGCTTTTTGGTTAGGTAGGGAGAAAAAAGCAGACTGGATAGGCCTGGCTGTCCTTATCTGCCATCAAATTCTATGTTTCTGTGGGCCCCCCAGAGCTGGTACTGGATCCAGCACTTCTTTCTTTTTTTTATCTCTGACCTCTATACAGATATTAAGGGTTTAATAACAAAATTTGCTGACAGTACAAAATTAGCAGGGAAAGTGGATAACAAACAGGGAGACACTCACCAAGGATTTAGAAAAAATTAAAACATGGGCAAAAAAGAACTGTATGCAGTTCAAAAACGAAAAGTGTGTGGTTATTCATAGGTTATTCACATGGAAAAAAAAACATGAAACAAGAATACATACTCAACAATAATACATTAAAACAGGTTGAATCAGAAAGATATTTGGGGATCATAATAAACCAAGACTTAAAGTTCCAAAACATTGTAACAAAACTGCAGGAATAGCAGACAGATTGATCAAAAACATCAAAAGCACTTCCGTTACAAAACCTAAACACTATCATTCCAGTCTACAAATCCAATATCAGATAAACCTTGGACTGTGGCTCACAAATGTGGAGCCCATGCTACATAGGGGAAATCAAACAGTTAGATAGGTACAACATAGAATTGCCAAACTGGTGCCCTGGCCAGGCTTAAAAACCTTGATTATCAAGACTGACTTGAGGTTTTAGGTCTATTCACATTAGAGGGAAGAAGATGGAGAGGAGATATGCTGGAGGTGAACAAGATATTACAGAATGAGGAACTCATGAGCAGTATGCTGGCTGGAGGCAATGTAGCCTAAAGGGTTAAAGCACCAAGCTGTGAACCTGGGGATCTAGTAGACCTGGGTTTAAAACCCACAGCTGCCACTTGTAATAGTGTGTGACCGTAAGCAAGTCTTTGGAGGTGGTGATGCCTCTGCACAAATCATTGGTGAGACCTCATCTGGAGTACTGTGTCCAGTTCTGGAGGCCACATCTCTGAAAGGACATAGACAGGGTAGAGTCAGTTCAGAGAAGAACAACAAAAATGGTGTGGGACCTGCACCAAAAGTCATCTGAGGAATGACTGGAGGATCTCAGTATGTATACCCTGGAGGAGAGGAGAGGAGAGAGGGGGGTGGGGATATGATAGAGATCCTCAAATGTCTCAAGGGCATAAATAAGGTACAGGAGGGTAGCATCTTTCAGAAAAAGAGATGTTTTAGAACAAGGGGTCATGACCTGAGACTAGAAGGAGTAGACTAAGGGGTAATGTGAGGAAGTATTTCTTCACAGAAAGGGTGGTGGATGCATGGAACATCCTCCCAGTGGAGGTGGTGGGTGAAAATTCACTAGGGGGATTCAAAAATGCATGGGATAGGCATAGGGGAACCCTAAAGATGAGAAAGAGAACAAAGTCGGAAATCAAGTAGGGTCAGAGGTTTTTGCAACAGGTAGAGAAAATGGGCAGACTGGGTGTGCCTAGCGGTCCTTATCTGCTGTCAGTTTCTATGTCTCTATGTCATGTTTCTATGCAAATATCACTATACAACAAAAAGTTTGACCTAAGATCCCACAATAAACAGGTTATCATGGACAACAACACAAATAATAACAGACGGGGTTTCTTTACACAAAGAGCAGGAAAACCATGGACTGGTCTACCAAGGTCTGTCGTGTAGGTTGAGACTCTTACCTCATTTAAAAACAAACTTGATAGACACACAATAGATAACAGAAGAGAAAACTGTGCCCAGTAACATGTGAGAGAGAACTATGGGCTGAAATTGCCTTCTACTGTCTTGATTTTAGTATATCAGCACTTAGTTGGTATACAGCACCACGGACCAGGCCCTGGCTCATATCTGGATGCGTTCCTAGGGTAGGGAGATGACCCTCCCCCTTGGGGGATACTGGAGCCAGGTAAATCCCAGGGAAGATGGGTGACAGGACTAGGCAACTGCGGAGAGCCGATGGGGGCCTGCAGTGACAAGGGACCATATAATGTTTATAGAGAAAAAAAGAGACTGAGCCAGTGAGAGTGTGTATGAAAAGAGTTAGAGAGAGAGAGAGAGAGCGTGCAAATAAGCTGACAGATGCTGTCAAAGTTGTATTTTAATTTGTGTGACAGCATAACAACTTCCTGCGTGGGTGATTGATCAACGGTGACTTTGTTCATATCAACCTGGTTTGATGGCATACCGTGCAGCCCACTTATAGTGGACAGTTGCTTACAACAGACAATAATCGTTTGCCAAAAGTCATTCCCTGTGCTGTGGCCTTTAGTATTGCTAGTTACAGTCCACTTACTGTGGACAGTTAACTGCCTTAGCACTGTTAGTACAATATCATTACTGCCTCATTATCCCATTCACGGCTCATTCCCCGGTCCTCCCAGTTCTTACGCCCCTGCTATTCCCGCAATAAGCCTGCAACTAGAGCCCATTCACAGCTTATGGTCTTCAGCAGTACATAAGAGTCCTTCACACTGCACCTTTTCCCAGCTGCTCATTTTCATTCATTCAAAAAAAATTAATAAAACTTTAGAGTGCCGCGTTCACACGGCATCGGTTTTGCTGCTACCCTTTTCCTTTCCGACGATTTGACTGCTGTTCTGGTCACTGTTGGTTTAATAAGGAATTTTGAGTGGTGCAGGTGGTTTGGCTGTTCAGACGGTACAGGAAACCACCTACACCACTCCGCAAACCCAGGGAAAGGGGGAATGTGGATGCAACACCACACAATGGAAAAGTGCCCAGACAATAGCATTCACGCGTGGGCAGGAGTACCGATCTGACTGCTATAAGCCACTGACAACGACTCACAGTCAGCCATGTAAACGAGTTTTTTCTGTACCTGATTCCCTGAAACTCTTCCTCTCTGTCCCCTTCCCAACCAACTGAGGAACATCTCCATGCTGTACTTCACCAGATTCCATCCTGTCTTCTTCAGTGAATCCCCAATCAGCCATCGAAACATACTTGTTTCCCACTCAGGAAGTCAGCCAAATGTAGGTAATCTTGCAGAATATGTCCTGCTCCTGGGTGTGTGAGAACTCGGAAGCACCACCTCTGCCTTGCTATGACCTGCGAGGTTCTTCACACAGATATCTTTGTTTTTTGATTGGTGTACTCTTTATTAGCTGTAGGGATCTTCTAGAGCGCTTATAGTAAGGTACTTTGAAAAACTGTGCGCCTGGCCATTCAGGAGTTACTAATACATTAATAAGGGGAGAACTGGCTGTACTGAGTAGCTAGGACCACTAGAACCACATTTCAGCTATTTATTTCACTATTTTGTATTGAGCAAAGATACAACTGACACCCATTATAATGGACACAAACAGGCTGCACCAAGGTGCCCATTATAAGCAGGTTCCACTGTACCAGGTTTATACGGAGGATATAGGGTCTGATTTTTGATTGACTTCAGACTCTATCAGGTATTATATACTAATGAAGAATGATAATGATGCACTTTGTCGTTTAAATACTATTTTGTATGCTTTTTGTGTTTATATGATGAGTTTAGAGCTTAAAGTGTGAAAAGAGAGGGATAGTGGCACTGGAAATAAAGTACTGTTTGTCCACTGGCTTGGTGCACTGCTGCTGCATTACATCATTTTACCACTGCCATTCTCCACTGAACTGAAGAAGCCACACAACCAAGAAAAACAGTCTTGGGATAGTTATAAATAGTAAGGTGAAGACGACAAGCGAGTGTGCTGCTGTAGTCCGGATAGTAAACAAAATGTTGAGATGCTTTAGGAGGGAACTAAGTATCAAGTCAAAGGAGACGATTCTCCCCCATCCAAGGCCTTGGTTATTCTATGCAAAAAGAAGGACTGTGCAATGGTTAATTGACAGGTGATATCATCGAACTAGATACAAATCTGAACAAGCCCTACGAAAACAGAGCACTCGGCAAACTGCAAAAATCATAATGCCAGTTTTATTTCGGTTGTCACTCAAACACCAAACACCACAGTGCTTTGGGGCACTCTACCACTTTGTCAGGGGACAGAGTTGGATTGAAAGCATGCCCTTATGTACAGCTTATTAAAAGTCAGTGTGCCAGTAGATGTTATATGTCAACAGTCTCTGCATTGGGTCGGCCTGTCAGCGTAGCAGCAACGCTACCGCGTGCAATGTTGGTGACCCGAGTTCGGGAATGAGCTCTGGTCATTGGGGGCCAGCAAGAAGAGGAGGATTGAGCATCCCAGGGGATGCTGTCCTTCTCCGGGAAGGGAAGGCAGCCAGTTCCACAGCTGGGTGGGCACAGGTGACAGTGCGATGAGGAGCAGCTCATGGGTGGGAGGATGTTGGCTGGTGCCATGCCATACACACTAGCATGCTTGTGAGCCCTCATTGCTGATGTCCTAGGGGAAGGTAGAACATGTGAAAATACCCAGCCAGCAGGATGGTGCCAGCTGCCCACCAGCCCTGCTTCTGGTTACCCAGGTACCACCTCCACACACTGGGTTCATTTTGTGGTGGACTTTGGAGTGTCTCCACCACCCCCACCAGAGGGGGTTCAGCTCCATGGGAAATCTCAGAGGTGAAGGTGAGTACTGGAGATGCCAGGGTGACAGGGTTGGGGCAGCCAAGCAGAAGACGGCCAGCCAGAGACAAGGGGGCATGAACAGCAGTAGCTGCAAAAAATAAACTCTCTGCATTACTGTAATAGTTAAACAAATTACACCTCAAGTAAGTGAGAAGTAACTTAAATGTTTGAAAATGGAATTTGAACAGCATTTCTTAATTTAAGAGAGATGCTCCCTAATTCTCCGTTGCCCCATAATCAATGTTTCCTTAATAGAAATCACATACTGATAAACAAGGGAAGTGCTGAAGTTATCAGCAATGTCTTGTATAAATAAATAATGTAATGGGAGTGAAAAACTATACATAAAACAAGGACAGAAAAATGAAACCGAAACCAAGGAGCTCAAACCACCAATTCCAAGAAGAATTTTCCATTATAATGTGAACATGAACTGACCCACAGATAAAATATCTCTTAGGATCATGCAGTTAGGATTAAAATACTTAGCAAAATTCATTGCAGAAACATAGAAAAAAACATGGGCCCAGATATTCAAACTGCGCCAGGCTGTGGCGCAAGCTTGGTCGCAGCGCAACTTGGCTGCGCAGGGGTGTGGACTGGGCGATATTCAACGGAGCTGCACCATGGCGCAGCATCATTGAATATCACACCCTGGCCACCTGCAGTGTGCATGGCGCAGTGGCACTGCGCCAGTGCAAGTGGCCAGAGTGGAGCATGGGGATGCGCTAGCGCAAGTTCCATTGTGCTATGCACAGCAACCGCGATATTCAAAACTTGACATGCAAATGGGGCCATAATGTATGCAAGGCACACATGGGGCTATTTGCATGTCATTATGGCCTCATTTGCATGCAGGTGCACCCATCCCCGACGACTTGCACCTGGCGCCCTGCCAGGCAGCAGGCATCGGGGACTGATGCACCCTGCAGCCGGCAATGTACTCCACAGCCCGATCGTGGGCTTCAGTAAAAAAAGGAAAATCGCAAAACCCTGGTGGTCCAGTGGACCGCTGTCTGCCCGATCGCGGGCATTTGTAATAAAACTAGATTACTCTATCCAATATCCCTGGTGGTCCAGTGGACTGCTATCTGCCCGATTGCGGGCATTTGTAATAAAAAAGATTAATCTGTCCAATATCCCTGGTGGTCCAGTGGACCGCTATCTGCCTGATCGCGGGCATTTGTAATAAAAATAGATTACTCCATCCAATATCCCTGGTGGTCCAGTGGACCGCTATCTGCCCGATCGCGGGCATTTGTAGTAAAAATAGATTACTCTGTCCTATATCCCTGGTGGTCCAGTGGACTGCTGTCCGCCCGATCACAGGCTAAGTAATAAAATGATAGCCCCTATATCCCTGGTGGTCCAGTGGACCCCCAACCCGCCCACTGAATCCCACTGCTCCACTCCCCCCCATCAGCCGGCAGGCAGCAGCACCCAACCCGCCTGCCGCCCCACCGCCCGCAGACTGACACCATCAGTAGGGCTGTATGCCCATTGGTTCACAGTGTGAGCCAATGGGCGTGCAACCATACCGTACTACATTCCAGATATGTGAATGATTCAGTCGGTGTCCAGTTGGCAGGCCGGACGGGTGGCAGGCGGTGGTGCCGCCGCTGCTGGCTGACGGGAGAGCGGGCAGTGAGATATGGCCGAGGGTGGTAATGAGAAGTCCACTGGACCACCAGGGATATTGGGGCTATCATTATTTCTTAGCCTGCAATCGAAGGCGGGCAGCAGTCCACTGAACCCCAGGGATATAGGACAAAGTAATCTATTTTTTATTACAAATGCCCACGATCGTGCAGATAGCGGTCCACTGGACCACCAGGGATATTGGACAGCAGTCATTTTTTTTTTTTTGCAAATGCCCGCGATCAGGCAGACAGCGGTCCACTGGACCACCAGGGATATTGGACAGCAGTCATTTTTTTTTTTTTTTACAAATGCCCACGATCGGACATGGGGGGGCGGTGCCAGGTGCAGCCAGAGCTCGGGTGGCCACCCACAGGTGGCACCTGCCGTGTTGCGCCCTGCAATGCGGCAGCTCACCTGTGGGTGGCCATCAGTTGTTCCTTTTAATTTTTGGGATCAACTTTGTGCTGGCGCAGGTAGGGGTTGCGCCTGCATGGCTCTGCACATCCTGGGCTGAATATCGGGCTGTGCAGGGGTATGACACTGCGCCCACCCTGCGCCTGCATACATTACTGATGCGCTCTGGCGCGCCAGAGGTGTGCTGCGCACTTTTCCCTTCACCCGAATATCGTGCGGGGCACATCAGTGGGTTGCGCGGCGCAACACTATTCTTGCGCATCTTGCGCAACCCTTTTGAATATCTGGGCCATTGTTTATATTCACGCTAGGACTGCTTCAATGTATTACTGTTACAATACAAAATATTACATATTTAAACAGGTTACAACTTTCACAACAAATAGCAAATTCTTTGTCAAGTGTTGTAAAAATTTTAACTGATTTTGCTGCTTGACTTTATACAAATAATTTCTTGCACAAGTTGGCTGTGTCGTAACTATCATATATGAAATATATACAGTATGTGGTTTGGAGAGTAACTAGGAATTCAAAAATGCCCCTCTGCGTCTAGATAGATAAACAAGGAGGTAGGAAGAAATTAAATCATCTGAATAAACTTCAAAACATTGAACATTGTCACTTTTAAAATATATTAGCCCACCCCAAAAAAAGCATTAAAAATACCATCTACCCCTATCAGAAAATCTTATATGGGATGCACCATCAGGCCTCTTAAAGAGTGAATTCAAGAACATGTTAAAGATATGCATGGCAGATAGGAAACCTCATTGGGCAGGCACATAATTGAGGCCCACTACAGCAGTCCACATGATTAGTTTCTTATGGAATTAGAAAATGTGTTGCATGAAACAAGGGGTGGAAACAGTATGCCACCACCGCAGCAAAAACTTGACTGATATCATCGACAACGACAACAATGACAGACCACTGTAAGTCCGCTCGGGACTCCAGCGTGGTTTCTATGGGTGTTGTGCCCCCTCCCTGAATCAGCTCCGATCTGGAGTTGGCAATAATACAGTGTGGGGGGTGCGGGGGGGCACATCCCCCCACAAAAAAGACATTACATTTCTGATGGCACAATGCCTACCACAATTGCGGTCAACATAGTGCCATTGCTGTATCGGCACTCAACAGATTTTCTGTCGAACCAGCGTCATAAATCCATGGAAACGGAGTACAGACTGTGTTACAAAAGGAAACTCAATGGAGCTGTCATTTAAGGTCTCTCAAACCAGATGGCCTCAATGGAGAGATTGATTCCCCAGGGATCACAATTACATTTTGCAGCCACTAGTGGTGAAAATTCACTGGCCCCACAGCATTTTCCGTTGGCATAACTGGGAAATTCTGTGATCTCCTGTACAAGCCATCAAGTTATTTAATGGAATATTTTATCAGCCAGCAAAATCTCCCAGCATTAGACTGGTGTTAATTTCAACCCTTTAAAGGGGGGACCACATTTAACCTGCAAGCCTGTATTTTGTGTTAACTTTTTTTTCAAAATACTGGTTCCCAGTCTGCTATTGCCCCATCTTTACTGGTCTTTGAGTAAATTCATTGGGTGTTTCTGATCTGCACACTGGTGCTAAAGACCATTTTAGAATAGAGTGATGTAGTTTGTGTCCTTGTTATGCTCTTACATTGATGGCACAATGCATTTGTGTTCTACTCTGGAATACTGTAGTTGAAAGGGACATATCCAACATCATCAAGTTCTCAAGTGGTACTTAATACCAGTGTGTAAATCATAAACACCGACCGAGTTTACTAAAAGACCAGAAAATGTTAAACTAAACAGATTCTACAGGAAACAAGCATTTTGTAATGCCGAATGTTCGCCGATTGCATTGCTGTTGTACTGGGTCCTGCTTGTACACATTTTTACTGTATATTTACCCTAGATACACCAGATGAGATGTAATATGTCATTTGCAATGGGTTCCTAATTGTAAACAGTTTTATACTGCATTTACCCAGGATATTAGAGGTGAGATGCAATATCTTGTTTTGAGTGTGATCCTGCTTTTATAATGTATTTTTTTTTAGGACAGATCATCTTAGATGCAACATCTCTTCAGTGGGTTCTGCTGTAGGTCCTGTTTTTACACAGTTTTGCAGTATATTTACCCATGATGACCCAGCTGAGATGCAGTATCTCATTTTCAGTGGGGTCCTGCTTTGACACATTTTTGTATTGCATTTACCTAGGACAGTACAGCTCAGATGCTGTCTTGTTTTCAATGGGATCCTGCTTTTCTCAGTTTTTTACACTGTATTTACCCAGGATAGCATAGCCTAGATACAGTGTCTTATTTTTGATGCGGCCCTGCTCTTTATCCACTTTTGTAATTTATTTGCCCAGGATTAGTGGTGGGCGAAGTGGCTGAAATTCGCTCCACGAAGTGATTCGCAGAGTAACGCGGAGTCCGCGAAGTGCTCCGCAACGCGAAACGGAGTACTTCGTGTTATAATGGGGAAGGTGAAGTACATTGAAAACAATGACTTTGCGTTATTCCGCCTTCCCCAAGCCACTTCTCCACCAATTTTAAGGCAAAGTACATTGAAATCAATGTACTACACCTTACTTCTCCTTACTCTACCTTGTTCTTGAGCTCCAAAGGAGAATTTTGCAGTGCTTTATGGGATTATAGGTCACATGGACTCTAGATTGTTCTGCACAGCCTCAGTTCTGTGTGGTGTGTGTGTGTAATGGATGATGGAGACAGTTTCCTCTCAGAGCTCTGCAATTCAAATCCTCCTAAAGCTGTTAAAAAAAGTCTTTTTGAGCTATTGTTTTTTGCTCACAATTTACTACATCGAGTACAGGAAACCCTCCTGTGCTCATATTATCAAGTGTTTATTGTTTGTGTGTGGATTTTGAGTGTTAATTTAGAACAGTCGGTCTGTGTACTGTGAAGTGTGCTTTGGGGGAGTGGTGTAGGTAGATTAACTGGGAGAAAAGGGCAGTCTTTTCTGTTTTGGTTATATTTTTCTTCTATAACTGTGTTAATATATACACAGTAATATTTTCAGTAATTCTTGAAGTTTTTTTTCTGATTGTTGTGATGCAGCAGTGTATAATTTCAGTTTGTTTAAAACAATTGGTTATATTACTAAAGGTTTTCAATTTGATACGCATTACTTGTAGTGTGTGTGAGTGTGTGTGCAATGCGTGCCATTAAATAAGACACCTTTTATTGTGCCACAGAGTAACTGCAGCAGTGTGAACCTGCTATCCAATGCACCTGCATGAATTTTTTTTATACTGCTTTGTGGTATCTTTACTGGTAGTGGACTGTCTGTTACTGCTGTGCACTACCCCCCTCCCAAAAAAAAAAAAAACGGCAAAAGGTATTCTTTTCCAGATTTGGATTTGTGACTTATGAGCACTGGTTAGATGTTGTTGTGCCTTTGCATCTGTGTCTTGAGTGCGCAGTGCAAACTTAATCTGTCTGTGCAGGGATTTATTCTACTCCAAAAATTGATTAGTGTTTTGCTCATAAAAGTGCTAAAACATTGTGAAAATGCATAGCACTTGCCTCACTGTATTTAACAAACATAACACTTCTTGAAAACCTATATAAATACTTTCTGTACAGTTAGCATTGTCCCAAGAAAAAAACTGCTAATTAATTATTTAAAACCCTGCTGTGCGTTTGTAGTACACCATTAATTCTGGGAGACTTTGCATTTCTTCTTACGCTCTCATTTCACTTCGTCAGCACTGGGGAATTTTCTGAACATAAGACAGTAGCATTTTTGGGATGCTCATTAATTCTGGTGACTGTGTGTGACCACTGCACACATGACAGAGTGCACCATTAATTCTGGGAGACTTTGCATTTTTTGTTACCCTCTCATTTCGCCTCGTTAGCACTAGGTAATTTTCGGGACACAAGACAGTAGCATTTTGAGGAATGAAATTAATTCTGGTGGCTGTGTGTGACCACTGCACACATGACAGAGTGCACCATTAATTCTGAGAGACTTCGCATTTCTTGTTACGCTCTCAGTAGCATTTTGGGGATGCACATTAATTTTGGTGACTGTGTGTGACTACTGAATGCATGACATCTATGTGCGCTATTACTTTTGGGAGACTTTGCATTTCTTGTTCTCTCATTACACTTCATCAGTACTGGGGAGTTTTCTGGACACAAGACATGAGCATTTTGGGGATGCATATTAATTGTGGTGACTGTGTGTGTGAAGGGCTGCCAAATATTGGTGTCACTTCGCCTTACTTCGAGTTAAGGTGGAATGATAACATGAAGTAATAATTACTAGGCGAAGTGAGCCTTTTGCATTGGCCACAGAGTGACAACGTGAGGTGCCCACTTTGCGGGCAGTTTGATGGCGGAATTTAAATTCGCTGCATCTCTATTTGTGATACAGGTCATTGCCATTGGGGAACTACAGCTGTAGGCATTTGCGTTCTTATACAGCATGTGAGTTAAAGTACTGTAAACCATGTGATGTATGGGGGCCCGGGGGCTGCCAATATTGTTGTCACTCTACCTTACTTCAGGTTAAGGTAGAATGACAATGAGAAGTCACAATCACAATAACAAGGGAAGTGGGCATTTCATGCTGGCCACTCTGTGTAGTGAAGTGACAGTTCAAAGTGCCCACTTCGCGGGCACTTCACCGGCGGAATTTAAATTTGCTGCATCTCTAAGATGGGAGATTTTGTAAGTCTTGTTACACTCTCATGTCACTTGGTCAGCACTGGGGAATTTTCTGGACACAAGACAGTAGCATTTTGGGGATGAACATCAATTCTGGTGACTATGTCTGACCACTGCCCAGATGACTGAGTGTGCCATTAATTCTGGGAGACTTTGCTTTTCTTGTTACACTCTCATTTCACTTCATCAGCACTGGGGAATTTTCTGGAGACAAGACGACAGTAGCAGTTTGGGGATACACATTAATTCTAGTGACTGTGTGTGTGGGGGGCTGCCAATATTGTTGTCACTCCGCCTTACTTCGCGTTAAGGCGGAATGACAATGCGAAGTAATAATAACAAGGCGAAGTGGGCATTTCATGCTGGCCACTCCGGGAAGCGTCCACTTCACGTTCACTACGCCAGCAAAATTTAAATTCGCTACATCTCTACCCAGGATAGACAGCTGAAAAGCGAGTTACATTTTAAATGGGGTCCAGCTTTTGCAATGTATCTTTCTGAGGATAAAGCAGAATAGGTGAACAGTTCAGTGATACTCTGCTGTACTAGGGTCCTGCTTTTACACATTTTTACTGTGTGTTTACTGAGGACAGACCCGTTGAGATGCAATATCTGATTTTCAGTGGTGTCCTTGTTTTACACATTTTTAGATTGTGATTACCCAGGAGAGGCCAGCTGAGAGGCAATATCTAATTTTCAGTAGGCTCACATATTTTGACTACAGATTTCAAACAGTCTTTTTATGACCAGTTAGTATGATCAAGACAGGTGGAATTTTTTAAATCCCATCCCAAAGGTGATTTTGTAGTGTGACTACAAAAATACGTTTTGAGGGGATTTGAAAAATGACACCTGTCTTGTTCATGAGGTGGAGTAATACAAGGGATATTTTGAATATTAGGGACCAAAATCTGCAAAACTAAAGTTATGGGTAACCATTGGAACAATTCAATGTTTCTTCATAACTTAGTTGTTTTTTTCAAAATTTTGACTCCAGATTTTCAACATAGTCTTTTTATGACCCCATGTTACGATAAAGACAGGTGGATTTTTTTAAATCCTGTATTAAATGTGGTTTCACAGAGGGAATATGAAAACATGTTGTAAAGAAGATTTGAAAAATGACACCTGTCTTGTTCATCAGGTGGGGTAACAAAAGGGCAGTGTGCACATTTGGTGTCAAAATCTGCAAAAATCACAAAGCTATGAGTAAAGATTGAAAATATTCTACGTTTCCTCATAACTTTGTGGTTTATTGATATTTTGACCCACATTTTCTACACTTTTTTATCACCCCAACTTATGATCGCGGCAGGTGGAGTTGTCAAAATCCCATTCAAAAGGTGACTTCACAGAGCAAATGTGAAAACATGTTTCAGAGGAGATTTGAAAAATTAAACCTGTCATGTTCATGAGGTTGGCAACAAGAGGGCTATGTTGAAAATTGGTGGCCAAAGTCTGCACAAATCACAATGTTGCGAGTAAACATTTCAATGTTTCTTCATAACTTCATTGTTTTGTAACGTGTGGACCCCAAATTTTCAACACTGTCTTTCTGTGACCCCTCTTTGTGAACGTGACAGGTATCATTGATAAAATACTGGCCACAGTGTCACAAGTGTGAAAACACATTTTGGCCAGGATTTGAAAAACGACACCTGTTACGTTCATGAGGTGGTGTGAAAAAATGACTATGTTGAACATTTAGTTTCAAAATGTTGAGAATTGCCAAAGTTATGAGCAAGTGTTGAAAAATGGCAACATACCTTCATAACTTTGTTTTTTTTTTAAATATTTTGATCCCAAATTTTCAAAATTGTTTTCTTATGACCCCATTTCATGAATCTGGTAGGTGAAAATTTTCAAATTCTGCCAGAAAGGTGATTTCGCAGAGTGACTGCAAAATCACCTTTCAGGCTGGATTTGAAACATTTTCTCTGCCTTGTTCATGAGATGGGGTCCCAAAAAGGCCATGGTGAAAATTACAGGTGAAATATTTAAAAATGACCCAAGTTATGAGTACAAGTTCAAAATGCATTGAAATACATTGACCACATCTTACCTGATTTCCTCAGTTCTTAGTCCAGTGTTGAAGAGTGAGGATGTGTCTCTGGTTCAGAGAGGATTATGGCATTAGACCCTTGGTAGGTATGTAAGGAGTGGGTGGGGGGGTGCTGAGTGTGGGAATTGGGAGGGGTAGGATAATGCATGTGGCAACAGACATCGATGGACCATTTTCTTTTTTATTAGGGTGTAAAAAAAAAAAGTCAGCAAGAGATAGTTTTCTTAACTTCAGGTACCAACACTGGGGATTGAGCACCCCAGTTTTAGGTTCATATTTACTTATTGGGCATGAGAAGTAATGGGAAGGTGGGAGGGATACTTGGGAGAGGGAGGGACCTTGCACTGTCATAGGAAACAAATGGGAAGGAATACTTGGCAGAGGGTGGGATTCCTTTAAAGAGGCAGGCATGTGGCATGGGAAGTGACAGGGAGGTGGGAGGGGTACTATGTCATAAGGGTGAATGCAAAAGGGCGAATGCACGATTGGCGGCAGCCAAAAAGGGCGACCATAATTTGAGTGGCAGACCATAAGGGTGACCAGTCAAAAGGGCTACACATGGTGGAAAAAAGAAACACCACAAGAGACACACAGAAACAGTGCTTTGCAGGGGGGTTTGCCCCCTGCTCTGTGCATGTGGGGGGTTTCGTTCCCCGCACCCTCTCTGCATCCTTGGAGCTGTAGCCACTACCACACAAGTGGGGCTCATATGACCCGAGGCTCTTTTGTCACAGTAGCCCATATTGCTGCCACCCTTTTGAATTCACCCTTTTTGGCATAGCCCTTTTGCCTAGACACCAGTGTGGGGGGGTGGGATACTTGGCAGAGGGTGGGATTCTGGGATTGTCAGTTGCATTGCCAGAGGGGGAAGGACAAGGCATGGGCAGATCATGATGCTAGTCAGCTGCTTGCTGGACGGTGTCAAGTAGATCAAAGCAAAGAGCTACCAGGTGCTTCAAGCTGCTCTTTATTTTGATGTTCACGAAGTTTCCACCCAGCAAGAACTGAAGAGTGCCATGATCAGCCTGGCTGATGAGTGGTCTGATAGTGTTGAGTCCACTACAGACCAACAGTGACACACCTCTCAAATCCACCATCATAGCAATATGTTCACCGTGCACAAGTGCAAGTGTGAACATAACAATTACGTAAAGGTTCAGCGCAGTTCTTTAATGTTAAAAGATGTTCTTGTTTAACTGACTAGTATTTATGTTCCATTTTAAATAACTGTAAATACTTTTACTTTTTTTAAAATAATGTGTTATCCAGAGTCTTTACTTTTTTAATTAAAGAAAATTAACAAGAATCCTGGAAGATATCTTTAGCTGTATTTGTACTTATTTCTACATTGTTTCACTTTTTTCTGTACTAGTTTCTTTTTTTTAATTTCATGGCCTTGTCTTCTTTATTGTACTATATTCCCATCTGGTTATGTTACCTTTCCATTCTCCTCTTTGATGCAGTACCTGTGGGTATGTTAAAGGGCACATATTGGTGATAATTTTCCTCCCCTGGGACCTAGAGTCAGAATATCGCAATATTTTCACTTTAAGTTCCTATGAGGAAAATGTCCTCACTCTAGATCGTGACTGGCTGGAACTGGTAGTGTGAGAAGCACAATCAGAATGCAGCTACTTGCTTGTGTGCCAGCTCCCGCTGTCAGTTTAATTCCTTGGCACACTAGATCAAGCAATTCCACTTTCTCCTCTGATTTTCCACTCTCAAAATCACTGCAAAAATCTCCAAATCACCACATAACACCTATTTTACAACTAAGTTTGTTACCCTCCCGCCCAAAGCAACACTCAACCACATTGTGCTACTTACCTCCCTCCCTGTAGCCAAGAAGCATGCCTCCTGTGTCCCACCGACAGACCCCATTCCTACATACCAGCAGTGAGTGCTTCTTCCTTGACCTCTTTGTAGCTGACAGACACTCCCTTCTCTAGCTCTGCCTGCCATCTATATATCCACAGCTCGGGATGTGTGATGAGGCGCTGACACACTGAAGTACTGCGTGCATCCAAAACTGCCAGCGTCCACTTGTCCATCCTAAAAACACACAGTCATCCTGAAAATAAAAATAACACAAATTAAAGTGTAAAATTGCATAAATATTTAAGCAACACACAAAGTGTGTAGCATAAATCGAATACTGTATATCTTTGATTAGAAGCCACCCTTGAATATAAGCCACAGGCCATAGTGAAACATTTTAATAAAAGACACCCTTGAATATAAGCCATGGCATCAAATCATGTTACATAAAGCACTTTAGACAGGGCTTCTAGTGTACTGACACAGTTTCTTACCATCTGCTGTTTAGCTATATCATCTCTCTGTGTCTCATAAATATTATCATTAATGTCTTTCATGTGCACTTAGTTAATGTTTCTTTATTTCACTATGAAGCAGACCTTATACAATATACTTGGCCAAATTCTGGACATGTTAAAAATTGAATGTTTCATTACAAGCCACGTTAGAATACAACCCACCCTTAAATATAAGCTGCAGGCCATAATACAAAATTTTAAAGAGAAACTCCTTTTGAGTCCCTAAGTGCAGCAGTGGCTGCTGAAATGCCTGATTAGGGCTTTTTACATGAAATTAAATCTTTTCATTACCTGGTGCCCCAGAATTTTAATTAAAAAGATCCACTCGCTCCATAATGGCCACAGAGCCCCAGGCGGACATCTTGCGCACCCCAGGTGACTTCTGCCATGAGGTTATGCTAATGAGGGCTACGAACATCTGTCATTTGTTGGTAGTCCTCATTAGCATAACCTTCATGGCAGAAGTCACCCGGGGTGCGCAGGATGCCTGCTTGGGGCTCTGTCACCATTATGGAGTGAGCAGATCTTATTAATTAAAATTCCAGGAACCAGGTACTGAAAAAAATTATTTTTATGTTAAAAGCCCTAATCAGGCATTTCTGCAGCCACTGCTGCACTTAGGGTCTTGATAGGAGTTTCCCTTTAATAGAAGCTGCCATTTCCATTCAAAGATATGCGGTATGTCATGGCCCTTACCTGAAATATCAACAATATTTCCCCTCATGCAGTTTGACTTTTGACATCGCTCGTGGCTATGCCACTCGTGATGTTATAAATACAAGTATCTCCATAGGACAAATGCTGTGGATAGCAGGGACTTGCTTAGGCTGAGTGGGAACACAATCACCAGAGATAAATCCATGAAGCTGGTAAAGGGGAATAGTTATGAGAGATACCAAATAAAGCATTTTTCACAGAAAGGGTGGTGGAGGGATGAAAAAAGCTGCCACAAAAGGTGGGCTGTGCAAGTGGGGTGGTCAAACATGGGTGGAACAGATGTAAGGGCTTGGTACAGACTGTATTGGAAAGAGACAGGGAAAGGGGAGTGAAGAACCATTAGGGCCTTTTCATGCAACATTAGGATGGGCAGACACGATGGGCCAATGGTCCTTTTTTGCTGACGAATTCTATGTTTCTATGTATAAATGTTGGAAGGTATTGGGGAGTGTACGTTATAAGACTGTTCATAATTCTCAGACTGCACTCGGGACAAATATCAACAATATTTCATTTACGGTCATGGCATGTCCCTTATTCTCCTCTCTTTGCTTTTGACGTTTTGGATCTCTCCCTACCTTTTCACTCACTCATGGTCTGTGACTCAACAGTTTTGCAGCTACCTGTAGTTGCCCAGCTCCTGATGTACAAGTCTGTAAGTTAGCCAACTTAAGCAAGCTCGTGGTCTGAACCACAATACCTGCATAAATCCATGCTTGAGGGATTTGAGCAGAATTTAAGAATAACAGGCAACATGACCTTAATGTAGAGAGCGCAAAAACAGATTGATTTTACGAACTTCAGAGCATTTGATTCTTTACTGAACTACCTTAATTTTGTAAAATAACACAGACTGTATTTTCAGAAGTTCTCCCACAAGATTTTTAGCAAATTTTCTCCTGTGGTTGGGGCACATGAAATATGCACAGGTGCTTATGTGTGGTTTTGTAATAATTGGGCACGTTTACAGGAGTTTCCTTTTTTTTTTTTTTTTAAACCAGGAGAGACACACTAAGCTGAAAGCTTGTTTACAGGTGTGACCTGGGAGCACAAGGAAGTTAAGTGACTTGCTCAGGGTCACATAGTATGCAAATGAGGAGCTATGGGATTCAAACCCAGGTCTCCAGGTTTGCAGCTCAGAGCCTTAAACCACTGTGCTATACTGCCCGGGGGATGATGCATGCTTAATTTTTCTGATGTATGTGCTATTTTTCCAGCACAACTCAGTAAAATGTTAGAGAGCATTTCATGTGGTCTTAATTTACGTCACAAGTATGTTAAAATGTTGGGTTAAACCTTTTAAAATCCAGCCCTGTAAATCTGTGATTTCTTCCCCTTGCTAATATGTAATTAAGCTGATGTTGCATTAAATATTAATTGCTTAAACAACCTAATTTGCAAAGTGCAGGTTTTCTTCCAGGCAGAAACCGCTGGAGGTGGACGTGTCATGAGTAAGTTATTGCATTGACTTAGACTCTAATTTCTAGAATGAATAGTGACTGTGGTATCTGGAGCCAGACTGTAAACAGTTAGGTTTCTGTGATTGGTAGCACATTCTGAAGTGGCTTTTAAGCTTAGGAGCACCATTCATTAATGGAAGATGCTGCTGAGCTAGTGAACAAGGGAGGATTAAATCCAGTTTCAGCTGGATAAGGAAGCTGAACTAGTTTCAATGTGACATGAGAGAGCATCATTTAAAGTCACGTTAAACATTTTAAACCTGATAAACAAATACTAGTCTGACTGGTCAGCACTTGCAAATTGCCAGCCACTTGCCTCAAGGCACAAATCTTGTAATCTTACTTAGCACAGCAGTTTTAGTCTCATTGTAAATATTAGTTCTGTCTGTTAGAACTTGTAATGTAAGCTCCTAATGGATGTCACTCCAAATGCATCATCATGACTGTCAAGTAGGAATCCTTTCCAGTGGTTGAGCCAGGTTTGGGAGCTGGGAGGAGGGACGGGTCAATCAGGTGGGGCTGCAACCTAATTTAATTTACTTTTTGAAATATGAATTGTCTTATAACATACACCCCTGATACCTCCCAACATTTATACATAGAAACATAGAATTTGTCAGCAACAAATGACCATTGGCCCATCGTGTCTGCTTATTCTAATGTTGCATGAAAAAGCCCTAATGGCTCTTCACTCCTCCTCCCCCCTCTCTTTCCAATACAGTTTGTACCAAGCCGTTATATCTGTTCCACCCATGTTTCACCCCCCTCACACTCGCACAGACCACTTTTCTGGCAGCTTATTTTATCCTTCTACCACCCTTTCTGTGAAAAATGCTTTTTTTGTATCTGTTGTAAGTATTCCCCTTTACCAGCTTCAGGATTTATCTCTGGTGATTATGTTCCCACTCAGTCTGAGTAATTCACTGCTATCCACAGTATTTGTCCCCTGGAGATATTTGTACTTTTCAGTCATGCCCTCTCTCTTCCCCCTCCCCCCAACGTATGCATGTTTAGGTTTGCCAGTCTCTCTTGGTAAGCCTTTTCCAGCTGTCCCAGAATCATCTTGCTTACCCTCTTTTGTACTGCCTCTGCTCTGTCCCCGTCAGTCTTTAAATGGGGACTCCAAAACTGCACACAGTATTCCAGGTGTGGACAAACCAGTGACCTACTGTATAAAATGGCACCAACACTTCCCTTCTTCTGCTACTGATGCCCCTCCCTATGCACCCTAACATCCTAGTTGCCCTATCAACTGCCCTAATGCATGGTGCTGATGTCCTCAGACTGCTGAAATTATTACTACGAAGTCCTTTTCCTCAGTGGTGCTTTCCACTGACACCTACCCAATTCTATATTCAGAGTTAGGATTCGTTTCCCCTATGTGCATCACCTTGCAGGTTTTGGAATTAAATTATTTGATGCTTGATGTGAAACAGACTCCCAGCAGAGGTGTGGGCAGCGAAATGGTAACAGGTTTCAAACATGCATGGGATAGACACAGAGGGACCTTAGTAATGGGGCTGGGGGGGGAGGCCGGAGATCAATTAGGGTCTATGGCAGCACAGTAGGTAGGGACCGTAGGACAGACTAGGTGAGCCAGGAAGTTCCTTTCTGCTGACAGCTTCTAAGTTTCTATGATGCACTTTATGGCATTAAATTTTAACTTCCATGCTTCTGACCACTTCTCTAATCTACCCAGATCCTCACTCATAATTTTGACACCAGCATCACTATCCGCCCAGCCACAGAACTATATATCTTCTGCAAGCAGGTATCCCTACCCCTATGTTTCAGATAAAGATGCTGAAGAGAACAACATACTTACATTCCCATACATGGCTGGCCAAGTCTCTCCTTCTGATCTTAAATTTATCGAAATATAAACAGATCACTAAGATATGCAGACTGCTTTACCACCAGCACTACCATGCCCACAATGCATTCTCCTGCACCAGTTTTGCTGCCTCTCTATGACCTTTTGCTTTATATGAACAAACAACCTCTAAAATGCAGTGTTTCTCCATCCCCATCACCATAAATTGTTTGAAGAGACTTTAAATGGTTTTGAGACATGGTGGGATAATTATACATTCAAGGAGATCTGTAGCAAACATTGGAGGGAAAGGTATAAGGGAGTAGTGGGTAATGCTAACAGTGAGCAATGTGTGAGGTAGGGCATCAGCACATATGCAATGGACTTATGGACTTACTTTTTGTTTTTTTGCATTTTAAAAGTACAAATAAACCCCAAAACTATATTAGACCCAACTCCATCCATCATAACTGCAGAACTGTATGTCTGAATAATGGCATCTCTCAGCCTTGCATATCAGTGAACCTCCCCAACCCACAACTGCCCAGAAGCATCACATCCCATCTTTTTCCATAAAGCTTTTTCTTCCCAGTAGCTCAGAAGGCTATTTCATCCTTGTCCTGCCATTTCCAGACTGGTGACCACCTCCCCATGAATTACTTCCCCCCTGTGGCGGGACAAGAGGAGAGAGGGCCACCCCCCCGAGCCATAATCCAGAACTTGGCCAGGCATCCCTGGTGATGGCACAGGTCTGGAGCAGGCAGGCAAGTCTTGTTCCATTTTCTCCCTGTTTCCTCTGCCATGGTGCACCATGTGGACGTACACATGCAACACAACAAACCGCAGCACCTCCCTTTGTGTCACTGATGCTTGTCCTGCCACTGGGATTCTTCACCTGATGGCAGTCAACATCAGAGTGACAACCACCCTTCCCTGGGAGAGGACAGCAGTCATATGGATGGTCATTCCTCTCCCTCCCTGGCCAACCCTCAGTGACCGGAGTCTATATCCGAACCCAGGCCACCGTTGGGGGGGCAGGTGTGGCATCTAGTGCCTGAACTCTGCAGGGGTACTGGCTAGCCTAACGTCACATCTTCTCATGGTCACCTCCATGCAGATACTTAATATCACCCCTGCTGTGGCCTTTCGCAGTTATAATATACAGGACCACCCCAGCCCCCCAACAGACTCCTTATAATTAAGCAATAATGACCAAGAAGCTGGTCATTTCCAAAGGATTAATGACCATTTGGGGGTGATGAGTGGCCTGAGGTGCAGCCGAGGGCTACTTCACTCCAGCTGGTCATTAATCCAAGGAAATGATCAGCTTCAAGGTTGTTATTGCAATTATAAATCTAAGCGTAATAACAGTGTTCTTTTTTCCTGTTATTTAAGGTTTTAAGTAGAGTGGCATGAGCAGTTTGTGCTACACAGCATCAGTTGGCTGCTGGATTGGTCATTTCTAAGACGTTAATGACTGATCCCAGTAGCCAATCAGGAGTCTCGCTAGGCTCATGTATAATTAATTAGACTTACAATTATATTTTGTGTTCCATTAAGTTCAATCCAAGATGAGATTCCCCCCCCTTTACTATCTGTCCCACCACACAACCAGAAAGGATCCCATTGTTTTCTCTTTTTATTTGCATTGTGATTTTATAATGCAGCAGATGTCCCCCTTCCCCATCAGTGCTGAGTTTTCTGGTCACTTTTTCTGGTTTGCACTAGTAAGCGAAGGTTAAGGAGGCCCTACTAGAATTCAGTAATAAAAAAAATATGAACTCCTTGCAATCTGAGACAAGATACTCCCAAGCCCTACTTGCCAGTCTTATTCCCTTACTGGTTCTGTGGGTGAAGCACTGCTGCATGCTTAATGGAGATGTCAGTGTCACAAACGCTCTCAGCAGGTCAGGCCCTCTGCTCCCACAGTGCTAACCTCTGAGTGCAGTAATGTGAACAGGTAACAGTCAGGGTAACCCTCCTGTCTGCCTGTGGGTCTGAATCACCTTTAGTCTCAAGTTCTGGGGGGATTCAAACTGTGAAACTTATGCTAGCATACCCAATGTACAGGTGCAGATTCGTACCCTCTTTGGGGATTGTAGTACAATCTTACGCCAGGGGCACCCAGCCAGGCTTCCACAATGAACCCTTAAAACTCTATAAAATACCTTAGGTATATTCTTACCTTTTCCCAGTTTAATAACACCATCCGGCTTTTGAACAGTTTTTGTCAGTCTTAACCCTCTATACATCACATGCAAAAAGAGAACTTGCAGACACCCAGGCAGTCTTTCAAATAATATATTTACTAGAAATGGATAAAAATATGAAAAATGTAGCACAGAACAATATATCAAAGACCATTCAATCACATAAAGAAAAACAAGGAAAACTGCAGGCAAACTCCTATCAAAACAGTTGGATCTTTTATATCTAATGTTTTACCTCTATAAGTGCAGTTAAATTACAGAGCTGTGTCTTTCTACAGTCCCAAGATGGTATATATGACAACAAGTTCAGACACAGTATTCAGTTTAAAACTCTGTGTCTCTACACCCCTTCTATGAGTCATCTAGCTCCTCCTTTTAGAATATAAAAAAAAATACAAACATGATATTCTATCAGGAGGTATTTTAAATAAGGTGACGTCAGCAAAAACTCATTTCCCAAATTATAAGTCTGTGATTTCCCAGTTCCTTCTCCTCAGACATTTCAAAGGGATATTAAATGTTCTTCCTCTTAAGACATAAAAGTTTATGATCTCCATCCTCTGGCAGACTCATAAAGTCCCATTTCATTTCCATTTCAAAGAAGCAACAGGTCATAAAAAAATGCCATAAAATGCAATGTCTCAAGGAAGTTAATTATATTACAGAGATCTCCTGGTTTAATATATATCCTGTCATTTTCACTGAAACCTGGGTTGGGGGGGCACCCATGGAAGCACTGTGTCAATCACACCCTGTATTTTTATATTACAGATATCATCCAACAATCATAACCAGCTGACCAAGCATCACAATCCTCCCCACCTAGACTGAATTTGGGAGCTCTATCCCCTGCATGGGATGAGCTTCCCAAGTTAGTTCACTCCTGATAAACATGCGACAGGCCATCTGCGCTCTGACTAGTCGCTTCAGCCCTATGTAAGATCGTCATGTCATGCCCTTGCAAGGCAAGACTCCATCTTAATAGTCTACCATTAATTGTTCTCATTTGGGTCAGCCAAACCAGGGGGTTATGGTCAGTTTGTACCTCAAAATGTTGTCCATATAAGTATGGCTCTAACTTCTTTAGGGCCTGCACTATGGCAAGACACACTTTTTCCAGAGTAGAGTAAGCCTGCTCCCCGGGAAGTAACTTTTTACTCAGGTACACTACAGAGTGATCTTTTCCCTTGGTTGGATGTCTGACTCAGTACTGCCCCAATACCCACATCTGAGGCATCAGTCTGGACTATAAAGGGTCTGCTATAGTCAGGACTTCTCAATACAGGGGCACTGCACAGTACCTCCTTCAGTCTGGTAAAGGCTTTTTCACAGGCTGGTTCCCAGGTAATTTTCTTAGACATCTTTTTCTTTACCAGGTCAGATAGGGGAGCAACCAGGGCACTGTGATTGGGTACAAATTTCCTATAGTACCTTGCTGTCCCTAGAAAACTCCTGACCTGCTTCTGACTTTCTGTTCTGGGCCACGTCTTGATCACCTCTATTTTTACTTGGTTAGGATGGAGCTGTCCCTGGCCTACAACATGCCCGAGGTATGCCACTTCATCCATGACCACCTGGTACTTCTCAGCTTTGACAGTAAGTCTGGCCCTCTGTATCCTGCCCAGCACTTCCCCCAAAGTGGGGCAGGTGTTCCTCCCAGCTGGCACTAAAGATGGCAGTGTCATCCAGGTACGCTACAATGTACTCCTCAGCACCATTTAACATCTGGTTCACCAACCTTCATTCCAAAAGGCATTACTTTAAATTCAAATAAGCCTATCAGAGTGATGAAGGTCGACCTCTCCCTAGCTCTGTCAGTTAACTACCTGTCAATACCCCTTTGTCAGGTCAGTAGTCATAAGGTCAGTTTCCCCTCCCAACTTGTCCAGGAGTTCGTCCGTCCGGGGCATCGGGTGGGTGTCTGACTTTGTGACTGCATTCAGTCCACGATAGTCCACACAGAAACGAGTAGAGCCATCTGGCTTTGGCACAAGGAGTACGGGTGAGGCCCAGGGCCTGTGGGATCTCTGGATTACCCCTAAATCCAGCATTTCCTCCACCTCCCTCCTAATGTCCTTTTGGACAGCTTCTGACACCCGATATGCTGTCCACTGTATGGGCATCTGTGTCCCTGTCTCTACATCATGCATCGCTAAGGGGGTTAGTCCAGGCTTGGCACTAAACAATGAGGCAAAGTCTGCTAAAATCTCCCTTACTTCCTGGATCTTGTCCAGGGCCAGTTGGGGTGACAGTTTAACTGCCTCCACAGTGGACTCCCACTTGCTTTCTTCCAGCAAGTCCAGAAGGGGGTCTCCTTCGTCCGTCCCCTCCCCAGGACTACATACTGCAAACACCATGTCAGCCCTATGAGCACATGGCTTCATCATGTTGACATGGTACATCCTTTCTGTATGTCTTCTGTCAGGTAATTCTATGACATAGTTCACTTCATTTACATTTCTAACTACTTTGTATGGTCCTACCCACTCAGCCTGCAGCTTGTCTTTCCGGACTGGACTAGGACCATGACTTCCTGACCCAACATGTATGAGCAAGCTCTGGCTCTGTGGTCATACCACACTTTTTGTTTATGTTGGGCAGCTGCCAGGTTGCTCTGGGCTGTCCCCATAAGCTCCTTCAGTCTTTCCCTAAACCTAAGGATGTAATCCACTAAGGGAGTTACCTGGGTGGCGTGCTTGCCTTCCCAGTCCTCCCAGATCAAGTCTAGGGGCCCACGTACTTGGCGTCCATATAAGAGCTCGAAGAGGTAAAATCCTGTCGACTCTTGGAGCACCTCCCTGTATGCAAACAACATGTGGGGAAGGTATTTCTCCCAGTCCCTTCCATGCTGTTCAGCAAACGCTGGAAGCATTGACTTCAGGGTATCATTAAATCTTTCCACAAGCCCATTGGCTTATGGGTGATAAGGTGTCGTGCGCCTCTGCACCATCCCACGCTTCTTCCATAAACATTTAATCAGGTCCGACATGAAGTAACTCCCTTGATCGGTGATAACCTCCTGCGGAAACCCAACACGGGAGAAAATTCCAAGTAAGGCATCTGCCACTTTGTCTGTCCTCAGTGAGGGTAGGGTGACTGCCACTGGATATCGGGTGGCATAATCCACCACAGTCGGGATGAACCTCTTCCTGGAGGAGCTGGGGGTATTTAAAGGCCCCACAATATTCATTCCCACCCTCTGAAATGGCTCCTCCACTATGGGCAATGGAATTAGGGCGATTTGGGTTTTCTTCAACCTGCCTTCCCTATTTCTTGGCACCAGTGAAATGACCTGCAATACTCCTTCACCTGCTGGGTGAAGTTGGGTCAATAGAAATTCTGGGCCAACCGCTGCATAGTGCGTGTGATTCCCAGATGACCAGACAAGGGAATATCATGTGCAATCTTGAGCAACTGCTCACGATACCCCTGGGGAATGACAAGCTGCCTGCCTATCACCCCTCCCTCTGTCTTCATAGCCTGAGTATATGTCAGTCCATTTTCCCAATACACTTTATGTTTACCGTCACCTCCCTGTGCTCTGTCAGAGTCTGCCCAAGCCCACAGCTTCTCTAGACTAGGGTCACTTTTCTGAGCAGCTGCAAACTCCTTACACATTCCCAAGGCATGAGACAGGTCCCCTTCAGTCTCTAAACTAGGGTCCCTAGCACTTGCGTCAGGCCACTCAGGATCACTGTCATCCCTAACCCTCTGACAATGGGTCACCCCTCCTTCTTTGGAGTAACCCTCCAAAGCTGTGTGGTTAACTGCTACTGGGGAAATTTCTACCCCCTTTTCATTAGTCCCCCTATCAGGAGACACCAGCTGGGGAACCAGCCTCCCAGTGGTTTCCACAATGTGTTCTGTGGGGTCCAGGGAACTACAGTTTTCCTTTGCTGCTTAGCTATGGGTCACTGCACACACCATCCCCTGTTTGAGATTGTTGCCAAGGATGACGTCAACTGCTAACGTTTTGGCTACAACCACCTATTGCACAGTTCGCCCTGTTTCACCCCAGTCTAGGAGAACACTAGTGAGTGGCAATGTGGTCTCCTCACCAGTGAACCCTTGCATGGTTACAAATTCATTGGGTATAAGCTGACCAGGCTCTACCAGATCCCCTTTTACCAGCATCAGGGATGCCCCTGTGTCCCTTAACCATTGTGTCTGTACCCCATTCACCATGACTGGGTGCATGTGTTCCCTCATGTTCACAGGCATGATTCTAGGGACACACAAACAAGCCACTTCTTTCCTAGCCCCAATCTGCGTATTGCTCGCCCTTTTGGGACACTTTCTGGCAATATGCTCAGTTTCTTTACAGACCCAACATTCATTTCTTTTCTCAGAGAAATCTTTTCTCTGAAACCTGGGGCTAACTGGTTTCGGTGGAGGCAGTGAGGATTTTAGCTGCCCTGAAGGCGCGCTTTTCCCTTTCTGCGCTGCCACGCCTACCCCATTCACTCTCAGAACAGGTCTGCTCTTGGCATTGTGGTCCGAGAGTTCAGCAGCCTCTTGCACTGTTTTGGGATCTCGGTCCTCCAGCCAGGTTTTCAGCTCTGCTGGGCATGCCCAAAAAAACTGTTCTAACAAAATAGCATTTTCAATTTTATCTACAGAGTTTGCTTCAATTCCTTCCCACCAACATTTTAAAAACTGACGTTGTTTCATGGCTAACTCCTCGTAGCTCATATCAAGGCCTCTCCTGAGCTTACGGAATTTAGCTCTGTATGCTTCTGCAGTTAAATCAAACTTTTTTAAAAGTGCAGCTCTAAGTTTGCTCTAATCAATACTGTCCTCATTGTCCATTTGACCCAATGCATCCCGAGCTTTCCTAGTGGGGATAGCTGGAAGCTCCAGGACCCTCTAGGAATTTTAGCCTGAATACAAACTTTTTCAAAGGAATTTAAAAAGGCATCCATATCCTCCCCCTCTTTAAATTCAGCTATCGATTTGAAATTCAATTTGTAACCCAGTCCTGTAGTTCCAGTTAAACCCAAGCCACTTACTCACTCTGGTGCTGGTGGTTGGAGTTGTAGCTTCTTCAGTTCATGTCGCCTTTGGTGCTCACACTCCTCATGGTCCGCTTCTTGCCTTTCTTGCTCCCTCTTCTCCTCTGCAGCTTGCTGCTCTCGCTTCTCTTCTCTCTGGAACTCCAGCTACATTCTGCACAACTCAATCTGCAGCTTGATTTCTTCTGACTCCAGAATGCTGGTGAACTTCCCCTGCTGCTGTGGCCCTTCACTTGCACTGGCCCTACTGTCCTCCCCACTGGATCTGGACACTGCACTGGCCGCTAGCCCCTCGAAGGTTTGGTCTTTTTCAGTCACAGTCTGTGACTCGATGCTCTGGGCATCTGCTGCCATCAGGGCATCCACGAGGTTCTGCTTGGTGGCTCTCACCTTGTGCAGGACTCCTCTGTCCTGGCACAACTGCCTCAAGTAGTCTGTAGTGTACCCGCTGTAGTTGGAAGCCATCTTCTTCTTCTTCCCTAACTACTGCTACTCTAACTCGCACTTTAGAAAAAAAGTCAAACAGGTAGGAACTTGACTGTAAGCAAAATGATATAGTTTTGTTTCCTTTTTAAAAATAAATCACTGCCTTATTTTGCAAGTGAGCTGTACAGTATTAATCTGACACACTGAATGGTTAAAGCTTATGTTACCAATTTTATCCGCACTGCTGTCAACCAAATCTGTCACAAACACACTCAGCAGGTTAGGCCCTCTGCTCCCACAGTGCCAACCTCTGAGTGCAGTAATGTGAACAGGTAATAGACAGGGTAACCCTCCTGTCTGCTTGTGGGTCCGAATCACCTTTAGTCTCAAGTTCTGGGGGGATTCAAACTGTGAAACTTATGCTAGCATACCCAATATACAGGCGCAGATTCGTACCCTCTTCGGGGATTGCAGTACAATCTTACGCCGGGGCACCCAGCCAGGCTTCCAAAATTAACCCTTAAAACTCTATAAAAGACCTTAAGTATATTCTTACCTTTTCCCAGTTTAGTAACACCATCAGGCTTTTGAACAGTTTTTGTCAGTCTTAACCCTCTTTACATCATATGCAAAAAGAGGAAACCCTTTCAAATAATATATTTACTAGAAATGGATAAAAATATGAAAAATGTAACATGGAACAATATATCAAAGAGCATACAATCACATAAAGAAAAACAAGGAAAACTGCAGACAGACTCCTATCAAAACAGTTAGATATTTTCTATCTAATGTTTTACCTCTATAAGTGCAGTTAAATTACAGAGCTGTGTCTTTCTACAGTCCCACGATGGTATATAAGACAAGTTCAGACACAGTATTCAGTTTAAAACTCTGTGTCTCCACACTCCTTCTATGAGTCATCTAGCTCCTCCTTTTAGAATATAAAAAAAATACAAACATGATGTCCTATCAGGAGGTATTTTAAATAAGGTGATGTCAACAAAAACTAATTTCCCAAATTATAAGTCTGTGATTTCCCAGTTCCTTCTCCCCAGGCATTTCAAAGGGATTTCATAGCCCTTTAACACCAGTTGATATTAAATGTTCTTCCTCTTAAGACATCATAAAAGTTTATGATCTCCATCCTCTGGCAGACTCATAAAGTCCCGTTTTGTTTCCACTTCAAAGAAGCAACAGGTCATAAAAAAAAAAAGGCCATAAAATGCAATGTCTCAAGGAAGTTAATTACATTACTGAGATCTCCTGGTTTAATATATTTCCTGTCATTTTCACTGAAACCTGGGGGTGGTGGGAGGCACCCGTGAAGCACTGTGACAGTCACACACTATATTTTTATATTACAGATATCATCCAACAATCATAACCAGCTGGCCAGGTGTCACAGTCAGTATCACTGGAGAATGAACTATGCTCTCCTTCTGTTTTTGAGGGCTGCAGTTCAGAAGGAGGCGGGAAACCGGGGTAATGTCTTATCTGGAGGCTGGAGTGCACACTGTAGAAGGCCCTTTGCCATCCTGTCTGCAGCTATGCATGCCATGGATCTTCTCTACTCTGTGCCTGCCCTCAGCTGCCTGCAGCAATCATGTCAGAGTCGAGTCTCTTAAGTTTGTTTTGCTGTCTGGTGTCCACGTCTGCTCAATCGCTGAGTCTGACAGCCAACACCAAAAACAGGGAGAGAGACAGCAGCCTAGAAAAGAAGTTTCTTATACACCATATACTCCCTGCCAGCGTCCCCCAGTCACTAAAGACCTGGCATGCACTGGTGATATTTTCAAATACATCTTACAGCACTGATTGGTGCGGTTTGGACAGTGGCCCCAGTCCCTCTGTCACTGAACTCAGTCAGGTGAGATAACTACAGTAGGAAGCATGGAGGAGAAGAACTGATTGGAAAACACAGCACCAGTAGGAGGGGGAGGGAGAACTGAAGGAGTAGAATGGGCACACAGTGTAAAGTCTGTCACTGTGAGGGAGGGGATTTCAAACTACTGTAGCTAGCTAGCAAGCTGAGCTGCTGCCAGAGCCATAGGAAGGCATTTTGGTGCCCTGGACGAGAGACTTATTTTGCACACACACCCAGAAAAGAGCCAGGGGTGTGGGGGCTGCAAGGCCCCCAGAAGCTCTGAGGGATTTACATGCTGTTTGGTGAGTTTTGGGGCTTTTCTTGAAGAAAAAAACATACTTTTGTTACACGTTCCCTACCCCTGATTTCAGGGAATATTTTGCTCCCCCATGGAATATGAGATGTGGGAGACTCTGGCTGGCTGGCATCAGACTGTGCAGCCGCAATTGTTGTGGACAAGTGGTTGACCAACAATGCCATCAACCACCTACCCTATATGCATTTTTTGAAATATACTGTGAAATATTCCTACATAAAGCATGGGGGTTGGGGGCCACAAGGTCCCCAGAAGCTCTGAGGAGTTTTCATGCTCTGTGGTGAGTTTTGGGGCTTTTTTTGAAGAAAAAAACATATTTTTTTACATGTTCCTTACCCTTGATTTCAGGGAATATTTTGCTCCCCCATGGAATGTGAGATGTGGGAGTCTATGGCTGGCTGGCATCAGAGTGTGCAGCCATAATTGTCATGGACAAGTGGCTGACCAACACTGCCATCAACCACCCACCCTATATGCATTTTTGAAACGTACTGTGAAATATTACTATATAAAACATGGAGGTCTAGGGGTCCTCTAGCCCTCTGAAGTTCTTGGAGGGGGGTGATTACATGCTGTAGTATGATATGGTTAGTTTTGGGTCATCTACTACTTAATTAGTCTCCTACTGAGCCAAAACACACTTGTGTTACATGTTCTCCCAAATCAAGTAACCCTACCCCTGATTTCAGAAATGTTTTTTTCCTCATGGAATCAGAACAAGCTGTGTTGTAAAGTGGCCAAGTGACAACCGGTTCACTTGGTTTAGTATTTTAAATCACAGTTTGCTAACAGACTGTTAGCAACATCAGATGCTGATGCCAGTTAGTACTCCAACTTAACTGATAAATATATGAAATGAGAGAGCTACCAGATGATTCTGCATTAGAAAACAATGCAGATGCTGGGCCTGTTGCCATTTAGTACTCCAACTTAAATGATAACTAATGAAATGAGAGAATTGAACAATCTATATAACACACAGGAACACAGTAATACAAGATATGGAGCTGGAGCTGAATGAATCAATGTCCCACACACAACAGCACAGGCCACTGAGTACTAAACCAGAAACCTCAAGGCAATCAGGTCATGAGGGAACCTTGGTAACTGATGAGGGGTGATGATATATATTTTCATGCAAAAATATTATTTGCATCACACATCCACAGTAGATACAGCATACACATTTCACAATCGTCTGTCTGCTCTATGTATGAACCTTTCTTGCCTTCAAAGAGGCAAATTCATCAATGACTTTATCAAAGTTAAAGGCACTAGCCACAGCATTTTCAATAGATAGTATAGTGAGATTTGACAGTCTTTCTTGTCCCATAGATGATCTTAAATAGGTCTTGATCAGCTTCAGTTTGCTGAAACTACGTTTGCAAGAAGCAACAGTCACAGGGAGTGTCAAGATTCGGAGAGCAGTTTCAGTGTTTGGACAGGAAGTACTAAAGACCATTTATGAATGAGCTTCAACAAGCTGAGCGCTGTGGCATTTTAAAAATTAGGCGGTACTGAAGCTGCATAAAATTTGAAGCTCTCTACCTGGTATACTATTTCACAAGCATCTAGATCCGTAGAATATTTCATTGCCAGATCTGCAGCACATTTTTTAACTCGCTAACTTCCATTGTTGAGAAAGATAGCCCTGTAAGAAAGTTAGTCAGCAGCCACTTCAGACAATGCCTCATACCTCCACTGAATCTGTGAAATGAGGGTGTCTAGAACATTGTTGAACTGCATTTTGAAAGCCTGCACAGCAGAAATCAAGTGCCCTTCATCTTCATCCTTTTCACCTTTCTTTTTCTTTTTTCTGTGAATTCTGCATTCAGTGACATCTGTTCAGCAAGTTCTGCTACATATTGTAGAATGTCATTTATTCCACCATCCCGCATGTGCTGCAGTGTGTCCTTTAATCCGCTATCGACAGGCAATCCCTTCAATTGCAACAGTTGGTTTACTCGTTCAACCAGGTTCAGTAATTTGCCCCACATTACTAGGGTACAAAGAAATTTGAAATCTGTCTGCTTGATTAGACTCTAGGCTGTTAATACCGTGTCAGCATTGGTTGCATCTTCACTTATTTGGTACAATGCCTTTAAGACATTAGGTATTTGAAGATGAAGGGAGTGAACTGTGCGAAACTTTGAAGAGCATCTTGTTTCAGTGTGACCCTTCAGAGTGACCTTTACTGCTTGGGCAGACCCTCCCAGTGGCTTGTTGAAGCTACAAAGAATGTAAACAATCTCTGCACTGTACCAAAAAATGATACTGTGTCCACTGATACACTCACAGCATGGACCCCAACTAAATTAAGAGAATGAGCTGCGCATGGGACAAATCTAGTGTGTTCATTTACTTGTGCTGTACGGGCTTGCACTCCACAGGATTTTCCTGCCATATTAGCACCATTGTCATACCCCTGGCCATGACAGTTACCTGTATCTAAACCATCATCACTTAATTTCTTTTCAATTTCTGCAGCTAGCCCACTTCCTGTCTTTTCATGTGAGATGATGAAATCAATGAAACTTTCCTCAACACTGCAATCATTATCCTGTATCCTCACATACTGAATGATTTGAGACATTTTTTAATTTTTTTTTTGTTAGTAGTTTAACCAGGACTAGCACACTAAGCTGAAAGTATTTTTACAGGTACGACCTGGGAGCACAGGGAAGTTAAGTGACTTGCTCAGGGTCACACAGTCTGCAAGTGGAAGCTGTGGGATTCAAACCCAGGTCTGGTCTACTGGATGTCACCAGATTTGCAGCTCAGAGCCTTAAACCACTGCGCTAAACTGCCTCCCAAACCCATTTGCTCCTTGTGAGCCACATCTGGCATACAATCAAACATAATAGAGAAATATTTTGCCTCCTTAATTTTCGAGATTATTTCACGCCTCACAGTGGAACCCAGTAAGTTAATAAACTCATTCTGAATTGTAGGAGAAAAATAGGTGGTAGACCCCTTCTTATGGTTGGCAATGTGCCCTGCAAGCTCCAGATTATAGTAACTTATCAGCTCTAGCAAATTAAGAAAAATTCCAGAATGTGTGCGTCCGATCATATCTGTGGACCCCCTGAGAGCCAAGTTATTCTTTGCGCAGAATAGTATAGCATCAAGAATAATTTTCAGAATGGTACGCCACTTTTCTTTTTTCTGAGGCAGTGGACCTTTGCAGCTGATCATCTATTGCAGCCCCCATCTTCAAGCTCATTTCAAAATTCTTCCAAGGTAAGTAACTGTCGCGGTGTTCAGGGGAGTTTTCATGATCTGGAATTCTGGGATTTAAATGCCTCCAGTCACAAAATCCTTTTTTTTGATTTACCAGACTTGATGTAATGGATGATTTCTTTGCAAACAGCATGCATGGGAAGCAATAGATAGCTTTCTTGGTCTCACTATACATTAGCCATGTGCGTTCGACAGTTTCTCCATTAGGAAAAATTTTGGTGAACCAATCCCAATAGAAGCGCCTGCCATCATCAGACACTGACAAATGAAAATCAGCATTTTCCTTTTGTTCAGGGCCATGTTCCACCAAGCAACATCTAAGTCTGTCAGTCATGTCAGGCCATGATGTTGGGTCATTAAAATTAAGTTGGAGTACTGAACTGGCAACAGCATCTACATTACTTTCTAATACAGGATCCTCTGTATATTTTTCAAAGTTGCACGCAGACGGCATCGGCTGGCAAGAATCATCTCCTTCTTCTTCAAGTTCTTCTTCTTCTCTAATATTGCCCTCAACATCTGCATGATCAGTGTCACCATATGTTGACCTTGGTCTTGTTATATCTGTTGTTGGGTCAAAACTTGTCTCAGTAGGGGTAGGCTCATTGATGTCATCGATGTCAATTGGTGTTGCTACTGACAGAGTCGCTGAACATCCGTGCTGCTCCTTAGACTTGGTAAGCCAATTTTGCCACTGCTGGGGGAGTTTTTGATTTTCTTCTTTTCTTGCTTTCTGCAGTTTTCTAAATTCTGCCCCTGATGGTTTCATCGATGGCATCTTCAAGAATCCGACCTTCCTTTACAAAATACTAAAGAGATAATGTACAGTATAATAGGTGTACTTAACTTCAAAGCATCCCAGTCAATGTCCTGTCCGACTTCCTGTTTGTTTTGCAAGTAAGACCTCAGGCGTGACAGCATTACATCAAATCTAAACACTGAGCAATAGGCATCTTAAATTGCATGGTGCTGATGATTCCACAGTAGCTAGCCTATAGTACAGCACTGTTCTATAAGGATGAATCTATATATAGACTTATATGTGTATAATTATAAAATGAGTCTTGAAAGTCCTGTAACCTCATTGGTCAGAACATGTTACATGACCGTATGTAAATCCTGCAACATACAACCATTAAAGATCTCAGTAATCATATATTTACTTTCTTTGAACCTAATCCATTTTTATGTTTAATTTTTTTTAAATAACAGATTCATTTTATAATTGCAGTAATGCACTTCAGGGCATGTGTAGTATTGGGATTTACACACTTCTTGTGTGGTTGATAAAGTCACTCAGCTGCACCTTGTGACACACCATACAAGACGTGTGTAAATCCCACAACAACATATGCCCTGTTGTGCAGTATTGCTTAAATCCTGCCTTGTCAAAATGCTGTTGTACAAATGCTGTTGTTGTACCACAGTTCATGTGATATTAGTAGTACCATACCATTCTATCTGTGATAGGACAGCAGCATTATAGAGCCTTGAGAGAATGCTCAAGAAGACAGTTTCATTGTGCAAAATATATATTATTTTATTTTTAGTCTTTGGTAGCTGGGTTAGGCACACTAGGCACAAGTGCCTGTTTTCAGGGGCGACCTGGGAACACTGGGCAGTTCAGTGACTTGCTCAGAGTCACACAGTATGCAAGTGGAGGTTGTGGGAATCAAACTCAGGCTGCTGGATGTATCAAGCGCATTTTCATTCACAGCTCATTACTCTAACCTCTAGGCTGTACTACGAGCCACTGCAGTCTGATTGGCTGTTAGAATCAGCCTTACATTAATCCCTGCTCAACTGTCATGTACAGCCTGATCACCATGGCACATGGATTCTTCCTGACTGTCAACATTTCATCTTCTAGCACTGCTGACTAACTGGAATGCTGCACTATGATTTTATTTCCTCTGGACTGTTGGTGGAAGAACTTTTTTCTCAAATATCTCCCTTTAAATGATATGAACAGTTGACATCATTTAAAAGTAGACTTTTAAGAAACAGTTCTTCTTCCACCAACAGTTTAAGAATGCTGGCTCAAAATCATAATGTAACATTCCAGTCAGTTTGTAATGCTAGAGTAAACATTAACAAACCATACTTGAAACACTTTTCTTTTTGATTACATTTATGCAATAGCAATAAGGCACTCACAGGAGTTAGATTAACAGTCAGTTAATTACAGCCTAGGGACAATATTATTATTTATTTAAGTTTCTGTTGACCGGATAAGTGCACTAGACAAGTTCTGCCTATTTTCAGGCACGGCCTGGGGGGATTGGGATACAGATGAATGGCAACTGACCTTGAACCAGATTAAGCTGTTGGTGGTATTTTTAGTGAATGGGGGAAAATTTGGCTAGGACACCGGGGAAACTTCCTTACTCTTTTCGAGCAGTGCCATGGGATCTTTAACATCTACCTGAACTACCACCAGAACAGGCAGATGGTACCTTGGTTTAACGTCTCATCCGAAAGAAGGATGAGATATGTCACTGGGCTGCACCTCATGCCACATTACATTGACATCCCTAGGTGGTGATTACCGACTATTAATCTAACCTTGAAGAGTGCCTTATTGCTTAGTATGTTATTGCCATGCTGTACCCCGTTGCCCCAACCCCACCCCGGAGAGTCAGACAAAGTGCCAGTCAATGCTACGCAAATGCAATCACAATACACCTGTCACCCAATTTAAAAACACATTGACTTACCTTTAATAAGACTGACTGTTGGAGCCGACTCCTGTTCTTGCACGGCCTCTGCTGCAACACGAAGTTGTAGGATAGGAACTTTGTCTCTGATGTCCGATACAGGAGTCCGCACTCAAGTTCAGTCTTACAAAATTAAAGTTCACATTACATTAAGTAAATTAAGTAAATTATTTATTTCTGTTTTCACTCAAGTGCAGAGCACCTCCTTATACACGTACAGAAATTAAGAAATAAAGTACTAGTCATGGTTTCCATTTCTGATGTTTCTTTGATAACCATGAAAAATAACCCTTTTCCTTCTCCACATTTGCCAAAGAACTCCCTGCTACATACCATAAAAAAGATATGACTGAGATTCTGACTGGGGCTACTTGTTGCATGTCAGTGTGTCTGCATGGCTGCATTTGTGTGTGTGTGTGTGTATGCCAGTCGAACTCTGAATCAGATTCTGAATTTATGTATTCTTATCTTCATATTACCGCTACCGGCAAATCTGTCAATACAAAATTGGGGGGGGGGCATACCGCACTAGCTATGCCCTCACCCCATCAGCATAGTTTGCTGTGGCACAAGGCCTTCTGCTCTCGGCCCTGGCCTATTGCTCAGTCACCTACCAAGGCGCCACTAAGACCTCTCTACACGAGTGGGACACTACTTATAATAACATTTGCCACTACGCCTCTGCCTCACCACGGTACAAACACCACTGTCAGCTCTATGCTGACCTAAAATGGCCTGGCCCTACTGCTCACCAACTCCGGTCTTACAGCTCTCTCATTTACGGTATAATAAGATCAGGCCTCCCCCAAACCCTCGCCTCCTTGCTACACTCCCAATCCCTTCCTATGGGCTCCGATCGAAAGACCAAGCTCCTGTCTATATCCCTAGATGTAAAACCACTATGGATGCATGAGCTTTCTCTTATGCTGCCCCTAAGTATTGGAATTCTATCCCCCAAGCTATACGCTTAGCACCTACCCATGTTGGTTTCAAGAAACTCCACCGTGAATATCCACATGCATCAAATCCCTGCACGTGCTTCCAGCCACCTAAAGTTCTTCCTTCTCCCCCATCTCTTATCCTTGCTGTATCATACTCAACTCTCAACCCTTCCTCCATTTGCTTTCATCTTCCCCTCCCTATCTGTACCCTCTCACCTTCTCCCCCTCCTCCCCTCTACTCTTTCTAGGTGCATAGTCCTCATAACAGCACTTACTGTATACAGTACATTACAACCCTATACTTCCTGCACTTGTTTGTTCTGAATATCTCAATGTATTGTTTATTTTTTGATCTGGTCCAGCTCTGTACTTCACTGATTCTCTAAGTTGATTGTATTTCTGACTTCTTCACATTGTATCACCTTTGTTATGTGCTGTGTCACGTTGTTGTTCATTGTATTTGACTTGTATCCTCCCGGGTCGTGCCTGAAAATAGGCATCCTTATGCCTACTGCACTTAGCCGTTACCAAAAGCAAATAAATAAAATAAATAAATATTCTATGTTATTGCCAGGATTCTGTCAGTGGGGTGGGGGTGGGGTGGACCATGGAAGCACTCATCCTGTGGTCCTGCTGTGTCATATTACTTAATTTACCAGCTAAGGGTGAAGCTGAGCTGACATTGGGCTCTGCTGGAATTAATCAAAACTTTATACTTGAAAAGGGTCACCTTATCCGAAACTGTAAATTTAAACTGAGTTATTAATACATTTTTAACCCCTGTACAAAGAAATAGCCATAATAAACTAAAAACTACAGTCACCCAAACATCTGCCTTGAAATGCACAATTTAAAAACCCATTGATTTTTACCTTAACTTATAAGATTGACTGACTCAGCTGAGAGTTGGGTTCTTGCCCGGCCTCTCACCTCTGCAACATGAATCCTCCGTTATCCTCCTGATGTCCACTCCAGGAGTTGTCCTCACTGAACTTCAGCACTGGCTACAAAATGAAAGTCCACACATTACATTAACGACTGTAGATAATTAAATAATGTTACTAAATTATTTAGTGTTTATTTATGGATTCACAGTGTGAAGGTCATGTCAGACGAATCTAATAGAATTCTTTGACTGGGTGACCAAGGTAGTAGACTAGGGAGGGGCTGTGGATGTGGTCTACCTAGACTTTAGCACAGCATTTGACACAGTCACACACAAAAGATTAATATAGAGGATAATGTATGGTCCTCTGTCGGTAACCGGTCTGTTAACAATCAAGAGGTCACCAGGGCAACTGTGTAAACCTCGAGAGTGAAGCTTGAGAGGTTTATGTAGCCCGTGGCAACCTTGAGACGGGTAACAGTAACCGGTTGCTGATAGAAGGACCGTACATTATTTTTTATAGTGTATGGTCCCAAGAAAATGAAAATGGCTCCTTACTTTTAAAATATAGTCACCGCCACAGCTGTTCAGTTGTTCCCTTACCGCTACGTACATCCGTCGGTTCCCCAGTGGAAAAAAAAGGTGTGCACATGTGCAGACTGATCCCCGTTCTTGACCTATCGATGTGGCGTAGCATTGATAGGTTAACAACATTTCTACGTCACAATAATGGTATAACAAACTTAGCAAATGATGATTTCCTAAGGTTAACAGCGTTCTACCATATATTATAAACAAGTTAGCCAGCCTATTAGGGGGTCCCAGCATAGTAGCCTGAGTAAAAACTTGGTTGGACAGCAGGACACAGTAGGTAATATTAAACGGGAGTCCACTTCAAAGAAAGGGGGGTTACTAGTGGGGTCCTGTGCATGGTTCAGTACTGGCACTGGTCCTCTTTAATGTTTTCATAAGTGACCCCATCTCCGCAAGGACATAGACAGGATGGAGGCTGGAGGCAGTCCAGAGGAGGGCAACTAAATGGTGCATTACAGTCTGCACCATAACCCATAAGAGGATGAGGAGAGACTAAAGGAGCTTCATATGTATACCCTATAGGAATGGGGGGGGGACATGATAGAGACCTTCAGGTACCTCAAAGGAATCAAGAAGTCATCCAAGATGGTAGTATATTTCAGAAAAATAAATGTGCAAGAACTAGGGGGAACAATTTTAAAATAGAGGGGCCGGGGGAAGACTCAGGTGCACACCACACAAGGCATTGGTACTTGGTATAAATCCCAATAACCCACACCCTGTTGTACCTTACTGCTGGCTAAATCACTCACAACAGTGTGACGAGACGTAGATTCTTTCTGTCAGCACTCTATCGTCCAGCACTGCTGAATGACTGGAATGCTACATTCGTATTTAGAACCAATTCTTAAACTGTTGGTGGAATAACTATTTTACTAAAAAATCTCTCTCTACATGAGGAAAACATGCTAAAGTATTAACTTTTAACACTCTTCTTTTGAAACAATTTTTTTTATAAATAATAACAATAAGGCACTGTCAGCTGGAATTAGAATAAATCAGTTAATCACACCCTAGGGGCAACATCGTCACTTGGCTGTACCGCGTGCAATGGCACATTACACCCCTAGGGTGATTAACAGATTAAAGACCAGACCTGGGTTTGAATCCCACAGCTTCCACTTGCATACTGTGTGACCCTGAGCAAGTCACTTAACTTCCCTGTGCTCCCAGGTTGCACCTGTAAAAAAGCTTTCAGCTTAGTGTGTCTCACCTGGTTAAATAACTAAAAAAAAAAAAAAAAAAAAATTAATAATGTATCCTCTGGTCTGGTCATGCCTTATTGAAACATAGAAACGTAGACTTTAATGGCAGATAAGAACAGCTTGGCCCACCCAGTCTGCCCATTTCCCTACCTACTGGATAAGCTGCAGATCCTAGTTAACCAGCAGCCTATTTTTTCCCTACGCCCCACAAGAATTGCCTTATGTCTGTCCCATGCATTCTTGAATCCTCCCATAGTTTTAGACCACACAACCTTCTCAGGAAGGCAGTTCCATGCATCGACCACCCTCTCTGTGAAAAAATACTTCCTCACATTGCCCCTGAACCGCCCCCCTTCTATCCTTAAATTGTGTCCCCTTGTTCTTCACGTCTCTTTTTCTGAAAGATGCTATCCTCTTGGACTTTGTTGATTCCACTGAGGTACTTAAAATTGCTTAATTTGATTATGCATGCATTGCTCAGAGCTGCAATACCCATGTTCTTAGTTTTATGGTTTAATTTATATGTATTATACATATAAATTACACCATCACAGATAAGAAAGCAGATCAGTGATTGTTACATGCTTTGAAAAACATTATCCATGTCATAATATACTATTTTATTTCTTCTGTTTACTATACCCAGAAGCTGAACTTCTTGGGAAGAATAAACAGAAGAGAAGTTGCACAGTTGGTTGGGTCATATTTTTTCTGAACCCTGCCTACCCTGTCCCTGTTTCTCAGATCTTCCCTTTTTGAACCATAATATCTATAATAGTCTGGTGTGGACGGACTCTTCTGGATAGGTCAGAAGGAAGACGCAAGATGCTGGTGTCAGTTAAACTACAGTATACTTCATTCAATTCAGTACTGTATGCTGAGCTGAGCATGTGTCACAATCACTTATTTGAAGTTGAACCTTCTTCCTTCTGGCCTTTTCAGACTCCGCAACAGACTACTATTATGATATATCTACACATATATGCTGCATGCTCATTAATTGACCTGGAATGATTGCAGTGTACTGTACCTAAGTGCTGCCTGCATGCTACCCGTCCCGTGCCCAGTGCCTGGCTGTCTCGACAGCTGGCTGCTGACAATGGCCACTGGCCAGCTTCTGATGCTGGCTTTTATTACTGGCCTGACTATCTGACTGTTTATCGTCAGCCTAGTAGGGTAGCAGCATTTTCGGTAGTAGTAGTAGTGGTACTGTACTTCCCCAGTCGGGTGGGTCCCTCCCAGTTTTGTTTGGGAGGGAGGGTGATTCATCAGTAACTGGACCCACCCGACCTGGGAAGTACAGTACCATTAGTACCGCTGGCACTGCTACCCTCTAGGCTGATGATAAACAGTCAAATAATTTAATTACTGCAGTCAGGTGACACCACACAAGACTGAAGTGACTACTGGACTGACTGGCTCTCTGGGACTGGGGCGGATGGCCCACGGTGACAGCCAGATCCAATTGTTTACAGTATTATTCTGCTGTCCACTCAGCTCCCAGAGAAGCCTACTGTACCTATTTCTTAAAGTTTAAGAAATTGGTACCGTAGTAAGAGACAGACAATGGTCTTTAATAAGCCATATATTAAACTGGATTCAGTATGAGAGACAGTGGACAAGTAAGTGTATCTGTCATCAGATGCCAGGTAAACCCAACCCCAGCAAACTAATTAATTGTCATCTTTTGATATTTACTGGTGATACTCTGATACCTACTTTCAGTCTAATAGACTGAACGTATCAGTGTATTGCGATGCCAGTAAAATATCAAAAGTTGTCTAATTCTGTGAAAAAAGTGGACAACAGAGTGAGCAACAATATCTGGCTGACATGACACATCAGTCCCAACCCCTTACAATATAATTACATGATAATACTACTTCATCACAACATGTCCTCTTTTTCCCCATGATCCCGGTCAGCTGGGATGCAGTACAATTGCAGGGCATTTGTGGAGGACATTGGACCGATGGTGCGCTTTTTGGAAACTCCACACACTACAATGGAGATGTGATCACGCTGTGGACATGCTCCAGTTGCAAAGTCCAACCACTTCCACAATCACTGAAAACTAGCAACGAGGGAACTCATAATTATTTTTATTTAGCTTTTGTTAACCAGGTAAGTGCACTAGGCATAAAATGACTATTTTCAGGCACGACCCAGGAGAGTACAGACATGCAGAAACTTAACAGGATAACAAATTATAAGTGCTTTACATACAATGAGTTAAAGAGGATACAATATATCAGAACATACAAAGCAATGCGCTTTACATACAATGAGTTAAAGTGGATACAGTATATCAGAGACATACAGAGTAGACCATTCATAAGTTCATAGGTGCCTACCTATGCAATGAATAGAGAGGACCTTGGACAATAAATTATCAGGTGACATATCATATAAACAGAACAAGGTACACAAAACCAAAAACAGGTAATACAAAAGGAAGAAATAACCACTGAGAGCAGGGGGTGTCATTAAGGAAAAGGTCGGTAAGTGAGGAAGAGGGGAACAAGCCATGAACTTAGATTATATGAGTGTATGTAAGTGTAAGGGAGATACCTGCAGTGCAAGATTGTATATGGGCAGGGAAAGGGAGCCGGGACAGGCTGAGGCAGTAAGAGGGTTATATAGAGGTGAGGAAATATTATTGTACGGCAAGAGACATCAGTCATTAGGTAGGGTGAAGGCAGGAACAGGTATCAGCAATCAGCAGATTTGAGCGCAATTTTCTCTTAAAGCATGTGTGGGAGCTAGAAAGTCTAATGTCAAGGGGAAGGGAATTCCACAGCTGTGGAGCCGCATGCTCAAATGCAACAGTTCCTTTCCTAGTGCGGCACCTCGGCAAATTCAGAAAGGATTTATCAGCTGATCGTAGACCATGGAGTGTGTCCTGAGGAACAAGCATAGCTGCAAGACACCTAGGGGTTTGATTTCGAATTATCGAATCAATAAGAGAGCCAAGGTAGTATTTCCTACTAGCTAAAGGAGAGAGCCAACCAAGATCATCATAAAGCTGACAGTGGTGTTTAAGCCGAGGAGCAGAAGAGGCATAGCGACATATGTTGTTGACGGGAGTGTGGGGGGCAGAGCCCCCCAATTACAAGAATTTTACATTTACAATAAGAGACTGCTTGTTTAACCTCCCCGTACAACGCGATGCAATAATTATAACTGACTGACAATTTGCTGGAGCACATTCCAATGTGCCAGGCTGCCAAACAGGCAGAGGAGAATGAGGATCCAAAATAATTTAGCTGCATAACTAGTTGTGAGGTTGCTTTATGTTTTGTAATATTCCGTGATATTCTTTCTGTGGGAGCACTCCAGCCCCCCACCCCTAGGTAAAAAATTACAACTTCATCAGTGCACCCGGGGGGAGTGGGGGGGTCGAGCACCCCCACAGAAAGAATAATATCATGGAATATCACAAAACTTAATACCAGAAACCAGAAAACTAAAAGCGCTAAGGTGAATGTACAGTAATGTAACAGGGCAACTAAAAAGGCCAGGAGGACGCTGGACCAGTTGTAATTATTGCATCAGATTGTACAGGGAAGTTAAACGAGCAGTCTCTTATTGTAAATGTAATTCTTGTAATTGGGGGGCTCTGCCCCCACCACACCTCCCTCATCAATAATTATGAAATATCAATTAATTCATTTAATTATTGATTGGGGGCTACAACCCCCCCAGGAGGGTAGTAGGGGGGCAGAGCTCCACAATTACAAGAATATTATTAATAACAAGAAGCATTATTCCCAACGCAGGAGTTCTAGCTGACTGACATCTCTCTTCGTGATGGGGACATTGTGCTTGCATTTCAGCAGGTTACCGTAAGTAATCCAATAAGCGTAGTGGTCCAGCGTCCTCCACAAACAACTAATTGCAGTACTTCCTCCTTGGTAAGGGGTACCATGATCAGCCACATATTGTATCTTGGTATTTGGGGGGGGGTATGTAAACTGTGATTAACTTCTTTCCTTCCTTATGACAGGACTAGAAGGCTAAGTTGAACTTACTACTTAGCCTTCTGGTCCCGACATAAGGAAGGAAGTTATTCGTAGTTTACATATCCCCATGTGGACCACTGTAATTCGTTGATGAGGTAATAAAAATACCATTTCCTTTTAATACATTTAAACATCTTGACTCAAGTAGTTGAATTTGAAATCATCTAGACTCACTCTCAAAAGGAAGAAATCTATATTTAGCATTTGCCGTATTGGTCCTTGCAAGAACAGATCCAGAAGCAAATGATTTGATACCTTTTAATGGACCAACATGGATATAACAACAAGACCAAAGTGCTCTAGCTTTCAGACCAACCAGTCCTTCTTCAGAAACCTAATGGCCGTTGTTTAGAAAAAAAACAATACTTTTAACAGCTAGATCATGCAGAAAAAATAGAAAAATTCCCCATTGGTTTAAAATACTCATTTAAAAAATACAGCTGATGATGTCAGAGAAGTTTAACAGTACCATATTACCTTCTGCCAGCAGGGTCACAGGGTCAGAGGTGCTTGGTGCAAAACACATACAAAGAATCCTACTGCATATAAATTTAATTGACATAAGATAACACTGCTGGAGCAGATGACTCTTAAATCAAGCTATGTGTGTCACAGTGTGTATAAGGATGTGATTACTGAAAAGCAACCCCCACCCAGATTAAAGGCATACTAAGATTGTCTTAGGACTTCAAGAAGTTTCAATGCATGCATTATAGACAAGAAAATACCAGTAAAGAGTCTTAAAAACATCAGTGCACGCTGTAAGACGTGTAAAACTTAGCTGGACCTATCACCCAGCTGTACTCTCCAGCTAGATATCATGCCCCATAACTTCAGAAACCTCTAGTGTAGTGTCAGGACTTTATAAATGATAATTTAAATATAAATTGACAGTATTAGTGTCAAACAAAAAACTCTAGTCGAGTACCACCAAGGAATTAAGACCATGTAGCCTGATGTGTACTGGTGTCAATATACACTGAGAATTTAACAACCTGATGTACCATAAGTGTCTAAGGAATCTGAAAAAGTGATAAAAATTTAATTTCTCTCCTCCTCTTCACACAAACAATACACCCTACCCCTCCATAATGCGGGGGGAGGGTAACTACCTTTGAGGAGATTACTATCTCTCAGGTCTCTCTCTCTCTCTCTCTCTCTCTCTCTCTCTCTCAAACACATACACACACACACACACACACACACACACACACACACTCTCTCTCCTAATGAACCTTTATTCACATCAGTCACTGCAATTGTTCCCCAAAGGAATTCAACTTGTCATGAAATCCTAAGTAAAAGCGCTCATGTATCCTAATATCTACAGTACAAAAATGTGACATTATTTAACTGTACTCCTATCTGCGTAGTAATATTTCCAAGGATTCTGGATAAAACTACAATGAAATAAGACTGCCACCCTCCCCAGGATAAGGTAACTAGAAGTAAATATAAAGTGTGTGTGTAAGACCAGAGGTCTAACATACCTACATTTCCACAGATCACTACAATATTACCCTAATGTGAAAAGATCTGTCCAGGACCCCCATGCAATTGAGATCTCGCATCCCAATATGTACAGAGTTAAAAAAATATGTGACAGTCTATGATAACACTCCTGTATGTACAGTAACAGGCTAGGTAATCTGAATATTGTGCAACAGAACCAACCCCACTCCCGGGCAAAGATGAAAAGTAAGGAGGAATTAAAATTCATTATGCGTGTGAAGTAAGAGTAGTAACACAATGTAACTTCATGTATCTAAATGGAAGCCTACCTCAATGTGACAGGAAGCCCCACACCGGTTATATCACGTACCTCACAACACATACCCACACACAAACATACTTACACGCACCCACATCCCACACATGCTGAAGTCCTATAATATGCCAGTCTGAAGAAGAAGTCTGTGGATGTCAGTTTCTGTAATGTCCCATGAAACCCAGATCAACATTCATCCCATCTGCTACCATATTAAGATGTAAAATAAGTTTAATCTCAAAAGCTTGTCTCTGTTGTGTGTTTTCGAGATTTCCTTTTAAGACCATTACTGACATATCCGAAATTGAGTGGTCAGACTGGGAGAAGTGGTGCCCCACTGGTTTGTCACTCTTCTTTGTTCTAATAGTATGTCTGTGCGAGTTCATCCTAGTGCAGAGCTGTTGGCTTGTCTCTCCAACATAACCTGTTTGTGGACATCTTTTGCACTGAATGAAATACGCAACATGACGTGATGTGCATGTATAACTCCCATGCACCTTGAATTGTCTGTTTTGTGATGTAACCACACAGTCCGAGGTGGAAATGAGCTCACAAGTCTTACAGGTGCATTGCTTGCCGGGTCGTGTGCCATTGTGTGACATGGTATTCTGTTCTTGTGAAAGCTTGCTCCTAATAATTAGGCTGGCTTAATTTGGTGGTTATTTAAAAGATAGTAGTGAGAGTTCCTTGGAAATACCATTAAGGGTTTCATCCTCACTAAATATTGGGTGGACTGTGAGGTTACATCACAAAACAGACAATTCAAGGTGCATGGGAGTTATACATGCACATCACAACATGTTGTTTATTTCATTCAGTGCAAAAGATGTCCACAAACAGGTTATGTTGGAGAGACATGCCAACAGCTCTGCACTAGGATGAACTCGCACAGACATACTATCAGAACAAAGAAGAGTGACAAACCAGTGGGGCACCACTTCTCCCAGTCTGACCACTCAATTTCAGATATGTCAGTAATGGTCTTAAAAGGAAATCTCGAAAACACACAACAGAGACAAGCTTTTGAGATTAAACTTATTTTACATCTTAATATGGCAGCAGATGGGATGAATGTTGATCTGGGTTTCATGGGACATTACAGAAACTGACATCCACAGACTTCTTCTTCAGACTGGCATATTGTAGGACTTCAGCATGTGTGGGATGTGGGTGCTTGTAAGTATGTATGTGTGTGGGTATGTGTTGTGAGGCACGTGATATAACCGGTGTGGGGCTTGCTGTCACATTGAGGTAGGCTTCCATTTAGATACATGAAGTTACATTGTGTTACTACTCTTACTTCACACGCATAATGAATATTAATTCCTCCTTACTTTTTATCTTTGCCCGGAGTGGGGTTGATTCTGTTGCACCATATTCAGATTACCTAGCCTGTTACTGTACACACAGGAGTGTTATCATAGACTGTCACATATTTTTTAACTCTGTACATATTAAAAGTAGATCTCAATTGTATTGGGGGTCCTGGACAGATCTTTTTACATTAGGGTAATATTGTAGTGATCTGTGGAAATGTAGGTATGTTAGACCTCTGGTCTTACACACACACTTTTATATTTACTTCTAGTTACCTTATCCTGGGGAGGGTGGCAGTTTTATTTCATTGTAGTTTTATCCAGAATCCTTGGAAATGTTACTACGCATATAGGAGTACAGTTAAATAATGTCACATTTTTGCTTTGTAGGTATTAGGATACATGAGCCCTTTTACTTAGGATTTCATGACAAGTTGAATTCCTTTGGGGAACAATTGCAGTGACTGATGTGAATAAAGGTTCATTAGGAGAGAGAGAGTGTGTGTGTGTGTGTGTGTGTGTGTGTGTGTGTGTGTGTGTGTGTGAGAGAGAGTGTTTCTCCTCAAAGCTAGTTATCCCCCCTGCGTTATGGGGATGTGGGTTGGGGTAGGGTGTATTGTTTGTGTGAAGAGGAGGAGAGAAATTAAATTTCTATCACTTTTTCAGATTCCTTAGACACTCCTGGTATATCAAGTTGTTAAATTCTCAGTATATATCAGGGATTTATTTAACTCCAAAAATTGATTAGCGTTTTGCTCATAAAAGTGCTAAAACATTGTGAAAATGCATAGCACTTGCCTTACTGTGTTTAACAAACATAACACTTCTAGAAAACCTATATAAATACTTTCTGTACAGTTAGCATTGTCCCAAGGAAAAAACTGCTAATCAATTATTTAAAACCCTGTATATTGACATCGGTATATATCAGGCTACATGGTCTTAATTCCTTGGTGGTTCTCGACTAGAGTTTTTTGTTTGACACTAATATTGTCAATTTATATTTAAATTATCATTTATAAAGTTCTGACACAATACTAGAGGTTTTTGAAGTTATGGGGCATGATATCTAGCTGGAGAGTACAGCTGGGTGATAGGTCCAGCTAAGTTTTACAATCATACCATGTGCACCGATGTTTTTAAGGCAGCTTTACTGGTAATTTCTTGTCTATAATGCATGCATTGAAACTTCTTAGAGTCCTAAGACAACCTTAGTATGTCTTTAATCTGGGTGGGGGTTGCTTTTCAGTAATCACATCCTTATACACACTGTGACACACATAGCTTGATTTAAGAGTCATCTGCTCCAGCAGTGTTATCTTATGTCAATTAAATTTATATGCAGTAGGATTCTGTGTATGTGTTTTGCACCAAGCACCTCTGACCCTGGGACCTTACTGACTGAAGGTAATATGGTACTGTTAAACTTCTCTGACATCATCAGCTGTATTTTTTAAATGAGTATTTTAAACCAATGGGGATTTTTTTTCTGTTTTTTTCTGCATGATCTAGCTGTTAAAAGTATTGTTCTTTCTAAACAACGGCCATTAGGCTTCTGAAGAAGGACTGGTTGGTCCGAAAGCTATAGCACTTTGTTCTTGTTGTGACATCTATGTTGGTCCATTAAAAGGTATCAAATCCCCCTAACTCTGATTGTCCAGAATTTTTTCATAATTTGTCTCATCAAATTATGTTAAATAACAAAAGTAAATACCAATCCTGATGGGGCGACTTAAACCTTGCCTTGGAAGCCTGCCTTGATAGGAGTAACTCTGGTTCCAAAGATGCACACCCTAGATGTATTAATGCTCTATCAATGCTACTGAAAGATTATGGACTCTCTGACACATGGAGATTGTTACATCCTAGGGATCATGACTATACTTTTTACTCCCCACTTCATAAATCATACAGTAGAATTGATTATTGGTTTACCTACCCATTCATCACTGACAAAATAATTAAAACCTTGATCCTCCCCATTACAATATCTGATCATTCTCCTATTCAGTTATATTTATTATGGGGCCCTCCGCCTTCTAAATCTCCATCATGGCGTCTTAACCTGCTTCTTCTTAGAGACTCTTGAGTTTTTACCCTGGATCAAAATCCAAATTCATGAATTCCTTTCCTTTAACACATCTTCTGAGACTTCCATGGCCTCTATTTGGAAAGCACTGAAAGCCACTGTTAGGGGTAAAAGTATTAGCTATGCCGCCCACAGAAAGAAATTAAGAGCATCAACTAGTGGAACTGGAAAAACTACTTAAAGATAAGGAAACCCAATATTTCAACACTGGTCATCCTAATCCCAACTCTCAACTTCATCTTGAAATATTGTAAATAAGGATCAAAATTAATGACCTTGTACTTCGTAAAGCTGAATTAGCTCTCCTTAGGCTCAAGCATAATTATTGGGAACAAGGTGACAGATGCGGTAAATTGCTCTCATACCAACTTAAGGCTCAAGCAAATGGACAGGCATGTAGCTGGCTTAAAAGACCCCTCTGGCCCAATCCATACTGACAACTCTTCTATCAATCTCATCATGAAATCTTTTTATCAACAATTATACTCTCAACAAAATCAAGCACAAATTAGTCAGATCCAAAAATTTCCAGACAACTTACTTCTCCCACATCTTTCTGAACAGGATAGATTTATTCTTCATGAACCTCTCATCCTTCAGGAGATTCAAACAGCACTATCCTCTTTAAAATTTGGCAAATCCCCTGGAGGTGATGGTTTCCCCATAGATTTCTATAAATCCCTTTCAGACACTCTCTGCCCTTTGCTTCATAAAGTCTTTCTAGAATCATTTAATAGTGGCACACTTCCTCCCACGATGACCGAAGCTGTCATTACTGTTCTACCAAAAAAAGATAAAGACCCTTCTCTCCCATCCAGCTGCAGACCCATTTTACTACTCAATACGGATGGCAAAATCTTTGCTAAACTTTTAACTCTCCCTTTAGAACCAATAATTTCCAAACTAACCCATACTTCTCAAGCCGGCTTTATTAAGAACAGATCGGGCTCTGACCATCGTCGCTCTTTACTTAATTTAATTCATAAAGCAAAATCTCTCAAATCTCCTGCAGCAGATATCGCCATTGATTTCGAGAAAGCTTTTGACTCTTTAAATTGGAATTATTTATATCTAATACTATCTAAATTTGGCATTACTAATAATTTTTGTAACTGGACTAAACTGTTACATGCATCTCCATCTGCTAGACTTCTTACAAATTCCATTCTCTCACCCTCCTTTTAACTAGCTAGAGGCACCAGACAAGGTTGCCCTGTATCCCCATCCTTATTTATACTTGCCATGGAGCCCTTATCAGCCTATCTCCATCAATCTAGCGACATTAAAGGCATACACATTGGCAAATCTTCTTATACATCCCTCTCTTATGCAGATGATTTTCTTATATTATTAGAAAATCTGGACTCAGCAGGACCATCATTAATTCAGTCACTCAAAGATTTTACTTCCATCTCTGGTGTAGCTCTAAATTATAATAAATCTGAAACCATGCCCTTAAATGATCACTGTAAACCAGGAATGAATGCTCCTTAGGGTTTTTGTTGGGCCCCTCATGGCGTCACGTATCTTGGTATTCATATTACTTCTAAATAAGAAAAAATATGGGATGCAAATTTTTACCTCCCTGTTATCTACTATTAAGGATACATTTGCTAGATGGAAATTACTCAGTCTTTCTTTTAATGGGAAAGTCTCCGCCATTAAGATGACTATCTCGCCCAAAATACTATATCTTATTGCTAATATTCCCTTAATACTTCCTTCTAGGCTGTTAATTAACCTTGATAAAATGATTGGTAATTTCTTATGGGATGGGAAATCCCAAGATTTAGCCGAACTAAACTTCGTTCCCATTGGTTTAAGGGTGGCTTTGGAATCCCCTGGTTCAAAGCATATTTATGTGCCTTCCGCACAGCCCAAACTTTTAAATGGTTTTGTAAACCTTATACCCAATCACCATTATGGATCAATATGGAAGCAGCACTTTGTCCTGGGAATATCCTGATTTCTTACATCTATAACTCACTCCATACCACTTTAAAATCACATCTTACAATAGCAGCTTCAGTATTTTATTTGAAAGCGATTCACAAACATCTTAAGTCCAATTCAACCCCGATCGCCTTTGCTCCAGCTTGGGGCAATCAAAGCATCTCCCTTGATAATCACCCAATTTTTAATCAGAACTGGAAAAATAGGGGCATTTTCTTTTTAGGTGACTTACTCGAACCCAATATTCTTAAACATAAATCTTTTTCTAATCTTTGTCACACATGGAATATCCCCAAACATGACTTTTGGAAATATCTTCAACTTCGTACTGTGTGTGACCCATTTTTTCATCATTTTTCCACATGACCCCTTTCTAAGCAACATATTTCACAGTGGATTAATACAAGATCCAAATTAAGCAGCACTGTATACAAAAATATTCAAGATTCCCTTTTGGATCAGACTTTTAAGGCAAAAAATAAATGGAGCATGTTAATAAATTACAATATATCAGAGACTCAATGGCAAAATTGCTGGTTATCTTGCCATAAATCTTTCAAAGACTCTCATAGTTCTCTTATACAGAAGAAAATTCTCCATTTATGGTATAGAACCCCTGCCATATTACACCAAATGGGCCTAATGAATAATAATAAATGTTGCCGTTGTAACTCCCCCAATGGGAACCTACTGCATATCCTATGGCATTGTCCTCTCATACTCAATTTTTGGTGTACTGTTTATCAATTTGCATCCAAAGTAATTGGTCATCCTTTTACTTTTGACCCCAAATTTGTTTTACTAGGCATCCTTGACATCCATAATAACAAAACAACCTTACACGCTCATAACAGATGGTTAAACGTCCTATTTCTCACAGTTAAATGCCAAATACTGATGTTATGTAAGTCTGTTCGGTTCCCAATTTCTCAGATATTCTCCAAAGCTTTTCCCAATATGCCACCTTAGATCATATGACTCACATTTCTTCTGGTCGACTCAAACAATACAATAGATGCTGGCAGGAATTTTTTGACTATTTAAATTCTTCCAAAGTTTCTACCAGTTAAGGTACGGACCATATCAGCTTATTATTCCCCATATCCCACCTATGGTTAACTTCAGGTTTCTCTCTCTTCTGGTTATTAGTTTCTTCCTCTCTCTTTTTCTTTTTCCCCCTATCTCCTTCTATTTCTTGTTCCTTCTTTTTATATACATCTTCAATAAACCTTGCTGCTTTCCCACTCCATCCACTCTTTATATGATTTTTGGCATGATTATTTCCTATTTACTTCAACTTTTGTATAAATAATATATTTCTCCCTCCTGTGCTTCCCCCAATTTGTATCTCACTTGTCAATATTATTACCTTGTTTTAATTTATCTTGTTATCATGAAGATGTGTACCTATTCAATACTGTCCATATAGTTTTTTAATTCATATTATATAAGTCACTTTTCATGTAATGATGCTGTATATTAATATACACTTGGATTAATGGATGTTATTTATCTGATACTGAAGATGTCTATCTATGCTCTGTTTGTTTAAATAATAATAAAAAGAGTAACTGCAAAAACAAAAAAGGTATCAAATCATTTGCTTTGGGATCTGTTCTTGCAAGGACCAATATGGTAAATACTAAATCTAGATTTCAACATGGAAGATACCGGAATTCACCATAGAATATGGCAGTTACGGAACATCAAGAAGAAACTGGCACAGCTAGACGGTGACATCTATTCTCTAACCCAGTGCAAGAGGAGAAACATAATCCCTAAAGGTCTTACTATTTGGAATCCATTAAAAAATACAGACAAGTCTATACATGCAGAACAGCTCTGCCGTAGGACCTCTGAGAAATTGAGGAATCACAGGATTCACATGTCATATGCCAAAAAAGTCATTCTGAACAAAGAGTTTGCTGAAATTGTTACCACTCTGGAAAGGATGTCTGGGAAACCTATTCAGGACATCTTGCAAGAGATACACATTAACTACCAAAGGACCTTAAGAAAACCGTGCTTATGAAAAATAGGAAATTGGATGCCCTTCAACATACCATACTTCCTAACAACCATGAACAATATAATGGAGTCACTGAACAACCACACAATACAGATGGGCACCTTTCAGTTGTTAATTTGTCCAACTACACACTGACCGCTGGAGAACTAAATGTACTTTCAAAGGGTCTTAACTTTCTGCCCAACAAAACCACTGGATAAAATAAAGTTTTGTGCTGAACTGGAGGAATACTTCTGTAGATTGAGACTTCAAGAATTCTTTCATGGCAAGGAAGAAACTCACTGGTAGCGAAGACATCGCAATCAGTAATAATTTAATGGATAAGAAAAAGAAATCTGAATTTACCCCCTCAAGTGGGCGTAACAAAAAACTAGACAATTACATTCATTGTTTCAGCCAACAAGTCAGTGGTCAGATCCTTACTAGGCAAAAACAGGCCCACTATAACCTTTCTCCACTGGAACAGAGAGCTATAAGGACACTGAAATCAAACCACAACATTGTCATCAATAAAGCTGATAAAGGCTCTGCAGTGGTGATTTTAAACAGAGAGGATTATATTAATGAAGCTAACAGACAGCTAACTGATCTTACCTACTACAGAGAACTGGCGAGTGACCCCACTACAAGATATAAAAATGAACTACGTGACTTAATTGGAACTCTTCCAGACTATGTCCAAAAAAAACTAACTGACCTCAACCCTGCTGAACCCAGGCGAGGGACATTCTACATGCTACTTAAAATACATAAACCTGGCAATCCGGGAAGACCCATAGTCTCTGGTAATGGTACCTTGACTGAGGCGATCTCAGGGTTTGTAGAGACCATTTTGAAACCACTGGTTATGGAAAGAGACAGTTATATCCAGGACACTATGTACATTTTGAGTATACTTTCTGGTTATAAGGATTTACCACCTGATACCATTTTAGTGACAGTGCACGTAGCATCCCTCTACACTAATATTCCACACACAGATGGCATTACAGCATGCCTTAAATACATACAGAAGAAAGGACCAGAACAAAACATCAACCCTGAAGTGGTGGGGGAACTTATGGAATGCATTTTGACACATAACAACTTCAACTTCAATGGTAACCATTATGTGCAAACTATGGGAACAGCAAAGGGCACAAAAATGGCTCCACAGTATGCTAACCTCTTCATGGCAGACTTGGAGGAGGATTTTTTTAAGGCACTGTCCCCATAAACTACTAGCTTATTTCCGTTACATTGATGATTTGTTTATTATCTGGATGGAGGGCACAGATGTTCTTAAAGATTTTCATCATGAACTGAATAACCTCCACCCTACCATAAAGCTTACCCTGGAGTATTCTACCACCAATAATTTCTGGACGCCGCAGTCACCAATAAGGATGGAACATTACATACGTTTATTTACAGGAAGCCAACAGACAGAGAGATACCTACACAAGAAAAGTAATCACCCAAACCATACAAAAAAATCTGTCATGTACAGTCAAGCACTCCAATATCACCGTATGTGTTCAAATGAGGATGACAGAGATACATATTTGGCTATGTTGAAAAACACCTTTATGGAGCAGGGACACTCTTCCAGAGAAATTGACAGGATAACAGAACGTGCAACGCAAGTAACAAGACATCTACTTCAATATAAAGAAAAGACAGCTACAGACAGAATACCCTTAATAGTCACATATCATCCAGACCTTGAACTTCTGCCTAAGATTATTAAAGACCTCCACCCAATATTTAGTGAGGATGAAACCCTTAATTGTATTTTTAAGGAACTCCCACTACTATCTTTTAAACTACCACCAAATTTAGCCAGCCTAATTATTAGGAGCAAGCTTTCACCAGAATAGAATGCCATGTCACACAATGGCACACGACCCTGCAAGCAATGCACATGTAAGACTTGTGAGCTCATTTCCACCTCGGACTGTGTGGTTACATCACAAAACAGACAATTCAAGGTGCATGGGAGTTATACATGCACATCATGACATGTTTATTTCATTCAATGCAAAAGATGTCCACAAACTGGTTATGTTGGAGAGACAAGCCAACAGCTCCGCACTAGGATGAACTCGCACAGACATACTATTAGAACAAAGAAGACTGAAAAACCAGTGGGGCACCACTTCTCCCAGCCTGACCACTCAATTTCGGATATGTCAGTAATGGTCTTAAAAGGAAATCTCGAAAACACACAACTGAGACAATCTTTTGAGATTAAACTTATTTTACATCTTAATATGGTAGCAGATGGGATGAATGTTGATCTGGGTTTCAGGGGACATTACAGAAACTGACATGCACAGACTTCTTCAGACTGGCATATTATAGGACTTCGGCATGTGTGGGATGTGGGTGCGTGTAAGTATGTATGTGTGTGGGTATGTGTTGTGAGGTACGTGATATAACCAGTGTGGGGCTTGCTGTCACATTGAGGTAGGCCTCCATTTAGATACACGAAGTTACATTGTGTTACTACTCTTACTTCACACGCATAATGAATATTAATTCCTCCTTACTTTTTATCTTTGCCCGGGAGTGGGGTTGATTCTGTTGCACCATATTCAGATTACCTAGCCTGTTATTGTACATACAGGAGTGTTATCATAAACTGTCACATATTTTTTTAACTCTGTACATATTGGGGTGTGAGATCTCGATTGCATGGGGTCCTGGACAGATCTTTTTACATTAGGGTAATATTGTAGTGATATGTGGGTATATTAGACCTCTGGTCTTACACACATACTTTATATTTACTTGTAGTTACCTTATCCTGGGGAGGGTGGCGGTTTTATTTGATTGTAGTTTTACCCAGAATCCTTGGAAATGTTACTACACAGATAGGAGTACAGCTAAATAATGTCACATTTTTGCTCTGTAGGTATTAGGATACATGAGCCCTTTTACTTAGGATTTCATGACAAGTTGAATTCCTTTGGGGAACAATTGCAGTGACAGATGTGAATAAAGGTTCATTAGGAGAGTGTGTGTGTGTTTGTGAGAGAGAGAGAGAGAGAGAGAGAGAGGGAGTGTATCAGTTAGTCCTCTCATTATGGGGTGTGGGGTGAGGTAGGGTGTATTGTTTGTGTGAAGAGGAGGAGAGAAATTAAATTTGTATCACTTTTTCAGATTCCTTAGACACTTCTGGTACATTAAGTTGTTAAATTCTCAGTGTATATTGACATCAGTACATATTAGGCTACATGGTCTTAATTCCTTGGTGGTCCTCGACTAGGGTTTTTTGTTTGACACTAATACTGTCAATTTATATTTAAATTATCATTTATAAAGTCCTGACACTATACTAGAGGTTTTTGAAGTTATGGGGCATGATATCTAGCTGGAGAATACAGCTGGGTGATAGGTCCAGCTAAGTTTTATACATCATACAGTGTGCACTGATGTTTTTAAGACAACGTTACTGGTAATTTCGTGTCATAATGCATGCATTGAAACTTCTTGGACTCCTAAGACAATCTTAGTATGTCTTTCATCTGGTTGGGGGTTGCGTTTCAGTAATCACATCCTTATACACACTGTGACACACATAGCTTGATTTAAGAGTCATCTGCTCCAGCAGTGTTATCTTATGTCAATTAAATTTATATGCAGTAGAATTCTTTGTATGTGTTTTGCACCAAGCACCTTTGACCCTGGGACCCTGCTGGCTGAAGGTAATATGGTACTGTTAAACTTTTCTGACATCATCAGCTGTATTTTTTAAATGACTATGTTAAACCAATGGGGATTTTTTTTCTGTTTTTTCTGCATGATCTAGCTGTTAAAAGTATAGTTTTTTCTAAACAACGGCCATTAGGCTTCTAAAGAAGGACTGGTTGGTCTGAAAGCTAGAACACTTTGTTCTTGTTGTTACATCTGTGTTGGTCCATTAAAAGGAATCATGTCATTTGCTTCTGGATCTCCCAAAGGGAAGGGCATTTCTATTACATCAACAACAAGTAAATTACAGTGCACAGTGGTGTGTGTGTCAGTTTTGTGCTTGTGCTGACAGTGCTTCTGTGCTTGTGTCATTTATTTTTTTTTTGCTCATTGCTTTATGCTGCCCTAGTGCCCTGGCTAGTCCTAATGCCTTGCCAATTGCTATATAACTTTATTAAGCCTAGCCATCATCCCTTCCCCCCGTTAAAATGAGGGACTGCTCATCCATCTATGCCCTTATGAGTTATGAGAAAGGACGGGGAGGTTATGCTACCGGCTGCCAGCCTGGACTTTAATATAACAGCACGGTTGGTGGCCCTGGAGCTTAAGAAGGCACCGCTAAGCACTGTTTGGTCGACTGGTCAGACTCAGCACAGCAGTCAGAGAGTCAAGATAAGAATCATGTAAGGGTGCTCACCCTCCTCACAGACTCACTCACTCAGTCAGCCGTGGCCTGGCCCCGCTCTCACATATTCCAAAAAGAGTGAGAGACAGGCTCACAGTCAGTCACTGCTGCTGGGTGTGGGGCTGGATTGTGCAGGGGATGGGACTCTGGGAGAATAGGGTCTGGGAGGTGGGACGCAAGCCTGGCTGGCTGCCAGTGCCTGGAGCTGGACCTAAGTTAAATAAAATGTATTTTTTTTCCAATTGCCGTCAGACTCGGGAGGGATGAGGATGAGAGGGAGTACTAGTCTACACCATCCCCTCAGAGGACTAAGGAGGAAGGGAGGAGTGTGGAGGTTGGATGAGGAGATCAGACAGGTCAGGATATAATCGAATTATCGTCGGAATCAATCATCACAATAAAAAAAAACAGCCAGTACCAGCAGTTGACTCAGTCTCAGTCTCAGTCTACCCCCCCCCGAATAAGGAAGATTAAAAATGAGTGCTTGTCTGCTTACACAGAGGCTCACTCTGTCTTATCTGTCTCCATGTTCCACTACTCTGCGCTCTCTAGTCTACTCTAATAATTCTATTTCTATCACTTGCCTCACTTCTTTGTTTTTTTCTCTCCGTCTCTTCTACTCTACTACTACCGCCTCTCTCACTACAACCACAAGTTTCCTGCCACCCATACCTTTTATAGTGTCTGGACTGGACCCCACCACATGATTTGTTCTTTACGGAGACAGCAGACCATGTGACCCCCCATCCCCGGACTTGCTGGTCCTTCCGCGGGGATGCTCCCCTGCTGGAAGGCATTAATTATTACATTTAAAAAACAAAAGAAAAATGTTTTTTAAAGTTAGAACACAGATTTGAAAATTGCACCAGTGCGCCACTCGGAGGCATGCACCGCCCACCCCACCCTTCCTACGGTACTGGCTGCTGCTGTGGAAATTGAAGCTCTGTTGTTGTGTGTTGCAGCATGACTAATTTGCAGTGGCCAGTGCAGAATTGCTGCAAACAGTAAGATTGACATCTGATTTCAGTGGCCTCCTGTTTGGTCACCAACTCCACAGAGGGGCACCACTCCACAGCCAATGGCACCAAGGGGGGGCTTGTCACCCCTACTTCCCCCATAGCTCCTTGTCACATTTTTTCTGCCTTCACGCATGTTTCCAGAGAAAACCTGAAAGTATTTCTTTTCATACCTGGTTCACATGAAAACTTTATTTGTAGCTTGACAGGATTTGGCAAAACTTTGTAACAGCAGGGGCCGTGTAGCTTGTGCTAATATTACATTGCTCTCAGTTTTTTACAGGTTGTAAACTGACTTTGATAACAGGCTTAGAATGGCATTTATAGAGAAAACACACACACCAGTCAATTGTACATATACTGACAGTTTAAGGAAAGCAGCCCACCTTGTATCTGGGGCAGTTTTCTTTTTTCCATATAAATTTTTTTCCCTTTGGCTGGCTCAGGCAGGGCTATTCAGTTGCATCCCTACCTCCCCAGCGACAAGCCACCACCTTCCCCCCATACTCACCTGATCCAGTGACCCCAATGGCTTGCACCCAATCGTGGGGTCAGGAAGGGGAAGGCCATACGCCCCCTCCACCTGACCATACATATCCAGTGTTGATCCGGTGGTCTGGGTGGCAGTGCAGGTTGGGGCAGATGGTACTTCATGGAGCCCGAGTCTGCCTGTTTCTGCTTTTCTCCCTGGATACCCTGCCATGGTGGCACATGAGCATGTGTGCATGCCACGGAACTGCGGCCCCTCCCTACTTGTTGCTTGAGCACTGGCATTACCCACAGGCCTCCACCTGGGGGCGACCAAGGGCTGAGACAGCATGCCTCCCTACCCTGGGAGAGGAGAGCAGTCCTGCTGACACTCAGTCCTCTCCCCAACTTGCCAACCCCCAGTGACCTGAGCTCATTCTCAAACTCAGTTTGCCAGTGTGGCAGGAGGTAAGGCACTCAGTGCATCAGCCCTCTACACAGCTGAGCCAGCATTTGGGGCAGGTTTTTTTTGTTGTTTATCTATTCCCCCCTGCCAACCATCCCCCACCCTCCTGTCTCCCCAGTCCCATCATCCCTGTGTCCTCTGGGACTTACCTGTCTGGCTCTTCCCCTAGGGCTTGCCCCCTAGTGGGGTTGGCAGGGCCCTCTCAAGTCCCACTGAGAACAGGATCCAGTTCATGCAGACATGTCCAGATAGCCAGGTGTGGTGCCTGCAGGAGACTGGTGTCATCCTACTGGTTAGTATTTTCTGTTTTCTTCCCCAGCACGGAGGAGGTGGTGTGCAGTGATGCCAGTGGCCATACTGCACATGCTCCTGTATGCAGCATGCTGGGCATCTGCCCTGCCTCTGCTCCTCTGTTTGTGTGATCTCAGTGTGCTGACCCCCACCTGCAGCTAGGGGCCAGGCTAACACTGGGCATCTGTCCCACTCCTCCCTGAAGGGGGAGATCAGTCCCTGGGACACTTGATCCTTCCCCTGGCCAACCCCCTGACCCCTGAGCTTGCTTCCAATCTCAAGTCATTGACCCCATGAGCCGTAGTGCTACTGCCTGCATCTGGGGCAGTTTGTGAAGGGGCTGCCTGCTCCCTGTTGTGCCCTTATGCAGTACACAGTCAGAGAGTGTAGGGTGTTCCAGACTATGTCCTCATGTCCATGCTGGATGCAACGGCCCAGTGACTAAATCAGCAGGACCATTTCATTCTGATCTAGCTTGTCTTAGTCTTTGACAGCAGATGCATATATAGGTGGAAGCAATCTGTTGGAAACAGTGTCCAATTGTCATGAATCATATGCGGTTTTAAAATAGCCTCCACTACATCCAAACAGGTGATTGACCTAATGGGGGCCACTAGATGCTGGGGCATCTGCTAGAACTGCTTACGTCCCACCCATTAGCAATCTGGACCATTATCTAAGTTTGGACATAAGCATTACTGTTTAAATAGCTATAGTATATTACATTACATTACTGTTTAGCTTTGATTAAGCAATATTTGTCTTCTAGGAGGAACTCCAATTAGACATAATGCCTTGTTTACATGTAGATCCTTGGCAAGTAGCAACAGCAGCATCATAATCTACTTAAACTATTAATGGCAAAAGACGTCATGCCATTAAAGGTTATACAGTACAAACATACAAGACTAGATAATAGGGTCTCATGATCTGGGTGGGAGGAGAGGATTTTTTCTAAGATAGGCATTTATTGTGGACACCTACTACTAACCGATTTCAGTGGTATGATTAAGGTAGAGAGGCAGTGTGGTCTAGTGGTTACAGCACTGACTCAGAATGCAGGAGTTAACAGGTTCAAACCTTGCTGAAACCAAATACTCAGTGTGTGACCTTGGGCAAGTCATTTGACCTCCCAATGCTCCTGTCAACTCAGCTGCAGAAATGGGGAGAAGCAGAATCCCACTGGAAATGAGATCTCAGCTGGGCTAACCTGGGTTTATAAATTGTAAAAATGTGTATGTTTACATTTTTATGTTCGCTTGCGCGCATGCGCAAGGAACGTTTTGGGAGAGTAGCACACTTGGAGGTGTGCCTCTCCCTGGCAATCCAGTGCTCCCTTGAGCAGGCGTGGCAGTCCTGCACTAATGGGTGCAGGAGCTCTGTATGACAGCGGTAGTCCTCTGCTTCAAAGAAAACCACCGCTGTCATACGAGCACCGCGCTGACTTGCCCCGCATCAATGCCGCCCTCGCTCACACACACCACTTCCCCCAAAGCTTTGGTGCCATGCTGGAGCCCACCCAGCGTGGCAAATGTTGTTTGCCGACGGGGTGCCCAATCCCCCATTGGCCTCGCCCCCTCCCTAGCTATCTTCTGCCACGCTGGAGCCCACCCCAGCATGGCAAGTGTCCCACGAGTCCGCTTTTGTAAAAAAACCTGTAAAGAAAAACGGTCCCATGAGTCTCCCAGTCCCCTCCCACAACCCGCATCCACCCACTGCGCACCCAGCCTCCCACACCCCTCCTCACCCCATACTTACCTCCGAGCTCGGGCGCGACGATCTTCGTGGACCGAACACGCTCTGCACTCTTCAAAGCCGACCACTTAACTGAGGAAATGCCAGAAAGCTGTATAATGGGCTAGATGGGGGTTTCAACTTTATTGTATATCTCAGTCATTTTTGCAGAATTTTCCAATACGGGTTTTAGACCCTTCATGATTTAACATTATCATGAGCATGAGCTAGTCTGGCGGGTGATTTCAGTCACTGCAAATCACCCTTCGGCCCAAATAACGCCATGACAGTGACATCATTCATGAGAAGGGGTCCCAAAACCCCATGTTGAAAATTTGGACAAAATTCCAAAATGACTCTTTCACGAGCGCAGCATTGCGCAGTTCCTACGCAGGCTCGTAAGTTCGCGAATTTTCAATATTTTTACTCCAGATTTAACATCGCCATTTTACCACACCTCCTTATGAGCAGTACAGCTGTCATTTTTCACATCCTGCCCAAAACATGTTTCTGCCCATGAAGCGCACAATGGCACAGTTGGTGTGCGAAATCAATGTATGGGACGCATTAAGAAAATCACGGTGACACTGTTCATTAGCAGAGGTCTTAAAATGGCTATGTTGAAAATTTGGTGAAAAAATTCCTAAAAATGACTGTTTTACGAGCGTGCATTGCGCAGTACCTACGCACGCTCATACGTTTGCGAATGTTCAATATTTGCACTCCAGATTTTCAACATTGCCATTTTACCACACCTCCTCATGAGCAGCACAGCTGTCATTTTTCACATCCTGCCCAAAACGTGTTTCCGCCCATGTAGCTCACAATGGTGCAGTCGGTGTGTGAACTCAATGTATGGGGCATATTAAGAAAATCACAGTGACACTGATCATGAGCAGAGGTCTTAAAATGGCTGTGTTGAAAATTTGGTGAAAAAATTCCTAAAAATGACTGTTTTACGAGTCTGTGTTGCGCAGTTCCTATGCACGCTTGCGAATTTTCAATATTTTCACTCCAGATTTTCAACATTGCCATTTTACCACACCTCCTTATGAGCAATGCAGCTGTCATTTTTCACATCTTGCCCAAAACGTGTTTCCGCCCATGTAGCGCACAATGGCACAGTCGCTGTGTGAACTCAGTGTATGGGACACATTAAGAAAATCAGTGTCACTGTTCATGAGCAGAGATCTTAAATGGCTATGTTGAAAATTTGATGAACAAATTCCTAGTAATAACTGTTTTACTGAGCATGCGTTGTGCAGTTCCTATTAACGCCTCGTAAGTTTGCGAATTTTCTATATTTTCACTCCAGATTTTCAACATTGCCATTTCACCACACCTCCTTATGAGCAGTACAGCTGTCATTTTCACATCCTGCCCAAAACATGTTTCGCCCATGTAGTGCACAATGGCGAGTCGTGGTGCGCAAAATCAATGTATGGCATAGTAAGATAATCACAGTGACACTGTTCATTAGCAGAGGTTTTAAATGCCAGTGTTGACAATTTGGTGAAAAATTCCTGACAATGACTGTTTTACGAGCGCATTGCACAGTTCCCACGCGACGTCAAAGAGGTTTCATGAATTTTCAATATTTCCACTCCAGATTTTCAACATTGCTATTTTACCACACTTCCTTATGAGCAGTACAGCTGTCATTTTTCACATCCTGCCCAAAATGTGTTTCCGCCTATGTGGCGCACAATGGGGGTAACAAAAAGGTCATGCTGAAAATTTATTGTGCAAATATCAGCAATCGCACAGGGCATTAGGGTAAAGCACCATACATGCCAAACACCACTGCAAATACCTGCAAGCGAACGTTCGGCATTGACAAATGCTTGTTTATATTTTGTAGGTCCAGTCTGAAATGTGTCTGAGAAGATGTTCTCAAATGTGCTTTTCTCAGCACATAAATGTCAAATAAAATGAATGTTGCCGTTCACAGCTCAGATTCTTAATAAGTTCAGACACTGCTTTTGCCAATATGACATCACATCCATAAATAAGAGTGTAACCTATGAAAAACATGGCAAACTGTTAATGACAATGACTTATACCCTCTCTCAGTACGTCAAGTAGCTCAAAACATCACAAACTATATTAAACATTGGTTGCCTGAGAACAAATTGGGAGTAATCTCATCTTTCGATGTTGGGAGTGTAAGTCTTCAGCCACATGGCTCATTCTGCTACACTCAATGAAATTGACACCTTTTTTCACTGGCACTTGTGCATTATTCTCTGTATTGTATCTGTTGTGAGATGTTTCAGTAAGTAACATCAGTGAAAAAAGGCCTTCCGGTTAAGCTAAATATATGCCTTCTTAGATCACAAAATGAAAGCCATGTCATTAATTTATGGCAGCCCTAATTTTAATATTGCCATATTGCTGTGCACTCCCTGTATACTAAAGGCGGCCACCATTTAAGAATGTTATTCATCTATAACTCCTTGTTCACCTATCTCTCAATTAAGTGTCTGTACTGTCAAACTGTGCACTATAGCAGTACAATACATATAACGTCCTTATTGTCAATAGTCAATTGTACCTTATTACAGGAACAGTAAAAAAAGTCTTAATTTACTTGGCGTTTTGTTGTAGTAACATTAACTTATGCAAGTTGCAATAAGTAGCATATTAAAGCTTATTTACTCTAAATGTTTTCTTGATAGTGTAGATCATATTAAAGGTTGCAATGCAGGGATGCAGTGAATTGACAGTCCCAGATATCTACTGCATTTATATTACTTAGTCTTGGGCAGCAAGTATTGTCTTGTATGGAAAGTTTGAGCTAGTGGACAGATATTCAAAATGGTAGATTCACAAGCAGCCATTGCAGCTCAGTTCTGCCTCATTACAGAGGGACATCACATCTGAGAGCTTCTGTGAGATAAGAGTTGGACGAACACAGCACATCATCATGACACTTCCGGCCACAAAGACCTCACATTTTGCTATGTTCTTCTCCAGGGCCCAATGTGTCTCCAACGTTTACCACCTAAGTGATACCACCGGGTCACCATTGATGTTGTAGTAGTATCCCTGTCTTGTGGGCTCAGCAGTTTTGAAGGGTCAGGGTCCGTTAAACTCCTGATTGGGGGGGAGTCATATCTGGAGTTAGAAGTTGATAGCAGGGTACCTCAACTAAGTAAAAGGCTTAAGGGATCTAGTGTAAGTATAGTAAAACCCCTAGGATGCAGTACCTCCCCACTTCCCCACAGGATCAATCCACCCATGAACCAATTCATTGCAGTCACAGTCCCCCCCAAAGCGTGCAACTCATATTCTAAAATAATCACTCAGATAGTGATTACAAGCAAAAATAACAAGGGATTTGCTAGGGATGGTGCAAGGCCCTAAGGGAGAAAAAGTTAGTTCAGCAGTGTGAGTTGCTGCATTCAGATCCTGGCTGGTTCTTCTGTGCCCATCCATGCCCAGACTACATTATGCAGTTAATCCGCAGCCTTCATCACTAGGTGATGAAGGCTGCTGACAGGGGGCAGGCAGTAGACATGCCATACTTAGATTCCAGTAAGGCCTTTGACTTTGTTCCACATAAGAGGTTGATTGAAAATGTGAGGTCTTGGAGCAGATAGCAAATTGACCAGGTAGGTGGCAAATTGACTCATTGGGAGAATACAAAGTGGGGTGATGGGGGTGGGGGAACTATCAGGACTGAGGAATGTTAACAGTGGGGTCCCATAAGGGTTGGTACTCAGACTTGTGTTGTTTATAATATGTTCATACAGTAAATGGCACAGGGGAAGGTATTAGTGGCAGAATTTGCTTCTTTGCATACATCACCAAACTGGGGGAGGGTGGACATCAAGGAGAGGTTTAGGAACCTTAAGGAGGACCTTGCAAAGCTGAAAGGTGGCCTGGTGTTTGGAGTTCAGTATGGAAAATTGTAAAGTCATGCACATTGGCTGCAAGAACCCTACAGCCAAATACAGGCTGGGGGGGGGGTACAGGTCACAGGGTCTCAGGAGGTAAAGGATCTGGTGATAGCTGTATCCAGCAGCCTTAAAGAACAGCTGACAACTATGTTCTTTGGGGCAGGAAACTCATGGCCAGTTGTTGCCTACCCCAGGACTTAAAGTAGGTTACTTTAAAAAAATTACTTTTTTGTTCACAGATTTAGTAGATATTTAACTTATAATACTACAGTCTTACTTCTTCCTTTATCTTAAGTCACTGAGTGCCCACTGGAGCCCCACCAACGAAAACTGCAGTTTAATGATGCAAAGTAGGGAAGCAGATAGCATTATAATGCTGTCAGGGCAGAGACAACCTTTAGATGCAAGTTTTACTTATTTCAGGCACTTATTTTTATTTATTTATTTATTTAACAGACTTTAGGATTACAACCTTTGAGTCAGGGACTCATTTACAAAGGCTCCGCGTCAGAAAAACAAACATAAACACTTAATACATATAGACATAGAATGGCAGCTAAAGGTTACAGTTTTTTTAGTTATACAATATTGCAGAATCAAGATCAGCTATACATTGCATTGAACGTGTTACCAAGAGCTATAGTTTACAGTTTTCAAGAGAACAATAAGTTTGCTGATAGAGGGAGGGAGTAACAGGTTTGATATTTAAAGGGAAGTAGAGAATTAGACAGATACCTTGTGAGTGCAGCCAAAGGAGGCATTGTTAATAGGTAATGTTTGGTAGCCCTATCGGTAGGAGCTCAGTGGCGGGGTGGTTCCATAAGATGTTAGATAGATGACCCAGCACTAGCTGGTACATTGGCAGCGCCGTGAAGCGAGAATGTGCTCTTTGAGGGCTGATTTGAATGGTCCTAATTTGGAGATGGAGGAGACATCAGAGGGGAGTTCATTGTACCAGGCTGTGGCCCTGTGTGGGAATGACCTTTGGGCTAAGGAGGTTCTAACCCTCGGGATGGACTACACCTGTCGGTTGGCAGTACGGGTGTTCACCGAGGCATGGGAGGATAGAAGAGAGGGAAACCCCCAAGGGGGTAAGCCTCAGGTGTATTTTCTTTGTGAGGAGACATGTTTGATAAAATAGCCTTTCATCCAGGGTAAAGAGATTTGTCAGGGCATATAGGGTACAGGTATGGGTACGCTTGTCTGCCCCGGTGAGGAATCTGCATGTTTTGTTTATGGCAAGGTGGATTTTGTTAAGGGCTGTGTGGTCAGCAGCTGAGTAGATAGTGAGCCCATAATCGACTAGGGAGAGGACTGAGGAGTTGACAGCCAGATTAAGGGCTTCCGGAGGTAGGCAATCCTTGTGCCGATACAATAGGCCTATACGGACATTTATGGCTGATGATACAGTGTCAATGTGTGAATGGAAGGAGAGGCTGGAGTCAAATGTAAGGCCCAAGTATTTATATGTATGGATCGTTCTAGAGGAAGGAGAGAGTGGGAGAGGATTGTTAGCTGCGCATTCTTGGCCTTATTCTGTCGATGGGCAAAGAGCATAGTCTTTGTCTTTTTTACATTGACCACAAGTCTTTGGTCTATGAACCAGTTTTCAGTCTGGTTAAATGTGAGTTGAAGGGAGGACTGCAGTACTGAGGGATCTGGATGCAAGGCAAAAAGAACCACGTCGTCTGCACAGAGTAGTAGGTTGCTGGAGCAGGAATTGGGCAAAGTGTTTAGGTAGATGCTGAATAATAGAGGGCCAAGGATGGAGCCCTGGAGAACCCCAGAGCAGACTGGCAGAGTGGTTGAGAGGGTATTTTTTTATTTTGATACATTGTGATCTAGCTGTGAGGTAACTGGTAAACCAGGAGACAGGTCCTTGGGGCAGACCTATGTGGTGGAGTGTGCTTAAGAGTAAGGGGTGGGAGACTGTATCAAAGGCCTTTGACAGGTCAATGAAGACAGCTCCAGCTAGGTGTTTTCTATCCAGGGCAGAGTGAATAAAATTAGAGAACTCAGTGAGAGCCGTAGTTGTACTGTGCCCAGATCTGAAGCCATGCTTCTCCCTGCAAAGTAGGTTATGAGCAAGTAAGCACCCGGAGAGTTGGGTGGCTATAATTTTTTCGAGGGCTTTCGAGAGTGGTGGGAGAATGGATATGGGACGGTAGTTATTGGGGGAGGTGCTGTCACCACTCTTCAGTATTGGGGTGACTGTGGCAGTCTTCCAGGCTGCGGGGAACTGTCCCAGACTTAGGGGAGTGGTTAACGAGGTCAGTCAGTGGGGAGAGGACTGTATCTAGTACTAGATGTAGGATTTTCATATCAAAAGAATCTTTGCAATAGCAAGAGTCACTGAGTGATTTCATGAGAAAAGGCCTTGCCTCATTCATAGAGATCACCCTGAGATGGAAGGGGGGGATGCTGGGTGTTTGGGGGCAGGGTTGCAGTAGTGGGGTTGAAGAAGTTATTTGGGAGTACTGCACTAAGGTCAGAGAATGATGAGTTGAGGCAGTTGGCGATGGCCAGCGGGTCAGTGGTAGTGACATTGTTGACAGTTAGTGGGGGGGGGGGGATTTGCCATTGAGTTCCTTGATATTGTCCCAGAACAACCGAACATTCCCCCAGGAGGAGGCAAGGGGTCATTTTGTAGTAGCCCGATTTGTTTAATGGCCCAAGTGCATCTGTTACAAGCCACTTTATAGGCTTGCCTGTCCACCTGCATGCTGGATGCCACTGCTTTATGCCAGAGATCATCTCTGTGCTTTAGCTGTTGGTGCAGTGCAGGCGTGACCCAGGGGGCATAACGTTTCTTGGATTGCCCGTTTGCTAGTGGGGCACTAATGTCACATGCTTTATTAAAAGAACAGGTGAAATAATCAAGGGGTTCATCTATAGTAGGAGATGGGGGACCAGTCCCATTGAGTTAAGTGTTTTCTTAGTTTTGTGAGGCCTCCGGGTCAGAGACGACGCTGGGCAATATAGTTTGGTTTGGGTTTCTGCTGAAGACACAACCAGGAAAAGAGGATGGGTGAGTGATCGCTAAGGGAGTCTGGAAGGACCACCAGGTCAGAGATTCTGTGGGGACGGTTGGTGAGGAGAAGGTCAATCAGGGTGCTAGAGCCATTAGTGGGGTTCACCCTGGTAGCTTGGCTGATCAGCTGGGTCATGTCCAGTGCAGCAAAGGTGTCCTTGGCATGGGAAGCCAAACTGGCAAGCCAGTTCACATTAAGGTCTCCAACTATGATGTGTTCTGTTTTGGGGGGAAGCTGGAGATGTAGTTAGCAAGGGATTGTATAGCAGGAGCTTGGTTTCTTGGGGGTACATATGCAACAGTATGAATTACAGGGGCTCTGGAGGCATCTGGATTAAGTTTTAATGATAAGGCTTGGGTACCATGGTCTGATGGAGGTATTGGAGGGGCTTGGCATATCATGGTGTCACGGATATACACAGCACACCCCCCACCACGTTTGCCCATTCTGTTGGCTGTGCGAAAGGTGAAGCCAGGGAGGGCAACCAAAGAGTCAGGTGTTTTTTTGGAGAGTCAGATTTCTGTCAGTGCTAGCACATCTGGCTGATGTTGCAGTATCCAGCAGTGGCGACCTGCTGTCTTTTTGGTTAAGCTGCAAATGTTCATTGCAGCTATTCTAAGCCTGTGGTGCAATAGGCTAGAGCTGGGCGAGATGGGGCCCGGGTTAGGATGAATATTTCCCAAAATTAGTAGGAGTATGGCAAAGACTCTGAGGAAAGCAAAAGATTGTTGCCTTATTGTCAAGGATAGCTGCCGCCTAGTTATAGTGCGGGTAGTTCAAGGGATGGCCAGGGCGATAAGGGTTGGAAAAGATAGGAATGTGATCTGGCATGGAGGTTGATGGTGGCACATGACTGCAGGGAGATATGTGGGGGGGATGGGGATGCAAAAGAGGTGGTGGCAGTCAGTGGTGGTTCATAGGGTTGGGAGGTGTGAGAAGAAAACCCTTGAGAGGAGGGCTAAGGGGTCTGAGAAGTAGGATAGTAAAAGCGATCAGTAGGAGCCTGGGTGATCCACGTGACAATGGCTGCCCAGCAAGTGGCAATAAGGGGGAAGTGGCCCAGTGTCGGTATAAGGGGGCACTCTGATACCCGTAATTGTGGACGTCTCTATGGCACAGTGATAGGGTGACTGACTGTGGTTTGTTAGGGTGTAGTAGTTTGCTTTAGGGAAGAAGGACCCAGGACGAGAAGTGCTTAGGGGGAGAGCAGTGGGAAGAGGAATGCAACCTCCAAGAGTTGTTGCCCTCTAGTGGCTTTGCAGTATAATTTGCAAATGGAAAAGTAGAAAAGCAGTTGTTGTATTAAAAAAGAGACAGCTCAGGAATGGTAGAGTCAAGAGCCAATAATAGAAGGGGGAATAGCATTATGCCTAATCAGAGCTCAGGAGCAGTAGTAGTGCAGCCAAATGGCCTGAAAGGCAAAACATGCCAAGTTCAATCCTGTTGGTAGCTGTGGGCTGCTCTTCCAAATGTGTACCTGCTGTAGGCACATGTTAAGGGGATTATGTTTTCATGTACTACCCCATTAACATGTACAAGGGCCTGTAATAAGTACAAGTTACATCTAAAGGCCATGGCTGCACCCGATAGCATTATAACACTGGAAGGAAAGTATAGCATAGTGGCAAGAGCACTGAGCTGCAAGCCTGGAGAACTAAGTTTGAATCCCACAGCCACCACTTGCATACTATGTGACCACGAGCAAGTCACTTGACTTCCCTGTGCTCCCAGGACACACCTGGAAACAAGCCTTGGCTTAATGTGTCTTTCCTGGCCAAAAATGATCAAATAAATGTTAAATAAATCTGTAACAATGCAGCCCCCCACATTTTGCGTCATTAAAATGTGGCTTTGTGAGTGGGGCTGTGGCAGGAGGAAGTAAGATGTAAGTAAGTAAATAAATGTAAGTTACATATCTACTAAATCTGTGAACAAACACATTTAATAAATGCCTACTTTAGGTCCTGGGGCAGGCAGTTACTGGCCATGAGTTGCCTGCTCCAATGGTATCAGCTGCTCTTAAGCAGTCTGTGCAATGCAAAAAGGCAGCAGCCAAGGAAAACAGGATAAGTATTCAAAACTGAAGAAAAAGCAGATCACACAACACACCCAGGAAAATTATAAATAGAGTTATTGGTGCTGAAGGAACATGAGAAAACAGCCCCTATGTATCGCCACACAAAGTGGCTTCCTCGGGAAGTGTGACTGCTTCACAGCACTTCAGTTTAAATACCCTACATACTTAATCACCAATATTACTCTCAGCAAGTACCATGAAAGTGCTAGTAAGTGAATCACAAAAAAAGTTTAAAACAAGTGCAAAAAAAATAATGCTGTTAATAGGACAAAATTGGAGACACAAAGTTTCTTACTGTTGGACTCATTCCTCGATTATAGCAATAACGAAGGTGGTGGAGGAGGCTCTTTTCGTTTGAGAGATGCTTTTCCTCACAGTCGATAACATATTATTTATTTAAAGCATTCTCCCAGATAAAATAGTTTATAAAACATCATGGCTGCAACTGTAAGTGCAACAAAAGCTTAGGAATACAGTCTATTTCTGCCTACTGCATATAATCTTATTGGCACTATGTTCTCCCAACTAGTTGTATTAAGTTGCACAGCTGTAAAAATAAATATAAAATATTACTTCAAAAAGAGAAAATGCATCAAGATTTTAGGGCAAAGAGATGAACAGAATGGTACTTGATTTAACGAAAAATGACAGCATCCCATTGTCAGGCAGTACAAATTATAAGATATCATAACCGCTGCTTCGAGCACATTATGAGCTCAAGGGTAAAGCCAGATCTACCTGACAGCACTCAATCTGTTAACACAAGTCTTCCAGCAAAGTGCATTAAGCAACACAGCTTTAGGAATAAATAAAAAAAAGCATTACTGCGGAGATGACTGAGAATTCAACATAAAGTGAAAAGTAACGCCGACTTTGACTACTATGTTTAGTGTATTTACATTACATTCTGCCAGCAAAGATCATTGGCTTATGCAGCTTTAAACAAAGATCATAAGGTGTTGCTATGAAGGGGGACAAAAGTACAATTATATAATCCCTAAAGCAAAACTATCACTAAATTGCAGCTCCAATAATCTTTAATAACATCTAATACATCCTGAAATTATCAGAATAATTCTAGGGAATTCAGTAATAATCCCCTACATTTACACATTTAAATTCTATTTAATCACATAATGATTCTATAGAAAAATATATATACTGTATAACAAACTATTTAAACAGCACTATTAAGTGATATAGTGGCAGTGAAAAAGGACAAATGCAGAAAGAGCATTAGGACATAATTCAGGGGCTATTTCAGTAAACTGATCAAATTACGAATAACATGTCAATAATTTATCCTCATAAAAAATGTAGTTGTAAAAAGTAGATAAAGTAATCATAAATAAGGCTTAAAATCCATTTGGTCATTTAAACCATATGGTGAAAGTGTGTGTAGTCTGTAAATTCAATACGTTCCCCTTTGTAAGAGGATCCATACTCCTATCACCTCCTCTTTCAAGAGAATGTTTATGTTCCAAGGCTCTGAACTTGAATCAAACTGTTCTGCTTTGGTGTGTATCCCTGAAGTGAGAGCCCAATGTATTGTTGATATTTTTATTAATAATAGCACAGATGTGTTTCTGGACTCTACACTTCAGGGGTACACTGTTCGACCCACATAAATCTGTCCACAGGGGTACCAACTTACATATACACAAGAATTAGTCTGGCAGTCAATATACTAAAAGTTTGTAATCAATGTGCATTTAAGATGTACAAACTTATCTCCTGTTTCAGGAAAGTCACACATATTACATCATCTACATTTATAAAAACCTTGTCTGCCATTGCAGTTGTCCACATTAGATTTAAAGTAGCTATTAGTCCCCCAGATTGTCCCCCATGCGGAAAGTGACTCTAGGAGTACAGCCAACCAAGTCCTACAATTCACGGTCCACTTGTAATACACCCCATCTGTCCCAAATGATTTTTTTTATTTCCATATCTTTAGTAGTATCATCTATAACAAATGTAATAGTTGAATCTAAAGTCTTAGAATTTCTGTTTCAGTTGCCAGTATTTGCAAGCAAATTATTTCTTCCGAGATTTTTAATTTTAGTATAAGCTGTTTGAATTGTATCACATACATAACCCCTGTCTCCAAATCTTGTTGTCATTGCTTTAGCCTCTTCCTTGAATGTCATATCATTAGTGCAATTATGGTGAATCCTCAAAATTCACCATAGGGGATGCTATCCACCAAAGATTTGAGATGGGAGCTGTTGTCCCTTATTATACTGTTTCCTGTTGTTAGTTGCCTATATAGAACTGAGATCAGATTTTCATCAATAACTAATGAAAGTTCCCCACGTCTGCAGTAGAAAACCCCATGTCAGCAGCTTGAGAGTCTTTATCTTTAAAACATACCTTTAAGTCCAACTTACTTAGGAGATGGAAAACATCATCTTCTAAGTTGAAAACATCCAAGCCTGATGTTGGTACCTATGAAAATCCTTTAGATAACAAGGTAGATTGTGATGGAGTAAGTTGTAAGGCGAATATATTTATCACTTGCTGTTTCAATGTTAGCTCCAATCCGAGCTCCATGCATTCCCCACCTGCGTTTGTTCCCACTCCTTGTGCTCCTTTTCCTTTTTTTCTGTTTTGCTGTTGTTGCTGGCCTGACTTTCAGTGTTCCCTGTTTGTTGCTTCTTATTTAAAAAAAAAAAAAAATACTTGTTTGTTTTTTGTTAAATTTCTACTACTTGATGATCTTCTAGTCCTCACTTGATTTCTATATTGGCTTCTTGAGTGTCCCCTTCCGCGGGATCGGTATCTACGATTCCAGCCACACACACTTCCACCTTCATAATCTCTTTTGTCACAATCAAATTTATTATTTTTAAATTCCTGTACCTCATTTTCTACTTTACAGATTTTGATCTTCAGAGTTTCATCCAAAGCTTTAAATTCTGATGCATTTGAAAATTTTTGAAGTTCATCTTGAATTAATTTGATATCAGATTTGACTAACTTGTAATTTCTTTTATCTTGTTCAGTTAGGATATTGACCAGTTCTTGTAAACATTGTTCCAGGGATTCTTCCCATTTATCTTCTAAATCTGGGTCCAGTGTGCTATATGACGATGCCTTGAACACATGCTGACCCCCTTGGGACTTGGCACACCTCTGCATAAATTTTTTAATGTTAACTCACCACCCCAAATGTTAATTTCTTGAATAGAAAGTTTGCCTAACTTCTTAAATAAATCAGTAATTTCTGGACTGTTAGCACCCTCTTCCCTGGATTCCTGAAATAAACGTCCTTTTATGCCCCGGTGTCTAGCACTTAACTAAGTGTTCCTAAATGCAAATGCACCCTGTTCATTACCAGTTCGTGAGTTTTCGGCATCCTCAGTGTCTGAATCATCTGTGTGATATGTGTGGTCCCTGATGGTGGCCACTGACACAGAATATGCTGGCTGGTATGGGCTACGTTCATTGATCCAAGGAATACCTATGTGGAGCTCGATGTCCCAAAAATAAAAAGGCGCTTCTCTGAAAATGTCAAGCAAGCCGAACAAAACAGGGGAGAACACTTCTGTTTCCCCTAAGGGGCTGCTGCACAGAAAGAGTACTCAAAACTGAAGAAAAAGCAGTGCACACAACAATCTTACTGCCATTTGTTTAGTCAGTTCCTCGAATGTCGCATCATTAGCGCAATTACGGCTAATCCTTAAAATTTTGCCATAGAGGATATTCTCCACCAAAGATTTGGGATGGGAGCTGTCAGCCCTTAATATACTGTTTCCTGCAGTTGGTTTGCTAAATGGAACTGAGATCAGTTTTTCATCAACAACTGAAAATGTGACATCTAAAAAACTTTGCGGCTCCAATTTCATCCTCTTAACAGTGCTATTTATTTGCACTTGTTTAAATGTGTGTGTGATTCACTTACTAGCACTTTCATTGCACTTGTTGAGAACAATATTGGTGATTGATTTAGTATATGGGGTATTTAATTGAAGTGCTGTGAAGCAGTCATACACCCCTCTCCTTGAGGAAGACACTTTGGGTGGCAATATGTAGGGGCTATTTTCTCATGTTCCTTCAGCACTGATTAATCTATTTATTATTTTCCTGAGTGTGTTGTGTGTGCTGTTTTTTTCTTCAGTTTGCAGTACTCCTTTTGTGCAGCAGCACACCTTAGGATGACAGGTGCGCTTTCCCCCTATTTTGTCAAGCAAGAAAAACAGGATGCTGAGGTACACAGCCAGCAGGTTCACAAGCAGAAGGAAGGAAGTGATCCTCCCTCTGTACAGAATCGTTGTGCGGCTGCAGCTGGAACACTGTGTACAGTATTGGAGCCACTATCTGAGAAAGATGATGAATCATCTTGAGGTGGTACAGAACAGGACCACAAAATGATTCAGGGTCAGCAAGACAGCCCATACGAAGACAGGCTGTGACCACAGATTAAAATAAGAGTAAGAGATACAGCGATCTCCAAGGATTTTGAAAGACTAAACCAGCTAAAGCTTTATAAGTGGTATAAATCAATGAAGAAAATACATTGCCTGGAACCATATTTGATGATTATGACTACGCCTCAACAAAGAAGGTTAATCACAAGATACAGATTTGAATTATATAATGCCCATTATACACACTTCCAATAAAAGAGACCAGAAGTTGAGTCCCCATACTATAAGTGTGGTCTGAAACTTGAGGATGATCTAAAACCTATAACTACATTGTGTCCATTGTATTTGAAATTTAGAAAATATTGCCTAGGCAAGGTTCTGGGTTCCCTCCATCTCCCTCCATCACAACTGATTATTACACTGTATACTTCACAGAATAGAACCATACTGTGTAGGTTATCCAGATGTCTGGCATCCTTACATCTATAAAGGAAAATGTGGACATCTATTATGACAATGTAGTGACAATGTGCACACTTTTGGAAGATTATTGTTAAATACTCTTGGTCATTTTTGAATGTCATAAATATCTTAGGAATATATATATACATGCTATATATATGGTTATAAATATCTATGTTACTCAAATGAAATGTGATTTGCACACTGAACAAATCTGTCCAATGTTTTATTGACATTTTTATTGTAATTGTGATATTTTATAATTGTAGTGGCATTTCTTTTGCTGAACAATAAAATATTTAAACTTGAAAGACAGGCTGTGGAGCCTTCATATGTGCTCACTAGATGGTAGAAGAGAGAGGGTGAACATAATTGAAACTTATGAGTACCTTAAAGGTAAAACAAAGTGGATCTCACAAACCTCTTTAACTTGGGTAAGAACAGGAACACAAGAGGGCATAGTTGCAAACCGGCAGGAGGGAGGTTCAAGAAGGAGGTCAGGAGACACTTCTTTACTGAGTGTGTGGTATCAAGGTGGAATGAAGTGCTGTAAGAGGTTACCAACCAGAAGACGGTTGGTGGATTCAAGAGTTGGGTAGGACAAAGTGAAGGGGAGGGTTAGAGTTAAAAGGTAGGGGGCAGGATCCTCTGTATACAGCTAAACAAGGGTCCCTCATCGAGTAGACTTGATGGACCACATGGCCTTCTTCTGCTGGCAGGTTTGTATGCTTGTATGTAACAGGGAAAAGTAAAAAGACTAAAAAACACTTAAAGTTAAAACATAACTGGTGTACATATAGTGGTTTAAAGCTGTTTAGTATAGTAGAAAGTGGCTCTACAAGAGTCTGACTGGTCTTTTAGAGCTGAGCAACTGGGCTTTTACTTTTTCCTTCAAGCTTGGTGTCACAACTCCCATCTCCTCAGTCAGCATAGGAATATTTATAGTCAAAGTTAGTTCCACTATATCTTCTGGTTCTGAGTGCTCTTCCTCCTCTTCCCCAATGTTCTCCTCCTCAGGTACTGGCCTTGTATCCAATAGCACAGAAGGTCCTGCATTTGGATCCGGAGAGGGTTGTGGATACATGGAACTGCCTTCCTTAAGAGGTCGTAGAATCAAAACAGTGGGGGAATTTAAGAATGCATGGGACAGACATAAGGCAGTTCTAGTGGGGCATAGGAGGAAGTAGGCTGTTGGTTAACTAGGATCTGCAGCTTATCCATTAGGTAGGGAAATGGGCAGACTAGGTGAGCCAAGCAGTCCTTATCTGCCATCAAATTCTATGTTTCTATGGATCCAACTGGGTTTCTAAGCTGTTGGATTCTTCCCAAGGTATAACATCTGGAATCAAACTGGGGATATCAATGGTGAAGTAGTATTGTCTTCACTGCAGCTACATAAATTGCACCTGCCTCATAATTTGCACCTTGTATGTATTTGTGATATAACTGATAGGTCTCGATTCTCAAAGATTGACACAAGCTGCGTCAATGGCAGCTTGTGCCCATCACTGGTATGGCAGGGACCCTGTAAGTGATTCACAAACGAGTGGAGTCCCGGCACCAAAGTTCTGCAGCTAGTGGCAAATGTTGCCATGTGTCAAAGGCAAGACACACAGGAGAGGTTAGCTGTAAGCTGTGGAGTGGTCGGAAGGCATCGATGCATAGTAGTGGGAACCAGCCTAGAGGCTGGCAGTGTCGGGCAGGACAAGGGTCAGGAAGGGCAGGTAAGGCACGGATGGGTGCCGAGGGGTGGCAACAGGTCACTGATGGGGACATTACAGGGTGCTGCCGTGCCTGTGCTGTCCTGGGGGGATGGCTACTGCATGCCCGGCACCATGGGGGGATCCTCCAGGCAACACACTATTGAGTGCCAGTGCTCTGGGTGCTGTGGGAGCATGGGATACTGCAGGCAGGCAGGCAGCAGCACAGGTTCCCTCTCACCCCCACTAAGGCTCCTGGGGTGGTGCAAGGGCCATTAGACCTCCTGTTGGGTGGTCTAAGTTCTGGCGGGTCCTGCTGGCTGTTGGAATCTCATTTAAGGGAATGTTGCAGCCAGCAGCCGCCACAAGCCCCTTAGCACGCTGGCACTCCCCCGACCATGGCACAGGCCTAGCGCACAGCTGGACTGGTGCAGGGGGTCCCCTTTGTGCTATAGCCAGCATTCTAGGATTGCAGACTCTGCAAGCTGTGATGCAGGGTGCCCCTTGTGTCACTTCTGCTTGACACAGGCATCTTACGTCACAATCAGAGTTTTGAGAATCGAGCCCATAGTCTTTACTGCTGTGACACGAATTGCACCTACCTCATTCCTATGCACTTTGTTTGTAATTGGCATTGTGACTTTACTGTGTACTATTCTTGATTTTAGAATCATTGTAGTGAATGTATTCTTGCATTTTTTTGTATAATGTACTTCTGCTGTTTTAAGAACCCTGTGGGTGAATATATTTCTTCCCTGCAACCTACCTTCCCTTTCCCTTCCCCCAGGTCACGACTGTTAACAAGTCTTCCGAGCTCTGTTTACCTGGTAAAATATGTTTGAATTAATTATTTCTTTTGCCCAATAGGCAGCACATGATTTTGGTGACTTATTGGAGTCCTTCTTGACTGTCCCTCTGGATGTGTTTTGTAGACATACATGCCTTTTACTTCTGCCACCATAACATAAGGGGTGTTACCCATCTGTCAGAAATGTTGTGTTTTCCAGGCAATCCCATGTTCTGTAATAGCACTCTGTCACTGGGCATGTCTTTATGCCTTTACCCTTTTGTTATATGAACTTCATTGTCTGTGTTCAAAATTCCAGCCATTTCTGAGGCTAGTTGGTAGGCAGCATTTAATGGATCTTTGAGGCACTGGATATATCAGAGGTAAGTCTCTGGCCTGACTTCATTAGCAGCTGCTTCAAAACACAAATCTAGAGGTAACCTTGCTTCCTGGTGAAACATTAAGTAATATGGAGAGCATCCTATAGCATCACTTTTCATGCAGGTGTACGCATGTACTAATGCAGTCACGTGTTGTCTCCACTTGACCTTGTCTTTGGAATCTAACTTGCCCGAGATGTTTAGCAACATTTGGTTAAATCTGTGTGGCTGAGGATCACATTGAGGGTGATATGGCATAATTTGGTATTTATGTATCCCCCACAGTTCTTTTATGAGTCGTCTCTCAAAATCCCAATCCTGATTTGAATGGATCATTTTTGGTGCTCCACAGTGCGCAATAAACTTCTCCATCAAGATTTTGATTACTATGGTGACCTTTCATCTTTAATTGGCTAGGTTGTAGCATATCACAAAAAAATGGTCAGTTACCACACGAATGTTGGCAATATTGTGAGAATCAGGCTCTAGACGGAAAAATAAATTATGCATACCTGTTCATTGAGGCACTGGTAGAAATGTTCACAAGAGAGGCGGCCCTCAATGGCAAGGTGTTTTGCTGCATGCACCTACTGCACTGCTTGCCCTTGTGATCCATGTTCCTTCCCATACATGGCAATAAAAATGAGCTTGAATTAAGTCCAGCATTCCCTCTCTTCCTAAGTGTCCCATATTATCATGCAAGGCATGCATGTCAGTCTTCCTGTGTTTATTATGCAGTAGCAACTGTTGTCTTGTAATTCAGTGTGGTCCTTTTGTCTTTCTGTTGACCAAAGTAGCCTTTAGCTTCAGTCTGGGCCACTCTCTCAGTAACACCCAAGTATCTGCATATCTTGATGCTACTTGATTTGCTTCCCATCTCTTCTGCAGGGCAAATATAATTCTTAAAAATTGGTGTCCGGTCTCTGCTCATCCTGTATGTGAACTCAGTTATGGCAGTACAGTCTGATCCAAACCAGTAAAGCTTCAATAGGTGTTGGGGAGACATTTGCCAGATGCTTCCAAGCTGTCCACAAGGTGGTGAGGGTTGCCAGGCTTTTCATCAACCTCAAACTTCTTGTATAGGGGTTTTGCTGTGGTTTCATAAATGTGTATCCATTCCTTGTCCTCTTTAGAAGAACTTTCTGGACATTGTGGCAGTGCATCAGTGTCAGCATGGTTTTGCCTGGTCTGTATTTCTTGCAGTAGGCATACATGAACAACACTGGTAACCATCTGTGTCCTACAGCATCCAGCTGTGCCATGGTCTTCCTATCTGTCAGTCTATTATCTGTCTTTACAGTGATGTAAGCCTTGTACAATAATTCATGAAACTGGTTCACAATTGCACATTTAAGTGCTAGGAACTCTAACTTGTGGACAGGGTAGTTCTGTTCTGATGGCATCAAGCTTCTACTGGCAAAGACCACTGGTCTCATTCCTTCAGGACAGGCTTTGTAGAGGACTGCTCCAAGTGCACTAAGGCTGGCATCTGTATGCAGAGTTTAAGGTTTTGCTTGATCTACATATGCCAACATGTGTAAATTTGTCAAACAGTGAATAATTTCTCTGAATGCTTTTTAACATGATGCATCCTTCCGAGGTCCAAAGGTTTAATCGAATTTGAGGTAATATTTAGCATTATCCTACAGAAGAGTCATTCTTGGATTTGTTGGCTTGCAGATATCCCCGAGTTTGGTTCCACAGTGGTCTCATTGCTCAGGTATAGTCTTTGATGAATCATTTGTAGTACCTATAAGATCCAAGGAACCATTATACTGTAGATCATTCAAGGTCTGAGGTCTAGACCAGATGGTCAGTGTTTCAGCCTTGCAAAGGTCAGTTTAGATACCTTATCCAGATATGATATGCCCCATCTACTTCATAGAACACCAGAATAATTGGCATTTATTGATGGAAAGCTTGAGCCTTAACTCCTCCAATTGATCCAGCGCTTTGAACAACCATGTTTCATGTTCCTTCCTGAACACAGTGACATCACTGAGATAGTCTAGGCATCTCAGTAAGTTTGTATCTCCCATGACACATTCCATTAGGCATTGAAAGGTGGCCAGGGAGCTAGAGCTAGAGTGTCCTCTCTGTCACTGTAAAGTACTTTCAAATTCAGGTTGTGTATTAATTTATGTAAATCCACAATGCACTGAAAAAATTCATTCAAATGATTAGTTAGAATAAATGATAAGGCAACATTCCAAAATCTTGGTTTCTACACTGGATAAACTGTAACTTGAAATGTTCACAACCAATGATGTATCATTTATATTCACCAGGTTTTCCCCTCATTGGGATACATCTGGAGTCATTTGAACTTCACCGTGGGTCATATTTTCACAGCTCTTCAATACCTCCTCCTCTGTCTCTATCTGTTCTGCCCCTGAGAGTTCTCTCTCTGATGATAATTGGGCTGTGCTTGTGTATTTCATGCTTTTCCTCTGTTGTAGATTATTTTAGGTCATGCCCATCCCCTTGCCCCTTCTTTCCCTTCTGGTAATTCTTCTGTGAACCTCACAATCTTGGATCTTCTGTATGGGCGCACTGTGGGAAGATTAGCTCAATCATTTGCTGTGATTGTTGGCCCAAAGGTAAAAGTGCTGGCCCTGGCTGGGCAACTTGAATTAATGCTTGTTGGTTCAGTGGTGGTGGGAGGGATCTGTGTCATGCCTGGTTTCTCCTAAAAAAGCAGCACCCTCTGAGTCCATTTTGGTTGTTAAACCAGCTCCAGATGTGGATCCTTTTAGCCATCTGTTCTCTGCTCTTTTATAGTGTGTGCAGGGCCTGCTTGGTTTTCTTGTGCTTTTGTTTAGCCAGACACACCACTTTCTCATGGGCAAGCCCTCCATTATTGCTGTAGACACACGTCTTACCATTGTGTTGCCTATGAAACATGCTTGTCCTCTAGGTGACACCTTATGCCTTTGGGATTGGCTGAAGCATCCGTCATTTGTGGTTTGAATACCGCAATGCAGAGGGTGGCGGGGATAATGCAGTGCCCACCTATTTTGGTGCTGTTACATCCTGCCAAGAATTCAGCCTGTAAGGACTATTAAAATAGCTCCCACCATTGAGGACTGAAGTGGGCAGTGAAGGTGGAGCATATTACAGTTCAGGAGACAGGTCAGAGTGTCAGTTTGCCCAACTCCCAGGACTGTAGTCCTAAAGATTTATTGAAAAGTTTTTCAATATACAATAGCAATCTTTCTTTCTGTTCAAATGTCTATTTTACCCGCAGTAATAGCAGTGTGCTATGGAAATATCTGGCTAAAGTTTAAAAATAAGCACAAACAGTCCATTCTCCAACAGAACTGACAATCAGTATACCTAGACAAGTACTTCTCTTTCGTAATCCCAGTTTTAAACAAAACACTCGTGTGTGTACCATACACTGTAAAATTGAGGTAGCAAAAACATATGTGCAGAACAGAGTCGAGGGAGGAGGGTCCAGTCTAAAAAGGGTCAATTGTAAGTATTCAGAACTGTAGCTGGGCCAAGTGGTCTTTATCTGCTGTCCAATTCTTTTATGTTTCTATCTATGTTTAAGACAGTCTGGGGAGTACATTAGACAGTTCTAATGCATGGCTAGGTACTGCTTCAGTTAGAAATGACAAGTTAAAATATTCTTGAAACTGCTACGACTGTCTGTCTGGATGTTTCCTATAGAATTCTGGGGTGTTTACTTGAGGGCTGGCTGGCTTGGTGATGTCCAAGTGATTTAGTCAGTTTATATCCCAGTCCTCAGTTATGTATAGGTTGGTGTGTCCCTTTAGTGGGTCATTTTTGGATTCTGATGAGAGCCGGATCCTGTTGTATACAGTACCAAAGTAGTTCAGCAGATCTGTTACTTCATTCTGTTTCAGTATTTTCCTACAGTTTGTATAGAATGGGCCAGCTTTTGTGTCCCCCTTTTTTAGGCCATTGATATATCCATCGAAAACCTTTTGACCCATTTTCCTTTCACTAATCTGAATTCTAGAGTAGCTGTTGCTGAGCTTTTTTAGTTTTTACGGTGTTTTAAGGCCATCTTATAATTCTTTTTTTATTTCTATCAGTATATTTTTTTTTCAAGATGTGATGTAGTTTGTTCTTTTTAGAGATTAATCTCTGTATTACAGTGGTTTCTTGCCCTATATATTATATAGTAGTTGAGTTCTGGAGTACACTGAATTCCGAGTCTTTGAGATTTTTTTTCATTTGTTGTATGTTTTTTCTGCAGTCATATTGTTAAATTTATTATTCCAGTTTATTTTCCAAAATTTTTGTTTAACTGGAACATAATTTTAAGATACCGTATTCCACATTCCTCAGCTCAAAGGTATTGTAATCCTAGATTGAAATAAATAAATAAAAAATTAATAAAAACATAATTTAGTGCAGTCTCTTGAAAGTTTTAATTGGACCATGCTGTGATCACTTGTACCCAGTGGCTCTCTTTCTTCATATTTAGTATACTCACATGGAGTGTAGTAATGATCAAATCCAATATGTTGTCTCCTCTTGTTGGCTCCAGTACCAGCTGAATAAGTTTATTTTCTAAGATAGTATTTATGACTACAGTATTGTAGTTATTTCTTGTAACTGGATTGTGTAAATGTTTGGGTAATTATAATCACCCATAAATACACAGTCCCCAATGTCAGATGCTTTTAATTTGTCATGTACTGTAGGTCTGTTTCATAGTTTGTGTCACAATTTGGGGGCCTGTAATGTTCAGTATACTGTACCAAGGGTGATTTGCTTACCCCTCCCCATATTTCTTATCCTGTAAACTCTCAGTAGTACTGGTAACTGCTTGTATATCAGTTGCTTTGTCACACTCAAGAGTGTTCCATATAAATAAAACCACACCACTGCCTCTTCTTTCAATTCTGTCCAATCTGCATAGGTTGTAAACTGTAAGTTTAGTTCCCCAGTTGTCATTACTAGTCCACTAGGTTTCAGTTATCCCCAGTATATCTATATTTTCATGTTCCATCAGGAAATATACAGTAAATCTCCCATTTTGTTGCATCTGATACGTATGCGCACCAAATGCTTTGCGACAGTAATGGGAAATGAGAGGTGTGTCACTGTCAATTATAGTTGCATCTGCAAGAGGTGTGGCAGTGTACACCAATCACCAGGCACTTTGATCATGACAGCAGTTCATCTCTGCTGACGTGCTGTGCCATGGACTTGAAACAAATGAACTGCTCCAATGGGAGTGCTTCATTTGTAGCCCGAACTCCTATCATGCGCATTAGAGTGCACACTAATGCACATGGCAGCAGTTGTTCCTGTATTCTCTGTCTCTGTTTCCATCCCCACTCCTCTGAACCCCCCCCCAAGCTTCAACTGTGGCCGTGGTGTGGCCTCTCCCAGTGCCGACTCAACATTAGCCGCCATGTGGCTTTTTCTTACAGCCAACATCAGGGTGCCCAATCCCCGTATCAGCACGTATGCCCCCATATTAATGTGGCACACTAAGAGCCCACCCCAGTATGCCAAAATAATTTTTTTTTGTTATGTTTCTGACACTGGATGCCCACTCCCGGCCTCGGATGTCTCCCCGGCCTCCCAAGCCTGAATAGATATTTTGCCGACATTGGGGTGCCCAATCCCCGTGTCAGCATGTTCCCCTCCCCAGGTAATTTGGCACACTGGGAGCCCACCCTAGTGTACCAAAATATTGAAATACGCTTCTGACACCGGGATGCCCACTCCCAGTGTCGGATATGCCCCCTCCCCCACAAACCCGTTCAGTGCTGACATCGGGGTGCCCAATCCCCATGTCGGCGTGCCCCACAACCCCCATTATTGTGGCACACTGGGAGCCCATGCCAGTGTGCCTACATTAATTTGTTTGCCCTGTAAAGTAAAGAAAACTGTCCCCGATGTCTTTTCTCCCCCTGTAAAAAGAAAACGGTCAGTCGCCGCCTCCCAAGGCCCCTCCCCCATCCCCACCCTCTGCATACCCCACTTCCTTGCACCCCCTACCCCATACTTACCTCCAGAGTTCTGACACTGTCATCGTGTCTGGACCAGAAACACGTCTGCACGCTTCAAAGGTGACTGACAAACTAAAACATCACAGTAAGCCTTATAATGGGACTCAATGGGCGGGGGGAGTTCAACTTATGTTGATATCTTGGCCAATTTTAGTAATTTTGGCCCCACATTTTCAACATGGGGTTCTTGGGACCCCCCCCCCCCCCATGAATGCTGGCACTGTCATTTTGTTTCTCCATCCCGAAAGGTGATTTCACAGTTGTTACACAGAATCACCTTTTAAGACTGATTAATGAAACAGTGCCACAGTTCATGAGGTGGGGTCCCAAAAAGCCCATGTTGCAAATTTGGTGAAAAAATGTCAAAAAATGACTGCGTTATGAGTGTGTGTTGCGCAGTTTCTACCCACGCTCATAACTTCACCAATTTTTAATATATTCACTCCAGATTTTTAACATTGCCATTTTTCAAACCTCCTTATGAACAGTATAACTGTCATTTTTCACATCCTGCCCAAAACATGTTTTCACTCCTGTGGCACAGAATGGCATGGTCACTGTGCAAAATCAACTTTTGGGATGGAGTACTGAAATGATAGTGCCACTGTTCATGAGGCGGGGTCCCAAAAAGCCCATATTGAAAATTTGGTAGAAAAATTCCAAAAAATGATTGTGTTCCAGCCGTACATTACATAATTTCTACGCACACTCATAGCTTTGCCAGTTTTTCATATTTTCACTCCAGATTTTCAACACTGGTATTTTTTCACACCTCCTCAAGAACAGTACAGCTGCCATTTTTCACATTGGCACCTGTGGCACCGAATGGCTCAGTTGCAGCACGAAATCACCTTCCGGGATTGAGTAACAAAATGTTAGTGCCACTGTTCATGAGATGGGATCCAAAAAAAGACCACGTTGAAAATTTGGAGTGAAAATATCAACAAACACCAAGGGGGTTGGGGTTTCCAACTGTAATGCCCCCGCCACCCTATAGAGACTGACATGCATCTGGGGTGTGACTTGGGATTGTTGGTCATAGTTCTCATGCCATTCCACCCCCACCCTGCAGCCAGTGACAGGCAACAAAGTATGCCTTGGGGTCTTTGGCCCTAACATTCACTCCATTCTTCTATTGTGCACCCATTTCCACTTATTTCCTTATGGAACAGGGTGAGTGTAAGGGCCAATAACCCCAAGGCACACCATGACACCTGTCGGTGTCTGCAGGGTGCAGTGAGGTGGAATGGCATGAACATTATGGCCAATGACCCAAAGGCCCACCCCCAATGCCTGTCAGTCTCTGCAGGGTGGGGGTAGGGGTTGGCGTTAGGGTTGGAAACACTAACGCCTCAGTAAGGAAGTAAATTAGGGAGAAGCAGTGGATGTCACCTACCTTGATTTCAGAAAAGCCTTCAACGCCGACCAACATAAAAGGCTGATATAACAAGATGGGTAGTCTGGCCACAGGGCAAAAGCTGATACACTGGGTTAGAAACTGGCTGACGGACAGGAGACAAAAAGTGGTAATGGGATCCAGTCCAGGGACAGGGTGATGACCAGTGGAGTACCTCAGGGATCAGTCCTTTGACCAGTCCTATTCAGTGTCTTCATTACAGACATTGTGGAAGGGCTAGAAGGAAAGGTCTGTCTGCCTGTTTGCAGATGACACCAACATCTGTAACAGAGTGAATACTCCAGAAGGGGTGGAGAAAATGATCAGACACATGGAGAGGCTTGAAAATTGGTCTGAGGAGTGCAAACTGAGGTTCAATGCAAAGAAGCGCAAATAATGAAGAGGGAAACCTGGGGAGAGTTACTGGATGAGATGCTGACAATCACCAAGGAAGAAAAGGACATAGGAGTTCTCAGTTCTGGTTGACCGTAAGGTGTCAGAACAGAGCAGAAATGTTGTGAGAAGGCCCAGTGGCATGCTTGGGTTCATAGGCAAAGGTATTACTAGCAAAAGGTGTGAAGTGGTGATGCCATTGCATAATACACTAGTGAGCCCTATCCTACAGTACTGTGTGCAGTTCTGGAGGCTGCAACTGTGCACGGACATTGACAAGGTGGAGCCAGTCCACAGAAAGGCAACCAAGATGGTACATGACTTGCAAAACAGAACATATCAGGACAGATTAAAGGCCCTCAATGTACTCATTGGAGGACAGGAGGGAGCAGGGGAAATGATACATACATTCAAGTACCTCAAGGCCATACACAAGGTGCAGGGGTGGACATCTTCCAGTGCATCAAACGTTCGGCATTGAAAAATGCTTGTTATTAATGCTACAGTACATGTGTTAGTCAGTAAAATAGTGAGACCTTTGTAATTCTTTCATGCCATAACTAAATTTGCTCCTCTGAAGTGTTTATAGATTTTTTGTTTCTTGGAGGTGGTTTTACATTATTTGCAAGTGCCAAGTGCATTAGACTTGCATCTTTACTATTATGCAGTGATAAGTTTCTACCTCCTGTCTTTTGATACTGCTCAACTATACTCACGTGTCCTGGAGTTGTGTCTTTATGGTAATTCACTCCCATGTGCCCCCTATATGTTAGTTTAAATTTTCTAGAATTTTTGTGATGGCTGTGTTAAATCTGTCCACCAGTAAATTAGCATCCCTGTAGTTCATGTGCAGACTGCCTGCAGTGCATTGATTGTTTTTGAGATTTAAATCATCCCAATTTTGTGAGAATTGAAAATTCTTTGATCTAGCCCATCTCCTTAACCTGGCATTTATAAGTTTAATGGCACACACCTGCTCCAGCCCTGGGTACAGGTAAAATTGCTGATATTATAAGAGCATGGTCTCTTTTTTTCAGTTCCTTTCCTATTTCCTCAGAATCTGACTTTGTCTTCATCTAAATATATAACAGTGTCATTGGTTCCTACTTTTTTTTTTTTTATTTAGTTGTTTAACCAGGTATAGCACATTAAGCGGAAAGGTTTTTTACAGGAGCGACCTGGGAGCACAAGGAGGTTAAGTGACTTGCTCAGGGTCACACAGTATGCAAGTGGAAGCTGTGGGATTCAAACCCAGGTCTAGTCTGCTGGATGTCACCAGATTTGCAGCTCAGATCCTTAGACCACTGCGCTATACTGCCTCCTATACTTGTAGTAAAGCTACTGTTTTGGGGTTTTTTTTGCCAGAAGACCCTTTAAATTTTTTAGTTTCCATAGTACCGTAGGTAACAATACCACATTGTGTTCTTTTCATGTCTTTACATAGAATTCTGTTCTTTTAGTGCACTGGGAAGTCATCGATAACTGTTACATTCTTTACGGCACGTTTAGCATTTACTGCCTCAGGTGAAAGTGTTTCGGGGGGCTCATCCATCACGGGTTCAATTTTTGTTGAGGCTGCTTGTCCTGTGTCATTTCTGACAGTGTCATAACCAGTTGTTTCTGTTTCTTAAGAGATGGTCAGTGACTGCTTCTTTCGCATCCCTTTTTTATGATACCCACTATGGTGCACCAAATGTCTTCAACCTCCTGGTCATGTGTCACCTTTTTCCCTTTAACCAGTCTAAATTTTTGGGTTGGGTCATTCTAATGTTGCCTAAGCCTGTTGATCTTTCCCTGTGTAGTAATGTTAGACCAGGTATAGTCTTTAAAATCTTCTAATTCATATATTTATCTTAAACTTTCAAGGCCATGTTTAAGATCTGCATTTTCGCCTTCAAGGTGGATTACCTAAATACACCTGGAGTATACATAATTAATCATTGTCTTCCCTTTTTCTGTTAGTAAATACATATTGCATTCTGTACATAGTAGCCCTGCATTGCTTATGTACTTAAATATTGAGCTGTAGGCCATAATGCACTCCTGTAACTGTGTTCTGAGATGGGATCACTGGCTCCTTAGCTGTACCTGGCTGATATTGGCAGACATTGCCTCTGCCAGTGTTGCCTCTGTCCAGTGCTTGCCAACACTTGTACAGGTGCGATGAGAAATAAATGCAGAATTGGAAGTGCTCATCTGCCAGCTTTTGGTTTTGGCAGTGGCTTTCAAATGAATGTGAAATAGTGGGTTTGAAACAGCGAAATCACCCTGCACATCCAGAGCCCAGAAATTGAATTTGACAGCCCTTACAGGGGCTAAGTTTGCTGGCAAGTGACTTTGCACTTCTCAGTCCCCAGCGTCCCAGCAGGCAGTTCCCCAGAAAATGAGAGAGGGAGGGAGATGAGTGAGCAGTATAGGCAGAGAGGTAGAGGATTTGTTTTCTGTATTTTGTTCCTTTTAGTTAGTCAGAGAAAGAAATTGGCACCTTCATACCCTGCTTGCACCTCACAGGTAACTCTAATGCACTGCTAATCGCACAGGTGCAACAAGAAATACATGATAAACAAAAAGTGCTGGTTGCAAGCTTCCAGTTTCAGTGGTGTCTCAAAAATGAATTTAAAATAGTGAGTCTAAAACAGTAAAATTACCCTACACATGCAAAACCCAGAAACTGACTTTGCCATCCCTTACAAGGGTTAAATTTGCAGGTTAGGGACGTTGCACTGCTCAGTCCCCCTTTATCCCAGTTGGCAGTTCCACAGGAGCTGAGAGAGGGAATTAAGAGAGGGTATAATAGAGAAGAAAATATTTTTTTTTGTATTTAATTCTTTTTGGTTAGAAGGAAAAAGAGGTTTCTAGTCTCCCCAGCACACTCGTACCTTTGCACCCCACTGGTCACTCTGCTCGATGTGCATGTAATGTGATCCTAAATGTACACCAATTTGTTAGTATATGGGTGCTTATGTTCTCATTTCATGCTAGTATTTACACATCCTGCACAATGCCTACATGGGTGCATACCTTTCTGAAGGCCCTAATAAGAGCTGACTCATTTGTAGTTCTCACTGTGCATGTACCATGTGCACTACTCCGTCCTTTAAGGTTGAATTCTTTTTGAAAGCAAATAAAGGGAACCTTATAGATCTGGGATTTGGTATGTTACCTGCTTGTAGGTTATGCCAATGTTTATTGAAAACTTGCTGACTCTTATCACTCTTTCTGTTATATGCTTTAGAGAACATTACCCTGTTTGTTTTTTGTTTCTCAGTGCTTGCTCCAAAAAGATTCCCCCTAGGAGTTTCCTGAACGTCTTCTGATTCCCTTCTGACCTTTATTTTAGGGTATACACTCTAGAAAGTTTGTTTTTATCTCCATTCTGATTCTTTGAAATTCCTGCTCCTTACTGTAGTTCCATTGAGCCCTCCAGTATGGGCGTTAGTAACAGTCCGTCTGGTAATCCATGTTCTTCATGAGCATCAGTCATCAATATCTGGTTGGTCACATCTTTTTTCAGCCTCACCTCTCCACTGATAGCACATTCAGTGCTTGGTGTCAATACCAACTCTTCTGAATGTCGTTGCCATACTACACTAATGACATCTTCACTGTCTCCAAGTGTCTGCTGGGCCTGCTTCTGGTAGGTGTGCTTTACCAGTCCATGCATGGGCAGTGCTTGTTCTTTCTATTGGGCTTCTCTTTCTTGGCACAGTTTCCCCCTATCATCCAAGCATGTGTGCATTAGTTCTGATTAACATGGGGGTGTTACTATACATCCCTGACTCTGGGCACATCACTGTTTCCTTCTGTTTTCCAACTCCAGTGACCTTAGTTAGGAAATCAGTCTATACCATGATGCATCACAGCTAGGGGTAAGGCTTTCCACTCAATCCCCAAACATCAAGTCCTTGCAGTGGTAGCAGCTTTCAGTCTGTCAGGTACTTGTCATAGTAGTCATTAAAGATGAGAGTTACTTGGGAACTGCTGTCCAGAACTGCATGAGTAGGTACTCCATCAGCTTTGAATTTCTGAAGAAGGTGCCACTAACTCAGTTAGTGCAACTGGCAGTTCCTTGGTTGACTTGACAGTTCACTGTTTCACTGCTCGCTGGTGGCATCTGACTTCCGGGGTTCCAGTGTACTACTCTGCTGGGTCCCACATGCATTTCCCTGCAGTGCCAGTATCTGGATGGGTTGCTCATTAACCTTTTACAAATCATCAGCACTTTGACTCTTTCTCCATCAATGCCCTTTTTTCTGCATTGGTAGCACACAAATCCATCCCTTCTACCTTTGGATTTGGGCACCATCCATGGCACAGTATGACTTTCACCTCCTTGTAGGGTGGAGTCTCCATAAGTCTGCATGGCTGCTGTGTTTACAGAGTTGGGTTCTGCCTGTGGGCGGCCTCCTGTTCATGGTCCCAGGACCAGCTGCATCAGCCTCTCAGTTTTTGCCATTAGTTCCATGGTCCCATGGGATTCTTGGGCTGATACAGGTGCACTCCCCTTTCATTGTTGTGGTTGCTGTCAGAGTAGTAATCAGAGGAGTACTTAAAGAAACCAGTCTCTCTTCCTTTTCCTTGCCAAACTAGGTATCCATAGACTGGCAGTTTATTCATTCTGTCCCCAACCAATGGTTTGTCAGGATCTGATTTAACTACAAAGCTCCTTCAAGTACTTGTTCATTGCATTCTGTGACCATATCTGAAGCAGCCAGGCTGCCCTTCTGGTACCCCCACTGTATGCATTTCATGCACACCGAGAAATACGAGAGCTTTTCTCCTTCCTTTTGTATCAGGAGCAACAGCTGTTTGAGAACTTTTTCAGGATTTTCTATACTTCTGAATATGTGTTCCAAGGTGGAAAGGTAGTCCAAAGAAATGGCATCAGTATACACAACCTATAAGACTTTGCACAGCATTCAGTGGCAATCCTCTCAAATACTCCCTCATACATTCTTTTTTCTGTCTAAGCACCTCAAGTCTTGTAGCTTTAAAGTGGCTTGTTCTGTCAGCTTCCTGATGCTGAGCAATCAGGGAATAGCTCTAACATGCTGGTGATCCAAGTTCTTGTTCTGAACCCAATACATCCAGAGTGAAGGCAGCAGGGAAGGCTTAAGAGTATCTGATGGATACTCTCCTCCAGGGAAGTGGGGGAATCTGCTACACCACTCTTACAGCAGCTCATAGTGGTGGGTGGTGTGGTGGAGTTGCCATTAACTATATGGTTGACCATGCATTATCAGGCAACCCTCCAAACCATCAGTGAGCATGTGTTAACTGGGGGAAGAGAGACGGGAGAAAAACTGTGGAAATACTGCAGGGGTGCACAAAAATGACAGCCCATACCACATAGCCCTCAAGCGCATTGTTGGGACCCCTCCAGCAAGCACCAGAGTATCCACAGACATTTCCTCCTGTAGGATGGGGCGGCCCACAGCAGAGACAAGCTGGCATCTAAGGAAGTTAGGAGCATAGAGGGTGCACCTCTACCATGCCAGCATAGACCCCCAGCAGGACAAGTTGGTCACCTGGATACTGGGATAAACTGGTGGTCACGTTGGTGTTCAACAGCAGTGGGAACTGGAGTGGTTTGGTGGGGTTGGAGGGGCAACTGTGGGGCCAGAAATAGTGCAATGCTGATGAGCAAGTGAGGTGGCAAAAAAAGTGGCTTGTTTCATCCACATATCAAAATTCTCTTCTTCAAGAAAAGTAGGTTTGAGTCCTGAAAAAGGGCAAAGCCTTTTGTAGTCCTTGTATTCTTGCTTGGGTTTCTATACTCTTTCCAGTAGGTAGTCCACTGCATCCAGTATTAAATCCATGGGTGTCATTTCTTGTTCCATTGGCACCATAATTCCTTCAAATCCTGCTCAGTTTCCCCATCCTGCATGAGTCATTTCCTTGCTCGTTCCTTCTAGTCCATAGTGAGTTGGTTGGGGTCATTTCCATGGATGCTTCCCCTGTTAGGAATTTGTCACTGTCTTTGATTCTTTCTGGGGTGACTATCTTGGGCAATCCCACAGTGTCCAAATCTTTGTTGCTGTATACTATGATACGGTATTAATAGTTTTATTACACTCATTACACATCAGCCATTGTGCCTTAATTTTATTTATTATTTATTTGAAAATTGGTGACCGGAAAAGGCACACTGAGTCGAGGCTTAAACAAATAAACTGGCAGATGAGCATTACACCAGTTATAAAGAGACTACCAGGTAAAAAAACACAAGAACAAAGGATATAGCTGCGTAATTGTTTGGCAGCTTGCCCCAGTTCTGCAAAAAGCTTGTATTTCGCATACTAATATATTTGGGGGGACAGTACTGCTTACAAGAGCACCCTCAAAGAACTAACTTGGAGGTGTTTTTCTCATTGTTAGTCACTAAGCCAGCAGGAGTCTGGGACATGTAGTTTGCCCTGGTAGCCCCAGGAACTACGTTGGATTTCATGTAGAGCCACTTTTTGTTCATTTCATTTTCTGTTATAAGTCATATGTTTTGAGAGGGCAGAGTTTCCTCATTAGACAGACAGTACTGCTGTCCTGCTTTTAAATTAGACTGTTAAATACAAAAACTCCAATTGTACACAAGTGGCCGTGTGACCTTAGAAAAGTCAGTTCTGGGTCACATACTACAAAAGCAAGCCCTACAGCGAGGGGGGTGATTGTATGCGGGTGATGCATTTGGAAACATGCACAGAGACAAGTGCACATCTGGGCACACCTGTCTGGCGTATCAGGTGGGACTGGAGGGACTGAGAGTGCTGGAATACTTAAAATCCTAATCAGATGCTTATAGTGAACTGTGGTTAGTAGTGCACCTGCCCCTAGTGCCTAGGCAAGGTTCTTGTATAAAGAAAAGATCTCTGGTGTATTTATTTATTCAGCTCTTTATTTTGAATCATTAGGCTGCTGCAGACAACATCATAAACAGTGGTGGCATGAGTGTAATTTAGTCCTAGCCAGAAATCCTAAGTTGGAAAACTTCTTGGTTATCCAAAATTGGCCACGAGCATAAGGTACTGTCCTATCTTAAATAATTACTCCTAGTTGTTTTTGTCATACAATAAAAGCCCTTCTTTTGAGTGTCCCCGTAGCTGTAATATCAAATCAAAATCTAAATTTCTAGCTTCTTACTCTCAGTGTACCAGCTTGAGAAAAAAAATAATTACTGCCCATCAATGGACTTTCTAGAAATCCTTTGTCAACAAGGATCTATTGCTAAATGTATAAAGTGCAACATGTATGTTCAAAATGAAACTTGCAATACTGTTAATGTTTATACTTGTGAAAAGTGCATTTAGACACAAAAATTAACAGAGGAACTAGAATGTGCAAAGGGGCAGTTAAAACATATGATCAGTAATACAATTAACACTGCAAGAGCACAGAATAAAGGCAAAGTATGAATAAATAGTGGAGAATTGGGCTCATCAGGTGAAATTAAGTAATCTCCAAAAAGGGGTAAAGGGTCTGAAAATACTGAGCAAATTAGAGACTGGAGCATTGTAAATAAACAAAATCACAAAAAGGATAGGAAGGCAAAAAGTAAGGCAGAACTACCACTTTTTTTAAAGATACTCCTACTTACAACGGGAACCAGGGAATCCGACAGCTCCTCAGGATAGCAGCCCCTCAAAAGTGAATAATGAGCCTGTAAATTTAGTCCATAATATCCCAATGAATTGTGACAGGAAACAACAGAAAGTGGTCATTGGAGATTTCATAATATGATATGCAGGTTCGCATATCTGCAAGGATGACAGATACAACACATCTGTTGTCTGTCTCCCCTGAGCAAACATTGATGATGTTAAACTAAGAATACATAAACCTGGGAAAGAAGAAAATACTGCTGTAATGCTTCATGTGGGAACAAATAATGTAGGCTTTCAGCACAAGAAAGACATTTGTCATGATGTGGTATCCTTAGCTAAACTAATAAAACTTAAAAATTGCTGTGTTGCAGTCTCAGGCATCCTACCAATACCCAGAGTGCATACAGAGAAAAATCTTAATATTGCACGTATCAACACCAGGCTCTCAAACTGGTGCAGGAATGAGAACATCAAGTTTATTGACAACTGGAGCTTGTTTAAGGCTGATATATCATTACATTCAAAGGACGGATTACATTTAAATAATAAGGCAGCCACAGCTCTGGGGAATACACTAAAATAAGCATTAGGTGAGCTAAATTTAAACTAGCTTGAGAGAGGGAAATTCATAGTAAACCTGATGAATCAATACCCCCTTACTTCATGAATGTCATATAAGGATAGATCAGTTTACAAAGAGTTAGATTGTTGGTTGTTTAATGCTGGAAGTCTAAACAATAAATTTGATGGGCTAGCAGTGTTAGTATCTAGAGATTCTTGTCATATACTAGGTATAACTGAGATATGGGGGGGACAAACAAGGATATTTAGGATAGGAACATCAGGGGCTATGACAAATTCTCCCTAAATAGAAGCAATAAACATGGTGGGGGCATCACTGTTTATTAATGAGGACTTGAAATCCATTAATATCTTGAATAGTAATATTAATAAATTCCTAGCTACTGAAATTATTTGGATTCCTTCACTTCTGGACTTTGTTATCATCCCCCAGATATAACTCAAGCAGGAACCAAACCTATCGTTAAAGAAATGGAAACCACTTGTGAACCTGGAGAAGTTCTTATTATTGGGGATTTGAACCTTGGGGATATTGCTTGCATAAACCTGACAGCTATAAATTCATCCAGTAAGCAATTTTTGTCAGCTTATGAGCAATTAATGCTGAAAGAGTATCTATCTGAAACTACCAGAGGAAGCAACATCTTGGATATTGTTCTAGGGACACCAAATCTGAGTATATCATGTTGTCATATCAGCCCCCCACTGTCCAATGTGATCATTGCTCTGTGGGTTTTAACACAGCCTTCTCTACTGCTACATATCCGAACATACAAACATATGAAGAAGCCAGCAGAAGAGGGCCATTGGGTCTATCAAGTCTGCTTATGTTGCAGTGTCCATAGCTTGAGCTACTGTCCATGCCTCCCACTCCCCACTCCTCCCATCCTCCCTACCCATGACCCTTACACTCCCCCTATACCTGTCCCAGCCTCTCTTAAAGATGCCCACTGTCTTCAATGAGATGACCTCTTTTGGGAGCTCATTCCAAGTGTCCACCACACTCTCTGTGAAGAAGTACTTCCTGACCTCCCACCCTCCCACTTAAGACTGTGCCCCCTCATGTTATGGTTGCCACTCAGCTTAAAGATACTCTATTTATCAATCTTATTTATCCCTTTCAAGTACTTGAGGGTCCCAATCATGTTGTGTCTAAAAATAGTCATATTTTGTGGCTACAACACCTTACTCGGTAAACAAAAACTAAATAAATAAATACATGTTCTCTCTCTCTCTCTCTCTTCTGTCTTCCAGAGAGTACATGTTCAGTGCCCTCAACCTCTCCTCATATGCCTTACCCTGCTGACCAGCTATCATCTTTGTAGCCCTCCTCTGGACCTTCACCAGAAGGTTAATGTCCTTTTTGAGGTGTGGACTCCAGTACTGAACTCCATACTCTAGATGTGACCTCACCAGTCGCCTGTACAAGGGTTGTATAACATCCTCTCTCCTACTACTGATCCCCCTAGATACGCATCCCAACATCTTGTTTGCCTTTGCTGCTGCTTTCTTGCACTGCGTGGAGTGCTTCAGGTCACTAGTGATTATCACTCCCAGGTCCTTCTCCACCTCTGATGCAGATACTCGGACTCCACCCAGGAATTACTCTGACCAAGGATTCTTGGCTCCATTATGCATAACTTTGCATTTCTTGGCATTGAAGCCAAGCTGCCAGATCCTGGACCACCTCCCTAGCTTTTCTAGATCTTCCTGTAGGTCCTGTATCCCTTCAGCTTTGTAGACTCTCCCACAGAGCTTGGTGTCATCTGCAAATAGGCACATTTTGCCCTTGATGCCATTTCCAATGTCTTTGATGAAGACATTGAACAACACCGGCCCCAGTACCAAGCCCTGTGGGACCCCGCTAGTTACCTGTCTTGTGCTAGATAACTCTCTCCCCCCACAATCACCCTCTGAGTTCTGTCCTTCAGACAGTTTTCCACCCATCTGGCCATCATTTCCCCAACCCTGAGATCCATCAACTTCCTGATCAACCTTTTGTGGGTATATGTAAACAACTGTCTCCTTTATGACTACAAACATGCAGATGAACAGAAAATGAATAGATTATTAACCTCAACCAACTGGGACCATATGTTGGTTAATTATGATATGGATACAATGTGGACTTGAATAAAAAAAGTAATATTAAATGTCAGTAACAAATGTACAAAGGCACAAAAAAAAAGTTGTCAAAAAAAAAAAGAAATCTAGGTGTCTGGATAGGAAGGTTTCAAAACTGCTGAAGAGAAAACAAAAAGCCTTCCTTGCTTAAAAAAATTAAAAACACAGTCTTAGTGGATGAAATACAAACAGTTGTTAAAAAAATGTAAGATAGCGATAAGGAATGCTAAAAGAAACACCAAATTAAACCAAGTACTAAATGCAAAGAAGAGCAATGGAAAGGCATTTTATACTTACATTAATTTAAAAAAAATGTAAGGTAAGTCCTGTTACCTGGGAAGAAACAATAATGAATGATAAAAATAAAATGTCTAATATTTTCAATAATTATTTTTTGCGATATTTACACAAAACACGGTACAAATTTCAGTGCAAATGCAGATATCAATGGACATATAGTTTTGTCAGATGAAGAAATTACTAAAATAAGACCTGAGTGCTCACCGGGGCTGGACATGATTAGTGGCTAGATGATCAAACAAAAGAAAAATCATTTGAACTGCCCACTGAAATTAATATTTGAGAAAAATATAAACTCAGGGGCTGTCCTAAGGATCTGGAGGGTTGCACACATCACCCCGTTATTTAAGAAAGGTAATAAGAAACATGTTGAGAACTACAGGCCCATTAGCTTTACCTCAGTTATCTGCAAAATTGTTGTGGGTATTATCAAGAATAGGTTCCATTCTGCCTTGCGAAACAGACCCTGAACAACATAGATTTGTCAGAGGCAGATTGCACCTGAAAGGCCTGCTAAGCTTTTATGAAAACATTAGCCACTAGTTAGACAACAAGAATCCGTGTGACATATTCTTTCTAGACTTCAGTAAGGCTTTTGATGTAGTCCTACATGATTCTGTAATTAAAAAAAGCTCTTACTTTGTGGAGCTAACTAGTGTCTGTTTAGGTGGATATCTGGCTGGTTATCAGACAGAACCCAGTGAGTGGTTATAAATGGTAGTCTTTCAGAATGTGGGGAGGTGACTAATGGGGTCCCTTAGGGCTCTGTCCTGGCCTCTATATTTTTTATTTTATTTATTGATTCTGAGACACCTTTGAGCGCAAGCTCTTTTACAAAGGTTCCACGTCAATGATTAGGCAAGTTACACAGTAGAAAGCAGAAATAACAACCCAGAATGAACATGTACACAAAAACATCATGGTAACAGATTAGTACAATGTAACGCATGAACATGGTTACAAAGGCAGAAATAGTGCAGCCCCAAGGAGCCTTGTCACCTGATTAGGGGGAAGGTCGAGAGGAATTGAATAGCAATGGGTAGGGGTAGTGTGTAGGGTATGCTGTGGAGGCCATGTCATGACCAAGTGTATCCAGGAGGTCATGACGTGAACAAGTACTGTGTCAGTCGTAATCTGGCAGAGAGTTTTGATGTCTGAGGTCAGTCACCTAGTTGCAGGTGCATCTAGAGATTGTTATAAGGTGTTTTTTGACATCAGTTTTGAATTTGGTTAGGAGGCGGTGGCAAGGAGGTACTCGGGAAGTTCATTCATCCACAGAGGGGCATGGTAGGCAAATGAACATTGCCCGAGTGAGTTACGATGGAAGGGAATGATCAAGACCCCTCTGGACCTCCCCTGGTGGCCTGTGGCATGTTTGCTGCTACTAACAGGTTGCCTACACATGGCAGTTTTTTTTTCCCAGGATTGCCTTCTTCCGTAGGGCGCAAGTCTGGAATTTGACCGTGTTCCTGAGTGATAGTCAATTTGTATGCTCATACAGCGTGCAGGTGTGCGTATCATGTTCCACCTCAAGGGCTAGCCTGCAGGCCTTGTTTAGTGCCACCTGGATCCTTTTCAATGCAGTATCCATTGCTGCCACATATACCACTAGTCCATAGTCGATATGAGATAATATGGAGCTGTGTAATGCAAGGTGGAGAGCCTCATGGGGAGAGGTGTATTGCCTGTGCCTGTAAAGGACATCAATCTTAATGTTGACTGTCTTGACCAGAGAGTCAGTATGTTGAGCAAATGTGAGGGTTTCATCCAGTATGACCCCCAGATACTTGAACATGCGGACTTGTTCCAGTGGCTCACTGCAGGAGTTTGTGATGATGAGGGGGTGTTGCTTGATTTTATTGTGTGGGCTGGTAATACGCATGGCCTTGGTCTTCTTGTAGTTGAGCAGTAATTTGTGACTATAGAACCAAGTCTCAGTAGAGAAGAAAGAGGCCTGAATCTGTATTTGAAGATCAGCAAGGGACATACTGCTGTCCAGAAGCATCACATCATCTGCATACAGTATAAGTTTGGTGACACAGGCAGTGTGGAGATCATTTAAGAAGATACTGAAGAGTTGGGGTCCCAGGATTGATCCCTGGGGCACCCCTACCGATACCGCTCTTGCACTGGAAACTGTTTGCCCAATTTTGACACATTGAGTTCTGCTTGTCAGGTAGTCTTGGAACCAGCATAGTGCACTGGGTGCCACACCCATGTTAATCAGTTTAGTCAGGAACAGTGGGTGGTTGACTGTGTCAAAGGCTTTGAGCTATGGGTTTATTGTTGACCTTACAAATGGGATGAGCTGCTGGTCGGCAAAGTATGCCAGTGATACCAAACGGGGTGGAATCTCCAAAACCAACATGGACTGTATTAGACTACAGGATTATCTGGATATTATTACATACTGGTCTAGACAATGGGAAATGAAATTTAACTTGGATAAGTGTAGAGTAATGTATCTGGGAAGTAACAATATGTAAGTTGATTACTTTTTGTGCGGTAAACGCTTGACTGAAGTGACAACAGAAAATGATCTAAGTATTTAAAGTATTTATATTACCAATGATTTGGGTTTTACAAAACAAACTAAGGAATCAATCAGCAAGTTAAACAAGGTATTATGGACCATAAGGAACAATATCAAACCTAAAGGCCCAAGAGTATTGATTCCCCTTTATACAGTAGATCATATGCCCGACCCCATATGGAGTACTGCTCACAAATTTGGTCACATATAAGAGAAGCAATATCAATCAGATCGAAAAACTACAAAGAAAATTCACAAAACAAATTCATGGTTTAGGGAATCTTGATTATAGCAGCAGATTATTAAAATTTAGTCTCATGCCCCTTGTGATTAGGAGGCTTGGGGTGACTTATTATTCTTATGGGTCATACTTAATGATCCATATCTGTTTAACGAATTGAACCTCGAATATAAACAAACTATTTTTGGTATGCTGGGTCACCTGCTGCAACTTCATTGCAGAAAATACAACACCATAAAAAGAAGATCTTGGATCTCCTGTAGGGTAATCAAGCCATGGAACTCGCCCCGGACTTAATTTTTAATAAAAGTAAAAATATCTTCAAGAACAAGCTGAATAAATGGCTATTAGAGAAACAATTATTCTGGATTCTAAGGGTTGTGGAATAGGAGCCTCATGGACACTCCCACCTTTTGCTCCTGAAATGCCTTAGTATGAACCTTAGCATGAACTGTTAGGGAGAAGAAAAACAGGACCGGGGGAGGAGGTCTCAGTTGATATCTGAGGGAGGCAGTGAAATGGAGAGAAGAGGAAAGTTGTTTCCAAAGTAAGAGGAGACGACAGGCAATGGCTGATTGGCCAGCCAAGGTATGGAACATGGCAAAGCAACGGTGTGATGGTTCCTGGAGTGGGACCAACTTCTTTTAAGCCATCAAACAATATTCCCACTACTTCTATTTTACTGTGTCCTTTTGGAATAGCCAGTCCCAGAAATATCTTTTTGGGGTTAAACCACTAAGCATAACGCCATCACTTGCCTCCTGGAAAGTCATTGTCATTTCCTAACGTTTTCAGGGGAAATACCAGATTGTTGTCCAACCACAGTGAGGGTCCATGTGGATATATGGATTTTAAACAGGAAATACTAGTGATCAGCCTCCCCTGATGTCTTTGAATTGTCATTGATTTTGTAATAGCTACTCCTACCTTGCAAGCTTATCAAGGTTGAGGGACTGGGGCCATTAAAATTCTATTTGGTGTGGAGGTTCTTACCAAAGTTGGAAATAAATAGTACAGTGCCTCCACCTAGAAAAAGGTGCAAGTGGGTCTAGTGTAACTCTAGTACTACCCCTATGGTGCAGTACCTCCCCACCACACTGCAGGGGATAAACTGATCTGTGAGCAATGCAGTGCAATCACAGTCCCTTAATAGCATGCAGCTTATATGCTAAAATAATAAGTGCTTAGACAGTAATTATCTTGGCTAGTTCTTCTTTGCTCTTCAAGATCAAGCCTACATTACACAAGGATACTCTTCAATTGCTCTGCTAGACACAGCCAAATTCATTAAGCCTGGGGCTGTGCATTAAGTGCCCTTCAGGCTCAGCTCAATACCAGTGCCCGCCCTCAAACTGAACATGCACAGTATTTTTCGTTGTTGCCCAACTGCACTGGAGGGTGTTACCCTCTACCCACTTGTATTAGTGTAAAACCCTTTAATGCTGTGGAAGCTCCAAGTGCTTCAGTGAGTACCCAGCTATGGAAATGGTATAGGTCTGATGATGTTGCATTTAGTTGGCTGGCGGTGTACTTAGACAAATAAATGGAAATTCTTTGGTGCAAAATCTAAACCCCAAATACTATTAACCTAAATTGAGTGTTTGTAAATCCCATGTGAATGGCTTAGTCCATTTAATGAGTTCCCAGACCTTGATAAATGCTGCTGAGGCAGGCTGAGCCCAGATTTACTCATGGTTCTCCCAGACAAGGGGATCTGCCTCAATGCACAGGGGCACTGGCACAGTTTTCAGTGAGCCCCTCTCTGGTCGGTTTTCTCACCCTCTTTCCTTCTGAGGCATCTGGTGTCAGCTGATGCAAACTGTCATTCTTTCTAATTCCAGTCAGTCCTCTACCAACCTCTATAGTCGGCAAATGACCTTCTGCTGCATGCAGGGTACCTAATCCTGTGAAAACCCAGTCCTGTCTGTCCAACACACCATGTCCAGGCATCCAGTTCTTAAGTTTGTTGTGGTAACCATCACTGAGCTGTGGTACTGGCTGGGAAGTTTCCCACACCAGTTGTGATTACTGTCTGTTTGTCTCCAGCTGCAAAGCAGCTAACTATATTGATAGATAACTGCAGCCTTTAGCTTCAGTTTGTGCTGAGCCTGCATATAATTGTCTCTTTTTCTCAGCAGTTCTACTTTTTCCTTTCTATCTCTCCGTCTGGCAGATGTGTGATTTGTCGCCACAGCACAGTTTCAGGCTGCCTCACAACAGCACACAGGCACACGCCTTCTTCTCACTCAGCTGTAGACTGAATCAGTTCTGGAACAGCCCCTTCCATTTACTGGAGAATTGCAGTTCCTGATTGGCTGTTAGAGTAGTAACTCTTTTCTAGCAGGTTTGTATGTCTGTACTTCAACAGGTGATTGGATGCTGTAAATGCAGCTAAGTTAATGAAGTCTGCTACAGGTCCATAATCCCTGGTGGTTCTCTTCACAGGCTTCTTGCTCCTGATTGGTCGGCCAGTTGGCCTGTGGCCCCATCACCATGGTCCTTGTGTCTGAGGTGATAAAAATGGCGACCTATTTGTAGTTCAAAAGCAGTCTTTCCAAAACATCTTTCTACACAATGTTCAGCTTGCAAACAGTATTTTTGGACCAATGCCAGTACTGCACATGTGTGCTTTCATGTCCAGTTCTGTCAGGGCAACAATTGGAAAATTCCCAATTTAGTTGGGAGTGCTAATGCATCGGCTTCATTGACAGTCGGCACATTTAATATGTGAGTGCAGGGAGCATTAAAAGTAAAGCCCCCAATTGGGGAGGTGTGCTACATAAGAAAAAATCTAGAAAAGGTTGTGCATTGACAGCTAACGTCCCATCTTGCAGGTAGCAATTGCTTGACAGATTTGTGGCCACAATACAGACTTTACATTAGTCAGTGCTGTGAAATGATCTATTAATCTCTAGTGACCGGGGTTCTCTATCTCCCTTCTGATAGTGATCTTGGCACTACTGTTGACACCATTGATCAGCTCATCATTCTTTTTATTTAAGAATTTTTGGCCAAGTGTAACGAGGGATAAAGAAGTGTGTCCCAATATTTCAGCCTAAACCTCATTTTGGTCTAAAACATAATGTGTTTGTGTAACTAATATTGACCTATGAAGCTGGATCATATAAAACTTGTAAAGCTACAAGTTTAACTAAACCACAAGTTGTAATATTAAAGTGTCTTTTGATATTTGTGCTGACCATGTGAGTAATGGCAAACAGGTGTTTTAAGTGTCTGCAAAGACAGAAATACAGGAACAGAGTTCAAGTTACCCTTCTGACTACAGGCTAAAAAGCTTGTATGCACATTCTTAAGTCCAAATCTATTTCTACCTCCTAGACCTTGATAACTGGTAATGACCACTATTACTAGCCTTATATAGTAATATAATTTACACTATCAATACATTTGTGCTGACTAAAGATTAGCTTATGCATGTACTAAAAGGAGAATTGCCTTTTAAGTTGATGTTTGTATTTGTCTTGGACCAATCATAGACAATCATGGTACTGTCTTCCACTATATAAGCAAGCCAGAATACATTGTTAGTTTGAAGAATGAAGGATGTACCACATGTAATCTCTTGCTGTGATTATTATAATCATTAAATTCTTCCGCCATCAGCCTCATCTCCGTTCGTCTCCCTTTCTAAGTATTTGTAATAGATAATTTACTTTACTATACTTTATTTTACACAACGCTACAATTGGTGCCGTGACTCGGATTGCTGGTGCTGCATGCTGAGAAGGCTGCCTAACTGCTAGTTGGTTAGTCTGCAAGCCCTAATAAGAAGGTGACGACGCTCAGAGAAGGTGCTGATGGCTTAAAGCGAGAGAAAAAGGTGCACACAGACAGTAAGCCACTTGCTAATCAGGTGAGGTATGCTTTCCAATTTCTTTAAATAAAAGTAAGGCTTAACTCTGTAGGAACTCATGGGGCAGAGTAGGTAAGTGAAGGTGCTGGGACTTGCAAGCCAGACCTCACAGGGGAGCTGTAAGACATAGCCAGACGGACTGGGCACCAATGCACGGGTGCACCCGGCTGTAAAGGCTAAGCAGGCACAAAGATAAAAAATGAGTATGGAAACATTAATAGGTTGTTTCTAGGGGAAACACCTAAAGGGGGGAGCATACAAACCATGATCAATAGGCACAGCAGTATTTTAATAAAAAATTAAAAGAAAGAGAAACTAGCAAATACTGTACAAAGTCTGTGATAATATAGCCAGGTGGTAATTCATTAACACATGAGACTTTAAATAAAAAAAATAAAAGCTGCATGAGCAGCAAGATGTAATAATCCAGCTACAGTCAAAAATAGATAGTTTAGAAATGCAAATAAGTCAAGAGCCAAAATCCCTGCAAGAGAAAAACTAATAACTAAAGTTAGTTTGTAAAGGTACAGGGAGACCTTTGTTTTTTTAGATAGGGATAATTCTCTTTTATTAATTGCAATATAAACTATAACACAGCTTCTGTAGCACGTTTGTAAGATGTAAATGTCTTAAAATCTAAAAACAGGCACTTTACAGTGTGTGCTAACTCCTTTATAGGAGCAGTTAAATGTAGAGTAAAAGTCAGGTATTGGCAAGTCATACTAACTTAATGCCCAAAGACCTTGCCTCTTCTAATGTTAAAGAGTTTGATTCTAAATACTCTCAGTATGCTGTGGGGTGGACTAGAGCAAAGACTAGCCACTTGTTTTTCTGTGATTGCTACCATAACCAAACAAACCACCCGGAGTTGTTTGGCATGATTAATAATGTTATCAGTAACACTAGCATTTCTGAATGACAAAAGATTCTCAATAAAAATGATGTTGGCATACTTTTAAATATGGTATTCAAGTGTCCTTGGATAAAAAATGTTTAAGTTAATTACATGAAAAGTTGTTTTCATTTTCTGTGCAATGTAACATTAAGATATTTTTAATATCAGTAGTGTTCAAGGCCACTACAAAAATAACTGGGTTTGAGTGACCCTTGCATGCACACTGTGTGACCTTTTGCATTTTATTTGACCTTCTTGTGTTGCAGCCAACACAGTCAATCAACATTCAACTGTAAGCAAAACTTTTTTTGTAAACTCAGCTGACATTTTGTCATGCTTAGGATAAGAAAACCCAGGGACGCTTGGCTTCTTTTATCCTATGGAAATAATCTTGTTGTACAATAGTTGAGCTGTCTCTTCCACCAGTAGAAGCTTGGGGGGAGGGGGTAAGCTACCCTTCCTTCCTTCCAGTGTAATGTCCACAAAGGTTGCAAGGTATATTGCTATCTCTCCATAGGGGTAAATACCCCCCAAAAAATGTGTATTTGATTCTTCTTCAAAAACATATGCTTCAAGAATCAGTTAAGCTGGAGTGAGAGCTGTGTATGTATTTCCACATATTCATTCTTTTGATTGTCTTTTCAGCTTTCTTAGCCCGTTTATGCATTATGCTCAATACTAAAATTGTTCTATTGCAAAAATGCTTATGTTTCCTAATTGGTTCCACATAAGGACTATTGTATAAATCAAGTTATTATTACCTCTGCAAGTGTAATGTTTGTAGCAAAATTACATCTATTTGTACAACTTTAAATCAACTGAAAAGGTCTAATCAGTTTAAACTCTGCAATCAAGCTTATTGTTTCTACTTACTGTAATTTTAGTCATGGGTAGGGGCAATCCCCTAACTTCAGCAAGAAGATTCTTCTTCAATTGATCTTCAAGCAAGACATCCATCTTCTTCACTGCTGTTTATTCCAAACATGGCTGATACTTTATGCAGAACTATTGCTTTTTTATGGACTGTTAATCTGTGTGCCAGGGTGTAATCAACTTCCACAACACAAATGCCATGCCAGTGTGTGTGGCTGCTCCATTATAAGGACTCAATGCACAATCTAATGCACCCCTGACCAGTGCAATGTGTCTGCTAATCAGCCAGCCAGCAATATGAACACTGACTTTTCTAAATTGGTGTGTGGACGTACTTAACAGCTGGTCTAGCAGCTGTGCCTCAAAGCTCAAGACTGGATCACAGCAAAGCTACATGGACTAAAAACAGAAAAAATGCGTCTCTTGTTATAAACAGAGCCACACCAAAGGACAATGATGTTTATGTGTTAACTTTGTCCTACTGTTTTGGGGTGATAATAGTGTTTGTAACTATGCTGGTATGAACAACTCATTACGTTTTGTAGTCTCAAATGCCATATACTTAACTGTAACACCAACTGAATGTCCAAATGTGACAAAAGGGCCAGAGAGTGGATTTAATCAACACTTATTGATCAAATGCTTGTGAATAATGTAAAGTACAGTAGAGTACATATAAATCTAGATTTTCTCTGGTTGGAATATAAATGTTAACAATAGTTGTGCAGATACTGGTGTGTCAAAGTTTTATGCCACTATGTTAATTGACATGTTAAGTGCCATCATTTGAGCTGTGATATCTCTCCTGTTTCTTAATGTACAGTCATTTTAAATCAAAAGATATCACTATTTGATACAAATTCATAAGGCACAAGCAGTTGTAAATAAATTGTTCAGTGAGAGTGATAATGAGCACTTAATTTATAGTTATGCAGGGGGACCTTAGGAGTCCTTGTCTTTTAAAGTTTTATTTGTGTTGCAAAGTGGTCTTAGTGTTCTTGGTAATTATAGGCCTGTGCTTAAGACTTACTATTCGTGAAGTACGTAGTGAGATGTACATGCTCCGAGGAACTGTATTGTTGCACGAATAATAATTAGGCAATATTGGGCCAAGGGGGGCTTGTAACAAGGGATAAAGAAGTGTGTCCAAGTATTTCAGCCTAAACCTCATTTTGGTCTAAAATATAATGTGTTTGTGTAACTAATATTGACCTGTGAAGCTGGATCATATAAAACTTGTAAAGCTACAAGTTTAACTAAACCACAAGTTGTAATATTAAAGTGTCTTTTGATATTTTGCTGACCATGTGAGTAATGGCAAACAGGTGTTTTAAGTGTCTGCAAAGACAGAAATACAGGAATAGAGTTCAAGTTACCCTTCTGACTACAGGCTAAAAAGCTTGTATGCACATTCTTAAGTCCAAATCTATTTCTTTCTCCTAGACCTTGATAACTGGTAATGACCACTATTACTAGCCTTATATAGTAATATAATTTACACTATCAATACATGTGTGCTGACTAAAGATTATCTCATGCATGTACTAAAAGGAGAATTGCCTTTTAAGTTGATGTTTGTATTTGTCTTGGACCAATCATAGATAACCATAGTACTGTCTTCCACTATATAAGCAAGCCAGAATACATTGTTAGTTTGAAGAATGAAGAATTAAGAATGAAGGATGTACCACATGTAATCTCTTGCTGTGATTATTGTTATAATCATTAAATTCTTCTGCCATCATCCTCATCTCCGTTCGTCTCCTTTCTAAGTATTTGTAATGGATAATTTACTTTACTATACTTTATTTTACACAATGCTACACCAAGAAAGGTGCACTAAGTGTATGCTCATTTCCAGGTGCATCCCAGGAGTACAGGGAGGTTGTGACTTGTTTGGTGTCACACATTATGCAACTGAAGTTATGAGACTGAAAGACAGGTCTTCTGGATCTCCAGGTTCATAGCTTGGTGTTCTAACTTCTAGGCTATGCTACCTTCTGCTTTGTTAGTGTCTCAGGTACTGCCCTAACCTGTTTTGAATGACCTCAGTACATTTTTTTTTGTCTTTAGTGATCATATCTCTTCGTTATCAAAAACCATCTGCTGTTCAGTTCCTTGCACTCTACCCATGTACCTTTTGTTTTCTCCATTTGCCTTCTCTCTTTGGCCTTCTAAAATAGCACTGCCTTATTACAGAAAAAATGTTGAACCTATACATTTTCATTCCATTTTAGATCATGCCTGTTCTCTTGTCTTGTAAATTGCCCTTTTCCCATTTTGAATGTGTTTGGGCATTTTTTTAAATAAAAAAAAAATTGCAGTAGCAGCACTAGGGGAAAACAATCTGTTTCAGTTCTTTTTTTTTTTTTATTTATTTATTCCCTCCTCAGCTGGGGGAGGGAAGTGTTACTTATAGTTACCCCTATCTGTCTGGACTCAAGGCACTGCACCACTCCCAGTGCCAATGCTCAACCCCCTCCTCCATTCCTCTCACTGGCTGCTTCACGGCAGGTACTTATTCCATCACTGCGGAAGCTGGGGATCAGGATCTAGGAGGAGCATCCTGAGTCAGAGTGGTCTAGTGCCGATGGGAACGGACTTCATCTAGCACACTGGATGATTTTTCTTTGCACTGGTTCCCCACCCCATGGCATGGGCATGCAATGGCGTCAATGACACTGCCATGCATGCTTCCACACACTGCACATTTGACATCATCCATGCCATTCCCCCAGCCACCACCAGGAGCCAGAACTGCCACAGTTATTCCTCCCCGCCCTCCCCAGAGGAGGAGAGCAGCCCTTGGGATGCTCAGTCCTCCTCCAACTGGCCGACCCTCTGACACCCGAGGTTGCTCCCGTCCGTGGGTCATCAGCATGGTACAAGGTATGGTGTTCAGCACCTCAACCTTCACTACCACTGGGCCAGCCAGTCTGTTTCAGTTCTAATCCTGCTTCCCATCCTCTTTATGTACCAGACCAAATTTGTTTCCTTTTTTCTTCCATTTTCTGATTGCGATGTATGCTCCTAGTCAGTTTACTGATTTTTGTTTTACGTTCCATGTTGAGGTTCACGCTAACACGTCTGTCTTGGCTTTTTACATTCTTTTATTCCTCTTCTTCCTACACTGTGTGCCCATTTACATTGGTTGTTCTTAACATGGTTTTTAGCTCTTGGCATGGCAAGAGTCAACAGCATGGGCAGCACTTCAACCCCGCCAGATTCTGAGCTGTCATCATTAGTGTGACCTTATTTTCCTGTTTTTATTCATTTACATTTATATTTCATTGAATTAGTAGAAAGGGTGAGTGCTACTGGATACCAGGGACCATGGACATAGGAGGAGGAGGAGGAGAGGAATGGAGTTGACTCTGTACTTTAGGCATATGATAGGGAGAGCGATTATGAGTGGTGACACAGCATACAGAAAGTGGTGAACAAGAGGGTTGTGACTGGATGCCATAGCAAGACAAAAGGACAGCACATGAAGGTAACTTGGTAGACCTGATAAAAACAGAATAAGCAAAAAAGTAAAGAGATGAAAAAATACATACTATATGACTATAAACAATTGTTTCAGAGCCAAACACTTTTGAATAGGCTAATGAATTCTAAATAAAAAAAAATCCTTAGACTGTCAATTATTGTAGGGTAATTGAGAAGAAGAGATGTATAATACCTGGCATGATGTTAAAGGAGAGCTGTCATAAATGGAATCCTCCCCCCCAAAGCCTTACCCCTCCATTAGGCTTTTCGCAAGTCCAAAAAAACGTTATGGGTCTTTTAACTTACTTTAAGTTCTTATTGTAAACTCAAGCATTGGGCTACATGTGTGTGGTGCCATTTCATGTGACACTGCGGCACCATACTGCCTGGTACCTGACATATCCATCTCTCCCCTCGCCACTACATCTTCAGCATTGTGAGCTCACTGACAGTGACATCACAGGTGACTGACCTGGCAGCTACTGAGTGACTGTTCCTAAGCAGCAGTGATGCCACAGTCAGTGAGGTCACAATGCTGGTGTTGTAATGGATGGAACAGAAATAGATATGCCAGCTGCCAGGCAGAGTGCTGTCACTGCTGTTCCACACATTACATTTACTAACATCAAGTAAAACAATCTTCTAAATAACCAAAAGGAAAGGAAAACGTACCTCAGATATCAAAGGTAATGACTGACTGCTTTTAAAAACTAATAGTAGTTTTAGGCAGTACACTAACTCTTTAATGTATTTATTGATTTATATTTGATTTTATATTTTTACTATGCTTTGTTTTTGCGATCTGATATTTCTATCTGTGAAGACATTACATGTTGCGCAATAAAGATTAGTTGAATTGATTTTGAGTCGAACAGTGCATCAACATTTTTATAGTGCATGATAATTTGTCAGCAAATTGCATGAAACTCTCAACAGCATACGGCATTATAAACGTAAAGCAATACTATACTGCCCCACCCCCCACAATTCTTAATCGGGAGTGCACTGGTGAGCTAAAAATGGAAGTAAGATGAAAGTGTGCAGGCATGCCTTGTAGAGTGTTATGCAGTAAACAGTGAAGACACCGTATTAGTTGTGGATACACAATTCATAAAAATGTTATTTAATAAAAACAAAATTGCAGCTCTGTTTTAAGGAAAAGTACCAAATTCAGAAATTGGAATGTCAAGAGTACAAGACTAAAAAAGTGCTGTCCCCATCCTGATTCAGTAGTACTGCTACATTAAGTGCCTGTTGCTTACTAGTTCATGTTAGTAATAAACAAGTGATGTTAAATTATGGGTTTTCAAAAATAGATGAGAATGTTGATAAATACTTAGGGATAGTCGTATTAAAAGAGTGCTTCTTTTTATTATGTCTTATTAAAAACAAGGTGAAGCAGACACAAAAAGAAAAAAGTAATAAAGAGTAAAACTAAAATGAAACTGTACAGCTTCACATTTTCACAGCAATATGCATTGCTGTTTTAATTGCCCAGTTTGAGCTTGGCTACCACTTTAATACTGATTATATACTGCTTAACATTTCTTTTGATTCCGCTAGTGACTCGACTTCCTCATCACTCTTTTCCAGTATTATGCTCATTACGGCCAGGCTGAAGACCAAATTCTGCAGTTAAGTGTGGTTTAATGAATTTCTCCTAGTACGTAAATGACTGCAGTAAACCCTCATTTTATTGCAAAATCTGCCATTTTTTAGCATTCCCTGAAAAAAAAATGCAGTTTCTTGTAATATATTAAGTTTTTGACTGCAACTGCGTAAAAATATTAAAATACTTGAGGAAAATATGCTGACAATTTGGCATGCAGACTTGTGTTTAGTCAAAACAGTACAATGTGTGGTCAGGAGGGGTTCTATGTGACTGCATTCATTGGATTCCCTTCCCTGGTTTGGTTTTAAAATCCTCTGGTTATACATACATACACTTAGGCACTTAACATCTATGTTGAAGCAGTCTATTAGAAAACTTTTTGCTGCCACAGAGACTGAAACAGTAGATGGGAGTAAAGGTGCAGATTGTCCCATTCATCTAAATGGAACAAATTACATCACCTCATTGATGTGCAGGAGATCCCATCTCGTCTATGTCTATCTGTAACCCATCACCCTCCCCTTCTCCTACTTGATCTGCTTTATTCATAAATGAAAGGTTGTGGTACTTTTTTATGTTTTCAATGCCACCTCTGCTTCTGGAAGAATGCTGCTGACTACTGAAAATGCTAATCATAGCAGGGGCAAGTGGCAGTGACTTAAGAACAATTCTGTCATCAACTAATGTAGATCTGACATAGCAGAAACTTTTTTTTATCACATCCGTAGTATGCAATGAGAGAACAGACAAATGGTGGAGAGGAGGACACAGGCACAGGTGGTCACACTGATAATGATTCCAAATTACATAGTTATTCAGTGAGTGACATTATAAACTGAAACCTGACCCCTGGTTTGGACTATTCCACTGCTGGCTGTAGAGATCTTCATAGTTTTACTAGGAAGGAACACTTCAGCACCTGCATGTTAATAGAAGCAGAGCAAAATGCAATTTAACCTGCTGCAAAAATACCATAATTCCTGATATGTCATGAACCTTGCTCTTACACTTAGAGCTACTTCTGGCTGTGATCTAATCACTAGACCTCAGTACCATCTCGCCATCACATTTTTAAGGCTGCTTAATGAAGCTTAAAAGCCAACAGTAGTGGAAATGGAAGGGAACCCTGGGAAACTCAGTTCCAGGAATGAAAATAAAAGTCTGAATTAATTCCAGGAGTAAAATGAAGTAGAACTGCTTCTACAGTATGTAACATGTATTCCCCTAAATGCATAAAACTGACTAAAAGTGTAAACATGCAACATGTAATGCAGAAACCTGTTTCCAGACCCCTGCGGCATATGTTCAACACCAGATCAAAGGTGACAGATTCCCTCAGTGAAGTCTGTCCATTTCCAACTCTAAAAGCAGACTTTTTGTTAGCGGTTCAGAAGGGCTAAGCCAAAATCCAAAAAGATGAACTTTGCTGTTTTAACTCCTCTGATGGAAAAAGTCAGTGAGGTGCCAACCACAACACAGCTCCCATTTTAGGAAGTTCCCAGAGGGTAGCTAAATCCATGCCCATTAACGTTTTTCCTGTAGTCCAGTAAATGCAAGATTTTTACATTTCAATAATTCAGGTAAATTACAAGTAAGCCGCATGTTTTATACCCTTATCAGACTAATGCATTAGCAGTCATATTGCCTCCAACCAGAGTTTGTTTAAATAGCAGCATAGGTTTTCTTTGTAGTAATACTTTCAATCTGACTAGATTTTGATTCAAACATTTTAGAATCCTGAATGGATTTGCAATGGTTCCATGTCAATTATTGTAACACAGATTTTGGATACAGGCAGCTCAGGTGAGCGTTTGTCAATACAACCAGAAACCAATGTCCTGTACATGTTATATTGGCTAAACAGGGCAAGAATGCTCATAATAAATCAGGTTTGTTTAGTTTTTATTTTATCCTGAAAAGCCTGTGAGCAAAATTGTCTGTTTTCACAAGCATCCAGTGACAAAAAACATAAAAGTACAAAAATACATGAAATACATTTGTTAAATGACATGAATTGTCATTAAATAGTTTTTTTAACAAAAATGTATTTCTGTTGTCCTTACAGTTGATAATATAAATGCCAGAACTCCTAAACTAGCAAAAAAGGAAGGGGGAGGATAGGGGGAGGACAGAAGACAAGGTCATAACTTGAATATCCTTCTGAGGGACTTGGCGACAATAATCTTGCATTTAATATGGTGCCACCTACATGCTCACATGCAGAGACTGCACATATGAAAAAAAGCTTGACTAAGAGTTCTGAAAACAAGCTAACATTGGTGAAATATATTTGAATAGTTAGAATACAATACCATTAAATAAAAGCCATTGCATCCAGAGTAAAACAAGGGTACTGTGCATTACAGACTGTTGTATGATGTTGTGAAAAGATATTGGTATGATTAAATGCATAAATGTGATTTTAGGACTTTTTGTATCTGCAGTGTAAATTAAGAACAGCAATCATTTTATCAAAATAAACAGTTTGCTTTTTACTAGAGCCTGAGTGGGCACCCTGGTTATCTGCATATTTTTTATGACCCCAATGTATGTAGATGATAGAGAGAGAGAGAGAGAGAGAGAGAGAGAGAGCGAGCGAGCTGTAAGTAGTTGTTGAACAGGCTTTGTAATTTTACATAGAGAAACAAAGCATGTTGTTTCAAGATTTATTTAAGGTAGCAGCATTTGTTAGACAGCACAACTTTTCATCATATAGTTTTTAACAAAAAAGTATTTCTGACATCCTTAGATTCATCCTCAACATATTTTTTTTTTATTTTTAAAATATTTTTTTCATGTGTCTATCAGCTGTTGAATATAAGTACTAGAGTCTTACTGAGGATATATTAGAATGGTGCTACCAAATGATTCTGATAGCAAACAGCACTGCACTGTACCAGGATACTTAATGTTATCTTCACAAGAATGGCATGGGAGTAGGAACTTCTAAATACTTGAAGGTCCCTGATCTCAGTTCTGGAATTAAAGAAAAGGTAAAGGAAAAGAAAAACTGGTTTATAGATATATTTTTCAGAAGAACTTTATTGCTTAAAAAAAAACCTACACGTGACTAACAATTCACTAAAAATACCACCAACAGCTTAATCTGGTTCAATGCCAGTTGACATCCATTTGTACCCCCCTCCCCCAGGACGAGGCTTAAAATAGGCAGAATTGCCTAGTCCTCCTTTCCCAGTCAACAAAAACGAAATCAAATTTTAAAAAAATACGTACCTGGAAAAAAGCTTCGACTCAATGTGCCTTTTCCAGCCAAAAAATGTAATAAATAAATACATACATAAATAGATACTGCTGCTTTTATATTAACTGACTGAATTTCAGAATAACAGCTAGACAGCACTGCATGAGACAGAGGTTTTTTAGATTTTAGAAGATACGCTACATATAAATGAGCTCACTATTCATTCCAGGAACACAAACCTTTCTTCATGTGATAGCATATCAGTACAAGGGGCAATATATTTAACTATATATGTATACTGATCAGTACATGCTGCAAACAAGAATAAAGCATTTATTGGGGAGCATTGGGCATATATAGTGAACCCTTGCAATTTTCCCACAGTGTTGCAAAAAATCCTTGCATTTTTGGGTATGTTTTTCCACAATTTCCCAGTGACCCTGCTTATGACTCTCCTTTGACTTTCAGTGAAATGACATCTGAAATCTTTTTACCACCACCTAAAAGCATCTCCTGAATCAGATCATGCCTGTCTCCACTGCCCTAACACTTATTCATTCATTATATACAGTATTGAATGACTAGAAGTTGGAACTTCTTTCACACATCCCCCCACTCCACCCCCATAAACACGCACATTGCTTAGCAACACAGATCAGCATGTCCAAAATTCCAGTCTGCCTTCTTGCCCTAGAGGAAGAACCATGACCATTTTACTTATTTAGTTACTGATTCAGTCTGTAAGATACTCTTCCCCATGGATCAGTGTATCTTGCAAAAAAAATTTGAAATTAAATAGCAATAAAACAGGTATGAAACATTGCATGCCAGTCCAACTGAAGTAACCTCAAAGAATTACCTAAAACAATTTTTAACTGCCTTTCCTTATTATGATGATCATTTATGTAAGCCCCTTTGGGAACTTACTAGTTAAAGTAGTGTAGCCGCAGAGTCTGGAGATGGGGCCCTGCCTGCTGGCAAGGGGGCCTCAGGACAGAGGGTATAAGAGGGGAAGGTTTTTGGTGTGAATGGGGAGAGTCCCTGGAGGAGAGGAAGAGAAGAGGTGGCCTGAGTGTTGGTTCAGCCGTGAGGGCTGAGGTTTGGGGCCTAGGTGGGCTGCTTACCACCCCAGCCCTCTGCCCCCAAAGACCAGTGGAAAATGGAGCTGTTTTGAGAGTCCTTGGGGGGTCCAGAGCCGTAAGGGGACCACCTGTGCCTTGGGGAGCTGTAGCCCAGGAAGTAAGATAGAGGCTCACCTCATGATCTCTGGCACTGCGGTAGGCAGCACAGGTGGATCCCGGTATCCTCATCCATGGAGCAAGAGCCAGTGAAGCCCAGTGCCAGGCCTTTGGGGTAGTGCAGTAGTGGCAGTCTGTACTGTAGGGAATACAGAGGTAACAGCCTGTCTTCCTTTCCAGTGGCAGTTCGGCCTAGCTAGGAGGCATCCTGGAAGCCCATACAGCCGAAGAGCAGAAAATGCACAGGTCTTCATGATCACCAGAGCCCAGCAGAGTCTGTGTTGCCCTGGGATGCTCGGAGCTGCACTGGCTTTGGATAGAGGGGAATTGGCATTTCTTTTTGGGACTTTGTTTGCTAATTGACAGACCATCCAGTTGGTGAGCTCCGGATTCAAACCACTGGCGTTAGGAGTTACCGCTGTGTATTTCAGCTACTCTAAATCCTGTAGCTGTGAATGTGGCCAGTGTGTTCAGTGAATTCAGAGGTGAAAAGGAAGTTTGTGCAGGAGATAAGTTTGAAGGAAAGGATACTGTGTGGCCCTGTCTTTGGCCCACTATTGTTGCTGAGCCAGGGTTCATGGAGCCTATTTGGCTCAGAGGGAACACTGTAGTAAAATGCTTTTGGGACATGAAATTTTGCTGCAGACTGTATCGGGCTCTGTGCCAAGTAGGTTACCCATCGTGTGATTTGCCCCCCCCACACTCCATTGAGTGTCTTGATCAAATATGCACAATGAAAACATTTTTTGCTTCTTTTGCTCCTGAGTGGACAATGAATTTAATTATGGCACTTTGTGATTGCAATAACTAAGCTTGCCCCCACAACTGCTGTTACCCCTCACTGCTGAAGGAATGCCTGCACCCTCTGAAGACCTCTCATCGGAACCCAAGTAACGAGTTTAATTTCTGAGACTGTGTTTCTGGCTGCGTCTCCCTCCCCCTAAGTTACCATGTGGAATACCCCTAGACAATGGGAGGGGGAGCTTACATTTAATTCCTAGAACATCTGCAGTTTAATATGTCTGTTTATGCTCCAGTAGGATCTATTTCCAACTAGAAATAAGTAAACCCTTCTATGTGTACTTTCAGATATTATTAGATTACCAATACACAACATAGAAACAAAGAAAAAAATAGAAACATCCTTAAAATAAGTTGAAGTCCACAAGTTGGGGTTCCAAGTTTTCCAAGTCTCATATATCAATTCCCTTATTACTTAAAAGGTAATGCAGCCCCAAAAAAAGATATTGTGATAAAACAGTGCAAGTAGCAGCAAAATGAAATTTAGGTCTATTTTGTCTGTTTATGAGGAACAGTCAATATTAGCGATCTCACACCCAAGTGTGGGTCTGGTCTTAATTTGCACTTTGTGTGCAAAAACATATGTTTTAACTTACTGTTTACTGCTGTATAGTAAATTGAATCAGACTGATTTGGCTGACATGCAAGCTGACATTTTCTGTAACTACAAATCCCAGAATTTTCTGTAGTTGACATCAAAGGAGGGCTGCAGCAATGGGAAATTAAATAGTCTGCAGTGCATGTTAGAGATTTTTTCTCCCTGGCCTGAGTGGGTGGACACACTCGCACGCACACACACACACACACTGCTCAAACCAGCAGCTCCCCACCCTACCCATCACTCTCTGCCTGTACCACCACCACCAGGCTTCTACCTGGTGGCAGTCGACAGCGGAATGGTAAACCCTGCCCTCCCTGGGAGAGGAGAGCAGTTCATTGGATGCTCAGTCAACTTGGCCCCTCACCAAGCCTTGGCAACATGAGTCCATTCTCGAATCTGGGTCACTGGCATGGCAGGAGATGTGGCATCCAGTACCTCAGTCCTCCATGCCTCTAGACCGTCACTGATTCTAATTGCTTGTTTTTCACAAATACAATCATGACTGTAAACTCTGGAATGAATTTCTGATATTAGCATATGGACTTTATAGCCCTTTATATAATAACTGCAATAGTCAGTCTATGCCCCAAAAATAATTTTTTTCTCACTGGTTTAAAGAAGGGAAGGGATCGTACCTGATGCCTAACAGACTGCCACCCAATTCCCTTCCACTTCCCTGTTCATCTGCTCTGCTCCCATGCTCAGAAGTTTTATGGTGGCTCACCAGGGAGAGTGTGGGGACTCACCCCATTGTATCTATGGTGGGGAATTTTAAAGACAGTCTTATAATTTTAAGCAATGTTTGACATTAATCAAAGCCACCACTCAACTGATAATTCCTCACCATAGACTACAATGGGGTGCGTTCCTGCACTCTCCCTGGTGAAACGTCATAAAACTTCTGAGCGCGGGCTATAAAGCCCATACACTAATTTTAAACTGTTGGAAATTTACTTTAAAAATCAACAGAATAGTAGATGTAAGTGTGTACTAAGTTATTATCTATGCTGTTCAGCATGGGATGCCTGAAAAATGCTCCCAGCCTGGATTTTGCTCAACTGGGGTCTTCCAAAGTGTACAACCACCACTGACCTTAGTCTTGTCTGCCACCCTGGAATCCCTACAACATAGAGTCTCAATGTTAATTAAGTCAGCACAGGGTATTGACAACAAAATGGACTCGTACATGGAAAGGTTAGTAATTGTGGAACAGTAGATGGAGGGACTTGCTGCTAATGTGAAAGGCTCAAGGAAAACAGCCAACAAAACCCTAGCCACGGCAGTAATGATGATCAAAGAAAAGAGAACCTTAAATCAGTGCTGGAGAGGCTGGAAAATACAGCAAGGGCTTCCCATGTAAGAGCCCTGCAGATACCTAAGGGCATAGAGGGTGAGGACTTTGTAACCTTTCTTGAGAGGTGGTTGCCTGAAGAACTGGGCTCAGCCAAGCAGCGGCCATCCTTAAAGATTATAGGATTGCATTTCAGATATCAAGTGAGTTAGACTCGGAACCAAGAATGGTGGTATTGGTGCTGGAATCTGTAGTGAACAGAGACCAAATACTGAAAGCAGCCCATGGTCAGTCTCTGATTTCAGCAGATGAGAAAAAAATACTGTCTTTTCACGGGTTATTCTTACACCACTAGAATGGGACGTAAGGCATTCAAGGGGTGACTATAAAGCTGAAGGATGCCAGAATCTTCTGCTGCCATAGTTTTCCAGCTAAACTTCAATTTACTATCAACAAGGTGTAGGCATAGTCTGACCCTAAGGCAGCAGAGGGGATACCATAGCAGTAAAAGTTGAGTAGCTCAGATTTTGAACCATAGAGGAGGAGGACTCAGATATGGAAGGAAGGGAGGTTTAATTTGGCACCATGGTGGAAAAGTGAACTGAGGGATTGTAAGTTCTCTTGCCTACACAGCCCAGGTACAAAATATGCACAGCCATAGACCTGAAACTCCGATGTGCGGTGCCATCTTGTTGGGACCTTTAATGTACTGAGCCACACCACGTGGTCTCGGGTGGGGGAGTTAGCATACTGTGGCTGTTTTATATTTTTAAAGTTTATAGCTAAATTATATGGTTTTCTACCTTTATTGTGGATGCTTTAAGAGGCATCATTTAGATGTTTCCTAGTTACCTTAGTTTCAGTTAGCCCTGTTTATGCGGTTTTTCCCTAATGCTGCATCCAGTTGAGTTTGATGTGAATTTTCAGAAACCATAGTGTCAGTTAGCCCAAGTTTGCTGATTTCTCCAATTGCTGAACTGCAAATGTTGTTTCTACTGCACCCTTAGCATGTTCCTGTCCAAACTGTTATCTCCAATTACCGTAGTGTTAGATAGCCTGATGTTGCCTGATACATGTTTAAAATCCTTGTATTGGTAGGCACTGATCTGACTTCTGGCACTCTCTGCCTCCTACCTGTGTTTCTCTGACTCTCCTCCTCCTCCTCTTGCTGCTCCCTTCCCCTGCTGTCACATTTCAGCTGCCTGCTCCTATCCCCTCTGCCTTTTAACCTCTGCTGCTTTCCTCCAATCTGCAGTACCCTATCCTTGGGTCCACCACTGCACTGCAGACACCTCAACAGGTTCTCAAGGGCTAGTGTGGCCCAGGAACCCCTCCCCACTCCAGCAGCTCTAGCCTACACAGCCCAGGTACAGAATATGCACAACTACAGACATCCTACCCGCAGCCTGAAACTCCAGTGTGCAGCACCGCGTTTCACATGACAATGCCTAGTGGGTGCTGCCCACCCTCCTCAGCCACCCCCCCCACCCAAAGGTGGTCCGACCTTTATTCTCATCCCTCAGAAACAATCAGTCCCTTCACCCCACTATGGTTCTCCTGTGGTCCCCCGAGTCTCTTGTGTGGTATTGCCTACCACTGCAAAGTCCTAACCTGCACACCTGCCACATATCTGTCATCTCACAGTTGGATAATCACCTAGCCTTGTCCCTTCTTCCCCCATAGGGGTAGACTGCAGCTGCACCAAACCACCATGGTCTGCCCTTGACACCAGCTGCTCTCACACAGAGACATAGGGCACCTAAGTAAGACGCATTTCACGAGTCCCATGACCCACAACCTCGGTGTAATCACACCTCCTTAGATGTCTTTCTGATTGCCTGTATGTCTCAGGCACACCAGCCCACCCCGTACACCAAACTATGATCAAAATTTCACTCATTAGCCAGCGTCTCATAGTGTTGTTGCTCACTATAGTTCCACTACAAAATTACCCTATTGAATACAAATACCTAAGCTATAATATGTCACTAGATGTGCAAATACTGCGCTACAATACCTATAGTTCAACTGCAAACAATGACGCCAGTGCATACAATTACAAGCTTCTGCCCAGTAACCTATTTAGACATCATAATTCCCAGCCTACATACCTATACTATTCCATCTGCTCCACCTTACTATTACTCTACCACCCTTAAAAGGTAGCTACAAACTTAGGCATACCAAGAATGAGTAGCTTAAAAATTGTTAAATTAATTTCTTACAATGCACCCTGTTGCTTCTGTTATTTTCTGGTAATATCCACCCCTACCCTGGCACTCTTGGACCAAAACATGCCTGGGAAACCAGCAATGGGGTGCTAAAACTGGCCTCCATAAACATTTGTAGTCTCCTACCAAAGACTTACCAGCTTCAAGCCTGGGTTTGTATACATAACCTTGATGTGCTTTCGATCTCAGAAACATGGCTTACCACAAAAATCCCTGACAGGACCCTATCCCTGAATGGTTACACCCTCTTCAGGCAGGACAGGATAGGCAAAAAGAGGTGGCGGCTGTCTTGTCTGCTTAACAGACACTCTCCGGGGCCATGCCCTCCAGCCTAAAGACACAGGTACTGAGGCAAAGATCCTAGCCATTAGGATACTGCTAGGCAACCAGAACAAGTCACTAACCATACTAACGGTTTATATACCCCCTAGAGAACAAATCCATGGCTTCAACAAGGTAATCAACTACTTAAAAGACCTTCACCATAACTGGGAGGTTGTAATCTTAGGTGATTTTAATATTAATTGGCTATCCCAAGATACAGCCCCATATAAGGGCTCCTTGCCCAGTATTTGCACTCTCTAATGGTGGATGCTCCTATGAGGATTAACTGCCGGACTGGAACAAAAACCTTGATTGACTGGGTAATTACAAACAACCAAGAGAGAGACTCACTGATGTCTCAGTCCACCCAGACTCACTCAGTGACTATTCCCCAGTCACCTGCCTCTGATCCAATAAAGCCACAAAATCCACCTAACATAACTGCAAGTGAAGCTGAGTCGACAACTAACTCGTTGACTGGCATTGCTACACCAGGCTCCCTGTTGACTACGATTTGCAGTCGACAGGAAGCCATGGACAGCGAGGACTGTTTTTCTCTTTAGGGGCTTTGCCCCCAGATCTCACTGTGGGGGCACTGCCCCCATGCCCCCCTGTTACTATAGATACCAACTTCGAGTCTGAGTTGGTTTGGGGAGCGGGTGCAGCATGGTGGAAAAGTGTCGCCCAGTCCCAGGCGCAACCCCTACAGTGACATAGTGCTGTTGTTGGCAGTGACATATGTAGTTGTAGGGGTTTCGCCATGGAAGGTGCATACCACTGAAAGTCAGGTCCTAAGAAAAGGTCATTTAAACTTGGTCAAGGCCCATCTCCAGCAGCTTGACTGGTCTCCCCTTGACACTCTACAGAATGTTGACCAAGCCTTGGATCTCTTTTTAAATACCTTCAGTGCAGTCTGTGACTTCTATGCTCGCATAAAAAAGCAGAAGGTGAAGGGTCCCAACAATGGATGGATCAACAAAACACTCCTAGATCACATGGATACAAGGGACCATTTATGGCACAGGGCTAAAGCCACTGGCAAGCCAGTTGACTTCCAAAGGTATAGGGCAGTGAGAAGTAACTGTACCCATGAGATCAGGCTAGCCAAAGCTCTGTACTACAAAGACTGTCTCAGTAAAACCTGGGAAGATGGAAAAAAGTTCTGGAGCAATCTTAAAGACCTCACAGGAAAGAACAGCAAGGCCTCCCCCACCATGCTGCTTGTTGATGGAAAAATTACACAAGACCCTAAAACAATAGCAGACACTTTCAATACCACCTTCTCTGATCTTTGTACTATTCTCCCCCTGGACTTCTTAGATGACAAGGCAGGCACCTTGGTTGACACCCTCTCTGACTATAATGTGCCCTGAGCCGGAACCCCTCCTTTCTGCTTCAAACAAATCACCCCTACTGAAGCAAAAAAATACCTTCAGCGTACCCCTGGTAAAACCAGGAACAGTAATGACTCCCTTGACTTAAAAATGATAGCCCACTCACTTGATAAAGTTGTACTGTCACTCACAAAAATACGTAATCCAGTCCTCAGACAAGCACAATTCCCCAAAAGGTGGAAATTCACAGTGTTTCTACCAGTACACAAAAGTGGCGATTGTGCATTGCACTCAAACTATAGGCCCATTTCCATCCTGCCCCTGCTGTCTAAGGCCATTGAACCTATGGTATCGGACCAACTAGTCAACTACCTAAATAAGTACAACATACAGTGCCCCCAACAACATGGTTTTTGGAAGGTCCATAGTACCACTACAGTGCTACTAGAATACACGGACTGCATACATGTACACGAGGCATTAGATACCAGCCAATTAGTGGGGTGGATATATAGACCTCACTAAAGCCTTTGACACTGTTAATCACAGGATTCTGCTCTGAAAACTGCATACTACTGGATTATCTTCAGAAACCATTGGGTGGTTTAAGAGCTATCTAGTCCATAGAATGCAACAGATAAAAATAAATAATACTCTATCTGATAGCAGGAAGGTGTCCATTGGCAAGGTTCCATCTTGGGACTCCTCTTATTCAAAACACAAAAAAACAGCGATGCACACAGATAATAGTTTCAAGAATTTATTGAAAAAGTGAACAAACTAACGGCTCCCCAGCGCTTTGAGGGTATCAACCCTCTTCATTGGGGGGAGCATTATTCAGCTTTCTCAACTCTCTCTCTCTCTCCCTGGTATCTGCCCAGTCAAAAGTCTTTATATGCAGACAATGCAACCATTTTTTCTAGTAGCCCCCATCGAAATCAGCTTGAAAATAATGTACAAGAAAGCGTCACCATGACTAAGGAATGGTTCAGACAGAACAAACTCCTAATAAACTATAAAAAAAAACTAAAGTAATGCTGTTCTGCAACCCGCAAAACAAGAACAAGTCCAGCCAACTGACAATTTTAAATAGCAAACTTGATCCCCTAAACCAGGTAACTACTTTCAAGTACCTAGGTATTGGCTGGCTCGGTGGCACTGAAGGTTGAGGTGCTGGATGCCACACCTTGCACCATGCCAGCGATCCAGGTTCGGGAGTGAGCTAAGGTGTCTGGGGCTGGCCGGGGAGGAAAGGATCGAGCATCTGATGACAGCTCTCCTCTACTGGGGTGCGGAAGGGATGCATCTCCCAGCACTAGTGACACTCTGCAGAGGCAGGGATCACTGCACTGGGAAGTGCTTGTGAAAGCAAGGAAAAGCGCTGTGGGTGGACGTCCTTGCCAACATGCATGGAAGCATGCACGCTGGCACTAGACGTCATTGCACATCCTCAGTGCTGGGAGGGAGGTCACGCACCAGAACAAGGAAATACCCAGCTCTGCGGGGTAGGCGACAGCACCTGACCCCCATGACCACCGTCGATTCCTACCCACCCGGCCTTCCAGTTCCTCTACCCAGGCCCTCACCTGCAGCTTGGCCAGTCTCTAAGAGCACCCAAAGAGGAGGGGCGGCCCCACCCCTGAGGGGTTAAGCCAGGGCTTCTAGCTGCAGGAAGGGGGAGAGAGGAAGCTTGGGATGGGGGGACCTCAGGCGGGCAGAATCAGGCCAGGATGCCTTAGGGAGGCCCTGCAGACTGCGACTGGAGGGAAAAAGAATTGGGGGGGGAGTACCTAGGTATAACCTCGACAGCTCCCGCGCCTACTCCCACCACATACATCATGTCTGTGGTAAAAAAGTCAACACCAGAATTGGCTTGCTTTATAGGCACCGATACTATATGACAGCTGAAGCCCTGTCTCTTGCAGTCAACAGCTCAATACTATCCATCATAGACTGTGTTCTAGTTATGTATAGTACAGCCACTAACACTGCTCTGTAAAGGGTCAAAACAGCCTTAAACAAGACCTGCAGGCTGGTCCTAGATACAGGCAGTCTAACACACACCTGTGACCTGTATACCCAGACCAAGTGGCTTAACCTCCAGAGGAGGATAAAGTATCAGGTCTGCCTCTTTGGTAAAAAAAAAAAAAAAAAACTCCTAGGCCCTACCCCAACAGCCATCCAAAAGTTCCTCAAACCTGCCCTAAACTCGTGCCAGACTAGAGGAAAGGTGAGAAGTGCACTGCACACTCCCTTTCGTCACACAGCACTTTCCCAATGGTCCTTCTTCTCTAAGGATCTTCAATGGCTCAATGAACTTCCCTCTGCTGTTACAAACATTCTTAAGTTGGGCCCATTTAAAAAATAACTAATGCAATGCCTGACTACCTTATGTGTGTGCGACTGCCTGGACTAATTCCCGTATCTCTTCCATTCCTCCCCATCACCTCTCTCCACACCCACCCCCTAGCTTGCCACCTAAGCTCCCCATTCTCCACTCTCCCGCCTCCCTACCCCCTACCACCACACGGCTCACCCCAACCCTGCCCTCCCAAACTGCCTCTCTCCACCTCTCTCCCTTCCTGGCGGTGTCCCCACTTCTGTCAACCACCCTCCCCTTTACCTCCTCCATCCTCCCATCCTCCCTCTACTTACACAACTCTCCCCCTTTTCCTCACTCCTTCACTGCTGCCTCTTGACAGATGCCAACTCCTGGCTGCATACCTCACCTCTTTGCCTTATAAACACCACTTAAACTTAATTGTTAATTCCAGCTTATATAATTTTAGCCATCTTGTATAATGTTCTGTAAATATTATGCATCTTTTTAATCTATCTATATTGTATTCCTCCAGTATACAGCTCATGTCATTGTGCATTTGTAAATTATTTTTTTCTGTTTTTATTCTTTTATCTAATGTGGAACCTTTGTAAATGAGCTCCAAGCTCAAAGGTTGTATCCAAGACAATAAATAAATACTCTCCTTCCCTGCTGAATACTGCATGAGAATCACTGCCCAATGTATTAGTTTGTGGACTGTTTCTGTAATAGTTATTTCTTCTGCCCAGGACTTAATGTCTGGACACTTTTGGTTGATTAAGACTAAGGGGACTTCACATGTTGATATCAATATTAATATGACAGTGATCTTCAATCAAATTTATAGTTGCTGTGATAATGCTCTATTGTTTTAACATGCATTATAAGTTGGGAGAATGTTTTAATGTTGGCAGATGCAAGGCACACAAAGGTTCGATATTGGTTTTAATTTTAACTCAATATGAGGCCTTTTTTGAGGAGCGATGCATGTAAATGCTCTGAATGCATGGTGAACTGTGGCTCAGTTTGTTTTCACACGACCTCTTGCTGTGCAAGATGGCATCTTCACCCTATACTTTGGAGTCAGAGGGAACTCTGGCAGCCAGAGGAGTGTGACATGTTTTTCGGAAAGTGGATTAGTAGCACCACAGCATATAGCCAAGTTTCTTTTTTATTATTATACTCTCCCAGGATTGCCTGTATACTGTCAGTTTGAGGCTACCCTGAAAGTTACTGTAGTCCTAAAGTTTTATTTTATGTTGCCGTATTCGGTAAACAAGTTAATATCCTTAGTATTCATATTCTACAAAATGGGGGTTAGTAGCTAAGCAAGAGTTCTGTGAGAAACCCAGTTTAGTGACCAAAATTTGTTTAAATGTTAAAACAGCCAAGGAGTCTGGTTATGTTTTTGCCTTTTATGTAATCGATGGATAATGAACACTATGCATTGGCTGTGATGTAGCTCTGTAATAGCGTTATAATATTATTTGTTTTTCAAGATTTTGGAGTAACCCTCAATGAGGTACCTCTAAGAAATGTGTGCCAATATGCCCAGATAACTGTTTGAATATATGAATGTGAGTTTGCCATGTACTGTGTACAGTATTATGCTGTTTTATACCACAATAAACAATAAACAAGTTTAAAAAAAATCAGTTTACACAGTTGCAAAAATGGTTAACTATCGTAAACCCCGCAGATATAGTAGGTTGACCTCACAGATTTCAAGTCCCCCTTCTTGGGAGCCTATTTGTAGAATCAAAAACTAGACCTACTATATATTTGAGTATATACAGGTATAAGTCCCGCTATTGTGCAATTATTTTTCTCAGAAAGGCATCTACGAATCTGTATCAAAACGGCTTTAGTTCTAAACTGTTTCTACAGTATATGAGATATAATGTTCTCATCTTCTGTCTCAAACTCCCAATCATTTTGTTCTTCTACGATCCAGTTTTCTATTTTTTATTATACTGTTTTACTTGATCTGGGTGAAAACCGTGTATTTATTCCCATCAAGTTGGACGGCACAGTTAGCTGGAAAGGGATTCAAGACCATGGCACTCAGATCGATAAGATCTTCCTGAAATAACATTAACTTTTTTCAGCTTTTTAGAGATATGTTGGCTCTACTGAAAAAAAAATGTGAAGCTTAGATTCTTGAAAAAAAAAATACTGCCTTTTTTGTGCTATTCATAGAAACATAGAATTTGATGGCAGATGAGGACCACTTGGCCCACCGATTCTGCCCATTTCCTACCTAATGGATAAGGCTGCAGATCCTAGTTAACCAAAAGCCTACTTCCTCCTGCCCCCTCCCACTAGAATTGCCTCATTGTCCCATGCATTCTTTGAATTCTCCCACTGTTTTTTGACTCCATGACCTCCTCAGGAAGGCTGCTGTATGCATCCACAACCTTCTCTGTGAAAAAATACTTCCTCACATTACCTCTGAGCCATCCCTCCTCCATCTTCAAATTCTGCCCCTTGTCCTTACCAGTGCAGCCCTTTTCGTCAACACCCCGATGGCGAAACAGGAAAAAAGACCATTATGGCGACATTTGCGGTAATGGCCCTTTTTTCTGTGTTTCGCCTTCTCCCAGTGTTCCGGCCTCCTGGACAACTCTGACCTGAGTTGGAATCTCTTAAAGTCTGGGGGGGCGGGGGCATGGAGGTATAGAAATTTTAGCTAACAGAAAACAACTGTAGAATAAAGCGGCACAATACCTGCATCGGTATTGTGCCATTGCTGTGGGGGAGATCAGCATTGTTGCTCTCGACAAAACTTGGTGCTTCCATTCTTGCACATCTGTTTTTCTGAAAGATGCTACCCTCTTGGACTTTGTTGATTCCCTTGAGGTACATGAAAGTTTCTATCATTTCCCCCCCCCCCCCTTCCTCTAAGGTATACAAATTAAGCTCATTTAGAATCTCTTAGTATGTCTTCTGGTGCAGACCCTGCACCATTTTGGTTGCCCTCCTCTGGACAGCCTCCACCCTGTCTATGTCTTTGCGGAGATAGGGTCTCCAGAACTGTACACAGTACTCCAGATGGGGTCTCACCAACTGTCTGTACAGAGGGATAACAACTTCTTGTTTTGTACTGGTGATGCCTCTCCCTATGCATCCCATTATCCCCCCCGCCCTCCTTACTGCCTTCTCACATTGCTTGCCCACCTTTAGGTCACCTGATGTAACTACCTTCCGGTCCCTTTCCATTTTTGTTGTTGTCAGTATTTCACCTCCCCATTGTGTACTCTTCCCCTGGGTTTTTGTTTCCCAGGTGCATTACTTTGCACTTCTTTGCATTAAATCTAAGCTGCCATATATTTGACCATTCCCCCAACCTTGCCAAGTCCCTTCTTATCCTTTCCACCCCACCTTGTGTATCAACCCTGTTTCAGATCTTTGTGTCATAGTCTAGTAATTATTTCTCCATCCGTTTCAAAGGCAACTTTGAAACTGTGTTGCATGACGCTCCTTACTTCAGGTTGATTTATTTGAAACTTGGAGCCCCCTTCCATTCATTTTATTTTGTTTGACATTTTCATTTCTTAGTAGAATCCTGAAGGCCTCACTGCCAAAAAAGGTAGATTTTCAGAAGGAAAATTAAATGATTCTGTATACATGACTTTAACGAGCTCAACGAGCTCACTCACATTTCCGAACTCTGGGCTGGATTCTCAGAGAGCCAAAAATTCCATAGTTGTGGAAAAATGGCTTGTAGCAGTGTGGAGATTTAATTGTGGCATAGTCACAAAGGAAATTTCCACAGCTGCAGAAAATGCACAAGTGCTGAAAATCTGTAACATTTTTTTCTGCAGCTGCTGAAAATTTGTAAGTGCGGACCTGCAGCTGAGGAAAAGGCTCAGCAGGTACAACAACAGGTGATCCATATTAACTGGAGCAGCAGATTTTCACAGTTTTGCCATAGATGCAGCAAAAAGTACTCACAGAGAGACAAGCAGCCAGTCCCTCAACTGGGACCACTGCAGCACCTCTATTACCAGCAGGACCATGCACCACAGTGGCTGTCTGTAACTGACAGCGGAACTGATGGTTGTGTCCCTCCCTGGAGTGTTTATGATGCCTGCTTCAGTAGCACTCACTGCAGGCTGTTACAAGCTCTGCCTCTACTGCCTGTGGGGCTCCTTTATGGGCTGCACTGGGTCTAGAGGTTGTGGTTTGTTGCCTTTCAATGAAAATGTGTGCTATTTTTGTTGTAACAACTGACACTACTATACACCCACTGGTTTGCTGTTGCTTGGTGCCTGAACCTCCGCTATATTTGTATCTCAGTTGTTGTTGCACTGCATTTTGCTCAGGGAGAGTTACGCCTCACTCTCTGTGGTACAGCATGTGTGCAACATTTTTTTCCAACTGTGAAAAAACACTGGCTGAGAATAACCTGTAAGGGGATATGCCATACTTTTCAGTGACTTTTCTTTCCTCAGGAACATCCGCAGCTGCGCTTTTTTTTTTGCAGTCCGCAGTATATGTTTTGTGCAGCTGTGGAAGTTTTGTTTATACCACTCAGTGCAATTTCCCTTTTTTTCTGCAACTGCAGAACTTTTGGGGACTTGCGGATGGTTTTGCACCTTCAGAGTTTTTTGAGAATCCAGCCCTCTAAGTCTAAATGATTGAAAGTACAATTATTCTCAAATTGCCGCTTTTATTACATTCTCTATATGTTCTTTTTTTTTCTTTGTAGAAGCATTATGTTTAATTACAAAATGCGGTCTGAGAATGCTGCAACCTGATTGGCTGACTGGCATCTTTCAGCTGTGGTAAATCCTCACATAACCCATGCAAAAGGTGTCAGTCAGCCACATTAGGAATGTTAAAAAAAAAAAAAAATCAAACTTGACTCCCCAGAATTAAAACACAACGCCATGTTGAAACCCTCACAAAATTACCACTGCAAGTGTCACCATTTCCACAGCTACTCTACTAATATTAAACCTCTCCGAAAGTTGTAGAAAGTAAACAACTCAAACCTAGTAGTAAGCCCTATTAAAAAAATCACTTTCACCTAAACATTCATGAGTCATCGGTGCTGCACACTCGCTCCCCGCTAAACCGAACACAGTCGCTGAGACCTCAGTGCTGCGCACTTGCTTCCCGCTAAATGGCAAACAAAAACACGAGCTGGAAATGTACTGCATTTTTTTACATGACAGACCCCCCAACAGTCTCAAATACACTTCATGGACCACAAAACATTTTTCCTTTTTTTTTTTTTTTGAAATGTATCCTCCATAAGAAATGGAATGCAGCACCTGCCTCACCTCTTTCCACAAGTTTCCCATATGTTCTGTTCCCCACAATAGTGACAGCCTCCACCAGCAGAATCCACAGGATTAAAAAGAAGCCATCAGAGAAGTAAAAAATCAGGACATCCTCCCCAAACGCAAAATCCAAACCCAGAACCGCTAAACCCAAAGCAAATCTGAATAAGGGTAAGCTCCCCACTCGCACTGTGCTCTCCAAAAAAAAAAAAAAAAAGTGTGGTAAAAATTGTCAGGCTCACTGTTTAAAAAAAATGAAAAAAGCAACAAACTACCACAGGGTGGTGGGTTGGGGATGGGGGATCAAAACAAGTGAATCCTGGCATGCTATGTCTTCATGTAACCATATAGGAGTGAGGGATTATTCCACCTAGCAGCAAGGAACTATTTTTTTATGGTGGAACAATAATTTCAAGAAAAATTATTTAAACTAGTAAAAAACTGTATTTTTTTTTTTTTTTGCTATAAAAAGTTAAGGGGGACGGACATTGTATAATCGCAATAAACCACTCCACCTTGGGTAAATCTCAGCATAACCCATACCCTGTCATGGTTTATTGCTTAATTATTTAAAACAGATTGTTGCAAGAGCATTATTAGTTTTCGTAAGATTAGTTGTATTTCCTTCATTTAAATTTGTGACATTTGTTTTTATAGCTGATAGACGTGTCTTGATCTGTGCGTACTTTCAAGAAAGTTGCTGATTTTTCCTTTCAGTCCTCGCATATGGTTTAAAAAAAGTCTCCGCAACATGGACTACAGAGCTCATGCCAGACCTATCCTGTTTAGTATGCTGCTCACTTTCAGTATGTTTGGTAGTTTCAGTTGCCTTTGGGGTATCTGAGTTCCCTGACTGATGACACCTCTTGGTTGGCTTACCAGATAGCATCCCCAGACCAGGTTTCCATAGGGCAAAGAGACAATCTATAAGGCCACTCTTAGCTCATGTCATTTGATGAGTCTGATTCTGTAGAAACAGACCTTTTTCCTCTTTTAGCTTGCATTTTGGGCCCTTTATAAGTTATTTTGCATAACTCTACAAGATTGTAATGCTGCTCAGTGTCCAAGCACAAATCAGTGCTTCTGTCTCCCTGCACCATCTTGGAGACCACTCCATCCCTGCTCTAAAAATAGTTAACTGTCTTTCAAACACTACCATTTCGTTAGGAAGAGAGGGATATAAAATGAGGACCATACCAGCTAATGCCCTGTTGGTGAACTTCAATTCAGTGGTATGGATGAATAAAAGTCCCTACTTTCTTAATAGAAGAGCATATGTTGGAGCAGGGGGTTGGACAGAAGGCACAAAGGTAGGAGGGGACCATGTCACACCAGTCATGCATGATCTATATTGGTTCCCCATGCCACATCGGTGTCAGTATCAGTCTGCTCCACTCTGCAAAATGCATATTCTTGCCCTATCCTATCTCCAGACCCTTTTGTTTCCTTACATTGCCTATTGGCCCTCGTTCATTCTTCCGGTAGCAGTCATCTCTCAAAAGTTACATTAACCATTCTCCTTTTTTCACAGGAAAGAAAGAATGACATACACTCATACCCATGAGGGTACCCTTGTCTTTTGCCCTAGGATTTTAACCAGGGGTTTGCGGTCTGTGATCAGGGTGGCTTTTGTGTCATAAAGGTATTTGTAAGATATCATAACCCTAAATATTATTTCTAACATCTCCTTTTCAATTTATGCTTAACCACATTCTGTATTGGTTAGGGAAGGAAATGCATATGCTACGTGGTTTTCACCGCCATCTGGCATTTTATGACAAATTACAGCAACCACACTGACTGAGTGGTGCATCACATGTCAAAACAGGCAATACAGCATCAAAATGCACTACTAAAGAGAATTCAGAGAGCTGCTTCTTTGCCAGTTCAAAAGTTTATCGCTAGTCTTTTGATCAAACCCTTTTCTTATCTTTCTATAACAGTTGTGTCATTAGTTTATCGGGGTGGCTACGTTTGGTGTGAACTTCACATAATAATTTAACAATGCCAGAGGTGACCTCAATTCCATTAAACATGTTGGAATTGGGGCTTGCCCAATAGCTTTTGTTTTTTCATCTATGGGGTGAATTCCCTCAACATGAATTATATGCACTGAGTTAAGTTGCACTGTCTTAAAAATGCAAATTTTTTAAACATTTAACTCTGCCTCCTGCAGCTTCCTAAAACAACTTTCAGGTTATCTAAATATGATTCTGTAGTGTTGACTGTCATTCACTACAGTATCCTCAAATCACACAGGTCAGTCCTTGTAATAACTGGGTTCTCCTCTACTAAAATATAGCAGGGTACTGACTACCTATAGGGTAGTATAGCGCAGTGGTTTAAGGCTCTGAGCTGCAAACCTGAAGACCTGGGTTTGAATCCCACAGCCCCCACTTGCATACTGTGTTACCCTGAGCAAGTCACTTAACTTTCTTGTGCTCCCAGGTTGCACCTGGAAACAAGCTTTGGTTTAGAGTGCCTCTCCTTGTTAAACAATTTCCCCTTCCCTTCCTCCCCCTTCCAACTGATTACACTGATGTGAGCCAGTCCGAATATACATGGTGAGATATGGCTGGAATTTTTCATCCATTGCCACTTTCTTGTAAGTGTGTGATAAGTATAGCTCCTAGCCAAAAAATTATCAATCCGTCAATCAAAAAATAAATACATTTTCCCTATAGCTAACATAGTAAGCAAATCCGATGTGGTCTAGAAATAGAGTACTGGTCTACTTCAAGCTAAGAGTTTATTATGACCTTGTAATTTTACAGATAATGGTCTCTCCCATCTGTTTTGAGTCCACACCCAGTATCTGCTGTACTTTCATTGCAAACTACTGGGGAAACTGTGTCCCCCTGTTCTGTTTTTCTAATTTTTTTCAGTCGCAGCTTTGCAGTTTCTCACAATAAGTAGGGTGAAAACCGAGACATGCAAAATGCTGCCACTACTTTTCAGATAGAAACATAGAAGTTGATTGCAGAAGAAGACCAAATGTCCCTCGAGCCTGCTTGTAGTGTGTAGTTCAAGTTCAGGTTCATTTGCATGAAAACTCCATTGAGCACACTCATTTACAAGGAGGTCCTGTTAAGGACAATGTGGTACAACAGGATATGATACAATAAGTTGGCATACAGCACAGTTAATACATTAAGGAAGACAGCATACAGTTTGAACATAACAAACAGGAATACTGCTGTGACAAATACATATCAGTGAGGTATTTAATCAGATACTTCTGGCAGCGTAAAAGATTAGTTGAGAGGACACAAGTGCTAGTTGTAGTAACTTTGCCATGGGGAGATGTACTAACCGTTATAACATTGGCAAGCTTCTTTAAGTGCCTTGCTGGTCAGGGATTTAAAGAAGTTTACAGAGACTAGTTTGGGGAGCTTGAGTAAGGACTGTATTCTATTCCAGATGGCTAGGATGGCCTGACTGATTGCAGCTCTGCCATACTGAATACGGAATTCAGGTACGTCTAACAGGATGATGAAATTTTTCCTAAGGGAATAGCAGCTGTGAGAACGGGAAAATAAGGACGTGATGTACAGAGGAAGTTTGTTCAACAGTATTTTGAGGGCCCAGGTGCTGGTATGGAGCATCCTTCTTGTAGTAAGTGATGTCCAGCCCACTGCAGCATAGAGGGCACGGTGGTGTGTTCTGTACGGTACATTAGTAATGAAGCGTATAGCACGGTGATAGAGGATATCCAACTTGTGTAGGTTGGACACTGAACTACTGTTGTATATAATATCCACACAGTCGAGCAGCGGAAGAAAAGTGGCTTGTACTAGCCTTTTCCTGATGTCTGTGGGAAATAAGAATTTATTCCTGTAAAAAAGGCCCAGTCTAATTCTTAGTTTTTTTAGATAGGGATTCAATGTGGTCAGTAAATGATAGGTTGCTATCCAACCAGATTCCTAGGTATTTAAATTTTCCCATTACCTCAAGTGTGTCCCCTGATATGGTTGTGATTGGTGCAGGTGTGGTCTACTTGCGCATAGATACTGGGGGATAAGGGGGAAGGAAGAACATTGCTTTGCATTCAACAACAATTTAAAGTATACTAGTTTGCGTTGTAGTTGGTTAAAATCGACCTGTAGTTCATTGCTAGTGTCTAGCAGGGAGGGTTTTGAAGTACATAATACAGTGTCATCTGTGAAAAAGTGTATTTTAGAGTTATGTATGTTTTTATTAAGGGAGTTTATGTAGATTGAAAACAGCAATGGTCCTAAGAAGGAGCTTTGGGGTACACCTCTTTTGAGTGATAAGGGGGATGATAGAAGCCCATCGGCTTTTATGTACTGGAATCTACCAGACAAATAACTAGAGAACCAGTTTACTGAACAGTTGTTCAAGCCATGTTCTTTGAGTTTATCTAGCAGGAGACTGTGATTAATGGTATGTCATGCTTTACCAAGGTCAAGAAAAACAGCTCCTGTGGGATGTTTATTATCAAGGGCAGTCAACCAGTTGTTTGTAACTTTGGCCAGTGCTGACTCCATACTGTGGTATTGTCTGAAGCCTGATTGTAGTGGGTTAAATAAGTTAGAATCTTCAAGGTGTTCCTTTAACTGGTTATTAACTACCTTTTCCAGAAGCTGAGACAGAACTGGCACAGATGGAGATAGGTCTGTAATTGTTTAAGTTGCTCAGTTTGCCCGATTTAAACAAAGGCAGTAAAAATGCTGTTTTCCAACAAGAGGGAACCATTCCAAAAGTAAGTGAAAAATTGAAGGTGTGTGTTATGTGGGCGGCTAGGAAGCGGAACTCTAATTTTAAGAATGTGGGCTCTGTTCCCTCTGCACCAGCATTCTGTTTTGTGTCCAGTTTTTTTAGTAGGTCCTCAGCTTGTTTAAAGGATATTGGGGTGAAACAGAAGGAGTTCTGATTCTGCGGTTGCTTGGGACATCCTTGGGTGTGGTACAGTCTTCGAGCTTAGCAGCTGGGGACGAGTCAAATGCTAGTCCCGCTGTTTCGAAATGTGTATTTAATTTTTTGAGTATAGTACCCTGATCTGTGATTATGGTGCCTTGGGTGGTAATTTTGACAGGGATTAATGGGGGGATTCTATGGCCTTCAACAGTTTTGATCATTTGTCAGATTTTGGCTGAGTTGCCCTTGGCACCTTTAAGGGCTTCTACATAGAAGTTGATTTTGGAGGTGCTAATAAGCTTAGTGCAGGCATTTCTCACAGTTCTGAATGCTGTCCAGTCTGTGGGGGCTTTGGTACGTCTTGCCATCTCCCAGAGTTTGTCCCTTTGGGTTAGTGGTGTTTTCAGTTCAGCAGTGAACCATGGGTAAGAGGCTTTTTTCACTCTGCAGTTTATAGGCAGTGCATGTTTGTTTGCTAGATTTTTAAGGGTTGTGTTGAGGATGTTGACAGCCTCGTCCACTGAGTGTACAACCTCACCCCACCGACCTACTTTCTTGGTGCACCGTTTTCCTCAATCCCGGTACTCCACTCCTCAAACAATTTCTGCCCCCTTTAGCTTCAGTACCTTTCATCAACCCCCATGTCTTCTTTGAACATAGAATTGTATTTTGAACACTGAATTTCTACTTTATCAGTGACATGATGTACTCTAGAACTATTCAGCTTTAACTTCAGAACACAGTCTCAACCCATAAGTGTGGGTCTCTCCTAACAAGAGCACTATAAAAGACTCCCGTGCCCAGCATGTCCCATCATGCTCATTTCCCAGAGTGTGAGTGGAACAGAGCAGGAGTGGAGCAGGTGACCTAAGGCATCTGTAGGTTGGTCACAGTCAGCAGGAGGTTCTGCAGGAGAGACAAGAGACAAGGTAAGATCAATCTAAGCTCTGTATACACTTACTCTAAAGGAGATGAGGTAGATAGTTACAGGTGGTGGGTTATGTACAAAGACTAAACATCGCAGGACTTAGGTACAGGTGACTAACAGAGGGGAAACAGGAGGCACCCTATCTTGGGTAAGGTGATTTAATCAATTTGGGTGAGGAAGGGAAGTTAAAAGAAAATTAAAAGGCAGAGTAAGGAGACAATGGGGTACTGGGAAGGGTTCAGCTGACAGAAGCATTGAAAGAACGTAAAGCAGGTAACACCCTATCTAGGGTAGGGCAATAAACCAAATACCAATAGCAGAAAGGAAGGCAGGAAAAGGATATAGGAAGTAGGCAAAAAGGGGACAGGCTAAGTTCAGTAGTAATAAAAGTAAAGCAGGTAAACAGTAGGGCTGGGTATCGGGTCTGGTCACAGGTTCAGGCCGTTCGGGTTTGGCAGTGGTCGGAATTAATTGTCTGAGTTGGGTTTCACTCTGCCAAACCCGAAATGTAAACCTGAAAATCAAGAAGCAGTAGAAAACAAAAATGCCAGCAACATCATTGGAAGCAGCCCTGACACTCCCGCAGCACTCCAGCTTGCAGACGGGGTGGGAGGGGGGCACGCGCTACTGAGATCGATCTCGCCACACATGTACACGGTGGAGGGATCTGATGGAGTATGCTGCACAGTGTGGGGATGGCATTCTGACTTGAATATCGTGCCACACAGTGCTTTTTCTTACAGTCGGAAATATGTGGGGATGTGTGACTGACAGCCACCACGTGTTAGTCCCTCCTCCTGACCCTCACATCCCCAAGTGCTAGTGCCAGTGAAACCAGTCAATCATATGACTGCAGTAATGGCAGTCCAGTCGTAGCTGCTGTCTTTAGATTGTTGCCACCTTGCTGCTGTGTGCTGCTGATTGATTGGAAGAATTATAGTGACATTGAGAGGCAATATAAACCCCCTCATGTCACGCAGCAGCCAGATAGCAGCAGGATTTGGACAGGCAGCTCAGTGTGTGTCAGTCGAGCAGTGTAGCAAGCACGTTGTTCCTCGTGGAGCTTCAAAAAACTTAAATCTCTTCAGTTCTTTTTTCTTGTTTATCAAACATCCTCAGCAGTCACTGAATAATAATAATTTTTTTTTTTACTGGCTTAAAAAAAGAGACAAAGACAGCAGTAGTCCCAGTTTGGAGGGGCAAGGCTGGGTGAGGGCTGGAGCCTGGGAAAACCAAGCGGGCCAGCTGTGCCTGATCTTAGTCAGAGGCAAATTATTTAAAAGTAAAAAAAGAAAGTTTTAAAACTTCTAGTTTTGCAGGCTAATAGATGTGGTACTGGGTTGTGGGCAGCAGGCAGATTTGTGTGTGTCTGAGAGATCAAATATAGCATGGCAGGAGTAGAGCACAATAAGCCATTTAAAATAAAATGCATTTTGACCCTCAAAACCCTTCATTTAATTTCAGGCCAAATTGGGCCAATACAGGTTTTGCCCAGCCCGGCTTGAAACTGGCCTGTCGGGCCAAATTTGCCAACTCGCACAGCCCTAGTAAACAGCATGGTAGTGGTGCAGTGTAACAGGTGTGGAGCTGCAGACTTTTGGGACATGTTTTGGAGACTGAGGTGCTTCTCCATTTGCACTCTCCTCTCTGGGTCGAGGGCAGAGGTCACTGGACTCCGAGCCGAGCTGGCACGGATACAGAGGCCCTTTTGCCCCACCCAGAGGCCACCAAGTCTGCTGCAGCTGCCTCAGAGGATGTGTAGACAGAGGTTTGACAGCTGGACCTTGGTGGGCTCTGGGAAGGTGGGGGTAGGGTACACACTCCTCAGCCTATGCCACTATAAAATTTCTTTGCCATACTGGCAAGACAGAGCAGCCAGGAAGAGGCACCCAACATGTTGGCAAGTCCTCAGAAGAGGAGGCCCAGCTGGCCCAGTGGCACTGAATGTTGAGGTGCTGGACATCTTACCTTGCGCTGCTCCGGGAACCTGGGTTCGGGAATGAACTTGGGTCGTCAGGGTGCCAGCTTGGGAGGGGTTGGGAGGAGCAGGATTAAGTGAGCCACCAGGCTGCTCTCCTCTCCTGGGGGTGGTGGGTTGTTGCCTCTCCCATAGTCCCATCCCCACTGGGTAGAGATCCGGTTGGGTAACGTAGGTGGGTGAGAGGAAGGGGCTTAACTAGCTTCCAGTGTGCATGCGCACTTTCACGCACATGTACGGCCATGTGCCAGGGCCCCAGCGGGATATGGGAGAAAACCCACAAAAAATTATATTAAAAAAAAGAAGAGTAGGCCCAAAGGAGGGAGGAAGAGGCAGCTACTCAGCTAACCCACAAGGAATGGGGAATTGCTGGGCGTGATACTTACTAACAGTGATAGTATTGTAGGTGTCACAGTGGGCTGTCCCTTAGGGATCAGTGATCACCATACAGTGTTAAACATTAAGATTGGTACAGAGTCAAACCACAAAAAGACAAGGGTCCTAAACCTTAAGAGGGCGGATTATAAAGAAATAGGAGACTGCCTCAGAAGCAGCCTAGCAGGTGAGGATTGCCACGATAGGGTAGAGGAACAGTGGAGAAAATTAAGGGAAGGCATAGTGAAGGCAACCACATGAAGCAAGTAAGGAAAGGCAGGAGGAAAAAAACACCCATTATGGTGCTCTAGGGAAGTGGCCATGAAGGTGAAGGAAAAAAGGGTGGCATTCAGGAGGTATAAAAAACAAAACCCACAAAGGGATGAGGATTGGGAAGTGTACCAGATAAAACAGAGTGAAGCAAGTGAGGCAGTGAGGCGAGCAAAGGCACAAGCAGAGTGAAGAATAGCCGGTGCGGTAGCAAAAGAGTACAAGACTCTCTTCAGTTACATAAAAGAGAAGCAGAAAGCAAGGAGAGGGATAGTGAGGATCAGGAGGATGGTAGGGAGAATGCACAGAGGAGGATCAGGAAAAAACAGACATCCTGAACAAGTGCTTCTGCTCGGTCTTCACAGTGGAGGGAGAGAGGGCAAGACCAACAAGCAACAGCAGGAACACTAGGGGAAGGGGGGCACAAGTCCATTTTCAAAGGAAAGAGTCCTAAAGGGACTTGCAAATCTGAAAGTAGATAAGACCATGAGACCAGGAACTTGGGGAGGCGCTTGCTGCACCGTTGATGGCCATCTTCAACAACTCATTGAAAACAAGAGTGGTTCCAGAGGTCTGGAGATGAGCAGATGTAATACATCTCTATAAGAGTGGCAGCAGAGAGGAGATTTTACTACTATAGGCCGGTGAGTGTCACATCAGTGATGGCCAAATTGATGGAAACCCCTAAAGGAAAGGCTGGTGGAGTATCTTGAATCCAGTGAGTTACAAGACCAAAGGCAGCATAGATTCATTGGGAGGTGGGGGAGTGGTCATGCCAGAATGATCTGATTTATTTCTTGACTGCGTAACCAGGAAAATAGATCAAGAAAGGGCAATGGATGTGGTCTACTTGGACTTCATCAAGTCCTTTGACACTGTGCCACATAAAAGATTGATAAAGAAATTGGGCAGTCTAGGGGTTGGATGCAAAGTGGTAAAGTGAGTTAAAAAAATGGTTAATGGATATGCGACAGTGGGTGGTGTTAAAGGGCACTCGCTCTAATAAGGGGAGAGTGACCAGTGGGGTGTCGCAAGGCTTGGTACTGGGACTGGTTCTCTTCAGTATCTTCATAAGTGACATTGCAGAAGAACTGGAAGGGAAGGTATGCCTTTTTGTAGATGACACAAAATCTGTAATGAGGTGGATACGCAAAAGAGTTGAGAAAATGAGTAGGGACTAAAGAAAACTTGAGCAGTGGTTTAGAGCAAGACAACTGAGGTTCAGTGCCTATAAGTGCAAAATCATGCAACTAGAGCAAAGAAACCCAGGAGCTGTGTATAAAATGGGTTGGGGGAGGTGCTGACGTCACTAAGCAGGAAAGAGACTTAGGGGTTATATTATATCTTATGACCTCAAAATGGCAGAGCAGTGTAACAAGGCAATGGGAAGAGCTGGTGCAGTGCTGGGGTGGATAGGGAGAGGTATCACAAGTAGAAGGATGGAGGTGGTGTTACCACTATATTGTTCTTTGGTGAGACCTCACCTGGAGTACAGTGTCCAGTTCTGGAGGAGGCATCTCAGAAAGGACATAGGGTGGAGGCAGTCCAGAGGAGGGCAACTAAAATGGTGCAGGAGATGCATCAAAAGCCCTATAAGAAGAGACTGAGGGATCTCAACATTTACACCCTAGAAGAGAGACGGGAGAAGGGGGACTTATAGTGACCTACCAGTACCACATGGGGTTGAGCAGGGTAGAGGAGGTGAGTCTATTTCAAATAAAGGAAGTACACCAGGACAGCAGGACATGCAGTGAAGCTGAACGGGGGTGGGGGGGAGAGTTTATGAGAGATGTGAGGAAGTATTACTTCACTGAAAGTGTGGTGGATGCCTTTAACCCTCTGCCAACAAAAGTGGCTAGGATTGAAAGTAGTAGGGCATTTCAAACATAAGGCATGTTGCTAAATAGGCAGGGGGAGGGCTAACGGAGACCAGGTAGGGTCTGCAGAGAAATACTAGGCAGGGAAATCTGGGCAGACTCGGTGGGCCAAGTGGTCCTTTTCTGCCAACAATTTCTATGATTCTTTTGTTACTGGAAATGCTAAATGTATTTACTGAGCAGTACAATTTACCCTATCAAGAATTTTCACAAACAGTTCCAATACTTGGTCACTATAAATAAACAACATCCTGGCAGTAGATTCACTTTTCCTAATTGATGTTTGTACTGTTTTTCAGAAATAATTGACATGGCTGGTCTGTGTCAGTTTCCATTTTGATTATTTTACACCATTGATGTATGGCTTTACAGACACATTGTCCACAGTCCAGTAGAGTACAGTTCAGTGATTTCTACTGACCTGTCACCTTTGGGTTAGTCAGTATTACAAGAAGGCAAAATCTGGTCTGTAGATGTAGCCGGTCTTATAGTCCAAACGTAGCAATTTCTTGAAGGAGTAAGTCATCTTTGTTGACCATTACCAGTTGGTGTTTGACACTATTCCACATTGGAGACGGGTAAACAAGCTACAGTAAGTAGCTTGGGGGTGGGCAACAAGGTGGTGACCTGGGTAAGATGCTGGTTAGGTGATAGGAGGCAGAGGATGGTGGTAAATGGAGTATGCTCTGAAGAAGGGAGGGTGACCAGCGGGGCATCTCAGGGTTCTGTGCTGGGACCTGTCCTATTTAATGTCTTTATTTGTGACATAGCAGAGGGTCTGGAAGGGAAGGTTTGCTTCTTTGTGGATGACACAAAGATCTGCAGCTGGGTGGACGCTTTGGGATGTGGGAGTGAAAAGGATGAGAAGGGATCTGACAAAAACTGGAGTAGTGGTCAAGGGTACTGCAGCTGGAATTTAATGCAAAAAAGTGAGAAATAATGCACTTAGGCCATAGAAATCTAGGGGTGGAGTACAAAGTAGGTAGAATGATCCTCACAATGACCAAGCAGGAAAGAGGCCTGGGGTAATCATATCAGATGACCTGAAGGTGTCCAGGCAATGTGACAAGGTAGTTGGGAGGGCTAGTGGGATGCTGGGATGCATAGGAAGGGATATTACCAGCAGAAAAAGGGAGGTGTTGTTGCCTCTGTATAGATCACTAGTAAGACACCACCTTGTGTACTGTGTCCAGTTCTGAAGATTGCAACTCAGGAAGGACCTAGACAGAGTGGAGGCGGTCAAGAGAAGGGCAGCTGAAATGGTGTAGGGTCTGCATAATAAGTGGAGTACAGAGCCCTGATGAAGAGGGAATGTTTCCCTCAAAGCCCCGGGGAATGTTCATGGCACCTCACAATAAATAATTTTTATTTGTAACTTCTTTGGTCTCTGTGCAGTATCGCTGTTTTTGTATTTTTCTGCATAATAAGTCCTAGGAAGAGACTAATGGAGCTTAATATGTACACCCTGGAAGAAAGGTGGGTGAGAGGGGATATGATAGAGACCTTTAAATACCTCACAGGTGTAATCCCTGGGCAGCGCCACCCCCCAGTGTTACACCCCTGCCTACTACCCTGGACATAGGTTAAGTGGGTTGGATTCGCTAACTTATAACATTTTTTTAAAACCTTTGCACAGTGCCTCAACTCAGGGTGCTTTACGTGGATGAGATGGTGCTGGTTGTAGCCCCGTGAGCTGCTACACCACCCACGATGACCAGTTACCTTCCCCAGACATGCCCCAAGATACAGCTCCCCACAGTTCAACATTTTGAATTAAAGGCTGTCTCTAATAATATGCTTACACAGGATTTCAAACAACAAATAAAATATTTATTTCAGGAGTAATAAAGCAGCTAGGAAAGGGAAAGAGGAGGAGTAGAGGTTATCTTACCATATTTACACACGTACAGAGATCATTTTGAATTTTGCTGGTGAACCCTCCAGCTGGGTGGCTACATATTAACAGGCAGACATAAATCACATTTTACCATTCCGACTTAAGATATCCAGAGCCCTGGCTATCGAGCTGCTGATAAATCAGATGTTAAACATAATTATTAATATTACCCACACTGGTACCAGTCCCAGATGCAGCAGAAACCCCGCAATCTCATACCATACTGGTTAAACAGATACCACAGTCCAAGATGTTGCAGGCCTGATGGAGTTGCAGCTAGTCGAGGTGGCCGGCTATTAATTTGAGGGTGGGGGGCAACTTGGAACCAGATTTTTGTAAAGCAGCAAATTACTGTTTACAACCACAGCAGGGATTGCCCTGCACTTTAGTAGACAAAGCAGGGATTGCCCTGCACTTGCAGACAAATCAGGGATTGCCCTGCACTCACAGACTTCTGAACATTCCAGAACAAACTATGTGGATCTTACATCCAGAACATTCAGCACAATATTTGAAAGTCCCATCCAATGCAATGAGAGTGATGCTTCTGTCAAGCATCCCAAATGCAGTTTAAATACGGTCACATCTAGTACTTTATATACCAAAAGGCATCCATCCAGAGTAAGTTGGCAACGACGCTTTTAGCAAGCATCCCATACTTTAGTCACAGGCTGTAACATCCAGTACATTCTATATACCAAGAACATTATCCACAAGCGGAGTCCTATCCAGCATGTCTAGCCATTTAACACTTATACCAAGCGCTCTTAAACGAAATTCTGTGCAGACACAGGTACATTCTCTTTAAGGTATCTTAGACATTAATATGCTCTAGGGCCTCCTGTCTCATGAAGTGGCAAGTGTGTCTTGGCAGACAGCTCCACAATGGCAGGACTCTAACCCATAGCTGCACATTTATATGATTCACTAAGCCCAGCATCTTGCTGCACCTGCAACTTACCCATTTGGGCCACAGACAAGATGCATACATTACTTGAACTAGGCAGTCTCTTATGGGGTTAGTTGCCCCGACTGATGACTTCAATACTTCACACTTAACAGCACACATTTCTTAATGGGGCATGGAGCCCCTAAGATTACTTGCTTAGCTTCTCCCTCACACCTGGGGGTATGAAGGTACTCACTCAGGTCCTCCACGGGTCTCATCCGCAATCAAAGGCATCCTGAAGACTTCTTCAGCTCTCTCACCGTTGAGGTACTTGGTCAGCGCTCTCACCACTGCATGATGTCATCTGGTCTGGTCAGCACTCTCACTGCTGCTGGACATGTGATTCTTCAGTCCACATCGTTCCCCGACGTGGGAGGGAAGGCTAGCCTCTGGAGGACAGTACTGGCAACCTCCAGACTAGCTGTTGCAGAAAGCACAATTACTGTAACTAACTGTTAACTGAAGAAAATAACAAATGCCCTCTGAAGACTGAAAGGGATTGATTTAAGTGACCCAGGCCTGATGGCAGGGCTGGAGCCTGAGCCCCTCCCCCATGGGGGGCTCCCAGCAGGCTGGAGCTTGCCCTGCTGCCGTCTCTCTCTCAGCTCTGCATCTCTGAATCTCCCTCTGAATCTCCAGAAAAACTGGCAGCATTGTCTCTTTATAGAGCTCCTAGCTCGACTCCTGATTGGTAGTAGGGATGGGGTGACATGTCTCCAAGTTGCTGAAGGACCTGTCAATCAGAACACATGAGGCACAATTGGGTTGTGGAATTTGCACCTAAAATAATGTCCCTGTAAGCCCCCATAAGTACTTGTGTGCTTACCCATGAGATGCAGTGAATGTCCCACAAGTCCTGGCTTTCTGTTGCTGCAGTTCCAATTGGCTGTACTGCTGGCAATGGCTGCTTAACCCACTGTCCCTTATAGCAGATTAGATACAGTTCTGAATAATGTCCTGGTGCAGCCAGAAAGAAGTAATTATTTGCCCCACATTCCCCACAGCTTAAATTCCCCATAGCTTAAAGGCTGTACTTGCAGTCACTGTACAGATGAAAAACATGGCTCTTTTACTTTTCCTGTCGCTACTGCACTTATGCAAGCTCCCCTTGCAGCAGCTGACAGGCTGGCACACAAGAGTCCCAGATACTGGAATTGCCAGGGAAACAGTACTCATTTTAACTTTAAGCACTTTTCCCCACATGCACAGTATATTCCCAACAAGCAGAAACAGTTCCATTTTTTAAAACATTTTAATTCTTTACTTTTCGGCTGGAGCTGAACATAGCTACCCTGGAGGCAGCCAGAAACACTGTTATGCATTATTCAGATGACCGGGGCCCTGCAGAGGCATACTTATATGAGCCCCGGTAAGAACTCCTTTAATTCCCACCTGAGCGGTCCCCCAGCAGGCTGTCCATGGTCACCGGGTTCCATATAGGTGGAAGGGATCCCGGGACCTACGGCACAGTCCCCAAGGCAACCGCAAAACAAGCGGCTCCACATCAAAGGCGCTTTGCGCGCCAACGTGACCCCACTGCCCTGGAGGCAGCACTTTTGCAGCAGGAACTTGCGGTCATCAGTTTAAGCCCCAAGGGGCTGGATTTTCATTTGACTGCAAGCTGGGGCACACATGAGGGCAACAGGACCTGGGAAGCCAGAAAAATTAGAAGCCAAGTCAGGAGAAGCCCGAGATACAGCGGGAGAAGGACAGAACAAAATAGGGTAAGGTAAACCTAGACTGGCATTTCTAGGAACCCTCATTTGCAAGGGGGTTACACAGGGATTAATATGGTATAGGAAGGGAGTATTTTTCAGAACAAAACAGTACTGTACTCTAGAACAAATGGACATTCTATGAAGCTGGAGGAGGGAAGGTTCAGGAGGGATGTGAGGAAATACTTCTTCACAGAAAGAGTGGTGGATTCATGGAACAGCCTTCCAGCTGAGGTAGTCGGTGAAAAAATAGTGGTGAGGTTCAAAAAAACATGGGATAGGCACATCGGAATCATAGGGTAAATAAGAGGGGAGAGACCGCACCGTAGATCAAGTGGGTCTGTGGCAAAAATGAATGTTTAAAATAACTAACTAAATAATATGGGCAGTCTGAGTGGGCCAAGTGGTCCTTATCTGCTGTTAGATTCTGTGTTTCTGTGGTGTGATCCCATCTGTCACAGGCTTGGATTAAGTGTCCCATCTGGTGGCAGATGATACACTGATGTGACTTGAACTGGTAATGCTGCTGTGGATGATTCATCTTGTTGCACCAGTAGTAGGTGACTTTTGAGTGTACTGGCTTTGTAGCAGCAAGTATTGTCTTTAGAAACATAGAAACATAGAATTTGATGGCAGATAAGGACCACTTGGCCCACCCAGTCGGCCCATTTCCCTACCTGATGGATAAGCTGCAGATTCTAGTTAATCAACAGCTAACTTCCTCCTGCCCCCCACTAGAATTGCCTTATGCCTGTCCCATGCATTCTTGAATTCTCCCACTGTTCCTAACTCCACAGCCTCCTCAAGAAGGTTGTTCCATGCATCCACAACTCTCTCTGTGAAAAAATACTTTCTAACATTACCTCTGAGCTGTCCCCCCTCTATCTTCAAATTGTGCCCCCTTGTTCTTGCACATTTCTTCTTCTGAAAGATACTACCCTCTTGTACCTTAATTCCCTTGAGATACTTGAAAGTTTCTATCATGTCCCCCCTCTCCTACCTTTCCTCAAGGGTATACATATTAAGCTGCTTTAGTCTCTCCTCGTATGTCTTCTGGTGCAGACCTTGCACCATTTTGGTTGCCCTCCTCTGAACAGCCTCCACTCTGTCTATGTCATTGCGGAGATGGGGTCTCCAGAATTGCACGCAGTACTGCAGATGGGGTCTCACTAACTGTCTGTAGAGAGGGATAACAATTTCCTGTTTTCTACAGTTGATGCCTCGCCCTATGCATCCCAGTATCCCCCCAGCCCTCCTTACTGCCTTCTCACATTGCTTGCCCACCTTTAGGTCATCTGATATAATTACTTCTAGGTCTGTTTCAATTTTTGTTGTTGTTATTAACTCGCCCCCATTGTGTACTCTCACCCTGGGTTTTGGTTTCCCAGATTCCCTTGGCAATCCAAAGCCGTTTCTTTTATTTTCGTCTTTTCTCATATTGCTGTCGGTGTTTCCAACAGCAGTTTTTTTATTTTATGTATGGTGTTCAAACTGTTGCAAGCTGTGGCTAGCCAGTTCAAAAGTACTGGCTAATTCAAGTACACATACCTTATAGCAGGACAACAGATCAGGACATGAAGAATTCATTAAATGGCTGCGACATTCCTGACTGATAATGTTATCACATTTGTCTTCATCAATTAACAGTCTTTTGTGGTTGTCAGAAACACTGAAAAGGCAGTCTCAGCTGTTTTTGGAGAGAACACATCTCTAAGCAGGGCATACTGTATGTTTTTGCTTCAACTTTGAATAGGAAAACATTTCTTTTACATTCATCATCAGTATGGTTTATGTCCAGAATTTGCTGAAACATTCTTCATAACTTGAAAAGTTCTCTCTGTCACCAAAGCTCAAATCTCACTACTTGGCCATTTTTTCCTTGATTCTGTCCTACCTTGTTGCCAAATATTGTTGTGTGTGAAAGTCAGCCAGAGTCCGTACTTACAAAACATGAATAGTGTTTTTGATACTGTGCACTCGTGTCAACAAAATGGTGTACAGAGAACTGCATCACGTAACATAGCTGCTTCTCTATTCACCCTTTACACAGAGAGTGCAGTTTCCTAGCTGTAAATAAAGGCAGATTTATTTATTTAGTTACTCATTTCAAAAATGTTGTCCAGTAAAGGTGCACTAAGCTGCAGAGACTAGAGCTCCTTTCCAGGTATAAGCGGAAAAGATACAAAAACATGAAAGAACAGAGTACAGGAGAGTGCAGTTTAAGAACAGCACAAAAAGTAGCCTTTCACAGTTTATAATGTAATAGAACAGTATTGTGCAATCATAAATATAGCATTTGAGAGTATTTACTATATACAAGATTTGGAACATGACAGTAATAGTAGCACTGGTTGTGAAGCCAGACTGCTGCATTTTGGGCTAAGCAGATCACGCTGAAGGTTTAGAAGGGCAGGACTGGATGAAATGGAACTTTGCACAGGCAGAAAATTGTTTCAAATATAACCCCCCTACAAATGGGGGTTCCCGAAAAGTCTTCCTTGAGCTTGCCTAAATGCTCACTGCCAGGCTGGTGTCCTGTGTTTTAACAATTGAAACGTTATTGCCAGAGAGTTCCTGTATAGCCTCCGTGTACTGTCTCTTTAAGAGCTGCCTAGATTGCAGTTATAATTAATCTGGGAGGGGGCTGAGTGTTTCCATGCTCTAGTCCCGCCTGGGCTGCCAGATAATCGCTCCGTTTCTGCCTTCGCTATTAGCGCTAAGGGAGCTCTGTCAGAAGATGTGTTTGTTTGCTGGTTATCTATTAGAATGGTAAAGATATTGTAATTTGTCAAATCTGCCACCTTTGCAGCATGGACAGTTCTGTTTATTTCCACCATCTTGGTACTGGACTGCCTAAATGGGCCAATCAGTACCTTTGGGGACTTTAAAATGGAGCCTTTCCCCAGGGGTCTTGTGGGAGCAAAATTCTGTAGGAATTGTAGTTTTGGGTTTTTTTTGTGCCTAAATGAACCTGGAGGGGGAGCCCTTCTTGTGAGTGACAGAGAAATCAGCCAACCGAACCTTTTGGATCCTGGGGAAAGTCCCAGGCTGTTTGCAGCTACTTTCAGTTTGAGTTGGGGAGTGAAAGAAGTAACAGCTTGAGACAGTCAAGTAGTAATCTTGCATAGATTTGTGTGGGAGAACTGTGCAAGGGCTGAGTTTTGGCCTGCCTGTCTGCCTGCTGTCTCTGAGAGGGAAACTGAAGTTTATTCGGACAAAATCCGTATTGTGAGGACGATTTAAGCCACAGAACTGTGACCAGGCTTTAACCTGAAGAAGACTGAAGATTTGCTGAATGCGATCAGCCTGTCAGGATTTCCAGCCACCTTTGAACTCCCGGTTTGTACAGAGACTCTGTAATTGCGACCAGATAGCAATCTGCCTGGTACAGTAGAATTTCTTACATGTAAATGTGCTGTGTGCAGTTAGTGGGTCATGATTTGGTTCCCCACTGTGCTGAACTGTGTTCTGCTTGCTGGAGGCTATATCCAGCTCCAACGGATTAAATCCGTTTGCATCTCCATTTGGCCTGGGCCTTGCCACACTGGCCCAGCCAGACTACCCACTGCACAGAGAAAGCCATCGACAAGAGACCTGCCTGAGGATCAGCCCCCTGCTCAACGCCTTGAACAGGAACGATGCCTCAGTGATTCGTGTGGGCCCTGCTTCTCTTGGCACTCAAGCTCAACAACCTGCAGTCTCGATTTCATCCTGCCTGTGTCCTGTATTGGGTATCATAAGTAAACATCAGGGTAGCTCCCTGCAGCAACAGCTAAATCTAAAGTGTTGTCATCTGATTGCTTTGTTGTCTTTTCCTTCACGAACTGAGCCCTCCAGCTCTGGATTACAAATAGTGTGTGTTGTGCATGTTGCTTTCTTCCATCACAGGGCCCCAACCAGCTGCGACGCTGGCCTACCCCAGGCAACGGTCCTGGCTAGCCCACCTTTTTCCTACCTGGGTACCCAGAGTGTGTGACTGTGTAGGGACTCTGAAGTGCATGAATAACTGTCTGATTGATTTAGCCTGTAAGCCAATCAACCTGATTACGCTCCTCCCTTGTTCAAGTCCCCTGAATAAATCAGATCTAACTCTTATGGCAATTTAACCTGACTGTGGTTTCAGTTTGTGCTAAGAGTACTGTACTGTTGCCATTTGCTGTGCATAACCTTGTTTTACAGGGGGTCCCCAGGGTCGAGCTAGAGGAACCAGCCCTGGTGGTATGTGCAAACAGTGTGTTTAATTGCATGGTGAATAAAGATCATTGTGAAAGTGATTATTGTATATTGTTCAGACCACTAGAAGGGAAAGAGGGGGGCTACAGTGTCCCTGAGGGCTGTGCCCAGGTTAGCTTGACCACTAACAACCCTGACCTCCGGGTGGAGGAACACATTTCAGTACCCAGGCCCCTTAACCTGCTACTAGCCAAGCAGGCAGGGTTAGTAGCCCTTGGGATAGCGCCACCTAGGGGTTACACAAATATTTGAAATTCAGTAGGAGAAGGCTGCTTGTTCTGTGGCTATCAGACATCATGAAGTAAGTAAGAACATGTGGGAAGCATTCCTTAGGGAGTAAGAGGAAGGGAAGGGGGTACAGGAAAATTGTTTGACAAGTATTTATGATCAGATTTGTAATCAAATGGACAGGATGTGAAAGCTAGCAAAATTCCAGTGCTCGTTAAAACAGGTTGATATTTTTAAATGACTTGTGTATTCCCTTTTCCTCTCTATTTACAATCTAAAAAGGTTGGAGTATGGTACTTGGCTTTTCCTGTGTGAAACTTAAATGACCGTTTTATAACCACTACGGTCTCTCAGATACAGCAGCAGGGTTTATTCCTAATGCTCACTTGTTTGATTCCCAGTCATGTCTTAAAAGATGCAGATCTTATTTTGAAAAAGAAATATGTTTACAGATGGAATAAAATATATCTAGGGGCCTTTAAAAGGTTGAAAAAATGATAAGCAAGGGACAGCTCTTTGTCTGGTATCCCACTGGCCTGCCAGCTAGAGGGATCTTATCAGCTCTGATTTATTTATTTATTTATTATTTGTTAGTGGCTGGTATTAACAAGATTTTGGTTGCACTGTGTTGCAAACCTATGGTGAAACCTCAGTCATAGCCATGATGGGTAGATATAGCTAGATAATGTAAACTAACTATGGTGTGTTTTCCATAGCTGCTGGGAAGATGCAAATAAGTAAAAGTAATTTAATGATACTTGATAATAATGCTTAGCTTAAGATAGTTTAATTTTGTGCATTTTGTTTTTTTACAGGAGGAACATTCCTGGTGACAGAGAGAAGGCATTAAATGTGATGCTTCAGGTTTTAGAGTCATGTGATCAGCCTGCCCCAGACATGTTCTGCCTCTGTGGTCGAATCTACAAAGATATTTTCCTGGATTCAGACTGCAAAGATACAAAGAGTCGAGACTGTGCTATTGAGTGGTGAGTGTATGATTTGTCCCCAATTTTTCCATCAGCCAGGACCAGAACCTTCTTTCATGGTTCACAAGCCTGATGTACACCTGGGTAATCCTTCTGCCTGGATGGCCACCTACCAGCACCCAATATCGGTTATTCTCCTGAGGACAGATGGACCAAAGAGTTGAGCTCCTGTGGTTCAGAAGGTGAGGTGACAGGCCAGACTAGCCCCTTGTAAGCACAGAGGTAGCATTCATATTACCTGCCTGTCTCTGCCTTTTTCTCCCAAGGGCTCCTTCCACAGTCTTTCCTGTACAACAGGGAAAGCCTCCAACATCTGTCCTATAGGCTGGGCCTAGCTGGCTGCATGTGATCACATCCACTACCAATGTCATGTCACCAAGCTGCAGGCAGCTTCTGTAGCCAGACCAGTAGTGCAATGAGTTATATTCATGCAGCTATTATCAATATCTTATTGTTCATGCTTATGTGTTTTTGCTTGGCCCAAAGTTCCTCAGCTCCACCAGTTTTTGTCCAGTACTACTCTACTAGATCTCACTTCATGACCCTATTTAGTTACCCTCTTGAGATTCAAGTACAGTCACTCCCCATGTCACTCAAGCAGCAGACCAATGAGGCACGGCCCTGGATCTGTAGCTTGCCCTTAGGTCAGGAGGCTAAGGGATGGGTAATGGGACAGGTGTTAGGAAAAAACATTAGTGCCACATTTCACTCCATTTGTGGCTTTAGAACCCTAACAGTGCATAAAAATAATTTTTTTGCAATGAATTAATTTATACTTTGAGAAAGTATAGTTAAAACTTGCTGCAAGACAAGTATCCTAACTTGCTGTCACAGGGCCCTATGGACTTCATATTGGATCTGTTGAAAATATTCACGACCATTTGTACAATTTCCATGCAAACAGATAGAAAAAGGATCACGTTTTTTCAGATATTTTTCAGTGCACTGTGCATGTACCCAATTTTTTAGCTTTAAAGCCTTATAACTTGTAAACTAAAATTAATTATATTTTTCAATCCACCAGAAAGCATTACCTATTTTGTCATGTGATCTAATGAACCTGTAAGTTTCAAAATGAAATTTGGTTTATTTTTTGTGCTAGACGAACACAAGACAGAGTCTTAATTTGGGAATGTTTACATAAATTCACTAATTAATAACTACAAAACCACTGAACTAGCCAGCCTTTTGGCACTGAAGGGTTGAGGTGCTGGATGCCACAACCCTTCAGCACCACCCTGGTGACCCGGGTTCGAGAACGACCTTGGGTTATCGGGGTGCCGGCATGAAAGAGGGAGGGCAGAGCAGGATCGAGCATGCAGGTGGACAGCTCTCCTCTCCCGAGGGTGGTGAGGGTGGTTGGCGTCCCCCATAGTTCCACTCCCACCGAGTGGAGGTCAGCTGGGTAGCGTAGGTGGAGAGGGAGTGGCAAAGTATCAGGAGGTGGAAGGGGCTGAGCTGGCACCACGGGGTGTGTAGCATGCCTCCACATACTCGCACAGCCATGCGTCGGAGCCTCGGGGGGGTCAGGGGAGGAAACCAGTTAAATACCTATGTGTCCCCATCACCAGTTGGCAGGTGGAGGTGACTGGGACCAAAGAGCTATATAACACAAATAAAACAAAAAAACTGACCTGATTGGCACCAAACTTGCCAAAAATTAGCCCCTTGGACTGAGAAGATGCACACCAAATTTCTTAATCTTGGAGGCCAAGAGGTCTGGGATATATAAACTGCTGGAAACAGAGATTTTAACACAAACACTTATTTAACCATAACTTACTGGCACTACTGCACCAGTATATAAAATATATATGTATATTTATTTATTTCAAAAGTTTTACTAGGAAAGACATACTGAGCTGAATAGCAGCTCATTTCCAGATGTGTCCTTGGGGGGGAGCCGGGGTGTAGAGGACATGGGGGAAGAAAATATAGCAAAATATAACATAATAGCGATTGGTAGACTATACATGAGAAGAAGGAAGCATAATAAACAAGTAAATTATAGCAATATAAACAATTTAGCATTTACAATTATACATATACTGTACAATTGAATTTATAAGTTGTGGATAGCTGTCCGTAGAGAGGCCTAACAGATGCCCAGCAAGGGGCCAAAGTGCCTAGGCATATTACAGCCAAACGCAGAGAGGTACATAGGTGGGCTATATTAATTAGGTGTAGAGGGGTTGAGCGGTGAGGTAGTGGTGTAGGGGGTGTATAGATCAGGGTGAGGGAAGAGGAAGGGGAATAGGGAGGGGCATAGGGAAGGAAGAATCCAGGACCTTGCAGTTACGGGTGGTATAAAGCTTATGGAGAAGATGGGAGAGTGAGTGAAGAAAGTGGCATAGTGAGTGGGTGGTTAGAGGAGGAGTTCCACAGTTTAGGGTTATGGTAGGAGAAAGCTGCCTGACAACTGTAGTCGACCTAAGTGGAAGAGTGAGGAGGTGATAGAGTTTAGTAGGGAGTGGGGGGGGGGGAGGTGAGAGATGGCAGACAACAAAGGGTCAGGTTAGGTGGTAATTTTGTGTCCAGTTATCTAGATGTCAATTCTGGTGTTCCTCAGGGGTCAGTGCTAGGACCCATCTTATTTAATATATATTCGAATGGTGTCGGACATCTGATGAATGATGTCCAGCACCATTTGTATGCAGATAATACAATTTTGTACCTTGAAGGGAAATCTGTGGGATATATACAGGAAAAATTGCAGAAATGTTTCAATACATTACAAATATATTTTTCAGAACATGGTTTGGTTTTAAATTCACAAAAGTCATAAGTAATGTTGTTTTCAAATAAAAAAGTATCTGTGGAGTTGGATATTAAGACACTGGATGGGTGTATCCTGGCCTCTGTGGATCGCTATAAATACTTGGGAGTATGGTTGGACTCTCATTGTAGTTGGGATTTTCATATTGATAACTTGATACAAAAATTGTGTAAAAAGTTGGGGTACTGTACAAGCATAGAAGTTGTCTTTCATTTGATGGTAGGTTAAGGATTGTGAATTCAATGATAATTCCACATATCGATTATGGTGATATCATATATAGAGGGGCAGTTAGGAGCAACTTAGAAAAGCTTGATGTTATCTATAATAGATATGCGCGTTTTGTCTTGGATGCACCTCGGAAAACACATCATTGCATTCTTTACAGGAACTTATATTGGATATCCTTGACAGAACGGTGAAATATGCGTGTGCAATGGTTAACCTATCGCTGTTATTGTAAAAAAGCTCCAGAATATCTAGTGGAGTTTCTGGAGGAATGGAATGCTAAGGTAGGTTTGAGATCTGAAGAGGAAGTAAAATTTAGGGTACCCCTTATGAGAACAATGAAGGGCCAACATTGTTATGTATATGAAGGTCCAAAATTGTGGAATTCATTATCAGGCCACCTGAGGTCAAGTACAAATAAAATATCCTGGAATTAAATAAAATCATGGCTTGTAAAAGCAATGTCCTTAAAGATTTGTTGTATTTGAGATGTTCATACATATGGCTTATTGTTTTAATTATTATTTGTTCTCTTTTTTCTTCTTTTTTTTTCTCTTGGTCATATATGTATTGTGTTTTATGTATGTATAGTGTTTGCATTTGTATGTATTTAAAAATGAAACTGATATTTTTTTGTATAGTAGGACCCCATTGTAAATTAGCTGATGCTAAATTGGGTTTTATCCTGTTTCTGATATCAGAAATAAACTTTTTACTACTACTACTACTACAACATGAGAGGAGTGAGGAGAGATGAGAGGGAAGAGAACCAAGTCAGTGTTTGGCCAGGAAGGAGGAGCAGTGAGTAAGACATCTGGCCTCTAGGGAGAGGGGAGAGAGGGAGGGCAGAGTAGAGGGAGCAGTGGTGGGTGTGGAGGGGGCAGTCAAGAGCAAAGCAGCAGAATAAGTGAGAGTGGGTCCAGTCTGGTTAGCGTAGACTTAGGAGCAGCACAGTATGCTGTGTCTCCGTAGTCAAAGATGGGGAGAATCATGCTCTGTAATATGACTCTGTGAGCAGGCAAGGGGATGCACCCATGGTTACGCTGCAAAGCCCCTAGTTTTGGGTGTAACATATTGTGAATTACCTCAACATGAGCTGAGAAGTCCAGGTGCTGGTCTAGCCATACCACCAGGTACTTGAAGGATGGGACATCTTCAAGGGGGGGCCTATAAAATAGGTGATGAAATCCTAGCGATCTGATTAGCTGAGAGTATCACCTGGTTGTCTGGTTATTGGAGCATGAGAGCACACCTGGACAGTTCAGAAATGAATGACTGTTACACTTCAGAAAAAGGATTGATGCCCTTTGAGGTGTGTGGATGTGCTGATATATGTACTTCTCGGGTGGTGAAGGCAGTCGACATACACCTCACGTCTCCCAATGCGCCTGAGGCTTCCATATTTCGGAGCACACCAGGACACCTCACAGGGTGTTATTACATATATAGATACAGCTACACATATGCATATATATATATATACAGTATATATATATAAAATATGCACTAGGAATGAGTTAAGTAAATGATTTATGTGCACAACAGCAGTTTGACCTCGTATAATCTTACAAGTGGGGTAAGCATGAGTGTGTTGCCTGAGACCATTCTACCATTGCCACAGAATTCAAGTCCTACTTTACCTCCTGTGCCTTTGCCCTGTCTTCTCTCCCCCTTCTTCCCCCTATCCTTTCCCCTACTACCAATACTTGCAGTGCACCTCCCCTTCCCTGGCAGCTTCTCCTTTGCCCAGCCCACCCCTACCAGCACCTTCGAAGCTCTCCTTGCACATAACCCCTCAAAAGGTAGCTCTCTTGATGGCCTCAACCCAAAGCTGCTCTTTCTGGCTGTGCCTGCAATCTCCACACCACTGTCAAATCTCCTGAACCTCTCCTTTTCTTCAGCATCAGTCCCTGAAGTCTGGAAACATGCAACAGTCCTACCATTACCTAAGGGTAGAGATCCTTCTTCGCCAGGGAACTACCATCCGATCTCGCTCCTACCTGCCCTTGCAAAGTTACAGGAGCATTTGGTTCCCTCCCAACTCTCCTCCCATCTCTCTCTGACTCCTCCCTCTTCACACCTTTCCAATCTGGGTTTTGGAAAAATCACTCAACCACAACTTCCCTTCTCAGACTCACAGACTCCATCATCTCAGGGAGGGATAATGGTCTTATCACATCCGCTATCTTTTGTCAGCCTCACCAAGGCCTTCAACACTGTCTCCCATGCCCTCCTAGTAAATAACCTTACATCAGCAGGCCTATATGACTCTGCCATAAACTGGTTTAGAGCCTACCTTGTAGGAAGGACACATTCAGTCAGAATTGCTGATGCGCTATCCCCCCCCTTCAAATTAACAGCGGAGTGCCTCAGGGCTCTGTGCTCGGCCCACTACTATTCTCCATTTTCCTAAATGACCTCCCGTCAGTCTGTACATCTTCCTCTATCCACATGTATGCAGATAACACTGTCCTGCATATGTCCGGCCAATCTACCTCTGATGTAGCTACCAGACTTCAGCATGACTTTGATAAGGTTCAGCACTATCTAAGCTCTCATCAACTTTTTCTAAATGCCAAGAAGACTGTCTCAATGATCTTTGGCACTAGGCAGAGACTCTCTAGGCTGACCTCCCTGCCCACTTTCCACACCCTTGATGGGACTACTCTAAAGGACACCTCCTCCTTTAGGTACCTTGGGGTTTGGCTTGACCAACTCCTCAACTTTTCTGGTCATGTGGATGCCATCCTGAAAAAGCTGCGCTCCAAGCTTGGCACCCTATATAGGAACTATAGTTGTCTACCTCTATGAGCCAGGTGTGAGCTCATCCAGAAAATGATACTACCTATTTTCGACTACTGTGATGTAGTCTATAGTGCTGGTCCCAAGTCTTCCTTAACCAGGTTGGATACCCTCTTCAATGCATTCTGTTGGTTCGCTCTGGACTCCCTTCCACTCCCCTCACTCATCACTGCAACCTGTATCGCTTTCTCGCATTTCCTGCTATCCCATAGTGCTAAATTCATCTCTAAGTTTGGTTTGGCTCTCTACCCTCCTACCTCTCCTCCTCTCTATCGACTCCCCCTCCACCCTCTCACTCTCTCAGATCTAATGGTCCGCGCACCCTGTCTCACCGAGCCACCACTGTGGGGCAGTCGGCGTTCTCGTACCATTTCCCTAAAATCTGGAACTCCCTTCCCCACCACATAAGGCGCTCCTCCCCAGTGTCCATCTCCTCTTCCCTGCATAACTTCTTCTCTCCAAACTGTACCTGCTCCTAATTTATGCTACCCTCCACTGTATGCCTACCCAGGATGCTCCTTCCACACCCATGCTACTTGTCTCCATCAATTTTTTAGTCCTAACCTTTCCTAGTTGATCCAATGTTGTACCCTTGCACCTCAGGTGTTTTCTAACCTTTTCCTAAATTTTTCCCTAACCCCATACTGCCTGGATGTCTAGTCTATCCTATACCAACTTACTAGTTCCTTGCCTCATCCTAAACCAATGCTCTAAGCACAAACCAGTGCTCCTTATTGCCTCAGTATTTTAAAAGCACTTCATATGATTTGTATGATTTGAATGTTACTGAGATGTATATAATTTTCACAGCTGCATGCTCTGTTGCTAGATTTTATTAGGCATTGTATCACTTAATATTTTTTGTATATAATGTTAGCCTTCTTTGGCAAATTGTACCTGTTATGTTATCACGCCACAACCCTCTCCCCCAGGATGCACCGGGAGATGGGCAATCTCGATTGCTCAATATGCCTTTCCTGGTGAAACATTTCAATAAATAAATAAAATAAGAGCAAACTGCTTGAGTGCACCTAAATCACTTATTTGACAAGATCCCCATTGCATAATCCATTTTTAAAATAGGGGTCTGATTTTTTGGTGTTTTTTTCTTTTTTTTTGATTTGGCAGTTTTTTTTTTTAAATAGTGAGGATTCTTTTTGTGCTGTGCTGTCTGTTATTACACCGTTCATAGTGGGTTACTAGGGGCACTGTCACAGTTGCTGGGGCTGCTACATCTTTCTGTTTCCATTGTGCCACTTCACTGGGTTGGGTTCTGTGTGTGGGTGGGCTGAACAATTCGAGAAACATGGCAGCTCCGTTTTTCGATTAGTGAGGGGGCTATTACAGTGTTCGTTTGCCAGTTTGTTTTATTTATTTAAATTACTATTTATCTGATCGATCCTGTGTTTAGAAGTTAAAATATTTATCTGGTTGATCCTGCATTTTGAGTTGTGCATCAGGTCCAAGCAAGTGTGCAAGCTTGCATCGGGAACGAGCGATTTAATCAGTGGTAACTTAGTAAGAGACTGAGACTCCCTTGCTATAGAAATAAATCTTTGCTGATGTGACAAGAGGAGTCTGCTGTGGAAGAGAATAGACTTGGCTGCCGTGGTGGTTGGAGCAGTGCCGTGGAAGATTGAGGGAGATAGAGTGTGACTGGCGCATGTGGGAGTCATGTGACTGTGAGTGGTATGGGTAGTAGGAACGATCTTATGGCCTGGAAAGAAATTAATGTCAAAAGGTCACGTAGACAGAAAAGAAGTTAAAAAAGGTAATTATTGTAGGTCATGCGTGCACCTGCGTGACATGGCAGCTTGAATTCACAGCTCTAGACCACCGAGGAGATTCCTCAGCCATCCGTAGATTATTTCAATGCCTGCTCTGTTTTGGCTAATATAGACTTGCAGAGTATAAGAATGGCTTCAGAATGATCTGCTTTGGGGATACCTACAGTGACAGGGAAGAGGAGCAAGTCGCTTGAAAGTTCCCTTCCAGCAGCCTCACTCCCGGCAGCAAATGACTGGCTCCCACTCTTTAACTGACGTTGACCCCCTGGCAGCCTTTCCTACAGCACTCTTTGAAAAAATGGCCCTCAGCCTAGAGCAAATTAAAACTACAGACACAGACACTCAAACTACTTTAAACACCCTAGCTGGGTGGGTTACGATTACTGAAAACTGCCTCTCAGAGATATCGGAGACTCAAAGGGAAAACACCACATGTCTCACTGCAGCGGAATCATAGATCGCATGGCTTACCTCTAAAATGGAGGATTTAGAAGAAAGAGACTGCCACAATAATCTCTGGATATTGGGCTTGACAGAGGGACTGGAAAGGAAAGATCCAGTACAATATCTACATAACAATCTTCCCATTTGTCTTCACTTGGATGGAGCTGTTTTTGACTTTGAAACTGACAGAGCTCACAAAATTCATTGAGGCAGAAATATGCCAAGATCAGTCAAACCAAGGCCCCTGATTTTCCATCTGCTTAGATTTCATGACAAGGGGCTCATCTTAAGAAAGGCATGGGAGCTACAGAACATTATAGTGACTGACCAGAGGGTATCATTTTACTCAGATTATCCTGCCAGCATCCTACTGTGTCACCAGTCCTTTGACAAGGTAAAGCAAGGCTTGCAAAACAGAGACATAAAATATTCTCTTTTATACCCCGCTACCCTGAAAGTTGCTTTTCAAGGAAAACAACTCTCTTTCCAGTTGCCAGAAGAGGCAGCTCTCATCTTCCAAACCCAGCTGGGATCACCACACAGCTTGTGTACCCAGAAACCTCTTCCAGATGCCATGAAGCAGGATTTGGATGAAGTCTATACCTAACATCACAGCAGATTTTGGCTTCAATGGTTTTCCACCACTGTAAGTAATTTTGGGGGAAGGGGAGCTGCACCATTCCACTGAGCTTTTGACTCCTGATCGATGGCCTGGTTATGCTGCTGGAATATCGTGTTCTTCAAACACCAGGCTCTGCATGTGGATTTTCATGTGCCATGACTTTGCACAGGCTCTATCTTTGCCAGCCTTGAACTTGGGCCCGACAACATGCACAGCAACTTTTCAGCACATATCTCCTCCCTCCCTCCCCACTGCTGCCGCAGTGAGCAGCTACTCAGGAATGTTCCTCTACATTTGTGTTGGGTTTGGACATAACTCTTGGCTGGACACAACGGGCTCCCTCTTGGAGCGTCCTTTCACCCACAACTAACAGCATTGCTAGGTTTGTGCTTGACCTCCATATTGCATGTGTTGTGCTTTTGACTTTAAATACTCAGAATTTATGTAAGTGTCCCTGTTTTTTGGTGCTATGTGTCTTGTTTCTGGGAGCTCTCTGTTATCCCCCTCATCCCACTCTTGTCTATACCCTACCTTACTCCCTCTCCTTTCTAATCTCTCCCCCCCTCCAGGTCTTGGTTAGCGAGCTCCCAAAGTTGCAGTGATAGTTTACAGCTTAATAGTTTGTCAACGTGGTGTTCTGTATAATTGCCAGTATTGCTTTCTGTACACCATTAGGCTACTGGGCATATATAGGAATGATGGGCCCTATGAACAGTTACAAGTTTATCACTTCCAAGTATGTTGTATCCTCTCTTCCCCTGTTAAATGCTGGTACAAATTTTGTTTATTCCCATGAAGCTGACAGTCTGTCTTTAATGGCAGCCTTTTGGCGGTGAAAGTCAGAACTCTGTTAATGCATCAGTTGGGGTTAAAAGTAGGGAAGTGTGGTACCCCACCCCCACCCTCCATGCACCAATAGGCGTCGGGAGTGTGCATTGGAGTCATCAGCCCTAACACTCCTCCCATTCCATAAGTAAAGAAGCTGAGATGTGTACAGTATAGGAGAATAGGGTGAGCATTAGGGCTGATGACCCCAAGGCACACCCCAATACCTGTTGTTGCTTAGAGGGTGGGGGTGGGGTGGGGTGTTATGGTTGGAACCCCTAATGCCACATTTCCCTACTTTTTTCACTTTAACTCTAACTGATGCATTAACAGAGTTTTTTGCAACTAACTTCCTTACTTTTCAAGACAGTATAATCGTATTCTTATTTGCCTGTGGGACCGGGCCCTGCGCTACCCTCCCTCCATATATGTGTATACTGTATGTATGTAGCTGTGGAAACACAGGGCCCTCCAGCCCCTACACTTCCATTTATAGGACAGCAGTGACCAAATTGTCAGCATAGCCATGGTATTACCCCACGTCATGTACAATTGTGCTTATTTTGTATTCCGTCTTGTACTCTCCCGGGTCGTGCCTGAAAATAGGCAGGATTGTTGCCTAGTGCACTTACTCGGTTACCAAAAGTTAATAAATAAATAAATGTACCCAGTGCAGAAAATTTTCAGATCCCCTACAAAACATAAGTCTGCACAACCGGAACGCCATTCTGCGCCACAGGGGTGAAAGCACATTTTGGGCAGGATATAAAAAAGGACAGCTATGACATATGTGAGGTGGGGTAATAAGAAGGCTATGCTGAAAATTTGGGGTCAAATTATGTAAAATTCCCACAGTTATGAGTATGCGTAGCGAAAGTGCAACAAATTGTCATAACTCTGCCATATTTAATCATTTTGACCCCAAATTTTCAACATATATCCATCTTATGACCCCACCTCATAAACAGTGTGACTGTTGTTACACAAATCCCACTGGAAAGGTGATTTTGCCAGTCAATCGTAAAATCACTTTTCCGGCAGGAGTTGCATAAAGACAGTTGTCTTTTTATGAGGGGGGGTGCCCAAAAGGCCATGCTTAAGATTTGTGGTCAAAATCTCAAAAATTGTCAAAGTTATGCATAAAAGTTGAAACACCCATTGAAATATATTGGATCGCAGTTACCTCGAACCTGGGACCTCTTCAGGTGAGTGAAGGTGTCGGAGGGGGGGGGAGTGGGTGCACAATAGGAGGTTGGGTGGGGGTGCGGGTGTAATCAGTGATGGACTTTTTTTTTTTTTACAGTTTAAAAACAATTTAAAAATACATCGAGGGATGGTTTTCTTCTTTTCAGCATACCAAGAACATGGGAGGGTGGGGGGATGTAATAGCCACTAAGGATATTCAAAAATGGGCAATGAGGATTGGGGAGGGAGGGCCACTAGACCACCAGGATATCAAAAATGGGCATCGGGGATTGGGGAGGGAGGGAGGGCAACTAGACCACCAGGTGAATCATTTTTTATAAATATACTACCCCTGTTCCGGTCACGATTTTATGTATTTAACATACTGATGTGCAATGCTCTTTCATGCATGTGCAGTTCCCATCCCTATTTCGGTCTGCAGTATTCTAAAAAAATATGCCACTCTATCTGTACCATTTCTTTTGCCTTAGCCAATTTCAGTCCTTAGTTCATAAATATGTAGTAGCCAGTGCCTTACAGAACAAGGTTCAGTTCTCCACTAAACAAACATTTTGTACCCCTGTCCAACTCTTGTAGCTCTGGTAATTCCACATTTTTGTATACCAGTTTGGTTTAGGTACAAAAGCTGTAGCATGGATTTGCTAACATTGTTTATTTAGGGATGGGTGGGTGGATGAGAGGTATGGGCAGTGCCTAGATTCCAACTTGTATGGGCAGCAGGCTGAAATTAGTCAGCATGGCTTCTGGCTGTATCTCACTTGTAGACTGTCATAGTATCAATTTTAAATTTTGTTTCTTTTTTTTGTCTTTACAGAGGTTAATTAGAAAGGCAGCAGAACGTAGTTACGGCTGGTGAAGGAACTTAGTCTGCTCAGACTTATGGTCATTCTTGAGACTCAATTGGGGTCCGGCAGACAGAATGCAGTAATGATAGCAAATCCAGACTGTCTGTCCTCATAACCTTGCATTGTGCTTATTGTTTTTGCTTTAGTTCCCTGTAATAGCCAAAGACATGACATACTGAAATACAATCCTTCATACATGGTCATCTATCACTGGACTGCTCTTGTCTTATTTATTTCATCGGGGATGTGTGGGGGGGTACATATACGATGGTGGATTGGGGCTGGATTGGTGCTCAAACAGGCACAGTATACTCGCAGATTGCAGCACAGCACTGGTGTTTCATGCTACAACCAACCCCTTTTTTTGCAATTTTCGGAAAAAGGTGGTTGTTTCGCGAAAGCAAATGCCGCAATTTGTGGCAAAACCAATGGCTCTGTTAAAATAAACACATTTTTGGGCTGTATTTTAAAAACCTGACCCCAGAATCTGATTCCTCAGGCCCTGAATAGATAAATGCAAATGTTGATGCGTACCAAGTGGAAATAGCTTTTCAAATATTTAAGTTTGTCTGCCTCGCTAACTGAAAACAATGTGGCGGAATCGAAGCAACATTCTGCATTTGCTACTACAAATACCGTATATGTGCCAACAAAAAAGTAGTTTTGCATGGTACATCTAACTTTCCTATAGGAAATAATGGGAAACTTTGAAATTTAATAACTTTTGAATGGATTAATATTTTTCACCAAACCTTCAAAAGGCCATCTGTAACCCAAGCCTAATATACTCTAAAAACTTCAGACCAAACACCCAAGCCATTTCTGAGAAACAGCATGACAAAGAATTTATGCAAAAATTGTAATTTTCATGTTTTGACACTCGTATCTCCACACCCACACATCCGACCTAAACAAAACTTGCCAGATCTAGAGATCTGTGGTCCCTGATGACACATGCAAAATTTCATGTGAATCAGTCAAGCTTTTGCAAAGCTATTAAAGTGAAAATGTTTGGGTTTAACATAGAAGTGACCGTTGAACCCTAACTATAGGGGTGCGACTGCACCCCTATAATATATATTGTTTTCTTGTCCTGCCTACTTCAGTGTAGATATTCACTGGCTCACTCATTCAGTAAATGTGGGTATCCCTGGGTGGTCTGGGCTTATTTATGCTTTATTTTCCAGGTTCTGTGTATGGGATGGCTTTAAAGCCTGCTTGTGGCCAGTAAGTGATTACAACTAGTCTGCTTCGACTGAAAGGACTCGCATTTCTAAGAAAGTATTTTGAGTTTCAATTCATGTTCCACATACACATCGTATTTTCCCTCTAGTCCGTCTTTACTGGCCGGGGAGTGACGCATAGTCATCTTATTACGCTAGGGTCATTTTATCTGTACCTTGTAATACATTCACTTTTACACTGGTGGTTGTTGGGGGATGGGGGTTGGGGGGAGGAACAGAGGAGGGTATTTGTGGTCTACATCCATTGTCTCAGATTCAGATACCATGGTTTCATCTGACTCTGAAGATTAACTCATGGAATGTTAAAGGTCTTAATAGTCCTATCAAATGTAAGAAGATATTGCTTAAACTCAAGGACATGCAATGTGATGTTGCCGTTTTACAAGAGACCCACCTTACTACTGCTACTGCACAGGATTTGAAATTTTCTTGGGTGAGGGCCGTGTATGCCAGCTCATATTCCTCTAAACAAAGGGGTGTGGCCATCCTATGCCAGAAAGGTCTTCAACTGGGTATACATGGATGTTCCATGGACACAGCAGGAAGACTGGTCATAGCAAGGGGCACATTCCACGGGGAACTGATTATCCTGGGTAGTATTTATGCTCGCACTCCACCTGAGCTTTCCTTTTTTGACTCTCTATTACATTCCCTCCTCAGTGGTCCTGGTAGTACTATTTTGGGAGGTGACCTACACTTAGCATTGGACCCTGCTCTTGACAGGACTAGACCTGGGGGGAACATGAAGCTGTGGCAGTGTCACATATCTCAGCAACTTTCCGGGCAGTGGGCCTACACGACATGTGGTAGAGACTGACTTCTGCTTTTACTCCCCAGTCCATGAAACAAGCAGTGGAATAGGCATTATTTTTACTACCCATGGTTTGATTCCTCACACTGGGAATGTTTTCCTGGGTAATATTCTAGTCTCAGATCATGCCCCCATCATTTTATTTCTGACATTGGGTCACCAAGATGTGGCTAGGAATAAATGGAGTATGAATAGTGTGCTTCTACAACAGGACAACTTTACTGCTCGGCTGTGCCAGGAAGTCTTAGAATACTTCATGTGCAATGAAACCCAAGACACTGACATTTCAATACAGTGGGAGGCCATAAAAGCTGCTATACGGTGTTAACTTATTGCCCATACCGCCAAGCTTAGGAAGAATAGGGACGTCAATATTAGGTAATTGGAGGGCTCCGTGAAGACCTTAGTGCATGACCTTATCCAACATCCTGACCTCCGTGCTACTATCAGACCCCAGATATTAGAAATAAGGGAAACATTGGAAGAGACTCTTCAATACTGCATGGAATATGCATTTTTTGGGGCATAATTAAACTTACTGGGAATCCAGCGAGCAGCCAGGCAAACTCCTAGCCCATGGACTCCGCACTCAGGAGGTTGAGTGCTATATACAAGGCCCCTAGAATTCTGCGGCCACAGAATTTTGCACAGAACTTGCAGTGTACCGCAGAACTTCTGCAGTGCTGCAGAATTCACTTGTCTTGGTGATTTTTTATTAATATTTCTGTTTATCCATAGAACCTGGTTCCCTTCCCCTCTTTTTATATCCAGAATCCCTCTATGCTCAGAATGTGATGTTATCATTGCTCTAACATCATAAATTAGCTAATTAAATGGCTGCATTCTGCAATAGAAATAAACAGTCACTTATCTACCACAGCTCCCACTGCCAGAGCCGGTGGCACAGCACATCAGGCATGGTGATATTTGCTCAACCTGCACTACAGCCTAATACAATTTTCAGTCTTACATTATTGTACTAGGGCCAACTTAAACAAAACCTTGACAATAGCGTAGACCTGTTAAGTCCATACCTCACTTTGTACAAACTTATTTGTGCCTTTAAGGTATAGAGATGCCATCTGAAATGAATAACTGGTAAAATGAATTTACCTGTCATTTTTAAGAAAAATAAAGTAATTATGCCCAGAAAAGTGGAATATAATAATGTGTAGACCTGCTGAAAGAACAGACCTGTTAAATAAATAATTGCACTGTACACATTTTTGCCAGGGTTATTGATTACATATTGTCACTGGTTGATAGAGTCAACCAAACATTATGGAGAAATATGTTCAGGGCCAGCTGTTGGGCCAGAGGGTAACATGTCGTGTTTCTGTGCTGGCAGCTCAGGTTCAGAGATTAGCTCTAGGAGCTGGCTGGGAAGCACAAGGATTGGGGGAACACATCACTGCTCTGAACCTGGGAAGATATGGTGCAGTGTTCTGTCACACGGTGGACACATTGTGATGGGCTGGAGAGCTCTGTCTCACAACTGGTTCACATGCATGTCATGGCCTGATGGTGTTACGTAATATGTCTGGGGAAGCAGGTTGGCATGAAACATGAGTTTTGCAGTAACTCCTCTATCCTGTTTATTCCATTTCCAATGGGACTTATATGAATGAGGATGCAATTTTATGGAAATTACAAATATATATATATATATATATATATACACACACACACACATATACAGCATCTCTCTCTCTCACACTATATGTGCACACACACACATATTTTGTATTTATTTATTTATTTTTTATTTATTAAATTCTTGGATTACAAATACCTTTGAGCAGAAACTGCTCATTTACAAAGGTTCCACATCAAAGGAAGAGGGTCAACATACATACAGAGGTAGTAAAAGAATGCACAATAAACAACCAAAACAACTAAAAGAAAAAATAAAGATACTCAGTTATAACATACTTTGAGATAATATTCATAAAACGAGCAGCTTGAGTAGGCAGCTGGCTGCGGTAACAATAAGAGATAGAGGGCACCACAGGCAGTTAGTATTGCAGGCATGCGACCAGGAGAGGAAGTTGGCAGGCTAATGGGCCACTGTCCAATGGTGGTGGAAAATGTCTTGTACCAGTGGAGATGTGAAGCAGGAAAGGAGTCACAAGGAAGGCCCAGTGCCAGAGGGAATGAGATTGGGAAAGGGCGGGCTGTGAGACATGAGTGAACTGGGAGGTGTTTAGAGAGATCTCTGTTCAGAGAAGCAGTCACATTGAGTGGTAGAGGTGAGGTAAAGTTTGAGATTCCTTTGAAGGGTCCAAGTGTAGTAGAGGAAAGTGCTTCTTTATTGAGGAATTGAACCATTGAGGCAGCTCTATAGATAAAGGACCGCTGACCCATGGAGATACGACATCTGGGAACCTGAAAGGTTAGAGATTGGGCACCATGTGTTTGTTGAGTGCCACTGTAGGTAGTAAGGAGTGAGCTAACACCAGGTGGCATGAGACTAAGGAGAATCTTTTTGGTAAGTAAGCAGGTCTGGTATTGTATTCTGCTGCGTAGGGGTAGCCAGCTGGCCTGTGCATAGAGATCACAGGTGTGAGTTTGTCGGGCTGCACCTGTCAGTAGTCTACAGGCTTTGTTAAGAGCAACTGAGATCCTGCGGAGGGCACTTGTTGAGGCAGAGCCATAGATGGCAAGGCCGTATTCAATGATAGAGGTGACAGAGCTGTAGATGGCTAGTTTAAGGGCATCCGCAGGCATACAGTGCTTGTGTTTGTGTGGTAGTCCAATCCGTATATTGGCGGTCTTGGCAACAGTGTCAATATGCCGAGTGTAGGAGAGGGTACTATCCAGGGTAATACCAAGGTACTTGAACTCCTTGACATGTTCGAGTGGGTTCCCAGCGTGGTTCTTGATGGTGAGGGACAGAGAGTTGTGCCTGTTCTGTCGGTTACAGAAGGACATGGCTTTAGTCTTGCTGTGGTTCAGGACAAGTTTATGAGAATTGAGCCAGTCTTCGATGCGATTGAAGTCGAACTGCAGCTGGGATTCAAGGACTGTAATGTCATGGTGGCTGGAAAACAGGACTGCATCGTCTGCGTATAGTAATATTTTTTGGTGGCAGGCACTGGGGAGATTGTTGATGAAGAGGGAGAAGAGTAGAGGGCCCAGAATAGACCCCTGGGGACTCCGGAGCGGACCGGTTTCTCATCCGAAGAGATCCCTGCAATCCTTACACGTTGGATCCGATTATCAAGGTAGCTGGTGAACCATGGAAGGGCATCTCTGGAGATCCCAATGGAGGACAGTTGCTTGAGCAGTAGGGGGTGGTTAACTGTGTCAAATGCCTTGGTAAGGTCAATAAATACTGCCCCTCCACAATTCCCTTTGTCAAGTGTGGCATGGATGAAGGTTGTAAATTCCAGTAGTGCAGTGGTGGTGCTGTGCCCTTTTCTGAAGCCATGCTGCTCTGGGCACTGTACATTGTACTTATCCAGGAATTCAACTAGTTGGTCCGACACTATTCACTCCAGCGCTTTGGATAGTGGGGGGAGGAGTGAGATAGGTCTGTAATTGGTGTGCAGTGTCCTATCTCCGCTTTTGTGAACCGGTGTGACAGTGGCTTTCTTCCAGAGAGAGAGAAATGGCCCAATCTAAGCGAGAGATTAAAGATCTTTGTAAGTGGTTCTAAGATTTCATCGAGGACTTGTGCCAGCAGTTTCAGGTCAAGGGAGTCACCACTGTACCCTTGTTTGCCGATGGCCTTTTGAATGTATTTTCTAGCTACTTGTGGTGGGACCTCCAAAAAAAAACTTTGGGGTTGTACGTTCTAGTTGGGGGTAACTTGGGAGGAGCTGGAGGGGAGGGTCGAAAAAATTTGGTGGAAGGACACTGTCCAGGTTTGTAAATGCATTATTAAAAGTGCTGGTGATGATACCTAGGTCGAGTGTAGGAGTGCCATGAAGGTTGAGCATAGTGGGTGGTGCTTTAGGATCCTTGCCTGTGAGTTCTTTCATGTTGTTCCAGAATTTGTTTCCCTGGCCCCAAGAGTTGGTCAGAGCCTCTTTGTAATAGCTGCATTTAGCATTCCGTATTCTTTGAGTGCAATCATTTCTGGCTGCTTTGTATAATTGTATGTTTACTTGCATCGGAGTTGCACGAGCACAATGCCAGAGGTGGTCTCTGTGCTTGAGCAGAGTTAAATGGTCAGTAGTAACCCAGGGTTGGTCTGTCCTTTGACCTTCATCTTTTCACTGGTGCATAGATGTCACAGGCTTCGCTGAAATGTTTGATAAATAGGTCCAGAGCTTTGTTGGTGTCATTGAGGGAGTCGAGCACTGCCCAGTTCAGCCTGGTTAGATGGGATTTTAACAGCTGGAGGTGCTCTTGTTTGATAACCCTGGCATAGATAAGCTTGGGAGGGGGCTTGTGGTATTTGTTTGACCAGGAGCAGATGACAGGTGAAGGGTCACTTATTGTATCCGGGAGTACAGAAACATTGGAGATGCATTCAGGGCGGTTAGATAGAATCCAGTCTAGAAGCGTAAGGGAGCCTGTCCTATAGTTACACCTAGTGGGGGCATTGACCAGTTGAGTGAGGTGATGCGCCACAGCTGCATCCTTATAGGTAGCAGCCTCAGCGGAGAGCCAGTTAATGTTAAAATCACCCATGATTGTGGTTTCAGAATTATGTTGCTGGACCCTTAGATATTCCATGGTGCTATGGAAGCCAGCAGCCTGGTCTCTTGGGGGTAGGTAAACTGAGATGACAATGAGTTCCTTGTTACGTGCACCAAGGAGGATTTTGATTGTGAGGACCTGAGAGGAGTTGCTCAGGCTAGGGGATGGGATGATGTGACCCATAAGGGTATCCTTAAGATAGATGGCGCAGCCCCCTCCCCGTTTAGCAATCCTGTCTTGCCTGAAAATGCAGTAGCCAGGGATAGAGACTGAGGTATCAGGGATTTTAGGGTTTAGCCATGTTTCCACAACTGAGAGGACATCAGGGTTGTGCTGTAGGATCCATGTTTGGAGGGAGTCAAGTTTGTTGAGGATGCTGCAGGCATTGATGGATGCCATGGTGAGTGTCCCTGTCCTTCTGCTTGGTGCCACTGCTGGCTGCCCAGGTGGTCCTGGGTTGGGGTGAACATTTCCTGAGAGCAGGAGCAGCATAAGGAGAATTTGTAGGAGAAAGGATTTCAGCATCTTGTAGATACCTGGTGGTGAAGTCATAAGCCAAAAGAAATTATCAACAGCTGAGGTCCAGAGTCACAGAATGTGTTAGAATTCCTGAAGGTGATGAACTGTGCCTGCACATATGCAGGATGTGAAATCCTTTTGTCTGCATGCTTCTTTGTCATTCAAAGAGGTTGTTGAAAAGCCCACATACAGATCATGGAGCAGGTCAGACGAAAATGTGGATTCAAGCAGACCTAGAGTCACTGAGTTTGTCAGACTTAATTGCTTGACTTATGTTTTGCTTGGGATAGCTTCCAAAAAAGTTGATTTTTAAATGAAAAATACAGATACCTGGTTGTGATGTTTTGCAGAAATCCAGTTCAGGAGACTTTCACGGATGTAGTGAGCAAGAATGGTGTAGTTACTCCAAGCAGAAAACCATGTAAATCCACAAAAACTAAGCTACAGACACAGACAAGCAGCCACTACAAACAAAGTTTTCCAGTGATCTCTATTCGTATGTATGTTACAGACTGCGTATAAATATATAAGTGATACACAGTGGGGACCTCGTGAGTGGTGTAGAAAGTACATATAAATATATAAGTGATACACAGTGGAGACCTCATTAGTGGTATAGATACCATTCATATAGAAATACCTTATTTATCACATAAGGTCCCCTTTGTATATTTCAGTTATGCAATAGGCTAGGACCATAAGGGAGAGATATTTGTTTTGCTTTTTTAGGCATAAAATTATTTCTGTAAGTCTGTTATTTTTTGAACTAGTGTTATTGTGCTTTCCCCCCCCATCCTGATTGCTACAACCACTGTCATGAAAGTGAAGTCAGGATGACAAGCTGACACTGTGATATGGTAAAATGTTAGTGCCGCAGAATTTCCACAGAAATTACAAGCCACTGGTGCAGAAGTTCTGCGGCAAATGGTAGTCTTGCCGCAGAACTTGGCCCCACTGTGCCGCAGAAAAGTAGGGGCCTAGGCTATATCCCAGTCATACACACTGCAGAGGGTTCCAAAGTCTCCGATCCCCACCTAATTAAGTCAGCATTTAAACAGTTTTATTCTGCTCTGTATACATCCGAGGTATCTCCCACTACCTTGGAATTTGATCAGTTCTATACAGATATAGCCCACCCCCAAATACCTGTCCATCTGGTGGAATATCTTGCCTCACCCTTCTCCTCACAAGCGGTATAGGAAGCAATCCTAGCCATGTCAAAGGGTAAGTTGCCTGGCCCAGATGGCTACCCAGTAGAATTTTATCAATCATAAGTTGACATAATGGCACCTAAGCTGGCCGCAGTCTACAATGTGTCTCAGAAAAAATTCAAGAAAGCACTGCACTCCTTTGCATCAAATTAGAGGCTGATTCAAATTGCAGTTCTAAGCATATTTATTCAGTAAGTTCAAACACCTCAGTACAATGGAGCTGGCTACTCCTTACAGACTATCCCCAGCACTTCGACCAGGGCGTGGTCTTCCACAGGGAACACCCTGTTTGGAACTGCAATTTGAATTAGCCTCTGATTTGATACGAAGGAGTGCAGTGCTTTCTTGGATTTTTTTCTGGACTGTGGTCGGGCTAGCAACCCCCGCACTGCACCCGACTCCGATTGTTTGAGCACACAGCATGGAGGAGTGGATTTACAGTGTGTCACAGGAAACGGGCGCCCTCCCTCCTTCACTTCAACAAGCCTTAATCATCCTTCTTCCTAAAAAGGGTAAAGATAGTGTGTTGTGCTCCCAGTACCGGCTTAGTTCACTAATAAATGTAGATGCCAACATATATGCAGAAATACTGGTCAAACGCATGGAATCAGTGATTCCATTTATTATCCACTCAGACTAGGTGGGCTTTGTGCCAGGCTGCTTGGGTGCAGACAACATCAGGTGCACTGTGAACTTGCTGTGAGAGTCCTCCTCCTTAACAGAACCTACTGCCATCCTGTCATTGGACTCTGAAAAGGCCTCTGACAGGATGCAATGGCCCGTTTTGGCTTCCCTATTTTATTAATATGGTGAAGCTGCTGTGCATTACCTGTTCAGCTCAAGTCATCACAAATTCTGTGGTATCAGAATCCTTTTGATTATGTAGAGGAACACAGCAGGGTTGCCTCCTGTCTCCTTTCCATTTCCTCCTAGTGACTGAACCCCTGGCCATGAAGATTAGAGCATCCTAGGCCTTTCTTGGCACATCAGTTGGGAGAGTTCCCTAGAAAATCTCCTTGTTTGTGGATGACATATCCCTGTTCATTATAGACCCTTCTAGGTCTCTTCCTACATTGACTTCTATTATATAAGAATATTCCTAACTTTCAGGGTACAAACTAGATGGGGCTAAGTCCCAAATTCTCCCATTAAATGCTACATGCCAAGAGTCTCTATTTTTCTCCTACCGTTATCTGTAGTCCCCGACCAGTGTTACATGTCTGGGCATTATAATAAAAGCAACCATTGCTGACACTGTTACTGCAAATGCTACTTGTATGTTGGATAAATTGTCTGCAGATGTTAGCAGCTGGAAGGATGTTATGCTTTGTATTTGGGGGAGGGTGAATACACTGAAACTCATAGCTTTCCCTAAAGTACAATACATCCTATCTAACCTTCTAGTCCAGTTACCACCAGTACACTTTTTCAGTGCATTAACCAGAAAACTATCTATGTTTATTTGGAATGGTAAGGCCCCAAAACTAAGTATGTCAGTTCTTCACAAATACTAGAAAGATGGGGGTTTTGGCCTCCCAAACCTACGCCACCAACATGAGCTGGTGGTTCTCCGACAGGCAGTAACTTGCTTAAACCCTACCATGGAATCTTATGTCCCCCACTGGATTGCTCTTGAGCAAAACCAGGATGACTTGCCTCTACCTAGTGCCCTTATCTCCCCTGACTTGGCCTCTTAAGTTAAAGCATCCCCATGTCTCCGACATACTTGGAGAACATGGTTCAAATTCTCTAAAACCTTAGGATGGTCTCCCACTAAGTCTAGATTCTGCTCTATTTGGCAAAACCCACAGATGACAATGGGGAACTGTCCAATCTACTGGGACACATAGTAGTAGTAGTAATAATTTTTATTCATTTCATAAATGAACATGGTAATTTCCCATTGAGCAAAGCTCGTTTACAAGTGACACCATACATTCGTCCTGGTTACATATGCATTTGAAAAAAAAAATCAAGTTATTATACAAATTTATAAATAAAACAGTAAAAAATGAGAAAATAATTTATACAAAGTCGATTATATTGCAGAACAACATTATATCTTATTACTATAATGGGTAAAACATAAACAGAAAAATACCCTACTACAACAGACTTACACATTATGATGCATCAATTAAGACAATCTAGGGGCAATCATAAGGACAACACCCACCCTAATTATCCTGACTCTGTTACTATGCAACAGTTTCTCAGGCTCACTTCTTGTGAACAGAACCATGCCTGGATTCAAGCTGGTATTTGTACTCTGATGGATCTCTATGACCCATTGACGGATGTGCTCCACAGCTTTTCTGAACTAACTGAAAAATTCCACATCCCAAATAATCACTTCTGATGATACCTACAAATCCGGGATCTCCTTCAAATCAAAGTATCCTGAATGCATACTTTACCAGAAGCCACCCCTCTGGAGCATTGGCTTAGCTCCTTGACATCTCCTAAAAGAGACTCGACTCAACTCAAGCTAAGATCTACAGTCTGCATCTTGATTCCCTCATTGTCTGGGCCTAGAGAAGCCTGGGAATGGGAAGTGGATACCTATATTTCTCCAGAGGAGCGGGATCCCATTTGGAGTCAGTCATACAAAGCCTCTAGAGAACTCCAAGCAAAGACCCTGTAATACAAAGTAGTGCATAGAGCATATAGAACACCACAATGGCTATATCGAGCAGGCCTATTGGACAACAGTGACTGCTGGAGATGCTCCTCTCCACAAGACACCTTATGCCATATACTGTGGGTGTGTCCGTAGCTGGAGAGTTTCTGGTCTCAAGTATGATGAACACGTGCCACCATCATCATCCTCTTTCCTCAAGTCAAAGACCCCCTGTTGGCATTGCTGGGTATACTCACACCTTTTTTGCTATTGTCTACACCACAAACACTATGGATAGTGGGAGCCCTAGCAGTAGCTAAACAAATCCTTCTTCGCCATTGGTGAGATCCGGATCCTCCTACTAAAAGAGGGGGCTATTCACAAAGGGGTGGAAACTACACACCAAAGGTGCATATTCCACCTGCACAGCTCCACACCCTCGGGAAGTCCACACATTCACGAACACCGGCCGCTGCTCGTCCTCCTTATGCTGCCTCTCCCCTCAGTGTGCAGGTTCGCAGGGGGCTGGTGGGTGCAGAGCGGAGTGGTGGACCCACGCAGGCAGACAATCAGCGGCCTGGGTCTCGCAGTGGATTAGTTGTGCCAGCGGAGCACCATGTTGGCAACGGGTGTGCAGTGCACCTACCGCAGTGTGGGGGGGGTACCCTGGTTGTCCGCTCACAGCCCTCCCAGTGTACCCTGATGGCTAGGGACTCTGTATTGGGGGGGAGCAATGCTCCCCACCATCTCACCCACAGCTGGTAGCTGCATCCCTAGGGGGATGCTTAATTGGCCGCTCGGGGTTACGATTCCCCCGAGTTCTCATAGCCATGGTTTTGTGAATTGTGTAGAGTGCTGCCTGGCCCCTGCCCCCCCCCCAGCTTGCCCCAGTGCAGAGCTGCATGATTGAATGGAGGATCGGGTGCATGGGGGAGGCGTATTTGGTATGTGAATCCCATGCAGGGGGCACAGGCAGGTGTGGGGTGGGCTATGTGCCAGATTTAGGCTGCACATACCCATTCTGCACCTTTGTGAATAGCCCCCAGAGTTTGGGAGAAACTCCTAAATCTTACAGTCCACTATTAACGCGCATAGCCCATGTGGTGGTGGGAAATGTATCAGTCTACCAAGCAATTTGGGGCAAATATCTTGACACCCATAACACTCAGTATCCCCATCTAAGGCCACATAGGTGAGACAGTCTTCCTTTGAGGCGGAGAGTTACAACTCCGTTCTAGTAATTGTACAGTTGACACCCTAAAACCGCATATGCTGATGACTTTGAACAAATGTATTCCTCCTTATAGACTTCTTTCCAGTATTACACCTCAGATCCCATCTGAAAGCAGAAATCTACAATATTGTTAGACTATAGTCGACCACTGGCCTCCGTCGTTGACTTCTACTATTAAACAATCACGAGTAGCACCTTCCTCCCCCCCCCCCAATCTCTGTGCCCTTGCTCATCCATCAAACGGTACTGCATTTTCTCTTAATTAACTTCAGGTATTCAGACTAGGAAACCTAGACTAATCTCTTGCCTTTCCATACGTTTTCCCACCATTTCATTGTCACCTTGGCTCAATACTTAGTATGTGAATATTAACATTTTATAATAGCAGAATTGAAACTCACCCTCCCCTTTTTTGATACAATCACATGATGTGTGACAAAATAGTGTTTTTTGGCAAGAAACCCTATATATCGCAGGTGTACTGGTCATAACACACCCTTATTTAGGCATGGTCAGACTTACTATTGCTACAGTAGTCGATTACAAATGGTGTAAGTGTTCCCTTACCTTATAGTCAATATCTAACTATGTCTCATGATCTAATACCTAATCTTGTTACACTGAAGTAAGTTTATAGTTTTGTGTAGTTTCCTCTAACTAATGACATGTATGCTCTATGTATTAATGACTTTGCCTATAATGTGCTACCTTTATGTATTGGCTGTATTAATGTCATGGCTGAAAAATTTAAACAAAACTCAATAAACATTTTTATGAAGAAAAAAGGTCATTATTTGGACCAGCATTAAAAGAATGAACACTGTAAACACTAACAGTGCTGTATATATTATAGGGCTGTGGTAGCACCTCTATAGTTAGGGTTGAGCTAGAGGTTCTATGATAAAACCCCTAACTTTGCACCTTAATAGCTTTGGCAGTGTTTGATAACATTAGCCAACATTTTGTACATGTTGTTTAGAAGGCAAGATCTAAATCTGTGAAAAGTTTCGTGATGGCAGCTTATTCAGTTTCTGGAATCCATGTACAGTATGTTATTTTCTTGTAGGTGTCTAATTTTTTCCCCTATACTTAACATGGGATTTGTACTTGCTTTTACATACAGCCTACATGGAATGTAATTTTTTTTCTGAAAGTTTCTGGGAAGAAGCATGCTATGCCAAGGTAGTACCTTTGGAAGTTTTAATTTTTTTTTTAAACTTATGGAAATTTTATTATGTATTTGTTATTGAAGCATAGATCAGGAAGCATAGGAAAACTAGGAACAGTTGTGAAATTCACAGTGAGCATTTTATTATTATCAATAACAGTAAAATAAAAAATACAAATTGTTCAGAATAACTATTTACAAAGACAGCACAAACATAACAAATTAACTCTTTGGGTACAGATTTGTTACCCCCACCAGACTTTTTATCTGATTTGGAGTTAAATCAGAAAAAAGAGTGTCTTGCTTGGCTGTTATCTCGCTGCCGTGGCATCCGTCTGGCCATCTGGTGGTCTTCAGCCAAAGAAACAACCTTTTCCCCACTTTCTGGTCAAATCCCACTCTGACACCATCTGTCGTCAAGGCACAGGAAGCATAAGAAAACCAGGAGCAGTTGTAAAATTCGCAATAAGCATTTTATTATTATCAGCAACAGTAAAATAAAAATAACAATTGTTCAGCTTAACTATTTACAAATGCAGTACAAGCAGAGAAAACAAAGTCCTTCTTCTGAGTGTTTCTTCTCAATTTCAAATCTCCGGTTCTCTCGCAAAACTATTGCTGCTCTTTTTATAATAAGCCTTTGCCAGGCAACTCATTAGGGAGAACATCCTGTTTTTCTCAAGGTGTTCTTGTTGGTTTCCTTGCAGGTGCAACAAACAGAACATGGTGACCCAGAACTGATCTCTTGTTGATAGCTCTGCATCTCAGGTTAACCCCCTAAATTCCAAATAGCTTTTTGCAATAATTTCAACAGTATAACTATTTAGCTTTTCAAACAAAGGGGTTCCCAGTTTTACATAAATATTCACATATATTTTGTAACTGCAGAAAAGACAGAAACAGTAAGTAAAGGCAGAGAGATATCAGGAGGCAGAGAATCGCGAGACCTTCAGAGTGATCAGTTCCTAGGTCTCATGAGAACATTTAGTTGTGCAACCAGATAGACAAGAGACCAAAAAGGAGAGGATAGAACAGATCCTTGTGTATAACTCTTTCTGAATAACAGATACACATACGACATATCACACACCTACATAAACTATCTAATACATACAGCAGTAATCATGCAAAAGTTTATCAGTACCATGCACCACATGTCATTGCGTGGTAGTGGTATACGTTATTCAATGGGTACCGTGCTTATGCACCACTCAGCATATCGCACAACCGGTAAACTTCTGTGCGATTACCACTTTATATCATTTTAACATCAGTAGTGATCATTAGCCTTAAAATATAAGATTCTGGCAGGCTATGTTTGTTTAAACAGGGTTGTCTTAAGCCCCCTCTTAAAGGTTTCCACCGAGGGTAACACAGGGAATCCCAGCACCAGCTCTGTGAAAGTAAAAGAAATGACTACTCTGGTTATTCTTTGGATCTCAGTATACACCGCTCACCAAATTTTATGTAGTTTAGGGCACTCCCAAAATATATGCTAGTGTATTCCCCTTGCTCCCTCACACTGCTTCCAACATTGGTTGGTATAACTCGGGTGAAATGTTTAGTTATTGTCACCGTCTTGAAAAACCTAGTTAGAATCTTCCAATTAAATTCTCTCCACAAACAGGAGGAAGTTACCTTCCAAACCATCTGCAGATGATGGGACCTTTGGGTTGGTACAAGGGGGACAACACTCTCCTGTTCCCACCTATCTGTACCTCCTCTGGGAGGGAGCCAGTGAGGAAAAGAGAGCTGTGTAGAGTGCTGATATGTATTAAAATTTATCTCTGTGTCTGATGGCATTGTAATAAAAAGATTCTTGACTTTTCTGATCTCTTCAGAGTTGGTGTAAGACATCTGTTGACAGTATAAAATGTTGGACCTACCTTTGAAAGCATTCATGAAAAAGTATTAAACGGTTCCAGCGTTATAAAGATTTAAAGTTTTGGATTTTTTCTCTTCAGAGCATGCTTATTAGGGTTTTTCAGATATCGTTCTGATGGTACACCAAAACTTCTGTGTCACGAGACTGTTTTTGGATTCTTATAACTTGCTTCTCACACCATGGAAACTTTTTTTTGTACTGTGACAGCCACTATCTTGTTTTTTCCCCTCAAACTATAAAACATGCAAGATACATAAAAATGGTGTACTTTTAAAAAACAAACACTTGAACCTTGCTAAATGGTACCCATTTAGCTGGATTCTACTGTTTTCTTTTTAAAATAATGCCCAGAAATACCTATTCTGGGCACCCCAGCATCCAGGGTGCCCAGCTTGGCAAGAGGAGTCATTCACTCATGTCCTCTATATGAGAGCGGTGGGACTTTATTGAATGCTGAAGCTGCAGCTAAAAATCATGCTGCTGGCTTCGGCTGAAGCAGTGAGCCAGTGATCCCCTGTTCCCTATCTTCCAGCATCTCTGTCTATCTGTCTGTGTGTCTATCTCCCTCGCTCTAATATTTGTTAAGCAGACTGAGTGCTCACCCCCGGTACTGCTTCTTTCTCTTCCCTCCCCTCCAGGTCACTTGTCTGCCCTTCCCTATGTTTATTTATTTTTGTTTTATAAATAAGCAGACTGGCGTGCTCAACCCTGGTACTGCTTCTTTATCCCCCACCTTGACTTTTTTATTTAAAAATAAATGGTCAAGGGTGCCCACCACCGGTACTGCTTCTCTGCCCCCCCATCCTCCAGGTCACCCACCTCCATTCCTTGAAGAGAAGCCTGACACTGGGCTGCCCAGTTCCCAGTGTTGGAATGTCAGCTGTAATGAAGAAAACTGACCCTTGACGATTTTTTTTTTTGTAAAACCTGTAAGAAAGAAAACAATCCCTGGCTAAACTGTCCCAACCCAACCTCCCACACTGCACCCACCATCCCACCCCACAACCCCTGCACACCCACACTCACCTGCACATGTCTTACAGTGTAGATCAACTCTCTGATTGAAGACACATCTTGCTGTTAGAACAACTGACTGCAATATGAAAAAATAAGGCAAGTATAGCAAAGAACAACATAATGTATTTCAGTGGGCGTTTGAACTTTGATTCATAACTTCAACATTATTGAATATTTTTGCACCAAACTTTCAACATGCCCTTTTTGGGACCACACCGCATGACCAGTGGTGGTGGAATTAAGCAGATCTGGCCCAAAAGAGGATTTTAAGGTCACTTTGCAAAATCACCTTTTGGGCATGATCTGAAAATTTTCACTGCCCTTGTTCATTAGGTAGGGTCATAAGTAGGCTTTGTTGAAAATTTGGGGTCAAAATATTAAAAACTGACAATATTAAGAGTATGCATTGAAATATTTTTATGTTCCCTAATAACTTTGGTAATTTTAAATATTTTCACCCAAAATTTTCAACATAGCATTTTTTCACACCACCTTTTGAATGTGATAGCTGTCATATTTCAAATCCCGGCCAAAATGTGTTTTCACACCTTTGACAAAGAATGACATTTCAGTGGCACGTAATAATATTTCGGCATGGCATTTGAAAATTTTTACCTACCAAGTTCATGAGGTGGGATAAAAAAAGGCTATGCTGAAACTGTTTACTGTTTTGTACAAATATGGTAAAATGCACAGGTTGAGTGAACATTGCAGTATTTTAACGTTCACTCATAAGTTTGCTAATTTTCAATATTTTGACTCCAAGCTTTCAACATAGCCATTTTTTCACACCACCTCATAAACATGATAGGGGTCATTTTATTAAATCCTGTATGAGATGTATTTTCATTCTCCATGTATGAAATGACATTTCAGCCATTATAATATATATGTTACATGTCATGTTTAATTGGGAGTCATAAAATGACTATCTTGAAAATTTGGGGTCAAAATAAAAAAAAAAGATATTTGCAAAAAACTTCGTTAATGCATCAGTTAGGGTTAAATCAACAAAAGTAGGGTAATGTGGTGTTAGGGTTTCCAACCCTAAAACCCCATTCCTCACCCTGCACAGACCCACAGATGGGGGAGGGGGCTGACATGGGGACTGTGAATCCTAACACTCACCCTATTCACCTATGCTGTAGCTATGTCACCTAATTTTAGAATGGAATGGGGTGGGCATTAGGGTTCATGGCCCTCAAGACAGCCCCCTCCCACTCCACCATCTGTGGGTCTGCACAGGGTGGGATGTTAGGGTTGGAAACCCTAATGCCACATTTCCCTATTTTTGTCACTGATGGATTAACAAAGTTTTTCACAATTTATTTCCTTACTTTCTGAGATAGTATAATCATATCCTCCCATTCCTCCATAGATGCATATATGTATCTTGCTGTGGAAGCTCAGGGACCTCCGGCCCCTGAGCTTCCAGTCATAGCAAATTGTCACCATAGATATGCAATTACCCCACCTCATGTTCCCGGTATGGAAAATTTTGCAATCCCCACCAACACATAACTCCAGACAAGTGCAACAGCAATTCGCATCACGGGTGCAAAAAAACACCTTTTGGACAGGATTTGATTAATGACAGCTGTGATGTACGTGAGGTGGGGTAATATGAAGAAGCCAGCAGAGGAAGGCCATATAGTCTATCAAGTCTGCTCGTATTGCAGGTTCCACAGCTCGAGCTACTGTCCCTGACCTTCCTCCCCACTCCTCCCATCCTCCCTACTCATGATCTTTGCCTTCCCCCTATGCCTGTCCCAGCCTCTTTTAAAGCTGCTCACTGTCTTCAATGAGATGACCTCTTTTGGCAGTGCATTCCAAGTGTCCACCACCATCTCTATGAAGAAGAGCTCCCTGACCTGCCTCCTAAACCTTCCACGCTCCAGCTTAAGACTGTGCTCCCTCATGTTATGGTTGCCACTCAGCTTAAAGAGACTCTCCTTATCAACCTTATTTATCACTTTCAAGTATTGCTTGGATGCCTGAGGTCCATCTGTGGCCTGTCACATACAGTTCTCGGATGGTTTACATCTTTTCTCACTGCTAGAACTCAGAGAGTGGTGTCCAGGGTTTTTTCCTCTGGCCCATTCTCTCTCTGTCATGTGGGGTACCTCTGGGTTCAGTGCTTTCCCCCATGTTGTTCGCAGTGTATATGCTGCCCCTTGGAGACATTGTAAGATGGTATGGGCTGAGGTTTCACTGCTATGCTGATGATACCCAGCTCTACCTGTCTTTCGCACTCGACCAGGATAGTGCTCTCTCGGTATTTAACAACTGCCTTGTGGAAGTCCAGGATTGGATGAATCGAGTTGGCTAAAGTTGAATGCAGGAAAAACGGAGGTGATGGTGGTGGGTCTGGGTCACCAGATAGAGGGGTTGAGGACTGGCCAGCCCTCTGGAATTTATCTAGGGGGCACCCAGATCCTTACCTCTGATCAGGTGCGGGACCTGGGGATGGTGCTAGATGATGGGCTGACCTTACAATCTCAGGTGTCAGCTCTCATCAAGTCTTCCTTTTATCATCTTAGGAACATCACCAGGATCAAGCATCTTGTTCCGTCCAGTGACCTGCCTACACTTGTCCATGCCTTTGTGACCTCGCGCCTTGATTACTGCTACTCCCTTTACTTAGGGCTTCCTGGGGTTGATATCCGCCGCCTGCAGCTTGTGCAGAATGCGGCAGCGCTTGCTGACTGGGGTTTCTCGAACATCTCATATTACCCCTGTTCAGCACAGTCCGCACTGACTGCCAGTTCAGTGGCAGTTCACCTTTAAGGTTGGTTTACTGACCTACAAAGCCCTACATGGACTTGGCCCTGACTACTTGAAAGAGCTTCTGATTCCCTATCGCTCCAAGCGACAGGTCCGTTCGGCCGGCGAGGGGTTGCTGGAGATTCCAAGGGTGTCTTTGAAGTCATCTGGGGCATGTGCATTTATGTATGTTGCCCCTACCCCCTGGAATTCTCTACCCCATTGGCTAAGGGAATGCACGACAGTGGGAGGATTTAAGCAAGCGCTTAAAACTTATTTATGATGTCAGGCTTTTAACGGCGCTTAGTAAATGAACCCTGTTGTATTTTTGTCTTCTTTATTGCATTCACTGTTGTATTATTTTTAATTCTTTTGTAAAGTGCTTTGAAATCTGAAAGGCACTTCTGTGATATAAAATTACTATTATTTATTATTATTATTATTACTTGAAGGTCCCAGTCATGTCCCCTCTCTCTCTCTCTCTCCTGTCATCCAAGGAGTACATGTTCAGTCCCCTCAGCCTGTTCTCGTATGCCTTGCCATGCTGACCAGCTATCATCTTTGTAGCCCTCCTCCGGACCTTCTCCAACAGGTTAATGTCCTTTTTGAGGTGTGGGCACCTGTACTGAACTCCATACTCTAGACGCGGCCTTACCAGTGACCTGTACACGGGCAGTATACCCTTTTCTCTCCTACTGCTGATCCCCCTAGATATGCATCCCAGCATCTTGTTTACCTTTGCTGCTGCTTTCTTGTACTGCGTGGAGTGCTTCAGGTCACTGGTGATCAGCACTCCCAGGTCCTTCTCCTCCTCTCATGCAGATACTCGGACTCCACCCAGGTAGTACTCTGTCCTGGGATTCTTGGCTCCAATATGCATAACTTTGCATTTCTTGGCATTGAAGCCAAGCTGCCAGATCCTGGACCACCACCCCAGCTTTTCCAGATCTTCCTGTAGGTCCTGCATCCCTTCAGCTGTGTCCACTATCCTGCAGAGCTTGGTGTCATCTGTAAATAGGCACATTTTTGCCCTTAATGCCATCCCCAGTGTCACTGATGAAGACATTGACAACACTGGCCCCAGCACCAAGCTCTTTGGGACCCCACTGGTTACGTCTCTGGTGCCAGATAACTCTCCCCCCACAACCACCCTCTGGTTTCTGTCCCTCAGCCAGTTTTCCACCCATCTGGCCACCTTTTCCCCAACTCCAATATTCCCCAACTTCCTGATCAACCTTTTGTAGGGCACAGAGTCAAAGGCCTTGCTGAAATCAAAATAGAGGATGTCTGCCACTTGGCCCCTGTCTACTGTCTTAGTGACACAGTCAAAGAAGTCAATCAGATTTGTCTGACACGATTCCCCCCCCCCCATAAACCCAAGCTGCCTCTCATCCTGGAGACCATGCTCCTCTAGATATTCCACCAACCTTTCCTTTAGTATGGTCTCCATGAGCTTGCTCACAGTGGAGGTCAGACTGACTGGTTTATAATTCCCTGGATCATCTTTGGGACCGCTTTTGTGGAACGGCACTACATGTGCTGTTCTCCAGTCCTGCGGTACCACACCTGACTCTAGTGAACTATTAAATAGGTCTGCCAGTGGTCTTGCCAGCTCCTCAGCCAGTTCCTTTAGTGCCCTTGATTTTACTCTGTCAGGGCCTGGTGATTTTTCCACCTTCAATGCCAGCAGACCCTGCCTCCCTCTATCTTCTATCACTACATCTGTGTTCCCCTCTTCCCCGCTCCTCTTTTCCCTCCTAATTGCACTGGTCCGTCCTTCTCCCTGGTGAAGACCGAACAGAAGTATTCATTTAGTATCTCTTCTTTTCCCCCATTATCCTCCACCCACTCCACCCAATTCTTAAGCCTAACAATCCCTTCCTTCTTGTCCCTTTTCTCACTTATATAGTGAAAGAAATCCTTCTCCCCCTACTTAATTATTTCAGCTATCTGCAGCTCCTTCTCTGCCTTTGCTCGCCAGGCTTCCTTACTTGCCTCACTAGCCAACCTTAAGTAATTTTCCCTATCCACATCTCTCTCTTGGTCTTCCTGAATTTTCTATAGGCCAACCTCTTTTCCCTTACTGCCTTGGCAACCCCAGAACTGAACCAGCTGGGCATTTTGGCCCTTGTGTTCTTCCCCCTGAGCCTAATGCACTCATCTGTGGCAACCAGTATTCATTCTTTAATGATGGACCGCCTTTGGTCCACCCCCATATCTGCTCTGATGCCCGCCAGATGGCTCCTTAGCACCTCGCCCATTTTCCTGAAGTCCACCCTACTGAATTCCAAGATTTTGGTCTTATTGGGATGCTTTTTCTGCCCATATCCAACTGGAATCACCTGTGCACTGGTCACTTCCGCCCAGTGGCTCCCTGACCATTATTTCCTGTACATGCTCCCCATTTGTGAACACCAGATCAAGAATTGCCTCAGCTCTTGTTGGTTCAGTGATGCTCTGAGTCAGGAACCCACTCTGCAGACCTTCCAGGATCACCTGACTCTTAGTACATGTTGTGGATGGTACACTCCAGTCCACCTTGGGCAGGTTGAAGTCACCCACAATTACCACCTCTCCTTTCCCCGCGGCTTCCAATATTTGTGAGATCAGTTCCCTGTCCCTTTCCTCATCTTGACTGGGTGATCTGTAAACCACCCCCAACCTCACCTTTCTCCCTCTATTGGTCCTTAATAAGAAGGCTATGTTGAAAATTTGGGCTCAAAACATTTAAAATCACCAAAGTTATGAGCATATGTAGTGAAATAGTGACAAACAGCCAAAACTGTGCCATCTTAAATCATTTTGACCGCAAATTTTCAACATAAGCTTCTTATGAACTCACCGCATGTACCCAAAACAGAAAATTTTCAAATCCCCTCCAAAACGTAATTCTGCACAACTGCAACCCCATTCAACGCCACGGGTGTGAAAACACATTTTGGCCAGGATTTGAAAAATGACAGCTGTGACGTACATGAGGTGGGATAATAAGCAGACTATGTTGAAAATATGTGGTGAAAATATTGACTTTTTCTATAGTTACAAGCATGCGTAGTGAGATTGCAACAAATGCCCATAATGCCGCCATTTTTTGAAGTTTTGGCCGCAAATTTTCAACATATCCTTATGACCCCACCTCATGAACAATATTAGTGTTATTACACAAATCCCACTGCAAAGGTGATTTAGCCAACCGACCGTGAAATTACCTTTCTGGCAGAAGTTGTCTAACAATAGTCATATTGTTCATGAGATGGGTCCCCCAAGCAGCCATGTTGAAAATTTGGGGCCACAATTAAAAAAACAGCTGAGTTATGGCTGAAAGTTGACCCCCCCATTGAAATAGATAGAAGCGCATTTACCTTAGTTTCTCATTTTGCAGTCACCGGTTCCAGGAGCAAGATGTGTCTTTAATTGGTGGAGCGGATCTCGGACCTGGGACCTCCTGAGGTGAGTGAGGGTCAGTGGGGACATCAGGGTGTGTGGGGAGGAGGGTCTGCAATAGGAGATCGGATGGGGGTACAGGCGTGATCGATGATGGACTGTTTTTTTTCCCACAGGCTAAAAAAAAAAAAAAGACAACAAGGGACCGTTTTCTGCTTTTGCAGGTTGACACACTGGAGGGTGGGAGGAATGCCACTAACCACCAGCGGGCACCCTGTAGCAAAATCAGAGGGTGCTGGTGTGGGGAGGTTACCACTAGAGACCAGGGATAAGGACAAAGTGGCAGAGGCACACAATGGGGGGATAATAATAAAAAATCATATATATATATATATATATATATATATATATATATATATATATATATACAGTATCTGTGTATGGGGATTGAGGGTGGGGGGTTCCACTAGACACCAGGGATAAAGGGCAAGTGGTAGAACTTCACAATGGGGGGAAATAAAAAAAATAAAAGAAAAGCTTTTTTTTTATTTCACATATATATAGGGCTTGAGGGTGGGGGGACACCAGGGCTTTTTTACGGTAAAATAACCAGCTTAGTACATTTTTCAGGATTAGATGGTCCCCCAACAACAACCTTTGTAGACGAGATGACCAGAAAAGGAATCCTTTTTTGCTATCCGGTTTCCTAATTCACCAGCCTTTTATGTCATGGTGAACAAGGAAATGGCAAACAAGAATTCCCTGTCTGGCCATCTGGTCATGAAATTTTCATGACCAGATGGCCAGATGTCAATCCTTATTCACCAGCTGATTTCCTTATTCACCATTCCTTTTTCATCTGGCAAACAAGGAAATCAACTGGCGAAAAAGGATTCCCGGTCTGGATATCTGGTTGTGAAAATTTCACGACCAGATAGCCAGATCGGGAATCCTTGTTTGCCAGCTGATTTCCTTGTTCACCAATGACTAATAAGGATGGCAAGCATGGAATTTAGCGAGTGGCAAAAAAGGATTTAAATAATTTTAAAAAAATGTATCGGGGGGGCATACGGATGTCGGAAACCACACAGAACAGTTCATCAACTACCAATGAACAAAAATCACATTTTAATGTGTGAAACAGACATCCCTGGGCAGAGTTATGACAGTTAGTTTTGGGCAAAACAAAAAAACAAGATGGCACCTCATGAAAATTGATTTTTTTTCTGGTGACCAAGGATAGTCCCCTGGCGACCAAGGATTGGAACCTCAAGAAAAAAGATCCTTTTTTGTTCCATTCCTCTATCCAGAAGACTGAACTGAGCATGCTCAGAACCCAATATTTGGAAATTAAACTTTGGACTAGATTAATATTTTTTCACCAAGCCAACTCTGACATGCTCTGTGGGGTAAGCACTTTCTACCCTGAAAATTTCAGACCAAAATTCCAAACTGTATGGCCGCAGCGCAATGACGAAAAAAAAAAAAACATGTTAAAATAGGGCAAATTTTCATGTTTTTTCACTATCTGCAGCACAAAATCCGCTGATCGGACCAACACGCAATTTGGCATGTCAGGAGACCAATCCCAGGAGACCATGCATGCAAACATTTGTGGAAATCCATTGAACAGTTGCAAAGTTATTAAAGTGCATAATTTGAGGTTTAACATTAAAGTGCCTGCTCAACCCTAACTATAGGGGTGCTACTGCACCCCTGCAATATATATATTTAAGAAACTTTGAGTGTAGTGCCAGTCTTGAGCCCAGCAGGTGGCTTTGTGACCCCATTCCAGTGAGCTGAGCTCAGTGCTGAGCTTAATGGCATAGCTGGATAGCGTAAGGGTGGGGGGATGGCACTGTTATGCAGCACCCCCCCCAGCCAAGAACTGAAAGCTGCAGGGTTGTTATGAAAAGTACTTCACTGTCAGCATAATCTAAAAGTGTAAGAGAGGCAGCAGTGGCACAGAGAGTGTCTTTGGTGTATAATATGACACCCTCTCCTTTTTGTATTCTTCCTGAAAACAGAGTACCCAGGGAGCTCAACCTCATGCATCAGCAAATTAGGTGTCAGCCTGGTTTTCGAGTCTGCAAGGATGTCAAGCTTATATAGGTCAGCCCAGGATTGCAACTCATGTATCTTAGGGCGTAGGCTGCCTATGTTCATGTGCACCATCCTTAGGCCCTATCCAGTTTTGATCAGAGTGGGAGCAGATAATTAGGTTGGAAGAAGGAGGGACAGGGTTCAGTTGGACATCCCCATAGCGTAATATTAGTAATACTGATAGTAGTTTCACCGCTTTGGACAAATTGCAGCAGACAGAGGCCCGTACATAGAAATTAGCTACTGAGAACATCTTTTAACATGCCCCTTTCTGTGTCAAGCCATACAGAGTTACCAGGGTTGAGTCATACCTCAGAGGTGAAGTGAGGGTACAGTAGTTAGAGGAGCGATGTGTTCTGTGGGGTTCACTGGCCAGTGCTCCATATAGTAGGTAATCTACCCATAGGGTTAGTAGTATATATGTGAGGGCCATAATTCTTGCCCACCCACCAGCAATAGAACAGCCCTCTAGCCTAATACAGAGTCAGCATATATGCTAAGTAATCTGACAGAAGCAAACTGAGTTATTCAAGGTCTTGCCTGCCCTCCTGCAGTAGGGCCACCCCCTTACCTGAGGTTGAGACTGACATCGGGTTAATTACTTATTTAATACTGGGGTGGGAGGGGGGAGGGTAGGTGGGCTGAAAATTCAGAGCTGCTCTCAGAGCAAACAATAAAAACAGTTATACAGAAGTCCACAGGTCCAGACAGCAAGCAGTGGTCGAGCAGGGCTGTCAGCAATCTGGAAATGTCCGTTTTGGGGTGAGGGGGTCCCAGTTAAGGGACAAAGCTACCTCTACCCCTGGACGGCACTGGGCTCCTTTGAGTGTGCAGTCTGAATTGCCCTTCTATTTAACAGCTGAGGAGCCTTTGTTGTGAGTTCAAATTTTGGCGCCAGTCAAGAGCTCCGATGAGATTGATTGCTTGCAGCTCCTAGGGTCCGTTTGGCCATTGGTGAAAAATTCAGAGATGCTCACACAGCGAACAGTAAGAATACCTAAAGTTAATTACTGACAGAGTAAAAAGTTAAATAATAGAGCTGCTTTCAAGTTGTTGTGCTGTGTCTTATCTGAGCATCAGCACAGTGAATTCCACAGGTCCAGGACAGCTGGGGAGCTCCAATGTGCAAACAGTAAGCGGCAGTCGAGCAAGGCTGTTGGCGATCTGGCAAAGTCCATTGTTGGGGTGAGGGGGTCCCAGTGAAGGGATGAAGCTACCTCTACCCTGGTACAGTGTAAATACAAATTTGTTAAGTAAGATTTGAAGTTGGATTGTTTTCCTACTTTGCGTGCACTTTGAAAAAGTGTTTATAGTTTTAAAAAATCTACTCAAAATAGTAATATTTTAAAATTTTCAGTAGGATGGTTTACCTACTTCGCGCGCACTTTGAAAAGATCCTGTAATTTTACAAAATATACATAAATATGAGTATTTTTAAGATTTTCAGTAGGATGGTTTTCCTAATTTGTGTAAACTTTGGAAAATGTTCATACTTTTACAAAATCTACATAAATACGAATATTTTTAAGATTTGCAGTAGGATGGTTTTACTAATTTGTGTGCACTTTAAAAAGTGTTAGGGGATGCTACAGTGATGGGAGAGATGGGCCGGAGGGGGTGAATGAAGGCTTCTGGTAATGCGTACCATTCAATCACTGCACTTCCACTGTCATTTCAGTATAAGGAGGAGAGGAAAGACGGAGGTGGGGATTAGTTGGTGTGTTGGGTGGAGGTTTTTTCTTTTATCCAGTGAAGAGGGAGAGGCTTGATTATAGTGTGCAAGGGTGGGGGGGAGGATGTAGGATTTTGGTGTGGGTGGGTGGCAGGCTCCAAAGGTTCAATTCTGTGTCAATCACTATACTTCTGCTAATATTTTATTATGAGGAGGAGGGAGATGGGGGGCCAGCAGGTGCATTTGTTGCAGTGTTTTGCTGTGATCCAAGGATGGGGGACTTGTTATAGAACATAGAAACATGGATTTTTTTTTGCAGAAAAGGACTGCTTGGCCCACCCAGTCTGCCCAGTTTTTTCCCTACATATTCTGTCCCAACAGACCCCAACTGGTCTCCAGTGACTTCCCCCCTTTTTAATTACTAGTATTACCCAACATCTACGCATACCTGTTTGAACCCCCCGCAGATTTTCCTTACCCTACTATCTCTTGTGGCATACTGTTCTTGGCATTCACTACTCTTTCAGTTAAGTAGTATTTCTTCATATCCCTCTGGAATTTCCTCCCTTCTAGCTTTGTTGCATGCCCTCTCGTTCTGTTGCACTTTTCCATTTGAAACAGGGCCTCCACCTGTACCCTTTTCACTCCTGTGAGGTATTTGTAGGTCTCTATCATGTCGCCTCTCTCCTTCCTCTCCTCCAGGGTGCACATATTGAGATCTCTCAGTCTGTCATCCTATGGTTTCTCATGCAATCCATGTACCATTTTTGTTGCCTTCCCCTGGACTGCCTTTACTCTGTCCATGTCTTTTCTGAGATGCGGTCTTCAGAACTGTACACAGTGTTCCAAGTATGGTCTCACCAATGATCTATACAGTGGTGGAAATATCACCTCCCTTCATCTGCCTGTGATACCTCTCCCTGTACATCCCAGAATTCCACTGGCCCTTTCCACTGCCTTGTCACACTGCCCTGCAACTTTGAGGTCATCAGCTATTATAACCCCTAGGTCACTTTCCTTCTTCGTAACTGACATTACCACCCATCCACCCAACATTTTATACTGACTCCTGGTTTCTGTCTCCCCAGGTGCATGATTTTAAACTTTCTGGCATAGAACCCTAGCTGACATAACTTTGACTACTCCTCGAGTTTTCTAAGGTCCTTTCTCATTTTTTCCATCCCTCCTGAGTATCCACCCTGTTGCAGATTGTGGTGACAACTATAAAGGAGCATACCTTCCCTTCAAGCTCATCTGCAATGTCACTTATGAAGATGTTGAACATGACTGACTCCAGTGCTAAACCCTGTGGCACCCTACTCATCACTCTCCCCTCATTAGAGTGAGTACCATTCACCACCACCCTCTGCTGCCTATCCATTAACCAGTTTTTTTACCCAGTTTACAACTTTGGCTCCTACCCATAGACTATCAAATTTCTTTATCAGTCTCTAACATTGTACAGTGTTTAAGGCTTTATTGAGGTCCAAATAGGCCACATCCACTACCCTTCCCTGGTTGCCCAGTCAAGGAAATCTGTCTGATTTATCTGACATGACCTGTCCCATGTGAATCCATGCTGTCTTTAGTCTTGGAACCCCCTGGATTTAAAATATTTCACTAGCCTTTCTTTTAACAGAGTTTTCATTGCTTTCCTCACCACTGATGTGAAGCTGGCCAGTCCATAGTTAAAAGTAAAATGTAGCCAGCAGCTGCTCACTGTTCGGACTTTAATTCAAGTAAAGACACTGCTTATTGTAGCAAAAGAAAAATGAGCACACCTAGATGTTTCATCAGATTGTGCTTCTGCTTTTTTACATGCTTCACTCTGTGCTTCTTACATTGCTCAAACAGCAGCCATAGCTTACAAGGTGAACAGAAGCTTGTATCTTGTTGTTCCCCCTCCTCTCACTAGACTACACTACGTCATGCCGCTCATATTAAAGCAGAAACACAGTTTGGTGAAATATCTTCAGGTATGCTCATTTTCCTTTTGCTACAACAAGCAATGTCTGTACTTTAATTAAAGTCTAAACAGTAAGCAGGTGCCGGCTACCTTTTACTTTTAATTACTGTTTCTATTAGCGTGGCACTGCATATCCCAGGTGCAGCTCCAAGAGCCTCTTCCCAGTCTGTAGTTGCTATCAATCAAGCTTTTTTTTTCTTCCCTGCTGCCTCTTTTATGGAGCAGAACTACATTAGCTCTCCTCCAGTCCCCTGGAACCTCTCTTGTTTCCTGTGATAAGTTAAGTAAAGCTGCTAGAGGGGCAGCAAGCTCCTCCCTGAGTTCCCGTAGCATCCTTGGATGTATCTCATCCTGTCTCATGGCCTTGTCCACTTTCAAGTTTGCAAGTCCGTTCAATATTTTTTTCTTTGTAAATGGACTTGTGTTACCTCCCCCCTTATGTTGGTCTGTTCCCCTTCCCTCTACACTATGAAGAATGAACAGAAGTATCTGTTTAAGATGTCAGCTTTTTCCTGATCATCCTCAATGTAGTTTCCGTTTACCAATTTCCTTCTCCTCACTATCCCTTCCGTTACCGTCCTCTTCTTGTCTATGTACCTGAAGATGGTCTTATCCCCGTCTGTAACTCCTTTGGCTATCTGTTCCTCTGTTTGTGCATTTGATTGTCTCACTGCCCTCTCTACCTCCCTCTGTTTTTTCTGGTACTTCTGCTTATCCTCTTCCCTCAGTGTTTCTTTGTACCTACTAAATGCCATATTGTTTTGCTACACTTTTCATGACCTACTGTACCTCTCTAGAGTACCATAGTGGCATTTTTTCCTCCCATGTTTACTCACTTTTTTCACACATAAGTTGGTTGCATTAAGTGTACTTATATTGTTGTTATGTTATAGATTGTGGAAAGATGGGGGAACATTGGATTTTGCAGGGGGGGGGCAGGCATCAACTATTTATTGTAAAGAGGGTGAGATTTCTGATTTTAGAACATCATACCCTCCATTATTTATTAGTCAGGGATCCAGGGTTCCTGAATGGGGTTGGAACCAACATCTCTTGCTATACTTTTCAGGCCACCATTTTTGGAAGGAAGAGACTCCCTGATATTATAATCAAGAGGCCTGCTCTGTCACAACTCTTGTACAAATTGCAAAATTCATTATAAGTACGACGTAAACAAAAAACATGAGGAAAAGTGGAAATTTTACCAAACATGACCTAGAACCTTCAGTATCGCTCAGATCGGTCTACAGTTTGTACCAGTTGTCCACATTGAGACTGTTCACATAAAACAAGTCTCATAGTCATCACGTCTTTACAGCATGGGCCAGTATATGCAATTATTGTAGGAAAATATTATATTTCCAAAATTGTTGATTTTTTGGGCTAAAGTTTTGAATAGACTTCATGTTGTTTCCTCTGACAAAGTAATCATTGCATTTATATTAGAGTATGCCATATTTCTATCTTCTACAATGTTTCTGCTTTCATTTAAAAGAAACCTGACTCAAATATCATGATTTATAACTGAGATATTCCATTTTGCATACCCATACCCCAAATGGACCCGGTCAAAATTTGTAGACATACAGGCAAATGAAGCATTTATTTATGCACAAAAAACTTTTTATTTTGTTTCATTGATGTAAGGAAAGGGTCAAAACAAGGGTTCAGCACACTAAATAGTGTTAAAATTACAAGTTCAATACAAAGAGTGTAGTTTAGAATTAAGGATATAATTATGATTAAGATTTTGTTAAATATATATATATATATATATATTTAAAGCTTATTAGTCAATGATCTAAGGCTGTAGAATTTCCTGTTTAGTATTACATTAATAATGGCTACTTATTCAGTTACATGAGATCATCACTATACTAATCATGAAGTACATGACTTTTACCATTCTTAAACAGATGTGCCCTTCAATGTCACTTAATCACTGTCACTGTCTTCCAAAGTCAGACTCATTTGAACTCAACTACATTTCATGGGGTAAGCATTACACATACATGCAGTAACACATTTGACATTTGCCCTAGCACAAATGCAGCCTCATTGACATTTGTTTCTTTTGCATTTGCAGTACTTGGTTTGCACAGCCACTTTTGGCTTTGGTTCCTTTGTCATCATATGTGGGACTAGCCTGCCTTCTTAACGAGTTCACCCAAATAGTGTAGGGTCAGGAAATATGGTATTTGACTCATGAGCCCTTTTACTGACTGCTATCTGATGCAGAGCATGCAGTATGTGAAGTCTAAAGGTATCCTCTGTTGGTGGAAGAGTCCATAGGTCGCCCTTTGTTGTCACATACAGGTGAGCTAGGCATGCATCCAGGCCACCACTGAATTTGTCTCTGTAATATAATTTCATGAAGAACTCACACGCTGCTGAAATTACCTCATCAGTGACATCTAGACTTAGTCCACGTTTGCCATAATCTGCTAATGCATGAAGGTTGGCTGCATTTTCAAGGGCAACTTTTAGAGCATGCTTCTTCCCTCTTCTGAAGGGATAGCTGACAGTGTCACAGCCACTTAAGATGTAAGCACTAAGAACAATGATGTGAGTTGTGATGTGTCTGTATTGCACATAGTGCTAAGAGAAGCTGCTACTGAATGGCATGTCGGGTACACGCCCATCTTCTGAACCCATAGCTCTTCTAGACCAGCCATCTGAGTGCTATAGTAGATGCACATTACGATCACATCAGTGTCTGTGGCTGCTACTAATACTCTCTGATATCCAGGTATATTTACACAATATGCAATATGGGAGATTATTCTTGTATCTGCTTCTTCATGTTTTGTACATGACAATTCAGGAATTATGACCATGTCATCTTTTGAGAGTAGAACAGAATGACCTGGGTCCTTCAACAATCCACCAAGAATCAATCTACATCCCTCTGGTAACTGAGTGTTGTGCTTTACCAAGCACCTCCCAAGAAATCAAGGAGACTGGCCTTGTTTTGGTAGTTGGCAATGACGTCTTTGCAATAGGGGATGGATAGAGATTCCCGAGGTTCATATGCTCTGCTTTTTGCACAATGAAGCTTTTCCTTTTTTTCTCGCTGCTCACTTTTCAAGCTTACTGATGGATTAACATCATACCTATTTCCTACAGTGTTGATGCAGTTGTAGCTGTCTGGCTTTATTTGAAGTAATGTATCTATATACTTCTCCTGCAAGTCACCAAATGTATGACTATCAAGGCTTTTGTTTTGTTGAACAAATGCCATTGCATCAACAACTAGTACAGTAGATTCATCTGAAGATGGCAAGTTATCTTCTTCTGGCCAGAGTTCACCAAGGTAACATTTTAGGGCAGCTAGGTAATCAGCTTTGTTGCCTTTGCACGTTGCATAGTCTTGGGGAAGGTTGGCATTTGATTCAAAAAGAGCTGAGGGATATTTTGTCCATTTGTGACTGAAGGCTTCTACCTTTTTGTCATCATCCAGATCTCTGATCAAGTACTAGTTCCTGACCACATTGCTCTCCTCTTCATGACCTCTTTCACTTTCTGAATGTATGAGGGTTTTTTCGCTTTACTCACGAATGTCTGAAGCTTTACAATTTTAACTTTTTCACTACCACTCTGTTATGTTAAGGCTGCAATGCCCTTTTCCTTGGCATCAGTACAGTCATTTGACATGACTTTTTGACCAGTAGAAATGTTCAGAAGATCACTGGTATCACAGGTGGATGGATTGATCATTCTGCCAGTAACCACATTCACCATTGTTTTAATTGCTGTACTGCCCTTCTGTGCTGTATATTCAAGAGTCTCCATGGTATTTGTGATAATCAGTGCTGTGAAGGTGAGCCATCACCTTCATTTGTTCAGAGATTGCTGTCAGTCATTTGTTCAGAGATTTCTGTCAGTGCTGGTAATGAACGCAGGTAGTTCTCTATAGTGGCAGCCTGCCAAGCTATGCCATGGAAAACCTGGGTCTTGGCATCTTTGTTATATGTCTGCTTGAGGGCCATATAGAAACATAGAAGTTAAAGGCAGATAAGGACCGCAAGGCCCATCCAGTCTGCCCATTTCCTTTTCTACCTTATGAATGTGCCATCAGCCTTTGCTCTGTCAATAGCCTATCTATTCATACTCATCTGTATTGCTCCCTTATGCCTATCCCATGTCTGTTTGAAGCCCTGCACTGTATTCAAATCCACCACTTTCTGAGGTAGGCCGTTCCATGCATCCACCACCCTTTCTGTGAAAAAGAACTTCCTCACATTATCCCTTAATCAGCCTCCCTCTAATCTCATGCAGTGTCCTCTTCTCCTGCTATTTTTCTTTTTTTTTTTGTATTATCTATTTATCTCCCCTGTGACCCCCACCTACCTCTCCTTTGGGTCAGTTGCCACAAGGACGCTCACCTCTCTCATACGCCGCCAATCCTGACCCCACATCGCAGCCACCTCAGGGTATCCCGATGTAACCCTGCATCGGGTGGGTCCTCCTCTTCCAAGGAGAAATAGCCTAACAGCCTAGGCATTGGCCCTGGGTGCTGCTGTGGCCAGGTCAGCTGTTACGGAGCTCAAGGAGGCACTGGTCCAGGTGCCCGTCATCTGGTAAGAGGAGACACCATTTTCTTGTTTCTCCTCAATTCCCCTACGTGCGCCACATCTGAGCTTCTCCTGGTCTCCACAGGGGCTGCTACAGAGCAACGCCATTCCCCAACCCACCCCAGGAGAGGAGAGCAGTCCTCCAGATGCTCAATCCTACTCCTTCCCCTGCCAACCCTCCAGCGCCCGAGTCCATTCCCGAACCTAGGTCACTGGTGTGGTGTGAGGTAAGGCACCAGCGCCTCAATCCTCTGCGCCACCGGGCCGGCATCCTGCTATTTTTCCTATATTGAAACATGTTACTCTTTCACCTTGTTAATGCCCTTAAGGTGTTTGAATGTTTCGATCATATCACCTCTCTCCCTCCTTTGCGCTAGTGTATGCATATCGAGCTCCATTAATCTGTCTTCATATGTTTTCTGATGCAGTCCCTGCACCATTTTGGTTGCTCTTCTCTGGACTGCCTCATTTTGGTTAATGTCCTTGTGAAGGTGTGGCCTCCAGTACTGCACGCAGTTCTCTAGATGGGGCCTAACCAGTGTCTTGTAAAGAGGGATTATTACCTCCCTCTGACGACTTTTGATACCTCTACTAATACACCCCAACATCCCCCTAGCCTTACCTACTGCTTTAGTGGTCTGCTTGGATGATTTCAGGTCATCTGTGATGATGATGCCCAAGTCTCTTTCTTCCCTTGTGACTGCCAGCAACTCTCCTCCCAGCCTATAGGTGGCTTCAGGGTTTCTCTTCCCTATGTGCATGATCTTGCACTTATTTGTGTTAAACCCCGGTTGCCACTCTTCTGACCATTTTGCCAGTTTGTCCAGATCTCTTCTCATTCTGCCCACCCCATCTGGATCATCTACCCTGTTGCAGATCTTGGTATCATCTGCAAACAGACAAACCCTACCCACCAGTCAATCTGCAATATCACTGATGTAGATATTGAAGAGGACTGACCCCAGGACTGATCCATGAGGTACCCCACTTGTGACTTGCATCTCTTCTGACTACATACCATTTGCCACCACTCTCTGTTTTCTGCCTGTCAACCAGTTTGCCACTCAGTTGACCAACTTATGACCTACCCCGAACCTACCCAGCTTATTAATCAGTCTTCTATGTAGAACAGTATTGAAACCTTTGCTGAAGTCTAGGTAGGTGACCCCTTGGTCCACCGCTCTGGTTACCCAGTCAAAGAACTCTATGAGATTAGTTTGACAGGACCCTCCTGTTGTAAACCCATGCTGTCTTGGATCCTGTGCTCCTATGGATTCCAGGTGTTGCACTATCCTTTCCTTAAGGAGTGCCTCCATAATCTTGCCCACTACTGAGGTAAGACTGACTAGTCTATAGTTCCCTGCCTCCTCCCTGCTACCACTCTTGTAGAGCGGGATCACATGAGCCCTTCTCCAGTCTTCTGGGACCTCTCCTGTGCTCAGAGACTCACTAAACAGTTCTGATAATGTCTCTGCTAGTTCCACCCTTAGCTCCTTTAGTACCCTGGGATGTATGCCATCAGGTCCCATTGCCTTGTCCACCCTGAGCTTATCGAGCTCTTGTAGGACCCTTTCTTTTGTGATGAGACTAGTGCTCACCTCCCTCCCCCCCTGTGTCCATGGTGCTGAGCTGTGGACCCTGCTCTCCCTTCTCTGCAGTAAATATTGAGCAGAAGTATCTATTTAGAATAGATGCTTTTACATGGTCCTCCTCCTCACATGCCCCTTATCCCCCTTTGATCTTAGCAATACCCTCTCTGGACTTTCTCCTTTCACTAATGTATCTATCCATAACATCTATAAAATAAGTCTTGTCACCTTATTTTACTATGTGTGCTAGTGTTTCCTTGGCTTTGGGCCTTTGCCTGCCTTACTGCCTTCCCTGCTTCCCTTAGGGAAGTTTGGTATGCCTCCCTATCATCATCCCACTGCGTTCCCTTATATTTCCTGAAGGCCAGCCATTTGGCTCTGATCTTTTCTGCTACCGTTTTTGAGAACCAAAGTGGTTTCCTTCTTCTTTTGCACTTCCTTTTCTGTCTAACACAATGGGATGTTGCTTCAAGTATTGCATCCTTAATGCTTGCCCACTTTGCCTGTACCCCCTAATCTGTATTTCTTTTTGCCAGGGCTAGCTTAACTTTGTTGGCCATCTTATCAAAGGCAGCTCCTCTGAAGTCCCATATTTTTGCCTTGGAATGGGATGATTTAGTTCTAGTGGCCAAATTGAGCCATACCATGTGATGGTCACTGGCTCCCAGGTGACCCTCTACCTGGAGATCTGTGATCCTTTCCCCCTATTAGTCAGTACTAGATCTAGGATAGCCCTGTCTCTTGTGGGTTGTTGTACCAGTTGTTTGAGTCCCTCCCCCTGCAGGGTATCCACTTTGTGTCTAGTTCTGGCAGATGTTCCTGCTGGTATTGACCAATCTGTATCCGGCATGTTGAAGTCTCCCATTATCAGAACCTCCCCTTTAGCTGTCCTGTTTTGTATATCTTCTAACAGTAATGTGTCTATGTCCTCCCCCCTGGTCTGAAGGCCTGTAGACAACCCCAGTTCGTATGGCTGTCCCATTTCTTGTTTCCAGGGTGATCCACAATTCTTCTGGCTCCTTATGTGTATTCTGAATTTCTGTAGCTTTAATATTTTCATTGACATAAAGGGCCACTCCACCACTCCCGCTTCCTTTTTGCACCTTGGTGTCTTCTGAACAGTACTAAGCCAGATACTGAAGTCTCCCAAGTGTGGTTACTGGTAAACCATGTCTCGCTAATGGCTACTATGTCCAGTTTAGCCTCTGTCATTATTGCCTGCAGGTCTGGGATCTTGTTTCTCAGACTGCGAGCATTTGTGTATATGATTTTCCACTGGACATATTTTGGTGTGTTAGTTGTTGGGCGAGGTCTGGCATTTCCCCTGTGTGTTGTGTGGGGAGACGGACCTTCTTCCTTACCTGATGATGCAAATGAACTACAAACATGCTGAACTCCTGTTTGACCACTAGCTGAAGGGGAGGGGTGTTCTTCCCATTTGATGTATCGGGTGCTGCACCCCTCTCCCCATTTGCTAGTTTAAATATTCTACAAAGACGTTGAACTTCTGCCCCAATGCACTGACTCTCTCTTAGTCAGATGCAGTCCATCAAATTTAAAGAACTTTCACTCCCAAAACTGTTGCCAGTCCACACACCTCTGAACTTACCAACTGTTCAGTGCATGGTGAATTTGCCAAATCTGAATGCTTCATTGTTGTCTGGTGCTGTGGTTGGCAGGTCTTACATAGAGTACAGGTAATGAGGAATGCAGGAAACATCTGTGATGACCAGCAGCCACAAGATATGGAAGCATTTTCTCAACTTCAGCCAGGTGCTGCTCCCAGTGTCCAGCTCTCTCAGCATAGATATAGTGATTCAGAATCTGAATTATGCCTGTGTACATAAGCCAGATGCTTGTTGTTGGGGATTTGCACTTTGCCTCATGGAACTCTTTCATTAACATGTCTACTTTATCCAGTAGCCTAGTTGTTTCAACATATGAATCATTTGCATTTTGTGCATCCTTGGCATCCATAGCATCTCTGTCTTTCAATACTTTCTGAGAGCAATGCCATGCACTCCATGTCTTTGTGATATTCCCCTATGAGCCAACTTTCAAATGTGTTCCAGTGTAGCTCATACAAGGAAGCATGAACTAGTCTATGGGCTCTCAGCATAGCATAGTAGTCTTTGCCTGACTTGATTTTGTAGGCATTTCCACAGAGGCAAACATCAGCTTCAACAAGGAGATCCTTTATTCCAGTTTCTTTCATTAAATACCCAATTTCCCCCATGAAATTCAGTGCATGTGGAAGCCACCCATTTGATGGATGACTTTGCCATACTTCTCCAGCTTCTTTTTCTGAAGGCCAAGAACAATCTCATAGACTGCTTTGTCACAGGTAATTATGCAGAATTCCTGGCTAATATTTTGAGTGACCTTCATACAATACTGAACTGATGCTTCGACAACATCAGGGTTTTCAGGAGGTTCTGGAAAGAAAGGGCCATACCCAATCACAGTCACCTGTACTTCCTGTTGTGTAAGTAATTCATAAAAGGAAGACCATGTAACAGGTTTTGATTGTTCTAGGGCATCTAAATAAAATGTGGGATCCATATTCACTAAATGCCAAAGCCATTCTATGGGATGAAGTGGTTCTCTGGTCTGCTGTGGTGCTGTTGCCATGCCAGCAAGTGAATGACTCTTCAGGTGGTCTTTGAGGGTGAGATTGCTTTTCCCTGCTTGAAATTGTTGAAGATATGAGTGAGAAGACTCACGTTTTTTAACTAGGCGCACCCTAACAGCCATTGATTGTTGAGCCTCACCTTCATCAGCCTACTGATATATCGCATGGGATGTTCCATGCACAGTTTTACCATCCGTTGTACTCTCATGGAAGTCTAGGTTGCCAGTTGCACACTTTGTGAATCGACCTGACTTCAGATTCATGGGTATGAAAACCCCATCTTGAGCTTCCTGCTCATCAGCAGTTGCTGCCATGGTAGCAATATAATGTTGGGCATCTTGGTAGCTAATCCTATTTCCAAATCTATTTAGCATGGCTATGGTCTCCTTACTCTTGGTGACCTTTAGTATGTGTAGGGCAGTACCAACATGGTTTGGTGTTGGAACACCAGCAATGGCTGTACATATGTCTTGTCCAAGATTCAGTCTCTACTCATGTTGTTTTAGGTTTAGCTGAACTTTCCCATCATTGCCTACTTCTGGAGTAGCATCAGTAAGTATCCAAGCCACGTCATTGTACAGAGCAGTACCCACATGTTTTGAAACTGCTTCATAAGACACATCCAGGATTGTTTCACAGATGTCTTGGTCTTTTAATGTTCCCTCCTTAGCTGATGTAATCCTTTGATGACGTTCTCTGCCAAACTCTTTCAGTTCAGACATTAATTTTGCTGCATTGTAGCTGAACATATTTGCATTCAAGTCTGAGTATCATCGGGTTCATCTTAACTTTCTTCTGTATATTCTGATTCTTCCATAGTTAGCTTTAACTTGGCGACTTCAGAAAGCAACTGTCCAACATTCAACTTTGCTGAACATGAGAGACTTGATGTACCTTTCTGAGGAACTATGGTTATCCTACAGCCACTGGGATTAGTGTAGCATGTCACTAGGCATCTTTTCAGACTTGCTGACCTGTAGGATGCTGCATCATCTACACCATGATCTTCTAACCACTGGTGATATCTGTCACGAAATTTAACAATATAGAAGACACTTCCATTGTCAAACATTGGCCTATCAATTTGAGAAACTAGCCAACAGAACCCTACGCCATAGATGTTATCGCCTTCCATGACTGTTCTTCTATTTATATAGTTATTAAGACATGATCTAAGGTATCGAAAACCATGTGTTGTCAGATCTAGGCATTCATCCCCAAACCCTTGCAACTTTTAACATGGTATTGTCATTGAATTCTTTGGCTTTTTGCCACTTGAATTTTAAACAATCAACAGTTGCAGTCATCAACAGTTTCCTGTTCCCCCTCTTATCCCACTCTTTTTCACACACAAAACATTTACTCTTGTAATGAAATAGACTGTTTATTGCAGATCCCATGACCACGTGAGATGGACCTGATTGCTCACTGTCCTGTTCTGAAACTCTGTGGCATTTTTGTTCAACAGTTTTTCTTATTGGTGTATGCATTATGACAATTTGCATGCATTACTGGGGTCTTTGCTAGGAATTCATCTTTACATAATATATCCTTTTCCAGTCAGAAAGCAACATCATCACGGTTCTGAATCACATATAAGAAGGCGGGATATCCAAGTTCTGTTAAGTCTTTGTAAAGAGCTGTGTTTTTCATCTTGCTGACAAATGAGGCAGAGATAGTCATTTATGCTTGGTCGCCACCTTTTAGTGTTGACTTGGAATGCTGGCTGCATGATTGATCAGTCATAAATCTGAAATACAAAAACATGCTTTATAAATAATTGAAAAAAGTATCAGATTGATTACATTAAGAGCATTCCCTAAATAGGCAGGTTACTAATATCATAACACCCCTATACAAAATACAAAAATACACATTATAAATACTTGGCACAAAACATCAACTTGATTACTTTAAGAGCATCCCTAAATAGGCAGATTACTAATATCAAAAAACTCCTTTATAGTATTTCAAACCATGCCAAAATCAAACTAGAAATGCATATATTGCCAAAACTGGTAAATGCTGGGTGGGATGGTGACCGCATCTATTTGGGGGGTATGGGTACATAAAATGGAATATCTCAGACATAAATCATGATATTTGAGTCTGCTTTCTTTTAAATGAAAGCAGAAACATTGTGCAAGATAGAAATATGGTATAATGTCCTATAAATGCAATGATTACTTTGTCAGAGGAAAGGCCATGAAGTCTATTCAAAAATGTAGCCACAAAATCAGCAATTTTGGAAATATATTCCTACAATAATTGCATATGCTAGTCCATACTGTAACAAGATGATGACAATGAGACTTGTTTTATGTGAATAGCCTCAATGTGCAGAACTGGTATAAATGTTTGACCGATCTGAGCAAAATTGAAGATTCTCGATCATATTTGGTAAAATTTCTGCTTTTCCAGATTTTTCTCGTATTTTTCATTCACGTCATACTTATTTCAGTGTATTTCACAACTTGAGCAAGAGTTATGACAGAGCAGGCCTCTTGATTATGGTACTAGGGGATCGCGTCCTTCCAAAAATGGTGGCCTGCAAAGTATAGCAAGAGGTGTCAGGTTCAACCAGATTTTGAGGGCTTTTGTAGCTCTGGATCCCTTACTATATTATAATTTATTGAAAAATGGTAACTGGGAAAGGCACACAGAGCAACATTACATTTCCAGTTGTGCTCCAGGGAAGGGAAATTGGGAGACAAACTATATAAAGTGTGCTTCTTTAAAAATACTAGCCTTAAAAGAGAAATGAATAAAATATTGCAACTGTCATGTGTCTGCGTGTTTACGTTGGAGTCCAAAACACATTCATAGCATAGTAGTACTTCATAACATGGAATTTTTATTTTTAATGTAGATTTTTGTCCCCTTTTGTGATCATTGCGATCTGATGCTGACACCTTCATAGCCATCCTTTGTGTGGCACGAGATAGCAATGGCATTGCTACCTCTGTGACAGTCTGTCAATTTGACAGTCTCCTCATTTGCATGCATGCATTTCACTGCATTGATTGAGCCGCATGCTGAAGTCATAGTATTGGATCCAGTAAAAGCAAGTTTTTAGTATGCACAGATTATTAAATGTTCTGTTAGATGTACTTTTAGTACTCTGTGCATTTAGTTCATTGTATGGGACTGAAACGTGGATAAGTAGTAGAGGGTTTTGATTTTCTTGACACACAGATGTAACCAAGAACAGTTCTGCATAATAGTTCACAGAATTTCATTTGACTTTGATGATAAAGCAGCCAGTGTATTTTGATACATGAGTGCTACATGTTAACATATTGTATTAAATTAAATATAGGTTTCTATGTTTTTTTATTTACTTCTGCTGTTATTAAAAAATGGAGTAGACAGAGCTCATAGTGTTGACACAGCTTCAGCATGTCTCCACGATACCAATCTGTCAAAGGCGAACAACACGTTACATGCACAGTTTTTTGATATGGACTGGGTTCAGCCTGTGTATTAGACCTGAGATCTTATCCATTATTTATGTACCTCATTTGTTTACTGTTCTTGGAAGTTAACATATTATGCTGCTAATTATTAACTGATGACACATGCATGGATAGATACTGGTCTGCAATTCATATCTGTATTACAAGAGGCATACCTATACTTACTTCTGTTTCAGTGGCTAAGAAATGAGTCAGTCAGATTCAGATTATGTTATGAAATAGTATATGTTTTATGAAAGATTAAGAAAGGGGGTTAGATGTACTGTTTAGTATGCATACAAATTCAATATGTCTTTTCATAACTGTCTGCTGAACATCAGCTTTTTCTGTAATGCTGACAGTTCATTTTTCTTATGCTTTTTTAATGTTAATTACCTTCCTTCTTGCAGTAATACAACCCTTCTAGATTAACATTAGTATTTTTCATCTGCCAGATAGTTAAATGAAGCATATTATGAATTGTAAGTATTGTTGAGTAAATTATTTGCAGTCAGGAGTGTTTTTTTTTTCTTTTTACTTTGTCAAAATCAGCAGAAGGCAGTTGAAAAAGTAGATATTGTTAATAATTTTTCTTGCACACATCAGTGTAGTATATGGAAATAATGTAAAATATTTGACCACCCTATTTTATTTTTCTCTCCCCATCATCCACATAGTGACATACACATCCATGATCACTGATGGTTTTAGAAACATTAACCATTATTTTTGCAATTTATAATTTATGAATTTGATAACGACTGTATCTGCTGTACTGGTTTTAAGTATGGTCTAGTCTAAATATAAAGCTATCAGCAGTCGGCTTTGTGTTATCAGTCACAGTATTCTAAACTTGAGTTAGTAGCTGTCAGATCCACATACAGTAATGTGTAAGTTATACAATTTGATTTTTTTTATTTTTTTGTCCGGTAATGAAAACATGTTTAATTGAAATATGTGAGAGATTGAAGTTGGGTATAAATCTCACATCAGTAGGTGAAAGTGATCAGCTGTTCAATGACAGGCTGATGAGATTCTACAGAGAAAATTCTACCAATCACAAACACAATCTTTCATCCTGTTGACAGCTGCAATCTACTTAGTACTCAGATAACACAGCAGACACACAGCTGACAGAAACAGCATATGTATTGGTTGATGTACAAATCCAGTACATTTAAACCTGATATGAGTTTCTCTCAGATGAAGCTGTCACACTTATCTTACCGATCGCCCGTGTCAATTTCAGATGGGAGGGCAAAAGGGGTAGTGATGTAGCTTGCCACACGACCTCTGATGGAGCTCCTCACAGCAAGCGGCAGACGGCAGCTGATCATAGTGTTGTATACTGGCTTGAAACACTATGAAAAAATATTCTAAATCATTGTATAAGGAAAAAACACATGCTTTAATCACAGAGTGTCTCAGGCTCACTATTGTAATGAGAAAAACGGCATTTATTTTATTTATTTAATTATTCATGTCTTTGGTAACTGGGTAGATGCGCTGATCCAAAAGACTATTTTCAGGCATGACCTAAGCCACAAAGTGGCAACAACACAGAAAACAACAGTACATATAGGGCATAGTAATACACACCCCGAACATGAGGTGGTGTGGAAAATAAGAAATGTACAGTAGATAAGCTGTATTATACAATAGCAGTAGAGTTAGGCTAGTAGGGACAAATGTGACAAAAACACATAGTGCAAAACATTTAAAGACACAAACACATGTATCATTTCACCTTTACCTGTAAGTCCATAGACTTTAAGTGTACTAAATGGCCTAAGATTGTTTCAGTCTCTGCATTCTCAACTGAATGGGAACTGTTCCTACACCAGACTGAGAATGTTTCACATTTTGAGTTATAAGATTTTCTTGTGGATGGCTTTCTGTTCAACTTACTGTAAGGACATCTGTAACCAGGGTAAAGAGGTTCAGCTCAGAAAACTTTATCCCCTTCAGGAGAAGGGATTTCAAGCTTGGATGGTTCACCTGGCCTTTTGAGATAATCAGAAGGTTGCCACAGAGGCAGAGTGAGAGTCTTTTTGGCCATCTGAAGTAACAGGGAGTAATGGCTGGCTGGGCCAGTCTGTTGCTGTCAGGATCGTGGTTACCTGTTCCACTGTCATTTTCAGAACCACTTTTTGTATCAAAGGAAAGGACGGGAAAGCATGAAGGAATCTATTCTCCCCCAACCCCGTACATGCTAAGAGTATCTTCTGGGATGGTTCCCAGACATAGGCTTGACCAGTGCTGAGAAGGGACTTAGGGACAGAAGAAAAAATGACTCACCCTAGAAAGTTTCTACATGGTTAACACCCAAAGTTAAGAAGTTAATCAATAAAAAGAGGAAAGCATTCGAAAGAGCTAGGAAAAGTGGACACTGAAAACACTGGGAAGTGAACAAAAAAATATTAAAAGCCACAAAAAAAGCAATAAACAGCTCAAGGAGGGCATACGAGTTGAAACTGGCGAGCAGCGTCAAAGACAACTATAAGTCATTTTATAATATTAGCAACAAAAAGGGGGGGGGAAGGAAACCTATTGGCTCAATCAGAGATCAGGATGGGAACTTAATTAGTGACAATACAAATATGGCAGACGACAATAATTACTTTATATCAGTTTTCAATACAAAAACGCAGGGGTGAACATGAACACTCACCGGAGAATAGGCTTGTATTGGAAGTTAATGACATCAAGGGTAGATTACTAAACCTTAACCCAAGTAAATCTCAGGGCCCAGATGGAATGCGCCCTAGGGTGGTCAGGGAATTGGCAGAGGTGCTGGTCGACCCATTAATATCCCTTTTCCAGGCATCACTAGGGGGAAAGGTGGTGGATGTCTGGTGGAAGGCTAATGTGGTGCCAATTTACAAAGAAAAGGATTGAGGCAAGATGTAGGGAATTATAGGCCGGTAAGCCTGGCTATGGTCCTGGGCAAGATCTTGGAAGGGGTAATCAAGGATTATATAGTGGACTTTAAGGACCAAACAGGCGATATAGATTCATACACAACATGGTTTTAAAAAGGGTCGCTCATGCCAAACGAATCTTATGGAATTCTATGGCCATGTAAGTAGAGTACTGGATGGGGAAATTCGGTGGATGTTATTTTCCTGGATTTCTCCAAGGCCTTCGACAAGGTCCCACATGGGGAATTGGTGGAGGCATTCATTGAGCACAATATCCAGGGTACTGTCACTCAATTGGTAGCCTCATGGCTGAAGAATAGAGTGCAAAGGGTGTGTATCAAAGGGTCATACTCAGGATGGGCTGAGGTGGGAAGTGGTGTCCCACAGGGATCTGTGTTGGGGCCGTGTCTCTTCAACATCTGCATACACTCAGCGACAAGTAGGGTTGCAGTATGGGAATTGAAATTTGTAGATGATACTAGGATTGGCACCATAGTAAATAATATCACCCAGATAAATAGGCTACAGATGGCATTAACAAAATTGGAAGAATCGGCGCTGGATTCAACACTTGCCTTTAATACAGATAAGTGTACAGTAATGCACTTTGGGAGAAAAAATAGTACCAAACTACACTTTAAATGGTAAAATACTAAGAAAGGTCATTGATGAAAGGGACCTGGATATAAAGATCTCTAATGACGTACAATTCAGACATCACTGTAGCCAAGTGGTTCAGACTGCCAGTGGCATACTTTGTAGTAGTACTAGACACATAAGGAAGGACTTGTCCAGTACAGCCGTACCTCAAAAATAAAATGTTAAAAATTATTTGTATCTTTGAGGAGAGGACAAAAAAGCAATATAGATGACGCTTAATATATTTAGGAGGTATTGGTTTCTGATTGTCCCACTGACCCTTAAATAATTAATCAATATCACTGTTTTTTCTTCTTTTTATGGGATTTATTCACATATACTGAAGTGACTTCCAGTCCATAAAAATTTCAACATTTCGGGTAAACCCTTCTTCAGGAAGGATTGTTTTTTCTATAAAGACATATATAAACATCACAAAACGTATATATATATTAATTTCTGTTATTAAAAATGTGATTCTGGTGTAGAAACTCATAGAAAAATATAATTTAACCTTACTTGTATTTTTCTAATAATGCTGTTTTCTGATACAATGTGTGTTTAAACATTCATTGTTTGACTCCCACCAGAGGACACTAAACAAATAGTAAAAAACAAAAACCTTTTTTTACAAACAACTTTTAAATCTTTCATTTGAAATTAAAATATCCTCTATTTCTAGTAATTTAAGATAATATCAAGTATCTGACCTTAATTTATTATTTCTCAATAAGTTTATTCTAGCACTTTTTACGCTAGTAAGGTTCATGCTACTGACGACTTAAAGCTGTGTGTACAATTCTCTAAAATAAAAATAACATCATAAATTAATGAAATATAAACAAATTCACATAAACAGATTCACATTTTGCTTCAAACATTTCGAAACTGCTTTTCCAAAGACTTCTTATCTCGCTTACTAAAACGCTAATTACACTAAATATAAAGTATAATGAACCTAAGCCTTATTAGACTCAAAATACATTGTAACCCCATTTCCAAACTCATCACAAAGCACCCATGGTATTTAACTCTTACATTCTTTTAAACTAAGCTAAGGATAATGAATGCCAAAGCATTGTAAAAAATTAGCCGCTAACTTCTAAATACGTTATGTTACTGTTTCTAAGACTAGCGCTACAGCACTCATAACCTTTAATTCCTGAATAAAGAAATAGTTAATTTCCAAACTTTTAAATACATTGTGTCCACTCTAAACTGTTTAGCATGTTTCTAGCCTTTTTAAGTGTCTAAGTATTACATTCTTTTGCATTTAACTAAAATTCTGAATGTAGAAGCATTGTAGGAAGTTAACCACTAACCTCTAAATGTATTTTGTAGCCATTTCTTAGCCAGAGCTGAAGCACTCGTAGCATGAGTCGCTGAAAGCACTCATGACCTTTAATTCCTAAATAAAGAAATAGTTAATTTTAAACTTTTAAATACAATTGTGTCACACTCTAAACTGTTTAGCATGTTTCTGACCTTTTTAAATGTCTTAAGTATTACAATCTATTACGTTTTTACTAGGACTTTGAATGTAGAAGCATTGTTAGAAGTTAACCGCTAACCTCAACATGTGTTTTGTTGCCATTTCTTAGCCAGCGCCGAAACACTCGTAGCATTTAAGTCCTGAATAATAAAATAGCTTATTTCAGACATTTTAAATACATATTATCACACTCAAACTGCTTAGTATAATTCTGGTCTGATTTTTACTCACGTAAGATGTGAGCGTTTGTCTGGTTCAGGTGGAAGTAACGCGGGGCCAGAAGGACGTCTGTTTTAAATCACTCTATAACTCCACCTCTAAATCTGGCAGCCAAACGCAGTAGTGCAACACAAGCAGAATCTGCTTGTCTAGGAGCCAGACCCGCTTCAAAGCGGCACCAATTATCTTAAGTCTTGGTGTTAGAGGTACTCCTGATATTCATCATTACAAGCGTAATTATGATTATATACAAGACTATGTCTTTATCTAAATAACTTTAAAGGTAACCAAATTATTCAAAAAATGTCCTTCTTTTGGAAAAACTAAAAGTTGCAAATTGAAACTACTTCTCTGTAAGTCATACATTATGTATCCATTACAAAATAGGTTGCCATTCTATAGTTTCATTAAGGCCATAGCGTGGATTAGTTGTTTGGAATAAATTCATGAACCATGCTTCTCGTAGGAGTAATTTATTGTTAAAATCTCCCCCTCTGCTATTCTTACTGACTTTTTTTCTATCCCAAAAAACCTCAGTGATGGAATTTGGTGTCCTCTTTCTATAAAATGACGTGCAATCGGTGATGTTAAATCCTTATTCCTGATATAACCTTTATGTTCACCTATTCGTTGTTTTAATTTCATTTTTGTTTTCCCTATATATAACAAAGCACAGGGGCATTTTACGCCATAAATTACTCCTTCAATTTGACAATTAATAAATTGTTTAATAGTATAATTTTCATTTTTACTGCTATTCCAAATGGTTTTAAGTTTATAGGTGTTATTACAATGTATACACCTCCCACAACTATAATTGACTTTAAGTTCTTCAGTCATAAACATGACTTGTTTTTTTTACTTCAGGTACTTTGTGTTCAGAATGAACCAGTCTATTAGAAAGAGATCTCACTTTTTTTGCCACAACTTGAACAGCTTTACTAAAAGCCTTTTCACCTGGTTTCGTCCATTCTAAAACCTTCCAATGTTTTTTAACTATCTTACTAATGTCATAATAAACATCACTAAATTTTAATGGTAGTATAATTTTCTCATTGACCGGGTTTCTGTTATTTACAAGTTTATTTAGTAAATCTATTCTAGCTTTTCCAGCTACTTGGTTCTTAGCTTTATCCAAAACTTGTTTTTTATAACCTCTTTTTATAAATCTATCAGTCATTTCTTCTGTAAAAAGTTCCATATCCTCATTCAGTGAACAATTTCGTTTTACACTTCAGTACTGACCAATAGGAATTGACCCTACTAGTTTTTTTGAGTGAAAACTATCAGCACTTAGTATAGTATTTCTATCAGTTAATTTCCTAAACGTTTTTGTGCACAAATCTCCATTTCTTTTAAAGATCACTAAATCAAGAAACAAAATTTCCTCCCTACTGTATTCTATTGTGAACTTAAGACATTCTGTACTGTTATTAAGATAACTATGGAACTCTAAAAGATCATCTTCTGTTCCTTCCCAAATTACAATGATGTCATCAATAAAACATTTCCATAATACATTTTTGGAAAAATGATTGTTCTTGTAAATAAATTTAGTCTCAAAACTACTCATAAAAATATTTGCATACGATGGGGCCATACTTGATCCCATTGCTGTTCCTTTGATCTGTGCATAAAAATCTTTCTCAAACCTAAAATAATTTTGTGTCAGAACTAAATTAGCTAGTTGTAACAAGAACTCATTAGGTGGTACAATTTCTTCCCTATTTAGTTCTAAGGTCTCTCTTAGTGCCTCACAGCCTTCTAAATGAGGAATAGAGGTATATAAATCCTTTACATCAAAACTTACTAAAAAAAGTGATTTGTTAGTTAGGTCATGATGTTTATTAAATTCCTCCAGAAGATTTATTAAGTGGGTTGAATCTTTCAAATATGACTCAGATGATTCTACTAACTCTTTTATATGGAAATCCACATATATTGAAATGGGTTCTAGGACTGATCCTATTCCAGCTACTATTGGTCTCCCTGGAGGGTGGACAGGGTCTTTATGGATTTATTATTTTCCCAGGTACTGCCTATGTAACCCATTTGATGTAACCAAAAGTCTGTTATGTATTTGTCCTCAGTGTGACGAGGTACCTTTGGAAATTAGCCTCTGGCTCAAAGGTTGTAAACTGATGTATACATAAATAAAATAAATAAAGGAAGTATATAGAATACAGGGATTAATGGAAAATCTTTCCTAAGTGCTTTGAATTCCCAATCATTAATCCAGTTGTTTTCTAATACCCTTTTAAGTGTTTCTTCGATTAGACTACTAATTTTTGTGGTTGGATCTTCTATCAGTTTTAAATAATTCTCCTTCACTTTTAACATATTCTCACACTTTGTTTTATATTCTAAATAATTCTCAATTACAATTCCACCACCTTTATCAGCCTTTTTAATTACACTATTAGAATCGGTCTCCAAACTTCTTAATGCTCCAAATTCCTTTGAAGAAAGGCTATATTTTGTCCATCTGAATTCTTTTCATTTTTTAATATTAGTTCAACATCTTTACTTACCATACAAATATATGCTTCAATAATATGAGGAATAGGTCTAGGTTGTAGGAATTGTGATTTTAATTTTAATTTTGTACCCAGTTCCTTTTTCTTTTGTTGTCCTTCCTGATCTAATCCAACCATAGGGTTGTTGTCAAAAAAATATCTAAGTCTAAGTTTCCTAAAAAATCTGTTAAGATCTCATTTTATTTCAAAATCATTGATTTTCTCATGAGGGCAGAAGGTGAGGCCTTTATTCAACACATTGATTTATTCTTGTGTTAAATTAACCCCTTTCCTCTCCCCGCTCAGGTGCAGCCTATCCCCTGCATATAGATCCTTATTTTCCCAGGTACTGCCTCAGTCCCCCACTACCACATACCCTTTAGACTGACACCATTTCTCCAGCCATTTGTTGAACTCCCCAATTCTCCCTTTCCTTCCTGTACTCACGCAGGGTACCAAGAGCACTTCTGAGAAGGCCACTGATTCCCTCACGTCCTCACATAGCCCTCCTAATTCCTAAAACCTCCTCCTTACTACTTCCACTGTCTCCCTTGCCAGGTCATTAAGTGTCCACATGCACCACTACATGCGGTTTCTTCCTGCCCCTCCTTGTGCACTTAAGAACTGCCTGCCCTGCCTTGTCTGCCATTAGCTCAGGTCCAGCCTCCACCCATATTCTACTATGCCTCTCCCCCTACTGCCCCATCTGATCCCTTTAAATATGGAATCACCAAGCACTAGTACTCCCCCTTCCTCGTTCCTTGTCCTTGCCCTAACCCCTTTCCCAGGGTATCCACTCTTAGAGCATGCCAGCTCACTAACTCTACCCTTCCTCCCTACTTCTCTCTGCCCCTTCGCCCCTTCACTGCTCTCTCCCTATCCCCCACATGCCTCCCCTCCTCCCTGGCCCCCCTCCTGTACTCTGCCCCAACTTCCACCCTGCCAGCAGTGCTTCTCTCCCCCTCACCCATGTCACTCTGACTGACTCCTGCCCTTTGTGGGTTTCCTTCTTCTTCCTCTTCTGCTCTCCCCTGGTGGCCACTCCTTCCCTTCTCCTCCACCAGTGTCACCAGCTCAGCAAACCTATTTCCTGCTCATCCTGCCTGGCTGTGCCTCTGCTCCCTCCTCCCAAGTCTAGCCTTCACACTAATGCTATGATCCTTGATTGCTCCACTCCTGCACTCCCTTTCCACCACTTCCCTTGAGCCATTGTTCCTCCCCCACAATGTTCTCATGTTATTTCCTGGATGTGACCCTCCTGCCTCCCGGACCCTTCCCCCCCTCCTTTCATCCTCTCCAGCTCTCTGCCAAGCCACAGCACTTCTTCCTCCAGCTTCTTCAACCAGATACAGATTGGACACCATCCTAGCCTCCACGTTATGTTACTCTAAACTGCCGCCCCACATCCATTACAGCCCACTATCCTACCCATGATACTTATACTAACTACAAAATACAGTTCTATCTATAAGTTTCTAACCAGCTCAGTACTTACTTAAAAATACAATACTAACTCCACTAGCAGAGAAGCATAAAACACTACTAACGATGATACCATACCATCCATATGTTTCTCAGCAACATACAGCTTGATGTGATACACCCAAGTACAAAACACAGTACTGTCTATAAGTTTGTAACTTTCTACCTCTTTAACCAGAGCTACATATCACTCTTTAACATTACAAAGAACAATCTTGTATGTTAGGGCACATTAGTGGATGCACCTGGTAGTGCTTTCCACCAATTCTAATGCAGCACCACCCCAATAAGTGTGGACAAGCTGGTGGAGGGAGGGATTAGGGCCCCCTGCCACTCCCGTGTGAGTCAATCAGCCTCTTGCACAACTGCACGCCTCAGCCCCTATCCTCAGGTAGGAGCAAACACTTCCTGTCTCTCAACTGGCACAGAATTGAACTCCAGAATACAGCCCTGTTTACACACCCAAAATACAACCCTTATACAAACAGTACATTTTAAACACCCAAATACATATCCCACTCAAAGTACAAGCTATTTGGACTAAAGCAAGTATAGGAAAACACACACAAAAAAAATCAAATATACTTCCCTTAGTTTAGCCTCACATAAACCCAGGACACTCCTGCAATTCCTGTTGCTTCAATTTACAGCCCCAAACTTAAACAGTTTAAAATAGCTCTGGCTAATCTCCTGCCCCTCCGCCAAGTCTACCTTTGCAGTTTCCTGTCTCCCAACTCGCACAGAATTGAACTCCAGCATACAGTCCTGTTTACACACCCAAAATAAAGCCCTTATACAAACAGTATGATTTAAACACCCACATACAGATCCCACTCCCAGTACAAGCTATTTGGACTAAAGCAAATGTAGGAAAACACACACACACAGAAACAAATATATACTTCCCTTAGTTTAGCCTCACACAAACCCAGGACACCCTGCAGTTCCTGCTGCTTCAATTTATAGCCCCTAACTCTCAATGGGTTATAGGACAAAGAATACCCAGATAGACTATTCGAATTTAGAATGTACACTCTGGAACTTTGCAGGCTAAGGAGAGACGTGCTTGGTTTTCAAAGCAATATCTGATGTAGGGCTTAGGGACAAACTAGGATTGGTACTAAGAGAGAGAGTGTACCAAACCAGGGCACTCCGCCTTAAATTGGTGGGTGAGAAATTTCAAACCACAAAGAGAAAACACTGGTTTAATTTAAGAGTGGTTTTAATCTGGAACAGTTTACCAGACAAAGTGGTGGCCAGTAATAATACGCGTGTATTTAAACACAGACTGGACAGCTACCTGACAGCAAATGGGATACGGGGTTATAATTAACTACTTCATGGCAAACAGATATGGGCAATGTGTCTTCTATGCTCTGAGAAAACCTATGTAACCTAGTAGTGATGTTTCTGTTAATAGATCCAGTACTGAGCCAATACAAAAACTACATCATCTCCAGTTGGAGGTGTTGCCACAGAGATCTCAGAACAACACTGACTGAACCAGAACTCCACTCAAATACCGTTGTAGGATATCCTACATCTGATTTTACATCCAATGTGTTTTTTAGGATATAACATTTTGAGAACCAATATCCTAAAATCCTAATACCCTAGCAAACACCTATCATCCTAACTATCTGGTTTTAAAACAGATTAAGCAACCCTACTTCTGATTACTGTCAGCAGCATACATTCTGTACTGTTTTTACTGATGTCAGCCAGATATCTGAAAATAGATTTTTAGAATGCATCAAACGCATACCGTGCTAGAAAATGTGTTAGGTTACTTGGCTTTCAGTTTAAAGACCCAGATGGTCCCACAACCCATGGGAGCAGGGGATTATGGTATATAACAGTCCATGGAAGGAGTACTATGTCCACCTCTGCAGAAGTCCTTCTGACTTTTCACAAACCAGAAAGGGTCCTGTGAAAAGTATGTTAGGAGTCACCTCCTGCTTTGCATAGGCTTTTGAAGGCCATAAGTAAATGAAGTTACTACACAAATTTCTTAAAAATAAAGGATGGAAATGAGAAAGGAAAAGTGTGGCCCACTGAGAACTGAACCTCAGACCTCTGGTATGCCGTTCCAGTGCTCTAACCATTAAACTACAGGCTCACATGGTCAGAGTGCCTGAGTACTTCCTTAAATCCACACATTCCTTTTCTCAAGTATGTTGCATGATCCTGCAACTAGGAACATATCAGAAATACAAACTTCTCTCAGTGCAGTTTAGCCCCTGCAAGGCATATGTTAAATCAAGAATGGAAATGAGAAAGGAAAAGTGTGGTCCGCTGGGAACTGAACTTCAGACCTCTGGTATGTCATTCCAGCGTTCTAACCATTACACTACAGGCTCACATGGTCAGAGAGCCTGAAGACTTCCTTAAATCCACATATTCCTTTTTTATATTTTTTAAAAATAAAGAAACTTTATGGTAAAAAAACTGTTGATGCTCATTAGGATTGCTACCACATAAAACACAAAGTTTACAAAGGTTGAAAATAAACTGTTAGGGTTGCAAATGCAATGCCCACAAAGTTTGGAAATGGGATCTAAGGGTTCTTATGTCTAACTCCCACCCACCCTACCATGTTCCCTACTCTCATGACCCAAGGACAGTTCACAAGTACAGGACCATACATTCATGGTATGGTACCTCATACAGGGTCAACATTATAAAATTGGCATGTAACAAATCTAATCCTCCCCCCCTTCAACACTCTCATGACTGATGGGCAGTGTCCATGTTTGGAATCATGCCATGCATGCCTGGTGTTTCATACACATTGTAAATCTATAATTAAAATACTTTGGAGTGCATATCTGTGAAAGTTTACATCCATAATAACCTGTGCCTTACTTGGCACACAATACTGTAGACCTTCCACAAAGCAGCAGAATTGTTACAAATTTGAAACTACTATACACATTGCATAATTGTGAGTTGCTTTCTTTAAGGCATATACTGTACTGTACTGTGCTGTACTTAGAAATACTCAATGCAGATTATATGTTTGGGGCATGTATACTATTTTGTGTATGGTGTTGTTGTAATTGAATTAAAAAAAAACAGCACAGTACTATCTGTAATTGGCCCCATGTCACCGTAATGGAAGGACAAATCAGTTTGTGAGCTGGTGGTCAGTTTGGCTAGAAGGTTTCAAAATGTGCCAGCCAATTCAATATTTTTAGTGGCCATCAGTTTCCAGGGCTCAAAAAATCACTTCATCGGCAGGTACCAGGTTAGCTAGGAAGTATCAAAATGTGGTAGCAAAACAAACTGTTTTGCTAGTCATTTGCCATCTGGCTAACTGATTTGTCCCACCCTAGTCATGAGGGCAGGGAAGGGTGACAAGTGGAGATAAGGGTTGCTATATACCAGTTTTACTATACTGACTCTGTATGAGGTACCATACCATTGATGAATGTCCCCTTTAACTGTAGACTGTCTTGGGTCATGTGGGAATGTGGTAGGGTGCATGAGAGTCAGACGTAAGAACCCTAATGGTTCCAAACTGTTTGGGCATCATGTTTGCAACCCTAGTAATTTATTTCCAACCTTTCTGTGTTTTGTGCAGTAGCAATAAGCATTAAGATAGTTTCTGTCTTCTCATTCCCTCCCTCCCCACATCCCCATACTCACTTCACAACACTGAATCTCATTCCCTTTCCCTCCTCACTAGGAAATTCACTGCTTTCTCCTATTGTTTCTCAAAGCTATAGTCCTCTCTTCTACTGTCTATCTGCTCTGCCTCTTCCCCTACTCCCTTAAGTTTCTCCTTCATGACTTTACAACCCACTCTTGTAACAGTTCCCTGACCCAGCTCTTAGCTGCCGCCCACCAAACTCAAGCCCTGCTTATGCACTGTGATCCCCTGCCCTTTATGCTTATTGTACAGCATTGTTCTTTGTTCTTGATCACTTGCCAATTTACTTTACCATAGACACCTTGTTGTACTGTGTTACTCTGCACTGAATGTTTGTTTGCATAGCTGTTAATTTATTGTACTTATTACACTTTATCTTGGTATTTACTCTCCTGCACCTTCCTCACCCGGGATGCGTCTGGAAACAAGATGTTACTAACTCATTTTGTCTTTCCTGGTGAAACTTTGAAATAAAAAAAATATGTTATAGTGGGACGATAGCACCACTATAGTTACGGTTGAGTAGGCAGTTTTATGTTAAATCTCAAATTTTGCTCTTTAATAACTTTACAACCATTCAACGGATTTGCACAAAATTTGGTATGCGCTGTCCCGTAGGGCAGATCGCTTGACATACCAAATTTTGTTTCAATCAGATTTACGATTGTCATGCTGCGCATAGTGAAAAAAGTGTAAAAGTCTTTTTTTCGCATCATGCTGTGGCCAGACTGTATGGAATTTTGGTCTGAAGTTTTCAGGGTAGAAAGAACTTGGCCCAAATAAGAAGTCAGCATTGGTTTGGTGAAAAATATTAATCCGTTCAAAAGTTTTTCAGTTTTGAAATTTCAGGTTCTGAGCATGCTCAGTGCAGTCTTTTGGATAGCTGCACAGGTTCGAAGAGGGATTTGGCCTCATGAAAAGGGATATTTTTTAGAGAGCTATTTGGTCCCTGTCACCTCCTCCTGGAAAGGGGGATATGTAGGTATTTTACAGGTTTTCTCCCCTGCACCCCCCCGAGGCCCCGGCACATGGCCGTGTGAGCATGTGGAAGCATGCTTTGCACCCCTTGGCACCAGCTCAGCCCCTTCCACCTCCCGTAACTGTTTTGCCCCCTCTCCACCTACATTACCCATTGGACCTCCACCCGGTGGGAGCGGAACTTCGGCGGGCACCAACCACCCTCACCATCCTCGGGAGAGGAGAGATACCCATCAGCATGCTCGATCCTGCTCTGCCACCCCCCCACACTGGCATCCCAATGACAAAAAGGGATTTTCACCGCTCACGAAGAGGGTTTTATAAAATCCCTCTTCGTGAGAAAAAAAAAAATCCCTTTTCATGAGCCACCATCTTGTTTTCATTTTTCCTGAAAACCAAAATGTTATAACTTGCCCCATGCATGTTTTCTGAAGATATCCAAGCATGGATTTTGTGCGTGTGGAACTTCTTTACAAAAGTGTCCCTTTGGTTTACTGTACTTCGGTCCCAAAATGCTCATTTTTAAATTTTTAAATCCTTTTTCGTGACTCGCTTCCGATCCCTTTTCACAAGCTATCAAAATCCTTTTTCATGAGCCAATCCCTTTTCGTGAGTTGTCAAAATCCCTCTTCGTGAGGGGACGACCAGATGGTTAAACCTCACGAAAAGGAGTCAGCTTGTGAAGAGGGATTTTGACAGCTCAAGAGAAGGGATTCATTTTTCACCAGCTCCCTTTTTGTGAGCTGTCAAAATCCCTCTTCGTGAGGGGATGACCAGATGGCCCAATCTCGCAAAAAGGGATTGGCTTGGGAAGAGGGTTTGACAGCTCATGAAAAGGGATTGGCGTGCGAAGAGGGATTCTGACAGATCATGAAATGGGATTCATTTTTCGAATCCCTCTTCATGAGCTGTCAAACTCCCTCTTCATGAGAAATCCCTTTTTGTGAGCTGTCAAAATCCCTTTCTCTGAGGGGATGACCAGATGGCCCTACCTCACGAAAAGGGATTTGCTCACTAAAAGGGATTCAGCTCTCGAAAAGGGATTTTTAAAGGTTACTGTTTCTTTGCCACCTCACAGCAAAAAAACGGTTTGTAATTAAGGGCTGAAATTTTCAGGGTAGAGAGGGCTTGCCCCACAGATGTGACTTTTGATGTAAGTTTTGCTGGTTTGGTGATAAAATTTACATTGCTTCCCTAGTTATAACATATTAAAGTTTGGAAATTTCTCATAGGTTAACATTGTGGTATATGCAGTCCCTTTCAGTGCATATATCTCGGAAACGGTTCGAGATACAGATTTTTCACAGAACGCAGCTTAGTACACCGGGGTGTTCTAGGCACACATGCAGGTTGCCAGGCCATGATTACAACTGCAGTAGAATATTTCCCCATGTTACTATGATTACTGAGATATTGCCCTATTTCCAACACAGGGATTACTTAGAATGTCTGTATGTGTGCGGTACATCTCTACAATTATAGATAGATGGTAGCACAGGGCACCTCCCACATATGGATACTACTATGCAGTACTAGGCATGCAGAACCCTCTATTATGAAGTAGTAGAAGCGCAGGACCCTCCCATAGGGAGATGACAGTCCATGACAATGTCTAAACACTTATGGATAGATGGGAGCGCAGGGCCTGTGGGCCCTATGCTCCCACAAATGGGTACCATTATGGAGTGATGGGAGCATGATCAGAGCACAGGGCCAGGATGGCCTTGCACTCCGACAGGGAGATGAGGGTTGATTACAATATGTATACACTTCCGGTTATATAGGACAGGACCCCGTACTCCCACATGATGGAGGGCCCTGTACAACCATAAACATATAAGGGTAAGATTACACTATCTCAAAAATTAAGGAAATTTACTGCAAAAAACTTTGTTAATGCTTCAGTTAGGGTTGAAGTGAAAAAGTAAGGAAGTAAGGCATTAGGGTTGAGACCCTACCCTCCCCACCCAGCCCTACCCCCAACCTTCACAGACCAACAGGTGTTGGGGTGTGCCTTGGTTCATCGGCCTAACTCTCACCCCATTCTCCTGCACTGTACCATCTCAGCTTCCTTATAAATGGAATGGAAGAGTTGTGGGCTACTATAGTGAGTGGGGGGTGATGTTGGATGGGCCCGAGGGGCAGGATGTGGTGGGGGTCATGTAGTCTATAGGGGGTGTTACACTTGACCACCAGTGATGGATACTAATGCAATAGGGGGCCAATCGAAGGAGGGCTCACTGGACAGGGGGTCAATCCATTCCTCATGGAAGCACCAAGGGAGGTCGACAGTGAAATTGCCATCCTCCCCCACTGCGACGGCACGATACCAATGTTGTGCTGCCTATGCAGCGAGTGTTTTCTGTGGGGGGCTGTGCTCGCCAGGCATTAGGATTCTCAACACCAGGTCGGAGTTGATCCGGGGGGGGGGGGCAGAACACTGACAGAAAGCGAAGCACCAAAAAAGGACCATTACAGTGACTGTCACCATAATGGTCTTTTTTTGTGTTTTGCCATCAGGGTGTCATCCTGAAGAGGTGCACCATTCCTCACTTGGATGGGTGATCAGGGGGTTGGGGGTACAGTTTCCTCTAGGAGGTTGGACTGTGCACAAAGACTGTGATTAAGGGGTGGGGGTGCACTGAACATCATGGTCTTTACCAGCTTACTTGGGTGGGTGATCAGGAGGTGCACTAGGATATTTTCATACTACACTTGTGTAGGCTATTGGGTTGCCCACTAGACCACCAAGATTGGTCTGCAGGCAGCCTAGACAGGTGCTGCATGGGGTCGCATACTCCATTTGCTGTAGACCTGTAATGAGGCCCTAATGAATGCAAATTACCCCATAATTCTTTGGTAGTCCTTAGTGGTCATTTGCATAGGGTTTTACAAATATGGAAGATTGCTTCTGAGGAGCAATCTCTATACATCCCTAACTGGCTGCTTGCTCCTGCAAGCCCCACAGCTCTCTATTGGCCAAATACCTCATGTGGCCAGTAGGGGGTTTTGGTTTGCAGCACAGTCTGATTGTTCCTGTCTTGTATACTGGAACATGCCATTAGCACTCACAATATGCTTTAGCCATGTTCCAGTATACCTGTGGTTTGCTCCAGGCACTTATCTGCTGTTGGAGCAAATGTTTAGTGACTTAAATGTGAATATTGATCTAAAAGTAAAGCTCAAGTTAAGTCATAGTTTTTCATGACTTCAGCAGGTGTCAGCCAAAACAAAATCCTTTTATAGGTGCCTAAGATTGCGCTGCTAGACCCCATCTCACTCACAAAATGCCACTCTATTTGAATGTCTGTGGTCATTTTGAAATGAGCAAGAGTTGGTTTTGTAGATCTACTGGCTGAATATTTAAGATTTTAAATACAAACCAAAACCAAACTTAGCATATTATAGATGTTTACACAGTTCGTGTTTGACAGATTCATGTTTGGAAGATCTTCTTGTCACTGGTTTCTGCTCCTAAATATAGATAGATATCCTTTAAAACAAACTTTTATTTTCATCTTTCTTTGTGAATCTGAAATGTCACATGCTAGTTAATTTCCTTCAGTTTGAAACAGGAAATATTACTTCACATACAGTACATAAAAATAGCAACTAGGAATCGGATGTGATGCATTGGCACAGCAGTGACATGAACTTATTGCCTCAGTAAATAGTTCTTGTTTGCAGTGACAGAATAAACATAATTTTGCATTAGTGGAAAGTGCCTGAATAGACACCATAGATCTTAAAATAGAATATATAGGCTATCAGCTATTTACAGTTTAAAAGTTGTACTGAATTAACTGTTTCCTGCAGTTTGTTTTCAAACCCAGACTAAACTGTGACTGCTAGATTTGTAAAGATAAAGAATTGATTATTCAGTTTGTGTTAACAAGAAAGTTTTCTGTGTGTTTCAGGTAGTGAAATGATGCAAACATCCCCCAAACATACTATATTATCAGTCCTATGTTGTAATACTTTACATCTAATTTATGCACCAAGTTGTGTCAGTGATTCAGTACAGTGCACACTGGACTTTTTGGAGATAGAAAGGTCTTGGGTTCTAGTCCCACAACAGGAACTTGGGACACTACCCAGTACTGACACAGCTGTGCAGTGCAAGGTGACATGGGAGATATTAAACCAAGGTCCCTTTTGCCCACCCCTGGTGGTTGTACAGGTAGAAGTTAAAGATCCCATAAGACTCATTGTAAGTGTAGGGGAATTTTCTTTGGCATCATAGCCAGTACTCCCCCTATCAATTAAACAGGTCCTTGTAACCCCCCAGGATGCATCTGGAAATGAGCTGTCACAGCTCAGTGGGCCCTTCATGGTCAAAAATTACAAATAACTAAAATAAAATAAGTAAGCTGTCCTGTAATTTACTGTGGTGTGTGTGTGTGTGTGTGTGTGTGTGTGTGTGTGTGTGTGTGTTTAAGTATAATGAAGTGTTGTTGGATAGAGCCATGTATGTATGATTCAAAGAAACAGGAAAAAAAATGCCAACTTTTATTTGCAGGTACCTCAAAGGGTTTGACCTCCAACCAACCTTGTATTCTGGGATTAACCTTGCAGTTCTGCTGATTGTAGCTGGCCAGCAATTTGAAACATCCATAGAGCTGAGGAAAATAGGTACTGTATATTGATAGACATCTGGATGTACTGTAGCAAAGTACTACATGTTGAATGGTTTTACTCTAATTTCTTTGGAACCTCCACTGTTGTTCTATACAGAATAAAAGTGTTATTGAGTAGTTTCTTGCTCCTTCCATAGCACTCGCTGCAAATCTATAGCAGGTTTGTATGCCTTTTCTATCTGCTTTCATACCATGTGGAACAACCTCCATCCCCCTTTATGTCTGTAATTCTCTCTCCACTTCCTCATGCTGCTTTTGCTGGCACATTCCTTTAAACTATGCACCTGTAGGAAGCTGTTTTTCCTGGCATGCTCTGGTTCTCTGCATCATGTCACTAGTGCTCCACACCAACATAACCTAGATTACCCGGCACCTTTTGAAAATTGTGTATTTTATAATACAGTAAATTTGGAAATTCATACAGTGTGTATGTGTGTGTGTGTGTATATATATATATATTCTCTTGACTCAATGCCACACAGAAGGTTGCTGAAGAAGTTACAGAAGCTAGTCGTAGCAAGGACATAGTTAGGTGGGTGGGTCATTGGTTGGTGAGAGACAACAGAAGGTAGTGGTAAATAGACTTAAATCTGGGGAGTTAAAACCTCTCCCTAGAGGTCACAAGTGGGGGTCACATGGTTCAGTTCTGGGTCCAGTACTTTTCAGTATGTGTATCAGCTACAAAAGAGAAGAAATTCAGGGCAAGATGTGTCTCTGCAGATTACATTAATCTCTGTGATAGGTTAGACAGTGAGGAGGGGTAAGAGAGTTGTGGAGGGTCTTGCAAAGGTTGGAGAGGTGGTCTAAGGTTTGGCAGTTGAAGTTCAACACCAAAAAGTGCAAAATGATGTACACCGGGAACAAGAACCCCAGAAAAAAAATATTGTATGGGAGGGTTAACCAGGGCACCACAGTCAAGGAAATGGACATAGGAGTCATCATAAGTGACTCCCTTAAACAATCTAGCCAAATTAACAAAGCCTATAGCAAGGCAACCAAGATGCTGGGGTGTATTAGGATGGGCTTTTATAGCAGGAGAAAGTAGGTATTACTGCCTATCTATAGGTCACTGCTAATGCTACACGGGGTATACCATTCCTAGTGCTGGAGCTCTCACCTGAGGAAAGACAAGGATATGCTGGAGACAGTGCAGCATAGAGTAACAAGGACAGTCCCTTTGAGGGTTGGCTTAAGGCACTGAACATGTGCTCACTGGAGGCCAGAAGGGAGAGGAGCAGTATGACAGAGACCTTCATGTTACTGAAAAGAATGAACAGGGTAAACTCCGAGGAACAATTCAACAACAACTGTGAAACTAGGACATGGACATTAGTGGAAGCTGATGGCAGGGAAAGTCAGGAAGGACATGAGGAAGTTATTTATTACAGGGAGAGTGGCTGAGCCATGGAACCACCTGCTGTCTGAGGTGATGGGTGCGAAGACCATTAACAGCTCTAAACATGGTTGGGACTGAGTTAAGGGCATAGTAGTTACCCGGGGGTAGCAGCAAGGCAGGGAACATTTAAGCAGTTAGCCTGGGCAAAAACTCTGTATAGAAACTAAGTCTCAGCCTAGAATCTCGTATTATGGGCAAACTGGATGAACCAGTGGTTTTTCTGCTGTCAGCTTCTATGTTTCTGTTTTTATGTACCTTACTTTTTGTTTTGACACTTTTTATTGTTGTTGTGTTCTCCCCATTATAACCTTTCCCCTGGATTTCACCTGGAAATTACCTGAGGCTCACAGTTCCCTTGCAAAATAAATATGTTAATAGGCAGTTACTTGCAAGTACAGTACTTTGTATTTGAAACAGCAGACTATCTTGTTAACAGCTTAAGGTCTTCTTTGAGAACTTCTTCCTCCATAGAGTCACACTTTGGAACTGCAAGCCATTGGCATTAGGACAATTTGGAAACTTTGCCTACAGTAGATGGATCCCCCATGTTTTTTTAACTTTTATTTATTAGTTTTTATAGGTAGGACTTACAAAAAATAATCCACAGTACGAGCATACTACAATTTCACTACATAATACATTACTGCAGGATTTTAAGCTCAGTATTCCCAGGTTGTTACATCCTGGAGGGCAACAAGTAATAGATAGTCAAACAAAAGCTCAGCTAGTTACCAACATAGCCAGCATACAACCTGCAGGCAAGGACCCAATTAGCAAAATCTTAGTGTCCAGGATATTAATGAAAAAGCATTACAGATTACAAGGGTCCTTACTCTACATGCACTAAAAAAAACTTGTCTTGATAGGCCTATCCCTTGTCAGTGAGCATTCCTTGTATATTTCAAACCCAAACAAAACATTTACAGATTTACTGGTATCAGGTATCATCTAACATTTTCTTTACCGTATTCCTTTACTTCAAACTTTATTCATTGGCAAATGACACATATCAGAACAACACTTAGAACGTGCAAGCTAGAACTTGAGATAAAGAAACAAAAAATATTCCCAACAATGCAGTGTCTTCTAACAAACTACGGACAACTGGTGGCGGAGGGGGATCTAACCCTGCTACAAGATTGGTAGCTATGAACTTTTATCAAGGTTCCTACACTTCTTTTAGTGAAAAACAACTGCTTCACAAATAACTTTTATGGCAACAGTCTAAGAACCCACTTTTAAAACTGTTAATAATTAAATTATTTTAGTCCCTGTACCTCCGGTCAGCTCCTCTCTCCCTACTCATTACCTGAATCACCAATTGTTATTTTAAGCCGGTTCAGCCTTCTTCAACATCTGACTCATCCAATTGTGGAGCAAAGTCCTTCTTAATTCTTGTCAGCAAAGTTCCCACTTCTGCTGGGTTGCTAAAAATGTACACTTTTCTAAAAAGGTTAACTTGAGCTTTGCAGGAAATTGTAGAGTGGGATACTCTTAGCTCCCTCAGGATTGATCTGGTCTTGTCGAACACTTTGTGCCTGGCTCTTGTGGCAAAGCTTAGGTCAGGGAACAGGAAACCTTTACTCCATCCTCAAGCATCACATGGCCCCTCTGGCAACTTCCAGGATCTGGTCACGATCTGTAGAGTGTATGAATTGGACCAGGAGAGTACTAGGACCCTCCAACCTTGATCCCACTCTCCTTACTGTGATCTGGTAGGCCTTTAGAATCTCAACTGGAATGTAAAGATTGCACTGGTCAGTTAGCCACTTCTGCATAAAGGACTGATCGCTTGAAGGACATTGTGCAGAGTTGGGTCCGTCATAGTGAGGTCTGGTATTGGGCCTCCTTTTCCTCTGCTCCTCACAGCTGCAGTCTGGTGTCATTTTTTACTGCTGTCCTCAGTTGCCTTTTTTTTTTTTTGGGTTGCCCATACTTTTGCTTTTCAGGACTTCACCCAAATGTCCAGCAGGAAGCTCTGCACACCTTAGCATCAAAAAAGTTCAGTTTACCTGGTAACTCTGTAGTTAATTAAATTGCTCTGCGGAGCTCCGATGTAGCATGTCTGATCATGCTGATAGCTGGCCATGTGGCCCCCCCCCCGGTCACCCATGTTGACATACATCAGCACTTTCTGTATAACACAGACAGTCAAATACCTCCTCAGATTTTCTTCCACTGTCAGCCACTCATTGGATCAAGGAATACCCCTTTGTTGACTTTGTTTGTTTCTATCATTGAAGTAACACCTGTTTTATATTACTTAACTTTTTCAAATCAGATTTAAATTTTATTAAAACTAAGACTTGGCAACCACAGTTTGAATATTTCACATTCATACAGAGCCCTCACATATTAGTTATATACCACAAAAACAAGATATATATATTAAACAAAACTACACATTAAACCATTAAAATTCATCATCACCCATGGAATAAAACTGAAGGTAAACTGATTTGTTTGGATTCAGCCCTCAGTGCACAACCACTTTCTTCTGATTGGATGTCTGCTGTCACTTTTGGGGATAAGGAAGTGATTCAGTTTATAGATGCATCTTTCTATCTCATGAAAATAATTAGAGCAAGCTTTCGATCTCCTGGTAGCAAGAAGAATGGGTTCAACAGTTGTTGTAGCAATATTTACATTCAAGTGATAAACAAAAGTTTCCTTACTGCTCATTTCTGAAGATCTCCTATTGCATTTACATATTGAATAGTTAAAGATGAGTTTCACACTAGGCAACCATATTCAAGTGCTGATCAGCACACAGATTTATAGAAGGTCACAGAATCTAAGATGGAAATACCAGCCTGTTTAATTACCAGTAAATAATACCATTTCTCATTATCTTTGCAAATTAGATTAGAGACATGCTTGAACCCTTTTAGATCTTGCAAGATTATCATACCCAACAGAGTAACCTCAGTTTTCTGTTATTTAAATACCTCACATAGAGTGCTTAGTGCACTTTTGGGCACTTTACCAGAATGGTTATGTTGGAAAGATCAAGAGCGTTTAGAGAAGGGCACCAAGGATGATCAGTGGTATGGAGGGTAAGTGCTACATGCAGAGGCTCTTGGACTTGAATCTCTTCTCCCTTGGGAGAAGAAGACTGAAAGGGGACATGATCCTGATATTCAATGCCTTTAAAGATGAATCTCTCATTAAAACTCCTCCACCTGACCTTCATAACAGTCAATATCAGAAATAGGGGACACAAGTTAGAGCTCAGTGGTGATGACAGCAATGTAGACACTTCTTTACACAAAGGGTGGTGGATTCTTGGAACAGCCTACAAGAGCATGTGGTTAATTTTGCAGCAATAGATGGCTTCAGATATCATCTTGATAAACACAAGAGGATGTATAAAATATATTGATATAACCACTAAGCTGTTGGGGTAGGCCTTAAAGAGCTTATTGCCTGCTCCTGACCTTCCCCTTCTTATATACATATGACCAGACTGCATTTAGATGGACTGGGGGAAAATGCATCCACCCCTTCTTGAAATTAAACAAATTTCTGCAGCCATATCTGGATTAAAAATCATTCAATTTTTCTGGGTCCAAGCATATATCTCATCCAACAATTGGTGTTAATTACTGTAATTTTTTTTTTTAATCTATTTCCACAACTGTGATGTCATCTACATACTTAAACAGTTCACTGTCAACCTTCAAGTCATTAATTAAAATTAGAAAAAGAAGGGGGGCTTTATTGAGTACTCTGGTTGACATAACATTTTATTATACCCCACTCCAAGAAAATCTCCCCGGTTTTTTTATACACCATATTTCATTCTGTTAGGAATTCTCTCACCCAGCTAATTAACAGTGGATGACATCATACTCAACTAGCGTCTGAACTAATATTGCATAATTAATAATGATTGTTCATGAGGCAAGTACTCTTTGAGTCATATAAATATTTCAATACCTATGGTATCAAATATTGGTCACCACTAGTCAGAATTTCATGGGGGTTATTCCATGAATATTGCATTCAGCAGCTATATTAACCATATTTTGGAAGCCCCGGAAATAGGCACAGGTGTGAGCAATGTTCGTGGACCTCTTCAGTTTTTTTCTTGTTGGACTGTAATTTGCTTTTGATAGGACTAATGTGATTTGAATCCTACTTAGCAAACCAGAGAGAATCTGGAAAACCATCAGTCTGATTTGTAGTGCGTTATAAGAAGAGTTCCACAAGAATCAATATTTGGTCAGCTATTATTTTTAAACTTCATTAATATTTTACAAAGTCTGGTTCAGCAAACTCAGATTATGTGTCTTGGTGAGTGGTAAGACTATGCGAGGCTTGATGATAAAATTACATAATGAGTTTTGATTTAATAATTCCAAATGAATAATCAGTATAAGCAAAACACAGACTACTGGTTTCCATGGTCACTCATGATAGAGTAATATGTCCTTGGATCAATTATTTGAGGATAACCTGAAACATATTACTTTATAATGTCATACATTAGAAAGTGTAAACGAATACAAATCCTTGACTGTGATTATAGATACTAAACTTAACTTTGGCCTCCATATTTCATATGTAATGCTGAAAGGAAATATGCAACTAGGGTCACTTCAGTGTATTGCCAGTTGTTTGGCCCCTAAACATTGAACAAAAATTATAAATAATTTCATTTTGCTAGTATTGGAATATGGGTCTCTGGTTTGTCAGCATGCATATAAGGTATCATTGTCTAGATTAAAAAAGTCCCATAGTAGGAGAGGATAAAACAACTCTTTTTCAGTCAGTATTTTCTATGCTGCTATGTAAATTAGACAAACATATAATAGTTTAGCAAAATTCGTCTTATCTTGTGCATACCAAACTCATCATTGTTTGATATTTAACAGTCTACTATTATGTGAAGCTATTATTAGAACCCATCATTAGAACCTAGATAAGAAAGAGTATGGGCCATACAAATCTTCAAACTCTTGAAATTAAATGCACCTCAAAATGTGAAGGTCCTGCTATCATACTCCTCTCAATTTAACTGTTTATTTATGGAGGGTTGTCAAGAGTGCTACCAAGTCCATATGTTAAATTCATCATATCCTGTGCATACCAGACTCATCATTGCTTAATATTTCAAAGTCTACTATTGTTTGAAGCTATTATTAGAGGCTGTCCTTAGACCCTAGATAAGAAAGAGTCTGGGCCATACAAATTTTCAAGCTCTTGAAATCAAATGCATCTCAAAATTTAAAGGTCCTGTTATCATACTCCTCTCAATTTAACTATTTAATTATGGAGGTTTGTCAAGGTGGCTACCAATTCCAAATGTTAAATCAAGATACAGGCAAGTGACCTTGAGAGTCTCTGTGGCTAAGACTAGTAGCAGTTTATATCTTTATATTAGATCTGCATCCCTGCTAAATCATTTTGAAAAAAATCAAATATTAACCTTGGTCATCGCTGTAACTGCATTAAATGAGAATTTTTTTTTCAATTTTTTTATTATTTTTTTTTTTTTGCAATTGTTTACTAATTTCTCCCAAGTCCAGGAAAGATGCAGTGGGTGTTGGTCAAGAAATGTAAACAAACAAGTTTTTGTGTGGCAACACCAGTATAGTGGGCAGTCTTTTATATAAAGTTTAAAAGGAAAAAAATAATTGGAATCAAACTGCCAGCTACATCAGCTATCTGTACAACATGTGAGGAATCATTAAATGTGTTTTTTAAACTAAATACACTTTGAGGCCTAAGGGGGTTGATAGTGTCCCTTTAACTACTTGTATAGCTTGCATTATGTCCTTGTCTACTGTATGTACGCTCAATATTTTGTGAAAAATACATATATGTAACTTTGCTGAGAAATGCAAAATGACTTTGAAAATAGGACTTGTTCCACTTTATTACTAATAAGGTCAAAAGCATTTCAGAAATCAATAAAGATTATCCTATTGGTGTGACCCACTTCTACAGTTCTATGCACTGAGTGCAAAAATATAACAAGAGCATAAACTGTGGAACTACTTCCAACCCCCTAAATTGATTAGGGTGAATCAGGTTCTTAAAATGCTTTCAAAGTGAGGTATACATGGGACTCTTCATATACCTTGGCAATAGTTGATATAGGGATACTGGCCTGAGATCTTAGACACATTGTTATGAGAAGAAACTTTAGGAACTACAAAAACATTGGCTCCTTTCCATGCTGAAATAAAAGCACCCTCAAGCGTGGAAGCATTAAAACAGAACAAAGGGTGGAGGCTTCAGTTTTACCCCTTTTTTTTAAATCCAGTTATGGATTACTTCAGGTCCACTAGACATATTCACATTTATACTTTTTTGACATGTTTGCACCTGTTAAATAGAAAGGAAACATTTGTATAGAATAAGAGGATTTTCACTTTCTACCTCATCCAGACCCCAGATACAGTACTCCCTTGCTATATGGAACCTCAGCATAACAAATCCTTGGCTATTACAAATGTTGTGTGTGGCTCCCAACAGCAATCAGCTGTTCATGATATAGCTACCACATCACTGTTTGTCTGCAGTCCATTCCCACTTATAGTAAGCTTATTTCCAGCTTATGTTACTCATATTAGAGACATTACCCTATCCTGTCTGCACCAGGCAGTGGCATTTATTACAGTACCTCAAAAGACATACCAGACTAATTTTCTGCTCTCCTGCTTGACTGCAATCCAGACTGTAACACTTCTCCCCCAATGGCACATTCCCCAAGAGCAGGCTGATTACTGGTTGCTCATTTTACTAACTTTGTCAATTTACTGGTTTACTGTCAGCCTGCTAGTTTTACTGATTGCTTTATTTCTTCAGTTACTGCACTGACAGCACTGGTGTGGAGGCATATTGATCGAACCCAGAAGTCAGTCTGTGAGACAAGCAGCGGCACAGTAAGCACAAAAATGAAATAAAATATCAAAGTACAGTACTGTAAGTACTGTGACAAACTTAGGAACCCACATAAAGTGGCTACCATTTTTGTTAATGGAGTATGCAGTCGGGGCAAAGCACCACTGTACAGAGCCACAGCTGGGCGAGTAGGTGAGAAGGTTCTTGCACAGTTGGGTGAGTGGGTGAAACAGGTCAGGCAGACTATAGTAAAAAAAAAAGCTGCACTACTTTAGTATCCCTAATATCATCAGAAATGAAGGGGGCAGAGAGGTAGAGGCTTACTGTAAACATAGCACATTACTGTACTACACCAGTACTCTGACAGCTTCCATCATCATAACAAACTTACTGTAACAAACGGCCATAATAGTTTCAAAGTCATTCATTATAATGAGGGACTACTATATTGGAAAAAACTGTCAACTGATGTCTTCAGTTAATTCAGACACACACAGCAAGTTGTGTCCCATCAACACAGAGGAAAAAAAAATCTTGCTAGTTCTTTAATTTCTCCAAAAGGAATTCACAGATGCCTACCATTTGTTGGGATCCGTCTGTTTTAGATGTGCTACTTTAGTCTGATAATATTTTGAACTCAATGATATTTCACAACTGACTTGATTTCAGTACCTTCTAAAGGCTGTCTGTCTTTTTGTAATCAGTTCTAGCACCTCCTCAGTCACCGAGGGCTTATCAGTGCAAAAACCCATACTTTTTTTATAGCAAAAACCCTATCTAAAGAAGACTAGATTATTCAGTATATGAATTACCACAATTTCTAAATAAGGAGTAGGACATTTTAACAAGAGGTACAATTTAGAATTAGTAGAGCTGAAAATACATGTGTTCATGAAATCAGTTACCATTGAAAATGTGACTACTTTGGTGCATTTGGGGTACAGATGGGCTCAGGGCTACTACACTGTGATCAGATTTCCTGACAAGACAGAAAATAATGGAGTTTGACAGAAGGAAGACATATTAGTAAGACATAGAGCTAAACATTCAAAGCCTTTAGTAGGGGATTGAACTCCTGTTTCAGTTTATAGGAGGTTAAAAAGGACAGTCTGAACCCGATTAAAATCACCCATAAGTATCAGTCCATAGCCAGGATATTTTCTAAAGGGGCCATCCCAACAGGTTGTCAGAAGTTACTTTTTCCTTCATTTTTTGGAAGTGGGTAAACGATACCTATCACTAAAGGATTAAAAGCCCAGGGTAACCTAGGCAAGGCAACTTTGGCTATAAGGCTTCACTTTCAGGATTTTCCATCCACTCCAATTTTGAAATGGGAAAGTCATTCCTAAAACAAAGAGCCATGCACCCCTTTATATTCCTCCTGATGGTCCCTTCTAACCCAGTTAAACCCAGGAATATTTATGACCTTGTATACGTAAGCAAGAAACCACTACAGGGTATGGGGTTATAGGCATTTAATCCACACCTTGGGTGCATTGTGAGGCACAAGGCCACAGGCTGAGTGTCTTCACAGTACCTGAGGTGTGGATTAAATGCCTATAACACCATACCCTGGAGTGAGTTATTGTGCTTGTAACATGGGTTCATTGCAAAACAGAAATAAATTAAGAGAAAGCATTTTATTTCTCTTGCAAGAGCAGTGTGCGGCGAAATTAAGAAATTTCGTTACGCAAAAAAATTTCATGAAATTCTCACATTTTGTGAAATATTTCATGAGGTACGAAATGCAAAATTTCACCCAAAATGGTAAAATTTTGCATAGAAACATAGAATTTGACGGCAGATAAGGACCACTTGGCCCACCTAGTCTGCCCATTTTCCTACCTAACAGATAAGCTGCAGATCCTAGTTAACCAACAGCTTACTTCCTCCTACCCCCCACTAGGACTGCCTTATGTCTGTCCCAAGCATTCTTGAATTCCCCCACTGTTTGTGACTCCATGACCTCCTCAGGGAGGCTGTTCCATGCATCCACAACCCTCTCTGTGAAAAAATACTTCCTCACAATACCTCTGAGCCATCCCCCCTCTATCTTCAAATTGTGCCCCCTTGTTCTTGCACATCTCTTTTTTCTGAAAGATGCCACCCTCTTGGACTTTGTTGATTCCCTTGAGGTACTTGAAAGTTTCTATCATGTCGCCCTCTCTCCCTCCTTTCCTCACGGGCATACAGATTAAGCTCCTTTAGTCTTTCTTCTTATGTCTTCTGGTGCAGACTCTGCATCATTTTGGTTCCCTCCTCTGGACAGCCTCCACTCTGTCTATGTCGTTGCGGAGATGGGGTCTCCAGAACTGCACACAGTACTCCAGATGGGGTCTCACCAACTGTCTGTACAGAGGGATAACAACTTCCTGTTTCCTACTATTGGTGCCTCTCCCTATGCATCCCAGTATCCCCCCCAGCCTTCCTTACTGCCTTCTCACATTGCTTGCCCACCTTTAGGTCATCTGATATAATTATCCCCAGGTCCCTTTCCATTTTTACTGTTGTCAGTATCTCACCCCCCATTGTGTACTCTTCCCATGGATTTTTGTTTCCCAGGTGCATTACCTTGCACTTCTTTGCATTGAATCTGAGCTGCCATACATTTGACCATTCCTCCAACCTTGCCAAGTCCCTTCTCATCCTTTCCACTCTGTCTGGTGTATCAACCCTGTTGCAGATCTTTGTGTCGTCAAAGAGACATACTTTTCCTTCCAGTTCCTCTGCAATGTCACTTATAAAGACATTAAAAAGGACCGGTCCCAGTACTGAACCCTGTGGTACCCCACTAGTAACCCTCCTTTCTTCACTGTGGACTCCATTTACTACTACCCTTTGCGTCCTGTTGTCTAGCCAATTTTTTATCCAGGCTACCACCTTGGGACCCACTCCAAGGCTGGCTAACTTGTGTATTAATCTTTTGTGTGGGACTGTATCAAATGCCTTGCTAAAATCTAGGTAAGCCATGTCCACAGCCCCTCCCTGGTCTACTACTTTGGTCACCCAGTCAAAGAAATCAGATTCGTCTGGCACAACCTTCCCATTATGAATCCATGCTGCCTTGGGTCCTGTGCTCCACTGGCCTCTAGGTACTCAACAATTCTTTCCTTCAGAAGTGATTCCATCATTTTCCCTACCACTGAGGTCAAACTAACTGGTCTGTAGATTCCTGCCTCTGTCCTGCTCCCACTTTTGTGAAGAGGAATCACATCCGCCCTCCTCCAGTCCTCAGGTACCACCCCATCCCCCCATGATTTGTTAAAGAGAGTAGTCAGCGGTGTCATTAGTTATACCCTTAGTTCTTTTAGAATTCTTGGGTGAATCCCATCAGGCTCCATTGCTTTATCCACCTTCAATTTTATTAGTTCTTTCAGAACCCTTTCTTCTGTAAATGGACTGGTATCGACCCCCGTCTTCAGAGTGTTTCTCTTCTTTGGTTTAGGTACCTCCCCCTCCTTTTCCTTTGTAAATACTGAGCAGAAATATTCGTTCAGTATCCCTGCTTTTTCACTGTCACCCTCTACCCACATTCCCTCCCCTTTATTAAGCCTCAGTATCCCTCCTTTGTTCTTTCTTCGCTGCCTAATGTACCTATAAAAGGTCTTATCCCCCTTCTTAACAGAGTTGGCTATCCTTTCCTCGGTTTTGGCCTTTGCTATTCTGACTGCCTTCCCAGCCTCTTTCTGCTTTAACTGATAAAGTTCTCTGTCCTGCTCCTTCTGTGTTTCCTTATATTTCCTGAATGCTATCCTTTTTTCCTTAACCTTCCCTGCCACCTCTTTTGAGAACCATAGCGTCTTTTTCCGTCGTTGTGTTTTGTTGATTTGCTTTATACAAAGGCTTGTTGCCTCTGTGATGGCTGTTTTGATTACTCTCCATTGTTCCTCCACCCCTCTTTCTTGCCCGTTTGCTAGTGCTTTTCTGAGGCACTCTCTCATTTTCCCAAAGTCAGCCCTCCTAAAGTCCAGTACTCTTGCTTTTGTATGGCTTGATTGTATGGCTGTGTTTATCATGAACCACACTGTTTGGTGGTCACTTTTTCCCAGATGGCTACCCATTTCTAAATCTGAGATTCTTTCTCCGTCCCCATTTGAGAGTGCCAGGTCTAAGATTGCTCCCTCCCGAGTGGGTTCCAATACTAGCTGCCTGAGGCATGCCCCCTGTAGGGCATCAAGAATGACCCTGCTCTTGGATGTGCCTGCAGCAAAGGTGCTCCAGTTAACATCTGGCATATTCAGGTCTCCCATCAACACTATCTCCCATTTTTCTGCCATTCTAAGGAAGCCTTCTATCATTTCCTTGTCCATTCCTTCCCCCTGAGATGGGGGTCTGTATACAACCCCCATGCGGATTGTGGTGCCATTTCCTGTCTCCAGGGTGACCCAGAGTGTCTCATCTGCTCCCTGTTTACTCTTTAGTTCTGTTGCTTTGATCCCTTCCTTTACATAGAGAGCTACTCCTCCTCCTCGTTTACCCTCCCTGTCCCTCCTGTAGATTGTGTATCTTGGTATGTTGACATCCAAGTCATGGTTCTCTGTGTACCATGTTTCTGTGACTGCCACAATATCCAGGCAACCCTCTTCCATCAAGGCCACTCGTTCAGGGAGCTTGTTACACAGACTACGGGCATTGGTACTCATCACCCTCCACTTTTTGATGGCCTTACCCCTTTTAGCCCCATTCCTGTCCTTACTGCCTTTGCCTTTTTTACATTTACCTCTGTCCTGCTCCCTAATGACTTCTCTACCTTGGTGTTTACCTCACTAATTACCGTGTTTTGTGGGGGGAGGCTGGGATTTTCCCTGCTCCTTTTCAGTGCCTCCCCCCTTGGCTAGTTTAAATGCTTGCCAATGAAGCATTTAAACCTTTCACCTAGGATCCTGGTTCCCTCCCGGACAGATGCAGACCATCGCACCAGTATAGGTCTGCATCCCTCCAGGTGGCTCCCCAGTCCCCAATGAAGCCAAAACCCTGAGCTCCACACCAGTTAACCCAGGAATATTTATGACCTTGTATACGTAAGCAATAACCCACTACAGAGTATGGGGTTATAGGCATTTAATCCACATGAATGGATGCATTTCATGGAACGGCGAAAATCGCTACTTGCAGGCTAAATTTCGCCATTTTGGGTGAAATTCATGAGTTGCACCCCGCTAAGTATTTCACAGAATGCCAGAATTTCGTGAAATATTTCTCATAGTGAAATTGCCGATTTCGTGTCAAGTTTCACCGGCGAAATTTCATTTCGCAACATCTCTGTAAAACAGAAGAAATCTGTAACCTGCTGAGTGGAAAAGTAGTCCCCAAGAAGTATTGCATGTAAACACACAAATGCTAGAAATATACGATTAGTATGATTTCTCATGTTTGTTGTGCATAACATATATGTATGGGTGTTGGGGGCTGCAACAAACTTGAGCTGGCTCTCTCTCCTAACAGAATTCTCTCTCCAGGCAGAGAGCAGCTGATTGCGATGCTACACAACTTATCGGGAGGCAGATACAGTAAGGGCACAGGCCACTAACAAAACAACAAGATGTCAGTATCACTTAGTGATCCCGCTCTGTCTCTCTGCCCTGTCTGTCTCTCATGTGGGTCCTGCGCTCTCTATTTCTCTGTCTGCTGCCTGTGCAGTACAATGACAGTGGGTCGCAGCTCTCCCACATTTTAGAAAGTTGGCTGTATAGATGCGTTCCACTGTTGCTGCCTTCTCTGTGCTACTGGCACTCACTGAAGCTTTGTGGTCAGCAATTCTACAAAGGTGTGACACACTGTGAGGACACAGACCTGCGCTCCCGACCAGACACAGTACAACTCTGCAGGAGTTGTATGTCCCCATCTCACACTCTTGCTGTCATTCTCTCTCTCTAGGTGCACATCAACCAGTCAGAGTGGTTGCACTTGCTGGCTCTTGGTGTCTGTCTTGCATGCTGGGGACCGGGGGTGGGGTGGGAATGGGAAATCTGGCTGCAGGACAGTGAGTTGCGCTTCTGACTGCTGACACGTACTGCACTTCTGATTCTGGCTCTGTCTCTCTTTCTCTCTGTGTTGCTCTTTCTCTCTACATGGAGGGCTGTGAGTGAATGGTCAGCATGCCAAGTGTTTGGCATTGCGACAGTGAGTGGCATGTGTGTGGGGTATAAGGTAAAATGGCCCACTGTCAGTACTGCTCAGTTCAACAGGAAGTGGGGGGCAACCCATTCTCTGTCTGTCTCTCTGCTGCTCTCTGTCAGCCTGTCTTTGACAGCCCACTCTACTGTGTGGCAGGCACTTTGATTCCAACATACAGACACACAGAGCAACAGCAAATCAGACTATATTTGCCCTACTCTGTTTAAGCTGCTGAGACACAGACAGAGACTACAGTCGCTACCTTCTCTTAAAAGCCCAGGGTATCCTAGGCAAGGCAACTTAACTCAGCCCACTCTGTCTCCTGGACCACCTGTTACAAGCCGGAAGCTCTGTTGTACTGTTAAGGCAGCCCCGCAACACATTATTCTCAACTTACTTTTAATGGCTGCCTGTCGGGTTTATCTTCCTCAGGACTGAACAAGTCCTGACTGTGCACAGTGATCTTGGTATGGGGAGCTTCACACCAGCTGTGCATTTACAGGTATTTAATCCATAGTCACCTGATGGTGTTTCACCAATAGGATTTCATTTTTTTACTATCCCATGTTCTAAACATGTTTCTGTGATAGCAACCACTTACATTATATCATTACTACATGCTGTCATCAGATTCTTCGAAGAAGCCCTCACATTTTCACCTCTGTTGATGCAGCATGAATATATTTACCTCTAGTTGCTGCCTGGGCATTTTGCATGATGTGAAATCCTGTGCCATTTATTGAGACTTTAACATGGCCATGAGGAGACATTGCTGGAAAGCTTTGGAAAATTTCCGGCAGAAAATGGAGAATGCTAGGTGGGTAGTTTCAGCATCTACTCTGGGATTTCCAGCTCATTCTATCACACCTGCTACTGTGGAACCCTGAAAGTCTACAACAGGTGGCCACATTGTCACCTTCACAGGAAAAATACCATTTGTCAAAATATAAGGCATAAAGTCCTCTTCCAGTAAGTGTCATCATCATTCTAAGTCTCTCTCCTGGTCCAGATCACCACTGCATCCCTGTAAGGGTAAGTCTCAGATCACGTCATCAGTCTCAGCTGCTGGCTCAACCATCATTCAGACACCAAGGTCAGGTGCAGTCTCTGGTTAAGCTTCTGTCATAGGCCTACAGTCACTTACCACCATGTTGTCCACAAGTTCTGTTCCGATGTCATTTTCCTCATCATCTACAGTACATGGGCTGCCACAGTCAACACTTGCACTGTTAAACTGGCTAATGTATCAGAGCTGTGTTCGAGACTGTTGCCTTCCCTACCCACAATAATCACTTTGTTTTCAGCACAGCCTTTACCATTGCTCTCATTGGCGTTTGCTGTGGGTGCCTCTTAAACTACTGCTCCTGCTGCTGTGCCACCCCTGCCACTACTTCTGCAGCTTGGGGGTGAGGTGGATGAGTACAATCCAGATCTCCTGGATGTAGAGGAAGGTGATGAAGAGGACAGTCAACCTGTTTACAGGTCGGACACTAGTTTCTCTGTTTCCTTCTATAGTGAAGACACTGTGGTACAAGATATTCTCCCAGGTCTCAGTATTTGTTTATTTGCTCGACTTTAAGTCTTTACAAAATTCCAGTAAAAACATGACAGTACAAAGAATTTTAAAAACAGCGATATATTACATTATTATACTTTCCAGAAATTCCTTGCAGAGTATTTAAATTTCATATGAAGCAAGCACTGGTGACATAAAATAAATATTTCATATAGTTAATTCCTTATGAACTAAGTAAACATGTTTGCAAATATGTGAAAATTTATAGTTAATGATTTCCAAAAACTCAAGAAGCCAGACTGGAGTTAAAGTATCTGACCATCAGATTATTACCTTTCTACATAGCTTCTCCAGCAAGGTCTTCAAATAATCATTACAGTCTTGTTCAAGGCTACACAGGGCTACCCAATTATCTGAGAATAAATAAGATATTGAGAATTATAATCCCCCACACTAAGCCTACGTGGGTGTATTGGGAAAAATTAGACTGAATGAAAAGCCATTGTTCCAAGGGATAGTCCAGACCTGCCCCATCTATCAAGCAGCGGAAACCTTTCTTCAATCCTTCCAGGGAATTCCAGCTGCAATACTTATGTGCCCTCTGTAAGAGCTCTGCCAAACATATGACCAGCATATAAAAGGCTAACGTTCTGAAAACCACCTGAGCACTACATAATGGTGATAACTAGGGGCTAAGCCCTTGTACTTGCAATCCCTTTATTTGGATATGCTTTCCTTGAGGCTAAAACAGCAATCTGGGCCCATAACAGCCCATCATCACCAGTAAATTGCAAGAGGGAATTACATCTATACTCTACTGCCTTCTAAGGTCCAGCAAGCATCTGGTCCTACCATAATTTTGCACACCTGTATGACATACATATGATTACCTCCTTGAAGGACAATACTAAGTGATCAGTGCCCAATCATCAACAGGTTTATTTATTTGTTTGTACATCGGTTTACAACCTTTGAGCCAGAGGCTCATTTCCAAGGGTACCTCCTCACATAGAGGACAAAAACATAAACAGACTTTTTGGTTACAGCATATGGGTTACATAGTTAGCAAGCAAGTTAGCAAGCACACGTGATTACAACAGTAAAACAGATAGCCAGTTTAGTTACAATGGCACTTTCCTGCACGATGGTATGAGCAAGCAGCATGATCATAGCAGTTCAATCAGCAATGGGTGAGGTTTAAAAAAGAAAAAAGGAGTGGTGTGGGTGCCGCCTAGTGGGCATTGTCAGGGCACAGAGAGCTATGCCTCGATTATAGACAGGTGCAGCTACGCATATTAAATAGTTGGCTTGGAAGTGCGGTTTTGAATCTGGAGATCGTGGGGGCATCCGAGATGGGAGCAGGCAGTGAGTTATACCAGGATGGAGCTCTATAGCAGAAGGACCTCTGTCCATGGGAGGTCCTTGTTCTTGAGACCAGAAAAGTGGCCTTGCAGGAGGTTCGTGTACAGACCAAGGGTTGGGCTTGGCGGAGGGAGGCTGTCAGCCCGGGTGGGGATAGCCCTAGAAGGGTTTTTTTTGCTATTAGGCAGGTTTGATATCAAAGACGTCCATCAAGATTCAGCAGTATTGCCATGTCATAGAGCTGGCACGAATGCGTGAGCCTGGGGGCCCCAGTGATTAGCCTGCATGCCTTATTTAGGATGAGGTGAATTTTATTGAGGGCGGTCGTGTCAGCAGCACCGTATACCGGTAGGCCGTAGTCAACTAGGGATACTATAGAGGATGTGACTGTTAGATGGAGGGCAGCGGGAGAGAGACAGTTTTTATAGCGGTATAGTATACCTAGCCACACATTAGTGGCTGAAGCAAGTGCATCAGTGTGGGTGTGGTAGGTGAGGGCTGAGTCAAAGGAGACCCCGAGGTACTTGGAGTGGACTTGCTCTAGTGGTTGTTTGGAACAGGGGAGGATATGGAGTGGGAAGTTGCTGGCTTTGTTTTGGAGGTGGGCAAAGAGCATTGTTTTTGTTTTTTTGAGATTAATGACCAGTCTGTGCTCCCGAAACGAGGTTTCGGCATCATCATTATAAGATAGTTGTAGGGAGTCCTGGAGGCTGATAGGCTTACGGTGGGTGGCAAAGATGACGGCGTCATCTGCATACAGCAGAATTTTTCCAGTGCATGCACTGGGCAGGGTGTTAAGGTAGAGTGAGAAGAGTAGGGGTCCCAGGATGGAGCCCTGAGGAACCCCTGAGCGGATGGGAAGGTTTTGGAAAGTGTCCCATTAATTCTGACACATTGGGAGTGGGCAGATAGGTAGCTGGTGCACCAGGTGAGAGGCCCAGTAGAGAAGCCAGTGTGGCAGAGGGCATCCAGCAGGTGGGGGTGGGAGACAGTGTCGAACGCCTTTGAGAGGTCGACGAACATTGCCCCGGCTAAGGAGCCAGAGTCCAGAGAGGAGTGTAGGAAAGTTGAAAATTCAACTAGTGCAGTGCCGGTACTGTGTCCTGCGCGGAAACCATGCTGTTCAGGGCAGAGGATGTTGTGTTTGGTCAGGTATTCAGTGATTTGTGTTGCAACCAGCTTTTCTAGGGCTTTGGAGAGGGGTGGGAGTATGGAGATAGGACGATAGTTCCCGGCAGAGGACCTGTCACAACCTTTGTGAATGGGAGTAACAATGGCAGTTTTCCATGCTGTTGGGAATTGCCCCAGGCAGAGGGATTTGTTGAGAAGGCTGGTGAGTGGGGCAAGGACCTGATCCAGTACCAGATGGAGGATGCTGGGGTCCAGGGAGTCGTCGCCGGGACTATTGCTCTTTAAAGCTCTGACCAGGTGGGGTCTGGCTTCCTGGGCAGTTACCCTACGTAGGTAGAAGCTAGGGCGTTGGAGGACTGGGGCTGGTATGGAGGGTGGTGGGTCGAAGAGGTACCCTCTTACTTAAGCTTAACCCTAAACTCTATCACTGATTTCCAAACATTTCCTGAGGATCTCACCTAAATCCAGCAAGACTGCACAAATCATTCAGCATACATACATTGGGGAGAGACTTATAGCCGAAGGCAGCCCATTGTTGTTCAGTTTATAAAACAGTAATGTAGCGATAATAATTAGTCAGATATTATGTAAATAAATATTTGCAAACTAATGCAGCCATTTCTAAAAACAAATCTGACGTATCCAAAAAACATAAAACATTATTATAAAAAAAAAAAAAAACACAAACAAGTCCCAGTAAATAGAGATTTAAAGCTCCATTTGACCACAGGAGTCCTTTAAAGGTAACAGGCTCCATCCTCACCTGGGAGTTCGTAGAACTGTACCGCTAGTTTTAAATTTTATAAGGCCAAATCTCAACAAATGCCCTCCGCATCTGACCTCCATAGTTCCTCTCAGAACCCCCAGCAATTAGTAAACCAACAGAATAAACAGTAAAATAAACACAAAACACAAAGTAATAACAGCTTCCATGTCCAACCGATCGGCAAGGCATCCACTGTATCGGGGATTTTGAATAATCAAAATGTACTGAACAAAATCATGCCTTCAACAAGCAGTTTGTTTTGCCCATAATTCATGTATAGCAGAGACAAGAGCATCCAAATTTCACTCAGTTAAACAAATATTGAAATTTTGGGCATTTGGAAAAAATATAACAATCAGCTCCATATCTAGGAGTCCTCTGGTCTCGATAGCTAGCTAGTTCGGTTGTGATTTTTAAAGCAAATAAACATTTCCTTATGCCAAACCAGGGATAAATTTGCTGAAACTTTGATTCGCTAAACCACAAGGTTCGAAGACCCGAAATTTAAGACTTCAGCAACGAGAATATTCAGTATTACCTCAAGTCTTCATCTTCAGCCTCAATGTACCTTTCATAAACATGTTCTTTTGGTAGTACCATAAGTTAAAAAGAGGTGAGAGATTTTTGAGATCTCAATCCACTTTTACAGAAAGTCATAGGTTTTCCCCTCACAACCCCAGCTCAGCGCAAAACAGAAGTGCAAATTTTTCTTAGAACATCAAAAAACTGAGCTACAGCATAGTGATCCCAGTTGTCTTGTTGTCAAAATCTGGGGTCCTGATTATCTTGTCGACAGGAATCTATAATTAATATAAAAAGTGCCTCTCAGCACTCTGCGTGCTTCCTGAACAGAAAATATCCTCCAGCCACCCCGCGTGGGTTAACCTCCCCAATGAAATCCGCACTCAACACAGGTGCAGCTCTGTCTTTACACACTACAGATGCTGCAGGCATCTTCCAACTCTTATGTTTAACCAAGTCCAGTCAATCAAAGCAGAACAAGCAGGTAGAGCAATATTTAAGCAGAGACTCTTATGAGTTTTCAAAATACGATGGAACAAAACCATGTAACTTTAACTCATTAAAAGAACAAAAATAAAATAACATTAGCAACCAAAATTGTAGCAGACACCAGAACAAACACAGTGCAGCAGGGCGTGGAGCAGTATCACGGTCATCTTGCCGCTCCGCCCCCCAGCCAATCAATTGCAGCAACAGAAAAGTGTAAGATCAAGAGTAAAGCCTTTCTAGGTCTCATTCTGAGAATGCCTCCTTCAGGCTCTGTTACATCTCAGAAAAAGGACAAGTTTGGCCTTGTTAATGAGGAAGAGGACTCCACTAAGAGGGATCTTGATGAATTTGTGGAGGTTCCCACATTTCCTTCCATGATCATCCCTCCTATGTACTCTGAATTGAAGGATGCAACCGTGGCTGCCTGGCACAAACACAGTACCTTGCCGGTTGTCCCTTTTAAGGTGGATAAACAATATCCTGCCCATTCTACCAAGGTGTTTCATACCACTCCACCTAAAACTGACTCGTTGGTCATTATGATTGCTCATGACAGGTCTAGGGCTCCTCATCACCTGAGCTTTTTGCCTCTTGACAAAGAATTCAGATCATTAGATTTTATGGGCTAACAAACTTAAGCTTTTACCTCATTAGGCCTCTGTATTACCAATAATCAGGTTTATATGATTAAATATCAGAACAGCCTATGGAAGTCTTTACCTGCTATGGTGGATACATTTCCCAACGTCAGTGCTAAAACTGAAGTCCAGCAGTGTGTTGTGCATTGTTTGGAGGCTGGTAAGCATTTATTATGTTCTGCATACAACACCTCTGATGCTTCTGCTTGGGCAGCTGCATCTGGCATATGCCTTTGCCCTGCAATATGAGTGCTAGGAAAGACAGCAGCTGAAAACTTCAGCGAGGCATCAAAACAGTAAACTGTTGTGTGGTGTATAGTGCATCTTCAAGTACATATATTTAAGTAAGAAGGTGCGGAGGGGTGAAGCCACCCGCGTGGGTGGTGTGGTGGGTGAAGCCCCCCACTTGTAAACTTTTGTCTGGTATTCATTTGCACTTTTCACTGTTTTGATGCCTCGCTGAAGTTTTCAGTCGCTATCTTTCCCAGCACTCATATTGCTGGGCTTACATTGTCCTCACTATTTTTGATACGCTGTCTTATGGAATCCCTTTCTTTTTAATCCCCATGTTGGCATCATGGTGGTTCCTTTTGCAGGGGCTGCTGCTCCTCCCATGGTCCAGGTCCTAGCTGGTCTCCCACAGTGGCGAACCCCCACCACCAGGTAACAGTCCTCAGGTGCCATTTTAAGACCACCGAGGGTTCAGGTTCCAGCGGTGCTTCCACGACCCCTTCACCTACTGATTCCATTCCAACCCCCTACACCTCTGTGAGGGGTTCGGGTAGGGGACAGAATTTTCAAATTCTTGACAATATGGCAACAGAGCATGTCAGCATTTGGGTCCTAGATGTTGTCTGGGAGGGTGATACACTGGAACTAGTAGTGCATCCTGCTTTGCTTTTCCCCAGCCTTTGCTATTGCCCCCCAGACCACTAATGGGTCCTACAAGCAGAAATGCATTCTCTCTTGGACAATTGAACTATTCAGCCTGTATCCTTGGCTGAACTGAACCAGGGTTTCAATTCCCAGTTATTGCTGTCCCAAAGCAGACAAGAAATCTATCCTGTGTCTTGGACCTCAGGGACCTGAATGAATACATTGTGTACAAAATGTTTTTTATGGCCTTTCTTCAGTCACTAGTCCTTTTGTTCTCACAAGAGAATAGACTTTGCACTCGGGGCATACAGGATGCTTATATGCATATTAAGATATAGTATAGCAATCAACAGTACCTGTGCTTTCTTTCGGAGGGCACACACTAATTCTGTTTCTTACCCTTTTGCTTATTCTTAGCAATGTGGGTCTTCATCAAGTGCTTTGCTGTGGTTTCTGTGGCCTTCTACTAGGAAACCCTGTAGGTATTGCCTTACCTGGATGAGCTGCTCCTCAAGGCACCTTCCAGGGATGTAACAATACAGATATTGCACTGGATTCACCAGTTGTTCAAAAACTGGGCATCCAGTTCAATGAATCCAAATCAGTCCTGATATCGTTCCACTGCCTTCTGTTTATAAGTGCTCTCTTAGACGTGACTCTGGTGCAGGCGGGAAATTCTGACACTGATGGTTCCAATGTCATTCATTGCTTCCAGTTCCTGGGACCCTTTGAGGTCCATGCTTTGGCTCCCAGGTGTCATGATGATGGCCATTGTGACTGTCCCCATGGCCTACTTCCCCCTGAACATTCCCCAGTGGATGCTACATGCCCAGAGGGTCCAGGATTCCCAAACCTTGGAACACCCTATTTTGGTCAAGGCCCCCTTACGCAGGGCGTTTTACTGGTGGCAAGACAGCTCCCATATGCCTTAAGGGTCCCCATTCCTCTGTCTCACCCCTCAGGTGGTCCTCACCACCAATGCCTCTAGGAGGTGTTGGGGGGCCTATCTGAGTATGCTAAAGACCCAAGTTGTGTGATCCTTCTCTTACCACTCTCTCCATTTCAACAGTCTGGTGATGAGAGTTGTTCTTCTTGGCTCTTGGACCTTCCTCCTCACATTTAATGCCATCTGCTGTTGGTATAGATGGAAAATATTTGTGTCATGGCACTATCTCAGCAAAGAGGGAGGTACCCACTCCTACCCCCTCTGCAGAGAAGCCATGCTGGTATGGAAATAGACCATGGGCACACAATATATAGATCACCACCATATTTCTACCCACCATGCTGAATGCCCAGGCAGACTCTACCAGCAGGTCAGATGCCCAGGAGCTTCTGGATAATGTGGTCATAGACCTCTTTATCCACTGGCATCATCCAGAGCTGGACCTATTTGCAGCCCCATACAATGCAACACTGCTGCATTTCTGCTGACTTGCTCCAGGGCCTGAATTTTATGGCAAGACATGTTGCCACTCTCCTAGAAGTGAAGGTTTCTGTATGATTTTTCTCCAGTTCCTCTTGATTCTGTGGGAATTGGACCAGATTTCGGCAGACAGGAGGACTATAATACTGATGGCTCCCTTCTCGCACAAACAAGTTTGGTTCCCACTGCATTGTCAGATTGCAGTGAAACTTCCTGTTCTGCTCCCTTTATGAGTGGGGCTACTGTCATAGGACCAAGGCAATATGTTATTCCCATACCATCTGTCTCTTTAACTTCATGTCTGACTTCTGAGGGCATAGCACTGTCCCACTTCAAGGTTTCCTAGGTGATCTCAGAGGTTCAAGTAGTTGTGTGTAAGCCTTTTGCATAGCAAACTTATTCCCTAAACTGGAAAAATTTCAGAATTTGGTGTGCTTCACTCCCAGGACCCTTTTTCATGCCTGATGAATAGCATCTTGGACTACTTCCTGACCATACTGGACTCTGGCCTTCAGTACTGTTCTGGGAAGTATGACTTTTGACCATTTCTGACTTTCATGCCTCCTCAGGGGGCAAGACAGTGGTACAGTTTGAGTTGGCCCATGGGTTCCACAAAAGGCTCCTTTATCTGTGTCCCCTGTCTATAGGCTGGTTCCAGTATGGGACCTTAACTTGGTTTTGGAGTCTCTTGAACAGACTGCTTTTGACCTGGATGCCACTTGTGATATGTTTTTCCTTTCATGGAAAACATTCCATCTAGTGGTGATCACCACTGCTTGGAGAGTTTCAAAGCTGCAGGGTTTGGTGTAGATTCCCTGTATGTTCTTTTTCACCAGGATCAGGGTTCACCATGTACCCATCCTACATTCCTTCCTATGGTAATTTCTGAGTTCACTTTTAACAAGACTGTCCACCATCCTGTGCTTTTTCCTTCCCTAAGAATGTGGGAGAAGTTATGCTGCATACTTTCAATATTCATTGAGTCTTATGCTTCTACCTAAACAGCACGAAGGACTGCAGAAAGTCCTCACAGCTTTTTATTTTGTTCACCCTTAGGAGAGTGGGTACCACTGTCTTTAAGCAGTGCCTTTCCAAATGGTTGACATCTTGTATTTGTTTTTGTTACCAGAAGCACATTAAGGAGATTTCTGGTCCTGTCCATGGGCATGCCACCCATGGCAGAGCCACTTCTGTAGCTTGATATTGTTCAGTCTCAACAGCTGACATATGCTCTGCCATCACAAAGAATTCTGTCCATACTTTCACAAAACACTACGGTCTGGTTCCGGTGTCTCATAGCTGGCTTCATTCTCCAAGGCCTGCCATCTAAAGAGACTTTTATGTCCCTGTCATCTAGCCTTCCTCCCACTTTGCAATATTGAACTGCTTGGAATCATTCCAAAGGTGTGGCACTGTGGTGGAAAATGTCCTCAAAGAAGATAGGTAAGTTAATGTACTTACCAGTAACAGTAGATCAGATATTCCTGTGCTCCTGTACTTAAATGCCGATTGAGATTTTTACTACAGAGCTTATATGGTAAGTAAAAAGAAATTAGCTTTTTATGGAGAATTCAGCAACTTTGTGAAAAAAAAAAACTGTTTTCATTTTTCGTATGGACTCATCTGCACTTTATTAAAGTGCCAAAATATCTTCCGCAAGCTCAAGTCAACCAGGTTACGTGCCCAAATCTCCTGACGTGTTTCACGTATGCAGCACTTTACTGAGGCTCCCTGGAAAGAGTGTTGCATAAGCAAAATGCTTCAGGAGAGATATTTTGGCACTTTAACAAAGTACAGACTACATTAGTATGAAACCTAGAAGCATTTTTTTCCTGCAAAGTTGCTGATTTTTCCATAAAGCAACAAATGCATGATTCTTCCCCTTTTAGTCTCTGTGTTTGTGATATAGCAGCATCGGCCCTAGATGCAACATGTCTTTCATATTATTATAGTGTAAGTGATAAGTAGTATTAAGTCATAGTGGAACTTGAAATGAACATCCAGATTCAATATTCTGTTATGTGTGGCAGAGTATGGACAATCATGTTTTTTTTTTAAATGCTCATTAGCCTCCTGTCATGCACTGACCAGGATATCCTTCATTCTTCACCAGCTGCCCCGTCCCATCCTACAAGGCCCTCTTACCTCCACCTATAGCTTCTGAACCACCAGCAACACACCACAAAGCTGGATATCCCACTCATCTTGCCCTTTGGGGCAGAAGTTGCCTTCTGATCCTTGGTTTATTCCCCAAATGATCCAGCTGGCCCTCTGATGGAGCTGAAGCCCTGGAGCAATCCTCAGGCCCAGGCAGAGAGGCCCAGTATTGGGCAGAGAGGCAGACAAGGCTTCTTCTTCCTGGTCAATGGTGTTTTCCTGTTTTCCCCCAATTCTGCCTGTGCAGTAGCACCCCATAAACATCTGTAAGTGCTCCCACACACAGCATGCTGTCACCTAGCAGAACTGCCCCATTCTACGAAGCCTGGGCATGCTACCATCTATCCTTTGCTAGATGGTAGGCAAACACCGAGAGCTGCTCAATCCTCCTCTCCTACCTGCCCTCTGATGACGCAGGCTCGCTTCTGAATCTGGGTTGTCGGTATCTTAAACGGTAGCACTTCCGCTGCATCAGTGTCTCAGCTGACATGTATGTTTTTTGTGTTGCTGCAAAATTGCCCAATAAGAAATTATATTTTTGTGCATTTTTAAGGTGTACGGCTGAACAGCTTATTGGGGAGGAAAGGAAGCTTGGAAAAAATGAGCAATTACTGGGATGTTGGGCAGTTTTTCACAGTGAGCATGCTCGCCAATGACATCAGCAAAGCTGTGCAAGCAGCAGAGAAACTGTTCAAATTAAAGCCTCCTGTTTGGTAAGTTCAGCCCAGTTAATCTTCGTGAGTTACATAATATGGATAGTTTTCTTTCCTGTATGTCACTGTAGTTGATGGGGGAGAGCACTGGTTTGTTTGATTTCCAGTGGATCTAGACTTTCTTTTATATTATACGCAGTTTCATAGATGTTGCAAAAGCACAAATAGGCAGCATATCAGTTTACATAATCAGATGACTATGTAATCAGGTGGCTTTGTTACTGTGGTTGTTGATCCAACTCTCAGTTCAGTCCATCACAGATTAGTAACACTCACTGGAATCTATGCACCTGGCCATATGCAGCACACAGGACCCAAGCGATGTGCATCTTTGGACAGCTGCAGATGAACTTATAGCCCTTCCCTGTTGTATTGCCCTCCCATGTTCCAACTAGACATGAACACGTACAGCTTTGCAACCAGTCAGGGCTGGGGGCTGAGAGGGGGTGTGTCGGGCTGGTCTGGTGGAGTGCAGCATGAATTGTGCTATGTACACTCTGTCAGTCCAGTGTTAGGGGTAGACTTTGGTCATGCCAGGCAGAGGGTTGTGATAACTGGTGTGCAACCCCCTGATGGCTGTTCAGAAGCCCTGATTGAGCCTGCAGATGTGGATACCTGGTCCTGTTCTTTGACATTAAGGTCTGGGGGGACCCGGATATTACCCAGGGGAAGATTACACAATGGGGGGGGGGTAGTAACAACAACAAAAAAGGAAAGGGACCTGGGGGTAATCATATCAGATGACCTTAAGGTTAGCAAGCAATGTGAGAAGGCAGTAGGGAGGGCTGGGGGTATACTGGGATGCATAGGGAGAGGCATCACCAGCAGAAAACAGGAAGTTGTTATCCCTCTGTACAGACAGTTGGTGAGACCCCATCTGGAGTACTGCGTCCAGTTCTGGAGACCCCATCTCCACAAGGACATAGACAGGATAGAGGCAGTCCAGAGGAGGGCAACTAAAATGGTGCAGGGTCTGCAAGAGAAGCCGTACGAGGAGAGACTAAAGGAGCTTAATATGTATACCCTTGAGGAAAGAAGGGAGAGGGGGGACATGATAGAAACTTTTAAGTACCTCAGTGGAATCAACAAAGTCCAAGAGGTAGCATCTTTCAGAAAAAGAGACGTGCAAGAACAAGGGGACACAATTTAAAGATGGGGGCAGTTCCAGGGCAATGTGAGGAAGTATTTTTTCACAGAGAGGGTAGTGGATGCATGGAACAGCCTTCCTGAGGAGGTTGTGGTCTAAAACTGTGGAGAATTCAAGAATGTATGGGACAGACATAAGGCAGTTCTTGGGGGGGGGGTAGGAAGAAATAGGCTGTTGGTTAACTAGGATTTGCGGCCTATCCTGTAGGTAGGGAAATGGGCAGACTAGGTGGGTCAAGCGGTCCTTATCTGCTGTCAAAGTCTATGTTTCTTTGTTTACACAGTTTCTTGTCAAAAAAGATTTCAGCATTCATGCCAATCGAGATATGTCAGTCTTTATGCAAACTGCCATATCCTATGATCCCTTGCTCCTGTGGAACAGGTGATACAGTTTTGGTACAGGGCCAGTTGTCCCCCCAACTGGCCCCTCCCCTTATGGGTAGCTATGTGCCCACTGATTGGACCAGTCAAGGACAGTGCATACCAGCTGTACGTGTTTGTCTAGGGCTGTGTGTGCGGCCTGTGGCTACAGGGCCTGGTATGCAACTTTCCATGGTGATTAGTCAACGAGATGGTGCATAGGGCTGATTATCTGTAAAGTCTTTTAAGATAACTTTTTTATGTCTTCCCTACATAACCCCACATTTTCATGAAGCGTTGTTTTGTGACTCACTACTTACCAGTTCTATTTTGTTTTTAAAGTAATTCCTTTATCAATTTGCTTGCTTTTCAAAATCTCTTAAATAAAATGTTTGCCTTTGATGAATTCACCATGTTGTATAATAATCAGCTAATTATTGTATTTTGGAATCAGCATTTTTACAAGAACCTCTTCTGTTTAATCAGGTATCTAAAGTCAGTAGTCCAAAACCTGCTGTTAATTCAGCGATTTAAGAAAGTGAATCCTGAGCATTCCCCCAAACAAGAGCGTTTCAGCTTCTGGATGGATATTATTGTAGAGGCAACCAAAGAAACAACTAATGGACTACGATTTCCAGTAAGTTATATTTGAGCACACCTGTAAGCTTTCAGCTGAAGTGTGGTATGAAAAGTTTACCCCATTCAGGGCATAGTCCTCTATAATGAATTCAGTACAAAGGAGCCTGTTTTATTCCATGTCTAGTGACTCAGAAATCCTGACTTTTATTGTATTATTTATTTGTTTGCATTGGTCAGACATGAACAGTAAGTCAACAAAAAAATTGTACAAGAAAGCATTAAAAAATCTGGTTCTTCAGGTTAGTGGGAGAAGCTGTCAGGGCAAAAGCTATAAAGGGGAATCAAACCAAGGGTAACAGGGAGGTATGCTTAATGAAACTGAAGGAGGCAAACAGAGTTATAAGGAGGGCAACAACCAAGGCATAATTCAGGATAGCTGAAGGGCCAAAGGGGAACAACAAGGCCTTCTTTAGGTACATAATGGGAAAGAGGGTATAGTGAGGTTAAATTTGGGACATGGTTTATTAGAGGATGATAGGGGAAAAGCAGATATCCTGAATGAGTACTTTTGTTTAGTCTTTATGGTGGGTTTTGGGGGTCCACTCCCTGATTATAGATTTAAGGCCAAAGGAGGGGCAAAGAGGGAACTGGAATTAGGACCAGTGCTAGAGAGAAGGATATGAATGGGTCAAAAGGGGCTCAAGGTAAATAAGTCTCTGGGACTAGATGGGCTACACCACAGAGTGCAGAGAGAGTTGGGGCAAGCACTTACAGTGCGCTTGGAGACTTGTTCAGCTGCAGCCTGAAGATTTAGTTAATCCTAATGGACTGGAGTAGGGTGCATACAGACAAGCATGGGAGCAGGGAAGAGCCAGAAAACTACAGTCAGGTCAGTTTGAGCTCTGTATTGTGGAAATTTTGGAAGCCTATCATTATAGAGCAGCTGTTTTCTAGAAATAAATGGGCTCCATATCAGGAGGCAGCACAGTTTTGTGAAGGGAATGTCATGTTGTACTAACCTGACAGAGTTTTTCAGAGTTGAACACATGGTTGGTAGAATGGTGCCGAACTAAGGGGTATGGGGTTGTGGGCAGCTGGGGCAGTACCTGGGATAATAACAATCTGTTTGCAAGGGATAGGCTGCACTTGAGTGGGGAGGGGAAGAAGGTATTAAAGCAAAGACTGGCGAGGTATATTTGCGACAAGGGTGGATTTAAACTAGATGGGGAGGTGGCAAGTGGACAGCAGGTAGGCAGGGATCCGATAGAATGGAGTCACAGCCTATCCCCCAGCCTAGCAGGGAAGGACTCAGGGAGGCCAACAAAGGAGGGAGTAGAAGGGACAAGATGGAGGCTAGTGAAGGGAAGGGGCATTATGGAGGGTGGTATCATTGAATGCAAGAAGCCTAGGAAATAAATCTGCTGAGCTACAGGCACTCTTAGCAGTGTGGAGGGTGGATATTGCAGCTGTCACAGAAACATGGGCAATTGAGCACCAGGACTGGGATCTGGCAATCCCAGGATACAAATTATACAGGAGGGACCATAAGGAGAGGGGGGGTGGGGTGGCAGTCTATGTGAGGGACGGGATCAAATGCACAAGGGATGAGGGAGAAGAAAGGAGAACAGAGACAATCTGGCTGCAGCTCCTAGACTCAAGGGGTAGGAAACTAAGGTTTGGGGTAGTATACAGGCCACCGTCCCAGTCTGAGGAGCTCGACAGGGAGCTAGTGGGACGAATCAGAAAGGTATGTAGAAAAGGAGAGGTGGTCATCGTGGGGGATTTCAACTTGCCGGGGGTTGACTGGAGCATTCCAGTCACCTCCAGTGCTAGGGAACAAGTGCTTCTGGATGCGATACAGGAGGGTCTCCTGACACAGTTGGTTACTGTACCCACCAGGCTAAAGAACACCTTAGATCTAGTATTGACGAATGGGGAGGCACTGAGGGAAACAGAGGTAGAGGACCCACTAGCTGACAGCGATCACCAAACAGTGTGGTTTAATATCACAATGTGTGGGAGCCAGAGAAATAGTTTACCCGGGTGGTAAACTTCAAGGGGGTGGACTTTGGGAGGATGCAGGAAGTACTGAAAGGGAAACTGGAGGGCATAAGGCATGAGATGGACATGGAGCTGAATGGGATATTATTAAACAGGGGATTAAAGAAGTAACAGAAGCCTGCACCAAGGCACAGAGTAAGAGAAGCAGAGCAAGAAAACCATGCTGGTTGAACAGCGAATTTGTGGAGGTGGTGAGGGCAAAATGAGTGGCTCGCCAGAGGTTTAGAAGGACAGAGAAGGAAGTGGACAGGGAGGAATATGCAAGATGGTCCAGGGAGGTGACCAGAAAAGTGAGAGAAGCCAAGGCCCAGAGGGAGCTGAGATTAGCACAGGGAATTAATTTTTTGGGGGACTTCTACAGATACATCAGGGAGAAAAGAAAGTGCAAGGAAACAATAGTGAGGATAAAAAGGGGTGGAGAGTGGACGGAAAAGTGGGAGGAGCAGGCAGAAGCACTGAATAAATACTTTTGTTCCATGTTCACAGAAGAAAGGGGACCGCTACCAGCATGGGCTGGGAGGTGGGGACAGGAGGAGAGGAGGCGACAGATGGAAGAATTTAGGCAAGTAGAGTCCTAGAGGGACTGAGGGCACTGAAGGTAGACAAGGCACCAGGGCCGGATGGTATTCATCCCAGGGTGCTGAGGGAGATGGCAGAGGTGTTGGCGGAGCCACTGGCATTTCTGTACAGCACCTACCTGGAGTCGGGATGTGTGCCACTAGACTGGTAGATGGCACATGTAGTGCCATTACACAAGAACGGGCCAAGGGATGAACTGGGTAATTATCGTCCGGTAAGTCTCACCTCCATAGTGTTCAAACTCATGGAAACGATACTAAAGGAAAGACTAGTATCGTACCTGGGGACAATGGCCTCCAGGATATGAGGCAGCATGGGTTTGTTTCAGGGAAGTCTTGTCAAACCAACCTGATACAATATTATGACTGGGTGACAGGTGAACTGGATATGGGTCATGCTGTGGATGTTGTTTACTTGGACTTCAGTAAGGCCTTTGATTCAGTGCCTCATGGGCGGCTTGGGGGAAGCTAACTGGTGTAGGGGTAGGGGCAAAAATGATAAACTGGATTACAAGCTGGCTGAGTGGGAGGCTGTAACAGGTAGTAGTGAGAGGGGAGCTCTCAACCCCAAGGCCGGTGATGAGTGGGGTGCCACAGGGCTCTGTGTTGGGGCCAGTATTGTTTGGGCTCTTCATATCAGACATTGGACATGGGGTGGTGAGCAAGGTAAGTCTGTTTGCTGACGACACCAAAATCGGAGCAGTGGTAGATGGAGAGGAGGGGTGGAAGCAACTGCAGGAGGACCTAAGCAAGCTAGAGGAGTGGTCAGAGAGGTGGCAGCTGGGGTTCAATGCAAAGAAGTGCAAGGTTATGCACTTTGGCATGAAGAACCCAAGGAGAGAATACTGGCTGGAGGGGGGTTAAGCTGGGGATCACAGAGGAGGAGAAGGACCTTGGGGTAATGATAACAGGGACCATGAACAACACTGCCCAGCGCAGGAGAGCGGCTGCAAAAGTGAACAAAATGCTGTGGTGTATAGCGAGGGGGTTTTCGTCCAGACAAAGTGAGGTCATCTTGCCCCTCTACAGATCACGGTAAGGCAGCACTTGGAGTATTGTGTGCAGTTTTGGAGGCCATACCTAAAGCGTGATATCAGGCTGATGGAGGGGGTGCAGAGGAGGCAACAAAGATGATATATGGAATGGAGGGGAGAGACTGTGACAGCAGGCTGGGAGACCTCAATATGTACACCCTGGAGGATAGAAGGGACAGGGGGGACATGATAGAGACATTCAAGTATCTGAGGGGAATCAATAAGGATGGGGCAGATGGGGTCTTTAAGTTAAGGAGGGGGAGGGTCACCAGGGGGCATGGGCTAAGAATTGAGGGGGAAGATTTAGGAGGGAGATGAGGAGACACTATTTCACAGAGAGGGTGGTAGCAAAATGGAATGCCCTACCAGAATGGGTGGTATCATGTAACTCTGTGAACAGCTCCAAAAGGGCATGGGACAGGGAACAGGGGAGAGTGAGGGTGGGGATGACAATGGAATGACAAAAGAGAGGGGGGTTGGGGCAGCTGCAAACTAGGGGTGTTGGCTGCACACTCGAGCAGGCTTAGATATACTGGGTGGTCTGTTTCTGCTGGCACATTCATATGTTCGTAATTCAGTAATGAGAGCTGTGGACAAGGGACAGGTAGTTGATGTCATGTACCAGACATCACTAAGGCTTTTGCTTAAGTGCCCCTCAGAAGGCTTGTTAAGAAGCTAGAGGACCAAGGCTTGGCATGAAGGTTACTAGAATGGTAGCAAATTGCCGGGAAGAAGTAACCCATATGATGGTAGTAAATGGAGAGCATTCAGAGGTCAGGGAGGTCACATGTGGGTAGAGTGTCATGACTTGTTCTAGCAATGCAAGGGATTAGCAACTAAGGGCACAATCATAAGTTGGTTGGGGATAGATTCAGGAAGGGAGAAAATACTTCACAGAAAGATTGTTAGGTAATGGAACAGCCTGCCCATAAAAGTGGTAAATACTGGGACAGTGATGAGTTTCAAGAGAGTGTGGGATAGCGTTAAGGAATTGGTGAAAGCAAAAGTAGGGAAGGTAGGTGGAGCAGAGGAGAGGGAAGGGGCTGAACTGCCCCTAGGATGTTTTCCAAGGCATATCCAGTGATAGGTTGGAAAAGTTCAGGTAGGAAAATGAGCTGACACTATGGAGTACCAGTTGTTTCCAACTGGTGGCATTCTATGTTTGTGTAAAATAGACTGAAATAGTACCATTTATTTTGCAAAAGTGGAAGTTAACATCAGTGTGAAAGTTAACATACAGCATGGAATCATTTTAAGTTTCTCAAGTTTAAACTGATTTTTATTGGCTCCTTATCCAGTTAATGCTGTTGAATGCTAAGTGAGTTGTGAGGACTGATAACTCCTTAATTTATCTTCTCATAAACCAATGGCCAATTTGAATTGCTTGGTGTTTCAGATGCCTTGGTTTGTACTTTTTGTGTGCAGAAATCTTTTGTTTCCATCCAAGATCTAGGTGCAAGAAAACACATGATATTAGTCACCTTCTGCATCATGTGGCCTGCTGATATATCAGGTGTTGTGAGAACTGCAGACATGCAGAGAATCCAAGTTTGACAAAAAGTCACACAATGTTCACTCTCTGAGCTCCGTATATCAGGAATGAAGGCTGGAAGGACAGAATTATGTATCCTATTGAAGGGGGCCATGGCTCACTCCACTATATGGCTAACTCCTAGCATTAGGAAAGAGACATCATGCACAGCCATCTTGTGGAACTGGATGCAGGGCATTACTGATGCTTGGAGGCAAATCTAGATAGGTTCTGCATCCCTGTGGGAAGGATGCACAAGTAGAAAATGCATCCCTGGTGTAGGATGATGGTCACTTATTCCCCAGCTGCACCAATGGATCAGTGTTCACAGGGCCCTCATCATCTAATGTCACACATTGTCCCTTGGCCATTCCTGTCTTGCCCACCTGCATGCATGCTTCCATCCTGTAAAAACAGGATGTGCCCCAAGGATGGGTATGAAAGTGGGGGAAGAAGCTGATTTCTCAGAGATCCAGAGCAGAGGCTAGCTCAAGATGTAATGTCCATGGTGGGAACTGATGGTGTCGTTGGCTCAAAGGAGTATCATCAGAGAGGTAAGTGAGACAGAAAACAATTGTTTTAAAAAACAGTTTTGTGGAAAAGTAAAATGAAGGTACCCCTATCGATATATGCATACATTAGTTTGTCTTGCATAAAATGAGCCAGTCTTTATGATTGTAGATGTCTGCTAGATAAATCATGTCAGAATTGAACAGTAACAGTGAAAATGTAGAGCCTTTGAACTCCATATTAAGAATTTAAACCTGCCAAATGTTTCTTTGTATGTATGAATTCATAACAACAGACAGTATTGCTGTGTTTTACAGTTTTTTCTAAACATACTGTTCTGATTTGGGGTATGTCTTTCCTAGGATTAACCAACTTTAGCATTAATGAATTGTGCATCTGGTTAGATATAAACTGATGCAGATTATTACACATTTGTTCAGCATTAATTACTACAAATTTAGGGTATTTGAAAAATAGTAACCTGGAAATAAATGGCAGACTGCTGCATTTATTTGTATAAGATAAACTGTTTTATACATAGGGGAATATTATTTGGGGTGGAAAGCATAGATTCACATGTATTCGTTTGCTATACCTTGCTTGCCAGTTGGGTTGTGAGATACGGAACAATCACTCTCGTTGTATGCTGCACAAGTAAAGGAAATTCAGGAAGGATGCAAGGAGTGATATGTTTCCAAACTAATTTACCTGAATACCAGGTCTATTTTTTTTTTTTAAAACAAATGTTTACTGCACTCAAAGTACTCCAGTGAGAAAGTAGAGCTGTTTTCACTGCCACATAATGTATGACTTCTTGAATCTTTATCCCTTTTGTTGAGTGGCATCATTGTGTGTGGGGGTTGTGGGGGTTAATGTATTATCGTAAGCTGCTTCACATGAAACAGAACTTCAATTAAGTCATTACAATGAAAGGTTTTCAAATGTGTGTAGTATGTTTACTCTTACATTATGCTGACAAAAAAAAAAAAACAGGTGTAGCACTGTTTTGTGTAAACTAGACTGTTCTCTTCCTATATTCACTCAAAGTCAATTAACAGATGGGACATCTGTCAAGTATCTTCCAGGGGGAGTGGAAATGATGACTTGCTTTCAAGCTACCAGAACAGTGATTGCCCACATATAGAACTGCATTTCTTCTTGTCATCTGCTTACTTGTGCTGTCCACTACATGAAAAATAGAAGAATTTTTTTTTGGGGGGTGGGGGCTCATGCCAAATGTCATGAATTCAGACTTAGTAAGATGAGGAGAGCCATCAGCAGCCACAGAGTACCCCCATCCCACATGAGAAGAACTCCATAGGCAACCATATGAAAAGATGTGTGTCATACTGTACATCAGCCCTTCCCCACCTGATCCCACTCCCATGTGGAACCATGCCAGCAGTTGAGTGTGGGGTAAGGATCTGCTTGACCCCCAGCACTTCTGTAGTTGTGAGAGCACAGACTCTGCATAATTATATGGTAGTCTTGCCGTAACCCACAGTGCTCTGCTCCATGCAGAGCAGGGAATCCACTCTGCTGCTGACCTGGGCACAGAGGTCATACAGATCAGAGCAGCAGGGGGCTGTGGATAAAGCAAAGTGAGGCTGTGTCCGGGGTTGTGGAGCTCTGTGGCTCGGCTATGTGTGATTCATGCATATCTAGGGCTTTTTTTCAATTGGAATCTTAGTCATGCTGTAACAACAGAAAACAAACTCTAGCCAGAGCTGATACAGCTGTGGCGAGCTTCAGAAGTTGAAGAACGAGCACCGCTGAGTGTCACCGAGTGCCGCCAAGTGCCAATTGCAAGATGGCACTCAGTAGCTATGCAACTACATATGCATGGCATACGTGCATGTTTAGTTGCAGTGAATGGCATTATGCCAGTCCCAAGATGGTGGCACCAGCGGAACTGCGCATGTACAGTTCCTGTCCTGGAATGCGGAAATAACAGCCGAAATAGGGCGGCTGTTTCAGCTGTTACTCCATAGTGGTCGATTGTAGTGGAGTGCTCCAAGCTCTGTTGGACTTTCGGAAGGATACTTCCAAAGTCCAATGGAAGTGTACCACTATCAACCGTTTTAGGAGTCAACGCAAAATGACTGTAGGCTCCACCCACAGCCATAAAAATGGAATTCAAATTATTGTTATACATCAGCAGTTACAGTTCAGATCATTATGCTGAAATACTGACCTTTATTTCAGGTTTTAATTCTGGAGCCAACTAAGATCTATCAGCCATCTTATGTATCAATCAACAATGAAGCAGATGAAAACACTGTCACCATATGGCATGTCTCTCCTGCAGAATCGGTAAGATGGTGCGCAAACTGTGATTCCTTGTAGTAGGTTACAGTTATCCTAATAATTCAAAAAATATAAATGTGTAATACAGTAACAGTATTTCTGTAATGGAAAGGATTTGAGGTCCATGTTTTCCACACCTCCTGCCAGACAACAGTGATTATATCTAACTTGAGTATGGACATACATCTACACTTATTCAGCAGAAACTCCCCTTACTCATGCTTTGTAACCCTCAGTGCTTCCTTAGGACTTTGTCTTGTCCCACTCTGAGATAGAAGTTAGATAACAGTGTAGCATGAACCACTACTCAGCTCTGGAAACACACATTGTAATGATAAAGGTATAGTTTAGTCCTGCTTTGAAAGCTTGAATAATGCTAGCTTCCACAACCTTACTGAGTTGGCTGGTCTACATTTTAACCATTCATGAATGAAATAATGCTTTCTTATTTTCTCTGTACCCTGGCCTCCTCCATTTGAGGGCATGTTCTCTAGTTCTGTTTGCACTAACCAGCTCAAAAATGTGTGCATACTCCATCAAGTCCATCCATTAGTATTTGGAACACCACTACCATGTCCTTTCAGCCTTCTCTAAGCTAAATAATTTGAGTATATCCAATCTGTTCTTGCAGTTCTTACCCCCTAAATTGCTGATCAGCTTGGTGGTGTGTGTGCCAAACCCTTTCCATCTCTTTAGTGTCTTTTTATTTACCCCAGTGACCAGAACTAGATGCAGTAGTCCAGATGTGGTGTAACCATGGACTAGTACAGGAAGTGGACCACCTTCCTTAGCATGCTCATTGCCTTCTCCTGATGCATCCTAGTACTGCATTTGCACACTGGTCCATGGCAGTGTATTTCTTGCCTGGCCTCAGCCTAATGTTACACAATAAAGTCTAATACAAAACGTAAGTACTGATTTCTAGGAGGAGATTAGAATATAGTGCTTATATTTTGTGCTTTAAAATGTTGCCATACTAATTTGCTGTTACACTCAGAGTGGACTCGCTCTGATTACATCATTACGCCTGATGTCAGGGCCATTTTATGGCTGGTGTGGCTGCTTGGTGATGTGGGACATTTTTCAGTTTGTTTGCATTGGGCACAAAACTTTAAATGTGATGAAACCAACCCTAATCATTGTAATCAAAGTAAATACAGAAGACAAAAGAGCTCCCACTTATGTACCTGTTGTCGGGGAGGGTTTGTAAAAAGACCCCACCAACAGACCTGTTTACGTTTCCCTTAATATAAAAGTCTACTTGTTCTGGTTGATATCAGACCCTAACAAAAATATGGTTGAGTGTATGATTTCTTTTGTTTTCTTTACACTCCATTGGTGTGTTTTGCTTGTATAAACCACTTGATCTCCACTCTCGTTATTCATGTGGCAAAGCACATCTTGGGTGTGCAAACCATGGTCAGTGAAGAATACAAAATGTGTGTGTCAAAAGCCAAAAAGAGCTAGGAAAGTTTAATAATAGCACCTCATTTATTGAAGGTTAGTGTTGGGGAAAAAAACAGAAAGATACCCCAGTGCTTTGAGCCTCTCTGGGATTTTGTCAGGTGGTGGGGATAGCACAAATGAAAGCTGTTTTCATCTAGCACAACTTAAAGACATAGGAGCACAGTTACAATAATTAAATGAAGTATATGTTAAAATAGCAAATGCTTCAAAAATATGCCCTAGAATAATCTCAGGTGAATGTACACTACATATTAGTCCTGCCCCTGAAAAAGGGATTCAAGAACATATCCAGAATATTATTAATGGGAATGGGGATATTCTGTTGGGGCTACACTGGAAGATGAAATATCACTCTAACCCCAGTTCTTATTTCATGGGTGTACAGCAAATTTCCATGAATAATAAGGGCAGTGAAAGGGTTATGAATGTACTGCAGACAGAAGGGAGACTTCTATAGCCTGGACTCATTGCCTCTGAATGGTCTTAGCATTTATAACTATTTTTGTCAATGTACAGTGTTTAAATGGATTACATACAGTTGTATTACTTTACATGATTCTAGTGAACTGTTTTCTTATTCAAAAAATTTTTAACAAGTTTTTAACAATTTTTTATTTTTATTATTTTTTTGGTATCTTCCTTTTCTCTTTCATTCTTTTTTATTACTTGAGTTACCTCCCTGTTTATTTAGTGGTTAGTGACATATGTTTTGCAAAACTCGTTTGGCAACAAATGGTAACACTGGAAAGGTTGGCTATCAAAATCTTCTTATCTGTCAGTTTAAATGCAGTCACATCTATGGTATTACATTCATACTCAGCAACTTAAATTAAAAATATGACAGTAAAAGTAATCAATGTGGTGCGTGTAATTAAGCTGTTTGTTAAAATTGTTTGGAAAAATGTTGATGTCCCCCCATAGCCTTTAATTCTCATATTCTTAAACTTCTTAGTAAAAATAACACTACTTAATTAACTCTGTTAACCCAGTACTTTCAATTCACAGCCTGCACAAACCAAAGTATGAGTCACATGCTGTATTAATGAAATGTTTGCTTCATTTTGAGCTCAATATTGAATATCCAGTTGGGTCATGGGGGAATGATTGAAGCAGTGTTCCCACTGGATCTACGTAACAGGGGGTACAGCGTACCCTCCTCCAGATTTTTCAGGGGTACATCATACCTCTTGCAGAAAATCAGTTGAGGTACATATTCTTTTTAAGGGGTAAGCCACAGGCACAATCACTTTCAACATAAGCACTAAGCAGAACACCGGTTTTTGATCCACTCAGTATAACTTAGTCACTTACTGCCTGAACTTACTTGTCTGTATTATATTAACGCAGTTGGTCTGTCACAAATATCTTTCTTAAACTGATTTTGTTGCCTTCATGCATTTATTAAAGTCTCTGACAAGTCTGCTGATTAATACACACTTAAGACGAGGGAGGAAAGGGGACTGGACTGGAAGGTTAAAGACGATAGTGATAATGACATAGTCAAGTCAGTAAGTCCAAGTCACATAGCGGAATAAGCAACACTGCAGGCAAACGACTGGGGTACACAAGTCTGGCAGAGTGAATGACAGAGATTCAAAATTAGAAACTGAGTCCATGACGACTTGACTCTGATGATGACAGAACTATTTAACTAAGCATACTCTTGCTCTGCATCATTCTGCATCTGCATGCACAATGCAGCACTCAAAATCTAGCCAGCATTTTCACTGATTGGCCACTTGGCTGGCTACCTGCTTTGTCCCATGTGGTTGAATTCTATTTCTTTCCCCTACTGTGCAGTTCACTTGGAAAACAGTGCTCTAACCCTGTGGAACACACATGAATCAGTGTCCAACAAATTAGCACATGGCTGCCATGGCGGAATAACTCTGACTAAGGAGTCTGTACTTGGAGGAAGCTGCGCACATCGAAGTAAAAGTAACATCACAGCACAGTCAGCAGCATAACCATATACAGTATGAAGCAGTTTTGTGGTCACTGCTGCTCACTGAGGGTCCGGGAAACGTGCCGTATTTGCCATCATCCTCCCGAGTCCTGATCCACCAAGTCAGTGTAAGACAGAACTTAAGGCTGCTTAAAGTAAAAAAAAAAACATAATAACCTCAAACCCAGCAACCTAAAGAAACTAACTCTGCTCCGGTGATGGTCTCTGACTGACTCGCCCACTCCACACACACAAAAGGATTAATAGTCTACGCTACGTGGGGGGGGGGGACACTAACTGAGCTGACTTGATTGAATGGGCTGGGTGGGACCCAAGGGGACCTTTGCTTGCTAGTGAGCTGCTAGTCCCCATTATCCTTCCATGAAAATTTGGTAAAAACAACAGATGCCGCAGCTTGCATATTCAAATTGGAATGGAAGGATATTGGGGCAGGCCTGGATGGCAGCAGGGAAATTACAGGAGCTGGACCTGGGCCCTGAGGTGAGAGTCAGACTCAAGAAACATGAGGGGACCATCGACGGAGCAGAGCTAGGAGTGTGTAGGAGTGTGGCAAGGCAAAGGACGGGGTGAGCCCCGAGTGCATAACAGGTGCATGGTTAATTGATTCTTGATCAGTCACTGTGTCATCATGCAGGGAGGGAAATGGGAATGACTGCCATCATTGCCGGGTCTGGGAGGGTGAGAATTTCTGGAAATGGGAATCAGATTATTGTACTGATGTGGGCGGCCTGATTTATAATCAAGGGCGGCCGAGCACGGAAGAAGAGTGGACCTAAGAGTGGTCGATAGTGGCACTGGAACTGGCAAGCAATGGGGTGACTGAGGCCGGGCCTGGGGAAACACGTGCATGTCTGGAGAGAAGACAGAGAGGGACAGCCAGGTTAGTAATTGGAGTTTGACACAGTAAAAGTTTTAAAGTGTTCCAACAAGACAGCTCATCAGATCTGTCGCTATTCGGCACGGACAGGTCTCTCAGTTGCGGCTGTGGGGTTGGGGAGACAGGGACAGGATCAGATGGTTCTTTGGAAATTGGTGGGCCATGAGTGCACCATCACTCACACATCCAGCTACTTGATCCTCAAGATAAGTCCACCTGTAAAGCAAACAAAAAAGACAAAAACCTGTCCTCTCTCTTGACTCCTTCCTCCAGATTCCAATCACTGGGCCTTGCTGTCCTGAAATTCTGCTGCTTTCTTGACTGTTTTACTGTCTCCCAGATGGATGAGTCCCATTGCACATCCGAAGCCTGCTTAGGCACTGTACTTTCACCCCCTAGGAAACAGTAACAGTGGTGCACGCCCACTAGAAAGTGGTGAAATGGGATAGGGTGTTTTTTTTTTTACTTGTCTGTAGATCAATCCTATGATGGCTCCAAGTGCAAGGGAAACAAAAAAAAAAACAACAATGCACAAGCTGCACGTAAAGCAACTCATGTTTCTGCATGCACAAAACTAAACCAGGCAACTTTACGTGCATTGTACCCCTGATACACATAGATATACGTGAACTTCTTAATTTTTACGTGATTCACGTACATCTATGCGTGAATGGGAACACTGGATTGAAGTATATAGACATGAGCACCATGAAAATGGGAGGCAGGTTTACTGTATGCTAAGAGATCATTACTAACAGGAATAATTTCAAAATCACATCTTTTGGAACATCTTGGTATATTAATAACCACTGAAAAACAAATAGTTTTAAAGTCCCTTGAGGACAGGAATCTTGGAACAAACTTAGAACAACAAGCAGCTGCCAGTAAGTCTGTCTATTTTGATACATGGGCCCTGTCAACACCTTTCCATCAAACTGTGCAGGGACAGCATGCTTTCAGCTATAGGGCTCCCCAATGACACAATGAAATCCCAGTGCACATTCTAAACTCCCAATGCATCTCGCAATTCAAAAATGGCCTACGGCAACACCTTCTTACTAGGACAGTTTGTGACGGCCACTAGGACTCAAATGCCCATATTGCCAACTCACCCACACTCTACTTCCCCTTCCTTTACCTCCACTCTTCCCCCTTGCCCTATCCCTGTGTCTTCCTCTCCCCCGTGCCTTCTCCCCCACTGGATCAACCTTATATCCAACCTACTGCCACTACCTCCCAACCTCCTAGACAAAGCCACTTCTTTTGGCTGCAACTCCCCCGTCTCCCCTCCCTCACCTTGACTCTTCCTCGGACCCTCACTTCAGGTGTCACACCTCTTTATCTCCTCCACTACATATAAATACTGTCCTTTACCCTAGTTGAATGCTCTTGATGCTGTACTATCACCATTGGTACTATGAATGGCATTGTAACCTTTGTGTATTCTAGCAACCTTGTCGCAGGCTGTAGGTGAAAATGGACCACCGAGGCATAAATGCAGCAAAATAAAGATATTTATTTACAGAAATTATAAAGCAAACTGATAGTGGCAAAAATAAAACAGAAGCAAAACTGCATCAAAACAAAATCAATACAGCTAGGAATTGCTAGCTCTAAGGATGTTTATATCTTCACATCCAAGTGTCCAACTGACTAGCTCAGCTGAACATCTGAACTCATCTGACTACCTGTTCTAGGTGCACAGGTTATATGCTATGCAGGGGTCATGCGACTAGTCCACCCTGTACCTTACTTTTAACAACATTTCTTTATCTACAAAGTAATACACCTTTAAATCAACATAGAAACATATATATATATATATATATATATATATATTCACAAAAGTGGATTACACTGTTTTTAGAAGGTTTAAACCCCAACTCTGGCATCAGGAAGCACCACCCCTTCCAGCAGCAGCATAAATACATTCAGGATGTGTCCAGCCGGCTCTTAGAGGAGTGCTGCAGCAGAAGGTGGTTGGTTTCCAGGGCCCTGAGATGCCAGAAACAGCAGGGAAACCGTAATTTTTCAAAAGGCTCAGGAACAGCTCATAAATGCTCCACTTCATCTCCGGAGGGTATGTAGACCTGAAAACACTTAATTTCAGCCATAAAACTCCAAGCTGAGCAGAATTAGAAGGCTAAATGCCTTCGCGACCGTGCGCACATTTGAGCGGGTACAAAAATACCAGCGCTGGCATTCGCACTGTCACGCAGGAGCTCAGTGGCATAATTAAGTCAGGAAAGCTGCTTTTATTAAGAGCTCTTGCCAAAAGAGCATTTCAGGGGATAGAGAAGAGAAGCAGGGGGTTCTCAACATTACTTTAAAGCCTGCAGGGTGCAAACAAGCCCACGGAGATACAGCAGGGCAAAACAAAGCTTAAACAGGGCATTTTAAAGCATTTAAAGATAGCGCCCTGCAATATTTCTCCACAGAGGGCTTTTCTTTTATTAAAACCTTCACAAACAGGCCTACAAGCAGGCATTTTGACAGGGGGAAGCCTGCAGAGCCAAAACAGCTCCAGGTACCATTTTTAACCAGGAAAACATGTGTTTTTCACAATAAGGAGCTTATAGCAAGCTCCAGTCATATTTTCAAAGAGGACAGGATGCTTTTACAATAACGGGAGCAGTCCTGATGTCCTCAATATTTATTATTATAGGCTTTTGTAGGCAGAGTTGGTACTGGGATGTACTGGAAAGGGACAAAAGAAGAACGGACAATAGACAAGACAACAATATACATATAAACAAAGTGGGTGGCCAGCCCAACAAACAAACATACGTAACCCCTAGGCGACGCTATCCCTTGGGCTACTACCCCTGCCTGCTTGGCAACTAACAGGTTAAGGAGCCTGAGTTCTGAAACGGGTGCCTCCACCCAAAGGTCTGGGTTGGTTTAGATTACACTAACCAGGCCACAGCCCTCTGGGACACTGTGACCTCCCCTTATCTCCCACTAGTGGCCCACACAGTACACAGAAGTAACCTTCCCAATACCACAGATATGCAAACCACATACACTTGTACTTGGCACTTACCCCCAGGACTGGTTCCTTCAGCTTGACTCTGGGGACCACCTGTAAAATAAGATGATGCAGTACAACAGCAACAGTGCAATACCTTCAGCAAAAACTGACACCACAGTCAATGTAAATTGCAGAAACAAACAGATCTGATTTATTCAGGGGTCTGTAATAAGGAGGGGGAATAATCAGGTTAATTAGCTTGAATACATTAATAATCACACTACTGTTCATGCACTTAGAGTCCAACTCAGTCACTCTCTCTGGGTACCCAGGATGGGAGAAAAGGCTAGCCAGGACCGATGCCTGGGGTAGGCCAGCGATGCAGCTGGTTGGGGCCCTGTGATGGAAAAAGAACATGCATACACACACAATTTGTAATCCGGAGCTGGAGGGCTCAGTCTGTGGAAAGAAAAGCACAAAACAATCAGATGACACACTTTGATTAAATAAAAGTTGCAGGGAACTACCCTGATAATTACTCATGGTACCCAGACTAAACACAGGAGGGCTGATGGATGAACTTTCTGGATTGCCAGAGGAAGCAGGGCCCACACAAGTTGTTTTGGCTCTGTTATTGTTCAGGCAAGGTGTAAGGGGCTGGTCCCCTGGCTGGTCCCTCATCATTGGATCTTTTCTCTGTGCAGCAGGGTAGTGAGACAAGACCCTCATGGCAGGGCCTGTCTGCATCAGGAAGCATGGATTCAGTATGATTCTTGCTGGGAAAACAACTTCCAACGCTAGCACACAGTTTACAGCAAATGGGTAAATCAGATCGCAATCCCCTTCCAGCACATAGCACATTCATATGTAAAGAAAGTTTACTGTACCAGGCAAACGACTCCTCAGTCCCGATCGCAAAATCACTGCTAAACCCGGGAGCACTACAGTAGCTAAAGTTCCTGACAGGCTGATCGCATTCAGCAAAATCTTCGGTCTTCTACAGGGTAAGCCTGGTCCCACTGCAGCTTGCTTCATTATCTACAAATTCGAATTCAGTCCGAAAAAGTCCTCTTCTCCCTCTCTGGGCAGAAATCAAGCAAGTAGGCAAGAAGTCAGGCCTTCCACTTGTCTCCCGCGCGAACTATGCCACAAACAGCCACTCAAACACACAGAGGTGCTGCTCCTTCAGCTTCCAACTCGAATCTGTTTTTTCTACCCACGCTTCAGGGCACATCGGCAATCAGCTTGGAGGCACAGTCCGAAATTGCAGCTCCCCTTTTCTTCTCCAAGGCAGGAGAGCTGCTGGCAGGCAGGCCAGACTTAGCCTTCCCACCAAATCTCCATGCTACCCCATGGGCAGCAGCTCCACAGGCTGGAGCTCCTCACTCTCCAAACTTCAGCTCACTTCTGACCCTCAGTGCAGGCAGCTGGGGAATTTCCCTTAGGTCCAAAAGATTTGATTGGTCTGATCCAGCTGTCAATCACAACAGGCTCCCTCTATAGGTGCAAAAAGGCGCCAATAGTCCAAAACTACACCATTAGTTCCATTCTGACATAGAAACATAGAATTTGACGGCAGATAAGGACTGCTTGGCCCACCTAGTCTGCCCATTTTCCTACCTAACAGATAAGCTGCAGATCCGAATTAACCAACAACTGACTTCCTCCTACCCCCCACTAGGACTGCCTTAAGTCTGTCCCATGCATTCTTGAATTCTCCCACTGTTCTAGACTCCACAACCTCCTCAGACAGGCTGTTCCATACATCCACAACCCTCTCTATGAAAAAATACTTCCTCACATTACCTCTGAGCCATCCCCCCTCTATCTTCAAATTGTGCCCCCTTGTTCTTGCACATCTCTTTTTCTGAAAGATGCCACCCTCTTGGACTTTGTTGATTCCCTTGAGGTACTTGAAAGTTTCTATCATGTCCCCTCTCCCTCCTTTCCTCAAGGGTATACATATTAAGCCCTTTAGTCTTTCTTCATATGTCTTCTGGTGCAGACCCTGCACCATTTTGGTCCCTCCTCTGGACAGCCTCCACTCTGTCTATGTCTTTGCGGAGATGGGGTCTCCAGAACTGCACACAGTACTCCAGATGGGGTCTCACCAACTGTCTGTACAGAGGGATAACAACTTCCTGTTTTCTACTGTTGATGCCTCTCCCTATGCATCCCAGTATCCCCCAGCCTTCCTTACTGCCTTCTCACATTGCTTGCCCACCTTTAGGTCATCTGATATAATTATCCCCAGGTCCCTTTCCATTTTTACTGTTGTCAGTATCTCACCCCCCATTGTGTACTCTTGCCCTGGGTTTTTGTTTCCCAGGTGCATTAGCTTGCACTTCTTTGCATTGAGTCTGAGCTGCCATACATTTGACCATTCCTCCAACCTTGCCAAGTCCCTTCTCATCCTTTCCACTCCATCTGGTGTATCAACCCTGTTGCAGATCTTTGTGTCATCTGCAAAGAGACATACTTTTCCTTCCAGTTCCTCTGCAATGTCACTTATAAAGACATTAAAAAGGACCGGTCCCAGTACTGAACCCTGCAGTACCCCGCTAGTAACCCTCCTTTCTTCACTGTGGACTCCATTTACTACTACCCTTGCATCCTGTTGTCTAGCCAATTTTTATCCAGGCTACCACCTTGGGACCCACTCAAGGCTGGCTAACCTAGTGTATTAATCTTTTGTGTGGGATTGTATCAAATGCCTTGCTAAAATCTAGGTAAGCCATGTCCACAGCCCCTCCCTGGTCTACTACTTTGGTCACCCAGTCAAAGAAATATATTAGATTAGGTCTGACATGACCTTCCCATCATGAATCCATGCTGCCTTGGGTCCTGTGCCCCACTGGTCTCTAGGTACTCAACAATTCTTTCCTTCAGAAGTGATTCCATCATTTTACCTACCACTGAGGTCAAACTAACTGGTCTGTAGTTTCCTACCTCTGCCCTGCTCCCACTTTTGTGAAGAGGAATCACATCCGCCCTCCTCCAGTCCTCAGGTACCACCCCATCCTCCCATGATTTGTTAAAGAAAGTAGTCAGCTGTGTCATTAGTTCTACCCTTAGTTCTTTTAGAATTCTTGGATGAATCCCATAAGGCCCCATTGCTTTGTCCACCTTCAATTTTATTAGTTCTTTCAGAATCCTTTCTTCTGTAAATGGACTGGTATCGACCACCGTCTTCAGAGTGTTTCTCTTGTTTGGTTTAGGTACCTCCCCCTCCTCTTCCTTTGTGAATACTGAGCAGAAAAATTTGTTCAGTATCCCTGCTTTTACATTGTCACCCTCTACCCACATTCCCTCCCCTTTATTAAGCCTCAGTATCCCTCCTTTGGTCTTTCTTCGCTCCCTAATGTACCTATAAAAGGTCTTATCCCCCTTCTTAACAGAGTTGGCTATCCTTTCCTCGGTTTGGGCCTTTGCTATTCTGACTGCCTTCCCAGCCTCTTTCTGCTTTAACTGATAAAGTTATCTGTCCTTCTCGTTCTGTGTTTCCTTATATTTCCTGAATGCTATCCTCTTCTCCTTAACCTTCCCTGCCACCTCTTTTGAGAACCATAGCGTTTTTTTCCTTCGTTGTGTTTTGTTGATTTGCTTTACACAAAGGCTTGCTGCCTCTGTGATGGCTGTTTTGATTACTCCCCATTGTTCCTCCACCCTTCCTTCTTGCCTGTTTGCTAGTGGTTTTCTGAGGCACTCTCTCATTTTCCCAAAGTCAGCCCTCCTAAAGTCCAGTACTCTTGCTTTTGTATGGCTTGATTGTATGACTGTGTTTATCGTGAACCACACTGTTTGGTGGGTGCTTGTTCCCAGATGGCTACTCACTTCTAAATCTGAGATTCTTTCTCCATCACCATTTGAGAGTACCAGGTCTAAGATTGTTCCCTCCTGAGTGGGTTCCAATACTAGCTGTCTGATGCATGCCCCCTGTAGGACATGAAGAATGACCCTGCTCTTGGATGTGCCTGCAGCAAAGGTGCTCCAGTTAACATCTGGCATATTCAGGTCCCCCCATCAACAATATCTCCCCTTTCTCTGCCATTCTAAGGAAGCCTTCTATCACTTTCTTGTTCATTCCTTCCCCCTGAGATGGGGGTCTGTATACAACCCCCATGCGGATTGTGGTGCCATTTCCTGTCCCCAGAGTGACCCAGAGTGTCTCATCCACTTCCTGTTTACTCTTTAGTTCTGTTGCTTTGATCCCTTCCTTTACATAAAGAGCTACTCCTCCTCCTCTTTTACCATCCCTGTCCCTCCTGTAGATTGTGTATCCTGGTATGTTGACATCCCAGTCATGATTCTCTGTGTACCATGTTTCTGTGACTGCCACAATATCCAGGCAACCTTCTTCCATCAATGCCACTAGTTCAGGGAGCTTGTTACACAGACTACGGGCATTGGTACTCATCGCCCTCCACTTTTTGATGGCCTTACCCCTTTTAGCCCCATTCCTGTCCTTACTGCCTTTGCCTTTTTTTTACATTTACTTCTGTCCTGCTCCCTAATGACTTCTCTACCTTGGTGTTTACCTCACTAATTACTGGGGAGGCTGGGATTTCGTTGCTCCTTTTCAGTGCCTCCCCCCTTGGCTAGTTTAAATGCTTGCCAATGAAGCATTTAAACCTCTCACCTAGGATCCTGGTTCCCCCCCTGGACAGTTGCAGACCATCACACCAGTATAGGTCTGCATCCCTCCAGGTGGCTCCCCAGTCCCCAATGAAGCCAAAACCCTGAGCTCCACACCAGTTTTTCAACCATTCATTGAATTCCCTGGTGAGGAGTACCCTAGCATCACCCTTGCCATAGACAGGCAGCACGTCCGAGAAGGTTACTATATGTGCTACTTGTCTAAGGCCCCTCCCCAACTCTACAAACTCCTCTTGCACTGCTCTGATGTTTGATCCCATTCCTAGCCAGGTCATTTGTCCCTAGGTGGACAATGACATCCAGCTCCCTCCCTCGTGCAGCTGCTCCCATGATCCTGAGGATTTGCTTCCTGTCCCTCCAAGCCATGGCGCCAGGCAGGCACCTTACCTCCCTCTCCCCTTCCTCCCCATTTCTACCCCCCTAATGATTGAGTCCCCCACCAGGAGTTGTTTTCTTCCCCTGTTGGGTCTTATGCCACCCTTCTGTGGGTCTCCTTTGTGAAGGTTCCCAGCATCCTCCTTGGTCTCCACTGCAGGTGCCTCCATAGAGGAACCGCTATCCACCAGAAGAGTGAATGAATTGTGGAGAGGTACAGCTGGAGGGATGCAACTCTGTTCCACCACCCTCTCTCTCCCTGAGCCCACCCTGGTCCAGCCTCTCCTCTTTCTTTGCAACCTCTGAGGTAGTGGCATTGGCCCTGGTGGTCCCTGGGGGGGAGGAGGTTTCACGAATCCTAGCCAGGTCAGCCTGGAGATGGGCAACCTCCTCCCTCAGACCAGAGAGGTGCCTGCAAATAGGGCAGCACCAGCAGCTCCAGAATGTCCCCGACACTGCCCCACAGCCATTGCACTGCACCACTCCTATCATGTTTTATTTTGTGTCCCCTCTCCTGTTTCTCTGTATGCTTACTCTCTCCTCTCCTTACAACTCTCACCCTTCCTGCTCTGGGACAGTAGCTTCCTATATTCTTCAGTAGTCTCCTTCTTCCTTGCTCAGTGTCAGACCACGAGCAGCTATGGGGGAAGAGTGAGCTACTTTTTTCCTTCAGGGTTGACAAAACCAGTGTTTCTCTATGGTCCTTCCCTTCCTATTGCCAAACAGGAAGTTCCTGTTGACAGTCAAATCCAGTGGTTATAAAAGTAGAACTGGCTTAGGGAGGGATGGAGGGCAATTAGTAAGAAAAAAGGCTAGCAACAGGAAGTTGTAATTTGAGTCACCTGCTTTTATAGTGTCTAAGCCACACCCCCAATGAAGCTCTCTCTCCTCCTACTGGTTTAGCAAAGTAAACTGATACAGAACCCTTCCCAGCACAGAACACACACTGGCTTTCTTTCTTTTCTTTCTTTTTTTTAAACCCTAAATAAGACCCCTTCTACTTCTAATAAAGTATCTGTTTGCTTAATCTCAGCAGACACTGACTCCTGCTAAGATGTAAGTGTTAAATTAATAAGAAAATGTAGCTTCTTTTAGTTAGCTGCTTTCTGCTCTACAAGCAAGGCTAGCAACGGGCTCCATTTTAAAGTCCTCACATACTGATTGGTCCAATTCGGCAGTTCGGGACCAAAATGGTGGAGCTACACAGAAACAGTTTGTACTGCAAGAAAAGCAGGTTAGAACAAACACCATACCTTTACTTCTCTAAATATTTATCAGCAATTAGTTACAACTTTCAGTAGGGCTCCCTCTGCGCCACTAGCGACGGCAGAAACAGAGTGAAAATCCAGCAGCTCGAGTGGGACTCGAGCAGGGAAACAAACAGTCCCCCCTTGAGATTAATTATACTGCAATTGGGCAGCTCTTAAAGAGACAGACGCAGAGGCACTTAGGCACTCTCATACAATTTCTTTTTAAAGCAGCAAAAACATAGGACACCAGCCTGGCAAAGGGTATTTAGGCACACCCAAGGAAGTCTTTTCAGTGACCCCCATTTGTAGGGGGGATTACACATATAACAATACAGTTATGACAAGGACAGAGAACAGAAGTACATCCAGGACCCACTATCTTCCTAGAAAAGGGGGGGCGACTTCACCCTCTCACAAACCTACTACTCGTGTATTGTATATAAACTGTTTTTATTGTTGTCATTGTTTGACGTGGATCTCTGTAAAAGAGCTCTGAGCTCAAAGGTATGATGCTAATTCCCTAAATAAATAAATTATTAAATAAATAAATGAATAAAAATAAAATCCTTTTCCTAAGTGAATAAATTTGAAGTACTTGCAAATATTACTACTGCTTGAACAACTGGTACAACCAAACATACTGTAATTTATGTACACCTCAGCACCAAAACTTAGATATGAATGGTAATATAACAGAACCAAGTGATTAAAATAGTAGATAAAGAATCAGAACATAAATTGAAAAAATTATGAATCATATCTTAGAATGTCGCAGGTCGTTCCTTAAGGCTTGCAAATAGTGGTTAAAATACATTGAAAACTTTGAAATCTTAGTATTTCCAAGAAACGTGGAGTAATCAATTTATTAATTTAAACAGTTTTGCATCACTATACCCTTTTACTCAACAAAAAGAAAAATATGGATGTAGTATGGAAGGATTATGTATTTTTGTCAAAATCTGTCCAAACCTGGCACTGGAAAAATTACGGTATTGTTAAGGATAAACAACGGACAATTAAAAATTATCAGTGTGTACATCCCTTCTTTGGGTACAAATTTTTATTCTGAGTAAAATATAATGGTTACTTTAGAACAAATTTTGTGTCCTGTTATGAATGAATGTCCTGATATAATCCTTTTGTTGATGGGAGACTTTAATGGCAGAATAAGTACTTTTGACAATCTTGATTCTCAAATTCTTCTTGAAAGCCTTGATTCATGTATGTTAAAAAGGTAATCTAAAGACAAAAAATATGTAACTATAGTAGGTATAAATTTATAACACTTCTTCACAAATTCAGCCTCACACCATTAAATGGTAGGTTCTCAAATGACAGAGAGGGCAACTTCACCCATGTTGTTGGCCATGCGCTCAGTATTATGGATTATGCTGTTTGCTTAATGCTGGGTGTTGATAAATTTGAGGATATTCATTTCCTATCTCTTCCAGATAGTGATTATTTTCTCTTGGTTCTGACAGTGGCTAACAGTTTTGGTAGAAATATTGAGTCAACTACTTAAAATCACCCTAAAATAACTATGTAGAACTCCAAACTACTAGTAAAAATACTAGTTTGGGATGGTGAACTAGAAACAAAGGTACATCCTTGGGACTTACTTGCAGAGGAACAGGGCGGCTATGCAGGCCATATTGATGGCTAGGAGGAGTTCAATGAATATTACATCCTTAGGACTTACTTGCAGAAGAGCAGGGCAACTACATAGGCCACATCGGTGGCTAGGAGGAGATCAATGATCTGAGTTGACGTGCCTAATAGGAAACCAGGGCACCATTTTTGGGACTCGTGACTGGGCCTTTTAAGGGATGAGCCCAGCCACTCTTGGGATACTTGGGACTTACTTGCAGAGGAGCAGGGGGACTGCACAGGCAGCATTGGTGGGCTGCTTCTCAGGGTCCAGAGGTCCTGTGGACAGAGCAGGCCACATCGTCGATGAAAGAGCTGTTGCAGGAGCTGTATGAGGACCTGAGAGGGAAAAGGAAAATTAAAGATGACACTATAGCATAGTGAAAAAAGGGGAGGGGGGGCACCTATTGGTGGCCAACCTTATGGACTAGAAATTGTAAAGGATAGATTAAGCTAAGAAATAGAAGAACTGTTGCAACAGATTTAGGAAAAGGTCAGTCCTCAAGAGTGGCAGGATTTCCCTGTCACATATCCCCCACCTTAAGAGGGAAACAGTTATTTCAGACTGCTTATCACCTTCCTGTCCCAGGAAGGGATGGAGCTTCCATCCATCCATCTTCAGAAGCTCCATCTCAGAGTCCCTATTAACGATAAACATTCCATCATAAACATAGTGGAATAGTGGATATTATTCTTTACCCTGAGGCATTAACATATTTCTCAACAGAGGCTAGTGGTACCTTCCCTGCACTATCTCCTTTTAGGGAAAGGACAACACAACGTATATCCGCACTACTCAGGTTTCTTCATGTATAAAGCAGCTTTAATGTTTAATGAGCCTCCTGATGATGCAAGTTCATCTGCAAAACTGGTAGAGGTCCTTTGTTCTTGAAGTACATTTTGGCAGATAAGCTTTTGTCTGGATTTTAAACATTAAAGTTGTTTTGTATATGAAGAAACCTGAGTAGTGCAGATATTTGTTGTGCTGTTCTGACCTGCTGTTATGTCCAGCACTCTCCTCTCCATGTGGAGCTGTTTTGTTTTGCTTTTCATTTTAGGGAAAGTCTGTCTTATTTCACTGACATCAATTCCTGCACCATATCTAGACATGAAATCAACATTTCTATGTTTTGTCCCTGCCCTGTGGGACACAGTAAAATGATAAGGCTGAAGAGCTAAGTACCACCACATTACACAGGGATTTTTTTCTCTCATTGGGTGCAAGCAACAAAATGGGTTATGATCAGTTAAAACATTAAATTCAGCCCCCCACAAGTAATATTTCAGAGAGTCAATATCCCACTTCAGAGCTAAGCAGTCTTTCTCTATGGTAGCATGTCTTCTCTCCCTCTCATGTAGCTTCCTGCTAATATACGTGATTGGATGTTCTTCCCCATCTATTTTCTGAGATAAGACTGCCCCAGTGATAGTGTGTGACTTGGATCTGTTTCATCAGGCAGGAGTGGAGAACCTATGGGGTGTGGCTAGTAGCAAAGGGGGGGTAGCTACCTGTGAGGTAACCGGTAGAGGAAACAGGCTAAATCATAGGAGGCAGGGGGAACAGGTGGGTTGGGACTGACAGTGGGCCTACTGGAGGAGTGAATAGTGGGAAATCAGGACAAAACAAGAAGGTTGGCTTTGAGTGCTGTAATAAATTTGAGCCATTGAGTAAGTTGGTTGGAGAGGATGTGGTGAGGGGGGTAGAGGAAGAAAAGGAGGGTGGAGGAGAGAGGGATACGGTGAATTGGATGAGGGTGGGCATCAGTAATTCAGATGAGTATGCTAGCAGGGGAGGGGGAAAATCAAGTGTCAAAGAAGGGGGGGAACCAGCAGAGGGAAGGTGTGGAAGTACAAGTCATCTTGGTGAGAAAGGAGAAGAAACTGAGATGAGGGAGGGGCGTCCTTCGAGGGGGGAGGATCATACCAGAGAAAGGCCCAAAGGTAAGGTGGATCTGCAGGTGGGCATGGAAGAGGGCAAGAGCAAAGGAGAGGAGGTAGGAGGGGGTGATGGGAATGCCGTGTTGGGTGGGGGAACTGGAGAGATGGGAGCTGGAAGGGGGGAGGAGGTCAGAGAAAAAGGCTCGACTGGGGTAGGGAGTGGGGTGGAGGCTAAACTGGGGGGAGCCGGGGAACTCAGTTATAAAAGGCGTGACAATTGGGGTAGGGCAGCTAGGGGTTCTCTTGTAGAGGGTCCGGAGAGAAGCCAAGGGGAAGTTGTCTCGAGGAGGGTAGAGGTGAAGGGGGCTGGCGGGGGAGTCCAAAATGGAGGTGCACAAAAGTTCAAGGGGGACACTAAGGTTCTCCTGGTGGGGGGACTCCATGATCAGGGGTATTCATTGGGCGGGGCAGGGTGAGGGAAAATCCAGTCCAGTTAAGGTAGTGGGTATTTCCGGTCTGACTGTGCATAGGACGAAATTCATGGTGTATGAGCTGGCGAGGGACTGTGGTGGATCACCGGACTTCCTGATGCATCTGGGAACAAATGATATTGAGGGGAATAGTGTGCTGGAAATTCAGGAAAGGTTCCAAGAACTGGCCAGGGTCTGTAATGACAATGGATGCACAGTCTCCTTCTCGGAAATCCTGCCAGTGCCAAGGGCCACTATGGAGAACAAACAGAAGATCAGGGAGATTAATGTCTGTCTCGGGCAGTGGGGTGAAGCACAGGGGATTGGGGTGTTGGGAGACTGGGGGGGAGTTTGGGAAGACAAGGGACTGTATGCCTGGGATAGGCTTCACCTAAATCCAGTGGGGGAGGAATTTCTCAAACAGGGGATGACTGATTTCATTCAGGCTAGATGGGGTTTAAACTTGTGAAGGGGGGAGAGGGGCACTGCTGGGCTGATCCAGCCATCCATACCGCTGGTAGGACTGGCCTGCAACCCCATGGAGTGGGGACAGATAGTACCCTAGGGGAGAAGTGTGGACGGAGGTATGAAAGATCTGGGGAGGATATAGTAAATAGGGGTAGGGACAAGGGTTGGAAGGTGGCTTTAATAAATGCCAGCAGCCTTGGGAATAAAATGCCTGAGTTCCAGGCCACGCTGTTTGAGGGTGGGGTGGATGTTGCACCAGTCACTGAAACTTGGGCCACCCCTGGCCATGACTGAGACCTTAATCTGAGTGGGTACCTTGTGCTGAGGAAGGACAGAAAGGTGGGCAGAGGGGAAGGAGTAGCAATGTTCATTAGGGATAACACCGAGATTATGAGAGTGGCGGAAGCAGAGGGCAATGTGGAGGCCCTGTGGGTCACCTTGCGAACCCCCGTGGGAGGAAAGATCAAGTTGGGGGTGGTATATAGGCCCCCAGGACTAGCAGAGGACCTGGAGGATTGCCTGTTGGCTAACATTAAGGGACAGTGTGTACTGGAAGGGGAAGGAGTGGTGTTGATGGGGGACCTTAATATGCCAGCAACTAATTGGGGTACTATGACGTCCACTGTAACCAGGGAACAGAAGCTGCTGGGTGACTTCCTGGACACGCTGCTCAATCAGCAGGTGATGGACCCAACGAGGGAGGGTCATATCCTGGATGTGGTTTTAGCGGATGGGGATCTTGTACGAGATCTGGTTGTGGAAAAAACCCTGGCTGGGAGCGACCACAACACAGTCTGGTTTCGTCTTAAACTGGGGGGGGGGAGGATCATTCAAGGACAATGATAGTAGATTTTAGGGGGGCAGACTTTTAGAACATGGGGGAAATTCTCAAGGGGCATTTGCAGGAGATGAAACCAGGTTTGGACATAGAAGGTAGGTGGGAGATCATAAAGCAGGGGCTACTGGAGGCCACCAGGATCTGTGCAAGAGTAAAGCGCAAGGGCAGTAGGTCTCGTAAACCATGCTGATGGACTAAGAAGGTCCAGGAGATGGTAAGGGAGAAGAAGGCTGCCTACAGTAGGTACAAAAAAATGAGAGGAGTTGGGGATAGAGAGAACTATCGCTTTGCAACCAGGAAAGTCACCAGAGTGGTGAGGGGGGGGCAAAGGTCTGGAAAGAGCAGAGGCTTGCACAGGGGATACAGGGTGGGGAAAAGGGGTTCTGTAGGTACATTGGTGAGCAGAGGAAGGTCAAGGGCCAGCTCAGTAGGTTGAGAACAGCTGGGAGGTGGGTGGAAGGGGCTGGAGAGCAGGCGGAGGTACTGAATGACTACTTTGCCTCAGTGTTCTCTAGGGAGGAGACTGGGGAACTTCCAAAAAAGGGGTTGAAGGACACAGAAGGCACAGCAGACCTAACTATTTGGGTACCTGCTGAAGAACAAGCCACTGGGGGAGGTAGGCCAGGGGTGAGATATCAGGCTGGTTCTGCTGAATGGGGCAGGGGGGGGACATATGCTGAAATTCTTATCGGTCGGGTGTGGGAAGCCCTCCAGTCCCTAAAAAAGAAAAAATCTCCTGGGCCTGATGCTATTCTTCCCAGAGTACTGAGGAAGTTGGTGGATGTTTTGGCTGTGCAATTGGCGGATCTCTTTAACTTGTCGCTCCAGACAGGGAGGGTGCCAAGGGACTGGAAACAGGCACATGTTGTGCCCATCCATAAAGGAGGATCGAGAGAAGAGCCAGGAAACTATAGACCCATCAGTTTGACGTTGGTGGTGGGGAAGGTAATGGAGAGCATACTTAAGGAAAGGTTGGGAGGTTTCTTGGAGGAGATGGGTTACCTGGATGACCGGCAACATGGGTTTGTGCCAGGTAGATTGTGTCAAACAAACATTGTAGAGTTCTATGAGTGGGTGACATCAGCACTCGGCAGAGGGAAGACCAGTGGATGTACTGTTCCTGGACTTCAGTAAGGCATTTGATTCGGTCCCTCACATTGGCCTAAGGGAGAAGCTGGGGGGGATGGGGGTAGGCCCATTGATGGTTAGGTGGGTTGGAAATTGGCTTTCAGGTCACACTCAGCAGGTAGTGGTTGGAGGGGAGGTCTCATCTCCTAGGAAGGTCATAAGTGGGGTCCCACAGGGATCAGTCCTGGGGCCACTCCTGTTTTAACGCCTACATCTCTGATATCAGGGAAGGTATCTGGTGTGAAATGAGTCTCTTTGCAGACGATTCTAAGCTGGGGGCTGTAGTGGAGGGGAGATGGGCCCTTCAAGAGGACCTGGATACTCTGGATAGGTGGTCCTGCACCTGGAAATTGAAATTTAACTCCTCCAAGTGCAAGGTGCTACACCTAGGGTGGGAAAATCCCAACTATGTGTACACCCTTGGGGGGGGGGGAGTGAGTTGCAGGTCACAGCAGGGGAAAGAGACCTAAAAGTCTTGGTGGATGTTAACACGAATAATGCAGAGCAGTGCAGAAGGGCTGCGGTCAGGGCATAATTCAGAGCAGTGCAGGAGGGCTGCGGTCAGGGCAAATGGGATGCTGGGAAGCATCGCTACGGGGATTACCTAAAGGAACAGGAAGGTGATTCTGCCACTGTACAACATTCTGGTTAGACCACATCTTGAGTACTGTGTGCAGTTCTGGAGGCCACACCTAAGGAGGGACATCCAACTCCTGGAGAGGTTTCAGAGGAGAGCAACCAGAATGATCCAGGGCCTGTGGGATATGACATATGAGGAACAACTAGGGGAGCTCAACCTGTTCTCGTTGTAAGAGAGGAGGGACCGGGGGACATGATTGAGGTCTTCAAGTACCTCAGGGGAGTAAATAAGGTAAGCCGAGATTGGATCTTTCAACTGAAGGAGGGTGGAATCACCAGAGGACACAGTTGGAAGATTGAGGGTGGTAGGATTAGGGGGTTAAGGAGGAGGAGTTACTTCACCGAGAGAGTGGTGGAACTGTGGAATGCTCTGCCTGAGGAGCTGGTACAGGCAACTACGGTGGAGGGATTCAAGAGAGGGTGGGACAGGTATAGGCAAGGGGTGAAGCAGAGGCTGGTTTTCCTGGGGGGGGGCAGGACTGGGGGATGGAGTAACAGTGGGGAGGAGACAGAGAGAGGGCTACGGTACCCAATCAGGGTGCTGAAGCATGAGCAAACTTGATAGACCAACAGGCCTGCTCTGCTGGCATCTAGTATGTTAGTATGTAAATGGTCTGCTTGAAGATCCAATATTCATATCATGTGATAATACTAAGGAGTTAAACCCTATGTCGTTTTCATTCAAAATTAATTGTGTTGTAAATAAAGTAGCACCATTGTTAGATAAACTTGCAAAACCCTTTAAAAGTGATAATCCATGTTCTGATTCTGATTGTAAGTTGGCAAATTTTAAAATTATTGCAGTCTGTATGACAAGTTAAAAATGGTCCAGCCCAAGAAAGTAAAAAAAGAATTGTCTTTTCAGTGAGAAAAACATAAGGACTTTTGTCCATGAAAAAAGTCTTTTATCATAAACTGTTGTGGGAACAATTGTTAAATATCATCCGTCAAAAGGGTCCAGAAGCAGTTCGTCACGAAGGGAACCAAAAACTATAAAAACAATGTAGATGCTAACATTAATTCAGAATCTTGGATAAAGCATTTTAAAAGGATTTTCTGTGACCAAGTTTATCGGTCACATTGGTCATGGTCTTCTGTGGTGTCTCTTGAATATGATCTTATTCACTCATCAGGAGTTGCATTTTTTATAAACTCATGTAAGTTAAAGGGAAATGTCCATGTAGTTATGTCCCACACCTCTGTGTGGGACACCCCTTGATAAGTAGTTTCACATAGTGTATCTAATTTTTACTTGCTCTGCTGCTGTTCTATTTATATTTTATCTGGTTGATCCAATCGTCCCTCCCACTGGCATTTTGAGTAACACACCTTGACTGACAAGTCTATGTTTGGTCTTGGTATACCACCGAGACCTCTAACTTGCAAACTGGAGCTATTAATAACTCTATCCATAGGGCACCACTAGACATGCATCCGCTGCTGCTGCCCAGCTCTGATGTCAGCTGTGAGACATTGTGGAATGCACTGCTAGAGGCGCATTACTCAAAATGCCAGTGGGAGGGATAGCAGGATCATAGAAACATAATTAACAGCAGATAAGGGCCCACCAGCCCACCGAGTCTGCACATTTTAGTGCGTTTCGTACACCAGTGCATCACTGAGTGGCCACATGTCCTCTCATATTATGTTCTCAAGCTCCCTATGTGTTGGTCCCATGCTCTCTTGAAGCCTGTAACTGTTTCTTCCCCACCACCTCTGCTGGCAGCCCATTCCGCTTATCTGCCACCCTCTCAGTGAAAAGGTATTTCCTCACATTCCCTCTGAGCCTCACCCCACTCCAGCTTCATATTGTAGCCTCTACTGGAACATAGTTTATCAACCAGATAAAATATAAATACAACAGCAGCACACTAAGTAAAAATTAGATAAACTGCACGAAACTGCTAAGCAGGGAGTGTCCCACATGAAGGTGTGGGACATACTAATACGAACATTTCCCTTAAAATAAAGTGCAGGGCCCGGACAAGGCTCCAGTCAAACTCTTCAAATGAGATATCTTGAAATGGCTCTTGATTTTAGCATCATTCCTTAATGTCTGTATTTTGCGTAAATGTATTACCCCTAGTTGGAGAGCAAGTGTAATTTTTCTAACATAAAAGAGGTTCAGCCACAAATCTAGTAATTATCATCGGATTAACCTTATGAACTGTATTGCAAAAATCTTTCAGAAATCTTACTTCACTGATTAGAATCCCATATAAGTCAATATAAATTTTTTTGTTTTTTTTCCAGAGGTGTAAGCCGGATTTAGAAGTGCTTGTTCTGTAGCTGGCCACTGTTATATCCAGTACCATTTAGTTGAGAAAACTGTTCTGATTAAAAAATTGAAATTATATGTTGTATATGTAGACTGGGGAACAGCATCTGATGCTTTATCACATAATATTCTTCATAATAGACTAAAGGAGTTACGGGCAAAACAGTGGTGGATTGATCTCAATACGTCTTTTCACATTAATGCACCTCAAATTAGACTGTCACACATTCAGGTCACTATACCACTTAATTTTCTATAAATATAGGAGTTAAACAGGACTGCCCATTGGCACCAACACTGTTTAATTTGGTAACAGAGAACGTTTTACAGTCTTTTAATGACAAATGTATTCGTGCTTCTTCAATCACAAATTTTCCATGCCAAGTTTTAGAGTATACAGATGATTTAGTGATAATGTCCTGTTCTCCAGTAGGTCTTAAAAGAAAGTTGCAGCAAGTTGAATCAATAATGTCTGAATTAGAACATAACATTAATTATCAAAAGACAGAAGTAATGTTTTTTGGTGGAAGAAATCATAAGCACATATGGCATATGGGTGACAAAATACTGGATAAAGTTAAACAATACACTTATTTGGGAGTAATTTTTAGTTCAAAAACTTAAGTTGGAAGAATCATTGGAGCTATACTGTTTCACGTTCTGTTACTGTAAAACAAGCCTTATTTAGGATTTAATAATCTTTTATGATGGCTGTTCTGTGAAACCAGCCCTATTAACATTGGATAGCAAACTGTATCTTAATCTTAGCATGTGGTTCTGAGCCTGCAGTCAACTCACTCACCATTGTGTACTTTATAGCAAATTTGGATGGCCCTCCCCAACCACCCTGTTGGACTTCTCGCTAATTAAAGTGGTATAAACACTACATCTACACAGAAGCCAATTTCACTTGCCCCCTTTTAGTTGAAGGGCAACTAGTAATCCCAAGATCACACTCCAAATATGGCTCCTTGGCCTTCTCCGCCGCTGCTCCCACACAATGGAATTGCCTCCGGGCTGCTCTTCACTCCTGCCAGAAACCTAGCACTTTTAAAAGGCAGCTAAACTCCCTACTCCTGGACTGCTCTGTATGTGCCTGTTCCTAGTTAGATCACCTTTGACCGGTTATGTTTGCCCGCCTGGCACTTGAGCCTGTCTTGCTACTTTGGTTTCATACTATCTCAGATGTTTTGTGTTATCACTTTAGTTGCGCAAGTCCTGTTAATTTAGGTACTCCACGTTGATGTAACTGCTCATTTGTTACCAGTATAATCTGCATGTTCCCTATTTGACTGACTATGTATGTTGTAAATTGCTGGACTTGTCATCCAATAATGCCCTGTATTATCCCAGGTCATACCTGAAAATAGGCTCATGTGTGCCTAGTGACCTCACCTGGTTAACAAAAGCTAATAAATAAATCTTGAGTGGGTTCACCTTTGGTTAAATTTTAAATAATCCTACTAGCTTTCCATAAAATAATTACTAGATGTTCCTCCCTCAACACCATCATCATATGTGAGGGGGAACTTAGCAGGGTTATGTAATTAATGGAGATTTTTAAAAATGGGCTGCTGTACAAAAATTACATCACTGGGGAAAACATAGATTGCGCTTTGGTAGAAACACATGTTATGTTATCTAAAAAAGTGCCTTCAACCTTCCTAGTTAAATACTGTCATCTTGGGTTTAAAAATGATTAACCTCTTTCACTTATTACCCTATCAGACAGAAGGCATCATTATAACTAACCAATACATTAAGATTTACAAACAGAGACTAAGTGATATAGCAAGGCAGTTTGATATCTATAACATAAAGCCCTCAAAAATATCATATTTGTTTCCAAATGTAAAAGAATATCATGGCTTTGAAAACTAATGTTCAATACAGTCAAGCTCCAACTTTACAATGTGCTCTGACTACATATAGGATAGAAATTTTTCCTTCAGAGGTCTTGGATTTAAGATATGGAAAAAATAAATATTTAGCCTACAGCTGTGGTGTACGTTAAGTTGAAGACTTGGTACGCATCATTTTTAATTGTCAGTTGTATGTCAAATCTCATGAAAAATATTTAAAGGATATTTTATGTTTTACAGATTTCCCCAAGACAAACTAATCATGATCATGCTAACCACTGCAGACCATATTACCAAATAAAAAAGTTATGTTTTTCAAAACATGTTTAGAGATAAGAAAAATCAGAACTACTGTACTCACTGTATGGGAACTAATTAAGAGCAACCAAGATATTCTATGGGATCATACTAAAAACAATACTACATATGCATAAGGTCTAGGGTGCTCAGGGCTTTAAAAAGCCTACTGTTCAAAATAAGTCCTTGAGTTTGTCAGCAGGAAGTCAGATGGTCTCGGGGAACACACTTAGCATTAGCTAGTAAGCACAAAGTGCAGGATATAGGAAGCATAGCCTACCCTGGTGGTCCAGAAAGCTGGTATGCCATTTCAGTGTGAGCCCAATATTCTCTAGCAAGCTTGTTAGATAAAACAACAAAAAACACGTTTCCTGAGGAAGTAGCATTAACCACAAAACATCACTGTTATATGGTGAAAGATAAAATTAAAAAACTCTCGTGTGTAGAAGGGTCAAAGCCTACACTGCTAGCACCCCCTTTGATGTGATTTATTGAGCATTAAGAGACTACCAGCGCTACTTCTCGGAGGTTGAGGTAAACATGCTCAGACCCGATCAGCATCTGGTTTCCTGTCCGAGGGCTAGCAGGGCAGTTGTTAATGGGGACTACTTAGTGGGCCCCATCAGGGTCAGTAACTGTATAAGATAGTAACCATTTTGCTGGTTGAATGTATTTACTTCTGTGTGCACTGATACTGAGTTTGAAAAGATAACTTTTATTACTATGTCTTTTAACAAGTATTCTATACTGTAATTATTTGTCTTTTTAACCTTTGTACAGGTGCATTTGTGCATTACAAATATTTTTACATGTAATAAATGTGTTTTCCTTTTTGTATGTATTTAATGACTTGAGAGCTTTTAGCTGAATGACTTAATAAATTGAATTGGAATTAATGGGTTTATAGTTGTGGATATTAGACTATGAATTCATTTTGGATATAGTGATTGATTTAATTATTATGTTGTTGCTATGAATTCTCTTTTCTATTTATGTTGCCTCACTAAATGTGCAAAATCTCCTTTCATACTCTTTGCAACCTGTCCACAATTTTTTAAGAAATAATTATATTTTGGGGAAATACGATACCAGAAAGATACCATGTTAAGGGACAGCATCATATCACTTTCACTTGAGATTATTCTGAGTCATAGTTTTGAAGCACTTTTTGTTTGAGACAATATTATCTTTTCTAATGATTGTACAGTATTGTGCTCCTATGCCTTTAAGGTGTGCTGTGTAAAAGCAGCATTAGTATGTGCTGTTCTCACCCCCCTGGTGAAGATCGTTGAGAATATTGAAGCACTGGGTTATCTGGCTCTTCCTTTCTCAGCACTAACCCACAATATTTAAGCTGCTATTATAAAGATGTCCTGCTTTTTAATGTAGCCAGGGCTTTACCCATGCAAAACCTTGAAAACCATCATGCATATCTTGAAGGTGGTATGCTACCTAACTGAAAGGTGCTGCTGTTTGCACTGTACATGTGTGATATGATTGAAAGTGCTTTTACCAAATATCAGCCGACTGCAGCATTCTGCACCAGCTGAAGGTGGCACAACAACCCTCACGACAACTCTAAATAAAGAGCATTATAGTAGTCAAGGTAGGATGTAACAAAGGCATGTACCATGGTCACCAGATCTTCATATAAAAGACAGGTATTCAACAGAGCTATATTTCTCAGACAGAAAAACACACAGCAGATGGCCATTGCTGCATCAGGTTCCATTGTCAGCTTGCCGACCACTATGCCCCAGGTTTTTAGCCCTGTCTACAGCTTGGAGAGTGGAACCACCTAAAGATGCAAAGAATATCTCACTCCTACTCATTGCTGCTTACTGAGATCCTAGTTCTGTGAGTAACAACTTTGTTTCTCCCAGATCAGACTCTGCCCGCTGGCAGCTATCCAGTTTTTCATGTTAGATAAACATTGATTTATAACAGCTGTGGAGTCAGCTAGGAGAACTGCAAAGTAGAGATAAAACTGGGTATCACCTGCGTAATAGTGAAACCCCAAACTGTGCCATCTCATGATCTCTCCTAAAGGCAGGATGTACACTGCGAATAATAGGTACAATATCGTGCCATGTTAAATGCCATAGGGCACAACAGATGTCTTTGAGAAAAATTTCCCCATTGTCACCCACTAAGCAAAGACCATATGGAATGACTCAGAGCAGTGTAACACTACTTTGGTGAGTCCTTCATAGTTCTTTAGACAATCCGTGAATAGCAGATGATTCACTGTATCAAATGCACAGGAGAGATTGGGGAGAATTACAACAGAGTATTCCCCTCAGTCTCTTACCAGAAAAAAATCAATCAGCACTTTCATGAACAGGCAGTATAGCATAGTGAGGAGGCAGTATTGTGTCATGGTTAAGAGCACTGAGCTGCAAACCTGGAGACCTGGGTTCGAATCCCATCAACCCCCACTTACATACTGTGTGATCCTGAGCAAGTCACTTAACTTCCTTGTGCTCCCAGGTTGCACCTGGAAACAAGTTCTGGCTTAGTGTGCCTTTCCTGGTTAAACAATTTTCTTTAGCTATGTTGAGCTTTGAAGTCAAACTGGAATGGCTCTTACATAATATGAAGTACCAGGTGAGACTTGGATTGCGATGCTACCACCTTCTCAAAAATCTTCCCTAAGAAGGGCAGTTTGAAATAGGCCATTAGTTAGCCAAGATCTCTGGGTCCAGAGGTGGCTTCTTGAGGAGGGAATGACTACCACATTCTTCAGTGTGGCACAGAACTACCTCTTTCTCAGGAAACCCCAGATGATCTCCGCTACCACTGGAGTCAAAGTCTTCCAACAGTCTGTCAATAGTGGGGAAGGACCTGGGTCCAGAATAAAGTATGTAGGTCACAGTGCAGCCATCAGCTGAGATATTTCCTTTTCCAAAACTGTCTGGAAGTCCTTCCAGAGAAATGGAGCAACTTCAAACAAACTGTTCCTGTCAATGGCAGGGCAACGCAGCCCTTGGGTAACTGTCATGCTGATGAAAGGCACTCTGTCAGGGAATACAGATCTACATTTTTTACACTTCTTTTGGAAACAGCCCCTCTGGACTGCAGACAAGATGTGAAAATCTGTCTGCAGTGTAAAAGACCTTTATAGACATCATCAACAAGTACACACCCTTACCCAAGTGTAGGTCCAAAGGCATCAATGCTCTCTGGCTTTCCAACAAAATTAGGTCCCTCATGAAGAGACGGGATGCTGCCTGGAAAACATTCAAAGTTAGCCATCATCACTTGGACTGGCTATTATATCGACAGTTGAGAAACCACTGTAAAACAAAGCTCCAGGGAGCTAAATGAGCATACTGTCACTCACTTCAAACAGAAAATCCAAGCAAGCGTAAGGAATTTTGAAATCAAATCAACTTTGTTATCAAAGGCAAATCTACACAGTGCCCAAGTTCCATTATGTCAGGAGTTGACCTATTACAAGTCTCACCTTCAGTTGCAGAGGGGAATAAATCATTTTTTAACTGACCTGGACAGGTATACTTTGCATCTTCCATCTACCCCTGATTTTTCCATTCCTACACAATACCATGCTAATTCAGGGTTGCGTCCCACCTTTCACTTAAAAACAACAACCAAAAATGAAGTTCTCAAGTTATTATTAAAACTAAAGGAAGAGAGCTACCCTGGTCATGATACAATCGAGCCAAAATACCTCAAAGTAGGGGCAACAGTACTTGCTGCACCTATCTGTAGTAATTTAAACAGGTCATTCCTAACAGGAACTGTGCCAAGCAAATAGAAAGCGGATGTGGTGGTCCCCCCTTCACAAAGGTGGCATACATGCCGTTGAAACTATCTCAATTCTATGTCTCCTGGCTAAAATCCAAGAAAGGATTTTGTATAACCATCTACAGTCCTATTTAGAAACACACCATCTACTCACAGACTGCAAGCATGGCTTTAGAAAGAACCATAATATGACCACGGCCCTGGTTAAAGTTTCTGATGATATACTCAAGGCATGCAACTCAGGCCTTGTTACTGGTGCAGTGTTCATTGACCTGACAAAGGCTTTCGACCTCATCAATCATCACCTTCTACTTGGCAAACTGCACCTACTGGGCCTCGAATCCTTAGTGCTAACATGGCTACAGAATTATCTTGTTGGTAGATCGTAAAAAGGTCCGGATGCTGTCCTCCCTTAGGCCTATAATACATTGTGTACAGTGAAGCTTGCCAGGATGAAACCCACTTCTAAGGCATTCTGCAGTATGTTGCAGCAGAGTTACTGCAGTAAATAATGTAATTTCATTGGGAATTAATCCAATTTGTCATACAGGAAAATGGGACACTGCTAGGATGAAGGGAATGTCACAGTTTCCTGCATGACAAAAGGAACTAATTGAAATTAGCTAATTTGAGCTTCAAAGAGGTTCTTTGTATTTTAAATAGTTTTTTGTTTTAATTGGGTTAACCACAGTATAACCCAGATAGACCATCTTAGGGTAGCTGGTTCAATACACTGGGGTGTCAAACAGACGAGGCATACTGATGAGTCCTGGTAGGACAAAACATGTGTCTGTGTCTTTTGTTGGCACCCTTTGCAAACTGTGTGAGAGGCCTTTGGCACCGTGCATTTCTGCTTAAAGTTGAACCAGCATAGTATTCTGTGGTGATTTGCATATGTAGCCCATGATGCTTTGTATTGTGGAGGCATGTGTGATTTTGTATTTAATTGAAATTATGTTGTTTTCTACAGTAACTCTGCTGCAGCATGCTGCAGAATTGGGTTTCATCTTGGCGAGCTTCACTGTACCTCAGGGATCAATTCTTGGTCCGTTGCTGTTTTCGCTTTTCATCAATGAACTTCCCAAATGTTGTGGTGGTACATCAGTGCAACTCTATGCTGATGACGCAGTCCTATTTTGTTCATCCAATAACATGGTTTGGCTATATCAAAATCTTAATTCTGATTTTAGTACACTTAAAACATGTTTCTCAGATAACCATCTAATTCTTAATACTAAAAAAACCTAAATTAGCTATGGTTTTTCACAACCCCTCCTCCAAAATCTCCAAATTTGCCTCTCTTCATCTTCTCAAATTCTGCTCATTATCTGGAGATACCACAGAAGTAGTCCAAACCTTTAAATACTTAGGGATGCACATTGGCATTCTTCTCTCTTGAGTCACACATGACCCTGCTAAAACTATCAACTAAAAGCTAGGTCTGTTATACCATCTCTGTCCCCTCTTATCCACCTCCTCCTCCTGTCAAAAAATAGCATCCACATCCCTTCTCCCCATACTTTTTTTTTTTTTTGCACTTGCCCGGCTCCCATGGCTTCAGAGGAGGCCTCATACCGCCTTCTATTCCGTCCGCCAGGGCATCCCTCATGGCAGCCCCTGCCCCAGCTTCATCTTGCTCAGGGGCCAGGGGTGTATGGATTTTTTTCCCTCACCCCTGAGGACGCTGGTGCAGAGGAAGTATGCCCAGGCAGACAATGTGCAGATGCACGCCATTGCCAAGCACCCACAGCATCCTCCCCTACCCGGCTCCAAAGAGCCGCTGTTGCCCCTGAAAGTCCGTGCTTCCACCAGCCCCAGGAGCATCGGGTGCTCAAGGCACCCCTGGTAACCCACCCCAGGAGGAGGAGAGCATCCATTGGGATGCTCAGTCCTCCATCCCCCCGCCGACCCCCAGCAATCCGAGTCCATTCCCAAACCTGGGTCACCGGCATAGTGTGAGGTGTGGCGTCCAGTGCCTCAACCCTCAGTGCCACTGGGCGGGCTTCTCACCATACATTTTAACGGCACACCACTACTATGTTCTGCTCAAACTTTATCCCTCACTTGGCTTTGTCAACTCTACTTTAGGACATAGCAATTTCCTTTAGGGGCAGATCCTAGAAAACACCACTGTGGGTTCCATGTCAAAATAGCGATTGAGGAACGGCGATGCTTGACCCCTCTTGACAATTTTTTTTCTGCAGGGGGCGTTGCCCCCACATCCCCCTTACTATGTATTCCTATTCGGGGGGGGCAAAACTTGGGGATGGGGGAACTGGGATTGCTAAAAAGGTGTTGGCGCTGTGGTTCAGTGTCCATTATGTCACTTTGCTGTTCCTCAGTCGTTATATTTACTGGATACCACCACTGTGACATCTTGACTTTCCCTACACTGGCCAGATTATGACTCAAGATTACAATACCTAACACTATGTTTTGTTTTCAAACTAGTGAACATTTTCAATCCTTCCTGCCTAAGGGGAATTGTCTATTGTAAAGAAGTTGCCCGCCCACTCAGGTCAGCATCATTACCTATTCTTGCTACCCCTAAACTGCACTGTCTTTCAGGGAGGTGATCCTTTACATACTCTGCCACCACAACCTGGAATGCTTTACCACCTATACTACTCTCATGTCCTTCCCTGTCTCTCTTCAAAACTGAGCTTGCCACTTACCTACTTAAACCTCCACCCTGCATATGTTTTCATTATCCCAAGTCTTTTACTGTACCCTATTCTGTTTAAGTTACCTTATATCTTAAATGACTACATTTGAACCTCTGTAAATATGTATATTTGTAAATAATGAAAATGTTGTATATCTGTATATCCCATTGTATATGACTTTGTAATCCATGTATTTCCTCACACTTTGTTGTAATCTCTGTATTCACTGTTTTGTATTGCATTGTGATGTATTTGTCTTCTGGGTCACCCCTGAAAAAGGGACTGCATGATCTCAGCAGGCTTACCCAGTAACAAAAATTCTAATAAATAATCAATAAAGAAATAAATTAAGAGCTGTAAAGGTCAGTTCTTCCCCTCCACATTCAACTCTGACAGAAACTATATCTTCTTCTGGGTGACTGTCCTCTGATTTATCTCATAATGGGTTCTCAGAGCCACTTTATCCTCCATCAAGTGAGATCTTAACTAGGTACTCTACAGTCTCTGCCTTAAAGTTGTCAACTGCCTCAACTTGTTATTATGCCATGGCGAGCTTTTGTGGAAGACTATAGGGCAGGTATAGAGGAATATGAGGGTATCAACTATAGTCAGAAGAATCTTGTGGCTGAATCAATACCCTTAGTGTAGGTGATTTACATTATTGAGGTGTCTAGTATCATGAGAAGCATATTAAATACTAGAGTATGCTTTGAGTGATGCCGAACCATGACTACTGGGTGGGGTGGGGGTGGTAATGGGGGCATGAGCTGGAATAACTCACTGGAAAAACTCACTCAAGGAGATAAATAGCATTTTCTGAGTCAGGCCATTGCATAACCATTATGTTCTGCATATTACTTGTTAGAAATGTATACCTAAGTTCATTAATTCCATTCTATGGACTGCCTTTATGTTGACAAATTATGACAGACAAATGGGGCAGAGGGAGAGCAAGAACAATAAGCATTTTATTTAAAGCTATGTTTTGTGTTACAAGATTCACTACAATAGAATTGAATCACAGGCTCCTTATTGCTTTATAATGTTTATAACTGAACATGATCTTTTTGAGAACAACTAAAAAATCTAGGGCCCAATTCACAGTTTCATAGGTTGGTACTCCAAATTGTGGGAAGGGGGAGCTGCTGCCCCAATAAGTACACATAATTAGGGTATATACTCAAAGGTCTAACAGTCACTGTGGGGAAGAGTTCTTCTTCTAAGTAAGAATGCAAAATAAGCTTCATATATGTTGTGTGTGCAGACGTGTCCTCCTTGGTGCTGCAGTGGTCCAGTAAGCCCCGCCTAAGCCCGGCCTAAAATCCCTTGTATCCAACAGATCTCACTCTCTTGTACCTTGTCCCTGTGCACATCCATTCCTTTCTTGGTCCCTTGACAATCTCCATTCCCTGTTAGTGGTCAAAACATAATTTCACTCCACATTATATTTGGCCAAGACTTGAAAAATGACAGCTATCACATTTATGAGGTGGTGTGAAAATATGGCTGTTAAACATTTGGGGCAAAAGTATTGCAGATTACCAAAGTTATGAGCATGCATTGAAACATTTCAATGTATACTCATAACTTTGTTGGTTTGCAATGTTTTACGTCAAATTTTCAACATAGTCTTCTTATGACCCCAACTCATGAACAAGGGTGGAGAAAAGTTTCAAATCCTGTCTGAAAGATGATTTTACATCACAAGTGCAAAAACACATTTTGGCCAGGATTTGAAAAATGACAATTGTCACATTCATGAAGTGCTGTGAATAAATGGAAATGTTTAAAATTTGGTGTCAAAATATAGAAAAGCATGCATTGGAAAAGTGTCAATGTATGCCTTTCTCAAGGCATGCTTGTAACTTTGTTGTTTTTTAATATTTTGACACCAAATTATTAACATAGCCTTCTTATAACCCCACCTCATGAGCAACAGTGGGGGAAATATTCAAATCCTGCCTGAAAGGTGATTTCATGCAGTGACCACAAAATCACCTTTCAGAATGGATTTGCATAATTTCAGCACTCTTGCTTATGAAGTGGGATCTCCAAAAGGCCATGCTGAAAATTTGGGGATAAACTATTAATGAATAACCAAGTTATGAAGACAAGTTCAAAACCCATTGTAATACATTGACCCACATACCTGATTTCCTCAGTTCCTGGTCCAGTGTTGAAGAGTGATTATGAGTCTCCAGTGCAGAGAGGATTATGGCATTTATTTATTTATTTAGTTTTTGCTTACTGGGTAAGTGTGCTAGCCATGGAAATGATTATTGTCAGGCACAACCCGGGAACATTAGACCTGCAGTACATAAGTAAGGGGTGGAGGGTTGGATGGGGTGAAGGTAATGGCAGTGGTGCACTGGCAGTGGCAACAGACATTGATTGGCATATTTTTTTTACATGATGTATAAAAACAAATAAAAGACTACAAAGGATTTTTTTCTTTATTTCAGGTAATGACACTGAGGATTGAGCACACTAGTGTCAGTGTTACATTTGGCGGCATCAGTGTTTGGCTCCTTGGTGTTGCACAGTGAAAACAGATGGGGTGGGGGGTACAAGCCAGCACCAGGGATTGGGCACTCTGATGTTGGAAAATTGAGAAGGAAGGGGTGAAAGGGACTGGGGGACAATTTTCTTTATTTCAGTTATTGACACTGAGACTGACCACCCTAGTATGCATTTTATGTTTGGTGGAACTGGGGGTGGGCTCCCCGGTGTCACACAGTGAAAATGGGTGAGGTGTGAGGTACTAGCCAGCACTGGGAATTGGGCACCCTGGTGTCAAAAAATTAAGAAGGAAGGAATGGGATGGATTGTTTTTATAGAAACATAGAATTTGACAGCAGATAAGGACTGCTTGGCCTACCCAGTCTGCCCATTTCCCTACCTGATGTATAAGCTGCAGATTCTAGTTAATCAACAGCTTACTTCCTCTTACCCCCACTAGTATTGCCATATGTCTGTCCCATGCATTCTTGAATTCTCCCACTGTTCCTGACTCCACAACCTCCTCAGGAAGGCTGTTCCATGCATTCATAACCCTCTCTGTGAAAAAAATACTTTCTAACATTGCCTCTGAGACGTCCCCTCTCTATCTTCAAATTGTGCCCCCTTGTTCTTGCACATCTCTTTTTCTGAAAGATACTACCCTCTTGTACTTTGTTAATTCCCTTGAGATACTTGAAAGTTTCTATCATGTCCCCCCTTTCCCTCCTTTCCTCAAGAGTATACATATTAAGCTGCTTTAGTCTCCCCTTGTATGTCTTCTGGTGCAGAACCTACACCATTTTGGTTACCCTCCTCTGAACAGCCTCCACTCTGTCTATGTCTTTGCAGAGATGGGGTCTCCAGAACTGCACACAGTACTCTAGATGGGATCTCACCAACTGTCTGTACAGAGGGGTAACAACTTCCTGCTCTCTACTGTTGATGCCTCTCCCTATGCATCCCAGTATCCTCCCAGCCCTCCTTACTGCCTTCTCACATTGCTTGCCCACCTTTAGGTAAATCTGATATAATTACTCCTAGGTCTTTTTTGATTTTTGTTGTTGTTATCTCACCCCCCATTGCGTTCTCTTCCCCATGGGTTTTTGTTTCCCAGATGCATTACCTTGCACTTCTTTGCATTGAATCTGAGCTGCCATATATTTGACCATTCCTCTAACCTTGCCAAGTCCCTTTTCATCCTTTCCACCCCACCTTGTGTATCAACCCTGTTGCAGATGTTTGTGTCATCTGCAAAGAGACATACCTTTCCTTCCAGGTACTGTCCAATGTCACCTATAAAGACATTAAAGAGGACTGGTCCCACTACCGAACCCTGCGGTACCCGCTAATTACCCTCCTTTCTTCACTGTGGACTCCGTTTACTATTACTCTTTGCATCCTGTTGTCCAGCCAGTTTTTTTATCCAGGCTACCACACTGAGACCCACACCAAGGCTGGCTAACTTGTATATTAATCTTTTGTGTGAGACTGTGTCAAATGCCTTGCTAAAATCTAGGTAGACCATTTCCACAGCCCCTCCCTGGTCTACTACTTTGGTCACCCAGTCAAAGAAATCTATTAGGTTCATCTGACATGACCTTCCTGCTGTGAAACCATGCTGCCTTGGGTCCTGTGCCCTACTTGCCTCTAGGTATTCAACAGTTATTTCCTTCAGAAGTGATTCCATCATTTTTCCTACCACTGAGGTCAAACTAACTGGTCTATAGTTTTCTGCCTCTGCCTTGCTCCCACTTTTGTGAAGTAGAATCACATCTGCCCTCCTGCAGTCCTCAGGTACCACCCCATCCTCCCATGATTTGTTAAAGAGAGTAGTCAGTGGTGTTACTAGTTCTACCCTTAGTTCTTTTAGAATTCTGGGGTGACTTCCATCAGGCCCCATTGCTTTGTTCACCCTCAGTTTCAAGAGTTTTTTCAAAGCCCTTTCTTCTGTGAATGTACTGGTATCAACACCCCTATTCAGAGTGTTTCTCTTGTTTGGTTTAGGTACCTTCCCCTCCTCTTCCTTTGTGAATACTGAGCAGAAATATTTGTTCAGTATCCCTGCTTTTTCACTGTCACCCTCTGCCCACATTCCCTCCCCTTTATTAAGCCTCATTATCCCTCCTTTGGTCTTTCTTCACTCCCTAATGTACCTATAACAGGTTTTATCCCCCTTCTTAACAGAGTTGGCTATCTTTTCCTCAGTTTGTGCCGATGCTAAGTCAAAATTTGCTAAGTCAAAAATATGTTGAGGGAAGGACAACAGCAGGCTGGTCATGATGCTGATCAGCTTTTCTTGCTGGGCAGCATTATGCAGATCAAAGGAAAGAGCTGCCCTATGATTTGGGCAACTCTATTCTTTGAACTACATAAAGTTTCTGCCTAGCAAGACCAGAAGAGTGTCATCAGTCTGGCTGATGATTGGTCTGACACTGTTGAACCCCTTGCATTCTGCTGTGTATTGTACTGACATTGACACATCTCTCAAAATCCACTATCATACCAATATGTTCACCCTTGCACAAATGCAAGAGCAAACATAACAAACTCTAGCTGATAGGGCTGTGAAGAGCTACCAAATGACCAAAGTTATTTTCTTGTTGGTGCCATATAGTGCTGTTTAGTCACAATCATCAAAAACTGGCATGCTGATAATTCAGTCCTCTTGAATTTATTTAGTCAAGGTACATGCTGCTTTGTGTGTGTGTGTGCACGCGCGTGTGCCCATAGAATGAGATAGCTAACATACTGCAGCTGCACTGCCTGTAATCTGACCCCATAGTCTGACTTTCAGAGGTTAAGTATATTCCAGACAACATATAATGAGTTAACCCCTAGCTTGCTGAAAGAAATAGATAAGTCTATTAGACCGAGCTGGACAGTTGATAGAAACAGCAGTTTAAAAGGTTTTTTTTTAAATATCCTGAGAAGTTCTGAGGTACGATACAGTAGCATCCCCCCTCCTTTCAAATGCCTTTAACATAGAGCAGCAAATAGCAAAAATCAGAGGGGGAGTGCACTATTTTGCAGCTGTGGAGGAGTACTTCCAAATGTCCAAAAAGGGATTCCAACGATCAGCCATTTTAGAGTTACAATCTGATCCCAATAGTGCTGTAGGCTCTGCCCACAGCCCTAAAAATGGGTATCGTGATGTTTTTGTCAGACAAACATTATTGCTGGAATAAACTATATGGTGACTAACAAATATTGCTGCTTTAAGATTAACGTGGTAGAACATAGAAAAAACATGAGTAATGATTATGTGTTCTTAAAAACCATGTTCGTGTTGCTGATTTGTCGTACAGTTATTTTAAAGCATTGCTTGACTAAATCAGCAAACAGTTGGGGTGAGATACCAAACAAAATGGCAACACCATATAAAACTATTTTTCTGAAACAAATATTGTAAGTTGTACAGTTTGCATTTACACATGGAATATGGAACCTAGTACATAGGTATAACATGCTGTTGCTCAATAAAGGAGTACTACACTCAGAATTAGCAAAATCATGTGTTCTGCAGAGTGTTTTGATTTATGTGTTTAGTCCTGGTGTGTCCTTCCCTTTGTTTGCTATTAGGACTTTTTTCTAAATTTTCCTACTAGTTTTATGGCCTCTGGGGATCTCCATGTTAGCATGGTGTATTACTCTTCTTTGTCCTACAGTACCTCTTATCTCATTTGACAGTGATTCATCCAGGACTGTTGGTTCAGTGAGGGAAAGTACTGCAGCAGTAATCTGAAGATAGCAGCCTCAGTTCTGGCCTCAACTAAATAACTCTAATGCAGTATTTTTGTTTTCTATATGTTTGTCTAGGTCTAGCCAGCAGGAGTAAATGTTTCACTTTTAAAGCTTTTAATTTCATCAACCTACAGTACACCCAGCCATAGAAAGCACACAAATCACCCTAGGTCATTAATGCTATAACTAGTAAAGACTCTGGCTGTTTTCTTACAGAATACCCAATCAGTTAGACCTCAAGCAATTACCAAGCTGTAAATGTAGCCTTCAGTGCCCATAGGATAAAGAAAGTGACTTAAAATCATTGCTGTACTGCTGTAAAATTGACTATAAACCAGTATTTGCTGAATCTGTGGATCCGGATGCATCACTCTCATATGGGACAGTAGGAATTGTACTAAAAAGAAAATCAATAACCATGGTAATATGGTAATCTCCAAGGCCATAAAATTAGTAGGAGAGGCCATAAAAAAAGTAGGCAAATTGGGAAAAAACTCCAAAATAGCAAACAAAGGGAAGGATACATCAGAATTAAACACATAAAACACTCTGCACAACATAATGTTTTTTTCAAATTTTGACTGTAGTGCTCCTTCAACTACCCCACATGTACAAGTATCACTCCCATTAAAAAAAAAAAGCAAATAAATACATCAACAAACAGTGTGGTGTAAGTTGAGTGTGATAGCAATCAGTAGAATAATGCATCATCCCACTTTCCTGTCTGCCTCATACTTATGATTTATAAGTGTTTTTTGGAAGTTTATTATTATATAAAGTAAGAAATTCTAATCGCTCACATTTTTTTTTCTAGAAAGGAATTCATGAATGGAATTTTACAGCATCCTCCATCAAAGGGATAAGGTTGTATGTTTTATGTGAGCTACTTATAATTAAAAGTGCTTTTATTCTGCTTTTATCATGGTTTTTAAAAGATAAAAGGTTTCTATATACCTCTACGTTTATACAAGATGGTATATACTTAATTTTTAATTTCTACTCACTTATTCAGTAACAGTGTGATTGCAGTATATTTTATTGCTGGGACATGCTGAAAATGTATCTAATTTGAGGGCAGTTCTGATGTTAATGGAGAACTAAGAACCAATTCAAGAAGCATAGAGGTACGCTATGTACAGTAAGGCACATAACATATGCTGATTCTCTGTGTAATTCCTGTCCCACATACTGTAGCAGTCTATCCCACATGCCGCAATAGTCTTATTGTTGGGCTAGCAGCTGTGCTACTTGGTGACACCATAATTCTTTTTTTTTTTTTTTCATTATTTGTTATTTGCCTGGCTCCCACGGCTTCAGAGGAGGCCTTGTACCTCCTCTTACTCTGTCCGCCAGGGCAATCCCCAAGACATCCCATCCCCAGTTTCGTTATGCTCGTAGGGCCTGGGGTGTTACATTTTTTCCCTGTTTTCTCCCATTCCCCTGGGATGCCTGCACTTAAGACATACGTCCGGTCTTGGTGATGTGCTGACACACGCCGGCAGCCATGCACTTAACAGCGTCCCCCTCCCCAACTCCAGTAGAGCTGCCAGTGCCCCGAAAGCCCATGCATCCACCGGCTTGAGGGCATCAGGTGCCAGAGGCACCCCTGATATCCCACTCCAGAAGGGGAAAGCATCCACTGGGATGCTCAAACCTCCTTTACTCCACTGACCCCCAGCAACCCGCCAAGATCCATTCTCGAACACGTGTCGCCGTCGTAGCACGAGGTGTGGCGTCCAGCGCCTCAACCCTCAACACCACTGGGCCGGCACCATAATTCTTTTTAAATATCATTTGGTTTATTTATGTTGGTGGACGCTGTCTCCCACACATCCCCTTTTAAAATTCAGAACGTGAATGTGAGGTGTGAGGACATAAATTTTAAAAAGGTAGCTATCAAACAAACAGCAGAGAACAACACATGCACATGCGTCAGCTTAACACTTAGCAAAGAAGCTTTTACTTGGTTCTGATGTTGTACATAACATTTGGTCCATATCATCCACCAAACCAAGTTACCAAAGTGACACTAAAGCAACACAAGAGGAGATACCTCCTTATGTAAAGTTTTGGACAGTAGTTCTAAAATGTTGTAATATATTTAGCCTCCAGAAGTTTGTATATGAGCTACATATATATTTTGCTAGACTAAACAAAATGAGAACATTAAGGGTATGTAGTTCTGCAAATATTTATTGATAAAAAGTACCTACAATTTACACAGTTTTAATAAGATTGTGTGAATTTAGAAACATACAGGTGGGAGGGCACCAGATCTCAACATCGCTGTCTGTTCAGTTGTAACATAGTAACATAACTCGGAAGGACTCTTGGTCCATCAAGTCCCCTCCCTCCCCCAGTCAGTGGTGATGAATCAGCATGTTGTGTGCCATGTACTAACTTATAGTGATTCTGTACCCACTCTACTACCCAGGGTACCTGGTGATTCTTTGACAAACACAGGCCTCCTTGGAGTACCATTTCACTACCAGTTCAACTAGCAGGACAAATGGAAACCTGGGACTTCCATAAGCACTCTTCTTTCTCAGTGCACAACCTGCAACTGCACACATTTGAATGGCAGCTGAACTGGTAGAGGCATGAAACAGCATTCCAAGCAGACCTGGGCTCAAATCCCACCACAAACACTTATTTCTTTCAAACTTCCAAACAGCATTTCAAATATTCACACACCACTCCCATAAAAGGTGACGGCTCCTACATTGAACTAAAATGACTTACAATAAGAAATATCAAGGAGCAAACAGGAAAGTTATGAGTCAAGAGCAAGGGAGACATTTTGGAGTTTTAAGACAGGTTTTGAAGTGGAAAATGGTCAGTAGGGTAGAAATGGAGGTAGCCCAGACAGAAAGAAATGAAGGGTATTGCTCCAGTAGTCATGAGAGTGATAAGAGGAACAGGAAGTATTCTAGAATCAGAGGAGCAGAGAGAGAGAAAGAGATTGAGAATTGATCGATATTAAGCTCTGAGAGAAAATATGATGCAAGTCTGTCATAGAGGCATAAGTCAGGCAGCATAGGCAGATAAGGAAGTTATAACATTTAGCAAATGCAGAACCGCACCAGACCTGACGGGTGCTCAGTGACAAAGTCAAACAACCAGCAAAGCTATTCAGGCTTGCTCAGAAGCCCACAGTTACAAACATTGTGCAGTTTGTAAGTAGTGTTTTACTATTATCAGTAACAATAAAAATTAAAAAAAAATTAAAAAATGTACAGGATAGCTGTTAATAAAAGAAGTACCAACAAAAAAGTGCCCCCCCCCCTTCCCTGGAACAGCACTGCTCTGACTACATTTAAGATGTTTTTGCCCAGCAGTTTAAACTCTGCATCCTGTCATTCTTAGTTGTTCTAAGTTACAACTCCTGTTTTTCACAGAATATGTAAAAATGAGTTCCCTTTCTTATGCCAGCCTGAAGAACTCATCTAGTGTTAACAGGTATAACAGAATAATAAATTTTGTCCCAGAGCTGGTTTCCTGTTGACAATTCTGAAAACAAGTTTGCAGAGGTCAAAACGCATCTCAAGGTCAACCCCCTGTGTTCTAGATCGTTATCTTTTCTTATAAACCTAAATACCTTTCTCCAATGATTTCAGCAATATCATTATATACATTTGCAAACCAAGGGTTCCTAGTTTCATCTAAAGATTCACATATATACTTTTTAACCACAAAAAAGCAAGGGGAGAAAGAAAGATAGAAATTTTGTCGGATAAGGACCTCCAGTCCCACTGAGTCTGCCCAAGTGTTCTATCTCCATGTTACCCAAGGACCCGAGGTGAACCAGGTAATTTCCCCACCTGCCCCTCTCCAGAATTTCCTTGTACCTATCCCAAGCAACCTTGAATCCCATCACTGTTTTGGCCCCCACCACTTCTTCAGGGAGTGCATTCCACCCATCCACTACCCTTTCTGTGAAGTACTGTTTCCTAATGATTCCCTTGAATCTTCCTCCTTCTAGCTTCATGTCATGACCCTTTGTCCTTGAGAGCCTCTTATTCTGGAGCATACTTCTATCCGGGACCTTGTTTTATACCCTTTTGGTACTCTATCATGTTCCCTCCTTTCCCTCCTTTGCTTCATGGTATACATATTGAGGTCTTTCAGCCTCTTCTCATATGTCAAATGGCTGAGTCCTCGCACCATTATCGTTGACCTCCTCTGGACTCTCTCCACTCTATCCATGTCCATCCTGAGGTATGGTCTCCAAAACTGGGCACCGCATTCAAGGTGTGGCCTCACCAGCTGTTTGTACAAGGACATCACCACCTCCTTCCTTCTGCTCATAATACCCCTGCCTATGCATCCCAGCATTCTACTGGCCCTCGCTACTGCCCTCTTGTATTACTTAGCCACCTTGAGATCATTAGATATGATTATACCAAGGTCCCTCTCCTGCTCTATCACTTCTAGTATCTGACCACCCATCCTTTACTCTTCTTTTAGATGTATTTATTTATTTTTTATTTTATTTATTAATTCGCAGATTACAATACCTTTGAGCACATAACAGCCCTTTTACAAAGGTTCCACGTCAGTTGGAAGGGTGACAGACATACAACGGATGGTATTACATAACATTTTGACAAGAAAGTATTTAAAATTACAATATGACATTAACATTGTAACTAAAAATAAAACTATGAATCGGTAGGAAATCAAAAGTAACCTAATAAAAGGAGGCAGCCCAAGGTGCTTTGTCAAATAGGTATAGGTAGATTTGGGTGAACAAAAGTTCCAATAAGTGAAGATAAACAGTGGAAAGAAGGTGGAGGGTGAGGTGGTGAGGTGAAAGAAGGATTGGGGAAGGAGACAGGAAATAGGGCAGAGTGGTTAGGGTGAAAGTGGTCATTCGCAGAGAAAGGGGAAGAAGTAGGTTTACAAGAATGTGTCAGTACTGCTGAAGTAGTGCCATGTCAGTTGAAACAGTCACAGGAACTGTTAGCTGTAAAGTGCTGACGAAGAGTGCCTTTAAATGGTCCCAATTTTGGTAAGGAAGAGATAACACTGGGCAGCGCATTAAACCATAGTGGTGCTCTATATGCAAACGATCGTTGCCCTTGTGTAGTCTGGCATCTTGGGACAGAGAAGAGTTGGTTGACTGAGCTACACATGTGCTGGGAGCTGCAAGAGGGGTTGAGTAAGCTTGTAACACCAGAAGGCAGGAGCCCGAGAAGTGCCTTTTTAGTTAGCAAGCAGGTTTGATAGTGAATCCTCCCATTTAGCTGAAGCCAACCTGTTTGGACATACAGTTCACATGTGTGGGTAACGCATGCTCCCTAAGTGAATAACTTTGCACTTTTTGGCATTAAAGCTCAACTGCCACACTTTTGACCTCTTCTCTAGTTTGTGCAAATCCCTTCTAATTTTTTCTACCCCATCGGCAGCATCTGTTCTGTTGCAGAGCTTTGTGTTGTCTGTGAATAGACAGACCTTCCTCTCAAGCCCTTCTGCAATGTCCTCTATAAAAATATTGAACAGGATTGGACCCAGTACCAACCCATGTGGTACCCCACAAGTCACCTTTCCCTCCCCTCCCCTGATGGAACTCCATTAACAATCAGCCTTTGCCTTGTTCCCTTCAGCCAATTTTTTACCCATCTCTGCACCTCCAATCCCACCCCAGGGCTCTCATTTTGTGCAGAAGCCTTCTGTGTGGCACGGTGTCAGATGCTTTACTGAAGTCTAAGTACACCACATCTGCTGCCCCGCCCTGAGCTATCACTCTGATTACCCAGTCAAAGAATTCAATTAAGTTTGTTTGACATGATCTCCCTTCCATGAAACCGTGTTGTCTGTGATCCTTCAGGTCATTTGAATCAAGGTACTTGGTAATTCTTTCTTTCAGTAATTTCTCCATCAACTTCCCCACCACTGATGTCAGGCTGACTGGCCTGTAATTATTTGCCTCTTCCTTGCTTCTTTATGGAGGGGGACTACATCTGCTCCCTTCCAGTCATCAGGAACCACTCCCATCGCTAGCGATCTATTGAACAGGCCAGTTAATGTTTCCGCTAGCTCCTTTCTCAGTTCCCTCAGGATTCCGGGGTAAATCCCATCAGATCCCATGGCTTTGTCAACCTTTAGTCCTGCTAATTCCTTTAGGACCTCCTCCACTTTGAATAGGCTGGTGTCCACCCCCTCCCCAGCTTTCCACCTCTCCCTGATCTGCCCTCCTTCTCCCTCCCCCTCTATCATGAACATGGAACAAAAATAGCTATTTAAGATATCTGCCTTCTCCTGATCCCCCCTCCACTGTCACCCCACCCTTATCCCTCAACTGAACTATCCCACCCTTTGTCTTCCTCCTTATGCTCACATACCGGTAGAAGGTATTATCCCCTCTCTTAACTGATTGGGCTATATTCTCTTCAGTCCTCGCCTTTGCTCTCCTGATCTCAATTATTGCCTTCTTTTGTCTTTCCTGGAACACTTCTCTTTCTTCTTCCCTCTGTGTCTGTATCTTTTGAAGAAAGAACTGAAACAGCAAGTGAAGGACGGGACCAATTCCAAGGTGCCACAAGAAGAAATTGATTACATAATCAGACAAGCAAGGGACAGACAAGGGCAGAACAGGAGAGGACAAAATAGATTCTTGCTTTTAGCTCTCACTGTGTAACAAATGGTATAGGGTCTTATCCAACCCTAGTACAAGCAAAATTCCAGCACCACCCGCCAACCTCATAAATACAACCAAACACAAAGGTGTATTGGAACAGGTTCAAAGTTTTATTCCTTTACAAACAGCCACAGATGGTGAAAGTAGCTTCTTACCAGGGATGCCAGCTGGAGTCCCTCACACTAACCTCCAACTGGTTTTGCTCAGCATGTCATCAGGGAGGAGTCTTATCCAACCCTGTCACACACACCCTTCTTTAAGAGGAGACCTTTTTTTCCTTAAAAAAGGTTTCTGAAACCTTCTTCAATTTCTCTTTTAACATTACCTTATAACATTTACCACTCTTTGCATATGCAACATCCCTTTTTTTATAACACCTTTTACAACAAACATTTCAGTTAAGCACACACATTTTTTTCAACCTTCTGAATTCTTAATTCCTGAACCATATCTTGACAGAAAATCAGCATTGACATTCTCTTTTCTGGATTTGTGCACCTCTTTGAATTTAAATGACTGTAGTGCCAGGTACCACCTTGTGATTCTGGGATTTTTATCCTTCATTTGGTAATGCCAACAGAGAGGATTGTGATCTGTTATAAGTACAAAGTCAATTCCTAACAGATAAACATAAGGGACTCCATTGCCTATTTTATAGCAAGGCATTCTTTTTCAATAGTGAATTACTTATATCCCTGTCATACAGTTTCCTACTGATTTACAGAATGGGACGTTCCTTCCCACCTATATTCTAACTCAGGACTGCAGCTAGGCCTACCTCTGATGCATTTGTCTGTAACAGAAACAGTTTCTCAAAGTCTGGACTTGAAACAGAGACTGAACATAATGCAGCTTTGATAGCCTGAAAAGCCTCATCACACTCTGGGCCATTTCACATTATTTGGATACCTTTTTTTTGTGAGTTCACTAAGGGGAATAGCTAACTGGGTGAAGCTGGGAACAAACATCTGGTAGTACCTAGCAAGCCCTAAAAATGACCTGACATGTTTCGTTTTAGGGACAGGACTGTTAGCTATAGCTTCTGTCTTGGAAATCTCTGGCTTTACTTCTTCATTTCCCAAAATATAACCTAGATATCTGGTTTTCTGCATGCCTGATGCACACTTGGTAGGATTAATGGTCAGACCTGCATTTTTTGATAGACTGTATAACTGATCATACGTGTTTCAGGTGGCTTTTCCTATCTAGACTGTACACCACAACATCATACAAGTTAAGCAGCACAATAACCAGTGTGAGGGGCTAGAATTACATCCATGTACTGCTGGAATGTAGGGGGTGCACCATGTAAACTAAATGGAATGGTGGTGAACTGATAGAACTCAACTGGAGTGAAAAATGCACTTTAGTCTCTGGATTTTTTAGCTAATGGAATTTGCCAGTAACCCTTGGTGAGATCAAGGGTACTAATGTACTTGGTACTTCCCAATCTTTCCACCAAATCATTTGTCGAGGGCATAGAATAGCTGTCAAATATGGACACTTGATAAAGTTTCCTAAAATCAAGGCAGATTCTTACACCCTCTTCTTTTGTATTTACAGTCACCATTGGTGATGACCAAGCATTTCTCAATTCTTAAATGATACCCAACACTTTCATTTTTTGTATTTCCTTAACCATGTCTACTCTTAACCACTCAGGTAATCTGTATGTCTTTTGTCTGATAGAGTGAGCATTCTTTGTCACTATTATGTGCTTGACCCCTTTTGCTCGGCCTTGCACTGTGGTGAAAGTACTTTGAAAAGTCTACTGTATACCAAGTTATAAATTGCTACATTTTCTTCTCTGGGTAAGGTAACAATGCTCTTTACAGCATCAGAAGTTACAGTTTGTTCCAGCTTGTTATAAGCAATATCAATATCTTCTTTAGCAGTTTCTGGTAATACTACCAAATCACCCTTTGGTGTTTTTTCAACCCGTTTCTTATGGAGGTTAACATGGTATAGCTTGGTAGGATTTTTCCTATCAGGGGTCTCAGTCAGATTTAACTGTACCAGTACATCTAACCACTTTATAAGACCCTTGCTACTTCATTAACAGTTTGTTTTCTGTAGTGAGTAACAGTACCAAGACCTTTTCACCTGGCTCAAAACATTTTTCTTTTACCCCATGGTTATAATATACCTTCTGCTATTTTGGGGCTTCTTCCTGATTACCGTAGGCAATTTCAACATATTTTGCCCATTTCTTTCTCACTGCACACATATAAGATGTAACAAATTATTTCTGAGTGGGGTCATCTTCCCATGTCATATTCCCGTGTTTCTTTTATTACATCTAGTGACCCTCTATGTTGTCTACCATACAACATTTCAAAGGGTGAAAAACCTGTTGATGCATGTCTGTAAGCAAAAAGCAGATAAGGTAAGTATTGGTCCCAGTATTTCCCTTCACCTTTCACAAATCTTTTTAACATGCATTTTAGGGTTTGATTAAAATGCTCAAAAAGACCATCTGTTTGAGGGTGATAAGGGGAGGTTCTTATGGTAGTGATACCTAGTAGCTGGTACAGCTCTTTCAGCAATGCAGCAACAAAATTACTGCCCTGATCAGTAATAATCTCTTTAGGTATGCCCACCTTGCTGAAAATTTTGTCAAGCTCTGCTGCCACTTTTGGGACTGTGACAGTGTGCATTGGAATTGCCTCTGGGTATCGAGTAGCATGGTAACACACTACCAACATGAACCAATTAACCTTTTTACTTTTGTCTAAGGGGTCAACCACATCCACAGCAATTCTTTCAAAAGGCACATCTATGAAGGGTAGGGACACCAGGGGCATCTTGTCTTTTTTTAGTCACTGGGGCTACTTTCTGGCATTCAGCACAAGAAGTGCAATAGGAAGCAATATCCTCATGAATCCCAGGCCAGTAAAATCTGTACAATAATCTGGCTAGAGTGTGGTCCCTTCTCGAGTAACCAGCCATAGGACTATCAAGTGCTATCTATAACAACTCAGGTCTATACTTCTTTGGTATAATTAGTTGCTATGTCTGTTCCTGTGTCTGAGGATTAGCACAAACTCTGTACAGTAGCCTGTTACATTTTTTTAAACATTGGCTCACCCTGTTTTTGTTTTGCCCCCCAACTGCTTAAAATAACCTTGGAGAGAAACATTGTTAGTTTGCTCAGAAACAGAATCACAGTCAATTATCAGTTTTGTTTCAGCATTTCATATGTCAACTCTCAGTCTTTTGTTGCCACTGTTTTTTCAGATATCTTCTTTCCTGAACGTCCAGATTAAAGTCACCAAAAGGAAAAGAGTCCCCAACATCTGAGATTTTTCTTTGCCTGTGCTGTTGTTATCACAGCTGCTGACACAGCAGGATTTACTCCCTCTGTGATTAACTTAGCAAATCCTGAAAAGTGATTTGCAATACTCACTGGTACAGGTATCTTTGGTACTACCCCCACTTTCATTTGATGTGACACTCCATTAATGTTCAGAGTAACTTGGGTGGTGGGATAGTATTGAGTGTGCCCGTGGATGCAGATGAGCCCAGTATCTGGTCCTTTTGCACAGTCTTTTCCCAGAACTTCAGCATGTACCAGGGTCTGTCTGCTTCCCAAACTGTGACATCTGTTAAATAGTTGCCCCAGTTTGCTAAGGCCATATTCACTCCAGTGCTGCCATCCTTATTTTTATGTCAGTTTCTTGCAATATATCCTGACTTACTTTAGTTACATCAAATAAAGGCTTTGGGTGCAGATTTGTTCTTATCTGATCTGGAGTTAAGCTGGGAACAAAAGGGCCTTACTGTTCCTTGGCTGTTATTTCATTGCTGTGGTATCTGTCTGGCCATCTGATAGTCCTCAGCCAAAGAAACAGCCTTTTCCTCAATTTCTGGTCAGTGTTCTTTTATCCAAAACTGCACATCTGCAGGAAGATGTTGATGATTTGCTCCATTGCAAGTGTTTTGATAATCTGTGGAACTGTTTTGCCCTCTGGTTGGAGTTATTTAATAAGGAGTTCTCTGAGTCAGCTGAAGGCTTCTCAAGGATTGTTGACTGAGAGGTGCTTCAGGGACAAGGATCTATGCCTATAGGTCTCTCCTGAGAAGTCATATCTTATATGGATTTCTCTTTACACAAGGTCATAGTTTTCTGACTGTTCGGTGTTCATATTGCTGTAGGCAAGTTGGTCTTTACCTGTCAGATAAGGTACTGTAGCAGCCTGACTGACAATTGCTGTTTTGGCCACTGGCAGGCTCTGACAACCCTTTCAAAATGTGTTAAGTATGCTTAGATATCATTCAGGGGGCACAGCTTTGTAAGTTTAATGTCTCTCAAGTTGTTTATGTTTGTTGATCTGCTGGCCCTGTAACAGATCCTCTAGCTTTGATAGTTTGCAAGGCATCCATCCATCACTGCTCCTGTTGCTGCATCTCTTCTCTACATATCTGGACATGGATTGTTTTTCTTTCTGCTTCTTAGTCTCTTTGTTGTATAGTCCACTATTGAAAGAAGACAGACATGCTTTCAGGTTCTGTTCCTGCCTCTTCTTCTTCTTTCATCACTGGTGCTGGTTGTACAGTCTAAGTTTGGACTTCCTGTTCCAGGATCAGTACCTTTCTTCTATGCTTCCCTGGTGCTAGGTCTCGTATCCACGCACAAAACTCCTGGCGTAGAGAGTACACATTGTAAATCCCACTTTGTCTCACACCAACTGCATAAGTCATGAAGCACAGGCAGACCAGGAGAAGTTATAAAATTCATAAATAGAGTTTTATTATTATAAAATAGACAGAATAAAATCACATAGGATAGTGTTTCATAAAACCAGTACCAACAAAAAAGTCATCCATCTGAGTCTTCCCCTGGAAAAGCATTGCTCTGATTATATAAGATGTTTTTGCCTGGCAGTTGTAAGCTACATCTTCTATTTTTCACATAATATATCAAAACTTTGTCAGTTTCCTTCCTGAGACCAGTCTGAAGGGCTCATCTAGTCTGAATAGGTGCAACAAAATGATACATTTTGTCCCTGAGCTGGTTTCCTGTTGACAGTTCTGTAAACAAGCTTGCAGATGTCAAACTGTAGCTCAAGGTCAACCCCCTGTGTTCCAGATTATCATCTTTTCTAATAAACACAAATACAGATCTGACAGCCAGGGAGCAACACAGAAATGTGGCAGAATATCACAGAATGCTGCACTTTACTGCAGGGCCATTGTAAGTCAATGGCAATTAAAGCCCTTTTCTTATGCAGCATTTGGTGTCATGTCATTACTGCAAGTTACTGCACTTCATCATGGCTGACTTCACTGTAGCTTTCTGCAGTTATTTCAACAAATAGAATAATAGATGCATTCTGGTGTATTACAAGGCAGTAATTCATCGAGAGGATCTGGGGGCACAGTAAACCTCGAGAGCCAAGCTCGAGAGGTTTTAAGTGCCCCCAGATCCTCGAGATGAATTACTGCCTTGTAAAACCAGAATGCATTTGTTATTTTTTGTAATATATGGATGCGAGAATTGCGGCAACTTGGAGAACTTTTGAAAAGTTTAACAAAGAAAAGCGAGCAGTGTTAAAGAAACTGCAAACAAAACAGTACTAATTTTTCTTTTTTTGTTGTTGTGGAATGAGTGACACTTGGTGCAGAGAGCTACTCGGAGTCGGAATCGGAGTACATCACCTAGCGTCTTTTTTTTGTAGCCTGAGGAGATTTTTTAATGGTTATTGCTACGTTCCCAAAGGAGTTGCAGTGATCCAAGCAGCCCTAGGTCGAAAGCTGTTTTTTTGGCAGTGCTTAAGTTTTCTTGCTCTTTGATAAACTTTTTCCTTTCTTCTGACAGGTTTTGTTCTTTTGACAGAGACATTTTTAGTCAGATGCTTACTGCAATGTGAATGTGTAGTCATCTTTTACTGTATGCGACAGTTACAGTAAAAGCCAGCTCACGGTCAGTGAAAGCTGCTCTAGTTGTCCGGTGGAGCTTGTGCTGTTGTGAGTTTGTAATAATACTGTCGTTGAGATCTTCCATCGATAGTATTACGAGATCTCAACGATAGTATTATTGAGTTCCATCGATGGTATTATTGCGTTTCGGGTGATGTATTATAGGAGATTTTTTGTATGTATTTTGGGGGTATTATTTTAATTATCCATATATTACAATATAATTATATACATTTGCAAACCAATGGATCCCAGTTTTACATAAAGATTCAAATGTGTTTTTTTGCCCAGAGAGAAGCAAAGGGAGAAGAAAAGAATAGAAACAGCAAGTGAAAGAAGTGAGATAACGGGGAAATTGTGGAACCATCAAAGTGGCTGATTCCTAGGTGCCACAAGAAAAATGTGATTATGCAATCAGACAGGCAAGTGACAGACAAGTGGCAGAATAGAAGAGGACAAAAATAAATCCTTACTTTTAATTCTCCCTGTATAACAAATGGGACAGGGTCTTGAGTGCTGCATATTTTAAATAGCCAAGTTCTGGTAAATATTGTATTTGGGCTGTGTGGGGTAGTGTGTTAAGGGAGAACAGCTTACCATGTTAACTGTGACCTCCGACCCTCAGAACAAGGGACTACTGCTGTGTGAAGGGCCACAGTAAGAGTTGCCCTGTGTGTACCTCAGAGGTGGTGCTTTGCCTTTTTAAAGGCAGAACATTACCCTTACAAGCCCTTTAATTAATTTTAAAGGGTTTCAGGGAACTGGAAGGTCATGAACCCCAACTAACAGTCCCTGACAGATGAGGTTTAAATAGCCAAGCCTTGGGAAAAGTTGTATTTGGGCTGTGTGGGTAGTGTGTTAAGGGAGAACAGCTCACTATGAGCGTTAGCCATGACCTCCGTGACCACCGACCCTCAGAACATAGGACTGCTGCTGTGTGAAGGGCCACAGTAAAAGGTGCCCTTTGTGAACCTCAGGGTAATATTTTGCTTTTATAAAGGCAGAATACAAGCCTTGCAAGCAGCTTAATTCATTTTATAGGGTTTCGGGGAACTAGAAGTTTACGGACCCCCAACCTCCGGTCCCTGACCCCGACCTCTGCGAGCGGAGGCAACACGCAGGCAGAGGCAAGTGTACCTGCGTGCATCCATCAAGGAAGGCAAGGGAGGTGGCCCACACTATTTATCAAAAGCTTTAGTAAGTTGCTTAGTTCTCTCATTGGTGATTTTAGTCTTTGTATTGTGAGTAAATATGGAATTTGTAAACCCCTCTGAGGATTTTTTGGAGCTCCTCTGTAATGAAGTCTCAATGCTAAAGTGCTGCAGTTGTTTTATGTGTACTCTAACCTCTTCTGATTCATGTCAGGAAAAATATGTATGCCTTGAGTGTACAGAGCAGGCAAATCTAATAATGCAACTAAAGGATTTAAGAGAAAAGTTAGGAAAGTTTGCTGAAAGACGAAGTGCCAGTTTAAATAAATTTACTAATCAGTTTACACGTGAAACCCTTAGAGAAAGTAAAAAGAGATTAAGGGAGGACAGCGGGGAAACACATGAACGAGATAAAGGATGCCTAGGAAGTGATGACACAGAAGACTGGTGTCTTGTAACAAAAAAAAACTTACAAGAAGGGTAGAAGAGCACTGAGACATGAGGAAGTTACTTTATCTAATATTATAAAGCAGTGGAACTGCCTCCACCAATCAGAGGACAGCAATATTGTACTCTGTTATTCGGCGTACAGTTGCTGCCTTGTGCTCCTCCGCACAGCTGATTCTCCCCATGGTGACTCTCGCTTGTCATGCTGTTCCTGTCAAAATGGCTGCAGTGGAATCAGCTGTGACAGGAATCCCAATTTAAACAAATCAATCTGTTTAGCTACAAAAGTTCCCAAAGAACTGTCAGCACAGTTTGTGAAATGAGCACTCCTTCAGCCACAGAAGTGATCAGGAAATTGTAACTGCATTCTATGAAACAAGCAATCCTTTAGGTAAAGCAGTTACAGTAAGTGGAAACTGTCACTAATTCTATCAAACAAGTACTCACTTTAGGCAGAAAACTTAAGGGGACATTATCAGCATCTTCTGTCAAAGCAGCACTCAGGTTTACAGATGGAGCCAGTAAACTTCACCATTTCACTACAGGCTTACAATTTCCAGTTAACTGCTGTGGCTAAAGGATTGCTCATTTAATACAATGTGCTTATAACTTCCTAATCACTTCTGTGGCTGAAGGAGTGCTCGTTTCAGAAAATGCACTGACAGCTCCTTGGGGAGTTTTGTGGCTAAATACAAATTTCCTTATGATTTCCTTATCAGTTGTGTAGCTGAAGGACTGCTCATTTCACAAAATGCACTGATAGTTTCTTTGAAACTTTTGTGGCTAAATAGACTGATTTGTTAATGACCGCTCAAGGGATGTACCACTACCATATCGAAAGAACAAGGCAGACCAGCAAAAATGGTACAAATAAATCAAAGATTCTCAGCAAAATTTGAATTTCAGAGTGGTGTTTTGGGGCTGGAGGCAGTTCCACTATTTCAGAATATATTTAATATGTATTATGAGGGGTGTCTCTTTTGGAATAAGAAGGTTATCTTGTGCTGATTTTGGCTGACAGAACCCACTAAGCTTCGCTTTGTGGTCCTCTCGCCCAAAACAGCATGAGATAACCTTCTTATCCCATAATAGTCACCGTTCACTATACCTATTAATATATAGATGTCCACCTCTTGTTCACTCTGTTGAATTATCAGCTGCTGTAGCAGACATTTGGTCATCTAGGACACCTACAACATCTTCCCAAATTCACAAAGACAGAAATAATGGTGCAAAGACAATGCAGAAATTGGTCATAGGTGATTCTATTGTACATTTCACCAACACTAATACGTGCAAACATGAGAAATTTCACATTTCACATTACTGTTACCTATCTTCCAGGTGTAAAAAATATCAGATATAAATCAAAGAAACGACAAACTTATCACTAGCATTCATTCATCGGTTATTTTACATGTAGGTACCAATGATGTCGGTAGGCACCAAGAGAAAGGTATATGTTAGGATCTGCTATCCATAGGGAAAAAGATTATACTGTAGAGAAAGGGTGTTCAGTTACAGTAGCCAATATATTACCAGTCACATGGTCCAACATAGAAAAAAATCATACCATAGCCCGTATTGATGCTGGATTGTCTGATTGATGCAGTAAGGAACAAATATTGTTCATAGACAATTGGGATATGTTTTGGGGCAACACTTCATAGTTTTCCAATGATGGAATTCATTTGAATAAAAAAAGAGCACAAGTATTAAGTAAAAGTTTTAAACTTGCTTTTGACAAAATTAATTTAATCAAGTGTGTCTGTGGGGGTGGGGGTAACTCTGGAAATTTCCTAAATCCTAAACTTTCAATAGAACAGAAACATACAGTAATCAAGCCAAGCCTAACTCAAAACACAGCATGATTAAGTGTTGCCTTTTAAATTCTAGAAGTCTAAACAATAAGTTTAATGAGCTACTGACATAAACTTCTAAAGAAACAAACTCTGGTCAGAGCCAACAAGGCAGCACAATGCTATTTTCAGTGTCAGTGGCTCAGCAGGTTGCACACTCACCTCTGAGGCTAGAAGATGAGAAAGAAGGCTGTAGGTTTTATCCCCATACCAGGCACTTGGAGTAAATCCCAGTACTTTCACTGTAGTGCAGCATGAGGGGCCGTCTTTCAAATGAGATGTTAAAATGAGGTCCCTTCTGCATAGTCTGGTGGTTGTTCAGGTGGGCGTTAAAGATCCTATTGTAACCTCTGGGTGGCACTATTCCCAGAGTTACACCCCCTGCTTACTACTACAAGCTAGGCTGAGGGGTTTGGGTTCACTAACAGATAACCATTTTAAAACCTTTGCCCAGTGCCTCCACTCAGGGTGCTGTACGTGGGTGAACTGGTAACAGATACAGCCCCCTGAAATGCTATACCACCCACAATAACCAATTACCTTACCCAGACATGCCCCAATAAACATTTCCTCACATTCCCATACTTTGCATTTAATGACTCTAATAATAAGCTCACACTCAGAATTTCAAAAAACAGTAACAATCAGTTTATTTAGGGGACAAGGAGTTAGGAACAGGGATGAGGAATAGAGGTCATTTGATTACTGTATACATATGTACAGGTGTGATTGGTGTTTTGATGGTGAACCCTCCAGCTGGGTGGCTACGTACTAATAGACTACAGGCAATCACATTTCTCAATCTGACACAAGATACCCGGAGCCCTGGCTATCTAGCTGCTGACTAATCAGATGTTACATAAATAATTATTTGATTACCCACACTGGTACCAGTCCCAGATATAGCAGAAACCCCCGCAATCTCGTACCATACTGGACACCCAGATACCACAGTCGTAGATGTCGCAGGCCTGGTGGATGTTGCAGCTGGTTGAGTTGGCCAGCTATTGATTCGAAGGGAGGGGCAAATCTGAAGAAGTATTCCTACAATGGCTGTAGATTACAGGGTACAACGAAGGCAGGGATTGCCCTGCATTTAGCAAAATTAGCAGGAATTGACCCTACTAGTCACAAAGAGCCAGGGATTGCTCTGCACATCACAGAAGACAGGGATTGCCCTGCACATTACAGAAACTGAACATTTCAGGAAAAGCTACACGACTAGATCTTGGATTTTTTTTTATTTAGTTGTTTAACCAGGAGTAGCACACTAAGCTGAAAACTTTTTTACAGGTGCGACCTGGGAGCACTGGGAAGTTAAGTGACTTGCTCAGGGTCACACAGTATGCAAGTGGAAGCTGTGGGATTCAAACCCAGGTCTGGTCTGCTGGATGTCACCAGATCTGCAGCTCAGTCTTAAACCACTGTGTTATACTGCCTCCCATTTTACATCCCGAACATTAAGCACAATAATTCAAAGTCCCATCCAGTATAGTTAGAAAAGTGATACTTTTATCAAGCATCCAAATCCCCTTGAAATGAGGTCACATCCAGTACATTTAAATACCAAACTGGCATCCATGCAGTAACAGCAGAAGGCAACACTTTTCTCAAGCATCCATATTCATTTTGCATGAAGTCACATCCAGTACATTTAAATACCATTTATTTATTTCATTTTGGTAACCGGGTAAGCCCACTGAGACCAAAGGTCCCTTTTTTCAGGGGCGACCCAGAGTTAATTGCATACATTAATAAATACAGTGGTACAGACAATTAATACATACAGAAGTATACAGTAGCAGCTTGCATACAGTAGGTCTGTTAATTATACACAATACACATTGAGAATAGGAGGTAATTAGACAGTATGGCAGCTCATGGTACACAAGGTCAGTTGTAACGGATGTGACATAAGTTGATTAGAAAATCTTATATAGAGAAATATACAAGGCATGGCCAGTGGTACTGCCTCTGTTAGGGATCCTCACCTGTCAGGTATGACGAAGACAGGTGGGGAGAGGTCGTATGGAGGTACAGTAGGCCAGGAGCCCATGAGTCCTGATTAGTTTAAGGGGGGGAGATTGCAGGCCCAGTGGACAGGGACTAATGATAACATCCACAGAGACTCAACCCCATCAGGTACATCTTTGAGGCGGACTTGAATTCATGAAGAGTGGGACAGCCCATCAGGTTCTCAGGAAGAGAGTTCTACTGATTAGAAACAGCATACTTAAAGTACCTCTTGGCCAGGTTGGTCCACACTCTGGGGGATATCAAGGGGGCAGCCAGTCAATTACCTCAGGTCATGGCACTGAATCTTTGGGTTACACAAGCTGCGCAGATGAGGAGGAGGGCCTGCAGCAGTGAATTTGTAAGCCAGACATAGCAAAGGGTAGGCCAGTTTGTGCCCTATGGCAAGCCAGTTAAGGTTTGCAAGGACCTCACAGTGGTGCCTCCAGGGGGGAGGAGTGGGTAGTGAAGCATGCAACCCTGTTATAGAGTACAGAGATCTTTCTTAGTCCACTCTCCCTGAGAAACTGAAGAAGGGGAGCACCATAAAGGAGGGTAGGAAGCAGGGTGCCATTTGCAATTGCTCGCCTCGCCTCATCCGAGAGGGAGTTACCCAGCCTGTAGAGTAGGCCAATCTTTTGATGAGTGGTCTTGGCTAAGAAGTCAATGTGTGGCTTGTAGGACATATCTTGGTCAAGGAAGATTCCTAAGTACTTGATCTTATCAATGACTTCAACTTGCTTCCCTTGGGCTGTGTGGGGCTGGAGCCAGTCGTGCCTGTTGGCTCCCAGACACTTGGTCTCAAAGAAGACAGCCTTTGTTTTCTCCTCATTCAGTACAAGCGAGTAAGCAGTGAACCAAGCCTCAAGTGCAGCAACACTGGCCTGAAGTTTAGCAGAGATAGTGCTAGGTTGCGGATCACTGCAGTATGCCACTGTACATAAGGATTAGGTTGTCCAGTCCACATTCCCACTCAGTGTCATTGACAAAGAGGATAAATAGCAGAGTACCCAGGATCGAGCCCTGGGGTACTCTGGAGGTAACAGGTTTGGCAACAGATTGAACTCCTCACCACTGAACATCTTACGTCCTGTTGAGCAAATAGCTGTCAGGCCACGTGTAACCCCCCTGCAAATGGGGCTTCCCAAAAGACTTCCAGGAGCTTGCTTGAATGCTCCAAGCCTGAATGGTGTTTGGCGTTTAAGCCATTTATCTGTGAGTGTTTTTAGAGCCTCTGGTACTGTCTCTTTAAGAGCTGTCTGCTTGCAGACATAATTAGTTTGTATGGGGGGACTGTGTGTTTCTCTGCTTGAGTACCACTCAAGCTTGCCGCAATTCACTCCATTTTGCAGTCACTAGAAGTGCAAAGGAACCTATCTGAAAATGTAACTGTTTGCCAGAAATCATTTAGAGTAATAATGAAAATACAGTTTGTCTAACCTGCTTTCTTTGCAGTCAGAACTGTGTTTGCCAGTTCCCATTCTAGTTTTGAACTGCTGAACTGGACCAATCAGTGTGGGTTAAGGAAGCTCTAAAATGGTGCCTTGGACGAATCAGAACTTGGACTCTGAATCTGAGCCAGCCACAAGAGGATTGTATGGGTAGTGACTCTGGGAGATGTAGTTTGGACTTCGGCGCCTTTTTGGACCAACAGGGGCAGTCTATTGTGAGTGACAAACAATCCAGCCAAGAACTGGGAGGAACTCAAAGGAAGTGCCCGGTTTTGTCTGCTGGAGTTTCAGCTGAGCTCTGGCAGTGAAGAGGGAAGGAGCCCTGTGCTTTTTCGGTGTGCAGTTTTAGTCGGGAAACGCGTGTAAGGCCCCAAGTTCTGGTCTGCAGCTTGTGTAACTGCTTGTTAGGACTGAATCCATCCTGTGAAGAGAATCAAAGGATATCTGAAGAGTAGAAACCAGGCTCATCCTGTAGAAGACTAGAGAAATTGCTGAATTGCGCTCGGTCTGTCAGGAACTGAATCTGCTGTGTGTTCTCCCGGGTATTGAGCAGTAATTGCGATCGGGATAGAGAAGCAGCCTGCCTGGTATAGTACTTTCTTTTACCATATAAATGTGTGAGGAGGCTTGTGTAGCTCAAGTGAATCCTGCTGCCATTAAAGGACTTTTGCCTGTTACTGTTTACCATATAAATGTGTGAGGAGGCTTGTAGCTCAGTGAATCCTGCTGCCATTAAAAGACTTTGCCTGTTACTGTTTACCATATAAATGTGTGAGGAGGTTGTGTAGCTTAAGTGAATACTGCTGCCATTAAAGGACTTTTGCCTGTTACTGTTTACCATATAAATGTGAGGAGGCTTGTGTAGCTCAAGTGAATCCTGCTGCCATTAAAGGACTTTTGCCTGTTGCAGTTTGTCATATAAATGTGTGAGGAGTCTCGTGGAGCTCAAGAGTAGCCCTGCTGACGTTGAAGGACCCTATCTTGTTTGGAGGTCGGGAGTACTAATTCAGGGTCACTCCCTGTTGAATTGCCACATTGAATACAAATGGAATTACTGTACTGCTGACTGTTTAACTAATTTTTCTTTTCTCTGTGTGAAACGGCCCCTACCAGCTGCCACGGTTTGGACTAGCCACTAGGGCTTGGGTACCCAGGGACAGTAACTGGTAGGGATAGGCCTGTGCACAGAGCCATAGGTAGATGAGTAAAGTGATGATAAGCTAATTAACCTGATTTCCTCCTGTCCTTGTTATATCCTCCTAAATAAAACAGAGCTGCTTGTTTCAGCAAAGTTATACTGCCTGAGGTATTTGTCTATGTTAAAGTATTGTACTGTGATTGTTGCACTGTATCTTCTTATTTTACAGGGGGTCCCAGTGCCTGAACCAGTCCTGGGGGCAAGTGTATACTGTGAAGGTAATTCTGATATACTGTGTGGGCCACTAGTGGGAAGAAAGGGGGGTTGCAGTGTCCCAGAGGGCTGTGACCAAGTTAGTTTAACTATTGCAAACCCTGACCTCTGGGTGGAGGCACCCACCATCAGATCCAGGCCCCTCAACCTGTTAGTGGCAAATCAGGCAGGGGTAGTAGCCCCTGGGATAGCGCCATCTAGGGGTTACACATGTAACCGAGAGGCCATCCAGTCCCAGCAGTTGGAGCTTGGAGAGAGCAATTCATGACTAACCAGATCAAATGCCTTAGACAGGTCAATGAATAAAGCTGCAGTTGGGGAGCCTCTGTCCATGGAATCAAGGATGTCAGATGTTAGCCAGAATAGGGCTGCGTCAGTTCCATGGCCTTTGCCAAAACCATGTTGAATATCGGCTAGGAGTAGGTACTGCTCTGGGTAGTCTTGCAACTGGCTGTACACCAATCTCTCCTGCACCTTCGCAAGAGGGCAGAGAACGGAGATGAGCCTGTAGTTTCCCACATTTACCTGAGGCCCCTTTTTGTGTACAGGGACAATGGTTGCAACTTTCCATTTGCTAGGTAGTATTCCCTCGAGTAGGGATTGGTTAATGAGCGTGGAGACAGGAAGGGTGATAGCAGGGGCAGCAGCCTGCAGCAACCTAGGTTCTGCTTAGTTGTGTCCAGGGGAGGAGTCAGGGTTAATCTGATTCAAAAGGGCTAGCGCCTCAGACGGTTTCACCAGTTTTAGATGAAATTGAGGCCTAGGGTGTTCCCATCCAGTTCCATTGCTGTGGGAGGGCACCGGGGGGGCAGGAGGCTTAGTAGCACTACAGTTTGAAAAGAAGGCATTAAAGGCCTCAGCTACCATTGAGGGGTCATTGGTAGGGTTATCCCCAATCAGAAAATCAGAAGAGCTCCATCCTGGGCACTAGTGGCACCCTTCAGAAGTAGGTTGATTTGGCCCCAGAATTTCTTTGGATCCCTAAGATGTCAAGACTAGAGATCATGCAGACATTTAAATTTCACATTTTTGGAAGCTTCTTGCACTTGTTTCTCAGTGCTCTGTATTTCACCCAGTCTGACCTGAGGCTTGTGGACTTGAAGTACTCCCAGGCCCTATCCCTGAGTAGCATGCTCCGTTTGAGGTCTGGGTTAATCCACTTATAGCACCATTGTTGTCCAATCATCTGTCCCAATAGTAACAAATAATTATTTTGCTGCAGTATAAGGCCTGTCTGGTCCAGTGGTATGGAGGGATGAGGTGCTAAGTGCCATATTGCTTGCCAAATCAGTGGCCCAAGTTCAGGAATATATCAGATTGCCAGGGGTTGGAGAGCAGATTGAATGTTCATCATACAACTGTCCTGTCCCTGCATGGAAATACATGCTGACTTGACCTTTGGCTTCCCTCAGGTGAAGGCAGGAACTCAAGAAAGGGAAAAATGCAGAAATGGCTAGCGCCGGTTCCATAAAGCCCTACCCAGCTACCTCTGTCCCACATGACCACCTGGATGACTGTCTCAATTGTGGATGTAAGTGACTGGGTGGGGATGAGGATGGCTCTCCCTTTTCTGGCCACCGTATCATGGAGGGGAGAGGCAATCCATGGGAACTTTAGGCTCTGTGGTTTGGGACAGGGGAGTGATGGACAAGGGAGGTAGGGATAGGGATGAGAGCTTGCCCAAGTCAACTGACAAAGCAAAATGTTTTATGGAGGGGGAAGATGCTGCAGTACGTATGACCTTAACACGTACAGTATACACAACCCTCCTATAATGGGTGCAGCTGCACTGTTACAGTAAACCTATCAAGTATAGGTAATATGTACAGGGTCTCTTACCAGGTTACTATGGAGTCAGAGGTAGGAGTCATAAAGGGATGACATTTCTTAAACCTGTAGCATAAAATAGAGGAAAGGGATCACAAAGGATCCTCAGTTCTTAGAGAGTTACTAGGAGGGATAAGACAGATTATATATATTGTAATACTTATCTGATGGGGAAGTTCACATCCTGGGAGACCTGCAAAAGTAAAGAGAAGAAGGTTAACATGGAGTAAATACAGCAGTGGGAACAACAGCGAGGAGAGAGATGAAATGAATATAGTACAGTGTAAGAGGTAAAAAAATATAGTTGTAGAGGGAAAGGTATACAATTAAATGAAGTAAAAGATGCAGAGACAAGCTTAATTTTAGTATTATGCTAACATCAGCAACTGTTTACCATGCGTGTCAAAAACAAAACACCAAAAAACAAAATAATGAAATGTTTGTTACCATTGGAAAAGCTGTTTCTGCGTTTTCACCTTGATTTGCATGTTGTTTGTAGTGTGTGGTTTATATCACTTTGACATTTCTGTATAAATGTGATGCACCATTTTTTTAATTCTTAGACTTGTCTTCTGCAGAAGGGTCACTGGATGCTTGAAGGGCTGGCTCAAGTGGGTGCATGCAAGGCATGTTGCTGGAAAATAAATCTTGCACTTTGCATGTAAAACTGAATCTAGGAGTGCTGAGCATTTTCTTTTGTTATTACAAGCTGGCTGCTTTGCTTATGCACCGCCTTTTCCTTTACTTGTGCACCACTCTGCGCTACTTACACAATAGCCACAGCACTGACCCCTGGCCATCACAGGACTGACCCTCCAACCCCTGACAGTCGCAGGACTCTACCCCCTCAGACAGTCACAGGACTGACACCTCCCACTGTCAGTCACAGCACTGGGCACCCATGCCTAACAGTCACAGAACTGATCCCCATTCCAAACAATCACAGCACTACACCCCACCATGACATCATTATACCCATATCCCCGACAGTCACATGGATGACACTTTCCACAGTCACAGCAGTATCCCCCCCCCCCCACCAGTCACAACACTGTACATCACAGCACTGATGACAACCCCACACGGTTGGAACTGCAACATCCCCCCCCCCTTAATAGTCACTTAGTTTGGCTCCTTATACAACCTTTCTGCTGCATGTACAACTTCCTGCAAATGCTTCTGTCCCTTAAAGTTGTAGAATCGCACAGAAGCAGACCTCCCAAAAGTCAGAAGAATGACCCTCACCCAGATAGTCACATAACTGACACCCTGTCTCTGACAATTACATAACAGACCCTTCTCCCAACAATCATTGGGCTGTACCACCACTCTAACAGTTATAGTACTGACACCATCCACCATCAGTCACAGCAGTGACCAACCCCCCAACAGTCATTGGATTTGACCCCCCCCCCACAGTCACAGGACTGTCCATCCAGTCACTGGACTGTTTTACCTCCCCCAGTCACAGGACTGTACCCCTGCCACAGTAACAGGACTGTATCACCCTCCTCCTCCAGAAGCACAGGATTGACCCCGTCACAGGACTGTATCACCCCACTGACAATCACAGGGCTAACACCATCCACTAACAGTCTTGACAATGACTACCAACCTCTGGCAGTCATAGCACTGATCCACACCCCTGACAGTCACAACACTTTTTCAGTATTCCCAATAGTCACAGAACTGCTTTTCTACCCCTCCCCAACCTGGCAGTCACAGCAATGACCATACACCCCTCAGAGTCACAGCACTGATCCCCATTCCGCCATAGTAACAGCACTAGTCACCTACAGGGTCACCACCTACAATCAAGCACAGCACTGATTCCCATCCCCTGACAATGACAGCACAGACCTACTACTCCTAACGGTCACCACGCTGACCCCCATCCACAACAGACACAGCACTGCCTCCTCACCCACAATGGTCACAGGTCTGCCACCCCCCCCAACAGTCACAGGCCTGTACCACCCTTCAGTAGTCATAGAACTAACACCTTCCACCATCAGTCACAGTGGCCATCTACCTGACAGTCAGAGTGCTGATTCTCATCCCCTTACAGTGACAGCACTTACCTCTAACCCCACCAGTCACAGCACTACCCATTACCACAGCCAAAGCGTTGTCCCCCTACATCTGCAACAGTCACAGGGCCGAAACCCTCTACAGACACAGCAGTAATCTCCACCCCCACAGTCACAACACTTCCCCCCCCACTGCCAAAAGTTGCAGTCCTACCTTCCACCTGAGCCTCACAGCACTGACCACCCACCCCTTGACAATAACTGCACTGTCTCCCCACCCTCAATCATTAAAGCACCAACACCCTCAACCACAGCAATCACAGTACTGATCCCCACCATTAACACACTACTGCCTCTGAACCTCCCTCAACAGTTGTAGTACTTACCTGTCCCCTTACAGCAATGACCCCGACAGTCACAACACTAACAACCATCCACTGGTAGTCCCCGAACTGACCACACCTCAGTCATTACATTTTAAAAATAAGTTGCTTAAGTACTGTAACCCATCACAGAGAGTGCAGCGCTCTAAACTTGTAGGCCAATCAGCCAAATTCTGGTGGATTTTGTGTTAGGTTAGTAAGATTTTCTTTTAATTAGCCCTGTAGGTTAGTACTGTAGAATGTAACCAAAAAATACAGTACTTCAGCTTGGCTAGTGGAAGAGTCTGTGGGGCTAGTAAATTTTCCCATTCACTAGACTTGCTGGCTAGTGGCTGCAAAATGTAACTTAGAACCCTGGAGTAGGCCATATCATCCTCAAGATGGCCCTCTCCCCCTTACCTTCTTCTGGTTTTACTGATTTTAATTTATGAAAGTGATAATTCGTAGACTGGAAAATGTGTTATGTTCCTTTGTCACATTATGTTAGATTTGTTGCTGTTGTGTGGTACCCATGGCCTCCAGTATTGGGAGCCTAAAAAATAAAATTTGCCTTGCCTTGCCTCTAGATATTCCTGTCCAGTGACCAGCCTTAAAGCTGAGGAACCTGCTAAGAGTAGGAAAACCTACATCTCAGCCCCCCCCCCAAACAGGACCACTCTTCTAGTACCAGTGCAGCTCTGTATATTCAACTTTACATTGCTTGTTAAACAGGCTTGTAGCACTGCTTCTAGGGTTACAACCTCTGCCTGTATTACTATCCACAGGCTGAGGGGCCTGGGATCATAACTAGCTAGTATCAGGGTTTTCCCACCCACGGTAAACACCTAGTTTTGGTGCCTTCACTCAGAGTAAGGTTTCAGTGGGTATTTATTAAATTTGTTACGGCGCTCTGGGAAGCTACAACTACCCACTACCCCACCTAGTGGCCCTAGTCCTTGGAACAAGAAGTAATCTCTCACAACATTCACAATACATTTGTCAACAGACGTTAATGATATGCTCATAGGTTTCCCACTTACCGTGATCTGGGCTTCAGTGTGACCTCCTGGAACCCCCTGCAAACAATGTTTATCGGGCATGCATGTTCAGGAATATTTCAAACACAGTAACAGACCACCAGTAAACATGTGTGAGGCAATATAGCATTGCAACACCAATCAGGTTTATTTAAGGGGAGCATAACAAGGAAGGGGCAAATCTGGTCAAATGATTTTATCCTTACTGGTTTGAGCCAGAATACTGGAATGCATTTAGTTCCACTTTGCAGTCCTATAAATATACTGGGTACCCAGATGGAAAACAAGCTAGCCTAAAAGGTGTCCAGGGTTGCAGCTGTTGTTGGGGCCCTTGATGAAAGAAGACATGATGATTTGGCATGCAGTTTTATTTGTGTCCAGTGGCTGGATGGCCCAGTCTCTTGAACCATTAAACTAGCAGTGAAATGGAGATTAGGTGGTACCACAATGATTATTAAAGCTTGTCTCAGGGAGCTACCCTGATTTCTACTCACTGTACCCGGACACTGGAGATGAGCTAAGAAAATAAGACCTGTGGAGATGTTTCTTGAGTCAGGGGAGGAGGGTTCCCTCTTTGTCTTCGTACAGCAGCTGGTCTGGTGATACAGGAGCAATTGACTTGGGCTGATTTCACATAGCTCAAGGCCAAATGGCTTAGCAGAGTCAATGAGTCAAAACCCCGAACTGGATATCTTGAACTGGCCAGTCGCACAAACCCTTCGGCAACTTTTACACATCTATATGTAATGGTGCTGCTGGTTCCTCTCTGGTCCTTCCAGTAGGCTTGCAGGCTGATCCACAATACTGCCTTTTGCTGCATGAATCCACTGCTGTTACACGCCACAGTTTGCAATGACTGATGCACCTTGGACCCCGTGGACTGAACCACTGAGAAAAGTCTAGGCCCACTAGGCCTAACCTCTGAGAGATGGCTGGCTCCTGAGAGGCTCACACTCTGAACACCTGGGCAGATCTGGCAGATCTCCACTGTTTCAACAGTTACCCCCTCTTATATGGGGCTAAGGTCCAGGAATTTCATTGACTGTCAAAACTATCCCAAACTGTCCCAATCTCTTAATTGGCTTACTTTTTGGTGCCTAGAAAAGGTCATCCTTTTTTCCTCACAAGGCTTCATTAATTCCAATGAGTCTCTGGCCAAAGGTCCAGGCTCTTGATTGGTTATTTGGCTGCACAATGGTGGCTGCTGCATAGTCCCAAACACAGATTTTACCGCAGTCCCAACATAACTGTCCTGGTGCAGCCAGAATAAACACTATTCTTACATAAATTCCCCATAGTTATATAGCCCCAACATTTCTCTTTCAAACACATTTATTAATCTCTCCCATATGTGCCTAGATTCTGTGTCACTGCCTTGCAAATACAATGCCCCTCTAAAACTGGCAGCAGCTCAAAAATATTCATTAGGGCTTCACTGCCCTGACATTTGTCCTGTAATGCTGGTGCCCTGGAGGCAGTGCTATAGGTGCTTGCCTTATACTTATTTAAAAACACTTTCCCTGTCCTTGCTGTAGGTCCCCAGTGCCTTTTTAACTAAATACGGTGCACCAGGATCCACAGGAACACCTTCCAACTTTTTATCGCAGCCGGCGGGTCACAAACAGTGCGACTATCGAAAGTGTGAGCAGCGACTGCACAGCTGAAATGCTGGCCACTCAGAATGTGATCCAGGGGCCCAGCAGGGCTCAAATGAGATAATGGGTCTGCCTGGGAACCTGGGGAGGGGGGAACACAGAACATGGACTAGGTGGTGACCCGGGGGATGCATCGGGAGGATGCCTGAGAGGCACAGCTGACATATGGGAGGACTACCAGTAACCGGAGATAAAAGATGAGTGCCCAAATGTTCAGAAGCTTAGCAAGGTGCTAACATGAATAGTGGCATACTGTACTCGCACAGTATGCCTGAACAAGACAGGGGCCATATTCAGTTGGCCCTGGTGCATGGTGCTCAGTGGATAGCATGCTCCAAAGCTCTTATTCCACTAGTGGTTTTGTTCTGTCATTTGTCTCATACCTCATTGCCCCTCTTTCCAGTCTCTCCCCATCTCTCCTTTTCTCCATCAATCTCCACTCTCATGATACCACCCCTCCACTGCTTGGTCTCTGTCTCTCCCCCCCCCCCGGGTCTCTCTCCACCTTCTCCCACCTTACCACACTATCTCACATGCACCCTCCTCAGTTCCTAAGCTGTAATGCAGTATGACAAGGCACCTACTGGGCTGCTCTATCCCCACACAACTCTCTCCCTGTCTTCCATTTTCCTGTCTCTCATAAACTTCCTTATGTCACACAGCACTTAGTATACCCTTAATGAAACTCATAAGAAACTTAGCTGTTTTCTATTCTTTTGTTACTTCCTGTTCTGATAATTCAGTTATGTTTGTATTTTGTTCTGTGAATTCAGTTATGTACTGATAATTGAACTATGTCTGTATTTTGTTCTGTGAATCCGGTTGTGTACTGATAATTGAACTATGTCTGTATTTTGTTCTGTGAATTCGGTTGTGTACGGATAATTGAACTATGTCTATATTTTGTTCTGTGAATTCGGTTGTGTACGGATAATTGAACTATGTCTGTATTTTGTTCTGTGAATTCGGTTGTGTACTGATAATTGAACTATGTCTGTATTTTGTTCTGTGAATTCGGTTGTGTACTGATAATTGAACTATGTCTGTATTTTGTTCTGTGAATTCGGTTGTGTACTGATAATTGAACTATGTCTGTATTTTGTTCTGTGAATTCAGTTGTGTACTGATAATTGAACTATGTCTGCATTTGTACCGATTAACTGACATGGGCCCTTTGTAAAAGAGTTCTTACTCAAAGATTGTTTCTGAAATTCCAATAAATAAATAAAATGCCTGCAATTTAAAAAGCAGGCGTTTGAATCTGCTGCATAAACCACGCAGTTCCACATGGCACTTGTGCTGTTTTATTAAAATTGGTTTTCAAATAATAGTTTGTCAACTATTATTGTGAGTTTACCCAAAACACTGTGTCTGGTTGTCTCAATTGTGCTGCAGTCCAAGGCTACTGTACTAATTATGTCATTTGCTGTATCATTCTGGGAACCTGTATCTATCTGCTAAACAGCTCAGAAGGGTCCTGCTGCATGATGGTAGTGTACTAGCATTTTATGAGAGGGTTGATAACTGTTTAACCTTTGTTGTGCTTGTCTGGACACCTGACAGTTATGGTGCTGTTCAGGTTTGAACAAGCTGCAGGCATTTTTTGTTGTTTACTGAACTAACCTGCTGGAATGCTACTCATAGTTTCTGTGGGGGACAAATGGTAGCACCCCTATGATGTCCTCACAGCACTGTTTGACCAGGCAGAAAGAAGCTGAACATAGAACAGACTTCCTTTTGACTTCCTTTTCAGAGTCTGAAACTCCAGGAAGAGAAAATAAAAAGTGTTCACAGCAAAACACTACAAACCAGTTGTCACTTATCTTAAATTGTTTGTTAAATAGGCTTCTGGAATGCATAATGTCACAGCTGTTTAACTAAGGGGTTTTAAAGGAGAATCATTTACTGTCTCTCAGGTACTAACAGTAGCTTTCCTTACCTAGATGTGTTTTTAAAAATCCTGCAGTTCTGTTTACTTTCTGCTTAAGTTCCGCGGTAGTCTGTTGCATTTTGACTCAGGAAGTACAATCCATTCTGCTTGTGAGACTCAGATTCCTCAAGGTCCTAGTGCCAACCTGATAAGAAACTGACAGCAGAATATGCTTGGAAAGAGAGATCAGATCCTGCATTTTTAAAAACTGTAGAGAACTGTTTCTTCAGTGCCCCAGCAGGAGGGGGAGGAGAGGGGGGGTTGTCAGGTCTGCGGATGGGAGGGCCATGGGAGGGCCATTGGAAACCAGTGCTGAGAGCATGACTGTAGCACTGTAGAGAGACACGTGATAGTGTTCCTGTCCCCTTTCCTCTTCTACTTCATAGCAATAAGACAGCATAGCTATGATCATGCTGCCTTAAAAATGGACATAATAGCAGTCACAGAGACATGTTGGTCAAGTGATGATGCTTGGGGGAAAAAACATCTGTGGTTATAATTTATTTTATCATAATATGGCAAATAAAAAGGTGGGAGGATTGCTTTATTTATTAATGTATGTTTTGAACCCATAGAAATGAGTAAAAACAAGCTTAATAGAACTTCTGATGCTCAGACTTTGTGGATGAGAGTTTTTTCAAATCCATCTGATTCTTTTATGGTTGGGCTGTGTTAACACCATCACCCCCACCCCCACCCCATGCCCCTTCTTTTGTTACTTCACAAATAATCACAGAACTTGACTCCACATGTGAACAAGGGCATGTACTTCTTGTGGGAGTCTTGAACCTGGGAGACAGATTGGACAACATACATGGCTGCTGTACCTCAGTCTCTGGTAGATTTTTTATGTCAGCATGTGAACAACTTCTAATGTGTCAGTATGTGGTGGAACCCACAAGAGGCGCTAACATTCTAGGTATTGTTTTGAGAACACCAAATTTAAATATTAAAAACTGCTATACTAGTTCACCTTTAAATACCAGCGATCACAATACCATTTGGTTCAGTACTGATTTTTTTATTTATAAAGCTCAACAGTGAATCATATTTTTATCTTTACAAAGAAGCAGATTTGGATCAAATTAATAGTGCTCTAGCTAATATAAAGTCTGATACTTTATTATCAAATTGTGACGCTGAGGCAATTGGGAATAAAATAAAAAAACATTATACCTGACCATAGTTGCAGATTTATTCCAAAATGTAGAAAGTTTAGTAATAATAACAAGACAAAGCCCAAGTGGTTAGGTAAAAAGATCCTAAGACTTATAAATAGGAAACATAGATTATTTAAGGCCTTCAAAAATCATTGAGTCCAATCCTTTGGAAAAAATATTTATGCCATGAAATAAACTCATTTATTCTCACTGGTGTTGAATAAATGGTGATTCTAAGATTTATCCAGCACCCTAACTTCAATCAACCACCATTTATTCAACACCCTGCCATCAATCAAACTCCCTCCTGCCGGCATAACTATTACAAAGTCTTACTAGCATTCTCCTGAACTCCAACCCCCAGTACTGGATCACTTTCTCTTCTATGCATTTCTTAATGCTGTGCAGTTCGCATCCATTTGGCAACTTGGATAATCCCTATTATCCTCCATTTTGTCTGCAAACAGATTTTCACTTATGCTTATTCTTGCCCCATCCCGTCCTCACTTTACAGTCACTCCAGGCAGTTCCACAGCATGTCTTCCTGCCTCTTGTCAGCCACCATCAACTTTGCAGCTGAATCCTGCCTCACACGCATTGTTGACAATCAAACCACTCTGGTGCTCCATAAAAAAACAGTAAAAAATGCTGCAAGCAGTCCTAGCACTGTTCTACATGACAAGCAAATAAAACACAATGCAGGATCAATCAGATCAACAGACCCCGCCAGCAAAAACACGAAGGTACTGTCAACCAGACAGCAGCTCGCATACCCACCAGCTGTCAGAGACAGACCCACTCCGTGGCTCCAAATAGTATTTAAAAAGGAAAAAAGGCTGGCCCACCGGCGCAGTAGTTGGATTTTCGCTTGCGACGTCGGCTACCCAAGTTCAGGAACAGACTTGGGTGTTGGTGAGCCACCAAGGGGGGAGAGATGGCTCAAGCGTCCAATGACTACTCACCATCTCCTGGGAGGGAGGGGGTATTCAACCCGGTGTGGGCTGACCTCTGGCAGAGGCCGGGAGTACGGCAACATGTCAGGGCATTGCTGAGGAAGGGTAATAGAAATCAGCCCATGCTTAGACATCCTGGAACGTCATGCTTCCAATGGAAGAAAACCAGGAAAAATGGCTTCCTGACTGGCCAAATAATGGTTGCCGGTCCCTCGCCAACACAAAGTCTCAGACAGCCTGGACTGACCCTAGCAGCACCCGGGCCAATTTGGATGCACTGACCCAGCCCCACCGGGTTACAATGTGGGGTCAGAGGTTGGCAGCGGGGGGGGGGAGAGCTGTCTGGGTGCCCTAGGGGTCCTGAAGGATTGGCTAGTCAGGGGGCACGGGGAACAAAAAAAAAAAGGGAAAAAAGCAACCTAAAAAAATCACCACTAAAAAGAACAACACAATGGCTGTAACTCTTTCTATACGAGACAGAGGAAGTGCCACATTTTCAAAACTCTCCGCACCGCCCACATACTGAAACCGACCAATAGAAACTTGTGGTCTACACGTACAGACATCGGCTGCACAGTACCAGCCCCAAGCTGGACAGGAACACACAAAACAGTCAACAATTGTCTAAGAATAAAAGCATAAACTATAGCAAAAATAATACTACTAAAAAAGAAAGTATATTTCCTGTCACATAAATCGCATATGTGATGGACTGTTGTTGGATACATGATTTATTTGAACTCGCAGTGAGTGATCATAGGACCTCACTCATGGCTCCGCCACTCATGAGGTCATCCAAGGTCACTCACTGCTCATTCAAATAAACTGTGTATCCAACAACAACTCATCACATATCCCCTACAAGTCTATACAGAAACATTGTAAAATTAAGATTAGAAAAGCAAAAAGTGACATGGAGCTTAGCCTGTCTAGCACTGGTACAAAACAAAATAGCAAGGCTTTCTATGGTTACATCAGTTCCTTGAAGAAGCCAAAATGCAAAGTGTATTATTTACTATGTAATAATTCTACCATCAATAAAGTTGAACATATGGCAGAATTATTTATTAAACATTTCTGCAATATTTATGGAAAACAAGATAAGTCACCAGCAATACAGAGTATTGACTCCTATGATAAAATTTAAATTTCAGAGGACAAAATTAATGTAAGGATAAGAAATTCGAAAGCAGAGTGGCCTCCAGGCCCAGATATGATTGCAGCAATGATGATTTATATTAATATATAGTTACTTATTATACCATCTAAAGTTGCTTTTTGCAAAAAGTTTGAATAGCAGTGTTGTACCAAAGGACTGGAGAACTGCAAACATTGTCCCTTTATGTAAAAAGGGAGACAGGTATAATATAGAAAATTATCGACCTATTAGTGTAACATATATTATATGCAAAGTTTTAGAAGACATTATAAGAGATAAAATTCAACTTTCTCTCTGTAACATTGACCAAGAGCAATATGGATTTACCAGGGTAGGTCTTCTGTTACAAACTTATTATGCTTTTATGAAAAAATTGGGTCCGGCCCGGTGGGGTAGATGGTTGAGGCGCTGGTGCCTTACCTCGACCTATGCCAGTGACCTGGGTTCAGGAATGAGCCCAGGTTGTCGGAGGTCGACATGGGGGGGAGGGTGGAGCTGGATGGAGCTGCCAGCAGGCAACTCTCCTCTCTGGGGTTGGGGGAAGCAACATCCCTCGGCAATGGCTTCCCCCTGGTGGAGGCCAGGAGACAGTGCAGGCCACAAGGGTGCCTGGCATTAGGCCAATGGGGTGAGTGGAAGGGGGTCGTTACCAGGGCTGAAGGCGCATGCACACCTCCACGTGCATGCGCCATTCTCCTGGGGCCCTTGGGAGAAAACAGAGGATGAAAAACACTGGCAGCAGGATGAGAACCGACTCCCTGCAGGCACCGCACCCAGGCCAGGCAAAGTTAAGCCCCGGTAATTCCGGGTGACTGGGCTGGGGGAGTCGGTTGGATAGGGGCTGTCCGGGGGGGGAGAATAAAATTTAATAAAAAAAAAAAAAAATTAGCAACCACTTGGATAAGAAAACCCCTTGTGATGTGATCTTTTTAGACTTTAGCAAGGCTTTTGACCTTGTCCCACACTGGGCTATAATTGAGAAATTGCAACTAAGAGAAGTGGATCCTTGGCTAATCAACTGGATATCTAATTGGTTAAGTAATAAAACCCAGAGCGTGGCAATCGATGGGGTACTTTCACATGAGGGTAGTGTTACTAGTGGGTGCCCCAGGGTTTAATTATTAACCTATTCATTTTCCATGTCTTCATATCTAACCTTACACAGAATTTATGCAGGTTATTCCAAAATTGGTGGAACTTGTGCCACCTATGAGGAAGCAGCCAGAATATAGGATGACCTTGATCAAATTACACAGTGGGCTGCAACTTGGGAGATGACATTCAATCTTGACAAGTGTAAGGTTATGCGTGTGGGTTATAATAATATAAAACTGAAATATTATTTATGTGGTAGACAATTATTAGAAACTGAACTCGAAAAAGATCTTGGGGCCATGTTTCAAATAAGTCAGACTGTTCCAGGCAGGTAAACAAAGCTATACGTAAGGCAAACAAGGCCTGGTGGGCTATAAATACAGTAAGAATATTAGACCCAGAGATCCTAAGGTCTTGGTGCCTCTGTATAGATCACATGTCCGACCTCACCTCGATTACTGTGCTCAATTTTGGCACCCTTGTAAAAGAAATGACTGCATTCAGATTGAAAGAGTACAAAGAAACAAGACAAGGCACATGCGGGGGTTAGAGGACTTAGCCTATAATGAGAGTAAGCAAATTAAATTTTATGTCGCTTGAACTGAGAAGGATAAGGGGAGACCTACTCATTAGGTGAGACATTATTAAGGACCCTTGTTTATTTAATGAAATGGGGTTTGACCATAAGCAAGAGGCATTGGACACACGTGGACACCCGCTACAGTTTACTGCTTGAAACGTAATAGCACCAGGAGAATGGTGAATCTCTGAACTGCCCTTCCCATTGATGTATTACTTAGTAAAAATAAATCTGTTTTTAAAGACAAACTAGTTGTTTGGATTGTGAAAAGAAGGGACTTGCACTATTACGGGAACTGAGATAGGAGCTTTGTATGGGCAATTTGCATTTTGCTCCTTGCTTACCTCAGTATTAACCTCAGTATGAACAAAGTCAATGAACGATTTTAAAACCAAATAGTACAGTTCAAAACAGAATGCAAAGGAAAATATGAAATCAGTGGGTTTTTTTTTCAGGATGAGAAAAATATTTGTATCAGAGGGCCATTGGGGAGTCCTGCAGTAGTATGGTAACCGTGTTGGAACTTGGAGAGAAGGAATTTTGTAAAGCCAGTAAGAAGGGAGCAATTCAAATAAGATGTGAAGAAGGCATGGCTAGGTATTTCAGGAGAATCTTGGTTAAGGTATTAAAGAGCTACTGATACCTCGAAGAAAACTTTAAAAAACATAATAATTAGGTACAATTCTGCTTGCATTCCATTTATATTCTGTATATTTCCCCTTCCCAGTATTTATTACTGAGGAAATCTGCCTGAATATATGATCTTTATTCCCTAGAATTCCTTTAGAGTTCATCTACCTCTTGGGCTTATTTCCTACTTTAAGTCATAATCCTCTGTTGTGACAACACACTCTTTTGTCATGTGAGTAACTGTGATGTCACAAGAAATGTACTGTGACCTCAGATAGGGAGAAAGCAACAGAACAGATTAACTCTTCAAAGGCAGAACAACTGTTTTCATGAAAATGACCTCAGTAGAAAATAATGGGGAGGAGGAGGAATGCAGAAATAGTGTGAAATACTAGCTGAACTGTGTCTAAATATGTTTTCTTAAAGTTCTTTTGACGGTGTCAGCTGCTCTTTAAGTAATAATGTGATAAAAGATAGTTTTGCAAACCTCAGAGATAGCATTAGGAAACTGGGTTCAGAATGACTTCTAACACAGAGAGAAGGAGGTGGAGGAATTAACAAGGCTAACTGATGCAGCCATTTTGGAGAAAGCAGTTTTTTCCCAGGAAGGCCTCAGTTTTGGAGAGAGTGAGCAGTCTGAAACTGAGACAGGCCGATAAGTGATGCCATCTGAATAGAAGAAATGGGAGAAAACGAATGGGCTATGGGGCCATAAATAAGTGTTCCTTGAAGTCAGCAAGCCCTATTAAATGATTTATGCATTGAAGCATGATCAGAGGTTGGGTTACCATTTCTAACCCTCTGGGGTTAAGAGACATGAGGTACAGTTAAAGGCCTTATACTACTAGGGTTAAATTAATGTACGTAACCCAATCTACTGGCTAAGACAATTAATTTCTGTCCCATGAGGTGTGCCTAGCAGTTGCGCAAGGCAGTCTTCTACCCTTATTGATTACTGATCCCCCCATATATTCCTCTGTGTCATCAGCCCTGCATTCCAGGCTGACATCGGTTTACAACAGCATCTGCCGCTTCATCCTCCTTGCACCCTTTTCTACCCATCATTGTGACTTATACTGAACTTGGGAAAGACAGAAGTGCTGGTCGTGGACCTAGGACGCCGGATAGGGGGGTCGGGGGTAGGTTCACCCTTGGGACTATTTCTTGGGGGTTTACCACTCCCGGCCTCTGAACAGGTGCGTAACCTGGGGGTAATATTTGACGAGGGGCTGACCATGCATTCACAGGTGTCAGCTGTCATCAAGTCCTCTTTTTTCCATCTGAGGACTATTGCCAGGATTAGGCACCTTGTTCCATCTGGCGACCTTTCTATGCTGGTTCACACCTTTGTGTCCTTCTATTTGGACTATTGCAACTCCCTGTATCTAGGGTAGAAATCCGCTGTTTGCCGCTAGTGCAGAACGCAGCAGATTGGCTTTTGATGGGAACCTCTCGGTTCTGTCATATTTCTCTGGTGCTCCACAGTCTGCACTGGCTGCCAGTACAATGGTGGATCACCTTTAAAGTCGGTCTTTTGACTTATAAAGCCCTACATGGACAGGGCCCGGACTACCTGAAAGAACGTCTGGTTCCCTACTGCCCCAGGCGATTGCTTTGCTCAGCTGGTGAGGGGTTGCTAGAGATTCCAAGAGTGTGTTTGAAATCTTCTGGGGCCCGGGCATTTATGCATGTGGCCCCTTCTCTTTGGAATTCTCTACCCTGCCAGTTATGTGAGTGCACGACTGTGGAGGGATTTAAATGAGCTCTAAAAACTCATTTATGGCACCAAGCATTTGGTGACTGATTGGCTGTTTTTATTTTAATTTTATAAGTTTGTTGTGATGTTTGTGTACTAACTAAGCTGCTGTAATTTGTGTAATATGTTGTTTGTTTTTAAACCTGTTCGACACCTTGGTTATGGAAAGGCACCATAAAAATAAAGTTTTATTATTATTTTATTATATAAATCGCTTGGTTGGCTCCCACTTCAAGGACACTTTGACTATTCCTTGGGGTGCGTAATGGACACTACACTCAGAAATGGACCCCTGGGGAGTCACGTGATGTTCTTGTCTGAGTAGCTGCTCCCCTGCATCTCTCCTCTCCTCTCCTCTCTACCCCACTTCAAACTCCATTATTTAGCTATTAAAAATCTACTTCTCACCATTTTTGCTGAAGGATCTGACCACAGAACATCCCTGCAGTACTTTGGCGGTGTTCCTTGCAGGGTTTTTGCCAGTATGTCTGAAACAGAGATGAGGCCCTCTGGCCTCCGCCATGTGCCTCCACAGACACCGGAGAAATCCAGTAAGTAACCAAAGGCCCACGGCTCTGGTTCAGGCAAAAGTTCTACTTCAACCCCGGCGGCTGCTCCACTCTCCGAGGAACACTTCCTTCAAGAATTCGTACCATTCAAGGAGTCTCTTCACAAGATTAAAGAAGAGCTGAACTCACTGCGTTCTGATATCGAAGATCTAAATAAAAGAACAGGGGATTTAGAGGTCAGAACTTTCTCCCTGGAAAAATGGAAGAAAGACTCAGGCTCTGAAACTACTTTGCTATGCCAGAAAGTTTGCTTTCTTGAAAATAAGCTGGAGGATCTGGAGGAGAGAAGCCAGCGGAACAACCTTATCCTTTTTGGGCTTCCTGAGGGCATGGAGGGGACCACACCGATTCAATTCACCCAAAAGCTGCTAGAACGAATCACTAGGCCCTCTCTGAATGGCCCCACGTACATTGTGTAGCGCGCACATCATTCCCTGTGCCCTAAACTCCCTCCCGGCTCACCCATACATCCCTTCATGTTTAAGCTCCTGAATTTTATAAGATGAACAGTACATGCTGCAGAAAACCAGAGATTTAAAAGATATTCTCTTGGAAGGTACAAAGTTGTGGATTTCTCAAGACCTGCCTGCAGGCACGCGTCAAAAAAGAGCGACCTTCCACCCCGTAGTAGTAAATTTTATTGCTGCAGATATTAAGTTTAAGATGTTATACCCTGCCCGCCTGCAAGTTTCACTTCAGGGTATCTGGCAATCCTACGACATGGTTGAATCTGCTATCCAGTCACTCAGAAAGGCACTCTCCAACCTGTTCAATGACTGATGAACTCCAGGAAACATCGGGCATGGGCGATTGTTGTTAGCTAGATGAGATCTTCTGCTCATTGTTTTTACTTCTTGGATGTCCAACTTACGAATATGTGACCAGCTTTCTTGTGCTGTGGATTTCCTGTTCTAACCTGACTTCTCCTGGATTCTCAATTACCGGACAATTTTTACTTATTTATTTATTTAGTTGTTTTTTTTTTGTCTTTTTTTTTTTTTTCTGGGACTTAACTTAATTTACTTTTGAGGCTTCCAAATTGATATTATACCTTTCCGCTACCATGCCCCAGGTGGGTTACCTCTCTTCCTCGACCTTTGTGTGGGCGATCCTTCCTCTCTGTTTATTCTATCGGAGGGAGGGTTCGTTCATGCCAGGGACTAAGGTTGTTGTTTACTAGCCTCAGTACTTTAGCTGGTATGTATGGGACCTTCTGTACATGATTGTATTGTACTCTATGGACTAACTAGGTCGAACTCTCAGTACCAATTCAGTGTCAGGGTTGTACTGCTAATTCTCCCTGATATAATTAGTTCTGCTTTCTTCTAGGTCTAGGGATATTTGTGAGGCTCCTTCCAGCCATTTTGCAGCTGTTGATAGGGTATTTAAATAATCTTATTACTAGTTAATGTTGAGATGTTTGTCACATTTAGGTGAGACGTAGATCTAGATCGAGGGGGAGTTGGTGGGTTGAGGTGCTAGCTATGTCGGAGTGGGACATTATTCACCAGATTTGTTGGAGTTTAGGGGATGTTTTGGGGAGGTTGTTGTGGGTTTTCTGTGGGTCAGCATTTTACTTTTACTTTTATATGGGTGGGGGTGAGGTATAGTTTGAGGGTTGGGGTGGTGGTGGTGGGTGGGTCCATCTCTGGTTGGACTATGAAACTGCTTGTGATATTCATTTGTTATTTGCTGACTGGCATATGGCAGTCCCCCCAATACTTATTTTCTTATCAAACGAACATGGCATCCAATTATAGATACTGCTCCTGGAATGTCAAAGGGACTCAATCCCCGACAAAAAGAGCCAAAGTCCTGCTTCATCTTCGTAAACTGCAGGTTGATGTGGCCTTCCTTCAGGAGACTCATCTTCCTACTGTTCAGCTCCCGTCTCTGAGATGTTTCTGGGTAGGCCAGGTATTCGGTTCAAGGCAGGATTCCCATAAATGTGGAGTAGCTGTTTTGATCTCTAGATCCGACCCATTTTGCCTCCGTCAAGAGGTTGCAGATTTGCAGGGTAGATTTATATTTCTTAGGGCCTTACTGGGACACCTATAGGTCATCCTGGGTTCAGTTTATGGCCCTAATACAGAAGATCCCTCTTTTTTTCTCTCAAATGCCGCCCATCCTATCTCAGTGGTCATCTCTCCTGATGATCCTTGCGGGGGATTGGAACATAGTCCTGAACAATTGTTTAGATAGATCCCCTTCCCGGTCTCAATCCCCCACTTCAAGCCAACTGGCATTGAGGGGGGTAATGGACACCCTGGGCTTAGTTGACCCCCGGAGGCTTATGTTTCCTGAAGTTACTGAGTACTCCTTCCACTCTATCCCACATAACTCCTCCTCCCATATAGACTTTTTCCTTTTGAGCACTGAAGCGCTGCCAGGAGTCATAGCCTGCTGCTATAGTGCCAAAGTCATCTTGGACCACCACCCAGTTATTTTACATTTTAATTTGGCCCCCTCAATTACAAGGGACAAAATGCGGTGTCTCAATAATTTCCTATTAAAATGCCCAGATATAGTCTATAAAATATGATCATTTATCTTAGAATTTTTCCGTCTCAACCAGTTCTCTATGCCCAAATTAAATATCCTTTGGGGCACTTTTAAATGCACTTTTAGAGGGGAACTCATCAGGATAGCCACGAGAAGGAAACAAGAGTCATCTCAAGCCATGGCCTGTATTTTGTCTCAGATTCGTGTGGCCGAGAGTGGACTCTCAGAATCCGCCCCTTTATCCTGTTGGGAGCGCCTTGAAACTCTAAGAGCTCAGTATCGTGCCCTCATAGAGGAAAAGGCAGAACACCTTCTTTTAAAAACCAAATCCCAATATTTTGATCAAGGAGAGAAGGCTGGTAAACTCCTCGCACTCTGCTTACGTAGCCAGCAGGCCGATCGGATTATCCCATCCATCCGGTCAGACTCTGGCTGCTTATTCACCTCACCCAAAAATATTGTTCATCAATTCCTGACTTTTTACAGCTCTCTTTACACAGCCCCCCCCCCCCGACCTCTCCATATCCCTCTGCCCTGGACACCTTTCTCCAGGACCTCGATTTACCAATCCTAAACAAGGATCAGGTGGGATGGTTGACAGCCCCATTAATTTTAGAGGAAGTTAAAACAGCCATAGAAGCCTTACTGTTAGGTAGGTCTCCTGGCCTGGATGGGTTATCCTCCAATTTTTATCATAAATATAAAGACCTTCTGGCCGCTTATCTCCTAGACTTTTTTTCTATACCTCCACCAGACAGGACTAACAGACACTTCTCTCACCATTGTCACCATGGTTGTTTTGCCCAAGCCTGGGCGCGACCCTCTATTGGTGGCCAACTATTGGCCAATATCTTTAATTAATGTAGATATTAAGATCCTTGCAAAAATCTTGGCCACAAAGTTAAAGGCTGTTTGGGAAGGTCTCCTAAGCAGGGAACAGGTGGGTTTTGTCTCAGGTAGGTTATCAGCTGATCATATTCAGAAAATTCTTCATCTTGTCTCTGCCTCCAGGGACTCCACCACTCCCACTGTGTTGGTTTCTCTGGACATGGAGAAAACCTTTAATAGAGTTTTGTGGGACTACCTGTTTCATCTGCTCCCTAAATATGGTTTCCCGAGTGAATTCATAAAGTGGATCAAAATATTATACACCAAACCTTCAGCCCGTGTCTTCTGTAATGGGGTGTTTTCTGAATTTTTTCCCCTTCAACAAGGAACACGGCAAGGGTGTCCACTTTTCACTTTTTTGTTTAACCTATACCTTGAGCCCCTAATCCCAAAAAAAATAAATCTCTCCCCACTAGTCCATGGTATAGTCATAGGTCCCTCATAATACAGACTTTCCGTATATGTGGACGACATTCTTTTACACATTAACCCCCCCTCCCCAGCTATCTCGTTACCTGAGGCTTTGAACATTATCACTTTATTTGGCTCCTTCTCTAATTATAAATTAAACTTATTAAAAACTGAACTTATGCCCTTGAATAATTCAACCCACTGCTCTATGGTACAGCACTTGGGGTTCTGTTGGGTAAAGGACAAGTTAAAATATGTAGGTGTATATCTCAGTATGGACCCACTTAAGATCAAAAAGTATAATTTGGACCACTTACTTCTTGTTATTCAGAAAGACCTTAATCATTGGTCTTTGCTTCCTCTTTCCCCCTGGAGCCGGGTGAACATTCTCAAAATGAATGTCCTTCCTAGAATTTTATATCCCCTCCTTATGCTTAGCTTACACCTCCCTAAAAGTTGGTTTACCCAGATTAATAGGCTTTTCTCCCGCTTTCTCTGGCTGGGGAAGCCACCCCGTAGATCATTAATTAAATTAATAAGAGCTAAAGAGGCTGGGGGTTTAAAAGTTCCCAACGTGTACCTGTATTATTTAGCCATACACTGTTCTCGTCTTTCCCTCTGGCCTGGTTCTGTCTCAGATACCTTTCTTCCAAGTTATTCTCCCCAATGGCTTGATATAGTGGGCTTCCTGATACAACAGCAGAGCCTATGTCCCAACTCATTATTGTATATCCCAATTAGAAAGATCCCCAACCCCTTGAATGCTACCCCTATTGCATATTCCATTAGGGCCCATCGTCAGCTGCCATCCTTAAATCCCTGTCAGGACACAATGCAACCACTGCTAGCTAACTTGAACTTTCGGATTGCTGGCAAAATGTTGACCAGGTCTACCTGGCCCACACTGGAGTCCCTCTCAGTAGATGACTTTTTGTCCTCTAACAAGCTTCCTACTTTCCATGAAGTTCAGCAGAAACATGGATGGCCCATATGTATGAGCTACAAATATTTCCAGCTGCGTCACATGCTCTTAAGTCATTTTGGAGGTGGACTCTGGCTTAATGAGTATGGAACTTTTTTACGCCCCCTGTTATCATCCCATCCCACCTTCCATGCAGTCTCTTTTTTCATGCACAACTTCAGGCCCTCCTTGCTGATAAGGAACACCCATTTCACTATCACCGGGACATGGCCCTTCCTCAGCAGGATTGTCCCCGAGACTGGAAACGTATTTGGAAAGGAGTCTACAAATATATAAAATGGGATAGATACTGCTTTATGCAGTTTCAGATTTTGCATAACTTATTTTATACCCCCATTAAACTGTACAAGATGGGGAGGCTCCCCCAAGATGTTTGTACTAAATGTCAGGGTGACAGGGGTTCTCTACTTCACATTCTCTGGCATTGCGATAAGGTTAAGCCCTTCTGGGAGGAAATCAGACATCGTTTTTATCCTCTTTTGGGCCTTGATCAGGCCTTTACACCAGATATATGTATCATTGGCGATTTCTCCAAATTTTTATTAGGTAATCAGAAACCACATATAGCCCTAATATCAGCATGTGCCAAAAAAATTGTTCTGCTCCATTGGTGTGATTCTGCCACCCCTACATATCGGGAATGGCTCCAAGAAATCCTGTTTGCGCTTCAGGTAGAGCATACCATTGCCAGTATGTCCTACTCACTTGCGAAATACAAGTGTATCTGGGATCCCCTATACACTTTACTGACAGTGAACCCTGGGTGATAGTGAGAATAAATTTATTGTGATACATCTAAGGTCTGCCATTTAAGGACTGCTACTGTTGAAACCATTGAATCTACTTTAATTATAGTCCAGGTCCATGGCATTGGGATCCTTTCTGTTGTTTTAGTATATTTAATGTCATCCCAAATAATTTTTACTACAGAGAGCGGTTGGGGTGGGGGGAGGGTAGTTGGGTGGGTGGTATTTGAACTGTAAATATAACATGATTGAGTATACGCTATGCTGGAATACACCCCCTCCTGTTAATATGCTGATTTTTGAATTATTAACAGCCTGTATTGTTCTGTACTTTGTTTGTTGTACCAATTTTACCTCACTCAGGATTAATAAAGTATATTGAATGATAAAAAAGAAATGGTCCCCTGTCCCCTTATTCATCCCTACTCATGGGTAAAGTGGCTGCTAGGTGCCTCCATGAATCATTCATCCTCCCTCTGGTAGTTCTCAGAATCTCCACTACCATGAGCAGCAAAGCCTTTTCCACCTCTGCACCCTCCTTATGGAACAAGCTCTCTATATTGCTTCTCTCATCCTCCTCCCACTTATCCTAAAAAAGCCACTTTAAAGATTGGCTACTAATGGAAGCCAAATGCTGCTGTCAATCTGTATAAGCTGGGATGATTCCCCCCCCCCACCTTTTGTGCGGTCTCCCCACCCTTGCAACACCTCTTTCTCTCCAGCTTCTTTCCCATCCCACCTGGCCCTCTCTCCCCTCCCTATTGTTTACTTCACTGCACTGTGCTTATTGTGGACTGTTGCACTGAATTTTGAATATCCACATAGTTGTTACTTGATTTTGTTATTGGCGTGCCTTTTTGAAGTTGCACTTTATATGGTTTTCCCTGCTAATTTGTCACCTTACTGTATTGTTCTCTATGTTCCTGTGATGATGTATATGGACTTGTCGCAAGCCTACAACTTCACCTTGTACCCTACTGTATTCTCATTTTTGTTAATACCCTCTGTACTGTAACTCCCCTGCACCTCATTGTTAAGAGCCTGTATTGTGGCCATATTACTCCTTCTGTATTCTGTTCTGCTAAATGGGCCATTGTTTATGGCCCGGGCCACGCCTGAAAATGATTTCTTGAATCAGCTCACCTACCCAGTCACCAAAGACATAAATAAAATAAAAAATCTTTGGAGTGCCTTAATGCTATCAATAAACTAGAATATTTTCATGTTTTTTAAATGAATGTTTATAGAGCTAAAATTCTAATTGTTTTATTGTACATGAGGGTTGCGGTCTGTTAACATAATCCTTTTAGAATGCTGTCATCCAATCGGAATGCTCCAGTTCCAACTATTGTTTGATAATTTATTTTAAATCACTTAAATGATTTTAACCAGTCCATGCACAGTGACACTCTACCTCTTATCCTGTATACAGTGACCTCTTACGCAGATCTGAGGAGAGGAAGGCTCTATTTAACGTTTATGATGAAAACAGTACCTAAAACATGTAATAAAATCATGTTAGCTAACTCAAATGATTCCTAGTAAGTTAGTGGGGCCCTCTAAAAGGTGCCTCTTATGGTATAAGAGACTTCTCTTAAGAGGTTTGGTTAGCCAGAATTGCTTAGCCTCGCTTCCCGGTCCTCTCACCAGATACTCACGCTTGGAGTCTATTATACCATAAGCTTCACCCCACAGAGGCACTATTAACTTACAACATAGACTTTATAGATAGTTTGATAAATATATATTGCTAACCCATGGAATAGCAACTGAAACTTAAAAAAATATATATTCCCTCACAGATTGTAGTAGCTGAATAAAGTAATATAGCCTCAAAAATACATACAGATCCTTTTAAGCTTGTGAAATATACTTGGAAGTAAACAGCATTGTAATCATTTCTGATTTAACTCCATTGGTGTTGCACTGTAATAAAATTCTGGAATTAAAACCCCTTTTTTTTGTTTTTGTTAAATCTTACAGCATATCCAAGTTTGATGAACGCTGCTGTTTTCTCTATGTCCATGACAATTCAGATGACTTTCAGATCTACTTTTCTACTGAGGATCAGTGCAGTAGGTGAGTTGACTCAACACAGACTTAAAAAGTTGGAACCGTGATTTTCTATCATTACCAGATAATGTTGTCTCTTCAAGAAGGCTTCTAAAACAATTAACGTGAAAGAATTTAGCACTCCAAACAAAATCTCTTTGAGAAATTAGTGAATTGTTCTCTTTTTATTACTCCTAGTGTAATAGTCACAAAGTTTAATTATAGAAATATAGTATATAGTTAGCGCTTGTCATGTATGAAAATTGTGCCATTTATTTGTGTATTTAAAAGTTTCACCAGCAAGACATGCTGAGCAAATTGCTTGTTTCCAGATATGTCCGGGGGAAGGAAAAAAAGGGGATGATACAGCAATGTACAGATTACAGTACAGGAAAAGAACAGTAATAAATAAGCAGTAAGTGTAATTACATGGGTTACAAGGAATTAGCATACAATGGCCCAGGATACATGTGATAACATGTAGACGTACAAGCAGGGATTACACTGATTGCCATGACATCAGCGATATTAAATTGGCAACTAACAGTTGCACATGCTGAGTGCTAGAACAGATCATAGCATGGTTAACAGAGCATGGCAAGGTAGGTGGAGCCAGCGTAGGGTCACAGAGGTAACTGAGGGGGCAGCCAGGTGAGTTAGGTACAGTTGCATGTGGGGGATGTGAAACAGAACATGAGAGAGGATAGGGAACGAATGGAGGGAGCATTTTAAATGTCAGCAGGGAGCAAGTTCCAGAACTTGGGGATTCTGTTGTGCATATTTTAAATTGTTTTGCATGTTCTAGAAAAATTGTTGTGCATGTTTCAAGTCAAATTCAAATGTGTGCAGTGTTGCACTGTCACGTGCCTCACTGTTTTTTTTTCAGTTTGTATTTTATCCTTCTGTCCCCTGGTCAGCCTGACAGGACCCCCAGCCTCAAGAGCAACCATCTCATGAATTTACTGGTTATCCACCACTTACACAGGACCCTATTGTAGTGGATACCCAGCAGTGTCAATTGTGCGAGAACCTGCAGGGGGTACCAGTATGCAGCAATCTGCCATTTTCCTCCATCGTTCTCCCCTGAGCTGGAGCATAGAGACGCATGCACCAGCATGTCACGCTCCATCTCTCCCCCACAATGTGCACTTCCGCTGCACTGCTGCCCAGCCTCTGCCAGGTGGCAGTCCCTGCAGCGGGAACTGATGTTCCCCTCTCCCCAGGCAAGTAGGGCTGCCATTGGGCACTCAATCTTCCTTCACCCTGCTGTCTACCGAGTGACCCTGTCCATTTCCAAAACCGGGTTGCCAGTGTGGGGGCCAGTATATAGCTGCTGCACCGCTGGGCTGGCACCACCACACTGTTAACACAGTCAGGCTTGTTACGAATGAAAAACTAAGTCATGGCACTCAGTCTTTTTAAAAAAATATAAAAAACATTAAAAAAATGAATTCATTCCAAACCATGTGCTTTAAAAAATAAAAATGTGAGCAACCATAAAACTCACCATGTGATTCCATCTCGGAGTTGAGATAAATAACATAGATCTCTTGAGCTTTGCACTTGAGGTTCAAATGCTGATATCTCAACCCCTTGATCAAAAACAGGCTCATTGTATGGTTGCCCATACATCGTTGTATTCGCTAATTTTCTGATGCCTCAAATGCTATTTCCAGGTTTTGTAAGATGGTAAAAGAAATTCTCACTGATGTGGTGGGCACTGCTATGGAATTAGAAGGAGAAGCTGATGGGGAAACCCTGGAGGTAAAAAAAAACTTTTGTGCCGATTTATTTTTCACTTGCAAGTTTGATTATTACATTTAATTACTAATACAACCTGCCTTCCTCCAGAAAGCATCTCATAATACACCTAAACCAAATAAAAGCCCCAAAAGGTGGCATTCACTTTCCTGCACCCCCTTATTTAAAGCAACCTTCCCACACCATCAGCCAACCAGCAGATATTTCACATGGACCCTAAATCCACGTTGTCTCCTAAGATCTTTGCAATTGCTTGGAAAACTAGTGGCTTTGTGCCAGTTCCTCTTCAGTTTCCTACATCTTTTGCAGTGACATCACTGCCTAAGCACTGGTACACCAGAAGTTTACCTTTGACTGTTCTGTTATGCCCTGCTTCTCTCCCTTTTTGTTGCCACTGAGGTTGCTGTCTAAACTGTGATGCACTTTTACCATTGTCTGTCCTGTTTAGTAAGCATTGAGACACTGCAGAGGTGCGAGTTTCTTTTATTGAACCATGTGCCGAAAGGCATTGTGAGGCACAAGGGGCTTTGGCATCGTGCCTTTATCCACCTGGAAGTGTGGTTCAGAAAAAGAAACCCACACCTAGAAGTGCCCTAATGTGCTTATAAAATGGGTATCCAATTAAAAAAATAAAATGAATTTGTTTTAAAATTATGAAATTATGATTATCAGAATTGATTGAAAAAAAAAAAAAACTTAAAAAGCAAAACAGAAGTCCCTGTTAAGACTCTGGCTGTGTGCTCTTTTTAGTTATGGCAGAAGAGGAGGTTATGTGTCTGTGGTTGGCAGCCAGCATGAGGTGTGAGGTTTTCAGACCCCCGGCTTTTGTTTGTTTTTGCCTCCCATCCCCATTTCGTTGTCCTTTTCCCTGCTTGTGTTTGCTGGGTTAATGTGCAAGGTAGATGAACCCCCCCACCACCACCACTGTAGCATGTTTTGTAGAAGTACTGTAGCAAGGCACCAGGAATGAGATTTTTTTTATCTCCCTGCCTACTCTATTGCTCATTCTCAGAGTCAGTAATACCTGCTTGCTGTCTCTGAGTACCAGAATGGCTTTGTTTCTTTTTCTTGACCCATGTTATACAAAGAATCCATTTTGTGGGTGGGAGGAGAGCATTACTGATGAGGGGGAAGTTGGGCAGGGGCCAGGCCCTGCTGTGCACCAGAACTGCAATGAAAACTGCTGTACCAGGAGAGCTGAATAAATTTATTGTGGAACAAGTGAGGCCTTTATTGCTACAATGAAGTAGGGGAAAAAGCTAAGAAACATGAGACATTTTAAAAATGCATGTGTTTTACTGTGTGCTGTGGGTAAACTGGGGGCTGAAGGTGAAATTAAACAAGCATTTGTCAGTGCCAGAAGTTCACCATTGGTCGCGATTGAAAACCATTATACAGGATTTACCTTTATTCCTCAGTTCGCAGTTCAGCTTTGAAGAGTGCAGACGTGTCCCGGTCCACAGAAGGTGACATTGTACAACCTCCACTGGTAAGTATAGGGTAAGGGGGGGTGCTGGGTGCTCAGTGGGAGGGTCGGAATGGGGAGGGAGATGGCAGCAACAACGAGGGACCTTTTTTTTCAGGTAGACAAATACAAAACGATATCAGGGGACTGTTTTCTTTTTTCTCAGGATAAATATTTGCAGTAAATATTTTGGGACACTGGGGATGGTTCCCCAGTGTTCCACACTACTTGGGGGGGCTTGTAAAGCCAACACGTGGATTGGGCACCCCAATGTCAGCAGAATTAAATAAACAATGGGTTGCTAAGTGGGGGGGGTGGAGGACGAGAGACAACTGGCGATCAGAGGGTGGGAGGTGCCACAATACACCAGGGTCTAAAGTGTTCCTGTGATCTGTAAAGAAAAATGAAGCACTCATTCAGCTGCAAAATACTTTTTAACTCAGTTGCCGAAATTCCGCACGTGCACAATAGCGACACATTCTCACCCATGCACGAGATCTTTCCTCCATCACTATTGTGCATCTGCAGGATTTTGGGACCACGGTTAACAAACTATTTTGTGGCTCAACGAGTGCTCCTTGTTTTTTTTACAGATGCCAAGAACACGCTGTACTGGATTACATGTTGTTTACGATAGGAATGTTAAATGGTGCACTTCGGGACAGCGCTCCCACTAGATGCACATTGCCGAAACTGAAATGGACAACATCACTTTCATTAGGACACTGATCAGCTGTTTGCTGAGCAGTGTCCTGTAGATCAAAGGAAAAAGCCACCATATTATTGGTTCGACTTTTTCTTTTGATCTTCATGCACTTTACGCCCACCAAGGCAAAACTGCTGTAAGCAGTAGCTTCGCTGATGATTGGTCTGGCACTGTATTTCCCATTGCAGACCACTCTGCATTGGACAGATAGTGTCACACCCATCTTAAAGTCACTTGTAGCAAGACGTTCGCGTGCGCATGCACAGCGAACTTAAAAAATGAGTTGAATGATGCTAGTTTGTAATGTAAAGGCTAGCATTGCTATTAATTTGCAAACATGGTGCCAAAAATATTTCTGAGAAAAATTAATTGGAGGCATCAATACTGCAATGTGCAGAGTCCTGGTTGCCAAAAGATGTGCGAAGCCATTAGTTTCTTTTCCTGAACCCTATAGCTTTAGAATCTTCCCAACCCATCAGGATACAAGAAAATCACTACCCAGTTTATAATGAAATTTTATGCACTACTACTTCTGTGGGCTGCTTTTTTTTGTATTGCACTGTATAACCCTTAGCCTCCCCATGGTGTAGCTGCAAACAAGGTGCTTCAGAGCTAATCTACCTACCTGAGTAACATTACATTTTAAAAAAAAATTAAATTTATGTTATTTATCCATTACGTATTAGAGTTTCACCAGGAAGGCATATGACCTGCAAGTAGACTAAGGGGAGTTCAGTAATAACTTGTACAGTAAGGCAGAGGGTGAAGGCATGACTGCAGGGCAAGTCATTCCAAAAGTGTGCACCCCACCCAGTAAGGCTTACATTAACAGGTGGTCTGCTAGCATATGCCATCTCATTCTGCCTCTGGACCCCTTTCCAGGACCTGGAGTGCGGGTCCTGCATGGGAGAGGATAGACAACGTAGAACATGGACTTTCTTCACTGAAGCTGCAGCATGTGTTTGAACTGCAGTTGTAGGCTGCAGCCAGTCATGGCAGTTGATGAGGCAAAGGAGGTGATCGCTCAAGCCCCAAGGAAGAACACATCACTAATTGTCCTAGGCTCCAGTAACTTCTCCCCAACTTTTGATTTCCCTACTTTGTGCACTTTAACCCTAACAGATGCATTAATGTAGTTTTTCTGCAATTTATTTACCTGTTTTTTTTGTTTTTTTTTAAAAGATGTGTAACAGCTAGCCCGGTGGTGCTGTGGGTTGAGGCACTGGACGCCACACCTCGTGCCACACTGGTGACCCGGGTTCGGGAACAGACTTGGGTCATTGGGGGTCAGCAGTGGGAGGGAGGAAGGGTTCGGATCGAGCATCCCAGGACAGCTCTCCTCTCTGGGATGGGCATGGAGCTCACATTGCTCTGCAGCGGCATCTGGCAGCTGTCGGAGGCACTGCAAGTTACGGCGCACAGAAAGAGGGTTGGAGCACGGCAGATGTCAGCAAGTATGTGCACTGTACATCACTGCATGCCAGCTCCAGGGGAACACCAAAGGCAAAAAAATAGCTGGGCAGTCACAATGGCTGATGGCCATGCACTGCGCCCCTGGACCTGAGAGGTGTGCCCCCAGGTGTTGGTCTCAGGTCTCCGGGGGGGGGATACTGCATGTATGTCAATCCTGTGGAGGAGAGCATGTTGCTGGCCAGACCGGGCTGGGGGCGCAGGTGCTGGCATCCAGATGACCTGCTATGCCCATGCCACAAGGAGCTGAAATAATGATATGTAAAAAAAAAAAAAAAAAAAAGATATATAACAACTGCCACCTTTAGCCCAGATTTGAGGATGCCCAAGTCACCATACCTCCTTACCACAGTGTAAGTGGTCCTTAGTAAATCCTACCAAAAATGTGTTTTTTGAGCTGGCCCAGTGGTGCTGAGGGCTTAGGCACTGGTCGCCTTACCTTGTACAACACCAGCGACCCGTGTTAGGGAATTAGCACTGGCCACCGGGGATCAGCAGGGATGGAGAAGGATTGAGCATCCCACGGACTGCTGTCCTTCTCCGGGAAGGGGAGTTCCCAGCTGTCGGCACCTGTCTGCTCCCTAGTGGAGGCTGGGGGACATGGCTGCTGCACTGAAGACAGGGGAGGAGTCAGGGCAGACGCTTAGAAGGAGCACGTGCAGACGCGTGTGCACTCCACTCCGCAAGCATCATTGCACACCTCGACTCAAGGGGAGAAATGCAGAAAACTACTTGCTGCAGCAGAATGGTGGAGGGTGCCTCACAGGTTCTGCTCCCAGCCAGCCATGGCACTGGCCCCTTGAATCCAGTCTCTGGTGGGCGTTGGGGAACCCCACTGGCTCTGCCATTGGGGGGGGGGGTAAGCCCTGGAACCAGGTCAGTGATGGATAGTGGACCTCGGGGGATGGGACTGGGGGCTCCCTCCGGATGTAAGCTAGCAAGAATAAAGTAACAGCAAAAAAAAAATGTGTTTTTTGGAGTATTGTTCCGGTTATGAGTGAAAGAAAAAAAACTGGAAAAAAAAAAACCACTATGCCCAGACTTGTGCTCAGTTACTGCATTTTGGGTCTTAGTTTCTTTGCAATTTTTTTTGTTAGATGACTGTGGCTGGCTGTGGTGAAGGGAGGCATGTGCTGATCCTCCAACACTGAAGGATTCTACTCTACAAAGGTAGATGGGTGCCAGTAAGGGAGGAGTGTGGGCATGGGTGCTAAGTGGTAGGGTTAGGGGTATTGATGTACTTGGAAGAGGGAAGGAGGGTGGCATTGGTGCTAGTGGGTGGGGGGAGTGCATTTTGTACTTGCCAGACACTGGGATTGGGTACCCACTGTTGGGAGCACAATGGGGGTGTCTGCTGGGAGCCTCTGGACTTGTGCACCGAGAATGTGTAAGCCACTTTTTAAGTTATTTCTGGCCATGTTACTAAGGTGCAGAAATTGGGGTGAGACATAAATCAGCATTTGTAACTCAGCCTTACAATACACAAACACACATGCATAGTTAACTCTTTTTCTCCTGTCAGAAAAACTGTATGCTAGTTTCCCATAACTTGTTCAAGTCTGTTATTGTATGCCAAGTAATTACTTGTAACATTATCTATACAATTGTCAGCCAATTATAACATGGACAACTTTTGAAATTTCTTCCCTCAACCTCAAAATCAGACTTTCATAAAAAAGAGTTTCTCAGTAGCTAAAGTTTCCCAATAAGCACATGTTAAAACCATTACACTTTCATAAAAAAGGGTTATTGCAATCGTTTGAGTCAATCCCCACCCAAAAATGCAAATGTTAGAAGCATTTGATAAAAACAGTTTTGCAAACAGTTTGGGTTCCCATAACAACACGCATATTTAACAAGCAACAAACTTTTCTAACAATGGCTTTGCCGACAGTTTGTGCCTCCACATCCAACAGAATCTACTGACTACCTTTCCAGGAAGACGGTCCATCGTCATTTGCTAACCCCCATACTCAAATGTTCCCCTGGCTCCACCTCCCTGCTGGTGTGAGCCACAAATGAGAAACAGAAAGAAGCAAGGGGTCAAGGCTAATACTGCAGCACCAGACAGGATGCAACACAGTAACTTGTAGTATTACTGCAGTAAGTCTGCAGAGTACTGCAGTATGCTACAGCGGACAGTGTAGTTCAATGGCAATTAAGCCCTTTTGTTATGCAGTATTTTTTGAGATGTCACTTACAGCAAGTTACTGTGTTGTGGGAGTCCTATGACATACCAACAGTCACTCACCTGACGAACAATAGCCCGACACTGTTTGCCCTACAATGACTTGCCCGACAGTAGAAATTTGCTTGTGACAGAGGTAATTATATTTTAGTATGGGGGATGTGGGTGTGTGTGTAGGGTGAAGCCTCGAAACGTAAAATCACCTCCGCGGTGAGCAAATTTCTATTGTTGGGCAATTGACTGTCAGGCAAACGGTGTTGGGCTGTTGTAGGCGGGTGATTGACTGTCAGTATCCTGTAGAAGATCCCTGTATTGCATTGTGATGGTACCAGTGTATGCCCAAAGCAGGAGCAAGGATACCAGAAACTCATAAAATGGGGAGACACATGGAGCATTGGAAGGAAGGTCTAAGTTTAGTGTCGCAGAAAGCAAGGTAAGAAACACAAAGTAAAAATAAAATCAGAGGATTTAAAGTTTTATTATGAAGATAAATATTAAACATGATTTAATAGTTCAGTACGAGTAAGGTAAAAAATGCTGCAGCCGCTTCACTCCAAAAGATCTAAAATTAAATTACAGTATACAGAGAGTCAAGGTTTGCTTCTAGATTATATAGAGTCAGTGTTTGCTTATAGACCTAAATATTAAAAAAAAAAAAATGGAAAGTGGAGATACAGTAATAACTGTTTCAGACCTGGGATGTTACAACATGTAGGACAGTATGTGGAAAACCATACACAACAAGGCTGTTCTTCCCCTGTGTGGATACCATGACGACTGATGACCTCGAGAGTGAAGCTCGGGAGGCCCCTCAGTCAGCATGGTATCCATGAGGGGGAAGAATTATCCATGTTGTGTATGGTTTTCCATATACTGTTCTGTATATTGTATGGTGAGCCACAATCATGTCAGCCTTCATGAAAACAACAATACGGCCCAGAATTACTTACTTTTATTTTGATTTGCCGACTGCACTTGAACACAACTGCCTGCAGGCTAGCACACGCATGTGACTCGCCACAAACCAATAAGGAGCACTAATGGGATCACTTGTATTATGACGTCCTCACTAACGCAGAATGAACAGTCATTCTGCGTTAGTGAGGACGTCACTACTGCAGCAGAATGACTTTCTAAAGTGTATGTTTTTCCATACACAGTCCCGTTCCACCATACACTATATATTTATTGCAGCTGTTGCTTATGCAGTATCTATAAACAGTATCAACTTTCATTAAAGAGATTTTATGGTTTCCAGCAAAGAACTCACAGTTGACATCAATAGAACTCAAGTACATTAAATTCCCGTAAATTTGAGTTTACAATTTTTGTTACTGAAGGCATTTTCAGTAAAACGGGATCGTTTCTCCTTAGACTTTTAAATGTTCACATAGTTTTTATTTATTTATTTATTTTTTATTTATTTAAATCTCGGATTACAAATACATTTGAGCTTGAGGCAGCTCATTTACAAAGGTTCCACGTCAGAGGAAAGGGTTACAATAAGGTAGAGAGGTATAGACGACATTCATGGTATCAACGGAGGTACAGACAACATTCATGGTATCATCAGAGCACAGCAAGTCAACTGGTAAATAAGTGGGAACACTGCTACACACTCAAAATTACAAGCAAGCATAGAAAACCATAAGGTACATTTGAAGCAACATTGCTAATCAGAGGTGGGGGGGGGGAAGTAAGGAAGGGGTAAGGGAGATGAGAGGGCAGAGTCCAGATAGAGAAGGAAAAGAAAATATGGCAGCCAGAGGCCTTGTTGTAGGGTGAGAGGGAGGGGAGGCTAAGGTGAGAGAAGGGGTAAAAGAGGGAAAAAGGAAGGCGGATGAAGGGAAAGAAGATAAGGGAAAGTGGGGACCAGAGGGCCTGGACAGGTCCAGGAAGAGGGGGACCAGTTGGACAAGAGCAAGGAGGGGGTGAGGTAAGGGAGGAGGTGGCGGGGGAAAGGGGAAGTTTTTCTGTCAGGAGAGGTGAAACGAAACAGGAAGCCAAGCAAGAGCCTCAGAGAGTGAAAAAAGTGGTATAAGGGTGTCTGCAGAAATGGGAAACTAAGAGTAACAATCACAAGTGCTTTCGGTTAGGAGATGCTGATGAAGCATACGTTTAAATTGGGACAGACTAGAAAGACTACTCAGTTGGTTGCTTAGATTATTAAACCACAGGGGGGCTCTGTATTGAAAGGATCGCTGGTATTGAGCAGTCCGACAGTGGGATACTACAAGGAGGTCAGAAACTGAGGTACGTGTGTGTTGGGTCTTAGGGGATTTGTTTAGCAGGCAACCAATGCTCAGGGATAGTAATCCAAGTAGAACTTTTTTGGATAGGAGGCAGGTTTGATATTTGATCCTGTTACATAGTTGGAGCCAGCCAGATTGCGCATATAACTCACAGGTATGAGTGAGGCGCGCAGCACCCGTAACTAACCTACAGGCTTTATTCAAGGCCACCGTGAGTCACTTAAGAGATGTGGAGGTTGCAGCACAGTATATGATTAGACCATAATCAATGATCGAGAGGACCGAGCTGTGAACTGCAACCTTCAGGGCTTCTTGGATAAGACTTCGTCTGTGTCTGAAGAGGAGCCCAATTCTGGTATTAACATCTCTGGCAACATTTTTGCAATGTGAGGCAAAAAGATAAGGTAACTATCCAGGGTTAGACCTAGGTATTTGAAAAGCTGAGTTTGTTCAAGAGCGTCTCCATGGTTGTTGGTGATAGTGAGTTGATGGGCCTTAAACTTATTCCGAGAGGACGAAAACAGCTGGACTTTAGTTTTTTTTTGTAGTTTAGCACTAGTTTGTGATTTTTAAACCATCTCTCTGCTTCTGTGAAGCCTTGTTGAAGACTGTTTTCAAGAGCATTGGGATCCAGGTGGTTAGTAAAGATGACCATATCATCTGCGTAGAGGAGAGTACGCTGGTTGCAGACAGCTGGAAGGTCATTCAGGAAAATACTGAACAATAAAGGACCCAGGATTGAGCCTTGATGTACCCCTGATCGGACAGCCTTCTGCTCCGAAACTACATTTGATATCCTCACCCTGTGCAGTCTATCACTGAGGTAGCTTCCGAACCATTTCAGGGTGTTTGGGGCAACACCAGTTTTAGAGAGTTGGCCAAGCAACAGTGTGTGATTCACTGTGTCAAAGGCTTTTGTTAGGTCAACAAAGGCTGCACCTACAATCTTGCCTTGATCGATGGCCTGTTGTATGAAGCTTGGAATTCTAATAATGCTGTGATAGTACTGTGCCCCTTTAGTTCTGATGTGAACATATAATCCACTGCTTATGGCATCACACCACAGAAATTATTCTGAAGCTACCAGCAGGGGATTGTGACTTAAAAATCAGAAATGCAGCAGGAACAGATTAAGTCAAAGAGGTAAAGAGAGTTTGTTTTTTTTTTTTTTGTTTTTTTTATAATTTTATTTTTATAAAATTATCTCATATCCTTTTACAGATAATTTTACCATATTTAGGACATACCATCAGCATTGATACAAGTCAAAGAGAGAGAGAAATAGACTCCCTCATTAATTAAAGGATTAGTGATTCCCAAATATTTTGATACCACATATGGGGGTAACCAAACATTTAAACACAAGTAGACTAACAAAATAAAGCTGTTTAAATGAGCCCATGAGCAGTGTAGCTATTTCGCTCTATAAAGAATTAAATCAAAGTCCAACAACAGGTGTCCCTATTCAGGGACTATTATTGCCCACTGTATACCTAAAAGTCCAGATACAGCTATATAATACAGGCAGCATCCCCCTAAGCCCCCTCTAATAAAACTATTACCCCCTTTGAAAGTAGAAACAATTGGGTGAAAGAGGCATCATTGCCAACAGTGCTAGGGTTATATAAAGTAGAAAAAAAAAGGACGCTGGCCCCCGTCCAGTATAATTATTGTAGAGGCTAACATAGACTTTACATTTCTAGGAGTCACTTCTAATTTTTGAACAGGGGAACCATTAAGAGGATTGTCTGTTGGAGTGCAAACAAAATGCAAATAAAATCAGAGTCTGGCCTGTCCATGCACTCTTCAAGTGTCCTCATGGTCTTCTGACTCGCTGGACTCCTCACCACGATCTCTCCGTCGCTTCCGACTGGATTCAACCAAACGAGCAGCCCACTTGCGGCTTCAGTAGGGTCAGAAAAACCCATATTTTCCTCTGTGCACTATCCTCAACCGGCAGGGAACACCAGTGAGTGGGAGATGTTCATTGCTTGAGCGTTTTCTGACCCCATCGAACCTTTTCCGCCTAAGGCGGTAGCATAGCTAATATCTGGGAATAGGTGGATCGTTCTGTCATCTTGTAGGATAGGTCCTGCTTGACGGGCATAATGAAGGATTTGATCCCTTGTACCTATTCCATCCGTTACAATTAAGAGGTTAGAGGGGTTTCTGCATCTTCACGATACCCCCGAGGGGTAATTCTGTATACCTTCTGTATACCAAATACAATGTCATGAGCATCTGGGGTCAGTTTTTCAGCCAGCCATTCCCTTATAAACATTACAGGGTGATCCCCCTCGATTCCCTCTGGCAAGCCCAGGACTCGAACGTGCGAGGAGCGGGCCTGATTTTCGAGAGTCTCAAGCCTGGCTCTCAAGTGGGTGTTCTCCTTTACCAGCAGTGATGTTGCTGCCCGACGCTGCCTCCGCTTGTTTCTTGATGTTCTCGGTTTCGGTCCGCATATCCTCCATGGTCGATTCAATAGCCATAACTCTCATTCCGAAAGAATCAATCTTGTTATTCAGGTCAGCCATAGAAGAAAGCAGCCTATTCAATTTGAGGCCTAAGGAAGCCATGGTTTCTTTGGAGTTCCGCTGTGGTGCGGCCTGCATCTCGGTTAGGTTCCTCATGTGTTGCGCTGTATCGGGTGTCTTAACGCCCGAGCCTCCACCTCTGTCCTTACGAGGATTACCCATTTTATGTTTAGAGGGATACTCTTTCGAATAGTGACGTTATTTAGGGTCAATTCCCAACGATTGAAGGGTTTTTTAATGGTATATATGAATCAGGGCAGGAGCTGTTGTCGGATGCTGCCGTTCTGCTCGGGCTCCATAGCGCCCCCCCAAAGAGAGTTTTTTAATGTAAATGTCTAGTATTAAAGAATGGAATATCCTGAAATTGAACTTTTTGGGGAATGTTATGAGATTTCAGTCCTCCTAAGGCTAGCTGTCATTGTTCTGATATAAACTTGATTTAATCATCCCCACCTGTGAGGTGTGAGACTTTTGGACTGTCTGACCCATTAATTTGGGACTGGCTCTCATTCACTATCCAAAGTGCCCCTTCAGTGATTTTTTAAAAAGCACTCAAGTCTTTTATTTATATTGGCGATAATGATTATTTATGATTCTGTTTTATAATTTTAGTGGGACTGTTTGTTGATGAGTTTGATGATTATTTATGTTATCTTTGCAAGGTGCCCAGAGCCTTATGGATTGGGTACCATATAAACAAACTTGCCTTGCCTATGCCTGTGTGATCGTCTTGGAGCAAAGTTTATTGGGCCTTTGGGTGAATAGCACCTGAGCTTGGGTAGTTTGTTAATAACTGTTCTGTGATGCAGTGCCTGCAACTGTTTGTTTGTAAGCAATTGTTACGTGGTTCAGTGCCTTCAGCTACCACCTTTTGGCAGGTGGCTGCCAGGGTGTTATCCTAAAGGAATAAATGTAACTCCCACCATCTGCATAGCAGGAACAGAGTAAAGGGAAGGCAGAAATCAAAAGGAATGTTTTGGGGGACAGGAACAGGTCCTGGATGGGAGAAGGCAATGGATAAATGCAAAACAAAAAAGAGTAGGTCACGCATATCCATCCAACAGCCTCTGGTGAGCACCCATGGTCTGTGCTTTGAACCTTACGGGGGCACCAGTTACCCCACAGTCAGTCCCTTGGGAACTCCCACACAATTTTTATTGCATGCATGCAGATGGCAGGTGCAGGCCTGATGCTGGACCATGTTGCATTACTGTAAGAAGGTTGGGGCTGGGGATCCCAAACAATGTTTCAAATAAATCGGCACAGTAAGTACTTTCAGATGACTCCTGACTTTACTGTCAGCTCTACAGGCAGTGTTCTGTAGCTGTACAGGAACAGCCAGATTGTTATCTGACTTGCCGTAGCTAATAGGTACATATGGTGGGGTATTGACACAGAACTCTCAACCTCTATCAGCATCTGCAGTAAAGTAGCTCACTTGGGATGTCTCCCTCTAGGTTGGCAGATGCAGACTATGCTAAAGGTGTGGCAGATAAGCATGCTCTCATTTGGCAAAGGGTACAGGCCATGCTGATCTCCATTGTATCCGATGCCCTACCCTCTTCACCTAATCTGAAAGGCAGGCAGTCACTCAGAGACTCGGATTCTTTAGTTCCCCTGCAGGACAAGTCCTGACAGCAACTGAAAAAGCAGTGTCTTAACAATTTCCCAGCCCCAGAGCCACTCTCAGGCATCCCTTATGCTCCAGATATACTAGAGCTAAAACAAGGCACCCTGATGCAAGGTACTCAAAGTTCTGTGAAGGTACTTTGGTGCTGTTTAGTTTTTGAATAAAAAAACTCTGTGCGGAGATGTTCAAGAGGCACACAGATGTACACGCACACACGTCTGTCCCCTCTCTGCAAGATAAATCTGATGCAAACTCACATGTTCCCTCATCTACACAAATCTGGGGGTCAGCTCTTGTTGGCTGGCACATCATACATAGTCAGTTATGCTAACCCCAGGCTCACTCATGTCATATTAACTGCTTTCCCTTCCCCTTCTACTCCTGGCTTTATCTTTGCTTACGCTCCACTGCTACTCTATCAAATCACTTCTCCCCCCATATCAGTTGTAGGCTGTTGTTTGTTCTAGCTGCCAAAATACTGTATATGTATTGCACACACCACTCATCATGTTTCATTTATCAGCATGCAACCTGTAAGTCGCTTCCCTGTCTCACATCAATGTTTACCACCTGCGGTCACCCTATGTGGTACCCTTGTATGTATATCCAGCCTGTATCATGTAACGTGCATTTCATGTATATACTGTTATTACCTATCTGTGTTTGTACTTTAAGTGTTTATGTCACAGGACCTCCTTGTGAATGAGCTTGCTCAATGGAGTTTTCCTGCAATAAACTTGAACTCAGTGGCTGTCCATTTCACGGGGAAGACATGCACAGAATGTCTGCTGTAATCTGAATGAGCTTTACTCTGACAAGCTGAGTTCTGGATTGACTGTTTCTCTTGGGCTGCATCAGGTGTCCTGTGACCATTACCCAACAGTTCGGAGGCCAGAAGCCAAGAAACATGGCAGACTCCTATGTAGTCTTTGATTTATTTGCTTTTAAAAACCCTTTCCACCCCTTGGTGAAGCATCTGGACATGTACAGTAGATCATTATCTCCTGGTTATTGCTGCAGTCCTGTGGGACCAGGTGGTCTGTTGGTGACAGGAGAGTACTGATAGGTGGCCCCCAAAGTTTCACTCTGTATGTGAAGTGCATGTTGGCTGGTGTAGCAGTGTGGTGGCTTTGCAAGTCGCTGAATGGAAATGGCACCAGCTCCCTCCCCTGTGTACTCCTTGACCCTAACTGACAGTTCAGGGGTCAGGTGCCCAGTGTCCAGTACGCGACCGAGGCTCTGAAGTCTAGGGCATGGCTGCACTGCAGAAGAGGAGCAACAGGTGTTTGTGTGCTTTCTGGAAACACTGCCACTGTCCATGGGGCCGGCACAATGAGGAAAGATTTTTGGTTTGCTGACCACAGTAAGAGAGTTGCTGGAATGCCAGAGAGAATCTGTTGCTGTTGTCCTGTCCAGCCCCCAGTTTTGCAGCTGCAGTTTGGACTGGGACCAGGGTAATGGAGCAGCTTAGGGAGAAGAGGGATGTTTCTGCAGCTGTGCTCCGGGGGGGGGGGGAGAGCTAAAAAGTAAGCCCCTTTAGGAGGGGGTTACATGAAAAATTACATAAAGTGTCTGGACTGAAATGCAGTTTACCATATTCTTAAAATGTACTACTTTCAGGTTTTGTATGCAAAGTTTATATAAGATATAGTAATGTTAAATGCCTGGTATGTAAAAAAATTAAAAAAGGATTACGCTATCAAACATTATTTTGGTGCTAGTTTTTATAGCTAATTGATGTACAAAAAAGTCTTTGTTTGAGTGGAAACATTTTTGGAGCAAGACAATTTTATTTCTTCATTGAGGAGTTGTCTGTTTTGTTTTAATGAAAAGTACTATGATATCATCATCATAGGAGAGCCAGAAGACCCTAGTCACAGGCACTTTGAAAAGCAAAGCTTGGTACACAAACAAAATGAGTGGCTGGCTGGCTGGCTGGCTGGCTGTCTTGCTGTCTTTCAGTACAGGAAGTGACATCACTACTTGTGTCAGCAGCCAGTCACTCCTTTTGTTTGCATACCAAGCCGTGCCTGAACCAGGGTCCATAGGAAGAGGCTGTGAGCTTACTCTTTTTTTTTTTAATAAATATTTTTATGCTCCGTTGGCTGAGATGGAGCAGGCTATAAGCCCTGTCCCCAGGTGCTGTTGACTGGCAGGTTATGGTGCCTTGGGCAGGGCTTCAAGGAGCCCCATCCATTTTTCCCCCTGTTTTCTCCTTTCCCCGGAACTTCAGCAAACATGGTTGTGCACATGCGTGGAGGTGCGCAGGCACTTCAGACCTGAGCAGCCCCACTCCACCCACCCAGTGGATAGCCAGCCGCACAAGCATCAATGCTACCATTGGCTCTCCATCAAGTGGCAGCCAAGAGTCAGGATGACTTGCCTCCCCAATCTGGGAGAGATGAGCTTCCAGGTGACTGCTCATGTCTCTTCCAGCCCTTCTCTCCTCAGCTGACCCCTGGCAACCCATGTTCATTCCCAAAACTGGGTCGCTGGTATGGGAGAGGTAAGCCACTTTGCAGTGCCTCAGCCCTCTGAGCCACTGGTCCGGCCAACCTACACTCTTGTTAGCATCATATTTGGGAGAAGTAATGAGGAAACTGTCCAAGTTAGCCTCTTCCCATAATTACTCTAGAGTCTCATTTACCTGACAGCTATAACATTCTTCTCTAATTTCCCCCTTATCACCCATCTGACAATGGTTTTGTCACAATTGCACTCCTTGTTTGGCTGGGAGGGTGGAGGAGTATCTACCTTCACAGTCAACACTGGTGCTTTTTAACTAGAAAAAGAAGAAAAGTGCACTCAGTTAAGGTCAGGTGCTGTGAAATGAACAACTCAGTAAATAAAAATACACAGCACTCCAGGCTAGCATTCAGAAGTCTTTATATATTAATAAAATGGAAGCATGAATAAGCAAAGTGCATTACATATTAAATCAGTCAGTCAATCAAAATCTTTATTTATCCAGGCGGGCACCATTGAGCAGGGCTCATTTACAAGATGGACCTGGTAATACAAAAATCATAGTACAGTAACATGGTAAAACATAATACAATATTATACAAAGAAGAAAAATATACGTATGTACGTCAACATTTTGGTGAGAGGGCCTTTACAACAGACAGGCTCATAACTGGGTACAGCCGGAATGTTCACTTAAAAGGAAAGGGAAAGGCAAGAAGAGGGATACCAGCTTAGGAAGAAATGACAGGGTTTGAATAGTTAACTGGCATACTTCAGGGAAGGAGTGGAACTTGGGCATGGCTAAAGAGAGGCAGATAAGCTGGTATTTTGGTGGGGAGAGAGAGGCAGGATGGGCAGGAGAGAAACTGGAAAATAGTTGAGCTAGCGATGTGGGAAAATAAATACATATTGTAATGGTTCGCATACCAATAAAGTGCAAACAGCCCAGCGCTTCAAGGCCAGGCACCAGGACCTGTTCATCAGGGGTGAGGCGTGATTGTGACTAGCCATACTTTTATACATTTGGGCCCAGATATTCAGACTGCGCCAGGCTGTGGTGCAAGCCTGGGTGCAGCTCAGCTTGGCTGCACAGGGGCGTGGACTGGGCAATATTCAACAGAGCTGTGCCATGGCTCAGCATCATTGAATATCGCACCCTGGCCACCCACATGGCACAGTGGCACTACACCAGCACCAGTGGCCAGAGTGGAGCATGGGGATGCGCTAGCGCAAGTTCCATTGTACAAGGTGCAGCAACCACAATATTCAAAAGTTGACATGCAGATGGGGCCATAATGTATGCAAGGCGCACATGGGGCCATTTGCTTGTCATTATGGTCCCACTTGCATGCAGGTGCACCGATCCCCGACGACTTGCGCCTGGCACCCTGCCAGGCAGCAGCCGTCGGGGTCCGACGCCCCCTGCAGCGTGAAAATGTGCCCCACAACCCGATTGCAGGCATTCGTAAAATAAAAAAGATCCCAATATCCCTGGTGGTCCAGTGGACCACAGTCTGCCCGATCGCGGGCTGAAGTACAAATAAAAACTGATTCCTATATCCCTGGTGGTCCAGTGGACCGCTGTCTGCCCAATCGCGGGCTTAAGTACAAAGAAAGAATTTAATCCAATATCCCTGGTGGTCCACTGGACCGCTGTCTGCTCGATCGTGGGCTTAAGTAAAAAAAAAAATTTTAATCCAATTTCCCTGGTGGTCCAGTGGACCGATGATTGCCCTCGCGGGCTTAAGTAAAAAAAAATAATTGAATCCAATATCCCTGGTGGTCCAGTGGACCGATGACTGCCCAATCATGGGCTGCAGTAAAGGATTATTGACCCCTATATCCCTGGTGGTCCAGCTGACCCCCCTCCCCACCCATACTGATCCCTGCCCGCTCCCCTCCCAGTCAGTGGCGGGCGGCAGCACCACCACCCTGCCACCCGCCCGCCCGCCCGACTAACACCGTCGGTGGGGCTGTCGCCCAGTGGTCCTGGCGTGAGACAATGGGCATGCACCATAGCGTACTACACATTCAGATATGAATGGATCCATTCACATATCAGGCATGTGTAGTATGCGGGAGGGGAGCAGGGGTGGGGATCAGTGGGCGGTGGGAGGAGGTTCCGCTGGACCACCAGGGATATGGGGTCAATAACTTTACTGAAGCCCACGATCGGGCAGTCATCGGTCCACTGGACCACCAGGGATATTGGATTCAATTATTTTTTTTTACTTAAACCCACGATTGGGCAATCATCGGTCCACTGGACCACCAGGGATATTGGATTCAATTTTTTTTTTTTTACTTAAGCCCGTGATCGGGCAGACAGCGGTCCAGTGGACCACCAGGGATATTGGATTCAGTTCTTTCTTTGTACTTAAGCCCGCAATTGGTCAGACAGCGGTCCACTGGACCACCAGAGATATTGGGTTCAATTCTTTCTTTGTACTTAAGCCCGCGATCGGGCAGGCAGCAGTCCACTGGACCACCAGGGATATAGGATTTCATTGTTTAATTTACTCAAGCCCGCGATCGGGCAGACAGCAGTCCACTGGACCACCAAGGATATAGGAATTCATTTTTTATTTACTTAAGCCCACGATCGGGCATGGGGGGGTGGGTGCCACCACGGAGGTGCAACCAGAGCTCGGGTGGCCACCCGCAGGTGGCAGCTGCCATGTTGCGCCTTGCAGTACGGCAGCTCACCTGTAGGTGGCCAGCCCTTGCCTTTTTTTTTTTTTTTGCTTAACTTTGTGCTGGCGCAGGTAGGGGTTGTGTACGCATGGCTCCGCACATCCCAGGCTGAATATTGGGCTGTGCAGAGTATGCATGGCACACCCCTCCTACCTGTGCCTGCATACATTACTGATGCGCTCCAGCGCATCGAGTTGTGCCCGCACTTTCCCCTTTTGAATATTGCACCGGGGTGCATCAGTGGGTGCGATGGTAACACTGTTGCGCCCATGCGCAACCCTTTTGAATATCTGGGCCTTGGTGCCTACATGTGGATACACATATTCAGCAGTTTCAGTGGATGCCAGGTCTGTAATAAAAAAACACTGGCATATTCTGGACACAGATAGGGATCTAAATCCTGTTTGCAAATGGGGTCCTTTGATTTTTTTTTGCAGAAATAAAAATTTTAAAGACTTATTGGTCCATAGCGAGTATAGGGCCCCCCGCAAAAGAAGGAAACATATTGCCACCAAAACCAAATGGTTTCTTTCCCTGCTGTAATTGTGTTACCTGCAAGTATGCAGTAAAAGGTAACAGTTTTGTTAATCCAAGCACAAAAGGAATAGCACAGGTACCAATAAAGTAATTTATCACATGTAATTCTACACATGTTGTATATGCAATATGGTGTTCATGTGGCCTGGTATATGTAGGGCAAACAACTAGGAAACTAAAGGAGCATCTGCAGGAACATTTCCATGCCACTAGGGATGGGAATTTACAATACCCCATTGCCAAATATTTGCTTGAATTCCAAGATGTTTCATTACACAAAGTATCATATATGGGCATTGATCAGGCCCCAATAATGAAATGTGTGGAGCCGGCCCGGTGGCACTTAGGGTTGAGGTGCAGAAAAAGCTTGAGCATCCGCCGACAGCGCGCCTTCTCCTGGGGAGGGAGGGTTGCAGGACTTGGCACTTGAGTGCCTCCCAGTGGGGAGGCAATGTGCTGTAGCCTGCATGCAAGAGGGAAGATGGCGCACAGCAGACATTGGCAGGAGCATGCTTGGGAGCGAGTGCATTCCCCCCAAGCATCATTGCACATTTGTGCGTGCCAAGGGGGTTGGAACCACCAGAACAAGGAAACACCTCGGAGTGGCAGTAGGCGACGGCGCTCCCCGGCCCCATGCCCACCACTAGACCCTGCCCACCTGGGTCCTGATCCTCTGCATGCTTCCGCTGCCTGGATGATACCAGATGTCTAGGGTGCCTGTAGGAGTGGCAGCCCCACCCTGGGGCGTAAGCCAGGGAGTTCTCTCACCAGGCAGGGGTAGGCATTAGTGGAGCCCTGGGAGGGGACCCAGAGTTGGGGGGTTTCAGGTTGGGTGGGAGATAACTGGGACGACGCTTGAGAGAGGCCACCTCTCTAGTGCCCAGAGGGAAAAAGAATCTGAAAAATTAAAAAAAATAATGAAATGTGGGGGAAACAGAGAGAATGTGTTAGATCAAAAAGAATCTAAATGGATTTTTTGCCTTAAGACCTTGAGACCCAATGGGTTTAATGACATAATGGACTGGAAACCCTTTTTGTAAAAACTGACCAGGGGCAGGCAGAGTATCAGAAGGGGACCATGAACAGAGCCGGTAATCTGGATGTATGATTGTTTGTTTAAAACTTAATTTTTATGATTTAAAATAAAAGTAAGAACTGAACATATATTTCTTTACAAAAATATTGTGCCTTGTTAGTACAAGTAAGAAATTTCAATTCAGAATCCTGGCTTCTGGTGTGATGTTGCCCAGGATGGGTGGCAGCACACTGTGGGGGCAAATTAGGCAATTGTTCCATAAAAATGAATGGCCACTGCAGAGTGTTTAAGGGTAACAACCACCCCAGGTCCTTGAATTAAAGTTTTTTTTAAGAATATATTTTAAAAATGACAAATTATTTATGTTCTCTAATGCCTTTTTGCACAAATGAAATGGGGGAGTTGTTAAACACTTTAGTTAACAAGGGTATAAAAAAAGGACACATCAAATCTTAATGCATCACTGATTGTATTATTGGTCCCATGACAATTAACTAATGGTGGGCATTGTAAGTTGCTGCCTGGGCATTGGATTATAAGTACTTTATTGTGAATACATGTAGGCACCAAATGTATAAAAGTATGGCCGGTCACAGTCATGCCTCACCCCTGACGAAGAGGTCCTGGTGCCTGGCCTTGAAGCGCTGGGCTGTTTGCACTTTATTGGTATGTGAACCATTACACTATTTTTCTAATATGTAATGTACTTTATTTATGCTTCCATTTCATTAATATATAAAGATTCTTGAATGCTAGCCTGGAGTGCTGTGTATTTTATTTACTGATCATCGATGCTTTTCCTGGTTTGCTAGCAGGGACCCTGTGAATGTCAGATGACCAGTGCCCTCTCTCTCTCCCCCAGAACCAAACCCCTCACCTTTGTGATGCTTCTGACGCCCAGCCAACCTTAGTGTGGGATTCTGGGGCTTGCTTGCGGCCCTTGTCCCCCAGATGGCAGCACACTACAGTCGCAACACTAAGCCAGCCTCAGCTGTAACATTTGAATTGCAGAAGATCATTTCTAGGAGAAAAAGGAGTCAGAATGATGTTAAACTTGCAAGTATTTGCTGTTGCTGTCTGCTTCTTTAAAGTTTATTATTCTTTTATTTACATGTTATGTCGCGAACAGAGAACTACTGTTCTGATGTTGTTATTGCAACAATGTTAAAATGCATAAAGATGCTGACCATTCCATTTGTATCCATTGCCTTGGTACAAATTATGAAGCTAAAGTGTGTGCAGTTTGCCCGAGCTTTAACCAGGAGACATCATAAGAAGGCTTTGGAAAACTTTCACTTGATTCAAGTAATGGAGAAACAGGCTGTGGTGAAGGTGGTGCCCCGTTGCCACCGCTCCCATTCCTGGTTCACCGTTGGCCCGTTGATCTCCATGGGCAATGGCATCTATCCCTGAACCATAGAAGAAAAAATACAAGTCATTGGAGCTGTCCACTAAACACCACCACCACTCAGGCAAGGAGCAATGCAAAAAGGAAAAGGAGGCTTCTCTGGACTATTCCTGTTCACACTTTGATGGGGTAAGTCCACAGACAAAGATGGCACCCCTGCTATGGCCGTGGGTCTTGCCACCTGCCCGGCTATCTTACAGACAACAAAGCTGGGGTCTGGCATCTGCTCATCCTCCCAGTACGGGACTCACAGCCTATTCACCTTCAGGCACTATCCTGTCAGCTTCTTAGCTGTCAATGACCCCTTCAGGCTCTGTTGATGTGCAGGCATTGTATCAAATGATGTTGGAGCTGTTTCAGTGACTAATGCCTCTGCTGTCGAGGCCCTGCAATGTCTGCACCTCTGGCTGGGCCATTGATGGTAAAGCCACTGATGCTTCCTTATTTCACCCCTGCTTTACTGCCAGGACTGGAAAGGCTGCCACTGATGGAACTCCTGTAGTTGGCTCCTCCTCACATTTCTCCTCGGCCTGTCAGTCCTGTGCCTATAACTGTTGACATTGATGATGAACCGGAATATTAATCTAGAATACATAGAGGAGGCAAAGGCAGTGAAAGTGGGGGAAGAGTTTATAGATTTGGTTGAGTCTCTAGGGTGAGCCCACAAGAAACTCTGGGACAGTACCTTTCTTCAGTTTTCTTGTTTTAATGAAACTTTCATGGCTATTTTTTCAATGGATTCCACATCAAGTATTGTCCCATGTTTGTCGAGGGATCCTTTTTGTAAAAGCTGATCCCCTGCCTTTTATTCCTGAACCACTGGGCAAAATTTCAGGGTTATGGGCTCAATAAAGCTAGACCCTAACATGACTATAAATATGCTTCCTAGTACAGGAAACCAAGAGTTCTGGTTGTAAATTCTGCAACTTTACTTTCATTAATATCTGACATGTGTTCTGGGGGGAAATATGTGCATGGTCCTCAAATTTGCTAATTCCATTCTGGGAGCCAATGCAGGAGCCAGTGTTGCACTAAGGGCACCCACAGTCTATCTCTCCCTTCCCCTTAACACAAAGGAGATGTTGTAATATGAAAACATAGGTCAAAAGGCAATGAGATTCACCATCTTAATCCCCCGCTTAATATCTCTATATATTATCTTTCTCTTGATGGGATTTAACCTGCTTCCCTAGAGGTCCTGGAAAAATAAAAGCTAATATACTTTTGTTACCAGTTTCACTGGGAGGGAGTAGATGATATTAATTTATAATAGACATGGCAGTAAGAGTACCCAAATTAAAAATATGCTGTCTTACTTTGATAGCAGCTTATTCCTCCAATGGGATAATTTCTTTTCTGTTTTAGTTATGCAGTCTGTCCAGTTCTCCTTAGTCAGATTCCCGGGCTGAAACTTTATCTCCAAAATTTTAATTGGCTCATCAGAGACCTTTATAGTTGCAATGGACACGTCATCAGTGTCTGTTTCATGTGAACTAACAGGGATACTGGAGCTTTTGTAATAATTAATGTTAGCTCCAGCTAGTCCAGAAAATATTTTCTGGGTCTGTTGTACACATGTACCTGAGTTCTGGTCATGAAGAATGACAAACAGGTCATGTGCACACACTGCTGGTTTAACTTCCTCCTCATCTGGTGCTGTTTGTATTCCTCGTATGTTGTTTTTTTTCTGTTTCATCTGGATGAGGTGGCTCATAGAGAAAATGCAGAGCAGGGGGCTCAACGGGCACCTCTGCCATACCCCCTTCCTAACAGGTATTGGGGGAACCATAGTGGAGTTCACCAAGGGGTACATAAACTGTCCCCTTGTATAATAGCATAATCCAGTTATGAAAGCCTTCTGGGATGCCATACAGGCACAAGACATTTTCCAGATACTTGTGAGGAACCTGGTCAAAGGATTTCTCCCGATCAATAGCTAGTAAGACCTCATTTGCCAGCCCTTTCCTCCCCATCTCCAAAACCTCCTTTAACAGAATCTGGTTGTCTGATACGCACCTCCGGACTATGACACATGTCTGTGACTCAGAATCTGGAGGCTAAAATTTTGTCAAAATCTTTTGGTCAGCGTTAAGCAAACACAGTGGTCTCCAGTTCCTAATATCCATCTTATCCCCAGATTTGAGAATGAATATTAAGTAAAGCAGTCCCCGCTGAAGTGAGCAGTGCACCTGATTCCAAAATAGAGTTTAATAGCAGCTGCAACACTGGGCTTAAAATGGGTAAGGAGGTCTTAAAAACTTAAGCAGGAAGATCATTGCTGCCTAGGGCCGTGTTATTACCTAGCTGTTTTACAACATGTTCTGCCTCAGCCAGAGTGATTGGCTGGGAAGGCTGTGTAGAGTCCCCTTCAGCCATGCTTGGGATGCCCAGGTCGGTTACCACCGGTTCCTCCCACATGGGGTCAGCAGAGGTCCCAAATGTATCCGTGGTTTTGTATCACATTACTGATTTCTGCATTGGTAGACACCACTGTCTGTTGCTGTGGATTGAACAGACCTGTTATCGCCCTGTGGTGTACTCTGTCTTGCATCCTTTATATCTATCCAGGTGCTGAGAATGGCCTTATGTCCCATACTTTAGCTTTTGCTCTAAGGAAGTCGCCCTTTCATACTGAAAACACTTCATGTCCTCTCACATTTTTTTTTAAAACCTCTTTATTTCAACATCCAGTTGAGATACAATAAAGTGGCAAAAATACAGGACAAGAATGCTCATTGCCTGAGAAACAACATGATGTTAACAGTACCAAGCTAGTAGCTCTACCCTTCCCATATCAGAAAATGAGATGTTTGCCATGAAACACCACATGTATAATGGGTAATAACCCTGTTGTATCACAAAGTCTCTTGTGTTGTATAGCATTTTGAATCTATATCCACCTGCAGTCTATGGTACTGTTATAAAAAGCACACTGTTACAACCATAAAAATGTGAAAAGAAAACCGATACCTATAAAGGTAAGTAAGTGGTGGGTGTACCCCAATGTGTAACAAGACAGGCAAACAGATAGAATGAAGCTAAACTGAGTCTGCACTAGTATAGTATTAGATCTGGGAACCTATAAGTTGTCACAAACAGGTTTCAGTACCCCTCTGCTCGCTGGGATAGGACTGATCTGCCTTCTAGTTCTTCAATCAGATGCACGAAGGGCAGCCACACCCTCATCATTTTGTCCATCTGAAGGTGGAGATCTGCTGTAATTTTTCCCTCTCGATGTATAGTTTTAATAATAGATGCCCAGTCCCCTAGTCTGGGGCAGGATGGAGAAAGTCATCTCTTAGAGACAGCTTTGCCTGCTGCTGCTGCCAGGAGAATTAAGGCTTTCTGATGGTTGGACTGTTTACTGTTGGGCAGCTTACCTAGTATTAAATATTCAAACCCCAGTGTTCCTGGTATACCTGCCATTGGGACATGTTTTCATCCCATCTTACTCCAGTAGGGTTGGATCAGGGGACATTCCCAAAATATATGGTAGGGGGTTTACTCTGCCCTACATCCTCTCCAACAGCAGTCACTGTTTTCCCTGGTGTAATGTTTTGTCTTGGCTGGGATGAAGAAATATTGACTGTCTAACTTCCACTTAAATTCCTTCCAATTTTTGGATGCCGATGTGCAGTATACCCCCTCCCAAATAGACTTCCAGACCTAGGGGGAGAGAGAGCTAGTCCCTTCTCCAATTCCCAAGTGGTCTGATAGGGGGGTGGTGGCTCTCACCTGTGTGCGATGAAACTTACTAGTTGGTAGATCTATTTCTTTTGTATTTGTCCATCCCTAGCATTTTCAATAATCTTGGCTACGGGATGTGGTTCTACCTGAGCATCCCTTAACCAGTGGCCTTCCTTAAGGTATGATGTAACCTGCTAAGAGGTCATATCTACGTAAAGTGAATTCAGGTTGCATTTGGGCATAGAATCTGAGCACTTCATCATGCGCAAACTGTGAGAACTGGGTTAAGCCTAGCCTCTTCCATCTAAGGAAGATGACATCAGTTCATGGGGGGGGGGATAAAAAGAGAATAATGGATAGGTGTGTGTCTATCACCAGGGAGTAATACCATTGAGAGGTTCTGGACACATGACCTTCGAGAGTGAAGCTTGAGAGGTTCCAATGTGTCCAGAACCTCGAGATGGTAGGACTCCCTGCTAATGGACACACACCTATCAGTTATTTTTTTCAATATATGGATCTGAATTCTATTTCAGTAACCGGTGGGTGGTCAGCCAGTTCACTGATGGACTTACTTGATTCTGACTGACCACCGCACTGTCTCGCTGTGTCTGTCTCGTTGAGCTCCCTCATTCTCGTCTGTGACACTCTCCACCCCCGCCCGCTTTTCTCTACTACAAGGGCCGGTTCTTTGCATTTCTACTGAGTCCTACCTGTTTTTTTTTATCAGGGGACGGCAGGATCAACCAGATGATTTCATTTTCAATGGTAAAATAAAAAAAGAAAGTAAGGCGAACTGCCGACGACCGAGTTCGGTCTCGCTAAGCGAGAGACAGGCCACCATTTTTTAAAACTGTTCTGCCTACCCACATAGGAAAAGCAGCCAATTGGGAGGCACGCTTTTGGCAGACATGGGGGAGACAGACTAGTGCATGTGCTGTTGTTATTGAGTGGTAATACTATTGTTGAGGTCCCGAACGATAGTATTGCCACTCCTGAACAATAGTATTATCACTCTTGAAGTGTAGTATTATCACTTCGAGAGTGATAATATTACCGATAATTTTTTGTATGCTTTTGTAGCATATTAAAATCAAGATCCATATATCACAACAGGTTATAGAACTAGTAATTGTAAGTTCCCACCTCACTTTTCCTCAGGTAGAGTAGAGTTGTTTTAGCCATGGCTTTGTTGCTGCCCGTGCCGTTATTTTGTCAACAGGGGCATAGAATATCTCGAGTGGGGGGCAACCCCTATTACTGCTTCTCTCCTGTGCTACCCATACATTCCTGGGATTATTCTTCTTATATTCAGTCCAGGGCTGCAGTTGTACCATCTGAGAATAGATTTTGAGATTGGGAAGTCCCACCCCTTCGTGATCTCTGGTCCTCTGCAGGTCTGCCCATGGTGTCATAGCCTTTTCTACTACCCAAATAAACTGACATAGGTCTTTATTAAATTTGGTCCATTCTGTTCAGGGAATATTCAGTGGAGCCTCTGGAAAAGGAATAGAAAACTTGGCAAAATATTCATACGTATGAAGTCTACCTTTCCTAGCAGGGACAAAGGGAGTATCTCCCACCATTTTAAGTCCAGTAGAACCTCGTTTATGAGTCTGCCATAATTTGTTTGGTAGAATCCTTCAAGCCTACAGGGACACTATCTCAAGGTAGCAGATCTGAGAGGTAACCCATTTAAAGGGGATTAGTTGCTTTAAGATAGGTGTGAGGTGCTACTGATAAGAACTACTTCTGTTCTTTCACATTCTTAATTTGCTCTGCCAAATCTATACTATCTTCATGCATACTGGATATTAATCTGTGTAACTGCACTCTTAAGCTGAAGTATCTAAAATATTTGTCAGTGCTTTCATGCTTCCTTATCTGCTGAAATAAACCCTTAAAATCTGTTTTGGAATCTTCCCACTGCTGTGCTACTTTATCGTATGCTGCTGTGACTGTACACTGAGTCCTAAACAAATCTAGCTACTTAGCATTATTTTTTCTTTCTAATACATGGCTTCTTTCCTGGTTGTTGGGGGGGGGGGGTTATATGACAGTGATACAAGACTGCCAGATGATCCAAGGTTTCTACCACAATAGTATTTGCCGAGTTTATTTTCAATGCCTCTGACACAAACAAAAGTCACGTATAATTGCAAGGATTCCCTTATTAAGTGTAGGATTATGCTTCCCTGTAAATTTAGAAAAACCATACTGTAGCCCGGCTTTTGTCTCTATTTTACTCAACATCTCAGAGTCATGATACATTTTTTTTTTCATTTTACTTCCCTTATCTTTCAAGGAAAAACTGCAATTGAAATCTCCCCCAACACTGCCAGCTGACAGATGTGGAGGTATGGTCTAATGTCTTGAAATAAGGCCACCCTCGCAGCCTTGGTTTGTGAGGAATACACATTAATCAGATGTAGGTTCCTTCCTTCTTGTTCTACTTCTAGTAATAGTGCTTTTCCTGGTTTTATTTCTACCAGTTTTTGTAGTGTAACAGTACTGCCTCTTAATAAGATGCATACCCTCCTATCACCATTCTGTACCCTCTGACCAGAAAGATAGCTCAAGAGACCATAATCGTTTAGTGGCTAATACCGCGAAAAGGATCTTATTCTGGGTGTCTTGTAAAAAAAAAAATAATAATGTTACCAGGGATAGGTTCAGTGACAGCCACTGTAGTTAGTGTCCTCTTATGAGACTTCATACCATTCAAGTTTAACATGACAGGAGAGATGGTAGGGCTGATGCGCATTTAATCATTAGGAAGCGTGGCTACTGCCACAGCTCTGGTCTGGGATCTCATCCTCCTCCTGCCACTTTGGCCACTGAAGGTACCGGAAGGGATCCATCCCAGTCAGAGGAGAGGTCTCCTACTGAGGAACGTGATTGAGGAAGCCTCAGAATCCTCCTCCTCTTCCTCTGTGTCTCAGCATTTGTAGGGCAGAATATTCACAGCTGACGTAGCAGCAGACTTTTTGCTCTTAGACTTAGCCCTCATATGTCTTCTTTTTTCTGGATGTGATGGTCTGCGTGTCAGCCTCTGGGGAAGGGGGAGACGCATCAAGTTGGCTTATCTACTGCTGCACCTGTGGGAGAGGGAGGTTGGACATAGTCTTCTACATTACTACCTTGAACTTCCGTGGACTGGTTTAGGGGAGGTGCTACCCTCTTCTCCTGGTCTGGTCTCAGACTGGGTGCCAGACATTCCTGCAAAGCATTCTCAGAGGAGGTTGATGGTTTTTCCCGGGAATCTGTGGGGCCTCCTGAGATTGAGCCGTTAGAGAATCTAAGAGAGATTATATATGTGCTAGGTTTGTGAATCACTGAGCAGAGGCCCTGGCTGCCCCTTGGGCCTGACCCTTCAAGAGTAAAGATTCCTGGTCAAGGGCCCCCTATGGATTGTGTGAGGCCCAGGAGCACTGCCTGTATGAGTGGACTTGTGCTTCACATAGGTTACATTCAAATGGGTTGATGCACCTGAAACTTGGGTGCCATACTTAAAACATAAATTGCAATGTTGTACATCACATGCAGCACTCAAGGATCCATAAATCTGCACTTATGGCATGATCAAGGCTGGCCTGGGTAAAAACATATGCCTTTGTTCCTCCTTGGGTTGCATTCCAAGGCTGATCATTCTGGGACTCCAAGCTGCTCAAGTTCCCATCATCTCAGTCCACTGGGGTGTTTGGCACAGTGTTACTTAGAGTTTCCTGAGGGTTCTGGATCAAGGGTGGATGGAAGAGGTCACAGTTTTGTCTCACATTCTCCTGCCTAGGAGCAGCCTGTGACTCATTTTGCTCCAGTCCCAGTCTTGTTGCCTCTTTCTCCGTCATCTGCCCACCCCAGGCTAAGACTGAGGGAGGTTCTGTTGAACAGTAAGCATAGTAGGGACAGCCTTGGTTTCTAGCATGCTGGACAAATCTGGGACAGCCTCTGCAGCATTACTCCTCACCCTCCTGTCAACTTGCTCAGTATTCACAGTTTGTGCCATCTGCCAATCCACTCTGAAGCTCTCAGGATTCCCTGGGAGCCAGGATACAGCATCTGGAGCACGAGTCCATCTTGCTGCCTCTAGGGCAGATTCGACTGATTGCTCCTGGTCTCCGGATTTTGAACATTAAGGAGGGAACTGCACAGAGTGCTGGCATCTTGGGCCAAGCCACCTGCCTGTTTTTCTCTGCTGGACATGTTGGACACTCTGCTCCTTGGAGTTGAACAAGCATCGGCATCTCTTTTTTGTAGCCTCTGTCTATGCTGGGGCAGTCTTGCATGCACTAAGTCCTTCTGCACCTCACTTCTCAGAACAACTCCACTATCTGACAGGTTTCCAACTGCAGGCATGGTTCACTCAGTACTGATAAACTGCTGGCATCAGACCCTGCAATTTTTGCACTGCCTGGAGAATCCTCCGAAATAGCACCTTGCCTATTTTCCTCTATTTGGACTGTTTCTATATTTTGGCTACGTGGGACTTCATTTATAGCAAGAAGCATTTTGACAGCATTGCCATCAGGGGGTGCCTTTGATACAGCTGCATCAGCAGGACGATTGGAAGCCAGGTGCTCAGTCCTGTCAGTCTGTTTCACCTGCCATGGAACTTCCTCACCAGGGTGCCATATAACAGCAGTCAGCTTCAGTTTTTCTACCTGGAATTTTGATGCCTCCTCTGCAACAAGGGAAAGTGAGCATCTCTTCTCATGAGGAGGCAGTATTGCGCAGTGGTTTTAAGGCTCCAAGCTGCAAACTTGGAGACCTGGGTTTGAGTCCCACAGCCCCCACTTGCATACTGTGTGACCCTGAGCAAGTCACTTAACTTCCTCATGCTCCCAAGTCGCACCTGCAAACAAGCCTTGGCTTAGTGTGCCTCTCCTCATTAAACAATTTCTCTTTCCCTTTCATTTAGGGGTCTCCATAGTTTTTCTTCTTCCTTCCGCAGCCATTGTTTATGTTCAGATAGTTCAGTGTTCTCCACCAAGAAGATATTGTCAGTTTGCATAGCCATATCAAATGGGTCACTACCCATGGTCATAGCAGTCTGGACCTCTGGAGAAAAGGTGATAAAGAGGAGGTTCACTCCCTGTACACCTACCACATTCTCATCACCACCAACCAGGTCAGCTATCTTGGCAGGCAGCCAGACGGTCAGATCCCATACAGGAGAGATGGGTAAGTTCTCTGGTGTCCTGGTCAAATTTTTCCCATTCGCTAAAAAACACCAACAGCTTAATCTGGTTCAGTACAACACTTTGTACCTGTAACCCCCACCCCACCCTCCTGGCTGAATATAGCAAGAATTGCTTAGTCCTCCTTTCCCAGTCAACAAAATCTAAAAAAAAAAAAATCACTTTTGCAGCCACTAGCCTGCTGGGCTACTGATTAAGGAAATACACTGGCACCATGGGCAAATCACTGGCCTTATTGGTGTATTACTGAAATGTTTCCTCTTCAGATACAAGTCTGCAGTCTAGTGAAAGGAAATATTTACCAGCGTGGTACAAAATTAACTAGCATTTGTCTGGTGAGCTGGTGTCAGTTTGGACCCCTGGAGACAGCATTCTGCAGTGGTTAGTGCACAGGCTGGGGAAACAGGAAACCCAAGTAAAAATAATTATGAAAGCTTTCATTGCACTTCAGCATGTTCACGTGGTTGCAGGTTACATTTTTGCTTTGTTACTGAATTTGCTCTGTATCTTTGTTCTTCACTTTCCTACCTTTCATCCAGGATGCATCTGGAATAGAGCAGTTTTAGCTCAGTAGGCCTTTCCTAAAATAAAATATTTAAATAAAGTGGGAATTATTTTAAATGTATCCTTAATTGTCTATGCAAATGAGAGCTTTAGAGTGACGGCCAAGAGAGTTAGAGGGGGGTGAACAATGTGCTGGCAGGTGAAACAGTCTAGCTGTAAGAGACCAGCTGCCCTTTCCCCATTACACTCTTGTCTTGGTTAAGGTATTGGTGATGCATTAATTAGGGAGCAGTCTTGTTTCTGCTCCAGAGTTACTGATGCTCAGGTTCTACCAAGGTAAGTAATTGGCTATATTATTTTCAGTACACCAATAAGTAGTGTATAAGGGTGCTTTCGGATGAAACACAGATCATTGGCACTGTGTTTTGTGGAGTGCTAGTCCTAGGACCAGATTTTTAAATGTGGAAATACTGGGCATGTGCAGCAAAAGAAGTTGCACAATGGAGGGTGCCCTTGCTGTACTGCAGTTTTTGCTTCATGCATGCGATTTTCAAAAATTTTGCCTTTTTACAACCTTTTCCACATTTTTTAACGACAGCTTGCACAATTTGTTTTGCATAGTTGCTACATCTAGTATTGCTTGATGCAGCGGTTGCACAAAAAATGCAAAATGCTACCAGTGCGCACAAAATGCTGAAAAAAAATGTTCACAGGTGCTGGGAGTTTTCCCTGCACCAGTGAGATGAGCATGGGGAATTAGGCCCTGGGCCATGTCAGGCCCTTTAAAAACTGTCCCTGGTGCCTTGGGGAAAATATTTCAGTAACAAGAACATGATCAGCTCTGAAATGAGCATCCCCCAGCCATGAGGAAGGGACCTCTTGTTGGAGGTTTATCCTATATGTTAAAATGATTACAAGCAGCAGCAGTATGAAAGTAGTTGAATCATTTTCTATGTGATTACACTGCTTTCACTTACCAAGCACATTTTGTTTGTTTTTACATTATTCTCTTTTGCCATTTCCCCCTCTTATAGTCTATCTCTAGATCTAGACTCACACTCATGGCCCTCTTTCCCTAAACCCCCTGCACCAGTGCTGTGGGCTTGATCCAGTTGCCCGTTCCCCTCCCTGCCTGTATAGTGTCCATGGTATGGAGCCCTAGCATTGGGTGGATGCCCAGGAGAGAGATCTATCCAGCAAGGTGGCTGGGGAGATGAACCAGTGTCAGGCATGTCACTGTATTGAGGGACTTGTGTTAGTCTCAGTCAGTTCCAGCTGAGACCCCAGGGTTGGGAGATGAACCTGGGTATCCCACAGTGTGAATGGATGAGGTCAACAGCAGGTCATTTAGCTGGCCCTTGCTTTGAAAGTTAGGACATTTTTCAAAAAAAGTTTAAGTTTAGAATCAAATTCACACAAAAAAGATGTCTGTTAACCTTTTATCTTGTGACATCATATCCTGTTATGCTCTTGCCCATAGCTTCTAATGGAAGCAGGCACAATAGAAACTTAATGTGGCAGAGTTAAATGTTGCTAACAATTTTTTTTATGTGAATTATGTTGCAAACTTGCTTTTGAAACACTTTTGAATTTTAATCTGATCACTTTTTAAAAGTATAGTGAATTATGATTGGAAAGTGAAAGGGGTTCAAGCCCATCTCCTTCTTACTGCTCTTAATGTCCTTATTTACTGCTTTATTTTATACTGTTTATTAATTTATTATTGTTCTATTCTCCCTATATGGTGCACCATCCCTCTGCACATGTCCAGGTGGAGCCACACCACATGGTGATCACTTTCTGCAAGTGGTGCTTTCACCTTTACATCTTGAAGATGTGCACAGTTGAAAATGACCAAGTCCAGTATTGTCCTCTCCCTTCTCGGTTCCGTGACACCCTGTGTCAGGAATTCACTATGAAATGCATCCAGCAGTACTTGCTCCCTGGTGCTGGAGGTAGCCATGGTTTTCTAAGCCACCCTGGGATGATTGAAGTCTCCCATAAGTACTGCCTCCCCCTTGCTTACAATTTCTCTGATTTGGGACCCTAGTACATTGTCCAGATACATATCCTATGATGGTGGTCTATATACCACCCCCATCCTTAGTTTCCTCCCTCTAGTGGATTGTACCTGCACCCATAACACTTCAGCCGTTCCATCCATGCCTTCCTCTCTGGTACAGGTTATCCCTCCTTCATGTACAGAGCCACTCCCCTACCTCTTCCCATCTCCTTATCTCTCCTGTATGTTTCATACCTGAGGACTGCAAGGTCCCAGTCATTGTTTGGTGAGGTCCATGTCTCTGTGATGGTTGCAATGTCCACTTCTCTGTCAGCCATCAGTGCCTGCAACTCAGTCATTTTGTTTCCCAAGCTTCTGGCATTCAGAGACACCACCCTCTGCTGCAACTTGGACCCCTCTTTACCCCTGTCCTACCCACCACCATCTTTCTCCTCCACCAGTCCCTCCTTCCCTCTTCTACCCCTCCCCACTAGTTGCCCTCTGTTCTGTCCTGATTGGGGAAGGGAGGGAGGCCTATTGGCCTCCTCCACCAGGTGACTGAGGATAATTTGCACCCTTCCACCACCACCCCCCCACCCACCATCAGTTTAAATGGAGTTTTTTCCCTCATGAATTCCTCCAGCTTGCCCTTTAGGACCCTCCTGCCCATATTACTTAGAAGTTACCTCTCCAGTTCATACAGGTCTTTGTGATCCCTGGTCTCGCTCCAGTCACCAACTATCCCATACCCCTTTGCCTCACATCACCCTCTGAACCATGCATTGAATTCTTCAGTTCTAACCTTCCTTACCTTGGGACCAGTAGCAGCTCTGAGAAGACTACCAATCTCACTACCTTGCTGCAGATTCTCCTACCTCCCTTCACCTCTATTGCACCACTGTCACTTCACATTCTGTAAAGTTTTTCTTACCTAGGTGCACTATTATGTGAAGTTTCCCACACTCCTGCACCACATGCTGGGCTATCACAGATCCCACTCTCCCTGCCGTCATCTCTGGCATGCATTTTACCCTCCTGTGGTTTAACCTGGATCCCTTCCCACCCCATCTCACCCCCTTCATTATGAAATGTCCCAAGATCTCCACCACCCTTCTTGGGCCCTTTCCCCCTCTGCCATATCACTGCCTATTTCTGTCTGCCCCCTACCCTCCCTGCCCATCCTATACTCCCCCAGATCCTTTGCACCAGTTTCCCCCCATCTTACCCTCAGTTTCCCCTTGCTCTCCCACTACTTTTCCCTTCTGCTCCCCTACCTGGCCTGACCCCTCACTCACCTTTCCCCACTGCCTCCTTCCCTGCTACACCTGGCCGCTCCCTCTCTCCTGAATGTTTCCCTTCCTGTCCTCTCTTCTTTTATCCCTGAAGTCCTTCCTGCTACTGCCTCCTTCTCTCCCCTCATGCTGTCCTTACCCTCCCCTCCAAGTTCTCCCACTTCCCCTCCATTCAGTGGGAGGAACCCATTCCTCACTGGCACACCTAGAGGTGCTCGAACTGGACACCCTGCCAACCCTGCTTTACTGATTCCCCTTACCATTATCCACCTTCCCAGGCCTGGGGGAGATGGATCCTGGGGATCTGCCTACTCCCCTCCTTTTTCCTTTCCACCGAGTGGCCCCCTTCCCCACTTTGGCCCCCCTCCTGTTCTCTCCCCCTTGCCTGCCTCTAGGTTCTGCGGCCTCTTTTCCCCTCCCATCATTACCCTATGAATACCCCTCCACCAGCACACCTGTCTCAGCTGTCCAATATGTTTGCAAACTAGGCATCCCCCATCTCACAGAGAGCTCCAGTACCACCACTGCCCCACACCCCATACCCCCTGCCCCCTACAACCCTACTTGCCTCTCCTTGTCTCCACTGCATGTCTCCTCTCCACATGTTAATGTTCTAGGCATTCCCTAATGATGCACATCAACCCATTCTCTCCCTTTTAATCAATTAGGACTTGAAGGGATGATACAGTAGTTACTTCTGTACCAGTATATTTATTTTATCACTTATATTTAAGTTACAAATTATGATAATTCCTTATTACTTTAATTTTTTTTTCATATAGTTATTTCTTGTTAAACATTAAGCTGTTGTTACAGGACAAATGGACCCATTGATACTAAAAGAGACCATCGGGGGGAGGGGGGGTAGTAATCTATGCCAAGAGCAAATTCTCTGCCATAGTCATTGACTGCACCTCTAAGGCTAAAAAATTTGAATGCTTGGCTCTAAAACGAACACTTTTCAATGATAAGGCACTCCTTATTGCTGCATGCTATCAACAGCCTTCTGGTGGCATAGCCCTCCTACCCCATCTCCAATGCCTGATTGACACGGCAAACACAGAGTGCATTCTAATGGGGGACTTGAATCTAAACTGGAATGACGAGAGCTCCAAGAAGCTTAAGGACCTCTGTGATGCATGTGGGCTGGCACAAACAGTCACTGTAGCCACCAGACCTCTACTCGACTTGAATCTAAACTGGAATGACGAGAGCTCCAAGAAGCTTAAGGACCTCTGTGATGCATGTGGGCTGGCACAAATAATCTCTGTAGCCACCAGACCCAACAGAAACAACCCTGAGTGAAGCATCCTTCTGAACCTCATGTTAGTAGTTAACAAACCTCATACCATTTTGCACACCAGGGTGTTTTTCAGCTACATAAGTGATCATTGCGCCATTGCCTGCATCATACACTCTCCTCAAATAAAGTCAGACCCTAAAATTAAACTGAAAAGGTGCTTGAAAAGATTCTGCCAGAACACCTTCCTGCATGACCTGGGCAACATTACATGGCAGAACTTTTACATAGCCCCTTCCCTCAATGAGGCATTTAATATCTTTCACAACCTCCTAAAGGATCTAATAGACAAACATGCCCCCCTAAGGCTGATCAAGTCTAAGAAAAGACCACCTGGCTGATTCTCTCCTTCACTGAAGAAAGCCCTTAAGGATAGAGACTTCTTGTGGAAAAGAGCTCGAAAATCTCACTCGGAAGCCAACTGTCTTGCTTTTCGTGCCTCTAGGAACACCTGCACCAAACTAATTAGATCTGAAAAAGCTATCTATTTCCAAACAGCCCTGGAAGACAACAAAAACAATTCTGTCAAGTTCTGGAGCATCCTCAAAGAGGTTGAAGGCCATACCACTGATGCCTCCCTTCCAGCCAAAATAGTGTCTGATGACACTACCTTTACTGACAAAGCTGATATACTAGAACAACTTAATGAACACTTTGCCACTGCAGGGTTGGCCTTCGATACCTCTCCAGTCAGTAAGCTCAGCCCACACGGGGACAACGCTGTTGACCCTATCTCCAATATTAACATTAACCAATGCTATTCCTCCTCCTTCAGCTTCCGTCCTATTACCTTCAAGCAAGTAGAGAACCTCCTATTGTTACTGGATACAAAAAAAGTGTGCCGGTGCCGACAGTATCGAACCCTTCTTTCTAAAAATTGGCCATTAATACCTGACTGCTCCCATTGCCCATTTATTCAACACCTCCCTGATGCAAGGTATGCTACCTGAATCATGGAAAACTGCGCACATCATCCCTTTGTTCAAGTCTTGGGATCCGAGCGACTTGAATAACTATCGGCCAATCTCCCTTCTGTCTACTCTTTCAAAATTACTGGAAAACATTGTTAACACCCAAGTCAAGGAGCACCTGGACTCGCAGAAACTCCTAAACGCCGCTCAGTCAGGTTTTAGAGCCAAGCATAGCACAGTCTCTGCCCTTGCTAAAGTAACCACTGACTGGCAAATGGCCTTGGATTCTAAGAAGTATGTGTTTGCTCTCTTCCTTGACCTTAGTAAGGCCTTCAATACCGTGGATGACAACATTATGCTTCATGCACTGAGTAACATCAGTTTCGATAGCACTGCCGTTAAATGGTTCACCAGCTACCTTACTAACAGATTTCAGCAAGTTAAAGCTTTAGGAGAATTGTCTCCCCTAAAAACATCACTGCGAGATGTCCCCCAAGGCTCCATTTTAGGCCCAATCCTATTTGCAATCTATATCAGTAACCTTGACTCACAACTGCGCACAGCTAATGTGCACTTATGTGCAGACGATACTGTCCTCTACACCTCTAACTCCTCTTTGGACATGGCCTATGAGGACTTACAGCGAGACTTTATTTCTGTCCAACATAAGCTTCTTTGAGCGTGCCAAGGGGTCGTATGGCTTGAGACACTTCTCTAAACTCTGCTTTCAGACACCTAGAGTGAAAACATTCCATGGCTTGGCTGCAATTAATTTCTCCTTCCCTTCCCTATGGAATACCATGCAAAGTTCTCTAAAGCTCTCAACCCTCCCCGGTCCATTCACCTTGAAAGCACTAATCGCTGAGTACTTGAAGGAAACATGCAACTGTTTTAAGTGACCATGCTCTCTTAACCTCTGGTGTTCCATGTGATTATTCTGACATTTAGTTACGCTCAGCCCCCATCCCCCCGCTAGGGGGTATCTAGCACTTGTATTCTCTCTTCTCTTCTCCGCCCCCACCTGTCACACTAACCCTTCTCTCTACCCCTCCCTCCCACCTACTCTCTCTCTACCCTTCCCCCTCCCAAGTTCTACAATAGAAAACACCAGCCTACATATAGTAGTGTATGTACTGGCCTTCATAAGCCAGTGAGTGCCCAAGATCTAAGCTTTTTACCTTTTCTGCTTCTTTTTCTAGTATTCACTTACCTGCATTTAACTGTGCAGTCCCGGAATATTTTGCCCTGATTTATCTCACACATGTACAATGGTTTTCGTGTCTGTTGTAACTGTTTGTAACATTGTTAACCTGGAATATTTTGGCCTGACTGATCTCTCACATGTACATTATGTGTGTTTGTCTACCCATGCCTGAAACTTGTTTGATGTCCAGGATCACCTTGAAAATGGTGTTTATGCCTGGTTAGATAAAGTTTGATTGATCAATTGATTGATTGAAAAGAAATCTAACAAAATGAATCCACTATTTATGACAATTAATAATATAATATTTTGTTTCATTATCCTTTTCAATAACCTACATCAGTATCTGTGTATGCCACGACATAGACTATGCTGAGCCTCGGGATTTGTCTCTTCGTATTCCAGACCAATAAATAAATTTGTACTTTGTGTTGTGTATGAGTGTCTACTGGATTGTCACGTCAAGGGAGATCAACAGGGAAGTGTTTCCCTCATATTCCTATTTGACAGATGATATGCAAGTTGTTTTTGCCGTTATAAATAACAAGATCAGGCAGGTGGATGGAAAACTTTCTTCAGATAAATATCTAGAAAAATCCAAGGGTTAATATAGTCATTGTATTTTATCTGTGTGTAGATTTGAAACCATACCTACTGTATGTAATGTAGCACTATTTCTTTTTTTTTATTCAGTATACTATAAAGTTTCATTAGTATTACAACAATACATATGAATCACATGACATTGTATAAAACAAGATTGTATAACACTAATAAAAACACCACCCACCCTCAACCATCCCTTCCTCTGAAAAAGAAGAAAAAGTTAATCAAAATTAACAGAAAATATAAAGAAATAGGGGTAGTAACGCCTTTATGATACACTTCATTATAGCATATATGGGTATTTGTTAATGAAAGAGATTAAACGCCCAGGATTCTAGAGGGCCCCACCTCTAGCAATAAAGTAAGAAAGAAGTATGAATAGATGCTAACATATGTAAAATGCATAAAATCTGGGATATCTCCATGTACCATTCCAGAAAAGGTGGGGTACTCTGATCAAACCAGTGTCTTAATATCAATTTCTTGGTATCCATAGAAATCATACTAAAAAAGAAATGTTTGTTACCCGATAGCTCATGGATGTCCATTCCCAGCATACAGTTTTTAGCAATGAAAGCAGAGGATAACCCCAAAGCAGGATTTAAATTTTTAATTACTGTATTCCATAGAATTTTGGCTTTTGGGCACTCCCATAAAATATATAGAAGTGAACCTGTCTCAGAGTTACATCTTACGCAGTGTTATGAACTTAAAATTCCCCATTTATGTAATTTATCAGGAGTATTATATATAGCACTTACTATTTCTGTTTTTTAGTATCAAAATTGATTATACTATACCAAAAAAATGGTTTGACTATGTCTCTTTTTTAATGAGTAAAGGAGACAGCCATGTTTGTAATTGCAATCAGGAATTTTTGAAAAAGTCTTTGATAGTGTGTTGAGTCATGATTTCTAGTACTTAGTTTTTGCCTCTGCCTTAGACTGATTTAATAAATAGGTGCCAACCAATCAGGAGGCAGGATTTTCCATACCCATTTAATAAATGACTATAAATCTCCTGGAATACTTATCTATTGTCACACTGTAACCATATTGTTACTGTAAAATGGATAGAGAAATGTAAGCAATCTAATTGGTCAAGACACATCACCTGACTGTTGATTAATTTTACTATTCAATCCACAGTTGCTTTACCACTCCACTTGTCCTAGTATCAAAACAAAATACCTACACACAGTTTTCTGTCACCAAAAACTTTTGGCAACCATTTTTTTCTTGAGTGTCAATCTTTGTAATGAATTTGTAAATAAAACTTCTTGCATCTCCTGGCACCCAACCTCTAAATTCATATAATTTATTTAACAGTTACCTACTACGTAGTTAAAACAGTCTGTACTATAATGTTTAGTGTGGATAGTAAAAATACTTCAAAGTAGAGCATATTCTACGGACACCGCTCGCTTTTCCAAAACCTTGTCACCACTGTCAAGTTCACAGCCCACCGCCTGACTGTTGAGCCCCTGATGCTCATCCTGTTTCCTAAACAGGCTACCTCATCTCTAACCCACCTCTGCTACCTTTTGACATTGCCATCCACTGACTCCAAAATGTTGTACTTCTAAAACTAAGCTAAATGCTAGATAGTATCTTTTGTTTAAAACGTAGAAACTTATATAAACATAGAATGTGTTGGCAGAAAAGGACCCATAGGCCCATCTAGTGTGCCCTATTTTCTCTGCCTATTTCTACACCATGGGTCCTATTTGGTTGCAGGTGTCCCTTCCTCCTTCCTTGCTTCCACTTATTATACCCATATCCCTATATCATGCATGCTTGAAGCTCCCCACTGTCTTCACCTCCGCCACCTTTTCTGGCATTCTATTCCAGCTATCTGCCAACCTTTCTGTGAAGAATTTCCTCAAGCTTCATAGCATGCCCCTGTGTTTTGGTGGTGCTCCTCCTCCTGTGATAGAGACTTGGGGAGGCAGTACAGCACAGTGGTTTAAGGCTCTGAGCTGCAAATCTGGAGACCTGGGTTTGAATCCCACAGCCCCCATTTGCATACTGTATGACCCTGGGCAAGTCAGTTAACTTCCCTGTTCTCCCAGGTTGCACCTGTAAACAAGCCTTCAGCTTAGTGTGTCTCTCCTGGTTAAACAATTGGGGAAAAAAAAAAGACTCCGCCCCTGCAGCTTGTTCGCCGTGAGGCACGTATAGGTCTCAATCTCTCCTCATATGGTTTCTTGTGCAACTCCCACACCATTTTGGAAGCCCTCATCTGGACTGCTTCTACCCTGTCAGTATCTTTACAGAGGTACAGTCTTCAGAACTGGACACAGTACTAAATTTGAATCATGACAAAGTTAATCACATGGTTCAAACTTTGTAAGCAGAAGAGGCTATACACAGTTACAGAGTCGCAAGGCAGACAAATTTATCTAGACTTTTAAATGAAACATGCTATACAACATATATAAACACTGAGACTGATTTATATAGGGTTGGATCAGTAATATCATTGAGGACAGGTGGAGGAAGCTCTGAACTATGTTACCAAGTGGATGAACATCCACTACGTTTGTTCATTTTGTCTTAGTTTAACTTGTTTCTGTCTTTCCCCCCAAATTAATTACATTATATCATTTTTTTCAGCCTAATGTCTCACAACACACCCAGGCATGCATTCATTCAGCATAACCCTATGAACTGTTGTGAGTTATAGATATCTATGTTATTAAATGTTTTTGCATTGTTAAGCATGTCTTCCTGCTTGTACAAATATATGTATAGGTAACATTGTAAGAAATAACAGGATTGTCTTGCAGGCTGGGTCATTAGACTACATGACATGTTGTCCTTTATAAAAATAAAGTTTTACTACTACTGCTACTACTTACTGTTTACTTACTGCCTTTTAAATAAAAAAAATACTATATAATATGCTCCCTAAAATGTATGGTTACAGTGTGCAAAAGGACGGGCTTTTATGGGCCAGTCAATACTATGGGAATAGTGTGTGTGAGTTTTTGTTGTGTACCATTATGTTCCAGTGTCTGGTTTTATTTCTGTTTTATTCTTAGTATGAATATGACTATGATGAAAATGGTGACAGGGTGATACTGGGAAAAGGTACTTATGGAGTAGTCTATGCTGGACGAGACCTCAGCAACCAAGTTCGAATAGCCATCAAAGAGATCGTAGAAAGAGACAGCAGGTGAGTCTTGCTTTGCATGCAGGTGGGTGTTCTGAATAATAAAATAGTTCTCTAACTCAAATAACTCCTGAGACAACACTTTTATAACCATAAGAGACACTGGGCAGGATTTTCAAAAGCATTTGCCAAGGATCCGCTCACCACACTTTCCAAAACAGACATCTGTCAAAACTGTTCTACCATCCTTTTAGATAGTTTAACAGCATCCATAACTCTGCCTTTTTGGGCTGTGTGGCTGGGTGTTTGTGTTTGTCTCTGTTAGTAGTTTAGTATTATGTTTCTGCTTGGAGCAACTAGACCGTTCTTGGACATGATATCTATGAAAGTTTCCTGGGCTAAGAAACTGGAAAACATTTATTTATTTAGTTTTTGTTGACCGAGTAAGTGCACTAGACAAATCCTGCCTATTTTCAGGCATGACCCCGGGGGAGGGGGATACAGATGAATGCAACTGACCTTAAACCAGATTAAGCTGTTGGTGGTATTTTCAGTGAATGAGGGAAATTTGGCCAGGACACTGGGGAAATTCCTCCACTCTTTTCGATAAGTGCCATGGGATCTTTAACATCCTCCTGAACTACCACCAATCCAGGCAGACGGGACCTCGGTTTAACATCTCATCCAAAAGATGACACATCAGAAGTGCAGCACCCCTCTCATGCTGTACTACAGTGTCAGTACTGGGATTTTAACCCAAGTGCCAGATGTGGGAACTGAACCCACAGCTCTCTGATCTCCCGGCTTCAGAGGCGAGTGTGCTACCTACTGAGCCACTGACACTCCTAAATCACCAGCAGGTATTAGCATTCTCATTATAAATCAACTTTTTGGGAAGCCATCACAAACAAAGTTAAGTCCGGCAAAGAAGTTCTACAAGCTCTGAGTTGTGGAGTGCTGCACGGAATCCACATTTCCATCTACCCTGTTCCTAAAGGGATCTGTGCTTGTCTTTGAGAACTATTCACAACCATTTAAACAAAGGAAAGACACTAACAAAGGGTTTTTACTTCCTGCATATGCCCCAGGCCAATGTCCATCACCTTCAAGAATTTAACACATTCTTGGTCTTTGATCTATAGTAACAACAGTTTGGTGGTCCTCAGTAGTTCACCATTTCCTGTGGATTTGATTATTTTTCATCATTTGTCTCCTGGTGGACAAGATTATTATATTACATACTTAGGACTTACTTGCAGAGGAGCAGGGCGACTACGCAGGCCACATTGGTAGCTAGGAGGAGTTCAGTGATCTGAGTCGGAGTGCCCAATAGGAAACCAGGGCACCATTTTTGGGACTTATGGCTGGGCCTTTTAAGGGACAAGCCCAGCCACTCTTGGGATACTTGGGACTTACTCACAGAGGAGCAGGGGGACTGCGCAGGCTGCATTGGTGGGCTGCTTCTCGGCGTCCAGAGGTCCTGTGGGATGGCGCAGACTGCATCGGCATCAAAAGAGCTGTTGCATGAGCTGTATCAGGAGAAGATTTGGAGCCAGGAACAGCCACATTGGGGCTAGGAGAAGTTCAGTGGTCTGAGTCAGACAGCCCAGTAGAAAGCCAGGGTGCCATTTTCAGGGCTCGTGGCTGGACCTTTTAAGGGACGAGCCCAGCTGCTCTTGGGATACTGGGACTTACTCACAGAGGAGCAGGGGGATTGTGCAGGCAGCATCAGCGGGCTGCTTCTTGGGGCTCCAGAGGTCCTGAGGGACGGTGCAGGCCACATCAGCAGTGAAAGAGCTATTGCAGGAGCTGTATCAGGAGCAAATATGGAGCCGGGGATGGCCACATTGGTGGCTAGGAGGAATTCAGTGATCTGAGTTGGAGTGCCCAACAGAAAGCCAGGGCGCCATTTTCAGGACTCGTGGCTGGGCCTTTTAAGGGACAAGCCCAGCCGCTCTGGGATGCTGTTTTCCACCCACCACCCCAGCCCCAACCTCTGTTAAATGCTCGGAGGAGGAGGGGCCAGATGGAGGTAGGTCACTGATTGGTTGAGTGGCTATACTGGGGATTTCTCCAGTCGTGACCCTGACTATTCTTGGAACTGCTAGGGGATGTAACTCTGTTCATGCTCTTTTATTCTGCTTAGTAGCTTGGTCCAAGAGCTGTGTTTTTTAATTTCATGGGCTACATCACCCCGTATGGCTGGCTGCAGAGGGTTGCGAGTAGATCTACCTGGGGGTGGGGACCTGGGCAAGGGTGAACATCCAAGAATGTTTGGAGAGGGCTTCTGGAGGTGGCTCCCAGCCACCAGGGCAGGCATCTTTGGCAGTATTGTAGGGTGCACTGGCTGCGTGGCAGCCATTGTCCTAAATTGGGCCTGAAGGGAGGTTGCCCAGTCTGTAGGCAGTTATTGCAGATCGGGTGTATGCTTGACTGGGTGTGGAAGAAACTGGAATTGTTGGGAGGGGGATAAACGTGTCTTGGAGGGCCTGTGGGGAGCAGGAGGACAGTGACAGAGTGCGACCTGGATCCGTGTCATCAGGCACGAGTGGAGAACCTATGGGGCATGGGCTAGTAGCAAAGGGGATAGCTACCTGGGCGGTAACTGGTAGAGGAAACAGGCTAAATCATAGGAGGCGGGGGGGGGAACAGGTGGGTTGGGACTGACAGGGGACCTAATGGAGGAGTGGATAGAGGGAAATCAGGACAAAAAAAGGAGGTTGGCTTTGAGTGCTATAACAAATTTGAGCCATTGAGTAAGTTGGTTGGAGAGGACGTGGTGGGGGGGTAGAGGAAGAAAAGGAGGGTGGAGGAGAGAGGGATATGGTGACTTGGACGAGGGTGGGCATCGGTAATTCAAATAAGTATGCTAGCAGGGGAGGAGGCAAATCAAGGGAAGGTGTGGAGGCTGCGAGTCAACTCGGTGAGAAAGGAGGAGAGATTGAAACGAGGGAGGGGTGTCCTTCGAGGGGGAGGATCATACCAGAGAAAGGCCCAAGGGTAAAGGGGACCTGCAGGTGGGCATGGAAGGGGGCAAGAGGAAAGGGGAGGAGGTAGGAGGGGGTGATGGTGATGGGAATGCTGTGTTGGGGGGACTGGAGAGGTGGGAGCTGGAAGGGGGAGGAGGTCAGAGAAAAGGCTCGACTGGGGTAGGGAGTGGGGTGGAGGCTAAACTGGGGAGCCGAGGAACTCAGTTATAAAGGCATGACAAAGGGTAGGATGGCTAGGGTTCTCTTGTAGGGGTCAGGAGAAAACCTAGGGGAAGTGGTCTCAAGGAGGGGGGAGGTGATGGGGGCTGGCGTGGGAGTTCAAAAAGGAGGTGCACAAAAGATCAGGGGGGACACTAAGGTTCTCCTGCTGGGGGACTCCATGATCAGGGGTATTCGTTGGGTGGGGCAGGGTGAGGGAAAATCCAGTCCGGTTAAGGTAGTGGGTATTTCCGTTCTGACTGTGCATAGGACGAAGTTCATGGTGTATGAGCCAGCGAGGGACTGTGGAGGATCACCGGACTTCCTGATGCATCTGGGAAGAAATTATATTGAGGGGAATAGTGTGCTGGAAATTCAGGTAAGGTTCCAAGAACTGGCCATTGTCTGTAATGACAATGGATGCACACTCTCCTTCTCAGAAATCCTGCCAGTGCCAAGGGCCACTGTGGAGAACAAACAGAAGATCAGGGGATTAATGACTGTCTCAGGCAGTGGAGTGAAGCACAGGGATTGGGGTATAGGGAGACGGGGAGTTTGGAAGGCAAGGGACTGTATGCCGGGATAGGCTTCACTAAATCCGTAGCGAAGAAGGTTCTCAAATGGAGAATGATGGATTTCATTCAGGCTAGATGGGGTTTAAACATGTGAAGGGGGGAGGGGGGCACTACCGGGCTGATTTGGCCATCCATACCACCGGTAGGACTAGCCTGCAACCTCATAGAGGGGGGATAGATGGTACTCTAGGGGAGAAGTGTGGATGGATGTATGGAAGATCTGGGGAGGATATGGTAAAGAGGGGTAGGGACAAGGGTTGGAGGGTGGCTTTAATAAATGCCAGGAGTCTGGGGAATAAAATGCCTGAGTTCCAGACCATGCTGTTTGAGGGTAGGGTGGATGTAGCAGCGGTCACTGAAACTTGGGTCACCCCTGGCCATGACTGGGATATAGAAACATAGAAATTGTCGGCAGATAAGGACTGCTAGGCCCATACAGTCTGCCCGTAGGCCCTATACATTGTATGTGGCCACTGATCCTATGTGATCAATGGCTTGTCATCACTCCCACCCCTCTCAGGCTGCTCTTGTGCCCGTCCCAAGCATGCTTAAACCCCTCCACTGTGCTTGCCCCCACTACCTACTGTGGCAGACTATTCCATGTGTCGACTACCCTTTCTGTGTAGAAAAACTTCCTCACATTACCTCTTAATCTACCCCCTTCCAATTTCATATTGTGCCCCCTTGTTCTAGTACTTTTTCTACATTGGAAAAGCTCCCCTGCCTGCACCTTATTTATGTCCTTAAGGTACTTGAAAATTTCAGTCATATCCCACCGCTGTCTCCTCTCCTTCAGTGAGTACATATTGAGGTCCCTTATTCTCTCCTCATATGTTTAGTGGTGTAAGCCCTTCATCATCTTTGTTGCCCTTCTCTGGATTGTCTCCACCTTATCTATGTCCTTGCATAGGTGTGGTCTCCAGAACTGCACACAGTACTCCAGGTGAGGCCTTACCAATGTTTTATACAATGGCACCACCACCTTCTGCCTACTGCTAGTGATACCCCTGCCTATGCACTCCAGCATATCACTGGCCCTTCCAGCCACCTTTGTACACTGCTTTGATACTTTAAGGTCATCAGAGATGATAACTCCTAGGGCCCTTTCTTCCTTGGTGACTGTCAGTTCCTCTCCCCCAACCTGTAGTTCTCTCCAGGGTTCCCTCTACCCAGATGCATTATTTTGCACTTCTTTACATTAAACCTTAGTTGCCATATCTCTGACCATCTTTCAAGCTTCTCCAGACCATCTTTCAAGCTTCTCCAGGTCCCTCTTCATTGTCTGCACCCCTTCTGGAGTATCCACCCAGTTGCAGATCTTGGTGTCATCTGCAAACAGGCAGACCTTTCCTTCGAGCCCCTCTGCAATGTCACTGATGAAGACATTGAACAGGACTGGTCCTAGTACTGATCCCTGAGTTACCCCACTTGTCACCCCACTCTCCCCAGATTGTACCCCATTTACCACCACCCTCTGTCTCCTGTCTGTTAACCAATTCCTAACCCAATTCACCACCTTGTCTCCCATGCCCAGATTATTCATCTTGTTAATCAGTTTTCTGTGTGGGACAGTGTCGAAGGCTTTGCTGAAACCCAGGTAGGTGAAGTCTACTGCCCCTCCCTGATTAAGTTCCCTTGTCACCCAATCAAAAAAAATTATTAGATTTGTTTGACATGACCTTCCTGCTATGAATCCATGTTGCCTCAGATCCTGTGCACCACTGGATTCCAAATGTGTCACTATCCTTTCTTTCAGCAGTGTCTCCATGATCTTTCCCACCACTGAGGTGAGGATGACTGGCCTGTAGTTCTCCGCCTTCTCCCTACTGCCACTTTTGTGCAGTCGGACTACATGTGCCCTCCTCCAGTCCTCTGGAACAACACTCGTGTTGAGTGACTCTGTGAACAGGGCCGCCAGAGACACTGCTGGTTCCTTTCACAGCTCCTTTAATATCCTTGGGTGGATGCTTTCAGGCCCCATAGCCTTATCCACCTTTACCTTTGTGAGTTCTTCCAGAACTGTCTTCACTGTGATTGACTCATTCTTCACCTGTCTGCCCCTCCCTGCCTATTTTCACTGTTCCCATAGTCGACTTATGTTCCTGCATGTTCTCATGGGGGGGTGTTCCTAAGCCTCCTGGCTCTCCCCCTTGGCCAGTTTAAATGCTCACGGCTGAAGCATTTAAACTTCTCACAAAGGACCAAGGTCCCCTTCTCGGACTTAATCTGAGTTTGGTAGTTTGTGCTAAGGAAGGACAGAAAGGTGGGCAGAGGGGGAGGAGTAGCAATGTTCATTAGGGATAACATCGAGATTATGAGAGTGGAGGAAGCAGAGGGCAACATGGAGGCCTTATGGGTCACCTTGCGAACCCCCGTGGGAGGGAAGATCAAGTTGGGGAGTGGTGTATAGGCCCCAAGGACTAGCAGAGGACCTGGAGGATTGCCTGTTGGCTAAAATTAAGGGGCAGTGTGGACTGGAAGAGGAAGGAATGGTGTTGATGGGGGGACCTTAATATGTCAGCTACTGATTGGGGTACTATGACGTCCACTGTAACCAGGGAGCAGAAGCTGCTCGATGGCTTCCTGGACATGTTCCTCAATCAGCAGGTGATGGACCCAACAAGGGAGGTCAGATCCTGGATATGGTTTTAGCGGATGGGGATCTTGTATGAGATCTGGTTGTGGAAGAACCCCTGGCTGGGAGCAACCACAACACAGTTTGGTTTTGGCTTAAACTGGGGGGGATCATTCAAGGACAATAATAGTTGATTTTAGAGGAGCAGATTTTTAGAACATGGGGGAAATTCTCAAGGGGCATTTACGGGAGATAAAACCAGGTTTGGTTGTGGAAGGTAGGTGGGAGATCATAAAGCGGGGGCTACAGGAGGCCACCAGAACCTGTGCAAGAGTGAAGCGCAAGGGCGGTAGGTCTCATAAACCATGCTGGTGGACCGAGAAGGTCCAGGAGGTGATAAGGGAGAAGAAGGTTGCCTACAGTAGTTACAAAAAAATGAGAGGAGAGAGGGATAGAGAGAACTATTGCCTTGCAACCAGGAATGTTACCAGAGTGGTGAGGGGGGCAAAGGCCTGGAAAGAGCAGAGGCTGGCACAGGAGATACGGAGTGGGAAAAAGGGGTTCTTTAGGTATATTGGTGAGTGGAGGAAGGTCAAGGGCCAGCTCAGTAGGTTGAGGACAGCTGGGGGTGGGTGGAAGGGGCTGGAGAGCAGGTGGAGGTACTGAATGAGTACTTTGCCTCAGTGTTCACTACGGAGGAGGCTGGGGAACTTCCAAAAAAGGGGTTGAAGGACACAGAAGGTGTAGCAGACCTGACTATTGGGGTACCTGCTGAAGAACAAGCCACTAGGGGAGGTAGGCCAGGGGTGAGATATCAGGCTGGTTCTGCTGAATTGGGGGGGGGGGACAGATGCTGATTCCAATCGCTTGGGTGTGGGAAGCCCTCCAGTCCCTAAAAAAGGATAAATCTCTGGGGCCTGATGCTATTCATCCCAGAGTACTGAGGGAGTTGGTGGATGTTTTGGCTGCTCCATTGGCAGATCTTTTACTTGTCGCTCCAGACAGGGAGGGTGCCAGGGGATTGGAAGCAGGTGCATGTTGTACCCATCCATAAAGGGGGATCAAGAGATTAGCCAGGAAACTATAGACCCATCAGTTTGACATCAGTGGTGGGGAAGGTAATGGAGAGCATACTTAAGGAAAGGCTGGGAGGTTTCTTAGAGGAGATGTGTTACCTGTATGACCAGCAGCATGGGTTTGTGACAGGTAGATCATGTCAAACAAACCTTGTAGAGTTTTATGAGTGGGTGACATTAGCACTCGACAGGGGGAGACCAGTGGATGTACTTTTCCTGGACTTCAGCAAGGCATTTGATTCAGTCCCTCACATTGGCCTAATGGAGAAGCTGGGGGGGGGATGGGGGTAGGCCCATTGATGGTTAGGTGGATTGAAAATTGGCTTTCAGGTTGCACTCAGCGGGTAGTGGTCAGAGAGGAGGTCTCATCTCCTAGGAAGGTCACTCACACTCAAGGACATCTACACCTTTAATTGGCTGCACCACATCTCCCACAGATACAGGCAATGGTCACTCCTATATCCCTCATCACGTATGATGTTCTGAGGCAAGCACCTGCAACTCCAGACCAGTAATAACAAACCACTAATACGTAATCTCACCTGCAAGAAACTCTGTCTGTGCGCCCTGAAGATCGTCCTCCTTCTCCTTCTGATATCAGGAGATGTGCACCCTAACCCAGGCCCCTTCTACTAGCACCAATGCCGGCTGTACAAAATCTACTGGGGGCCTGGCCATCGCCACTATTAACATCTGTAGCCTGATCCCTAAGCTTAACGCTATCCAAGTCTTTGTAAACCAGCACAGACCTGATATTCTAGCAATTGTTGAAACATGGCTGTCGCCAAAAGTCCCAGACTCAGCGATTGCAATGCCAGGATATTACGTCTACAGACTGGACCGCGTGTCTAAAAGAGGTGGCGGCTGTGCAGTCTACAGCAAAGTCTATCTCATAGGTTGCCCCATCTCTACTCCTCTCCATGACTCCACTGCTCAGATCTTACCTATTAAGCTACTTTTAGGAGCATACAACAAAACCATCACAGTAATCACAGTCTACATCCCCCCCAAAGACCAAGGGAAGAGCCTCACAACTGTTCTTGGCTTCATCAAATCCCAACCAGTAGGTGCAGAGACAATTACACTAGGTGATTTCAATATTAATTGGCTCTCATCAGATGCTGCTATATCTCGGGATGCCATATCATCAACAAACCTCTCACAAATGGTTCTCTCCACCACCAGAAAGAACTATAAAACAGGCACTAGTAGCTTACTGGACTGGGTCCTTACCAGTCATCCCTCTCATATCGCCAGCACCTCTGTCCTTCCTGACTCACTAAGTGACCACTCACCTATTATATGTGAATGGTCAAATAAATTCCATAAGCCCCCACCCAAAGTCATCACTAGCAGAGTGCTCCCACGTGGCCAGCTAAGACACCTTAAATCCTACTTCAGTCAGTTTGATTGGTCTTCCATTTTCCTCTCAACAGATGTTAACACAGTTCTTGACCTCTTTATCTCCTCCTCCTTCAACGCGGCCTGTGACACCTACGACCCGCTTAAAAAACTGGAAAGTCAAAGCACTCTGCAACCCATGGCTAACTGGAGAGCTACTTGCCCAGCTAAAGGCTCGGGACCACCTTTGGGCCCTGGCTAGACTCTGGCACCCAACATGACATACAGAACTACAAATGTGCCTGCAATAACTGCACTAAATCCATATGGCTACTGAAAAATGGCTAGTACAAAGAAGTTTTCTCAAACTCCTGGGGAAAGGGGTTGGATTTCTGGAAGAATATCAAAGAAGTTACAGGGAAACAAACAAAATCCTCCCTAACCATGCTAAAGGTTGATGAGGCCATCACCCTGGATCCTCTGGTCATTGTGAACACTTTTAATGATGCATTTACTGATCTCAGCAGCATCCTTCCCCCAGATTTTTTCCTTGACACTACCCACGCTATCCTCGATGATTCTCCTACCACTCTCCTGCCCTTCCACTTCAAAGCAATTAACCTGCACGATGCCCGAACACACATCACCAAAGCAATTTCAAAGTCAAGATCAAGTGGAGACTCGCTGGGTCTAAAACTCCTGACCCTCACTATGGATGAGGTTTTAGTCCCATTAACACACATTCTTAATCTCTCCCTTAGCACTGGTCAGTTCCCTGACAAATGGAAGGTGGCTACAGTTACTCCAGTCCACAAAAGTGGGGATAAGACCTGCCATGCGAACTATCGACCGATTTCGATACTACCACCTCTCTCCAAGGCACTTGAATGCATAGTATCCAACCAACTCACGGACTACCTGGACAAATACAATCTCTTATGCCCACAACAACATAGCTTCAGAAAAGGTCATAGCACCTCTTCTGCATTACTGGAGTTCACTGGAGCACTGCACGGCACATTGGATTTGGATCACTTAACCGGAGCAGTATTTGTAGATCTGATCAAGGCCTTCGACACAGTCCATCATAGTCTGCTGATCCAACAACTCCAGCATTTAGGACTCTCTCCTGACACTGTCTCATGGTTCAACTGCTATCTGTAAAACAGATCTCAACGAGTCAAAATTGCTGGGATACTCTCGGACCTCAGACCGGTCCGATCTGGAGTCCCTCAGGGATCCATCCTGGGTCTGTTACTCTTCAGCCTTTTTCTTAACACGCTCCCAAAATCTTGCACTGAACAGACTATCCTCTATTCTGATGATGTTGTTATCTTCTCCTCCCACAAGTACCCTGTGCTCCTGCAGACCAATCTTCAGCAAGGCTTTGCCGCAGTGGAAAACTGGTTCATTCATCATAAGCTTGTCCTCAATCATAAAAAAAAAAAAAGTAATGCTCTTTAACAGCTCTCAAAACAGGCATAGATCTCACCCCCTAGCTATCTCTACCAGCAGTAGCAGCGCCCTTGAGCAAGTGCAGTCGTTCAGATACCTAGGGTTATCCCTGGACTCAAATCTCTCCTATGGGGCACTCATAGACAATGTTGCCAAATCAGCAAATATGCTCCTAGGCCTACTTTACCGACATGTGACTCCCCTTCACAAAAGTGGGAGCAAGACAGAGGCAGGAAACTACAGACCTGTCAGTTTGACCTCAGTGGTAGGAAAAATGATGGAATCACTTCTGAAGGAAAGAATTGTTGAGTACCTAGAGGCCAGTGGGGCACAGGACCCAAGGCAGCATGGATTCACAGTGGGAAGGTCATGTCAGACAAATCTAATTGATTTCTTTGACTGGGTGACCAAAGCAGTAGTCCAGGGAGGGGCTGTGGACATGGCCTACCTAGACTTTAGCAAGGCATTTGACACAGTCCCACAAAGATTAATAAACAAATTAGCCAGCCTGGGAGTGGGTCTTAGGGTGGTAGTCTGGGTAAAACACTGGTTGGACAACAGGACACAGCGGGTAATAAATAGTAAATGGAGTCCACAGTGAAGAAAGGAGGGTTACTAGCGGGGTACTGCAGGGTTCAGTACTGGGGCCGATCCTTTTTAATGTCTTTATAAGTGACATTGCAGAGGGACTGGAAGGGAAAGTATGTCTCTTTGCAGATGACACAAAGATCTGCAACAGGGTTGATATACAAGGTGGGGTGGAAAGGATGAAAAGGGACTTAGCAAGGTTGGAGGAATGGTCAAATGTATGGCAGCTTAGATTCAATGCAAAAAGTGCAAAGTAACACCTGTGAAACAAAACCCAGGGAAGGTACACAGTGGGGGTGAGATACTGTCAACAACAAAATGGAAAGGGACCTGGGGTGGCATATCAGATGACCTAAAGTTGGGCCAGCAATGTGAGAAGGCAGTAAGGAGGGCTGGGGGGATACTGGGATGCAGAGGGAGAGGCATCACCAGTAGAAAACAGGAAGTTGTTGGCCCTCTGTACAGACAGTTGGTAAGACAACATCTGGAGTACTGTGTACAGTTCTGGAGACCCCATCTCCGCAAAGACTTAGACAGGGTGGAGGCTGTCCAGAAGAGGGCAACCAAAATGATGCAGGGTCTGCATCAGAAGACATATCAAGAACGACTAAAGGAACTAAAGATGTATAGCCTCGAGCAAAGGGGGGAGAGGGGGGACATGATAGAAACTTTCAGAAACCTCAAGGGAATCAACAAAGTCCTAGAGGATAGCATCTTTCAGAAAAAGAGATGTGCAAAAACAAGGGGGCACAATTTGAAGATAGAGGGAGGATGGCTCAGAGGTAATGTGAGGAAGTATTTCTTCACATAGAGGGTTGGGGATACATGGAACAGCCTTCCTGAGGAGGTTGTAGAGTCAAAAACAGTGGGGGAATTCAAGAATGCATGGGACAGACATAAGGCAGTTCTAGTAGGGGGTAGGAGGAAGTAGGCTGTTGGTTAACTAGGATCTGCAGCTTATCTGTTAGGTAGGGAAATGGGCAGACTAGGTGGGCCCAGCGGTCCTTGTCTGCTGTCAAATTCTATGTTTCTATGACATAGACAATACCTTACTGCAGACGCACTGAAGATTACCATCCAAAGCTCGGTGGTCTCCATCATTGATTATGTCTTATAATCTGTGGCTCTGCCTCTGGCACTGCCCTGAGATGAATTTCAACATCACTTAACAAGGTCTGCAGGCTTATCTCTGGTGCTCATCATCTCACTCATACATGTGACCTGTATGCCCGACCTGGCTGGCTTCAACTTTCACACATGGGTGAGGCGAGAGTACTTCGCACCATGCAATTCAATTAATGGTTGGAAAAATGGTGTGGAGCACAGGGGTTTGGCTTCATTGGGACTGGGGTTCCACCTGGAGGGATACCAGCTTATACTGGCAGGATGTTCTGCATCTGTCCAGGAAGGGAACAAGTCTTTTGGGCAATCGGTTTAAATGCTTCATTGGCAAGCTTTTAAAAACTAGTCAAGGGGGGAGGCACTGATAAGCAGCAGGGAATTCCCAGCCTCCCTCTACAAAACAGGGTACTAAATAAGGAAAAGAAAAAGGTACAAAGGTCATTGGGGGATGCTGCTACAAGCGGTAAAGCCATCAAAAAATGGAGAGCAATGAGTACCAATGCCTATAGTCTGGGTAACAAACTTCCTGAATTAGTGGCCTTGTTGGAGGAGGAACATCTGGATATCATGGCAGTCACAGAACATGGTACACACAGAACCATGACTGGGACATAAACATACCAGGATAAAATATCTACAGAAGGGACAGGGAGGGTAAAAGAGGAGGAGGAGGAGGAGTAGCTCTCTACATAAGGGAAGAAATCAAAGCAACAGAACAAAAGGGTAAACAGGGAGGAGAAGAAGCACTGTGGGTCAATGTGGAGACAGGCAATGGCACCACAATCTGCACAGGGGTTGTATACAGACCTCCATCTCAGGGGGAGGAAATGATAGAAAGTATACTTAGAATGGCAGAAAAAGGGGATATATTGCTGATGGGGGATCTGAATATGCCAGATGTTAACTGGAGTGCAGTAGCCACTTCTAAGAGTGGGGTTATTCTAGATGCCCTACAGGGGGCATGCCTTAGACAATTAGTATTGGAACCCACTTGAGAGGGAGCAATCTTAGACCTGGTACTCTCAAATGGAGATGGAGAGAGGATCACCGATGTAGAAGTGGGTAGCCATCTGGGAACTAGCAACCATCGAACAGTATGGTTCATGATAAACACAGCAGTAGAGTCAAGCCATACAAAGACAAAAGTACTGGACTTTAGGAGGGCTGACTTTACCAAAATGGGTGAGTGCCTAAGGAATGCACTAGCAAATGGGCAGGAAGGAGGGGTGGAAGAACAATGGGGAATAATTAAAACTGCCATCATAGAGGCAACAAGCCTTTGTGTGAAGCAAATAAGCAAAACAAAATGATGTAAGAAACCACTGTGGTTCTCAAAGAAGGTGGCAGGGAAGGTTCGAGAGAAAAAGAAAGCATTCAGGAAGTACAAGGAATCACAGAAGGAGCAGGACAGAGAATTGTATCAGTTAAAGTAAAAGGAAGCTGGGAAGGCAGTCAGAACAGCAAAGGCCCAAACTGAGGAAAAGATAGCCAACTCAGTTAAGAAGGGGGATAAACCTTTATAGGTACATCAGGGAGTGAAGGAAGATCAAGGCAGGGATAGCGAGGCTTAATAAAGGGAAGGGGGTGGGCAGAGGGTGACCGTGAAAAGGCAGAGATACTAAAATATTTTTGCTCAGTATTCACAAATGAAGAGGGGGGGGTACCTAAACCAAACAATAGAAACACACTGGATACAGAAGTTTATACCAGCCCATTTACAGAAGAAAGGGTTCTGAAAGAACTCTTAAAACTGAATGTGGATAAAGCAATGGGGCCTGATGGGATTCATCCAGGAATTCTAAAAGAACTAGGGGTAGAACTAGTGACACCACTGACTACTCTCTTTAACAAATCATGGGAGGAGGGGGTGGGACCTGAGGACTGGAGGAGGGTAGATGTGATTCCATTTCACAAAAATGGGAGCAGGGCAGAAGCAGGAAACTACAGACCTGTTAGTTTAACCTCAGTGATAGGGAAAATGATGGAATCACTTCTGAATGAAAGAATTGTCAAGTACCTAGAGGCCAGAGGGGTACAGGACCCAAGGCAGCGTGGATTCACAGCGGGAAGGTAATGTTGGATGAATCTAATAGATTTTTTTGACTGGGTGACCATAGTAGTAGATCAGGGAGGGGCTGTGGACATGGCCTACCTAGACTTTAGCAAGGCATATGACACAGTCCCACATAAAAGTTAGCCAGCCTGGGAGTGGGTCCCAAGATGGTAGCCTGGGTAAAGGATTGGCTGGAGAACAGGACACAGAGGGTTATAGTAAATGGAGTCCACTCTGAAGAAAGGGGGTTACTAGTGGGGTACCGCAGGGTTCAGTATTTGGAACGGTCCTCTTCGATGTCTTTATAAGCGACATTGCAGAGGGACTGGAAGGAAAAGTATGTCTCTTTGCAGATGACACAAAGATCTGCGAAAGAGTTAATACACAAGGTGGGGTAGAAAGAATGAGAAGGGACTTGGCAAGGTTGGAGGAATGGTCAGATGTATGGCAGCTTAGATTCAATGCTAAGAAGTGCAAGTTAATGCATCTGGGAAACAAAAACCCAGGGGAAGAGTACACAGGGCGGGGTGAGATACTAACAACAACAAAATTGGAAAGGGACCTGGGGGTAGTCATATCAGATTACCTAAAGGTGAGCAAGCAATGTGAGAGGGCAGTAAGGAGGGCTGGGGATACTGGAATGTATAGGGAGAGGCATCACCAGTAGAAAACAGGAAGTTGTCATCCCTCTGTACAGACAGCTGGTGAGACCCCATCTGGAGTACTGCGCGCAGTTCTTGAGACCCAATCTCCGCAAAGACATAGGCAGGATGGAGGCAGTCCAGAGGAGAGAAACTAAAATGGTGCAGGGTCTGCACTGGAAAACATATGAAGAGAGACTTAAGGAGCTTAATATGTATAGCCTCGAGGAAAAGAGGGAGAGGGGGGGACATGATAGAAACTTTCAAGTACCTCAAGGGAATCAACAAAGTCTAAGAGGGTAGCATCTTTCAGAAAAAGAGGTGTGCAAGTACAAGGGGGCACAATTTGAAGATAAAGGGGGTGCAGCTCAGGAGTAATGTAAGGGAAGTATTTTTCACAGAGAGGGTTGTGGATGCATGGGCAGCCTTCCAGAGGCGGTTGTGGAGTCAAAAACAGTGATGGAATTCAAGCATGCATGGGACAGTCATAAGGCAATTCTAGGGGTTGGGGGTAGGAAGAAGTAGGCTGTTGGTTAACTATGATCTGCAGCTTATCCATTAGGTAGGGAAATGGGCAGACTGGATGGGCCAAGCGGTCCTTGTCTGTCGTCAAATTCTGTGTTTCTATGTTTCAGATATATACATACACACAAACATATGAAATTTGCCAGCAGATAAAGGTCTAGTAGTCTATCAGGTCTGCACGAATGTGCAGCTAGCACTATTCTGTAGCTGCCCCTTCTTCCCTCTTGCCCTGTCCCAGTTCCTTTTGAAGCAGTCCACTGTTCTATTTGATACCACTTCTGCCGGTAATGCATTCCACCCAGCTATCACCTCACCATAAAAAAGTATCTCCTCATCTCCTCATCTCCCTCCTGAACCTTCCTCCCTCCCTCCAGTCTCATATCATGGCCCCTGGTGTCCCTCCCCTCCCTTACTTTGAACATCCCCTTTGTACCTGTCTTGTTTATTCCTTTCATGTACTTGAAGGTTTCAGTCATATCCCCCCGTCCCTCCTGTCCTCCAGTAAGTACATGTTCAACTCCTTCAGCCTCCTGTCATATAGCAAGTCCCCCAGCCCCATGATCATCTTTGTTGCCTTGCGCTGCACCCCCTCCAGTAACTTAATGTCCCTCTTCAGATACGGGCGCCAGTACTGTACGCAGTACTCCAGGTGTGGTCTAACTTATGATCTACACAGTGGCAGAATTACCTCCCCCTTCCCCTATATACTGTATATATGGTATAATATGAATTTTATAGACTTTACTAGTAGTTCTGAAAGGTATGTAAATGTGTTTTGTATGCTGTACCTAAAATTGTGACAACCTTACTACCTGCATTTAAAATGAGTGTTAAATATATACTGTAGCAAGCTTTTTGATTGGCTATCTGCACTCTGAAATATATTGTTACTACTGATATTGCTTTGCCAGGAAACTTGCAGAAAAAAGATAAGTCTCTTGTAGTTTTCTTCATTGTGGAGTATTAAAGTATTTCAACTGAATAAAAAAACAAATTTTTCTTGGCTCTCATGTTCACAGTGGAGCATTAAAGAGCAACTGATACCATCTGGCCAAAACTGCTACATTGCAGAATTAGAATAAGCATACCCCCAGTAAATCCCATACCAAGAATTAGATATCTATTTTAACTCATTGTAAAGTTATTAGCCATTTTGTAACCCTGATTTCACTACCTGTTCCAAAGAAAGTCTGTATCAATGAAGAGCTGCTGCTGATGTCATCGAGGGACCTCACAGTCTAGTATTCCCTGTCAGTAAGCTTACAGGATCTGTTTCTCCAAAGTTGTAAAGATCATGTGCAATGGTTTTCACAAGTAAAACAGGCAGCACCAGTCAGCAAACTATGTAGGCTCTTTTGTTTTTTACTTGGTCTATGAAAATTTTTTTCCGAGTGGCTCAATTCAGTACATTTGGAAATTTATCTAAATATGGATGTAGCATTGTTTCACAGCTATCTGTTCACTGCCAGGGAATTGCAGGAACAACTTCCAGAGCTGAAATCTCCTGTGCACTTTAATATATGAATTTACCATAGTGCACAGCAGCCAAATCCTAAACAACAAAAATAGCAGAAAAATGGAAATGATTTCACAGTCCACAAAAGTAAGTAAGCCAAAATAAACACATATTCTAAAATGTTGATCACATCTGCATGTAATCAGTAACTGAATGACTGTTCACATTGCACCCACAATGTACAAACTGCAGTTAAATATATGCATTACCCATATGTGAGGTGTGGGATTAAAAGGACAACAGTCAAATGTTGCAAATTAAAGAAATTGTTTATTATTTTCAAAATAATTCAACAGACTTGTTTGACAGAAAGAAAAAATATATAAATATTACAAAACAGAATATCAAAGAAGGTTCACTGTTAAAATACACTAGATTTAGCTAGTGTTTCAACTGCTCGGAGCAGAATATGTCTGTACCTCACAAGACTATCTGCCCAAATGATTGGGAACACTCTATATATACACTTGTAAGACAAGGGAGGAGCAACTAATCTCCCACTTTTGTTAAATGAATGAAAACACAAGAAAACAGTTTCCTTATTTTGTTTCAATATAAATTATTACATGTTAGTATTTATTCACATCATGTTTTATACTTATAAACCCAATAATATAATCATATAAAGGATTTTTGGTAAAGTTTCAGATGAAGCTCCCCCTATGTCTCAAATCCATAAAATAAACTAGGAAGGGCCGGCCAGCTCATATAGACAGAGACACAGAGCAAGTGGAGACTCCTTCGAAGCCTTACACAAGGAAACCCGGCCCTGAAACAAAATACCTGAAACAGGTAACACAAGTTTCTCCCAAATAAATGAATTAAATCAGTATTTACAACATTATCTCAGCAATGCACGCAGATATTCATAATCAACATTAATCTGTGTTTTTATTAGACATCTCTTTGTAAACAGAGCAGAAAACTGCTCCTACATTCTCTGTAAGCGAGGACATTAACCCTACAATATGCTCCCTCAGATATAAATAACATTTGTCCGAATACACTGTAAACTGGGGTAACCCAAGATCATTATGTTTACTTTTGTAAGGATAGCCTCTTCACTACTTTGCGCGTGCTCTCTGCGGCTTAAACAAACAGTGCTCAAACACAAAAGTGGCTCTTAAAGCCGTCTTTAAGCAATAAAAGGAGACAGTTACATTTTTCAGCTATTGAACCTAATACCCCATTTCAAATATGAAAATACTCAATGGTTTTAAGTCCCCAAAGGAATATACTTGCAAACTCTTAGGCGGGTTGCACAAACTTGAAAATAAAACAAAGCTCTACTTGGCTTAAAGTCTGAGACAGCACTGCGGCCGTCTCAGAAAGGGCGAATACCAGAATACCATCACAGTGTTTTGTTCTAATTTTTATTATGCAACAAAATTACTGATTTATTTAATTCCCTAAGGCATACCTATGTTAAATACCTATCTACTTAGAAGCAACATGTTACTCCTGTAGCGATAATAAATTTAGACAAGGTTCACAAATATGGACCAACGCTTGAATGGATTCATTAAAGCCGAGATGGGGAGGAAGAAAGGAATAAAAAAAACAAAGGGAAAGAAAGAGACATGAATCAGGTGGCCTTCCTGATAGTGTGAGGTTTTAGCTAAAGAAAAGTGAAATTATATAGATACTGTATATAGCAACGGTGCTGTTGCAACAGTCTTAAAGAAAACCTTCCCGTTTTAAAGGAATCCATCGTCACACTCCTCCCTGCCCAAGAAAGAAACGGGAGGAAACCAAACTACTTTTTCTTACTCTCTGTTTCTTTTGTGCTTTTATCATCCAGAATTAAGAAATCAGATCTCCTACCAATCATAAGGAAGGAGCTGGAGCTTCAGCCCACCCACTCCCAAAGCTCCACCCCTGGGCCCTTATCAAGATATATAAAATTAAAATTAGCAAGACACATCGAGAGACATCTTTGATTGTTGTCTCTCATTGTTTTTCTTATCTAATACCCCGGGGTCTGAAGATTGTTTTAACCAACATTTGGCTCCATAACGTGACATGTAATTTGCGTTTTTGTGTTTACTACCTGCTCAGTGTTGAATCATGAATTTATATGGCTGAAGGGCTAAGTACCAATGCATGACGCGTGAATTTTTATCTTTCATCATGTTCAGCCAACATAATGGGTTGTGGTCTGTGATAATTGTAAATTCTCTTCCCCCACAAATAGAATTTTAGAGTGTCTACTGCCCATCGAATGACTAGACATTCTTTTTCGATAGCATATTTTGTTTCTCTCTAGTGTAATTTATGGCTGATATACAAAACTGTATGTTCATCCTCTCCATCCAGCTGGGACAAAACTGCTCCAATCCCATGGTTGGATGCATCTGTTTGCAACAAGAATGGGCGCCGAAAGTCAGGGCTATGTAATATTGGGTATGAGCATAATTTAGCTTTCAGAGAAAGAAATGCCTCTTCACATTGTTTAGTCCATTTTACTTTTTCTGGTTGACATTTTCTGATTAATTCAATTAAGGGACTGACTACCTCAGAGAAATTGGGGACAAAGCGGTGGTAATAGCCTGCCAGACCCAGAAATGCTCTAACATGCATCTTTGTTTGTGGTTGTACACTATCAGCGATGGCATCTACCTTACTGATTTCAGGTTTAGCTTCCCCTTTTCTGATGACAAATCCCAAGTATGTAGTTTCCTGCATTGCCAGGGAACATTTTGTAGGATTTATAGTAAGCCCTGCTTTAGTTATTGTTCTTATTACTTCCTTAAGATGTGTCACATGTTCTTTCCAAGACGGACTGAATATTATGACATCATCTAAATATGCAGCACTATATGCTACATGTGGTTGTAATATCTTATCCATAGCTCTTTGAAATGTGGCAGGGGCCCCATGCAACCCGAATGGCATTGCATTAAATTGAAACAATCCCAAAGGAGTGCTGAATGCTGTTTTCTCTTTTGATTCTACATCCAGAGGGATTTGCCAATACCCTTTTGATAAATCTAAGGTGCTGATATACTGAGCGTTACCTAGATGATCAATGATGTCATCAATACGGGGCATAGAATATCCGTCAAACTTTGAGACAGCATTAAGCCTTCAAAAATCTAAACAGCCCCCTTACTCGACTTTCCTTTTTGTTTACCACCACCATTGGAAAACTCCAAGGACTCATGGATGGCTGTATAACTCCTAGCTGTTGCATTTTTATAATTTCCTCAATTACCTCTTCCCTCAAACACTCTGGCACCCGTAAGGCTTCAACCTAATAGGTACAATGTGTCCAACATCTATATGATGAGTGATGCCTTTCATGCATCCAGGAGATGTTGTAAATGACTGTTTAAATGTAAACAATACACTATTTAATTCTGTACATTGTACATCACTCAAATCAAAGTTAATATTAACATCTTTCAAGTTCCCTTTACCATCCAATCTATCATAAACCAGATCAAGTTCATTTTGTTCCATTTCAGGGCATACATAAAAGGAGGTTTTTGTACGATCATGCCAAGCCTTAAGTAAATTTGCATGATATTAGCGTACCTTATTTCTTTTGTCTGGATGTTGAATTTCATAATTGACAGATACTACCTGTCTCTGTACTGTGTATATGGTCCTTGCCATTTCATTAAAAGTTTGTTGTCTGAATAAGGCAACAAAAGAAGGACCTTTTCCCCAGGTTGAAAGGATTTCATACCCACCCCTCGATCATAATATGATTTCTGTCACTTCTGGTGATCTATCTTAAACTGTTGGGCCTTGTTTGTATATTGTACATTTTTTTTTCTTAATGATATAATGTATTCTACGGACGTCAAAGTTACAGTTTCCAGTTTTCCCAATTATCTTTGACTATATCCAATAACCCTCTGGGATTTTTACCATATAGCAGTTCAAAAGGGGAATATCCAGTAGATGACTGTGGCACGTCCCTATATGCGAACATAAGATAGGGTAGTAAGCTGTCCCAATGTTTTCCTTTGTCTTGAGTGAATTTCTGCAACATTCTTTTTAATGTTTGATTAAATCTCTCAACTAGCCCATCAGTTTGTGGGGGGTATGGAGAGGTGTGACTAGCATGTACCCCCAAAGCTATATACAATTTCTTTAATACCTGTGAGCAGAAGTTACTGCCACGATCTGATAGAATTTCTTTAGGGATACCCATCCTTGAAAATTTTTTTACCAATTCCTCTGCCACCTTGTCTGCTGTCACAGTGCGTCAGGGTGTCACTTCAGGATATTTCATAGCATAGTCACACACAACTAATATAAAATGATCCCCTTTTGCACTTTTTGGTAGGGGCCCAACCACATCCATTGCAATCCCCTCGGAGGGAGTTAAAATCAGTGGTAGAGGTTGTAGAGGGACTTTTTCTTTTTACTGGCGGGAGCTACTTTTTGACAGTGCTCATAGGTTTTACAATATTCTACTACTTGTTGATGGATCCCTGGCCAAAAAATCTGTATAACAGTCTCTGAAATGTACGTTCCACCCCCTGGTGACCAGCTAAGGGAACTTCATGAGCTAAAAACATTAAGTGATTCCTATAAACAGTGGGAACAAATCATTGTAATACAGTTTCATTTGTTTTTGGATTAATACATTCCCTATATAATAATCCTTTGTCTGTTATACACTTTTGTTCCTTGCTCTGCCTATTTCCAACCTGTAAAAAAAGGTTCCAATGTCTTATCCTTTATTTGTTCAAGTCCAAACACATTATCATCCTGTATATTGACATTATCCATGTCCATGTCCGTTTGACTTTTAAAGTTCAGATGTGTTTGCTGCTGTCTCTTTTTATACAGGTGTTTATCTTGCCTAGATTTCTTTTTAGCACCTGGTGTCCCAAAACATCTTCTTCAAACGGGGATAGATGTTGAAATTCTGTCCTGCACCTCGCTTGAGCCCTAGTAGTGATGGCTCCCAAATGTGTAGCCTCAGCCAGTAGAAATGCAGAGTCAGGATGATCGTTACCTATTATAACAGGAACTGGTAGATAAGGATCCACTCCCACATCTAGTTTTTGTCTATTATTTTGCATTTCCACTTCTACTGACTGTAAGGGATAATAATGTGTGTCTCCGTGTATACATGTGATGCCTGTTTGTGTCTGTAGACATAATTCAGTGGATAGTAGGCTAGCTTTCATCAAAGATTGTCGGCTTCCAAAGTCCAAAAAAACCCACTACTTGTTTCCCATTTACAGTGACAGATGTTAAATATTAACCCCAATTAGCCAGAGCCAGGTGAGCTATTGTAGATTTCTTTTTAGGGCAGAATCTGGCTATATGTCCTTTCCCTTGGCAAAAATGACATATTATATCAAGATTCTGGACTCTGTCCATTTTTGCCTGCTTCTCACCCCCACTAGACGTCTGATGAGTAACAGAAGAAGAAACAGGAAAACTTCTTACTGTGGGTTGGGTTGCATCAGATCCGGATTACCCTTTCTGTCTGTTAGGCCTTGCAGCTAGATAGTCATCAGCTAGTTGAACCACCTTCTCTGCAGACTCCAGTCTGTGCTCCCTAATGCACATTTGTACATCCTGCAGCAATATGCGAAGGAATTGTTCCAAAATTATTGCTTCCATCATTTGTTCTTTAGTATTGTTTGAAGGTTGCAGCCATTTGCCACACAAATCTTTAAGTCTAGCATAGGTTTCTTGGGGGGTGTCTGTCAAATGGAATTTCAAGGTCCAAAAACGCTGTCTATATGTTTATAGACATATGTCATATCTCTTTAAGATTGCTTCCTTCACTGTATCATAATCTTCACTCATGTTACTTTCAACATGTCCATAAGCCAGTTGAGCTTTACCTGTGTGATATTGAGCAAGTCTTATGACCCATTGACTCCTGGGCCACTGACACGCCTGAGCTTTTCGCTCAAAGGTAGTCAAGTAAGTTTCAATATCATCAGACTCACAAAGCTTTGTTAGTTTAATATCCTTCAGGCCCTCCCCAGCACCAGGAAGATGTCCAATACTTAGAGCCTGTATTGCTCTCAGAGTATCTGACCATTGGGACTCATTTCTCTGCATATTCTTAATTCTCTGTTTCTCCAAGGCTACCTGTTGTACACACAACCATTGCAGTAATTCCTGGGCATCACCAGCTGGAGCAGTTACCTCCACCTTCTCTTCTTCCTCCTCCTCTATGGTACCACTGATCGCACCTTCTTCTTCTGTCTTTGTTTTTCTCCTGACATCACCAAGTCCAGGCATTAGTGGTAGGCCCAGTTTATCTGCCATTGCCCACATTACAGCATCACTCCATGGTTCTTCCTGCAACATTCAAGTCCTCTTCAGATACTGGTGCAGTATCAGAAGCCCACCACACTGGGCTTCGAATCCCACGACTGCCACCACGTGTGAGGTGTGGGATTAAAAGGACAACAGTCAAATGTTGCAAATTAAAGAAATTGTTTATTCTCAAAATAATTCAATGGACTTGTTCAACAGAAAGAAAAAAACCCATAAATATTACAAAACAGAATACAGAAGAAGGTTCACTGTCAAAATACATTAGAATTAGCTAGTGTTTCAACTGCTCAGAGCAGAATATGTCTGCACCTCACAAGACTATCTGTCCAAATGATTGGGAACACTCTATATATACTTGCAAGACAAGGGAGGAGCAACTAATCTCCCACTTTTGTTAAATGAATGAAAACACAAGAAAACAGTTTCCTTATTTCGTTTAAATATAAATTATACATGTTAGTATTTACTCACATCATGTTTTATACTTATGAACCCAATAATATCATATAAAGGATTTTTGGTAAAGTTTCAGATGAAGCTCTGCTCCCTATGTCTCAAATCCATAAAATAAACTAGGAAGGACTGTCCAGCTCGTATAGACAGAGACGTAGAGCAAGTGGAGACTCCTCCGAAGCCTTACACAAGGAAACCCCACCCGGAAACAAAATACCTGAAACAGGTAACACAAGTTTCTCCCAAATAAATAAATGAATTCAATATTTACAACATTATCTCAGCAATGCATGCACAAATTCAAAATAAACATTAATCTGTGTTTTTGTTAGACCTCTCTTTGTAGACGGAGCTGTTTAGGGCATACCTGAGTATGAAGCAGAAAACGGCTCCTACATTCTCTGTAAGCGAGGACATTAACCCTACAATATGCTCCCTCAGATATAAATAACATTTGTCCAAATACACTGTATACTGGGGTAGCCCAAGATTGTTATGTTTATTTTTGTAAGGATAGCCTCTTCACTAACTTGCACTTGCTCTCTGCAGCATAAACAGACGCTGCTCAAACACAAAAATGGCTCTTAAAGCCATCTTTAAGCAATAAAAGGAGATAGTTACATTTTTCAGCTTTTGAACATAAAACCCCATTTCAAATGTGAAAATACTCAATGGCTTTTAAGTCCCCAAAGGAATATACTTGCAAACTCTTATGTGGTTTGCACGAACTTGAAAATAAAACAAAGCTCTATTCGGCTTAAAGTCTGAGACAGCACTGCCACTGTCTCAGAAAGGGTGAATACCAGAATACCATCGCAATGTTTTGTTCAGTTTTTATTATGCAACAAAATTACTGATTTATTTAATTCCCTAAGGCATACCTATGTTAAATACCTATCTACTTAGAAGCAACACGTTACTCCTGTAGCGATAATAAATTTAGATGAGGTTCACAAATACAGAACAATGCTTATATGGATTCGTTAAAACCAAGAAGGGGAGGAAGAAAGGAATAAAAAACAAAGGGAAAGAAAGATACACGAATCAGGTGACCTTCCTGATAGTGTGAGGTTTTAGATAAAGAAGAGTGAAAGTATATAGATATATAGCAAAGGTGCAGTTGTAACAGTCTTAAAACCTTCCCATTTTAAAGGTATCCATTGTCACACCATAATGCACAGCAGCCAAATCCCAAACAGCAAACAAAGCAGAAAAATGGAGATGATTCCATAGTTCACAAAAGTCAGCCAGAATGAACACTTATTCTGAAATGTTGATCACATCTGCATGTAATCAGTTATTAAATGTTCACCATTGTGCCCACAATATACAAAATGCAGCTAAATATATGCATTTCCCATAATGCACAGCAGCCAGATCCCAAACAGCAAACACAGCAGAAAAACCGAGATGATTCCACTCTATCTGTGTCTGTATCTGTGTTTTATTGTACTTGCTAATATAGGATGTCATGTTACAGTCTCTTATAAAGCGTAACTCCCTGTTTCTGCACTTGCCATATTACAAGCACATTAAACCACTCCAGAGCATGGTTCTACTGTGGAATTAACTTTGTTACAAAGCCTGAAACTGTAGTTTTTAAAGCAGTGTTTTTTGAATGATGCTGCTTGTTTTACATGTGAAACCCATTGCACATAATCTTTACAGCTTTGGAGACACAGGTCCTATAAGCTTGCTGACAGGGAATACCAGACTGTGAGGTCCCTAGATGACATCATCGGCAGCTCTTCACTGAAACAGGCTTTTTTGTACAGGTAGTGGAATCAGGGTTACAAAATGGCTAATAACTTTAAAATGAAGTAATGTAGAAATCTAGTTTTTGGTATGAGATTTATTGGGGTTATGCTTATTCAGATTCTGCAATGTAGCACTTTTGGCATCAGTGGCTCTTTAAGGCAACTACAGTAGGCACATATATTAGAAGATAATCATACCCACTGAGTCAGAGGCACTTACTGCAGCTCTGACTTGGGGCATAATAATTATCTTGTGAAAACCACAGCCTCTGTTGTGCTTTGTTGCTCAAGTGGGACCCTGATATGGTTACATCTGTCAGGATCAGATGTAATTTTGAAGTATAATTGTCAATGTGGTTCCAAATGCACTTTTCTCTTTTTTTTTGTGAGACACTCTTAAATTATTGAAGAGTGTCTAAGAAATAAAGATTATAGTCATGCTAAAATACACTGGGCCAGATTTACAAAGCCCCTAAAAATCCCACAGCTATGGGAAAAACCCACCACAAGTGGGTTGCCACTTGCGGAGCCACAGTTTTTCCCATAGCTGCGGTATTCACAAAGGTGGAGTCAGTTTACGACTGTTTTTATGATTTATGGAAGCTTGCATGTGGTTTTTCCATACAGCTCCAGAAAAATGTTACACCTGTTAAACGTTAAATGCTTTATTGGCAAGCATTTAAACTAGCCAAGGTGGGAGGCACTGGAAAGGAGCAGGGAAATCCTAGCCCCCCCAAACAAAATCACAGTAGTAAGTGCATTAAACACCAACATAGAGGTGTCGATAGGGAGAAGCGGAGGGGTAAATGGAGACAGTGACAAAGGCAAGAAGGACAGGGATGGGGCAAAAAAGGAGTAAGGCCATCAGGAAATGGAGGGTAATGAGTGCCAATGCCCGTAGTCTGGGCAACAAGCTCCCTGAGCTGGTGGCCTTGATGGAAGAGGGATGCCTGGATATCATAGCAGTCACAGAAACATGGTACACAGAGAACCATGACTGGGATGTTAACATACCAGGGTACATCACCTACAGGAGAGACATGCAGGGGAGAAGAGGGGGAGGAGTAGCTCTCTATGTAAAGGAAGGGATAAAAGCAACTGAAAAAAAGAGTAAACAGGGAGGAGAGGAGGCACTGTGGTCACCTTGGAGACTGGAAAGGGCACCACAATCCGCACAGGGGTTGTGTACAGACCCCCATGTCAGGGGGAGGGAATGGACAAGGATATGATAGAAGGCATTCTTAGAATGGCAGAGAAAGGGGAGATACTGTTGATGGGAGACCTGAATATGCCAGATGTTAACTGGAGCATATTTGCTGCAGCCACATCCAAGAGCAGGGCCATTCTTGATGCCCTACAGGTGGCAGGCCTCAGACAGCTAGTTTCAGAACCCACTGCTGAGGAGCACTCTTAGACCTCCGTACTCTCAAAGGGGGCAGTGAGAGGATCTCAGATCTAGAAGTGGGTTGCCATCTGGGAACAAGTGACCATCAAACAGTGTGGTTCACGTTAAACTCAGCTACAGAGTCAAGCCATACAAAAGTGAGGTACTGGACTTCAGGAGGGCTGACTTCGGCAAGATGGGAGAGTGCCTCAGAAAAGCACTAGCAAACAGGCTAGAAGGAGGTGTGGAGCAACAATGGGGAATCATCAAAACTGCCATCAGAGAGGCAACAAGCCTTTGTGTGAAGCAAATAAATAAATCAGAATGAAAGAAAAAGCCACTATGGTTCTCAAAAGAGGTGGCTGTGAAAGTCAGGAAGAAAAAGATAGCATTCCAGAAGTATAAGGAAACACAGAAGGAGCAGGACAGAGAGCTGTACCAGTTAAGGCAGAAGGAAGCAGGGAGTGAAGTCAGCATAGCAAAGGCCCAAACTGAGGAAAAGATAGCCAACTCGGTTAAGAGGGGGGATAAAACCTTTTATAGGTACATCAGCGAGCATAGAAAGACAAAGGGAGGGATAGTGAGGCTGAATAAAATGAACGGTGGGTGGGCAGAGAGGGACAGTGAAAGAGCAGGGATACTGAATGAATATTTCTGCTCAGTATTCACAAAAGATGAGGGGGAAGTGCCTAATCCAATTAACAGAAGCACTCTTGATAGAGGGTCGATCCCAGTCCTTTCACAGAAGAAAGGGTTCTGCAAGAACTCCTAAAACTGAAGGTGGACAAAGTAATGGGCCTGATGGAATTCACCCCAGAATTCTAAAAGAATTAAGGGGGGAACTAGTGAAACCACTGGCTACTCTTTTTAATAAATCATGGGAGGATGATGTGGTACCCGAGGACTGGAGGAAGGTGGATGTGATTCCCCTTCACAAAAGTGGGACCAAGACAGAGGTAGGAAACTACAGACCTGTCAGTTTGACCTCTGTGGTAGGGAAAGTGATGGAGTCACTTCTGAAGGAAAGAATAGCTGAGAACTTAGAGGCCAGTGGGGCACAGGACCCAAGGCAGCATGGGTTCAGAGCGGGACGGTCATGTCAGACGAATCTAATTGATTTCTTTGACTGGGTGACTAAAGCAGTAGACCAGGGAGGGGCTGTGGACGTGGCCTACCTAGACTTTAGCAAGGCATTTGACACAGTCCCGCACAAAAGATTAGTAGTCAAATTAACCAGCCTGGGAGTGGGTCCCAGGGTGGTAGCCTGGGTAAAACATTGGCTGAACAACAGGACACAGATGGTAATTGTAAATGGAGTCCACTCTGGAGAAAGAGGGGTTACTAGTGGGGTACCGCAGGGTACAGTACTGGGTCCTGTCCTTTTTAATGTCTTTATAAGTGACATTGCAGAGGGACTAGAAGGAAAAGTATGTCTCTTTGCAGATGACACAAAGATCTGCAACAGGGTTGATACACAAGGAGGCATGGAAAGGATGAGAAGGGACTTGGCAAGGTTGGAGGAATGGTCAGAAGTATGGTAGCTTGGATTCAATGCAAAGGAGTGCAAAGTAATGCATCTGGGAAACAAAAATCCAGGTGAAGTTTACACAATGGGGGGGAGAGGTAGTAACAACAACAAAAATGGAAAGGGACTTGGGGGTAATCATATCAGATGACCTTAAGGTTGGCAAGCAATGCGAGAAGGCGGTAGGGAGGGCTGGGGGGATACTGGGATGTATAGGGAGAGGTATCACCAGCAGAAAACAGGAAGTTGTTATTCCTGTACAGACAGTTGGTGATACCCCATCTGGAGTACTGCGTCCAGTTCTGAGACCCCATCTCTGCAAGAACATAGACAGGATGGAGGCAGTTCAGAGGAGGGCAACTAAAATGGTGCAGGGTCTGCAAGAGAAGCCATACGAGGAGAGATTAAAGAAGCTTAACATGAATATCCTTGAGGAAAGGAGGGGGGGGGGACATGATAGAAACATTTAAGTACCTCAGTGGAATCAACAAAGTCCAAGAAGGTAGCATCTTTCAGGAAAAAGAGATGTGCAAGAACAAGGGGACACAATTTGAAGAAAAGGTGGGGGACGGCTGAGGGGCAATGTAAGGAAGTATTTTTTCACAGAGAAGGGTGGTGGACACATGGAACAGCCTTCTTGAGGAGGTTGTGGGGTCTAAAACTGTGGGAGAATTCAAGAATGCATGGGACAGACATAAGGCAATTTTTGTGGGGGGTAGGAAGAAATAGGCTGTTGGTTAAATAGTATCTGCAGCTTATCCTCTAGGTAGGGAAATGGGCAGAGTAGGTGGGCCAAGCGATCCTTATCTGCCATCAAAGTCTATGTTTCTATCACACCCACTCTGCTTTTGCAAGCAAGACTGAGAAATTTCTTATGGAATAATGAAGACAAAGCAATTGAGTTCCAGTCTGAAGAGGAGGAACACTCAGATTAGCCAGACAGATGAAGGGACCAAATAGATAACTCTGTTAAAATTCAACTTTGTTTTTGTTTGCCGGTTCTTCCCACCAGAGTTCCATTGCTGGCATATTAATGTGATTTATGTGACTCTGGGGGAAAAGGACATGTAGGTGATGCTTCTGTTAGCACTGTGGGAGGCCAGCCATGGTTCTATATACTATAAGGTGCAGTTAAGGGCTGTGCTTTACATTTATAGACTATGGCATACAGAATTAAAATCCTTGATGCAAAGTGCCCTCTCCTCCCCTGAGGGTAATTGTATGGGTCCCTTCCTTCTGCAACACTTACTTGCTTTTACTAAACGTATCATTTTTGGCACTAATGGCCTATTTATCCTCTAGAGTGTGTTCTACTGCATGGTTCCTCAGTGTACCTAGTTGCTTTCATTTTTTATGATTGTATAACTTTATCATCACACCATTTCATTCCCTTGTTTTCCTGTATCAGTTTTTTGTGCCATTTCTCTGCCAAGTTTAACATTTACCATTTACCATAAACCTAATCTGAATATGTATTTGCTTTTTTCAATGGGACTGTGAACAGAAATGTACATGTCTTGAACATATGGATCATACAGCCTTGTGTGCTGGCTATACTAGCCTTTTTTCTTTTGTAACTGTTTCTTCACTCCTACTGGTCCTCTCAATCATCAGGCCATTTTTTCTGACTGGAAACCCCTCAGCTCCATCCTGTGTTACCTTCTCATGCTGTGTCCCTACACAGTCAACATGGCAGCAGGATCTGAGATTACCAACAGCCTTCAGTGAGACAGCAGGGTTTTTTTTTTTTTTTCTGCTTTTTCTCCCTGGTGCCCAATACCACCCACCTCCCACCTCCCAGTCCAGTGCCATGCGTCACCATCAGAGTCCTTGTTGATGTGCAGCTTCTCCAGTGGCTGAAATGCGAACCTTTCAGGGCCCCACCACAGTGGCCATATATGGCACAAATGTGCAGTGCTTCCCACCTAATCAAGGAAGCGTTGCTACCAGCAGCACTCCTCGAGCTTGGCCACATGCTTCCCAGTGTGCTTGTTTGTTCCCAAACCCGGGTTACTGGCTTGGTAGCTTGATGTGCCACTACTGGGCTATCTGGTAGCCTATGGTTATGCACAAGCAAGAAGACATGACTGGATGTGTGATTGTGCTGTGATAACCATACCCCAGAGGCATGGGCACAAGGCCAGTGGTCAAGTGTCTTTAGCCCCTGCAAGTGTGGTTTGCAAAACACAGCCACATACCTGGCAGTGTGTTATTGCAAATGCAGAATGGGTATTACAAGGCAAGAAAAGAAAAATTGAGACATTTGTGTTTGCATAGTAACACGAGAATACTGTTTGAAACAAGAAAATAAGACTATTTTCTGTTTCTGTGTGTTTTAGGTTTCTTGGAACACTAATATAATGACACAAGTGAAGTGCTTTAATAGTATAATTTGTTAGGGGTTCAGAACTGTAACACAGGTAAAATGCTTTAGGAGAGTAACTTCAGAACTGTTTCAGGAATCCTCAGTCATACTGTGTTGTTGTTTTTTGATAACCACACACATTTTATGGTCTAACAACCATTCAGCATGGAAGAGTTTTAGACCCTAGTATACAATAACCTTTGATAAATAAAAAATGAAGCATGGGGTGGAGTGCATTATGTGAATTTAATAAACACCCAAGGTGTGTGATGCTACATAAACCCCTAGAGCAAGGGTCCAGAGGTTTATAAAAGCATCACACACCAAGGGTGTGTATTAAATTCAAGTTTTGCACCCTACACCATGGTTATTTCTATATCATTTCTGGCCATCAATTATTTCCTCCTCTTCCCCGAAGCTCAAAGCAGGCGTAGGAGTTCTGCCCTTTGTAGGAGTCAGCTTTCACCCTTAGCTCCTGTAATAGAGGACTGCAGCTTGTCTTTCAAAATAATTGGTCTGCTAACTCCACCAGACTTAACCATGGGTTTATCACTTTTTTAATTCAGTGATGAACATCTGATTGCAACCACTATTGGTTTGCGGTCAAAATCAGCATTGCCTGATCTCTTTCAGTTTCTTAACTAGTGGGGGATAACATTCTTGTTTGCAGGTTAGATAGTGTTTTAAAGATATTTTAGTGCAATCTGCTGACTTTTAAAAGTGCCAAAAAGGGGGTACCAAAGGGAGAAGTGGCGAGTGATTTAAGCTTGTTAGACACTGATTGGTATTTCCAGAAACTAGAAGCACCAGATGTCAGGCCTCTCTCCTGCTACAGTTAATTAAGGAACCCACCAGGCAGACTGTCAGCCATACCTCTCAACCTCTTGCCTCATGAATCGGGGACAAAGACCCCAAATCAGAGACGCATCTTAAAAATTGGTACTATTTACTCAGAAAGCCAATAGAATGAAAGGATTTGTGTTAAGATGCATTTTATGAAGAAGAACAAGTCTGTAACCTTAATGTCTGACATTATTTTGTGCTTTTAATCCCCACTGTTCTACCACAAAAACACACATTTTATGAGGGACAGAGGAACATTTTGAGGTAAAATCAGGGACATCACTATAAATCAGGGACAGTTGAGAGGTATGCTGCCATCCTTGATGTGGTGCATACCAACTCAGAGATGGTAGGAGTGGTGAGAGTAGAGGAGCCACTAGGGAACAGTGACCACAACTCCATTTGGTTTGAGCTGGCCCTTGGGACTGGAAAACCCCAGTCGAGAACTGAAGTCCTTGATTTTAGGCAGGCAGACTTCAGCAGGCTGTGGGAACTGGTAAGGAAATGGTTAGTGGGGGGTAGAGAATTTAGATGGAGTGGAAGAGAGATGGGGGCATTCTTGAGGCATCTAAGTTTATGCATGAGAACCGTAACCAAAAGGAGCAAGTTCAAGAGACCACTGTAGTTCTCAGCAAAAGTCAAGGAAGCCATGGGGGCTAAGAAAAAGGCCTTCTACAAGTACAAAGAAAAGCAGGGGGAGGGAGGAAGAAAGGGGACACTATTTACTGAGAAATAAGGAGGCAAGGAGGGTGGTTAGGGAGGCAAGGCAGACACTGAGCTGCATATTGCAGAATGGGTCAAGGGCAGAGAAAATATTTCTTCTGATATATTAGTGAAAACAGAAATAAAGGAGGGGAGGATCGTTATGCCATTGGAGAGGGGTAGGATAGTAGAGGAGGACGGGTAGAAGGCTTCCATCCTTAATGATTATTTTTACTTAGTTTTCACCAAGGAAGAAGAAGGGCCTTTGCCTGAGAGTGGCATCAGAGTGGCCAATAAGAGGGTCCCAGAGATGAGGCTGCCAATAGTTACAAGCAACAGGTTCCAGAAAGGGCTAGCAGCTCTAAAGATAGTTAGGGCCCCGGGACCAGCTGGGTTGCATCCAGGTATACTCAGGTAACTGGCAGTGGGACTGGCTGAACCCCTAGTAGAACCATTCAACAGCTCACTGCAGTCAAGGGTGGTTCTGAAGGACTGAAGGGTGGTGGACATTGTTCTGCTGTATGGAGGAGGGGGGAAACGAACAAACAGGGATCTACAGACCTATCAGTCTGACTCTATTGTAGGGAAGCTGATGGAGTCACTGGTCAAAGAAGATCTTGTGGATTACCTGGAGAGATGGTCTTCAGGATAGTAAACAGCACAGGTTTGTGGCAGGGAGGTCATACCAGACAAACCTGATAGTTTTCTTTGATTGGGTGATGGGATTGGATAGGGACCACACTGTGGATTTGCTTCATTTTGACTTCAGCAAGGCCTTTGACTCGGTGCCCCACAGATGCTTGCTGAAGAAGAGGAAAGATCTGGATGCAGCTAAGGACTTAGTTAACTGGGTAGGAGACTGGCTAATGGGTAGGCAGCAGAGGGTTGTAGTCAACAGTGTAAAATCAGAAGAAAGGGATGTAGTGAGCGGGATGCTACAGGGCTTTGTCCTGGGCCCTGTCCTCTTTAGTATGTTCATAAGCGACATTGGAAGAGGTAACCAGAGAAGGTTGTGTCTCTTTGCAAATAACATTAAGCTCTGTGGGAGGGTGTATAGTGATGAGGGAATCAGAGAAATGCAGAGTGACCTGCAAAACCTAGAGGGGTGATCTAAGATTTGGCAATCCAAGTTCAGTGACCAAATGTGCAATGTTATGCACCTAGGGAATAAGAACTCAAGGACAGAGTACTGGATGGATAGGGTAAGACTTAGTACCACAGCTGAGGAACTTGATCTAGGAGTTATCATCAGTGACACCCTCAAGCAATCGAGCCAGTGCAACAAGGTCTATGGTAAGCCCTGTAGGATGCTGGGATGTATAGGAAGGGGTATCGATAACTAGAGGAAGTAGGTAATACTACCCACTTTATGGAGCTTTAGTGAGACCACATCTGGAGTACTGTGCCCAGTTCTGGAGCCCTCACCTCAGGAAAGATACAGACAGACTGGAGACAGTGCAACCGCAGGGTAACAAAAATGACTCGGGGCCAACAGGGCAGGTCTTATAAAGAGTGTCGCAAGCCACTGAACATGTACTCGCTAAAGACCAGAAGGGAGAAGGCAGATATATTACAGACCTTCAAGTTCTTAAAAGAAATAAACAAGGTGAACTGCAAGGAATTATTTAACTTGAATGCCAGTTTGAGGTCACAGGGGCATGAGTGGAAACTGACAGGAGGGAGGTTCACAAGGGACATGTGGAAGTATTATTTTACGGAAAGGGTGGTGGAGCCTTGGAACAGTCTGCAAGCTAAAGTGGTAAGCACTAAAACAGTTTATGGTATTTAACACAGCTGGGACAGAGTGAAGGGTATAGTGGTTCTCTCAGGATGAAAGAATTGTTTTATTTTTATTTATTTATTTAAATATTTCACCAGGAGGGCACACTAAACAACAAGTTGCTCGTCTCCCGGTGTGACCTAGGGGAAGGGGAACATGAGGAATGAATATAGAAATTGGTATAATAACACAAGATAACAAAAATTTACATTTGAATACAAGTGAATACAAGAAATCAAATATTTACATTTGAATACACGTGGATAAGAGCAAGTAGACTGAGCAATTGAAATACCGGAATGTCAGCAGTTTTGAACAAGGGAGCTGGATGATAAACAACTGGAATAGATACAATGGCACAAAATTTACATTAAAATGCAAGCTCAAAGTGACTGCTAACTGTGTAGGAAATGGCTGAATGTGATAATATTAGTTGGAGCTAGGTCGAGCAAGTGAGGAATAACACAGACAGTACAAGTAACTAGGATATGCCAAAGTGCAAAATAGTGTATAAGTGCAATAGAGATTTGGGGTAGCCATATATTAGCTGAGTAATGGGAGGGAGAGAAAGGGAGGTAAAAGATGCGGGGGAGAGGAGAGGAATTGTGAAGGAGAATATGGGAGAGGAAGAGGAGGGCTAGGACACTGGATGGACATTAGGTCCTAGGGTTAGATAGGGAACTTGGGCAGACTAGATGGATCACTGGTCTTTTAATATCGTATTTGCCTATTTTTTCTGTGTTTCTATGCTTAAAAAAAAGGCCCAGCATAAGACAGTGCTGCGCTCTGAGCAAGTCTCAAGCTGAGCTGCTTGCTGGGTTTCAGTGTGTGCTTGCTGTAAAAAACAGCCAGCTATAACAGCAAATAATAACTGGCCATCCCCATTGAAACCAGCTCTGGCAGAACCACTAGGACAGTGAATGCATTAACTAGATAAGGGTGTTTCATGGGCTTAAACATGAACAGTTATTTATTTATTTATTTTAAAAATATCAGATTTACAAACCTTTGAGTCAGAGACTCATTTACAAAAGCACCTCATCGAAACTAATGTAAAGACAGCACAGTTAACAAGTCAAAAAACAATGACTCAGAGAGCAGACAGTTATAACAGTCATTCACTGGAGATACATGGGTAACATTAGATAAATAGATTACATAGTTTAGGCACACAGGCACCACATCGAGAAGACCAAAGCAGTTCAAACAATATACAATAGCTAAAGCAAATAAACATCAGGAGTCAAAGAGAAGCCCAGAGTGTTCACATGAAGGCTGTTGCATATACACTAACTGAATCAAAGTACAGTACATTGAGAAAGGGCATATTTAAGCAATAAGGCATGACAGGGTGTGTGTTATCATGTACTAATGTCACTCCTGGGGTGGGTTGAAGCATGAGGCAAAGCTAAGTGCTTCCACGACTCCAGGAGTGACATTATTACACGATAACACAGACCCTGGAGTGCCTTATTGCAATTATACAATGGCTTGTTGTTATATACAGAATAAAAAGATACATTTTAAAGGATGTTTTTGTTAGTGTGGAAAAATATTTCTTAAAAGAAAATGCAAAGAATGATCCAAATCCAAAGCTACGGTGATGTTATTGTGTAATAACATCACTGTTTCAATGGGTCAGCAGCCAATCAGCTTCTTACATTTTTCCTTGCCATTGTATAATTAAAAATAATGCCACCTTCTGTATTACAGTTACCTATATGTTTTGCATTTTATTCTGTGCACTGTTATAGCAATCAACTCAACAGAACCAGGCCATCATATCCATGAAGCTACTGTACCCTAACTGAAAACACTGCTGAGACAACTGTATGTTGTGAGAAGGTGGAAGATAAACACAATGTTGAGACAAGTTTTTGAAGTCATTTGATGTTTTTTTTTTTTTAGAGATTGATATACAGTTCATACACAAAATTCATATAATATAAAAGTGCATATGCCCAAATGGCAATGTAAATTCAACACATTTCATTACAAGTTGTTCTCTTGAAGGAAGATATTACTATACAAGGCCTAAAAATGGGCATCAGGTACATGTAAGCTGGGGTAGGTGTGTTATTGAGGGTATTGTATAGTTTTATCTTTTATTGCTGCTCCACTGGATCAGCAATATTTGTACAAGCTGTGCCCAGTCCAGATTTTACAACTCTGGCCTGGGTCTGGTGATGTGGGTTTTACCCATACCCCACTGCATGTGGCTTAGTGATATACTGTACAGATGACTACAAAGTCTAAGCCATTGAAGGTTGAAGTCTCAGAAAACCATTATGCTAAAAATATCAAGACTCATTCCCCCCCCAGTCACAATTAATCCTCTACCAAAATCATGCTTAAATACTGGTGCCTCTACATCCACGTCACTAAGCTTTTAATGCCAACATCAGGGTTTTATTTACCTCTAAAAATTGATTAGCGTTTTGCTCATAAAAGTGCTAAAACTTTGTGAAAATTAATAGCTCTTGCCTCACCATGTTTAACAAACACAACACTTCTAGAAAATCTATATAAATACTTTCTGTACAGTTAGTATCATTCCAAGGAAAAAAACTGCTAATCAGTTATTTAAAACCCTGCAACATGCAACTTTTTTCTGCTGCTGTGAGTTCCCTCATCTGTGAAGTTACATTCTGCTTGTGGCAGCCTCCCCCCCCAAACCAGATAATTTATTTAAAAACATTTTGTTGAGAAATTTTTGTTTTAGTATATCCATGGTCAGAAAAAATGAATTTGTAAAAGAAACCAAAATCCCGATTTATCAGTTAATTGAATCACAATAGAGCATGTTATGAATTTTTCAGATTCTATGTGTAACCTACAGTAAGTCAAACAGAAATTAGACACACAAATGTCTGGATATTTGCAAGAGAAGCAAATGTTGTTATTATCATTCAGTTATAAACACCTATAGTCACAAACTGCAAGTTAAGAAAATTCAGTAGAATATTAATACTAGCCCAGAACTGCCTGCCTGAGAATGAAGTTGGTATATTATTTGGAAAAAGACAAAATAATTGGGTCTCGTGCTACAGTATGCAATGTCCTGCAAAGATAGTGGTTTCACATGGCTTAATGAGGTGCTGTGAGGTGCCTAAGGGAACTTGTTATGCACAAAAGTTCCAGGAGCACAGTCGTAAAAACTGGAATAACAGGTTCCAAGGAGTAATTAACTCAAAAAGAATGTTAGAAAAAACGACCCTATTCATTCAGAGGTGTCAATGAATATATTTGTTAACCATTGCTGGATTATCTTCGGCTTCCCTCATGGTAAAAATGTGAAACTACATTTATGTTATTTTAAATGAAAAATGAGTGATAAATAGCTTGTCCAGTTGGATGGCAGCTTTCACAGTTGTTCCAGTCTTTCTTTTCACTGATATAAACTGAGCCAGGAAAACAAGTAAATAGGAAAAAAAAAACAGCATTTTGTTTCTACAACTAGTTGCTAATTGCAGCTGGTATTTTTAACATGTGCAAGTCAACTCCACTTCTCAAACTTAAAAAGAAAAATACACTTCATTACAGACTGTGTTTACAAAGTACTGTGCCCATTTTAGTATATAAATGTTTAAGAAATACCTAAATGTTTTCTATTTTCCTTGAAGTTGAATCCTTAAGCTGTAGTTTCAGACATTTCTTAGTGTTTCCTTTTGAGACACCAGGTGACTCTGATAATCATTTGTTCCAAGGGTTTCCTTGAAGTTGAATCCTTAAGCTGTAGTTTGACATTTCTTAGTGTTTCCTTTTAAGACACCAGGTAACTCTGATAATCATTTGTTCCAAGGGGTTTTTAAGTCAGTTTGAAGGCAATTTAAGTATCTTCTGTTCTCTTAGTCCTTAACAAAATGTAGGGACTCCACAGATTTGTTGTTCCTTGGTCCACACCCCAAACTCTAGTGAGTCTTCTTTCAGTATGATAGATCCACCTCATGCCCCCCCACATGAATAAAAAAAAGTGGGATGGACCTTTTGGAGCTTTTTGAGTGGAGGTGGGATGGACCTTACTTCCCCCAAAAAAACAATGCTGCCTCCCACTACTCAGGTTCCAGTTCTTGTACCATCCATTTAAGAAAGAAAATAGTACCCTGCAGCCATTGACTAACATGAAAGCATATTTATTTGAGGGCGGAAAACATTTCTTGGAGGAGGGTAAGGCAGAGGAGACTATTTACACCTTCAGTCAGTTCCACGGACAGAAAACATGACATCACTCCTTTTATACATGCAATACTCCTGTAGGCTCCACCCACAGTTGTAAAAATTGATGGCCAGTTATATAGAAAATAATGGATGGGGAAGGGTTTGATATGAGAATTTAATGCACATCCAAGTTGTGGGATGCTACATAAACCCCGAGGGCAAAGCCTGAGGGGTTTATCAAAGCATCACACAACGAGGGCATACATTAAATTCTCATATGAAACACCCTCCCCATCTTTTATTTGTTATAATAACAGGCCAGCAATTTTTCTCCAGCAGTTTGTGAGACTGTTTGGCCCCACCCACATAGAGAATGTTGGCCAATGAGTCATAGTTTGACTGGCATGGCTCATGAATGTCATAACAACCAACCGGTTGTTATGGAAAATATCAACCTGGTCAGTACATTGAGAGAAATTGCTGACCAGTTATTATAATACTCTAATGAGAAGCATATGCAAAGGATTTACATCAAGTTGAAGTAACGTGTTCTGAATGGATACCCAGTTACCCACTCTTACACATCAGCATTTGGGGAGGTACAGAACTGCAAACTAGAGTCAGCATTATACATCATAAATGCTCACTCTGCATTACATGAGGTATACATTACTATGTTATAATAACTGGCCATCAATTTTTTTCAATAGAGATGGGCAGTTATTATTTGCAGTAATAGCCATCTGATTATTACGTCAACATGTGCTCACTGAACAGCAGCTGCAGTCCCGAGTGCTGTTCAGTGAGTCAGTAGTTATGCTGCATCTGAAACAACTTTGGAGTGGGCATTCTACATGTTCATCCAGTGTTTGTTTTTGTGTGTGTTCATTGTTTGTTTTAGACAGACTTACTCTGAAAATCAAGACTCCTGTGGTGCTGCTCTGTATTGGACATCAAACCCAGCATCAGAGCCAGCTGACCATTACTCAAAGACCTCACTGTCCAACCTGACTTCTAATTCCTCTGTATATATTCAGCTGTTTTTTTTTTGGGGGGGGGACTGTTATTCATAAGTGTGTTTAGTGCTCTGTAGAAAAGTTGTAAACCAGATGTCTTCCTGTTATCAGGGCCAATCACTGCTGAGAAAAGCAACTCACTATATGACCCAACTACAAAATAAAAAATTATGCATTATATGTGTGTTTGTGTGGTGGGGGGTGTTTAAGAACAATTGATGACCAGCAATTATATAAAATAAGGCATGGAGCGGTCTGGTTACCTGAATTTAATACACACTCTTGGTGTGTGATGCTAAATAAACCCCTCGGGCTTCACTCTCGTGGTTTATGTAGCATCACACCCCTCAAGTGTACATTAAATTATCATAATGCATACCACCCTATGCATTATTCTATATGTGTTGCATTGATTTGGATAAAAATAATAACACGTAAGTTACTGTAAAAAAGACTATGTTACCAATGAGACTTATAAATTAGTTATTTTGTTTCTGAACAGGTATTCCCAACCTCTGCATGAAGAAATAGCCCTACACAAATACCTCAAGCACCGTAACATTGTCCAGTATCTTGGCTCTGTCTCTGAAGACGGTTACATTAAGATCTTCATGGAGCAGGTGCCAGGAGGTCTGTAACTCAGAAAACAAACTATACTATATTTCATGAATTCATCTGACAAAACTAAGTCAAACAAGGAGACAAATCTGGTTGCTTACAGTATATGCAATGAAAAAATATGTTTTTTTATTTAATCAGAGAAACAAGATGACATTTGTGTAATAATGTGTCTGTGTACTGCATTTACTGATGAAGGCATAAACTCACATTTATGCTTTTATCAGTATATGTTGGATTAACGGTGTGGTTTCTGCAACATTGTTCACTCCCTTTTACATGTTAAAGAGCAATGTTGCACTTCATAAACTTCACAAACATGAGACTTCAGCTATAACAACTTGCTTGATTTTCAATTGTCCTTTCCAGGATTTATAACACACCATGGTAGTCTATCCAGAAAGTATGAATATGTCTAAAAACATTCATGTATGTATGTATGTCTGTATTTATTGGATTTTGTTAACTGGGTAGGTTCACTGAGACATGGGTCCCTTTTTCAGGAGTGACCTGTATTAATTACATACAGTACAAAGAATAAACATAGCAACAAAGATTCAGTGGTCAATAACAGATATCACAGCAAATGAGTCAGTGATGACAAGGAAGAGCATCCAGTACAAACTAATTACAGCAGTCATTTTCTTGTCCCCACCTGACCTCATACTGCCTTTATTTATGATCATAATGTTCACAGTGGCAACAGACTGCGAAGCCACAAATGGTAGTTGTGAGGTCAGTTTAGGACAGACAGAAGCTTTCTGAAAGACTCTGAGATAAAAGTGCTGCATTATCTAAAGTATTTAGTAGACCAACATGAGGAGAAATTAAAATAAGAACTAAAAAACACTAGCATTAAGCATAATTGTTATAGATCTAGTAGTTTAGGCTTTTTGCTTTGGTATAGAGATGCAGTCCATTGAAAGCCTGAAGGAGTGGCACACTCTGGGTAAGTGAGACTCATAATGAAGTTGCACAAAAAAGAAAAAGCTAACTTTGGAACCATTAGGTTCCTGAACCTGCTACTGTTACTGTATTATTACGCACATCTTACCCATATTGTAAGAGATTTTTTGCTCACACTATGTAATTGTGTAATTCTTCCATTCTACTACACCACTGTCTGAACTACTCTTCATATTGTATGAACCGCCTGTCATCTCAGCTACTGCATCCATCCTACTGGACCACTGTCTGTTATTATCTGCAAATTATGTATGAACTGTTTTGTCTTATTTCTGCACTATTGTACCCCCTACCCCAGGGCGCATCTGGAATCGAGTGGTACTCCGCTCAGTATGCCTTCCTGGTAAATCTCTTAAATAAATAAATTAGGTCTGGGAACTTCATTTTGTTTTAAATGAAAGTTTGGTGTGTCCTCCCATTGATACAGTTTCCATGCATTAATAAACAGAGGATACACAATGGCCTGGCTCAAAATATGCATTTATCTCCACATATGAGGAGACAAGAGCATAACTCATGAGTTGCAAAGCCAAATGAAAGTCTTGGCCCCTCACAAGTGGAGATAAATTGTGCACTTTGAATCAAGCCATTGTGTATTCGATTTATACAACACCACTTTAATGAGCACCTTTCTTGGTGCTGCACCGAAATCAGAGGAAACTCTCTTACCTCTGTGGGAGCTCCTCTGCACAAAAAACAGCTTTTAAAATTATGCCCCTGAGGGAAGGAAAGGGATTGTAAATTGCCCCCGAGGGGCTAACAGCATGATCCCGTTCCATTTCCCTGTTGCTGGCAATGCCTCCACGCTCTGACATTTTATGATGCCGCAATAGACAGAGTGCGGGGGTATGCTCCATTGAAGTGTATGGAGCATGATCTTAAAATACAGTTTTCATCCATTTAAGTAGCCATTTGGCAAATCTGGAGCCTGGGTTCAGCTAACAAGATTCTTGTTAGTTGAACCATAGCTCTGATTACACAAATGGTCTTAATATTGTAGCTCTTTTAAATCTACACGCCATATACTTACATAGAAACATAGATGTTGTCAGCAGATAAGGACCGCTTAGCCCATCTAGTCTGCTCTAAATTCCCTGCCTATAGTGCCATCAGAAACCCTATTTGGACTCCAGCTTCCACCCCCCCTTGCTTCCAAGATTCCCTTGTGTCTATCCCATGCATTTTTAAATCCTGTGACCGTTCTAGCCTCCACCACAGCTTCTGGGAGGCTGTTCCAAGCATCCACCACCTTCCCCGTGAAGAAGTGCTTCTCACATTTTCCTCTGCCCCCCTCATATTGTGACCCCTTGTCCTTGTACATCTTTTCGTTTGGAAAATGCTTCTTTCTTGTACCTGGTTTATTCCTGTGAGGTACCTGAATGTCTCTATCATGTCCACAACTTACCTTCTGACTTCTAGGGAGTACATATTTATATTTAGAATCCTAAATAGCCAAAACGCAGACCTAGATATGGTCCAAAGTTTCAAATACCTGGGGATCACACTAGACAGCCCCCTCACCTTCTCATTCCACATTGTTTGTTTGTAAAAGTTAATTCCTTAAGAATATTTCAAAGAAAAGGATAGCCAATTTGAGCGTTAATCCATTTTCAATGGGTTCGATAACATTCAAGACAAGTTTTATTTAAATATACAACACATAAGTTACAGCATATAGAATACATAGTGCATAAACATACAAAAAGCCTAAATAATCACATACATTTTCTGGAATAGCTACAACCATTAAAAATGGAAAATATCAACAGCAACCACAATATTTGATTGTACAAGTAAATTTTTTTTTTGGGGGGTAGCCATAAAAAGTGCAAGGTGTCAACAGCTACCACAATTTTTCAACTGAGTACATTTTTGGGATAACCAGCTTTTGATCCTGTTCCATGGGGCCTTTTCCTTTGTTCTCAGGTAGTCTGGCAGCCCATTCCAAATTCTAGGGGCACTGGCCATTAAAGTAGAGTTTCCCTTTGCTGTTCTCAATTTGGGAATCACCAATTCTAGATTTTGTGCTGTTCGAAGGTCTGCTCTAGAGGTATGTATCTCAAACAAGTTGTCTAGATATGCTGGTGTTTTTTTCTTTAAATACTAGAAACATAGAATTTGACAGCAGATAAGGACTGCTTGGCCCACCTAGTCTGCCCATTTTCCTACCTAACAGATAAGCTGCAGATCCTAGTTAACCAACAGCTTACTTCCTCCTACCCCCCACCACTAGGACTGTCTTATGTCTGTCCCATGCATTCTTGAATTCCCCCCACTGTTCTGACTCCACGACCTCCTCAGGGAGGCTGTTCCATGCATCCACAACCCTCTCCATGAAAAAAATACTTCCTCACATTACCTCTGAGCCGTCACCCCTCTATCTTCAAATTGTGCCCCCTTGTTCTTGAACATCTCTTTTTCTGAAAGATGCTACTGTCTTGGACTTTGTTGATTCCCTTGAGGTACTTGAAAGTTTCTATCATGTCCCCTCTCTCCCTTCTTTCCTCAAGGGTATACATATTAAGCTCTGTTAGTCTTTGTTCGTATGTCTTCTTATGCAGACCCTGCACCATTTTGGTTGCCCTCCTCTGGACAGCCTCCACTCTGTCGATGTCTTTGCAGAGATGGGGTCTCCAGAACTGCACACAGTACTCCAGATGGGGTCTCACCAACTGTCTGTACAGAGGGATAACAACTTCCTGTTTTCTACTATTGATGCCTCTCCCTATGCATCCCAGTATCCCCCCAGCCTTCCTTACTACCTTCTCACATTGCTGGCCCACCTTTAGGTCATCTGCTATAATTACCCCCAGGTCCCTTTCCATTTTTACTGTTGTCAGTATCTCACCCCCCATTGTGTACTCTTCCCCTGGGTTTTTGTTTCCCATGTGCATTACCTTGCACTTCTTTGCATTGACTCTAATCTGCCATACATTTGACCATTCCTCCAACCTTGCCAAGTCCCTTCTAATCCTTTCCACTCCATCTTGTGTATCAACCCTGTTGCCGATCTTTGTGTCATCTGCAAAGAGACATACTTCTCCTTCCATTTCCTCTGCAATGTCACTTATAAAGACATTAAAAAGGACCGGTCCCAGTACTGAACCCTGCGGTACCCCACTAGTAACCCCCCTTTCTTCACTGTGGACTCCGTTTACTACTACCCTTTGCGTCCCGTTGTCTAGCCAATTTTTTATCCAGGCTACCACCTTGGGACCCACTCCAAGGCTGGCTAACTTGTGTATTAATCTTTTGTGTGGGACTGTATCAAATGCCTTCTAAAATCTAGGTAGCCTGTGTCCACAGCCCTCCTGGTCTACTACTTTGGTCACCCAGTCAAAGAAATCTATTAAATTCATCTGACAATCTTCCCCATTGAACCCATGCTGCCTTGGGTCCTGTGCCCCACTGGCCTCTAGGTACTCAACAGTTCTTTCCTTCAGAGTGATTCCATCATTTTCCCTACTGAGGTCAAACTAACTGGTCTGTAGTTTCCTGCCTCTGTCCTGCTCCCACTTTTGTGAAGAGGAATCACATCCGCCCTCCTCCAGTCCTCAGGTACTACTCCATCCTCCCATGATTTGTTAAAGAGAGTAGTCAGCAGTGTCACTAGTTCTAGCCTTAGTTCTTTTAGAATTCTTGGGTGAATCCCATCAGGCCCTATTGCTTGGTCCACCTTCAATTTTATTAGCTCTTCCAGAACCCTTTCTTCTGTAAATGGACTGGTATCGACCCCCGTCTTCAGAGTGTTTCTCTTGTTTGGTTTAGGTACCTCCCCCTCCTCTTCCTTTGTGAATACTAAGCAGAAATATTCGTTCAGTACCACTGCTTTTTCACTGTCACCCTCTGCCACATTCCTTCCCCTTTATTAAGCCTCATTATCCCTCCTTTGGTCTTTCTTCTTTGGTCATATCAGATGACCTAAAGGTGGGCAAGCAATGTGAGAGGGCAGCAAGGAGGGCTGGGGGGGATACTGGGAAGCATAGGGAGAGGCATCACCAGTAGAAAACAGGAAGTTATTATCGCTCTGTACAGTCAGTTGGTGAGACCCCATCTGGAGTACTGTGTGCAGTTCTGGAGACCCAATCTCCGCAAGGACATAGACAGGATGGAGGCTGTCCAGAGGAGGGCAACTAAAATGGTGCAGGGTCTGCACCGGAAGACATATGAAGAGAGACTTAAGGAGCTGAATATGTATAGCCTCGAGGAAAGGAGGGAGAAGGGGGGACATGATAGAAACTTTCAAGTATCTCAGGAGTCAACAATGTCCAAGGCGGAAGCATCTTTCAAATAAAGGGTGTGCAAGAACAAGGGGCACAATTTGAAGATAGAAGAGGCGGCTCAGAGGTAATTTAAGAAGTATTTTTCACAGAGAGGATTGTGGATGCATGTAGCAGACCTTCGGAGGTTGTGGAGTCAAAAACAGTGGTGGAATTCAAGCATGCATGGGACAGTCATAAAGGCAATTCTAGGGGTGGGGTAGGAAGAAGTAGGCTGCTAGTTAACTAGGATCTGCAGCTTATCCATTAGCTAGGGAAATGGGCAGACTGGGTGGGCCAAGTGGTCCTTATCTGCTGTCAAAATCTATGTTTCTATGTTTCTTCGCTCCCTAATGTACCTATAAAAGGTCTTATCCCCCTTCTTAACAGAGTTGGCTATCCTTTCCTCGGTTTGGGCCTTTGCTATTCTGACTGCCTTCCCTGCCTCATTCTGCTTTAATTGATAAAGTTCTCTGTCCTGCTCTTTCTGTGTTTCCTTATATTTCCTGAATGCTATCCTTTTCAACTTAACCTTCCCTGCCACCTCTTTTGAGAACCATAGTGGTTTTTTCCTTCGTTGTGTTTTGTTGATTTGCTTTACACAAAGGCTTATTGCCTCTGTGATGGCTGTTTTGATTACTCCCCATTTTTCCTCCACCGATCCTTTTTGCCTACTTGCTAGTTTTTTTCTGAGGCACTCTCTCATTTTCCGAAAGTCAGCCCTCCTAAAGTCCAATACTCTTGCTTTTGTATGGCTTGGTTGTATGGCTGTGTTTATCGTGAATCACAGTTTGGTGGTCGCTTGTTCCCAGATGGCTACCCACTTCTAAATCTGAGATTCTTTCTCTGTCCCCATTTGAGAGTACCAGGTCTAAGATTGCTCCCTCCCGAGTGGGTTCCAATACTAGCTGTCAGGCATGTCCCTTGTAGGGCATCAAGAATGACCCTGCTCTTGGATGTGCCTGCAGCAAAAGTGCTCCAGTTAACATCTGGCATATTCAGGTCCCCCATCAATAATATCTCCCCTTTTTCTGCCATTCTAAGGATGCCTTCTATCATTTCCTTGTCCATTCTCTCCCCCCTGAGATGGGGGTCTGTATACAACCCCCATGCGGATTACGGTGCCATTTCCTGTCTCCAGGGTGACCCGGAGTGCTTCATCTGCTCCCTGTTTACTCTTTAGTTCTATTGCTTTAACCCCTCCCTTTACATAGAGAGCTACTCCTCCTCCTCCTCCTCTTTTATCCTCCCTGTCCCTCCTGTGTATCCTGGTATGTTGACATCCCAGTCATGGTTCTCTGTGTACCATATTTCTGTGACTGCCACAATATCCAGGCAACCCTCTTTCATCAAGGCCACTAGTTCAGGGAGCTTGTTACACAGACTATGAGCATTGGTGCTCATCACCCTCCACTTTTGGATAGCCTTACCCCTTTTAGTCCCATCCCTGTCCTTACCGCCTTTGCCTTTTTTCACATTTACCTCTGTTCTGCTCCCTAAGGATTTCTCTACCTTGGCGTTTACCTCACTAATTACCATGTTTTGTGTTTTGTGGGGGAGGCTGGGATTTCCCTGCTCCTTTTCAGTGCCTCCCCCCTTGGCTAGTTTAAATGCTTGCCAATGAAGCATTAAACCTCTCACCTAGGATCCGGTTCCCCTGGACAGATGCAGACCATCGCGCCAGTATAGGTCTGCATCTCTCCAGGTGCTCCCGTCCCCAATAAAGGCAAACCCTGAGCTCCACACCAGTTTTTCAACCATTCAATGAATTCCCTGGTGAGGAGTACCCTAGCATCACCCTTGCCATAGAGAGGCAGCACCTCCGAGAAGGTTACCATATGCGCTACTTATCTAAGGCCCCTCCCCAACTCTTCAAACTCCTCTTGCACTGTTCTGATCCCATTCCTAGCCAGGTCATTTGTCCCTAGGTGGACAGTGACATCCAGCTCCTCCCTCATGCAGCTGCTCCCACGATCCTGAGGATTTGCTTCCTATCCCCCCAAGCCATGGCGCCAGGGAGGCACCTTACCTCCCTCTCCCCTTCCTCCCCCACTTCTACCCCCCAATGATTGAGTCCCCACCAGGAGTTGTTTCCTTCCCTGTGGGGTCCCATGCCACCCTCCTGTGGGTCTCCTTTGTGAGGTTCCCAGCATCCTCCTTAGTCTCCACTGCAGGTGCCTCCATGGAGGAACCACTATCCACCAGAAGAGCAAATGAATTGTGGAGAGGTACAGCTGGAGGGATGCAACTCTGTTCCACCACCCTGTCCCTCCCTGAGCCCACCCTGGTCCAGCCTCTCCTCTTTCTTGGCAACCTCTGAGGCTGTGGCATTGGTAACACAGTAGTGTGGGGATTCCATCTAAGCCTGTTGCTTTTTTTGCATCTAATTTTAGTAATTCATCTATAACCTCTGCAGTACTGATCTTGCAGAACGTGAAATCTGGGTTATTTGATATCTCCTCTCTGTGTTGATCTTCCCTCTCCTTGTTTTTCAGTAGTCTCTCTTTATTATCAGCCTTAATTATCGCTAGTGTGTAATCTTTCCCTACCCTGTCTTTATCAGTCCCCACTACTGATGTTCCAAAGTCTATAAAAAAGCTGTTAATAGCATTTGCCACCTGATCAGATGTGGGGATTTTCCTTCTGTTAGTGCTAAAAGAACCAGGGAAATCCTTTAGTTTCTCACCTTTTAGTTTAGAATATAATGTCCAAAACCTACGTGGATCAGTTGTACTCTGTCTCAAATACATTTTTGAAATAACAGCTTTTTTTTTTCTTTTTTAATCTCCTTTAGGTAATCGTTCCTTAGCTGGCGGCATTTATCCCATGCAATTTTTGGTTTTAGCTTTTTTCCATGATCTGTCCCTATTTTTCCTGAGTGAACCTAAGGTCCTGTTATACTATTCTGCACTTTTTATTTTCACCCTTCTTCTAAGAACTGGATGAAGATTACAAACAGCCATAAATTAATTGTAATAATAATCCCAGACACTATCTGCCTCAGGAATGAGGGCTAATCTCTCTCAGTTCCTTCCCTCCAAGTCAATCATGAATCTCAAATAATCAAAATATTTCAATTGTCGTGATTCCTTAATAACAAATCTTTCTATCCTTTTCTTTTGTTTCCGGGCACAGTATGTGACCTGGTGGTCACTAAATGTGTCCAGCAACACACCATAACTTGTATAATTATGAGAATCAGAGGTTAGGATTAAATCTAAAATTGATGATTGGTCTATATTTCTGGGATTTAATCTACTAGGGGTCTCGATCAGCCGGATAAACCCAACTCCTAGCATCAAGTCCAACAGCTTACCACTTGAGGGGGTGCTGGATCAGTCCACGTTTAAATCTCCCATCATCAGTATTTTGTGGCTGTTTCTATATGGATATAAAACATCCTGGATAATATCAACATTTTCCTCCCTACCCTTTGGAGGTGAATGACACCCCAAAATCAAATTATGTTTATTTTCAAGCAGCCTTAATTGTAATACAATCTTTTCCATCCCTGGGGTGTGGGCACAGTTAGAGTCTATAAAGGACAGGTTCAAAAAGGTTTGTCCATATAGTAACACCCCCCCCCCCACTATGGTCCTGTCTCCAACTTTGGTAACCCTGTACTTGAATTTCTGAATCTTCTGTTATGTAATTTAACCAGGTTTCGGTAATAATCACCACTCTGGGGTTGTGTTCCAACATCCACTCTCTGACCCCACCCATTCTGGGGGCAAAACTATGTACATTATAATGTATAGAAATACCCCCCTTACCCTCCAAAGTGTCTGCAACCTCCTTTGTTCCTGTATATGGGCCTGGATTTATTTGCACATCCCCTGCTAATATTAAACACATCTTGAGCAACCCCTTACAGTAGCTGTTATGATATTCTTTAAATATACTTTTACTCTCAACCTTATCCTAAGGTACCCTCCATTTTCAGGTAGAATGATTCTTCTCTCTTGTGTAAGCTTAATGGCATTTACTGCTGCCTTCACTATGCTTGTGAAGACCATTTGGGGCAGCATACGGGTGCTATCCCCATATCCACATATGGGGAGTGGAAGATAAATAAAATTGCTGTTTCCTCACATAGTTTATAATCAAATTAGCAAAGTGGCAAAGGCTGCCAATACCAAAATAGGCCTACTCTATAGGCACAAACACTGTCTGACAAATGATGCACTAAGGCTTGCAGTAACTAGCTTAGTCTTCCTTTTTTTTGTAACTTTTGTTTAGTCTCCTCCGAATGACAGGGGCATACTTGACCCCTTACCAGCCATGTGCGTAGGAGCTCAACTTCACCCCACCAGCCAGCCTCCATGATGGAATCAGAGTCGGGGAGGACCATGGCTTACCCCCCCATGGAGGGGCACCCCACGGTGGCAGCAGAACCAAGGGCAGAGACTGCAACACCCTTGGATCCTTGCCCTGGCTTACTCCAGACTTTGTTTGGTGGGAGGAAGGTCCCCCGTCGTAGGCATCACGTTGCTCATCCCGGGGGGGGGTTCCTACTGTTTCCCCATCGAAACACGGTGTGCAGTGATTCCTATGTGGCTTTCCCCTATGCTTCTGGCCACTTGAGCCTGCTATCGTCCTGCCCCCTTCCATATCCATGCACTTGTGCTGCCCCTGGTCTTCACCAGAGACCACTACAGTGCTGGGAACTCCCTACAGCCCACCCTGGGAGAGGAGAGCAGTCCTCTGGACACTCAATCCCTTCCCACCCATGCCGACCCCCAGCGACTCAGATCCGTTCCCAAATCTGGGTCACCAGCATGGCACGAGGTGTGGCCTCCAGTGCCTCAACCCTCAGTGCCACCGGGCCAGCTACCATCTCAGTCTTATAAGTAATAGATTATGGGCTAATAGTATATGGCGCGGCAATGGACTCCGCATTAAATAGGGTCAAAATTGCCCTTAATAAAGCCTTTAGGCTTGTCACAGGGGCACTTTGTCTCACTCACACCTGCAACCTATATACCCAAGCTAGTTGGCTAAACCTGCAGTGTAGGCTCCAATATCAGGTGTGCCTGCTCCCAAAACATCAACCTTGGGTCTAACACCCCCGGGGCCCAGAGCCTTCTGTGCCTACAAACAAAAGGGTAAGTATGCAATCTGTTTAAAGTTCCCTTCTGTCATGCCTCACAAGGCCAGAGGTCCTTCGGGTACTGGGAACCTAATTGGCTTAACTCCCTTCAGAGAGACTTAATGGCTGAAACAAAGCTAGGTCCCTTAAAAACAAAACAACACTCTCATCTTATAGCACTCAGTGGCTATGACTGCACTTCATAAAAGGACACAATGTGTCATTGGTAATTTGAACAGCCCATGCTCTTGCACCCAACCTCCCACAGTCTGGACCCTGCCCTCCCTCCCTTACTTCTCCTACCCCCCTACAATCTTGATCCCACTCTTTTCCCCCTCCCTACTTCTCCCATCCTACCACCCATGTCCCACCTCCTGTACCTCCCCTCCATTTCACTCACCCTAGAAGAAGCCCGTGCGGTGAATATTCTACACAATTTTATCTCAACACTGTCCCTGTATGGTCCTCTCCTCTCGGGTGTTTCACCATAAGCAGCTACTTTCTGTCCTTTCTGGTCCTTATGTTATATAACTGCTTACTATCAATACCATAGTTGTGTATGTTATGCTTGTAAACTAATGTATGCCATCTAAATTATTATACTCAAATGACATGGAACCTCTGTAAATGAACTTTTAGCTCAAAGGTATTGTAATCTGAGAAATAAATAAACAAATAAAAAAAATATTTAAATCCCTAAGCCTTTTTTCGTAGGGCTTCTGGTGCAGGCCCTGCACCATTTTGGTTGCCCTTCTTTGAACTGCCTCTATCTTGCCTATGTCTTTTCGGAGATGTGGCCTCCAGAACTGGACACAGTATTCCAGATGAGGTCTCGCCAGTGACTTGTACAGTGGCATCACCACCTCTGTTCTTCTGCTGGTGATTCCTCCAATGGAGTGCACCCCCTGTGCTCTCCCTATTGCCATATCATAAAATGGGGCATGGACAGTAACAGGGAAGTGGAGAGGGATTATGCTGCTAGCCCCTCAGAGGCAATTTTCGATCCCTTCCCTTTCCTTGGGGGCAAAATTTCAAAAGCTGTTTTTTGTACAGAGGAGCTCCTGCGGAGGTAAGGGAGCTTCCTATGATTTTTGAGGGGAGTTGTAAAATTACCGGGATTGGTTCTCTTTAACAGGTATGTCTTTTTAAATAAGTTTTTTGTGTAAAGGTTTTAGAGTTTTTTCTATGATTTGAAGTGCTGGCTTAAGTGCAACACAGACGTATTGTGGTATCATCATCATTGTGAGAGTTGCTGTCTGATTGGTTCTGTTCTTTGTAAAGGTGAAGGAATGTTACTGCGACATATTTAGCCTCTAGATAAATGTTTATCTGGAGGTTACACAAGCAGTAAGACTTGCTGAGGTGTGCGTTATTGACTGATTAGAGCACACCCCAGCTGTTTTGTGAGGCATGAGGCTCTTGTGCCGAGTGTCTTCTGCACCTAGGAAGTGCCTTTATCAGTCAATAACCCACACCTCGGAGTGTCTTATTGTGCTTATAAAATGGGTCCTACAGTAAAATATAAAAAAAAAAAATCTTACGTTTAACAAACTAAAAATGGTTAAATAGTTTCTAAATCTTGTAAAGCGAATATCTGTTTTGTTTTAACTGTAGGGGCACTTGGTAGTTCAGAACTTGTTCTGTTTATCCCCCCAACACACACACACACACACACACACACACACACTAGCTGCTTTAAGCTCATGCTAATTTTGAAAAATAAAATACTTGCTGGTATAACAATCAAAATATGAAAGGGAGAGTAGTGCACTTACAGCATGGATTATTTATTTATTTCATTTTTGTTGACCGGGTAAGTGCACTAGACATATTCTGCCTATTTACAGGTATGACCCCGGGGGAAGGGGATACAGATGAATGCCAACTGACTTTGAACCAGATTAAGCAGTTGGTGGTATTTTAGTGAATGGGAAGGGGAAATTTGGCCAGTGCACCGTAGAAATTCCCCTACTGTTTTCGAGAAGTGCCATGGGATCTTTAACATCCACTTGAACAGGCAGATGGGACCTCGGTTTAACGTCTCATCCAAAAGACAGCACCTCAGGAGTGCAGCACCCTCCTCATGCTGCACTGCAGTGTCAGTATTAGGATATTAACCCAAGTGCCTGGTGTGGGGCTAGAACCCACAGCCTTTTGATCTCCTGGCCTTATAGACCACTATTGGTTGCTCTGGTTTTGGGGACTTGGCTTGTTTTGTGGCAGCTAAGTGTTGCCGAGGAGAGCCAAAAGGTGGAAAAGGCTTGCTTTCATTTCCATAAAGCCACCAATTCCATACTGGCCATATATCACTGGATCATGGTAATTTAAGAAGTTACTGTACATGCTTTGCATAATAATATATAATGCTGTTAGTTGCTCCTGTTCTGGGGACTTGGCTTGTTTTGTGACGGGTGGTGGTCCTGATGAGCGGAGTCGAAAGGTGGAGAGGGCCTGCTTTCATTTCCATAAAGCTGCCAACTGCATACTGGCCATGGGTCACTCGATTGCTGTGATTTTGAAAGAGAAAAGACTTGGGCATAAGAGTCAAAACAATAAAAACAATTGTTGTTTGCTTTGATTTGGGGGAGATGGATTGTTTTGTGGCAGTACATGGTCTTTCAGCAGATGGTGGGAAGGTGAGAGGCAAACAGCTTGGGAAAAGAAGCCTGCTAGACACCAGGAACTTGGTGACCAAGGTTTAGAGGCCTACAAAGAACAAATGGGGAAGAAAAGTCAGAACAGTTCAGTTAATATTGTGCAATGTATTTCATCTGCTATTTGTTTGTTAGGTGTTGGGTGGGGATGGGTATTTATTAAAATGGGTGGAAATGTTACCTAATGGGTTTTGGCAAGTAATATGCATTTAGGCTGTTTACTAACATGGCTGACAGAGCCTTTTTTTCACTTGTTTCTGTCATGTGCTGGCCTGTCCGCACAGTGATAGCACTACCGCACATGACATCAGCAACCTGGATTCCAGATCAAGCCCAAGTCATGGGGAGCCAGCATGGGGTAGGAGGATTGAGCATCCCAGGGGAATGATATCATCCGGGAAGGGAGGGCAGCCAGCTCCATTGCTATACTGCCACCTAGGTGACCACAGGTGGCAGTGCAGTCAGGAGTGGCTTGTTGGTGGGAGGACATCAGCTGGTGCTGCACCTTGAATGCTTGCATGTGCACATGATTGCACACCTTCACCACCGACATCGTTGTGGGTCATAGGATGAAAAGTGGAAATACCCTGGCTGGCAGAATGATGCTGGCTGCCCATGGACCCTGCATCTGGACACTCAGGCACCCTTCCAAGTGCACTGGATTCATTCTGTGGCAGAGATTGGGAGAGTTTCTGCCACCCCTGCCAGAGGGGGTCAAGCTCCAGACTTATTGATACATTCTCTAGATGACTCCCCTCTTGAATTCGTTACCTCCTTCAGGTATGTAGGAGTCACTCTCAACCCATCTCTTGACTTTAACCTCCACATTGCGGCTACGTGTAAGACAGTTTACTCAAAACTTGGTCTTGCCTTTAAAATTAGGTCCTCCCTCAATGATGCTGCCCGGCTTGCTATTGCACAAGGATTTCTCCTCCCTGCTCTAACATATTTGCTCTCAGGTTTACCTTAAAGCTAGCAAAGGAGCACTCCAGAAATGGAGCACCTGCTATAACAGTATATGCAGATTTGCTCTCTCCGTCACAGACTTACCCATCATTGCCTGCTCTACTCAAAACTAAATTGGCTCTCCCAGACTTGCTCAGACACTATTCTGCAGGCTGTACATGATAATATGATCAGAACCGGTCCCCTAAATACCTTGCCGAACTATTAACTCAGCCCTCCCAAGCATACCTCCTCAGGGCATCTGCTCAAACCCAACTTGAAATTCCCAGATATCTCACACAAAAAGGAAAACGATCCTTTGCCATATCTGTCCCCCGCTTCTGGAACTCCATTCCTTCCCACATCAAACTCTCCAAATCCCACAAGGCCTTTAAACTGAGTCTTCGGACACACCTATTAGAATCCGACAGCTGCTCTTGTGCTGTAACTTGAGCTTCTCTCCTAGCATTTTCTCCTCCCTATGGCACTTACTGATTTCCTACTGGTCTCCAAAATCTGAAAGTTTCCCACATCCAGCAGAAATCCTATTGTTATAATGCTACTTCATTTAAGTTTTGTTTGCTGTTTGTCGTTTCAATTTAGTCATTGATGTATCATCAGATGAAAATAATTAATGTAATGTTATCTGTTTCTCTTTGTCCGTTACTGATAATGACTGTACCTGGCTGTATACTGTTCAAATGTTTGTTCTCACCTCATGCTGCGTCATGAAATACTCTTTAATGTTGACTCTGTTCTCCCTTGTCTGTACTCTCCCGGGTCGTGCCTGAATATAGGCAACATTGTTGTCTAGTGTACTTACCCGGTAAACAAAAACCAAATAAATAAATAAGCTCTGGGAAAATCGTGGAGGTGAAAGTAAGACCTGGGGGATATCAAGCTAACAGGCCTGGGGCAGCCAAGCACAAGGGGGGATGACCAGGGACAATGGGGCATAAACAGCAGTAGCTGTAAACATTTCTTGCAAGCATGAATATCTAGGTGTGCTGCATCCTGGTGGGCTGAAGAAGTACCTGTTAGCTGGCCAATTGGGACACAGAACTTTCTCTTCCCATTTTATAAATAGCATTAAACTCATTTATCAGAGAAAATGTATCACCATTGGTGTATAAATTTCAGTACATGCTGATACACAGTACATCAATATACTTTTATCCGTAACATTCTGCTAATAAGTGTGTTGCTGTATATTGGCATAATTGCTACATGTAAACTGTATTGGTACAATGTATCCTTATAAAGTTGATCGTCTACTGTACTTTTGCCACCTCTAACTTCACATGACCCTTTTCCAAAATGAGAAAAGTGACGATAACCTAAATTGCTGGGTTTAAGTATGTGGAAGATACTGGTGGTATTCCATCAAGGAGAACTACACCCCTTTTATAGTATGTTCTGTAACTGCTTGTTTTGATTTCCTGTCAGCTGAACTATTTGGGGACTACTGTTATTGTTCATAACACTGTATTAGTCTTATATCCGTTTTCATCCCATTGTCCTCATACCCCCAGGATGTATCTGGAAACAAGCTATGCAACTCAGCGTGCCTTTCCTTGCCAACTCTTTAAAGACCAACTGACACCTCTGGGAAAACTTTAAAAAACATAATACTGAGACACAATTCAGCTTGCATTTCATTCAGCTTTTACAGATTTCCTTTCCTGCCCCATCACTTATTACTCAGGAAAGGTGCACGAAAAAAGATCATTATTCTTCAGAGTTCATGCATCCCAGTAGTTCATTCTCCACTTGAAGTCATAATACTCCTGTGACATCTGTCTGTGCCATGGGAATGACGTTTATGCCAGAAGTAGAGTGTTATGACATCAGGTGGGGAAGGAGCTGATGAACTCTCAAGGACAAAAGATATTATTTTCATGCAAGTAATCTCATTAATATGTAATGGGGAATGGGAATACAGAAGTAATGGGAAATATAAGTAGAATTGTTTGAGTTCTTCTGGAGGGGTAAGCATCTGTTTGAATCGATCAAGATGACAAGCCCCTAGAATTTATCACTGTGTTCCTTTGTGTAGAGGGCATCATTCAAAATAGTACATTCCATAGTGGATAATTTAGACAATAATACATGACAGCATGTGTGTTTTTGTGGGATTATGCCACATCATGGGTGCATTGTGAGGCCGGAGGCATAGCCAAGTGATATCAGCGACCTGAGAAGTGGCTAGAACTCATTTGGTGCAATCTGGTGGAACAAGGGGAGTGGAGTACAACAAAACATCTGGTACAGTGTGTCATCGAAGCTTGGGTAAGGAATCATATGAAAACCAGGAGCCGTTATAAAATTCACAAGTAGCATTTTATTATCGTCAATAACAGTAAAATAAAAAAAATGGTCAGGATAGCTATTTACAAAGGCACTGCAAACAGAGAAAACAAAATCCTTCATCTGAGGGTTTCTTTTCAATTTCAAATTTCAGTCTCTCCCTAACAAAAGATTGCTGTCTTTTTTATAAGAAGTCTTTGCCTGGCAGTTAATTTCTTCATCCAGAGCTCATGAAGAGGCTTCCTGTTTTTCACAAAATGTATTAGAACTTCATCAGTTTCTTTTCTTGTGGGTGCAAGTAATAGAACATGGTGTCCCAGAACTGACCTCCTGTTGGCAGCTCTGCAAATGAGCTTATAATGTATGGTAGAACATTGTTATGTACCAAAATCTATCTTTTCCATGGTTGTTATGCCATCAGTGTGATGTCACTTTGCTGTTAATCATCGATAGTACAACAACTGGGATCGATCTGCGCATGCGTGGTAGAGGAAGCTAGTGGCTCTCCAAAACGGCTGCAGTGGTGAGAACGTGACCCGCAGTGGCATAAATTACTTTCAGTTAAGGTACCTGCTTCTTTTTTTTTTTTTTTTGTTCTTTATGGCACCCTTACACTATAAAAGATAATCTATGGGTCCCAATTGGCAAACAACCCATACATTCTCCTCTGTGTGCTACATCTCAAGGTTAACCCAATAAGTTCCAAATAGCTTTTTGCAATCATTTCCACAACATGACTATATACAGTTTCAAACAAAGGGATCCTAGTTTCACATACAGATTCACATGTATTTTTATAACCACAGATAAGCAAGGGGGAAGAAAAGACAGAAACAGCAAGTGAAGGCAGAACACTAGCAGGAGACAGTGAATTGTAAGACCATCAGAGTGATCAGTTCCTAGATCTCAAGAAAATTTGGTTGCACAATCAGACAGAAAAGAAGAGGATAGAACAGATCCGTGCTTTTAACTCTTTCTGCATAACAAATGGGTCAGGGTCTTATTCAACCCTGTCACACAGTGAAAAAAAAAAACCTAAACTTACAGATATATTAGTACATTGCAGGAACTTAAGGTTCAGAGCTGATATTGTCTGGAAGAATTTGTTAGTAAATAGTGAGTCTTCATTGTCAACCCCTGTGTTGATGTTCTCCAGCACAACAAGTTCTCAGGACTCCAATGCTTGGCTGGCAGTGAAATCTGCAAATTCCTGCAAAAATACCCCCTCATCTTTTTGAGGCCAATAGACGAGGAGGATTTTTCACCCTTTGCCCATCTTAACACTGAGCTGCCATGCATTCAAATGACCCTGCCTTCCCACTGAGAGCTCAGTGAACTTCCGCTCTGATCTAAAACAGATGGCCATTCCACCACCCCTCCTCCTCCACATAGGGTGGTGCACTGTGGAACACTCATCTGTAATTTATGTATTTCAAATGCTTTAATAGGAAATATATACTGAGCTGGTAACAGCTTGTTTTGAGATGTGTTGTGGTATGGAGGCCTCCAGCACAAGGCTGGAGTAATTCCTGCACCAGTTCTTCATGATTCACATCAGGTAAGTTGAGGAATTGGCAATGAAATCCCTCACTAACACCGTCTTATTCACAAGTGACCTACCATTACAAAGAATCACCCTAAGGGGAGGAGCAGGACCACCTGATACTCTGGTTGCAGTTCACTTTCCAAGAAGGGATCCCTGGTAAGTGAGTAAGATAGGAAGAGCCCCAATCAGGTAGAAACTTCCAGCCAAGGCACCTCCTATCCTTCACTCTCATGATCTGTCCCTCTCCTCTCCCACTGTGTGACTATAAGCCTACCCCTGTGGTGCTTCCTAAGTATACCTGAGCATCTGCAGCATTTATAAGCTGCATTTGGAAGCTGTGGCCTCCTCAGGGCATCTACTGCCACAGGTGCTTGGCTGAGTAGGTGTGCCATTACACAATTCCCCTGGCACATCCTAACACTAAAAGTACCCCCTAGCAGCTAAAAACCCCTCCAAACTACCCACAGTAAATAACAATCATCCAGACAACATTTAAAACCACCCCCACTTCAAGTCAACATACATCACTCTTACTTAATATACTTAGCTAACATACTCATTCTACCCTATTCGCACAGCTATCCCATAAACAGCATTTTTGACCTCTAGCAGGGCAGTCAAAATAAATGTAGACAATGTCAACCAAAAAAGAGCATCAGTCCAGCCAGTCTGCCCAGTTTTACCCTTCTCAACCCCATGACCTATTATCTAGATGGGGTTTTCACCCTCGCATCCCTTCCTCACTCCCTGTATTACCGCAACCTCCTGTGTAACTGTTATGCCCTTTACTGTGTACCAGCCATGCTTGAATCCATTACTGGTTTTTGTGCCCCCCACCTCTGCCAATAAGATGTTACATAGCTCAACCACTGTCTCTGTAAAGTAAAACTTTCTAACATCCATCCTGAATCCCTCCCCCCCCCACCAGCTTACATTCATGTCCCCCTGTTTTCAATCAGCTACTCATCCTAAATAGTTCATCACAGTTTATCTTGTTTATTCCTTTCAGGAACTTGAAGGTCTCTGTCATGTCACCCTTCTCTCTTCTGGCCTTCAGTGAGTACATATTTAGTGCCCTGAGCTCATCCTCATAGGATCAGCCCTGCTGGCCTTGAATCATTTTGGATATTCTGAGCTGCACAATCTCCAGCCTGTCTCTGTCTTTTGTCAGGTGAGGAGTCCAGAACTGGACATGGTATTCCAGATGAGGTCTCACCAGTGATCTGTAGAGATATAATATTACCTCTTTCCTCCTGCTATCAAAACCCCTTCCAATACAACCCAACATTGTGGTTGCCTTGCTTTAGGCCTTGTTGCATTGGCTAGTTTGTTTTAAGGAGTCACTAAGAATGACCTTTCAGGTCACTTACCTCCAAAGTAGTGGCCAGCTTATCCCCTCTGATCCAATATCCTTTCTCAGGTTCTTGTTCCCTATGTGCATCACCTTGCACCTTTTGGCATTAAATTTCAACAGCCAGACCATGGACCACCTCATTAAACTTTGCAGGTCCCTCCACAACTCCCTGACCCCCTCCTTTCTGTCTATCCTGCCATAAGTGTTTCGTGTTATCTTCAGAGAGATCTATCTTGCCCTTTATTCCTTCTCCTATGTCGCTGATGAACATACTGAAAAGGACTGGACAGTCCCAGGACTACCCTTGTGGTACCCCACTCATGACTTCCTTTTCCCATGATTTGATCCCATTTACCACCACCCTCTGCTGTCTCCCCCCAACCAACTTCCTACTCATCTAACGAGGTCCTTTGCTGCTCCCAGATCCTCTATTTTTTCAACAACCTTCTGTGTGGCACTGATTCAAATGCCTTGCTGAAGCTGAAGTAGAGTAAATCCGGTGCTCTTCCCTAATCTACCACCCTTGCTACACAGTCAAAGAATACTGTCCAGTTGGTCTGACAAGAACTGCCATGAACACATGCTGCTTGCTATCCTGGAGCCCATTTCTCTCCATGTAGTCCACTAGGTCCTCTTTGACTAATGCCTGTATTGGTTTACCTACGGTACAATGAAGGTAAGACATTTCTTGGTTTCTCCCTGCACCATCCCTTGTGGAGCAACACTGTTTGCTATCCTCCAGTCTCTCTGACCCATGCCTGACTATAGTGAGCTATTCAGTAGCCCTGCAAGGGGTCCGGCCAGTTCTGATACCAATTCCTTGAGCCCCTTTGGATACATCCTGTTTGGTTGTGGAGCCTTGCCTAATTTCAGGGTTGCAAGCCCTTTTCTAACCCTTCCTTCTGTAATTATCAGCCACTACATTTCTGAAATCCCCTTTACAATTTACTTTGTTACTTTCTGACGTAAGCCCGCTATCCTCCACTGTGGATGCTGAATGGAAGTAGTCATTTAGAATGGCTGCCTTCTGCTCATCTTCCTGTACTACTCAACCCCTCTCCATCACCCTAGCAATTCCCACTCCTAATTTCCATGAGGTACCTGAACAAATGCTTTTTACCTCCCGTGACCCCCTCTGCGATATGCAGCTGTGTGTCTGCTTTGCATCCCTGGCTGCCTTCTTGGCCTCCTTCATCTTTACCTGGTATTTGCTCCATTCTTCATCCCCCTGCTTCTCCTGGTAACTAATTAAGGCCCTGTTTTGGCCCTCACTGTCTCCCTGACCTTCTTAGAGAACCACATTGGTCTCTTGTGCTTGTTGCCTTTGGTAACTGTTCTCAAGTGTTTATGGTTGCTTTGAGAATGTCCCCTAGCATTTCTCCTCAACTCTCCTCCACCTCCCTGATTTTGTCCACTCCGGCCAACTTATGCTTGACTAATTCCTTCATCTGATTAAAGTCTGCTTTTCTGAAATTCAGAACCACAGCCTCAACAAGGGTATATTGGTAACTAGGGCCAGTTCAAGCCATATGGTGTTATGATCATTGGACCCCAATGGTTCCCCAACCCGCACTCCACCTACCATTTCCAAGTTGGTGAGTACCATGTGGAGAATGGTAGCCTGTCCTGGGGGTTCACTGATCAACAGGTAGTCCTGCAACACATCTAGCAGGACCACTTAGCCAGCCTGGTGACGCTGAGGGCTGAGGCGCTGGACGCCTTACCTCACACTACACCAGTGAACCGGGTTCGGGAATGACCTCGGGTCACCAGGGTGCTGGCACGGGGGGGGGAGTGGAAGCAGGATTGAGCAATTGCTGTCCTCTGCTGGGTGGTGGGGGTCTCCCGCCCGTAGTCCTGCCGTCACCGAATGGTGGTTCGATGATAAGCGCAAGCAGTACTGGGCGACCAGTAGGGTGGGGCATCCTGCAAGATGTTCATGTGTGTGCCTCCACACACGTACATCACATCGGGGATGTGCAAGAGTGGGACGGGAGAAAACTTAGCGAAAAAACATCAGAACCTACAAATAAAAAAATTTAAAAAAGAAAGAAAAGGACCACTTGGCCCACCCAGTCTGCCCAGATTTTCCCTGCCTCTTCTGTTTCCACAGACCCTACCTGGTCTCTGTCAGACCTCCCTCCTCCCTGTCTTATGCCTATCCCATGCGTGTTTGAATCCCCCCGCCCCCGTTTTTTTCTCTCTCCCACCAGTTCTGCTGGCAGATCGTTCCAGGCGTCCATCACTGTTTCAGTGAAGTAGTACTTTCTCATATCCTTCTTAAACTCCCCCACCCCTTCTAGCTTCATTGCATGCCCTCTTGACTTGGTGCACTTCCTCATTTGAAACAGACTTGCTCCTACACCCTGTTCACCCCTGTGAGGTACTTGTAGGTCTCTATTATATCTCCCCTCCCTTCTTCTATGGCATACATGTTGAGATCCCTCAGTCTGTCCTCCTAGGGCCTTTGATGTAACCCATGCTCCATTTTAGTTGTCCTCCTCTGGACTGCCTCCACCCTGTCTTTGTCCTTTCTGAGATTTGGCCTCCAGAACTAGACACAGTACTCCAGATGAGGTCTCACCAGTGACCAATACAGAGGTAACTCCACTTCCCTGCTCCTGTCGATGATACCTCTTTGTATGCACCCCAGCATCACACTGGCCCTTCCCACTGCCTTGTATCACTGCCCCGCCACTTTGATGTCATTAGTGACTGTCAGTATCTCCCTCCATTTTATACTCAATTCATGGCATTCAACTCCAGCTGCCATGCCCTCGACCACTCCTTCAGTTTTCTAAGGTCCCTACTCATTCCCTCCACCTCCTCCTGAGTATCTACTCATCTGCAATAAGGCTTCCCTTCCCTTCCAGTTCTTCTGCAATGTCACTTATGAAGGCATTGAAAAGGACCAGTCCAAGTACTGAGCCCTGCAGCACTCCACTGGCCACTCTTGCCTCATTAGAGTGTTTGCCAGCTCTGTTGCCTATCCATTAACCAGTTCTTTACCCAGTTTACCACTCTGGATCCCACCCCTAGACTGCCCAATTTCTTTGTCAATCTCCTGTGTGGCACAATGTCGAAGGTCTTGCTGAAGTCCATGTAGGCCACATCCACTGCTGTTCCTTGATCTATTTCCCTGGTCACCCAGTTGAGGAAATCAGTCAGATTCATCTGGCATGACTCCCCTTCTCCCTGTGAACACATGGTGCCTTTTGTCTTGTAACCAATTAGATTCAAGATACTCCACTAGCCTTTCCTTTAACAGGGTTTCCATTAATTTCCTCACCACTGATGTGAGACTCATTGGCCTGTAGTTGTTAGCATCCTCCCTGCTTCCGCTGTTAGGGAGTGGGACTGCATCTGCTCTCCTCCAGTCCTCTGGAACTACTCCTTTTTCCAGTAAGTTGTTGAATAAGGCCATCAGTTGTGCAGCAAGCACTTCCCTGACTGCCCTTAATACCCTTGGGTGTATCCCGTCCAGTCCCATGGCCTCATCCACTTACAGATTTGCAGGTCCCTTTAGAACGCTCCTCTGAAAATGGACTTGTATCAAACTCCCGCCGCAGTGTTCCTGCTGCTCCTTGGTGGTCTGTCCCCTCTCTCCCTCCACTCTGAAGACAGAGCAGAAGTACCTGTTCAGGGTGTTTGCTTTTTCCTGATCCTTTTCTATGTAGTCTTCATCTATTGTCCTTCTTATCCTCCCTGTCCTTCCCCTTGCCTTCCTGTTCTCACATATGTACTGTATCTAAGGAATGTCTTATCCCTTTCTGCTACGTCTTTGGCTGTCCTTTCCTCTGTTTGCATCTCTGCTTCCCTCAATGCCTTACCTGTTTCCCTCTGTTTTGCCTGGTACATGTCCCTATCATCGTCCCTCTGTGTTTTTTTATACCTCTTGAATGTCACCCTTTTTTCCTTCCCTTTCATAGACACTTCCCTAAAATACCATAATGGTCTTTTTTCCTCCTGCTTTTGCTCTTATCCTTCACACAGGGGCTAGTTGCCTTCAGATTGCCTTCCCTTAATTTTGGGAGAATGGGGATTACAACCTGGTTTGGCGCTGGGCGGAGGGAGGAGGATGATTTCCTTTTTTTCTCTTTTTTTTTGTTTGCAGGTGACTGAATAATTTCCTGAATATGAATAGTCCCCTACTTGGGAAGGGCTGCCAGACATTCAGGAGCCCTACTATTCATGGCATTCGGGAAATAATCTGCAGCCCCTGAACAGCCCTAGTGATTACACAAGCTGGTTGATCATTGTGGTTCTGTGTTGCTGATAAAGTCATTTGTTACCCACTATGATCCTACAATTCAGGAGATGGAACTGAAGAAGGACTTGAAAATAGCTTTGCACCTCTCAGTAGCATTGATACTTAATCAATCACCTATAAAGTATGATATGTAGACTGGCATGGAATTTACATTTATATAGTGCCTTTCATATACTAGATCCAAAAGTGATTTACAAGCAATTTATTAACACAGAATAGTCTAGCTGAGATACCACATCTCATTTCCTGTGGGTCCTACTTCTGCTTGGGATAGCTGGATGCTGCTCAGTACCACTGGTACTTTACTAACAGTTTTTTTGGTACCTGTTCATATTGAGCCCAACTCCTCATGGTGTATGTCTCCTTCTGGGCTATATCTATAATTGCCGTTATACTCTCTTGTGTCTGTGTATTATGGCATATCATCACATTTCAGTTGAGTAAAGGAACCCAGCTTCACCTCATGCCTCAGAATGCACCTGAGGCATGACAGTATCCTGGGATATACCACACCCTTTGAAGTGTTATTGCTCAAATTGATCGCAGTCTGTCAGAATACCAGCATGAACTAAACCATTTTACAAATGTAAATGTACAAATGGAATGACGCACTAGGAAATAAATGATTTGCTATTATTTAGTTTTGTTATCTAAAAAAAATATTGGTATTAGTCCAAAAGTGCATAATGTTCTGTGGCTCTGTTGTCATAAGAATCAATCATTTAAGTAGAAAGTGCTTAATATTTAAGTGTATGTTAACATGCCTTTATTTTTTTTTTTTGTGAACTCTATTTCTATCTCCAGTGGACCAGGGCATCTTTCATGAGTACCCACTCAACCTTGGCCTCTACTCCCAGCCTGAAACCACCCTTACTGGGAGACACATCGCTGAGCACCCCTGCCCTGGACCCACTGACTCATTCAGCCTCCTGGATCAGCCTCTAGGGGAGGAGGGCCCATCTCACCTATCTGGAGGCCTTTTAGTAATTAGAGGAATGATCCTGGGCCGGGTTGAGGAGCTCAGGAGAGCCAGTAGAGGGCTGGTCCAGTGATGGGATGTTGGCATTGGTTCCTGGGATCTCCATCACCTCCTTGATCTTCCTGGGGTTTTGCGTGTTGTTTCTCCCCACAGAGCACAGATGTACAGTGATGTCAGTGCACCTACGTGCTGACGTCCACCACCGTTGTGTTCCCTATTCCCAGCATCACTCCTGCAGGGTCCCTGATTTCCATCAGGGGACAAGAGGAGTGAGACTTGCCCTAGAACCCACCACAGGAGGGGAGAGCAGTCCTCCAGAAGCTCAATTCCCCTCCCTCCCTTGCCGAGCCCTGATGACCTGGGTCCATTCCTAACCCGGTCACTAAGCGTGGCGAGAGTGACATATAGAGCTCAACCCTCAGCACTCACCAGGCCGGCCCAAACATGCCTTTATTTAACATGGCTTTATTATGACTGCTAATTGCTGTAAACAGGCAAGCACGGCTTGCTGTGTTTTAACTAGGGGTCTTTTTATTTGTTTTTGTTATTTTTCTCTCCCATGGTTCCAGCTGGCTCTTTCCTTCCTTCTGCCCCCCCCCAGCGCAATCCCCAATGGATCAGACCCCCCCTCCCTTATGCCCCCATGACTTACCCTTCGTGGCAGAGGAACATTTTCAAACTTAAGGCTCTGCCCCCCTATACTCTGCTCACCAGGTCCTATAAATCACTGGATCCATCAGCACTCCTAACTGACTTACACAACGTTGATTGGTCCTTCATCCTACGTGCACCCACTACCGACGTTGCCCTTGACTTTTTCTCAGCGAGATTCCTGGCTATCTGGGATTACCATGCACCACTTAGAAGATCCAGAGTAAGGGGTACCCACTTGCCCTGGGTGACTGCCAATCTCATTGATCGACTTCGACTAAGGGACCACGCCTGGAAAACCTACAAGGCATCAGGTTCCCAAACGGCTCTACAACACTACCGGTCACTGCGGAATACCTGCACGAGGCTTATCCGTCAGGCCAAAGCAAACTATTTTAAGGCATCCTTCAACACCAACTCCAAACACCCAACAAAGTTTTGGAAGTCAGTTAAGTCACCCTTGTCCCCACCAGTCCAACCCCCTACACCAGCCCTCAATGTAGCAGGAAACACTGTCACTGCACCAAGCATGGTGGCCACTGAGTTAAACTCCTGTTTCACAAACTGTGCATCCGGCCTCTTGTCTTCTCTTCCACTCCACCCCTTACAGCCATCCACTTCAACCCCAGCCACACCCCCGTCCTCAAATTTCTCCTTTTGCTTAGTAACACCCTCAGAGGTGTTAAAAGCCCTAGGGCTCCTCAACCCCGCTAAAGGTAAATGCCCCTCGGGTCTTGACTCCAATATGCTCCTCATATCTGCCCCAGCCATTGTCAGCCCATTGGCTGCTCTCTTTAACCTCTTCTTCATGCAAGGCTCACTACCATCTTCTTGGAAACATGCTACAGTTGTCCCCCTACATAAAGACGGAGACCCCTCCTCCCCTGGAATCTACCACCCTATCTCCCTTCTCCCCATCCTAGCCAAATTGCAGGAGCGCCTCGTCCTCTCTCAGCTCTCTGCATTTCTTGACTCCACCTCCTTCTTCACTCCGTACCAGGCTGGTTTTAGGAAATCGCACTTCACCATAACCTCTCACCTATGACTCATGAACACCATCCTCATGGGAATGGATAATGGGGAAATCACCTAAGCCATTTTCATTGACCTTGCTAAGGCCTTCAACACGGTCTCCCACACCCTGCTACTGTCCAAGCTCTCCCTAGCCGGCCTAGCAGATTCTGCCACCCGTTGGTTCAATTCATACCTGGCAGGCAGGTCCCAATCGGTCTGAACTGGCTCCTCCACCTCCTCCCCCCTCCCTGTCACGCCAGGGGGCCCACAAGGCTCCGTTCTTGGCCCAGTGCTGTTCTCCATCTTCCTGAATGATCTGCCTCTGGCCTGCCCACATACTTCCATTCACTTGTACGCAGATGATATAGTACTGTATGCCTCAGGCTCATCCCCCTCTGAAGCAGGAACCAGGCTTCAACAGGACTTTGAAAATGTCCAACTTTGGCTTCATTCAAATCAACTCTTTCTTAATCCTAAGAAAACTGTCTCCCTCACATTCGGCATGAGGGCTAAACTCTCTAGACTCCCCTCCTCCCTTATCTTCCACACCCTTGATGGCTCCCCTCTGGAGGCTTGTATGTCCTTCAGATATCTTGGGGTCTGGCTTGATTAGCATCTCGACTTTTCGGAGCATATCAATGCTATTTACAAGAAACTGCACCCTATGCTGGGTGCTTTATACCGTCACAAAGGTTGCATTCTCCTGCCAATGCACTCAGCAATTGTCCAAAAAATGATTCTCCCACTACTGGACTATGGGGAGGTCTACAGTGCAGCTCCCAAGTCCTCCCTAGCCAGACTTGATCCTGTTTTCCACTTCTTCTGTTGTTTCACCCTTGATTGCCCACCCTCAACCCATCACTGTGTCCTTTATCGGTCTTTAGACCTCCCTTCCCTCCATGATTGGAGAGTGTTACATTGTGTTGGGACCACAGCTAAATTTTGGGCACAGACCCTCCCCCCTTACCTTTCAGCAGCCCTCCCACCGCCAGCTTACTCGCTCAGGAACATTGATTCCGGGCTACTCCACGTCCCACACATTTCCACCACCTCTGGCCAGGCTGCATTTAAATACTGTATGCCAAAGGTTTGGAACTCCTTGCTGGTCTACATTAGACACACCTCCAGCCCACTACATCTCAACTTCCTCCTCAAGATGCACTTCTCCTCCTCTTGCTCATGCAACTAGCACTGATAAGGTCTTAGCATCATGCCTGTTCTACTGCACAGCTCTCTCCTTACGTGATGTTACATAGAAACATAGAAACATAGAAGTTGACGGCAGATAAGGACCGCAAGGCCCATCCAGTCTGCCCATTTCTTTTTCTACCTTATAAATGTGCCATCGGCCTTTGCTCTGTCAGTGGCCTATCTATTCATAGTCATTTGTATTGCTCCCTTATGCCTATCCCATGCCTGTTTGAAGCCCTGCACTGTATTCATAGCCACCACTTCTTGTGGTAAGCCATTCCATGCATCCACCAACCTTTCTGTGAAAAAGAATTTCCTCACATTCCCCTTAATCGGCCTCCTCTAATCTCATGCTGTGTCCTCTTGTCCTGCTATTTTTCTTATATTTAAACATGTTAGACTCTTTTCACCTTTGTTTATGCCCTTAAGGTGTTTGAATGCCTCAATCATATCACCTCTCCCTCCTTTGCTCAAGGGTATACATATTGAGCTCTGTTAATCTGTCCTCATATGTCTTCTGATGCAGTCCCTGCACCATTTTGCTGCCCTTCTCTGGACTGCCTCAATTTGGTTAATGTCCTTGTGAAGGTGTGGCCTCCAATACTGCATGCAGTACTCCAGATGGGGCCTAACCAGTGTCTTGTACAGAGGATTATTACCTCCTCTTATGACTTGTGATACCCCTACTAATACACCCTAACACCCCCTAGCCTTACCTACTGCTTTAGAGGTCTGCTTGATGATTTTAGGTCATCAGTGATGATGATGCCCAAGTCTCTTTCTTCCTTTGTGACTGCTAGCAACTCCTCCCAGCCTATAGGTGGCTTCAGGTTTCTCTTCCCTATGTGCATGATTTTGCACTTCTTGCATTAAATCCCAGTTGCACTCTTCTGACCATTCTGCTAGTTTATCCAGATCTCTTCTTATTCTGCCCACCCCATCTGGATCATCTACTCTGTTGCAGATCTTGGTGTCATCTGCAAACAGACAAGCCTTACCCTCTAGTCCATCTGCAAGGTCACCAATGAAGATGTTGAAGAGGACTGGCCCCAGGACTGATCCCTGAGGTACCCCACTTGTGACTTGCATCTCTTCTGACTGTATACCATTTACCACCACTCTCTGTTTTCTGCCTGTCAACCAGTTTGCCACCCAGTTGACCAACTTCTGACCCACCCCGAGCCTACCCAGCTTATTTATCAATCTTCTATGTGAACAGTGTCAAAAGCTTTGCTGAAGTCAAGGTAGGCGACATCAACTGCTCCCCCTTGGTCCACCACTCTGGTTACTCAGTCAAAGAAATCTATGAGATTAGTTTGACAGGACCTTCCTTTTGTAAACCCATGCTGTCTTGGATCTTCCGCCCCTATGGATTCCAGGTGTTGCACTATCCTTTCCTTGAGGAGTGCCTCCATAATCTTGCCCACTACTGAGGTAAGACTGACTGGTCTAGTTCCCCGCCTCCTCCTGCTACCACTCTTGTGGAGCGGGATCACATGAGCCCTTCTCCAGTCTTCTGGGACCTCTCCTGTGCTCAGAGACTCACTAAACAATTCTGCTAATGGCTCTGCTAGTTCCTCCTTTAGCTCCTTAAGTACCCTGGGATGTATGCCATCAGGTCCCATTGCCTTATCCACCCTGAGCTTAGCAAGCTCAGGACCCTTTCTTTTGTGAAGGGAGTAGTGCTCACCTCCTCCCTCCTATGTCCATGATGCTGAGCTGTGGGCCCTGCCCTACCTTCTCTTCAGTAAATACTGAGCAAAAGTATCTATTTAGGATAGATGCCTTTACAGGGTCCTCCTCCTCACATGCTCCCTTTTCTCCATTAAGCTTAGCAATACCCCTCTGGACTTTCTCCTTCACTAATGTATCTATAGAAAGTCTTGTCACCTTCTTTACTGTTCGTGCTAGTGTTTCCTCAGTTTGGAACTTTGCCTGCCTTACTGCCTTACCTGCTTCCCTTAGGGCAGTTTGGTATGCCTCCCTATCTTCATCCCGCTGTGTTCCCTATATTTCCTGAAGGCCAGCCTTCTGGCTCTGACCTTTCTGCTACTGTATTTGAGAACCAAAGTGGTTTCCTTCTTCTTTTGCACTTCCTTTTCTGTCTAACACAATGGGATGTTGCTTCAAGTATTGCATCCCTAATGCTTGCCCACTTTGCCTGTACCCTCACCTGTGTTTCTTTTGCCAGGGCTAGCTTAACTCTGTTGGCCATCTTATCAAAGTCAGCTCCTCTGAAGTCCCATATTTTTGCCTTGGAATAGGATGATTTAGATGTAGTAGCCAAATTGAACCATACCATGTGATGGTCACTGGCCCCAGGTGACCTTCTACCTGGAGATCTGTGATCCCTTCTTTGTTAGTCAGTACTAGATCTAGGATAGCCCTGTCTCTTGTGGGTTGCTGTACCAGTTGTTTGAGGCACTCCCCCTGCAGGGAATCCACTATGAGTCTAGTTCTGGCAGATGTTCCTGCTGGTATTGACCAATCTGTATCCGGCATGTTGAAGTCTCCCATTATCAGAACCTCCCCTTTAGCTGTCATGTTTTGTATATCTTCTAACAGTAATGTGTCTATGTCCTCCCTCTGGTCTGGGGGCCTGTAGACCCACATGTTCACAGACCCTATCGCTGCCACTACAGAATGTTGCTTTCTTACAACCCAGGCTGACATATATGCTGCCATGCTTTCAGGCCCTTTAGGTAGTAGCTAAGGGTCTACTTTCGGTCCTACGGGATCTCCGATACTGGTGCATTATTGTTCTTGCTCCTCAAGGCTATTCAAAATGCAGGTCTACATATTCTAAATTTACTTCTTTATATTTTATTTATCTTTTTTCCTCTTTCACTAGCTGTACAGTTGTTGTATTTGCTGTTATATTTCTATAATTCTGTTTCGTATTCTGCAGTTTTTTATCCCTATCCCCTCCTCCCCCAGGGCGCATCTGGAATCGAGCAGTACTCTGCTCAGTATGCCTACCTAGTAAAATGCTTAAATGAATAAATAAATAAAGAGTGGTGGGGAGTGACTCAGCCAGGGAGGTGTCAATTCGGGGATGGTGCCTGAGGGGGATGGTATTCATGCCGCATGGCCAGAACCTGGTTTTCTACTTTTCATGCAGAGGGGGATCATGAGTGCTGACAGTGACATGCAGCGCACATGTCCACACACTGCCTGTCAGTTAGCTGCTCATCCTTCACCCCCCCCCAATGTAAGGACTTGGCATGCCAACACCTGGCCTCCGCTAGGTGTCAGGCAAGTGCCGGTCCATGTTATCCACCTTCCCCGAGGGAGGAGAGCTGTCCCCTGGACGCCCGATCTTCTCCCTCCCCGGCTGACCCCCAGCAACCCGCTTGTACCGTGAACACAGGACGCCGGTGTGGCAGGAGGTAAGGCATGATGTCTCAACCCTCCACGCCACTGGGCCGGCCCTTAACTAGGGGTCTTTGAGTAATGATTAATGTATTAATTCCTCAAAACTCTAAATAATGGGGTACTTAGTACTGTGATTAAATGATGATTATTTTTCATTATTTAAGGAGTATTTATTTGAGTATTAAATACAAAAAAAACCCTTTAGCCTGCCCCAGTTGACCAGGGCTAATCCTGTGCCCCCCCCCCAACCCAGTCATTATCGATCTCAACCCTGTCTCCTACTTGCCACACTGATTTTTATTGAAAGAAAAAAAAAAATACTAGGCTGCTGCCTCTGTGGCAGGAACCAACAGCATATTTTGTGATCAACTCACCCTTCCCTAACCCAATCCTCCAGGCACTAAAGGGCCATTTAAAACCAGTTGGGTTTGGGTTCACCTTTTGAACCCCAATCCTGATTTTAGTGGAGCAATAGTATCTTTTTTTTTAATTATTATTTTCTGTTATTTATGTACCTGCTGGGATAAGTGTGCTATTCTGTACTGTACAGTCTCCTCCTCCCTCCCCCTTCCCCCTCCCTAGGCTGCATTTGGGAATGCATTGCTACCAGTTCAGCATGCTTCTCCTGCTAAAACACTTGAAATAAATTATTAGTAGTCAAATCTGGCTAGCTCAGTCTGTCCTACTATCCCGCAGTGTAATTCTGTATTACTGTCATTCTATCATGCGACTATTAGGAGTACGGGAGTAACAAATAGTATTTCCCGAATACCATGTATAATGCCCTATCCATTATTCATACATGAATGACAAATAGTGGCACTAGTCATGCTTATTGATATTTGGGAAATACTAAACAAAGCAAAACAAAAAAATAAATAAACAGTCCCAACCCTCCTCCCCAATCCAGTTGTTTCAAATACAACCCCCCATCCTCCCACCCTCTGCTACAAGCCCTCATCATGTCATCAGCTGCTTTTCTATGCTGTTTTACTATGTGAGCAAGCACAGGAGTGTTTCCATTCACTAGAAGGTGTCCTGCCATGGAGGAGGGTGGGTTGTGTCAGTCACCTTCACCGCTCCTGGGGGGTCTTTTGTCTATACAAAATTTGGGTGCTGGGGGGGAGGAGTTGAATGCTGCTGTTGAGGGTGTGTGTGGAAATGAATTGATTTACAAGATGAAAGGCTCTAGATAAGACAGTGGCCTGCCGTGGAGGTGGGCAGGTTGTGCTGGTCACCCATCATGGGAGTTTTTTTTTTTTTTTACTTAATATTGTGGGTGCTGGGAGGGAGAGTGGGGTCTGGCTTGTAGCAAAGAATGGGTGGACTGCAGGGTTGTATTTTAAAGGATTGGGCTGGGGAGGCGGGGTGCTTTTTTTTTTTTACTTACTTTCCTCCAACAGGCACATGGATAATGAATGAATACCAAGTTTCTGAATATTTGAGGCCCAAAATATGAATATTCGGTAGAATATTCGAAAAATAAGGTATTCTCCCACCCCTAGTGACTGCAGTAGCGTGTGGTTTGTCAATTGGGAGGGAAGCGTGATGTTTGTTATCAGGATCACAGATTACTTCTTCCTCTCCCTCCTGACCATTACTGCTATATGCTTCTACAGGCACCTGATAGACTGATTGCAATATAGAAAGGACTGCTACAGCTTGGGGGGCACCATCTGAGCTAGCTAGATTTGATTACTGTTGCTCCCTCCAAAATCATAGGTCAGGGGTCAGAAGGGGAGACCAGCTTGTAATAAAGGGTTCTTTGGTACCCTGGAGGGGATGGTTGGACATGGGAAGAGTAATGGATGATTACAAAGATGCTGTTAGCTCTTGGCTCTGTGCCAGGAGCCCAGTACTTTAAACAAACAAAAAAAATCTGTGTGGAAATGGGGTGGTTACAGGACATGCCCTAACCACTTCTGGGAAGGACAAGAAGTTTTTGGTTATTATTTTAGTTCTACCTTAATTTTAATACCAGTACCCAATGCTAAATATCCAGGGATACAGAGTACGAATATATGCTAAGTATTTAAAAACTGGTACTTATGCACCCCATAGTGTAAACTTTTTTTCTGCAAAATGGGGAGGTGCAAAGCATGACCCTAAATGCCTGCATATTGTAATGTGCACATTGGCCTAATGAATGGTATCACGTCATCTACTGTGCTTTGTTGTGGTGAGCCTCAGAGGTCAATTCTAGCTCCCATGATGTTCGCTGTGTACAAGTTGCCATTGGTGGGAGATCATTGGATGCTGCTGTGGTTTGCATTTTTATTGCTATGCTGATGGGTATCCTTAGAAAGGGCCTTGGGGAACAAAGAGGCGCCATGTGGGCGCACCTGAAGTGGGTGCATGGGACTCGTGGGCATGGTGCGGTGAGGGCATCACTCTGCCTCCCATTCCCTTGATGTGCCCCAGTGCAAAGTTTCTTATACTAATCTTGGGGGGTGTGAGGGAGCAGAGCTCCCCATAACATTACGGCATGACATTATGTGTGGTGCCATCTTTTAGGGGTCAGGTTTGTGGTGAATTTGTGGTCCCTTCTTCCTTTTTGTCTGTCGCCTTTTTGACAAGCGCTCTTTTTGTTGCGCCGTTTTTCAACACGCTCTTTTTGTTTTCACCCTGATCACATGGAACAGCTGATGATACCTAGCTATATGTGTGTTGTGTGCCTGACGATGATACTGCTGTCCGGAGTTGATGGGGTACCTTAGGGAGATCCAGGATTAGATGGCAGCTAGCTGGCTCAGACTGAACCCACTGAAAATGGAGGTGTTACTATTAGAGCTGGGTTGGCCTAGTTCAGCAATGATGAATGAGGGCACCACCCTTCCATCTTTGGATGACATAATGCTCCGAGTCACAAATAGGGTGAGGAATCTTGGGGTTATTATGGTCTCCAAGCTGACTTTAAATTATCAGGTGTAAGCTGTTGTTCACAATAGCTTGTACCATCTTCATAGCATCTTGTGGATCAAACCCTTCTGGAACTGGCTAATCTAGCGACATTGGTGCACACCTTGGTTACATCTAGACTGGATTACTGCAATGCTTCTTACCTTGGGTTATCCATGAGGTTGCTGTGTCACTTGCAGCTGCTTCAGAATGTGGCAGCCTAGCTGGTTGCAGAGACCTCTTTGGTTCAAGCATATCACACTATTTCTCTGTGTTCTGCACTGCCTTCGACTTCAAGCTGTGCTTTTAAACCTACAAGGCCTTGCAGTCTGGGTCCAGACTACCTGAAAGATTTCCTGACCCCTTACACTCCTGGCATTGCCTCCGGTCAGTGGATGCAAACCTCCTGCTAATTTCTATATCCTGTTTGAAGTCCTCAGGCAACAGGGCATTTTGTGTGGCTGCCCTGATCATTTGAAATGCCCTTGCCAGCCAGGAAGTGAGCGAGTCATCATCCCTGGCCATTTTCAAATCCCATTTGAAAACCCATCTATTTTTGTTGAGTTTTGGATCTGGTTTTGCTGTATAAATTCTGTTTATTTTAAATGTAAAAGTATTTACGAGTGCTTTTACTGGATTCATCTGTTTTATTGTGAGGTGCCCAGAGCTTCTGTGAATGATACCCCATATAAATAAAATTGCCTTGCCTTTGAAACTTGGTAATTACAGTCTTAGATACAGCAGTTACTCATATGGCATGGTATATTTGGCTATGAGTAGGCAAATAGATAAAGGTCACCTTTGTTTTCTTTTGTGCTCATTTTCAATAAATCTGTCAGGCACAAATATAATGTGGTTTGTGTCTCATTCAGCAATGATAGGCCTCCAATACTGATGTGGTATTATGGTCAAATGTCATCGGTGGTTGCAGTTTTAGTATTTTAAACAGCAGTTACAAAATGGTGCTTTTCTTTTTTAATGTGTCCTCTCCATTATTGATTTTTACCGTCTGCTCTGCTGTTCGTCTCCCAGTTTGACATTAATGGACAGGCCCTGTTTTCAGTTAGATATCACCCCACTACTCATCTCTCCAACCTCTCCTGATGTAACCAGGCTCCTGCCTGAGGGATTCAACATCAGGATAGGGACACTCTGGTCTCTGGTGCATTGGTGGATGGTCAGACATCATATTGTATCTTCCGTTGTATCTTTCCCCTTGTTTATGACTGGTTTGGATATTATGCAATGAGATCACTCAATGATATTGCATGCCCAATCAAAGAAGGAGCTCCAATGGCAGGGCCATTGTCACTCTGTGGAGCACACTACAGACTCCACCATCCTGCTGTTAGGTTAAAATTATACATTTCTAACTGATGATATTATCAGAAACCCCCGCCTATATGGGGCTTACATTTCTGGCTCTGTGGAGCAACCCTACATCCCAGCCACCATGACCTTTCTGCTCCTGCTTAGCCCAATGAACTCTGACTGATGGGGGCCAGAGCCGGAGGAGAGAGGGAGCCTAGAGATCTTTGCCATACTACGCCATTAAACCAATTGAATGAGTGGGCCCAAAAATTGTTCAAGGGCAAGAACCCTTTTGAAATGTAAAGACTGCGGGGGCCAGTGTCTACACAACAGAAAGGACCCCACTATTATCCTCATCTCTGACCTACTCCACCACCACAAGAACTGGAATCAGGGGCATCAGCATAGCCAGTCAGCCTCCAAAGCCTGCAAAGGCAGCCAGGGCTCATGGACTGGAGAGGGACTAAGTACTGTACATGCACAACTCATGTAGCCTGTTATTCATCAAGTGACAGACCTCCAGCTTTGCCTTTAGCAACTGACAGCTCCGTAGACCAATCAAGAGCTGGGATTTCCCCCAGTGAACAGCAGAGGCTGATCTCAAACTTTTTATGGCTGTGGGCGGAGCCTGCAGCCATCTTGCTGCCTGTAGCTGGAAAAATGGAATACTGTGGAACACATTTTTGGAGTTTTCAATGTATCCTTCCACAACTATAAATCACTACAGTATGCCAGTTGAAATAAAACACTTCCTTCTTTCTGTTTAGAATGTTGTAGACAGAATTCCAAGCTGCTTATCAGATGGTCATTAGGAAACTGAAACAGCTTGTTAACTATTGGTTGCCTAATAAACTGGAGATTTGTTTACACCCTTCGAAATGCAACAATTTGCACATTTAAATACTTAGCATTTAAACATTTTCTAGCCTCAGTTGGGCAGGTATTGTCTTTCAAGAAAGATTCATACCTCATAAATGTCACCCTTTCCCAGCAAAAAAATCTAAAGACACTATCTGATAAGCACTGTCTCAGACATACAGTATGTCAGGTCTTCTGTGAACTGTCCAGGCTAAATATACAGCAATCAGCAGGCATTTTTACTATGCTTTTTTGGGGGAAAAAATCTATTGAGCAACAGCAAACACACACACACACACACACACACACCATCCTCATGGGTGCAACATTTGAAATAAATACTTCAATCTAATATGTTATAAAACAATAAAGAAACTGTTTATATCAGTGAGCACAGTGAAGTTCAATTTATAGTAGATTTCCTTTAAATATTTCTTATCCTATAGTTTGTATCCTGGATAGCGCAAGGGGGATGCTACATCTCATTGTCATAGGGATCTTCATTTTACACATTTTTGCACTGTATTTACTCAGAATGTCCCAGATTAGATGCAATATCTTGTTTTCAGTGGGGTCATGATTTTACCATTTTTATAATGTATTTATTCAGGGTAGCCTAATCCGGATGTAAAATATTGTTTTCAGTGTGTTCTGATTTTACGCAATGCAGCACAATATTGTGTAGATGTAGAGCCCCACTGAAAATAAGATGCCATGTCTTCTGTGAACTACCCAGGCTAAATATATAGAAATCAGCAGGCATATTCTAGGAAAACACATTGTAAAAGGAAGACCACATTGAAACTGTCTCTCAACAGATCTGCTTTGTCATTAGAAATAATGGGTAAATGCATCCCAGAAGCTTTCCACAGCCATATCAGCTCTGACCAGAGTTTGTTCATTCTGTGTGTGGCTGCTGTATGAGTCTGACAGGCGTGAACTCTAGCACATAACTGAAGAAGACAGATCAACCATATGCTAGAGCCAAGCAGAACAGGACAAAATTGTCTTTTGTTTATTGGCTGGTGTTTATTCTGCAGTGCGCCCTGATCCCTCCCACACACACTCATCGCCAAACTCAGTGGCATACTCTATGTTTAAAAAAAAAAAAGCTTTGCCCTGCTCCCAGACTGAGAGACCACTAAGTGCCAGATATTTTATGTTATTTTCTCTGTTCATCCTGAAGGTTGCTACCAGCCAGTTTGAAGTAGCAGTCTGTCAGTCACTGCAGTGACTGAAATGGAATCTAAATTAACTGCTTGTTTTATAACTTCATATTGTTTTTTCCACAGACTTTTATTTATGCTATAACATTCAGGCAGCACATTTCTTTACCTCCCAAATTAATTTAACTATTTGACTTTTTAATTTTTAATGCCTACACTACCACAAGTTAGTTGAAGCTTTATATATATATATATATATATATATATATATATATATATATACACACACACACACACACACACACACACACACATACATACACATAAACATATATATATATATATATATACATATATATATATATATATTCATTGCAAAAACTTCATTAATGCATCAGTTAGCGTTGAAGCAACAACAGTAGGGAAATGAGACATTAGGTTTTCAATGCTAACACCTCCCACCTGGGTTCACTTCTCACTTTCCACACACTAGGAGTCGGGTATGCCTTGGGGTTGTCGACCCTAACCTCACCCCATTCCATGTGTAAGGAAGCTGAGATGAAACAGTATAGCAGAATGGGGTGAGAGTTAGGCTCAATGACCCCAAGGCACACCCTGATGCCTGTTGGTGTGTGGAGGTGGGGGTGGGTGGGATGGTAGGGTGAGGGTGTTAGGGTTTGAAACCCTATGCCTCATTTCCTACTTTTGTTGCTTCAACCCTAACTGATGTGTGCCCTGCCCCTCCCACCCACCCACTGCCCACTGGTCTCCAAGTAGCCTCCATGAACATATGCAGCCTGCTGAAAAATTTGACTTACAGTGCTGGGCCTTGGCTCATCAACCAGACATCATAGCCCTGGTTGAAACCTGGCTGTCAAATCCACCCGACTCATTTGTCTCCCTCTCAGGCTATACCTTATACCGGAGGCAGTAGGCAAACAGCGAGGAGGCTGTGCAATCTACATTAGGGACACAATACTTGGACACGCCGCCCACCCCTGCCCTTGTAAATGGGGCCCAGGCTCTTACCTCAAACTCACCCCGGACCCTCTAGGAGCCCTCTCTATCTCACCATGGCCTACGCTCTCAAAGAACCAGCACCCGCCCTGGTATCTTTAACTGACTACCTGGCCTCCCTCCACCATAAGTGGAACAAATCCTAGTTGGGGACCTTAATGTAAATTGCCTCAGCACCTCCTCTTCATGATCAGAGACTCCTTTGCCGCCCAAGACCTGAGCGCAACTCGTCACCCAGCCCTGAGAATAAACCCTAAGAGAGGTACAGCACCCTTCTGGATGTTATTATAACCAACCGACCCTAAAAAATCCAAAACATCCAGGTCCTACCAGACTCCCTAAGTGACCACTCCCCTATCCTATTTCATTGGGCAGTCCCCAATCCCAAACCCAAAGCTCAGACCACCCTCCGCAGGCGCCTCCGCCTTGGTGGGCTGAAAAAACTTAAAGTATTCCTCACACAGATAAATTGGTCCCCCATTCATCGTGCAACCGACATTGACACTGCCCTCGCCTTCTTCACACACACACCTTCAACATGGCCTGTGATCTCTTTGCACCCTTCACCAAAATCTGGTCCAAAAAGCAGAATGCACCCTGGGTTAGCCCTGCCCTTCTACAATTACTAAGAAATCGGGATAACCTCTGGCACCTTGCCACTGAAACGGGTCATCTGTCTGATAGGCAGGCTTACAATGCAGCCTGGAATAAGTGCTCTTGGGCCATCCGGAAAGCCAAGGCCGACCATTACCAGGCCACCCTTACCTCTTCCTGGGGCTCGGCCCGGACTTTCTGGGATAATATTAAACAACTAAATGGAAAATCTTGCTCCCCTGCCCCATCCCAGCTCACTAGAAATGGCACTACCACCACCGAGCCTGCCACCATAGCTAACTGGCTCAACACCACTTTCACTGACCTTAGCTCAGTCCTCCCTAGTAATTTCTTTGACCCACCCCCAACCAACCTCCCCCTGTCTTCCAGCACCCCAGCTTCCACCTGCGCAAGATTTCCACCCGGGAAGCCAGACCCATCCTAATCAAAGCTTTAAATAGCAACAGTCCCGGCAGTGACTCACTGGACCCCAGTATCCTCAGGCTGGTGCTAGATGAAGTCCTTGCCCCACTCACCAGCCTAATTAACCGATTGCTCTGCCTGGGACAACTTCCCATGGCTTGGAAAACAGCCATAATCACACCAATTCATAAAGGGGGTGACAGGTCGTCGGCCAACAACTACTGGCCAGTCTCCATCCTCCCCCCCATCTCTAAAGCCCTGGAGAAAGTGGTGGCCATTCAAATCACTGATTATCTGGCTAAGCACAACATCTTATGCCCAGAGCAACATGGCTTCTGTGCTGGTCACAGTACCAGCACTGCCCTAATTGAATTCTCCAACTTCCTACACTCCTCCTTGGATACCAGCTCCCTAGCTGGTGCAGTGTTCATCGACCTCTCAAAGGCTTTCGACACTGTCTCCCATCCACTTCTGCTGAATGCTCTCTGCCACACTGGTCTCTCGGCTGGCCCCCTAGCATGGTGCACAAGCTATCTTGCCGCTCGATCACAGTGTGTAAAAATCAATGGGATACTCTCTGATACCCGTCCCATTCACTCTGGGGTCCCCCAAGGCTCCATCCTGGGCCCCCTTCTCTTCTCGCTCTATCTGAATACCCTGCCCAGTGCATGCCCTGGCAAAATTCTCCTGTATGCAGATGACGCTGTCCTTTTTGCCACCCACCGCAATCCCGTCTCCCTTCAGGACACCCTACAGCAGTCTTTCAGTAGTGCCGAAGCTTGGTTTAAGGAGTGCAGACTCGTCATCAATCTTAAAAAGACCAAAGCTATGCTCTTTTCCCACCCCCAAAACAAAGCTAGCAATCACCCACTCTATATCCTTCCTAGTACCAATCAGCCACTGGAACAAGTCTGCTCCTACAAATACCTTGGGGTTACCTTCGACTCAGCCCTCACATTTCACAACCACATAGATGCCCTAACATCCACCACTAACACACGGCTTGGCATCCTTTTCTGCCATAGAACCTGCCTTCCCCCAAATGCACTCCGGCTCGCTGTTACGTCATCCGTTTTGTCCCTTGTAGACTATGGTCTACCAGTCTATGGTGCTGCCGACACGACTGCACTCAAAAAAATTCACCTAACCCTGAATAAAGCCTGCAGATTGATTACTGGTGTCCCCAGGCTCACACACACCTGTCAGCTGTATGACGAGGCTAAACCTTACCCTGGATGAACGGCTCCAATATCAAACCTGTCTCCTCACAAAAACCTACTCAGGCTCTCTCTGGGGTAACGGCATCCATCCACCAGAGCCCTCCCACTATTGCAACATGGTCATCCAACAAGACCACCCTAATGGTCCCCAGATCAAGAACCAGCCATGGCCAGAGGTCCTTCTGCTACAGAGCCCTATCCTGGTTTAACTCTCTCCCTGCCCCCATCACCATTGCCACCACCATCTCCAAGTTCAAAACCGCCCTTCGAAACCAACTCTTCAACACTCGTAGCTGCTCCTGTCTCTGAAAGTAGCCTCCACCTCGACTTCTCATGACAACGCCCACCGGGCAGCTCTCCACCTAGCCGTCCCCACCACCGCTTCCCGGTACACCGTGCCTATGTCTAACCTGGCCAGTGCCAGCTGTTTCATTGTATACCTATTAGATTGCTCAATTTTTGATACCAACTTGTGTAATACCTGTTCTCAATTACATGTACCCTGTAACCTAAATGTATTTTGTCTGACCTCAGTGTGACGTGGCGCCTCTGTTGAACGCCTATTGTTTTGCAAACCTATGCTATGTAACCTAAAACACTATGTATGTCTTTAATGTGATGAGGTACCTTTGGAAACGAGCCTCTGGCTCAAAGGTTGTAAACTGATTTTACAAATAAATAAATAAAATAAATAAAAAAACAATGTTTTTTGCAATGAATTTCCTTACTTTTTGAGAAAGGGTAATCTTACCCTAATATGTTTGTGCACTCCCATCACTCTATAGTGTGTTGTGATTGCATCTCCCTGTGGGAGTGCTGGGCATCGCTCAATAATGATATCCATTTGTGGGAGTACAGGGCCCTACAGGCCCTGTGCTCCCTTCCATCCATAAGTGTAGAGACAGTGTAATGAACTGCCTTCTCCAGTACTACATAACAGAGGGCCCTGCATCCCATTACTGTAAAATGGTACCAGGGCCCTGCGCTCCGACATACCCATAAGTGTAGAGACTCAGTGCAGACTTAGAGATATTCCAAGTAGCCCTTGTGATCCAAATGGTGCAATATCTCAGTACCCATAGCAACATTGGAAAAAATAACACTGCAGTTGTAATCATGTCCTGGCAACCTGCACACCTGCTTAGTACACCTAAGCTCCATTTATCAAGAAATCTGCATGTCAAACCATTTTCAGTATATAGGCACCGAAAAAGGTACTGCATCCACCAAAATGTTATCCTATGGGAAATTTCCAAACTTTGAAATGTTATAACTATGGAAGTAATGTAAATGTTATCACCAAATCAGCAGAAGTCACATCTGTGGGGCAAGCTCTTTTTACCCTAAAAATGTCAGCCCTTCGTTCCAAACCGTTTGTTTGCAGTGAAGTGGAAAAGAAACAGTAAAGTTTAGAAATCCCTTTTTGTGAGCTGTTAGAATCCTATTTTTGAGTAAACTCTTTTCGCAAGGTAGGGCCTTCTCTGGTCATTCACTCACTAAAAGGGATTTTGACAGCTCATAAAAGGGATTGCCAAGAAAAGGATTTTGATAGTTCGAGAAAAGGATTTCTAAACATTACTGTTTCTTTTCCACTTCACTGCAAACAAACGGTTTGGAATGAAGGGCTGACATTTTTAGGGTAGAAAGGGCTCGCCCCACAGATGTGACTTTTGCTGGTCTGGTGATAAAAAAAAATCCCTTTTTGTGAGCTGCCAAAATCTCTTTTCATGAGGTAGGGCCATCTGGTCATCATCTCACGAAAAGGGATTTTGACAGCGCACAAAAAGGGATTATAAAAAGTAATCCCTTTTCGCAAACTGTCAAAATCCCTTTTTGCGGGCCGATCCCTTTTCATGAGCTGTCAGAATCTTTTTTCATGAGCCAATCTCCTTTCGTGAGGTAGGGCCTTCTTGTCGTCATCTCGCAAAAAGGGATTTTGACAGCTCGCAAAAAGGTATCGGCTCGAAAAAAAGGATTTTTAAATGTTAAAATGACTGTTTTTTGACTAAAGTAAAGTAAATCAAAGCCACAGAAGTGTGCAGGATGTCCCCATGAACAAAACCCATACTTTGATGTCTACAGAAGACATCCCTGTGGCAAGTTATAATGTTTTGTTTGGGCAGAAAAAATGAAAACAAGATGGCGGTTCGCGAAGAGAGAATTTTTTCTCACGAAGAAGGATTTTATAAATCAAATGAGCTATCAAAATCCCTTTTTGTGAGCCCAGATCACGTTTTGCAACTGTGCAGCTATCCAAAAGACTGGACTGAGCATGCTCAGAACCCACAATTTCAAAATTGAATAACTTTGGAATGGATTAATATTTGTTCACCAAACTAATTCTGGCTTGTTCTTCGGGGCAAGCGCGTTCTACCCCGAACATTTCAGACCAAAATTCCAAACAGTGTGGCCACAGCATGATGAGGAACAAACAGCAAAAACTGGCAAAAAAAAAAAAAAAGCAACTTTTACACTTTTTTCGATATGTGCTGCACGAAAATCACACTTCCGATCAAAATTAAACTTGGCAAGTCAAGAGATTTACAGTGCATACCAAATTTCGTGCAAATCCATTGAATGGTTACAAAGTTATTAAAGTGCAAAAGTTGAGGTTTAACATTAAACTGCCAACTCAACCCTAACTACCGTGCCACTATAGTATATGTATATATATGTGTGTGTGTGTATATATATATATATATATATATACACACACATATATAATGATTGGTGTGGTTGTGAGTACAGCCATTTGACTGAGCGAGTGAACTGTCCATTCTCTAACACTGCTTCCCATGCTCAGAAGAGCCGGCGGAGTGCGCAGTGAATAAAGTGTTGCAGCTAGATCACAGGGTCTCTCTGTGACCCACTTCAGTTCTGTCACTCTTTACTGCTGCAGCTGAGGAAGAAGAAGAACGATATCCCAAATCACTGTAGCCACATTTACTCTCTAGTCCTCTATTCATCAGCAGCCATTCCACCAGGGCAGGGGTGGGTACGTGGTGCTCACAGCCAGACAGCAGATGCTCTCAGTTTTCTGAGTGATGGGTTGATGATGGCGGGTAAGTGACGCTATATTGGAAAAAGCATGTGTGCATCAGACTCAGAGTGCTTTTTTCAATCACTTGGGTAAACCAAAGTTTGCCACTTTATATAAAAGGATTGGGTGTGTACAAACTAGCATAAACAGTGGGGGGCAAAAGGAAAACTTGAGCAGGGAGCAAAGGGGTGAACAAAAAAAAGTGGGGGAAATTTAGAAACACTATCTGGGGTAAGGGTACAAGTTATTTTCCAGGGTTATAGGGAGTGTAGAAATCGGAATGTTGGGAGTGGTGCAGTGCCATAGCTGTGGAGCAGCAGTCTTCAGGGAGACTTTTTGAAGACTGAGGTGCTGTCCCATCTGTGTACATCTCTTTAGGCTGAGGGAGGAGGTCACTAAATTCCAGACTGAGTTGGCTAGGATTCAAGGGACCTCTTTCCCACCCAGGGTCCACCAAGTCTATCATCATTGCCACAAGGATGCCAAGAAGGAGGGTAGGCTGGACAGTGATGGACTCTGGGAGGGTGGGGATGGTGGGTCAGGAGCACATTCCTTAGCCTGTGCCAGTACACAACTCATTTGCCTCTCTGGCATGATGGGACTGAAAATGAGGCACCCGTGGTGGTGGCCAGGGAGGATATGAGAGTCCTCCATGGGGAGGCCCCAAGGTGGCAGGCAGAGGACCCCAGCAGAAGAAAAAGCAACTTCTGGTGGGAGACTCAATCATTAGTTGGGTAGTTTTGGGAGCAGCACGGGAGGGAAAGAGGCAGGTGAGGTACCTACCTGGTGCCTTGGCACAGAGCTAGAGAGCAGATCCTTAGGATTACTAGGGTGGAGGGCAGGACAGAAAGTTGCATGTCATTGTCTATCTCATGGCTAATAATCTGGCCTGGGATGCAGCAGGGGTGTGCGGGAAACATTTAGGGAGCTGGGGGGGCCCTGAAGCAGGTATCTCACATGGTGGCTTTTACTGAAGTGCTACCTGCATACAGCTGGAGGAGGGGGGAGGCTGCACCAGGACCTTCAATGAGTGATTGAAGACATGTTGCAGGGAGGAGGGTTTTGGCTACATCTGGTACTGGTGTCCTACCTGGGGGGATAGAGGCCTGTACAAAGGGGATGGCGTCCATCCATCCAGGAGGGAAGAAACAGTCCTGGGTGGAAGGTTTGGATGCTACTTTGATGGCATTTAAACTAGCCAAGTGCATTAGGCAGAAAAAAAACTAGAAAGGCAGAGATTGTTCCTTTCCCCATGAAAATGGAGCAGCAGAGGGGAGAAGCCCAGGGGAAATTAAATTCTCCAGGGTAGAGGGATACAGGGACAAAAGGGATGGGTTGGACAGGAGGGTTGGGAGGTGGATCTAAGGCTGACAGAAGAGTTAAGGAGGGTGTGCGGAGTGGTAATAAAAAAGGGGAGGATAGTACCGCGGAAACAGGAAGGGTGAAGGATGGAATCAGGAAGGGAGGGCAGAGCCGGGGGAGGGACAAAAGGAGTGGAGATCCTTGTGTGCCAATGCAAGGAGCCTAGGAAGTAAAATTCCTGACCTTGGGTAGTCATTACAAAGACAAAGCTGGATCTGGTGGCCATAACAGAGTCATGGAACACCAACAACCACAGCAGGGATGTGGCCATTCCTGGTTACACCATGTTCCAGAAGGACAGGACAGGGAGGAAAGGGGAGGTTGTTTTATATGTAAGGGAAAATATAAAGGCCACAGAGACACAAGGTCACCAGGGGGAAAGGAAGGGTCAGAGGTTCTTTGAGTCAGCTTAGAGACAGGATCAGGGGCCTTTATCCACATGAAGTGGTATACAGACCACCAACACAATGTGGGAGTCAGACAAGGTTTTGGGGGAGGACATTGGCAGAATGGTGAGCAAAGGGGAGGGATTGATTAAGGAGGACTATAATCTGCTGGATGTAGACTGGAGCATTTATGACACAGCTACAAGAAGAAGCTGGGCCATTCTCGACTCCCTACAGGGGTAATTTCTCAGGCAGCTGATTACGAAACCTTCTAGAGGTGGGACAGTGCTGGATCTGGTACTTACAAACAGCAAAGGCATTGCAAACTGTACAATAGGTAGTCCCTTGGGTACAAGTGATCACCATACAGAGTGGTTTGACATACGGACTGGGCAAGAGAAAAAACACACTACGATGAGGGTCCTGGACTTCAGGAGGGCAGAATTTAAAGAAATGGGAGACTGCTTCAGTAAATACATATGAACATACAAATGTGCCAGCAGAAACTGACCACCTGGTCTATCTACATCTGCTCGAATGTGCAGCTAGCACCCTAGTTTGCATCTGCCCCACCCCCCATCCCTTTGTCATCCCACTGCCCCCCCACCTCATCCACCCTCACTCTCCCCTGCTCCCTGTCCCATGCCCTTTTAAAGTTGTTCACAGATATACATGATACATGAAATAGATCCAGATATTAGAACTACTGATAGTTTCAACAAATTTAAGTACTCTCTGAATATTATTTTGAGAGACAGATGTGTTTGCTATGGTGTTTTTCAGACTAAACAAATTCCCTTTTTCTTACTTTTTTCTCCACCCCTTCTCTTCTTTTTGTTTTTTGTTTCATTTGTTTTCATTTCCCTGCTTCTTCTTTTTCCTTGGTGTTTATTCCAATATGATAATATTGAAAACGAAAATAATTTTCCTGTATGTTATTGACATCTAATCCTTCGATTTGTCTGGAAAATGCCTACTTAAAGTATGATAACATTGTTGAATTTCTCTGATACATTGTGTATTTATGTATGCCATTTGTAATGTATGTAGTGAAACTGTTTGTTATACGTTAGATTTGTCTCTGTAATCTATTATTACACAATGTTTTTGTTTCTTGAAACTGTATTTTTAAAACAGGACAACTTTGATAAACAGGGCCTTTGGTCCTAAAAGTTATTATCCTGTCAAAAAAATAAAAGTTTTTATCTATCTATCTATCTATCATACCACTCATTCTGGTAGTGCGTTCCATTTTGTTACCACCCTTTCTGTGAAGTAGTGTCTCCTCATTTCCCTCATAAATCTTCCCCCTCTATTCTTAGTCCATGTCCCTTTGTGTCCTTCCCCCTCCTTTGCTTAAAGTCCCTGTCTGCCCCATCCTTATTGATTCCCCACAGATACTTGAATGTCTCTATCATGTCTCCTCTGTCCCTTCTATCCTCCAGGGTGTACATATTCAGGTCTCCCAGCCTGCTCTCATAGTCTCTCCCCTCCATTCCACACGTCATCTTCATTGCCCTCCTCTGCACCCTCTTCAGTAGCATGATATCATGCTTCAGGTATGGCCTCCAAAACTGCACACAGTAGTCCAAGTGTGGCCTTACCAGCAACATGTAGAGGAGCAAGATCACCTCTCTTCGCTTGGATGAAAAAAAAAACTTGCAATGCACCACAGCATTTTGTTCACTTTTGCAGCTGCTCTCCTGCACTGGGCAGTATTGTTCATGGTCCCTGTTACCATTACCCTTATGTCCTTCTCCTCCTCAGTGATCCCCAGCTTAACCCCCCCCCCAATCAGTATTCTCTCCTTGGGTTCTTCACCCCAATGTGCATAACCTGACACTTCTTTGCATTGAACCCCAGCTGCCACCTCTCTGACCACTCCTCTAGCTTGCTTAGATCTCCCTGCACTTTTTCGAGAGTTTATTCCCAGTGCTCTGCTGAGCATGTACCTGGTACTCTTTCCTGCCGACATTGTACTGTTACCCCGTAATTTGCTCAGATATCCTTTGTTTTTGTTTACATTTCTGCTGCTCGCCACATTGAAAGCAGCAGTACTATATGCAGCCACCATATTTACTGTAGCGCTACAACAGTGGTAACAGATCACTCCCTGGTTAGGTAGTACTGCTGCTTTAACTAGCAGGGACCCTACTAGTTAATGACTGCTTTAATTTTCCTCTAAAGTGTTTAAGGTACTGAAATTCAGTATTTAAACAGCCCCATAAACTTATGAGAGCTCACTTGTGCTCTCCTGGCCACACATCACAAATTCTGAGAGTGCCGGGTGGAGCTGGGGTGGAGTGAGCTCATCAGGAAGTTGGAAGGCCATGGGTTCGGCACCAGTTACGATCCCTTCCCCTACTAAAACTATTGACTTAAAAATTAAAATTTTTGTAGCAGTGAGCTCATGCTGCTATAAGGTATTGGGCTATGAAGCCCAATACTTTATAGCACCATGTCAGAAATTAACTTTCAACAACAGTGAGCATTAGGGAAGTTACCTTGAAAAGTTTGATGGCCACCACAAGACAAAAAAACAGGGATTTCAGAAGATATACAACAGAACTGACTGAGTAGCACTTCTGCTGGCTTGCACGTGTACACATCAACAACTGCTATGGTGCCATGCATGAGTGAGGTCATGACCATTGCAATGGAGTGAAACAGATTTTCACACCAGGACAGAACAGAGTGAAGCAACTTCATTTACATTTAAAGTAGGAGGAAATTAGAGGGGTGCAAGAGAGGGAATCATTATTTATGCCTACAAACTACACAGATATGCAGAAAATAAGTTGAGGGGACTTTCCCTTTAAGATATGCACAGCTGGGAATTGGGGGGGGGGTGGGAATGGGGGAATCACTGGACACCAGGGACATGGTACTGCAGTATCACTTTATTTATTTCAAACTGTGTACCAGGACAGACATACTGAGCTGATGACAGCTCATGTATGGTGAGGGGAGGATTGCAGTCTACGTGTTCTCTGGGCCCATAATGAGACACTACTGAGATGCAAATGACCCCATGTCACCTCGCTAGTGCTTGGGGTCATTGGCATCTTAAGGTACAAATGGCAGATTGTTCCAGAGGAGCAGTCACCATTAGTGGGCTAACAGCCTGATTATGATCCTAATTCCCATAGCAACCAGAAGGGGTTGGGGTTTGCAATCGCAATCTGGATAGTGCTTGCTGGTATACTGGGACGTGCTGTTAGTGCTTGCAAAGTGCCCTAGCATGCTCCAGTATACCTTGGTTTGCTCCAGGCATTAATTTGCTCCTGGAACAAACATTTTTTGGGTCCAAATGAGGACATACATATAACCTGGCCTGAGTCCTCAGTCCCATCTGATGAAGCAGTAGCAGACATCGCAAAATGCTGGCAGGCAAAGTTGATGGACTATGTGATTTCAAAATAAATAACTTTAAATTATTTCAGCTATGTTCAGTGAGTTAACTCATCCTCCTGTGTGTCTGTTTCAACTTGTTTTGCTTCAGTCCATTTGTAGGAGACAAATGGGAAGCATTTTGAGCTTTTGAAAAAGGAGCTGTACGAATGAATGTACTTTATACTGACCAACAGTGCAATACTGGAATTGCAGGTTGTACGTGAAAATAATTAAGTAATAGGCAGCTATTCCTGACGTCTAGCTTTATTCTTCTCTGTTTTAATTGGAGGCATGTTTTGTTTTTTTTAAGTTTAAAACAAACCAGTTATATATTTGAATTAAGAATGTCTTTGTTCATTTATCTGTAATTTTCATCAAACAGATGACATGCTGGTCTCATGAGATACAATATCTTGTTTTCATGGGGGTCCTTTGGTACAGCAGGGTACAAAAGGTGTTTATAATGTAGTACAATAGCATACACAAGTGTGAGTTCCAAATAAGGGCACAAATAGAAGTTGTTTACAACACAAGAAACCTCACGGCAATGGTGGAGAATCATTACTCGTACAGCTGGTTGGGAATGATAGCCATTGATTTGAGAGTTTCCCCTTTATATACATGTAACCCCTAGATGGCGCTATCCCAGGGGCTACTACCCCTGCCTGATTTGCCACTAACAGGTTGAGGGGCCTGGATCCAATGGCGGGTGCCTCCACCCAGAGGTCAGGGTTTGCAATACTTAAACTAACTTGGTCACAGCCCTCTGGGACACTGCAACCCCCCTTTCTTCCCACTAGTGGCCCACACAATATATCAGAATTACCTTCACAGTATACACTTACCCCCAGGTCTGGTTCCGCACTGGGACCTCCTGTGAAATGAGATACAGTGCAACAATCACAGTACAGTACTTTAACATAGACAAATACCTCAGGCAGTATAACTTGCTGAAACAAGCAGCTCTGATTTATTTAGGGATATAACAAGGACAGGGGAAATCAGGTTAATTAGCTTATCACTCTAATAATCCATTTATGGCTCTGTGCACAGGCCTATCCCTATCAGTTACTGTCCCTGGGTACCCAAGCCCTAGTGGCTAGTCCAAATCGTGGCAGCTGATAGGGGCCCTTCACACAGAGAAAAGGAGAATTAAACAGTCAGCAGTACAGTAATTCCATTTGGATTTAATGTGGCAATTCAACAGGAGCGACCCTGAATTAGTACTCACGACCTCCAAATAAGATAGGGTCCTTCAATGTCAGCAGGGCTCACTTGAGGTACACAAACCTCTTCACACATTTATATAAAAGAAAGCACTATACCAGGCAGGCTGCATCTGTATCCCGATCGCAATTACTGCACAATACCCGGAGAACACACAGCAGATTCAGTTCCTGACAGACCGATGCAATTTTCAGCAATTCCTCCAGTCTTCTACAGGGTGAGCCTGGTTTCTACTCTTCAGAGATCCTTTGATTCTTTTCACAGGACGGATTCAGTCCTAACAAGCTGTTACACAAGCTGCAGACCGAACTCTGGGCCTTACACGCTTTTTGACTAAAACTGCACACTGAAAAGCACAGGGCTCCTTCCTCTTCACTGCCAAAGCTTAACTGAAACTCCAACCGACAAAACCGGCACTTCCTTTGAGTTCCTCCCAGTTCCTTGACTGGATTGGCTGTCACCACAATAGACTGCTGCTGTTGGTCCAAAAAGGCACTGAAGTCTAAACTACATCTCCCAGAGTCACTGCCCATACAATCCTCTTGTGGCTGGCTCAGATTATGAGTCCAAGTTCTGATTCGTCCAAGGCACCATTTTAGAGCTAGCTTAACCCACACTGATTGGTCCAGTTCAGCAGTTCAAAACCAGAATGGGGAACTAGGCAGACACTGTTCTGACTGCAAAAGAAAGCAGGTTAGACAAACTGTAATTTCATTATTACTGTAAATGATTTCTGGCAACAGTTACATCTTTCAGATAGGTTCCTTTGCACTCTAGTGACTGCAAAATGGAGTGAATTAGCAGCAGCTTAGTGGTACTCAATCAAAGAAACACACAGTCCCCCATACAACTAATTATGTCTGCAAGCAGACAGCTCTTAAAGAGACAGTACCAGAGGCTCTAAAAACACTCACTGATAAATGGCTTAAACGCCAAACACCATTCAGGCTTGCAGCATTCAAGCAAGCTCCTGAAGTCTTTTGGAACCCCATTTGCTGGGGGTTACACCTTCCTGGTTTGGGAAAGCTTGACGTCTGGCAAGCAAGTACTCATAAAGTTTCAACTGCAACCATATACATTTGCATTAGGCTCGCATATGTAATCATCAGTCAATATATCATTTTACCAAGAACACATTTCTGAAACATTGCAGTACGTCACTCTTTACACAGTATTACATACACATTGTACCATAACTCAAGTTATTACCTCTTGTACATGAAACCTGAAGAGAGGGGCCCTTCCTATCAGTTACCTTGGGGCTGGATGGGGCAAGGGCACCATACTTAGAGGGCAACACAAGTAACTTGGAGTTAGCACTGATGCTCAGTTTGGGCAATGAGCTCGGGACACATACACCTTTATGGACAACATTGAGAGGCAAGTCCACAGGCCTCCCAAGTGAATCATAACTGAGGTGCACCACAGGCTTTACAGCTCGACCAGTCTTTCTAGGGGGAACTGTTATAGTCTCTGCACCTGAGCCTCATTTTCAGCATTGTCCTCACTTGTCAGGAGTCTCCATGGGGTAGAGAGGCTAGAACTTGGGGCACTTTCAGCTCCAGGAGTTACAGTTTCTGAGTCCACAACATTTGGCTCACATGGAGAGCTTTGGACACTGGCAGTGGACTGTCAGGGCACTCAAAATACTCTTCTTGTTCGGTGTATCACCAGTCTGCCCCAATCTATCATTTTCTCCCCTGAAAGCTCAAACAGTTCAACCATGCACAATGATTCCATTTCATCTGATCTGATGCTTTGCACTTCACTTTCTGGGAGCATTGGCTCCAGGGATGAAGCTGGGGCTTAGACAGTCCAGAAGGCCCAGCTTCGTCTCCAGTATTGACTAGGGATTGCCCTCAAACAATTGACTCAGTTCGTAAGAAGGATAGTATTCAAAGTCACTCTCACTTTCTTCTGATATGGACTGACAGTCATGCTCAACTGGGACTTGTGGAGGGGAACACTTAACTTTGCTTCTGTAGGTGCAGACTTTCTTGATCTTTTTAGCAGCAGCTCTAGTCACTGGTCCAGAGGGGCATCTTCTAGGGCTCAGACTCAATTAAGATTTGTCCAATGGGCAGTAAATGATTTCTATGCATTGTTTTTACATCTTTTGAATTATTCTCAGGCCTTACTTTGTACACTGGCAGATCATCTAGTTTGCCCACTACAATGTGAGGGAGATGGTGCCATCTGTCAGCAATCTTGTGCTTGCCATGCAGTCCCAGATTTCTTAGCAATACCCGACTCCTCCTGGAGTTCCTGTGCTTTCACCTTTTATCATACCTTTCTTTGTTGGCCAGATTTCTTTGGCAGCCATGGTTTGAGCCAGTTGGTACGCATGAGTTAGCTGGGCTTTAACTTTGCACATACTGTAAATAGTTGTCAGCTTGAACCCCATCAGGAGAGACCCCAAACACACATCTACTGGTAGTCGAGCTTCTCTTCCAAACATCAGGCGGTAGGGGAGAATCCAGTGGCATCACTTTGGTGCAGTTATAAGCATGTACCAGGGTGCTAATTTGTTGGCTCCATCTAGGCTTGTCCTTTGGGTGCAGGGGTGCCTAGCATATCTAGCAAAGTGCGGTTGAAACGCTCAGGCTGTGGGTCCCTGGGGTGGTAAGGAGTGGTTCTGACTTTCAGACTCTCACAGAGAAAGCATCTCTTTGATCAGACGACTCTCAAAGTCTCTCCTTGATCAGAATGGATTCTTTGTGGAGCCCCATAGTGAACAAAAAGTTTTCTACAAGTACTTTGGCTACAGTGGATGCTTTCTGGTCTTTGGTGGGGAAAGCTTGGGCATATCTCGTGAAATGGTCAGTGACCACCAGCACATTACTGATATTTCTTTGATCTGACTCCAAACTCAGAAAATCAATACAGACCAGCTCCATGGGTGCACTGGTGGTGATGTTAACAAGGGGGCAGCCCTCTGGGGCAAAGCTTTCTCTGTAAGCAGCGACTACAAGTTCAATGTGTTGCTCCACATCAGCCCCCATCTTAGGCCAATAGAATCTGATCTCACCAAGTCAAGTGTTCTGTCTATACCAAGGTGCCCCATGTGGTTGTGCAAGGACCTCAGTACTGAGTCTCGAAAGGCAGTGGGCAGCACTAGTTGTTGTTTGTCTACTTGTCCCCTCTGTCTACTGTTTCTCTGTATAACAGTTTATTGATCAGTTTCAACTTAGGACCTTCTTTGTATAACAGTGCAGTTCTCAAATCAGTGGAGCTGAATTTGACACATCTTTTCCTGCATAGAGGGCTTCTAAAGCTGCTTTGATCATGGGATCGCTGGATTGAGCCCGAATACTGTCATTGTCCAGCTGAGGCAGTGCACCAATGTCTATTGCAGAAAAGTGGCAATAAGCAGCAGGTATGCAATCCTCAGAGGCTCCCAAGCAATCCACCATGCAGTCCACTGCGTCTGTGGGACATTTGTTCCTCCCTGTCAAACTTCCGCAGAGTGCCCGAATGTCAGGTTCTGCCAATCGACCCAATCATTCTGGGGAACAGGCCTCCGGGAGAGAGCATCAGCATCTATGTGGTTCAGACCTGCTCGGTATTCGAGAGCATAGTCATATGTAGATAATGCAGAAAGCCACCTATGGCCAGTGGCATCCAACTTAGCTGAGGTCTGCACATAGGTCAAAGGATTATTGTCAGTTTTACTAGTATTTTAGCCCCATACAAGTACTCATGGAATTGGTCAACAATAGCTCACTTCAAAGCTAGGAACTCTAACTTATGTACAGGATAGTTCTTTTCGGATGGGGTCAGGCTTCTACTGGCAAAGGCCACTGGTCTCAGGCCATTCTCGTGTTTTGGTACAACACAGCCCCAACCCTTGCAAGCTAGCATCAGTGTGCAGGACGTAAGGTTTTCTTGGATCGGCATAGCCAGCACTGGAGCATGGGTAAGTTGATATATGATCTCATGAAAAGCAGTCTCACAATCAGGAGTCCAGCGGCCCCAAATACTTCACTCGGATGAAAATACACTCTTTCAGTCTTGAGGGACACTGACTTTTGGTATTTTTGTGGGTTGGGGATACCCTTGAGTAAGGTTAAGTAAAGGGCGGATCACTCTTGAATAGTCCTTGATGAAGCCACCGATAATAACCACAGAATCCCAGGAATCTTTGCAGTTCTTTTAGATTTTTGGCTGTGGCCAGGTGGTCAAGGCCTCAACTTTACTTGGGTCGGTCTCTATTCCTCGGTGGATACTATGTGTCCCACATACTTTACTGATGTTTGAAAGAATTGACACTTATCAATGGACAGTTTAAGGCCAAAGTCCTCCAGTCGGTCCAATACCTTAAATAATCTGCTCTCATGTTCCTCCAGTGAGCTGCCAAACACAATAACATCATCTAGGTATACCAGGCACTCTAGTAAGTTCATGTCCCCACTGCACGCCCATCAATCGCTGAAAAGTGGCTGGGGCACCTGAAACCTTGAGGCATCCTCATGAATTCATAGGCCAAGCGGACAGATAAAGGCCGTCTTCTCACGGTCCTCTGGGGCCATCGGGATCTGGTAGTACCCACCGCGGAGATCCAGCACAGAGAACCACTTGCTCCCATTTAGGCAGTCCAAAGCATCCTGAATGCGGGGCATTGTGTACTGATCAGGGATAGTCCGCCGGTTTAAGGTGCGATAATCCACACACATCCTTACTGTTCCATTCCTTTTCCTCACTACCACAATGGGGAAGCATAAGGGCTTCTGGATTCTTGTATTACACCAGCAGCTAACATCTCTTGCAGATGCCGCCTCACATCATCTATGTCAGCAGGTGCCAGGCGCCGAGACCTCTCACGTAAATGGTCTTTCGCCATGCAGCCGGATATTGTGCTCAGCTCTGCACGCATCCTACATCCCATTCCTTTAAAGAAAACACCTGGTCTCTCTGGGCAAGCTTCTCACTGATCCTCACTTTCCATTCAGCTGGCAGTGGGAGTCGCTGAAATCAAACAAGTCAGGCGTTACTCTGTCATTCTTCCTTGAACTCTTGCTGCTGGGTAGCACTGCAGTGTCTGCACAATGCACATTAGCCAGGATGCAACCTCTGTTTACTCGAATGTCTCTTTCAGACACATTATGAACTTGGACCATTACCCTTCTGGCATAAGCATGGGCTCTAGCGGCAAAATACTAGGCTTGACCAGCAGTCCCTCTGGCAATTTTCCATCGCCTGGTGCATCCAACATTAATATTTTATTCTTAACATCCTTTCTGATACGGACCTCCCTGTAAGGTACACTGGGCATTTGGCCAGGATCAGAGACTCAGGATCCTTCTTCCATACAATTCAACCGTTCCTCTGGTTCTGTTTTTTCAGCACTCTCTGTGCCTCATAGGCCTTCTTAATTAAAGCCGAACTCTTAAAGCTCTACTAGTCTTTGACCCTGTTTTCATAACACAACTGTGCCAGCCTTCCAACATATGAGCATTTGTTCCAATCAACAAAGGGACACCATCATACAGTCCAGTGGGGGACACACTAGGCTAGGGTCTCTACTTGTTCGCCACTCCAGCCACGGAGGTGGGGAAAGACAGCCAAATTCGATATACCGAATAGGGGTAGGGCTTTCACTTAACCCCCATACATGCAGTCCTTCTAATGGTTGTAAGGGCACGCCTGACAAATGCTTCTGATACCAATCCTGGAACATAATTGTCACTTGGGAGCCACTGTCTATCACAGCTCTTGTAGACACTCCATTCACCTTACAGTGGTCTCCATGGAGGGACCCACTATTCTGGACCAGTCTGGAGAGGCGGTAGTGGGGGCCTGGGCAACTGACTGCCACAAAAGGACGAATTAGCATTTTGGTGCCCTCACTGGGATCATGTCGCGCACCTCTAACCACTGATTTGTTCTCCCAAGCTCTCCTTGTAGCCTATATGCAACTTTGTCAGTGTCTTTGGGGACTGGCATTCCCTTTCATGTGCCCATCTTTCCCACAATTATAGCAAAACATACTTTCTGGAGTTTGAGCTGGCCGAGGCGCCACACTGGGAGCCAGGGCGGGGTATTACTAACTGGAAACCTGGTGCCATCTCTGTCTGCGGCGTGATAAGCATTTGAGACATCTCGTCAGTTTCTCCACTTCCATGGTCAAGGAATCGAGTTCGAGCTGTTATCAGCAGGAGATACATGGTGGGTACCCCACCCCATAGCAGATGCAGTCAGATATAGGTCAGGGCTCCTGTACTTGCAGGCGTGGCCTCCTTCATAAAGGGACTGTTTTTTGAATTCCCCGGATCTCTCAACAGTTCGCCTATTGTGACATATCTTTTCCTTGTCAGAGCACTCATTGACTGCCAACCTCTGCCCCTGAACTTCACTTGATGGGTCACCCTCAGTCACTCGGGTCGTGAGCCGCAGCTATTGGTGCAGGTCCTCCCGAGGTCGCCTTTTTCTCAACTCCTCGACTTCTCTCATTAACTCATCATAGGAGGGTGGGATTCCAGTCGATCTGCCAGGCGAACTGAAGCAACAGCAGTTCTGAGAAGGGGCAGACTTAGATCCTGTCCAGCCTGGTTCGGTCCAGTTCAATCGCTGGCAAACTACCTTTCTGAGGCATTCTTGCAACAATTTTTCCAGCCGAGATACATACACAGACAACAACTCCCTTGGTACTGTTGTGCATCTCTTACTCTCCACCATAGGTCCTCATCAGAATCTGGGCTCCCACATTCTCCAAGGCCTCAAGATAGGCCTGTGCAGTCGCTCAGGGTTACTGGCCCGCTTAGCACGGATGGTAGCCAGGGCAGGACCTCGGAGGCTCTCACTAACCTCTTTCGCTTTTGCCTTCCGGCATTGCCATTCTAGCACTTGGGGGCAACATAGTCTATCCAGGTCTCCCAGTCATCCTCCCTTGGGGGTGGGAGGGTGCCAGAGAAGATCCTCAACCTTGGTAAGAGTCGTGACTAATGGCAGGTGCAGAAATAGGAGTCTGCATTGGTTCAGCCACCATTATGGGCACTGGAGCAGGAGAGGGTGTTGGGGAGGAACACCCCAGGTGGCAAGAATAGTTTCTTCAAGTCCTCCACAGTTTTCCCTCTCCCAGCAACCATTCAGCAAATTTCTCCTCAAAAGTTTCAGATAGTGGTGGGGCTGATTCTCCGGGACTTTACTGTCCTTACTATCACTCCAAGCAGTGAGGGCTCCCTCTGGGGTAATGGTCTGTGGCACTTTGAGCTATCTATGGGATCCTTAAACTCTGCTAGGGCCAGGAAAGTGTGAGTGAGCAGATTAGCATGCCGACCCACCACCACAGGGTTTTGTAAACCTTCCACCTTGGAAAGTACTCCTGCACAGTGTCCGTATTGATACCCAGGGGATGTCCAGGATAAGCATAGCATTTTGGGGTCGATTCTCCCAGTACACCACTCCACCAGCCGGTGCACAGCCACTTCTGTCGGGTACCCATTTTTCTTAACAGTGGTTCGAATATGGCCACCAGAGGACACACAATCCCAGCGGTGAGCTCCAAGATGTAACCCCTAGATGGCGCTATCCCAGGGGCTACTACCCCTGCCTGATTTGCCACTAACAGGTTGAGGGGCCTGATCCAATGGGGTGCCTCCACCCAGAGGTCAGGGTTTGCAATAGTTAAACTACTTGGTCACAGCCTCTGGGACACTGCAACCCCCTTCTTCCCACTAGTGACCTACACAATATATCAGAATTACCTTCAGTATACACTTACCCCAGGTCTGGTTCCAGCACTGGGACCTCCTGTGAAATGAGATACAGTGCAACAATCACAGTACAGTACTTTAACATAGACAAATACCTCAGGCAGTATAACTTTGCTGAAACAAGCAGCTCTGATTTATTTAGGGGATATAACAAGGACAGGGGAAATCAGGTTAATTAGCTTATCACTCTAATAATCTACCTATGGCTCTGTGCACAGGCCTATCCCTATCAGTTACTGTCCCTGGGTACCCAAGCCCTAGTGGCTAGTCCAAACCGTGGCAGCTGGTAGGGCCCTTTCACACAGAGAAAAGGAGAATTAAATAGTCAGCAGTACAGTAATTCCATTTGGATTTAATGTGGCAATTCAACAGGAGCTACCCTGAATTAGTACACGACCTCCAAATAAGATAGGGTCCTTCAATGTCAGCAGGGCTCACTTGAGGTACACAAACCTCTTCACACATTTATATAAAAGAAAGCACTATACCAGGCAGGCTGCATCTGTATCCCGATCGCAATTACTGCACAATACCCGGAGAACACACAGCAGATTCAGTTCCTGACAGACCGAGTGCAATTTTCAGCAATTCCTCCAGTCTTCTACAGGGTGAGCCTGGTTTCTACTCTTCAGAGATCCTTTGATTCTTTTCACAGGACAGATTCAGTCCTAACAAGCTGTTACACAAGCTGCAGACCGAACTCTGGGCCTTACACACGCTTTTTGACTAAAACTGCACACTGAAAAGCACAGGGCCCTTCCTTCTTCACTGCCAAAGCTCAACTGAAACTCCAACCGACAAAACTGGCACTTCCTTTGAGTTCCTCCCAGTTCTTGACTGGATTGGCTGTCACTCACAATAGACTGCTGCTGTTGGTCCAAAAAGGCACTGAAGTCTAAACTACATCTCCCAGAGTCACTGCCCATACAATCCTCTTGTGGCTGGCTCAGATTATGAGTCCAAGTTCTGATTCGTCCAAGGCACCATTTTAGAGCTAGCTTAACCCACACTGATTGGTCCAGTTCAGCAGTTCAAAACCAGAATGGGGAACTAGGCAGACACTGTTCTGACTGCAAAAGAAAGCAGGTTAGACAAACTGTAATTTCATTATTACTGTAAATGATTTCTGGCAAACAGTTACATCTTTCAGATAGGTTCCCTTTGCACTCCTAGTGACTCAAAAATGGAGTGAATTGGCAGCAGCTTGAGTGGTACTCAATCAAAGAAACACACAGTCCCCCATACAAACTAATTATGTCTGCAAGCAGACAGCTCTTAAAGAGACAGTACCAGAGGCTCTAAAAACACTCACTGATAAATGGCTTAAATGCCAAACACCATTCAGGCTTGGAGCATTCAAGCAAGCTCCTGGAAGTCTTTTGGGAACCCCCATTTGCAGGGGGGTTACATACACACTGCACTTCTGAGACTTGAAAAGGGAGGTTGGTGTTCTATAGCAGTGAAAATACTCCCCACCCAGCTTGAGAAATAATGGAGGATTCAAAAATGATTGGCACCAAACCACTCAAATGTCCTGCTTTGTATGGGAAGGTCTTTGTCATGATTCCCCATGTAAACCCCATCAAAAATGTCACAAACACCCCAAAGGAAAAATGCCCTTGAGGTGAGGGTAAAAAACAGCATGGAATCCACACCTGTTGGGGTAGAGAACATGCCAAAAATGATGGGTAGTTTCCCAGATTTGCCCCATGTTGCCTGAAGTGTGTTTCGGGGGGGGGGGGATACTTTGCTGCATTAGTATTCTTTCTATACAAATAAGTGTATTTGTGGGGGGGCAGTTGGGAGTATATAATGGCTTTTCTAGGGATGCAGGTATGGTTAACGTATCCACACATTCTCAGTTATTCACCAAAACATCTTTAAGTGTGTGGTATATCTTCGGCTCTGCCCCGTGACTTAAGATCTTCCTTTCCATTGGAAGAGTTTGGTCTCCACCTTCACAGCTCCGTGCTTTGTAGGGACTAGTAAGTGCACCATTGTAGTAGCAGTAGTAGTAGTAGTAATAGATTTTATTTCTTTTGAGCGCCTTTCCCCAAAGGCTCAGGATGCACATGTAAAATATAAAAACTGATAGCATATAGGATAAACAACCATACAAAATAAAATAAATACATCCACTAATATATAAATAATTACTGTCAATCAAAACACTGAAATGCCTTGTCATATCACTTAGACCCTGAAGGCTTGTTAGAAATAAAAAATGTTTAATTTTCTCTTTTATCTCTAAGGAGGGCACCTCCTGCAGGTACCCAGGCAAAGAATTACAAAGGATCGGGGTAGCCACTTTAAAAGCCCGATCCCAGGAAGACTTTAATCTTGCTCTGGGGACTTCCAGGAGGGCATCTCCAGCTGATTAATTATTTACTTATTTATTTAAAATTGGTGACTGGGAAAGGCACACTGAGCCGAGGCTCATTTCCATGTGTGACTCGGGTAAAACTATCAAAGTGGCATTACAAACTTACAATATAGTAATGTACAGAATTTTACAAGAGTAAAAATAATGCATTGGCACAATATATAGGTAAGGCACAAATCAAATTGTGGATTGGAGAGAGGGACCTGGGATGTAGGGATGTAGAAGCTTCCTCAGGTAGCCCGGATTCACCCTGTGCAGGGCCTTATAGGTCAGTAGACCTATTTTAAAGGAGATGCACCAGCTCACCAGCAACCAGCATAATATAACAGGACCTGAAAGCCCATCAATAGCCCATCTGCAACATTCTGCAACAGCTGCAGGTGCAAATTCGCACCTTCTCTGACTCCGAGGTACAGTGTGCTTCAGTAGTCGAGCCTCAAGGTAACAAATGCATGCGCTAGTGTGGCCAGAAGGTAAGGGGGGATAAGGGATTTAATCTGGGTGATTTTTTACAGATGGTAAAAACAATTCTGGACAACAGCTGACACCTGAGTATCAAGTGTCTGCTCGCTGTCCAGATAGATGCCCAAATTCCTTACCTTAGTGGATGCCACTAGTTTGGTTGAGCAAACTTGGAAAACTTAGCAACTTTTCTCATTTTCTAATCCATGTTGTATATTCCTCAGTTCTGCTGTCTACCTCCGATCATCAGCAAGGAACATGAGGAAGCGAAACTCATGCCTGGCTTCAATTAATGTGTCATGTGCCTACAAAAGATATCACGGGCGGACCACCATGTGTCATACCTGTACTTCCTGGGCTTGACACAGGATGTTGCTGGTTGCAGCCTCTTCCAAATTATGCTCTCATCCTCGCTCATAGCCAGGAAGGCTTGCCTTCTCCTTGGTCGGCCAGCTGAGCGAGACCCCAAACTGTGGGCCAAGGGTGGTCACAAGGTGGCCTCCACTGCAGTGGGGTCCCCAGTGCCGGTAGCAACAATAGAAGAGGTGGCAACTCAGGCCATAGTGGGTACCTCTTGGGCTTTGGCACTGCTCCTAGCTGCAGCCAATGTTAGCACATTCTTTACCGGTAAATTCTGTGCTAAGTGTCAGGCGATCAAGACATTCAAGAAGAGCCTTGCCCGCCATGGTAAGAACCACAAGAATAAGAAAAACCATTATCAATCATGGGACCTGGAGAGCAGCTCCTCGTGCTCCCTCAACTCTCCCGGCCACTTGATGGTTGTCGAGTACTCGGTTTCAGCCAAGCCCCTTCTGGGTGAGGGACAGGTCACTAGCTCCACAGTACCCCCGTTGCATTTGCTGACCTCAACACTGGTTAGTTAGGTGGTCAAAACTTTTCTCAACCCTGTCAACCCGTTGTCGGAGGGGGGTCGATGAGTCGATCTCCCAGACCCTGGTCATCCCAGTCCTCTCCAGAAGGATGTGGAGTGGACAGTATCTCCAGCCATGCCTGCTCAGGATCAGCCTCCACTGATGGTCATGCAGCCGGACTCAGTGCCATTGTATTACACAGCACCCTCAGCTGCATCTCCTCGACAACGGCCTCTTGGTAGACGGTCGGGGTCAAGGTGCAGGTCAGGGTTGAGGGACTGTTTGAGTTCTTAATCCTGCTCGATCAGGAGGCATCAGCATTGATGCTCCTCATCCTCTTCATCTTTGGATAGGGAGAGGCTCTGCTGGTGGATGCAGTGGTACTACGAGGAGCTCCTCTGGCAGAAGTGGGCCTTGGCAGGGCCGAGTAGGGCTCAACCCCCAACCCCTGTGGTTGACTGGCTGGTGCCAATCAGTCCTGGCTAAGGATTTCCACCTTCACTGTGGACACTCAGCACAAGTTGACTGATGTCCCTTTCTTGGGCAATGACCTCTTTCACCCTGGGATGGATGGTCATCTCATGAGAATTGAGAAGTACAGTGCCACCCTGGATTCTGTGGCTTCATCCCAGAAGGACCAGAAAGGCCAAAAACAAAAGAAGAAGGCCTTTCAGTTTTGGCCCTTTAAGCCACAGCAGCCTTAGCAGCAACAACCCTAGCAGACGCAATTCCAAGCCTGGGGCCCCAAGGCCATGTTCTCTGGCCAGGGGCCCAAAAAGGCAGGGTTAAGAGAAGTTGTGCCCCTCTGGCCTCAGCAGCCAGTGCCCTCTCAAAAGCTGCCCAGTGATGGGCCGGGGGGGGGGTGTTCAGCTCTAATCTGTCAAGTCACTGATTCATCTCCTAGTGGGGAGCTGACTTTGCCATTGTGGCCTCACTGGTCTGTCATTACTGTGGACATGTGGATTCTCAAGGTGGTTGTCAGAGGGCTATCTCTCAATTTCAAGACCCTTCCATCCTACTGATCCTACACTCAGAGGTAGTCCTTGGTGTCACAGGACATATTGTCCATCTTGCAGGAGGATGTCACTTAGCTCCTCACTAAAGGAGTTACAGTCCCTGTCTCAGACACCCAGGCGAGTCAAGGGTTCATGTCAAGATACTTCGTGGTCCCGAAATGGATGGGGGACTGGTGCCCCATAATGGATCTTCATGACCTGAACCAGTTTCTAAGGAAGTGCAAGTTCAGAATGGTCATGCTGAACCAGATTATACCATCTCTGGAGCAGGGTATGTGGTTCTGCTCGCTGCACCTCTAGGACACATTCTTCAACATCCCAGTCCATCTGTCCCACTGGTGGTGTATCCAATTCTATGCAGAAGGCATACTCTGTCAGTTCCATTTGGCCTCTCCTCGACACCCAGGGTCTTCACCAAGTGCAACGCAGTAGTGGCAGCCTTCCTGCAGCACCAGGGCATCAGGGTTTATTCCTAACTGGATGACATTGCTGATAGCTGGGCCATCCAAAAAGGCAGTGGAGCGGTCCGGGGAACTGGCCCTCTAGACCTGCAGAGACTTGGGCCCCTTGGTCAACCTGGCCAAGTCTGAACTGATCCACTCACATGTGATTCACTTCATTGGTCAGAGCTAGACTCCCTGCAAGTCAAGGCCCTCCTCCCAGTGGACCAGGCATCGGATCTTTTCTCCTTTGTCCAATCATTTCAGGTTGGGTACTTGCACCCTGTCCCAGACTTCCTTAGGCTGCTGGGGTACATGTCATCTTGCACCAGCATGGTTTGGTGGGCTTGTTGGGAGATGTGGCACCTGCAGTGAGAGTTGGGCCATCAGTGGTCTCAACACCTAGGACACCTGGACCATCCAGTCACAGTGACCCAGCTGACATGGGATGCCATCCAGTGGTTGCTGATCCTAGAACATCTGGAGGAAAGAATTCTGTTCATCCACCCAGAACTGATCATCACCCTAATGACAGAAGTGTCTCTGGTGGGATGGGAATGCACCTGGGGAACCACAGGGCCCACGGGTTATAGTCACCCAGGGAATCCCATCACCACATTAACCTGCTGGAGCTCTGTGCAGTGTGACTAGATCTGACAGAATCTGTTCCTCCAGTCAGAGGTCAGGTAATGCAAGTCCAGGCAGACAACAGCATAACCATGTTCTACCTGAACAGGCAGGATGGAATACACTCCCTTTCATTGTGTCGAGAGGCTGTCTGCACCTGGACCCTCATGTGAAGCCAGGGTGGGGATATCCTGGTGGTCCATGTTGCAGGAGCAGACAGTCAGCTGGCAGGTGCTCTCAGCCAAGTGGGCAAGATGTCACATGAGTGGTACCTGTATCAGGAGGTGGTGAACCACCTGTTTTCATGGAGGGGCACCACCCTAGTGAACCTGTTTGCCTCCTGGGAGAATACAAAACTGAGGCTGTACTATGACCAACCCCCACAATCTGGGACACTGGTGGGGGATTACTTCATGAAGCTGTGGACCCCGGACCTCATGTGCACTTTTCATCCCTTTCTCCTGATCCACAGAGTGGTGGTCAGGGTGCAGAGGGACAAGGCATTGATTATCCTCATCGCTCTGGATTGGACTTGCCCGTTCTCGTACCCAGACCTCATCAGCCTCAGCAGCAGGTCTCCATGGCAGTTGCCTCTTTGCCCAGATATGCTGACCAGACAACAGGGGAGGGTCCTTTACCTTCAATTCCTGCACCTCAAAGCCTAGTTTCTGAGTGACTAGAGTTCCAGGCTCTGGTTCTTTCACAGAATGTTCTCCACATTGTGAAGGTTTCTCAAAAAGAGTCAACTCACCAGTTTTATGCCTTCAAATGGAAGGGGTTTTCATTTTGGTGTCAGGGCCAGGAGCCTGATCCCCTGGCCTACCCTGTGGCTAGCATCCTGAAATACCGCTGGCAATTGTCCTAGTTGGGACTGCATTTGACAACCCTTAAGGTGCGCCTGGCAGCCATCTCTGCAGATTTGGCATGGGCTGTCGTGCCGACAGTGGCACAGGAGAAGGTGATTGGCCACTTCTTTAAGGGCCTTGAGCACTTATCCCACTGGTGCATAAGCCACCACCACCTTGGGACTTATTACTGGTACTGGCAGTGCTCATGAGCAAGCCTTTTGAACCGATGGCCAGGTGTGACATGTCATAGCTGTCATGGAAGATTGCCTTCTTGGTGGCCATCACATCAGCCAGAAGGATTAGTGAGCTCCAGGCACTCTCAATGGAGCCACCTTATCTGGTCTTCCATAAGGACAAGGTAGTCCTTCACCCTCACCCCAAGTTCCTTCCAAAGGTTGTATCGAAGTTCCACCTTAACCAGATGATGAACCTTCTGGTTTACTTTATCAACCCATCTTTGGAGGCCAAGCAAAGGATCTATTCAGTAGACCTGCAGCGAGAGCTCTCTTACTATGTGGAGCGCATGGCTGGAGTCCGGGGTGAGGCTCGTCATCTCTGTTACTTATGCCGATGTTGCACCTGGAAGATTGGCAGCTGAGTGGATGATTGGCAGATGGATTACTTCCTGCATTGACCTGTGCTATAGGTTAGCTGGTAGGGAGCCTCTCCTATGGCTCAGGGCTCATTCCACCAGACATACCGCTGCCTTGGTGGCTGATTTCAGGGACATCCCTATTCAGGGAATCTGCAGAGCTGCCACCTAGAAGTCAGCGTACATCTTCATCTCCTATTACAGCAGTGACCTTGAGTTTCACCAGAATGCTGCTTTTGGGACCTCAGTTCTCCAGTCTCTGTTTTTCAAATAGGGAACATTGCCCTTTCCTCCTGGAGAACTGCTGGAAGTCTGCCAATGTATGAATATGTAGCCAGCAAACAGGAAAGGGATCTGGGGTAATCATATCGGATGACTTAAGAGTGGCCAAAGAATGTGCCAAAGCTGTGGGGAGAGCCAGTGGGGTACTGGGGTGCATAGAGAGAGGTATCACCAGCAGAAGAAAGGAGGTGGTGATGCCCTATACAAATCATTAGTGAGACCACATCTGGAGTACTGTGTCCAGTTCTGGAGGCTGCATCTCTGTAAGGACATAGACAGGGTAGGGACAGTTCAGAGAAGGGTTGAAAAATGGTGCAGGGCCTGCACCAAAAGTCAAGAGATTGGAGGGCTTCAATATGTATACCCTGGAGGAGAGGAGAGAGAAGGGGGTTATGATGGAGACCTTCAAATATCTCAAGGGCATAAATAAGGTACAGGAGGGTAGCATCTTTCAGAAAAACAGATGTTCTAGAATAAGGGGTCACAACATAAGGCTGGAAGGGGGTAGACTAAGGGGTAACGTGAAGAAGTATTTCTTCACAGAAAGGATGGTGGATGCATGGACCAGCCTCCCAGTGGAGGTGGTGGGGGCAACTTTGGTAGGGGCATTAAAAAATGCATAGGATAGGTACAGGGGAACCCTAGCAATAGGAAAGAGAACAAAGCTGGAGATGAAGCAGGGTCTGTGGTTTTTGCAGATGGTAGGGCAAAAGGGCAGACTGGGTGGGCCTAGCAGTCCTTATCTGCCATCAGTTTCTATGTTTCTGTCCACACCCCTAAAAACATTGGTTACTCACCTGTAACCGTAGTTCTATGAGTTGTAGATGGTTCACATCGACATCACCCAACCAACCTCACCCTCCCCTGGCAAGTAGCACGTGGATCCCAGCTTTCAGCATGTTAAGATCTGATGTCATGGGGCAGAGCTGAGGGATATACGGCCCAGGTGGTGGGAGGAGCTTTTCTTAAAGATGTTCTGGTGAGTCAGTTCTTAAGGAAGAACTGCCAGCGTGTGAATGTGAACCATATACCACTCCTAGGACTATGGTTACAGATGAGTAACCTATTTTTAGTTGGCTGCCCTTACCCTCTGGAATAAACTACAAGGCACACTTAAAATCAGATCACTAATCAGCTTCCACTCAGTTAAGGAGCTTCGTGAAAATTACTGCTCAAATAAATGCAAATCCTTTATTTATAAGTTGGTTTTCCTAAGCTGTACTTGTTTCTGTTTACCTCGTATACAATTCCTCTATAATTTATGTAGAACACTGTCTCTCCAGCTGTTACCCTGTTTTTTGATTTATGGCTGTGTACATGCTGTGCCTGTTTTTGTTCCTGAATTTATGTACTTTTGTTATGCTTCTGATATGAAGCTCCTATGTTGTATTCATAACCAGGGCCGCCTTGTAAATGAGCATTGGTCAGTGGAGCTTTATCTCCAAAGAAATACAAATACTACAGGGATCTTTCCCTTACCCTTTTTCCTGTGTTTTTCCTTTCCCCCCTTTTTTAATTCTATATCACTCTCCCCTTTTATTTTTCCACCTCCTTAGATAGTCTCTTCCCCATGTACTCTCTAAATGAGCTTCATGTTTACTCAATTGTGCGGTTGTGCCCTGAGAATTACAGTTTCCGTCCTTTATCATGCAGTGTATATATTTTGTCCTCAGCATTATTGTCTTTCAGTGTATGTCATAGTAATTGTTTATTAGCTGCAATTTGATTTTATTGCCCTTCTTGTTTTAATTTTTGGCTTGTGGACGATTTTCTTGTTTATTTTAGCTCTTTGTTTTTCTTATTTTATTTTCTGAATTTATCCCATTTCCCCCCCTTCTGCCAGAACGCGTCTGGAAATTAGCTATTACAGCTCTGAATGTCTTTACCAGTGAAACTTTTTCAAATACATAAATGCATGAATAAATAAAATCTTTGACCACTGAAACAGCAGTCTTTGGGATCTGGGAAGGCAGGGGATTTGTTGACGGGGGGCTGGTAGACTTTTTCCATTTTACAGGTCCTGAGGTAGAAAAAGCCTGTCTGCTGGGATCTTCAAAGTATGTGGGTACTACCCAGCTAGTTGTCTTGGATGATCTTAGAGAACAGGGAGTGAAAAAGTAATTAAATAAGGGTATAATAGTTTTAACCCTTTATGGTAATAATGTATACTATGGCAGCGCAAATACATTTGGAAAACAAAAGCTGTTATTTTCACTGATGACACAGCTACTGTCCAAATAACAGTTGAAATCATGTTATTTGCATATTAGACACAACCCTTGCATTTCCGTGAGCTGGCTTCCTGCGAGCAGCACAGCAAACAGTGGTGCAATCCCTTTAAACATAAAAGTAAAAGACTCAGCTTAGTATTATTAATAAAGTAGAAAAGAAAGAATAAGTGTAAAAAGACAATCCATTTTCATAACACAGCACATTTTTCACCTACAATAGATGCACATAAGAAAGTGGTAACTCCCATGGTGTATATCAAATATCCAATGAGGTACTGTAGCTCCAAATGCTGTATGCATGTTATTTTGTTTGAAATGTTGGTGTTATTGCCACTGTGCACTCATGGCTGCATCACTCTTGCACTGTGCAATAATGCCAGCATTCCAAACCAAATAGCCTGCATACTTAAAGTTACCTCATGGGGATGTTCCCTATTTATGAAATGGTGTGTAAATCCTCAACACACATATCATGGTTAAAGTGTGACTCATGTATGTCTGCGAATGAGTTACTGTACTCTTTTCTTTTTTTCAACACAGGTAGCCTTTCAGCACTGCTGAGATCAAAGTGGGGTCCACTGAAAGAGACCATGATCAAATTTTACACAAAGCAGATCCTGGAGGGACTCAAATATCTCCACGAGAACCAAATTGTACACAGAGACATAAAGGTAATTAGTGTCAGCATTTGTTTTACCTGGCAAAAGATGGACAGACAGGCTGGAACCTTTCAGACCATTTAACAAATGATGCAGTTATATAAACATAGTATTGCATTATCAAAAATATTGCATCAGTTGCTAAACATCCTCTTACGAGGTAGGTGTTGAATGTAAAGTGGATCAGAGTACTGCATTTAAAGGAAGAGATGCACAGTGAAGTGCAATGTGGTTTGCCCGTAGTTAGCTGAATTTGTAAACAATATTGGTTCTGCTCTGCTGATACATCATGTACTGTTGTTAGTTATCACATGAATAGATCATAAAAACTGGTGCACGATACCGGAAAGTAGACCTTATTGCAAGTTAGTTCTGTCTTGAATAGTTTCAAATGATGGGTTTTTAAAGCATGTCATGCAAATGAATTGACCTTAATTCTAAAGTTTGTGTTCAACATTTGTCTGCATAAAATTGGGTGACGCATAACAAATATAAGCATGTAACAGTTAATAATTCATAATCAACCTGTTTGGACTTATATAAAGTATATTTTCATCTAAGTACGCTCCATATTCCTTGTTAAACTAATTTGTGCAGATGGCAAATTAAACTTAATGCATGGTAACTGGGACCTGCTGTTTCCTCTCTGCAGGGAGACAATGTTCTTGTGAACACATATAGTGGAGTGATAAAGATTTCTGATTTCGGCACTTCTAAGCGACTTGCAGGAGTAAATCCCTGCACTGAGACATTTACTGGTAAGATTTAACTCCTCACATGCTGTTTTATTTTTAATTAAGACTTTCTACCTGTTTGATGCCTCTGTAAGGTTATGTTATTTCTTTCTCATTATGTTCAGTGACAGTGTGTGGCAGTATGTAGTGCCATGGGCGACATTGCGACCCCATCAAGCTATGCTTAACAGGGGCTGCAAAACTTTACTACACAATTGCAAAATGTTTGTGACTGTGCAGAAAAGGGAGCTGCCACAGTAATGGCGCTCACTCAGAGGAATGGCAACACCTGCACTGTCGATCGCAGCCTCCTGCAACTCCCCTGCCTGTAGAACTTCTTCTGGCAGGGGATATGTGGTTGGGGGTCTCAGTGCTGCAAGAAAAGGAAAAACAGTAGTCCCTAAACCCTGTTTGGGGTTTCTGTTGCTGCAACGAAGAAGGAAAAGTACCTGGGGGGTGATAATAAGTAAGGGACTGAAGCATGACCAGTAGTGTGTGGCCCTTGTCAAGAGGGCTGTCAGAATCCTGTGGTGCACGTTGAGGTAAATTATTTACATGTTATTGTGTATTGTTATATGGTTTTCCCTTTCTATAATGTCCTAGAATATTTCAGGTTGTTATAAATATATTTACTGTTGTTGTTATATGCATTGCATGTTTAAGTGACTTGGGCTTCATATGATCTTATTGATATGTTTCTGCTACTTTGTTGAGGTGTGTTGTGTGGACCACATTTAGAGTTGTAGCTCCATGGGGTTACCCCGGCCAGGTTTCATACTTTGTGTGGTGATCCTTCTATGTATGACTTTCTTAATCTACAATAAGCTTTTAATCACCAAAAAAAAGAATGTTGCGGTGTGTGAAGGAGGAGGACCAGCAAGACAGGGGAAGTTATTTTGCCTCTTTACAAGGCATTGGTCAGGCCCCAGCTGGAGCATAGATACATAGACAGTCGGCAGATAAAAGCCTATGGCCCACCCAGTCTGCCCATTTGAGCTTGTACGTTCACTTATGTTTTCCTAGAAGTCTGTTGCCCCTTACCCCTGACCTCCAGAATTCCCTTATGTCTATCCCATGCATTCTTAAATCCCGTAATTGTTTCAGCCCCCACCACTTCCTGTGGCAGGGTGTTTCACTTATCCACCACCCGTTCTGTGAAGAAATTCTTCCTCACGTTTCCTCTGAATCACCCTCCTTCCAACTTCATCCCATGCCCTCTAGTCCTGGAACATCTTTTTCATAGGAAAATAATGTATTCCTGCACCCTGTTCCTCCCTGTAAGGTACTTGTATGTCTCTATCATATCCCCTCTCTCCCTTCTCTCCTCCAGGGAGTACATATTCAAGTTCTTCAATCTGTCCTCATAGGACTTGTGATGCAAACCCTGCACTATTTTGTTGCCCTCCTCTGAACCTTCTCTACCCTGTCTATGTCCTTATGTAGGTAAGGTCTCCAGAACTGTGCACTGTACTCCAGGTGGGGCCTCACTAGTGTCTTGTATAGTGGAATTATGACCTCCCTTTTTCTGCTGGTGATGCCCCTGCCTATGCATCCAAGCATCCTATTTGCTTTACTTGCTGCCTTGTTGCACTGTTTCCCTACCTTGAGGTAATCAGAGATGATAACCCCAAGGTCACTTTCCTGCTTGGTGCATGCTATATCCTCACCCCCCAACTGATATGTTGTTCCAGGGTATGTGTGCCCCATATGCATTATCTTGCAGTTCACTACATGAAATTCCTGACTCCTCAATACACCACCCAGGACAATGAGGCAGTTAAGAGTATGCAATGCAAGGCTTTCAAAATAATTCTGGTTATAGAAAATAATAGCTATGAGAAGAAACCAGACAATAGAAGCACTCTGGGTAGGGGGGGTTGACACCAGTCCATTCACAGAAGAAAGAGTACTGAAAGAACTCCTAAAACTCAAGGTGGACAAAGCAATGGGGCCTGACAGGATTCACCCCAGAATCCTAAAAGAACTAAGGGAGGACCTAGTGACACCACTGACCATGCTTTTTAACAAATCATGGCAGGATGGGGCGGTAACTGAGGACTGGAGGAGGGCAGATGTGATTCCCCTTCACAAAAGAGGGAGCAAGGCAGAAGCAGGAAACTACAGACCTGTAAGTTTGACCTTAGTGGTAGGGAAAATGATGGAATCACTTCTGAAAGAAAGAATTGTTGAGTACCTAGAGGCCAGCGGGGCACAGAACCCAAAGCAGCATGGATTTACAGCAGGAAGGTCATGTCAGAAAAATCTAATTGATTTCTTTGACTGGGTGACCAAAGTAATAGACCAGGGAGGGGCTGTGGATATGGCCTACCTAGACTGTAGCAAGGCACTTGACACAGTCCCACACAAAAGATTAATAATCAAGTTAGCCAGCCTGGGAGTGGGTCCCAGGGTGGTAGCCTGGGTAGCAAACTGGCTGCACAACAGGACACAGAAGGTAATAGTGAATGGAACACATTCTGAAGAAAGGGGTTACTAGTGGGTACCTCTAGGCTCAGTACTGGGTCCAGTCCTCTTTAACATCTTTATAGGTGACATTGCAGAGGGTCTGGAGGAAAGGTATGCCTCTTTGCAGATGACACAAAGATCTGTAACAGAGTTGATACACAAGGGGGGGTAGAAAGGATGAGAAGGGACTTGGCAAGGTTGGAGGAATGGTCAGACATATGGCAACTTAGATTCAATGCAAAGAAGTGCCAAGTAATGCACCTGGGAAACAAAAACCCAGGAGAAGAGTACACAATAGCAGGGGAGGTACTAACAACAACAAAAATGGAAAGGGTCTTGGGGGTAGTCATATCAGAAGACCTAAAGGTGGGTAAGCAATGTGAAAAGTTGGTAAGGAGAGCAAGGGGGATACTGGGATGCATAGGAAGGGGCATCACAAGTAGAAAAAGGGAAGTGGTTATCCTTCTATACTGACAGTTGGTGAGACCCCATCTGGAGTACTGTGTGCAGTTTTGGAGACCTCATCTATGCAAGGACACAGACAGGAAGGAAGCAGTTCAGAGGAGGGCAACTAAAATGGTGCAGGGTCTGCAGCAAAAACCATATGAAGAGAGACTGAGAGAGCTTAATATGTATACTCTTGATGAAAGGAGGGATGGGGGGACATGATAGAAACGTTCAAGTACCTCAAGGGAATCAACAAAGTCCAGGAGGGTAGCATCATTCAGAAAAAGAGATGTGTAAGAACAAGGGGGCACAATTTAAAGATAGAGGGGGGACAGCTCAGGGGTAATGTGAGGAAATTTTTTTTCACGGAGAGAGTGGTGGATACATGGAACAGCCTTCCTGAGGAGGTCGTTGGGTCTAAAACAGTGGGGGAATTCAAACATGCATGGGACAGACACAAGGCAATTATAGTGGAGGGTTGCAGGAAGTAGGCTGTTGGTTAACTAGAATCTGCAGCTTATCCAGTAGGTAGGGAAATGGGCAGACTGGGTGGGCCAAGTGGTTCTTATCTGCCATCAAAGTCTATGTTTCTATGTAAACTGAAGACCCTTAACACATTCACATGGGAGAACAGAAGGCTGAGTGAGAGGGGATGTGATCTTGGTTTTCCACATATTTAACGGTATCAACCAGATCAAACAGACAGATGTCTAATCTGGTGTCATCCAGCAGGACACAGAGACATACCCTGAAGCTCAGAGGTGAGTAATTTAGGGGTAACTTTAGCAACTGCTTCCCCCTGAGGGTGGTGAATCAATGGAACAGCCTCTCAGCAGAGACAGTGGACATGGCAGTACAGGCTTTTAAGGCAAGCCTGGACACATTTCTGCTTACCAAGGGGAATTATTCAGACACTGATTACTGTGGGTAGTAGAGCAGGAAGGGAACCCCTTTATAAATTAGTACATGTTAGCACAACTTACTTGTTCATAATGGCTAATGAAGCAGGGGGTGAAAATCATGGACCTAGAGTCCCGTCCATCTTTATATTACTGTGTTACCACTACTACCACTACTATTTTTTTTTATATACTTCTCTTGTCTTGAATTCTTTACCAGGTATTGTGAAAACTGCTTCCTCCCTCCTGCTGGTCAAATCTGTCTATGGTATATTAACAAGCCCCACAATTGTACATAATATACACTTGCTACTAAATAATGAGCTTTGTTAAATCACTCTAATTGTCTACGCAGTACTTTTAATGGTAAACTGTTGAACAGCATATTCTTGCTGCTTCTGCAGCTCTTGTTCAAGCCCCCTGATACCCTCTTTAAAATGAGGCACTGTATTTACCTTTTTCCTGTAAAAGGCTGCTTGGATATCCTTGGGCAGGCAGGGTGAGGTGGAGGCACACACAAAAGCAGCCCAACAGGGAATGTATACATTTCCTGCTTCCACTTCCAGTTAGATGCATACTGTTTGTTATCCCAATAAGCTTGGCATTGGAGCAGTTGAGGCAGGAAGCTACTGGGTGGGGGTGGGGGGAGCAATATGTGGCTTTACTCCTGACAAGACATCTTCTATGCTAAAATTACAACAGTGTTTGGAGGAAATCAGAGTTTGAAGAAGCACCATTTGGCTAGCTCTGAATACCACCAAAACTGAGTTGCTAGTAGGGAGGGGTTCATCCTCAGGTGGCAATGGAGGTTTGCAGCCTGGGAAATAGTTCTTTTTTTTTGTTCCACAGAGCTTTTCCTCCACCAATGGAAGGGCCAGCTGCTCAGTCCTTTGCCATCACCTCCTAATAGGGCACCTGCTGCCCTGGGGACCTATCTGGTCCATGAGTCCTTAAGTGGCTTGCCCCTCCCGAGGGAGGGCCGTCCTCCTCTCCAGTCCACAAGTCCAGGTTGGACCAGATAGCCTGGACAGCAGTACAGGTCAGAGGTAGGCAGCAGGGCTTCATTAAGCCCCCACAATTGCTTTTCCTTTTTCTTTTTTACTTCCCAGTGCCATGGTGATAGAGGATGCATGTGCATGTGCTCCAGAACTGTGGCCCCTTCCACCCATCCTGACCTAAGTCTGCCTCTCAAGCATTGGTGCTGCCATCAAGCCTCCACCTGGTGGCAGCCAAGAGCTGGGACAACACACCACCCTGATCCGGGAGAGGAGAGCTATAAGACGGCCACTCAATCTTCAGCCAACCCCTCCCCCAACTCGGGTTGTCAGCATGGTGAGAGGTAAGGCACCTAGTTCTTCAGCCCTCTGCATCATGGGGTCAGCCTGGAAATAGTTCTTGGCAGTTAGTTGACATTTGTCTCTCAGATGTACTGTGTAGTAAAAAAAAAAAAATGCCTGTATCATCTGAAAAATATCTCCAAGCTGCAGCCACTGCTTGATTCTGCTGGTCTTGCCACCCTAATTACTGCCCTTGTTTTTACCTGTCTTGACTACTGTTGTGCACTCTACGGAGGTTTGAGTTGCCTTGCCTGCAGCTGGTTAAGAATGCAGAAGCGAGGTACCTGACCTCTGTCTGGAGGTCAGATATTACTCCCTTGCTGTGGATTCTGGGCTGGCTGCCAGTTAGGTAGCGCATTGATTTTGGGTGCTTTTACTGATATACAAAGCCTTTGAATAGGCTCTGGCCCCCAGTTCCTCAGTGGGCTTCTGACTCCCTGTGTACCTTCCAGGGTTCTTAGGTCCAGGGGGTTGCTTAGGGTGCCACCACCATGTTTAATGTCCACAGGCAACCAGGCTATTTTGGTGGCTGCCCTGTCCTTCTGGAATGCTTTGCTTGAGGGGATTCACACTGCTAGCTCTGTACAGTACAGTTTGTCATTCAGGAATAAACCAAAGAGCTATCTACTAATCTACTCCAATTAGCATTTTAATTTGCTTGACAATCAGCTTTGTGTTTATATATATATAGCAAAACAAAATGGTTATATTAAATGCTTGCTGAAAATAGAGTTAAAAATCTACGTTTTGACCTTAGGTCTTCTTCAGGAAATATCTAAAAGAGAAGAAAAACAAAGTTAGTGTCATATATATGTATATATATACACATGCTTTGCAAAAAAACTACGTTAATGCAGACATTAGGGTTGTAAAAAGGTAAAGCGTACAAAGACTGGAAATGAAAATGCATGTCTAATGTCTGCACTAACGTAGTTTTTAGCAAAGAATTTCCCTTCTTTTTCTAATAGTTGAACTGTATCCTAATGAGATAAATACAGTATTGGAGACAGCCCCGGAATTATTCAGGACCTGCACAAAATAAGCTAAATACAATATCGGAGACAGTCATAATACAGTGCATGGGCCCAGCAGACCCCGACACACATCTCAGTACCTTGTGGGTGAGGTTCCCTGACCCACACAAGGTGTTGCGTCTGCACCAAAACACTGCTCCATCTCTTCCCAGGCCATGACTGGTGCTGCAAAGTCAGCTTAGTATCTCCTGCCTTGATGGTTCTCTAAGGAAGACGGTTAACTTGTTCAAATATCTTGGAGTCCTACTTGATGAGTCCCTTGACTTTGACCAACTTATCCTGGCCACATGTAAGTCTATGAACTCCAAAATTGGGCTGGCCTGTAAGACTAGTCAAATCCTGACACCTTCTGCTAGGCTAGCTATTGCCAGAGGTATTCTGCTTCCCTCTCTGGTTTATGGAGCTGTAACCTATATTAATTCCTCAAAGTCATCCTTACACAGATGAGGCACTACATATAACACCATCTGTCGCTACTCCTTGGCATCCCAGCGACTTAAACATAGATGCCAGCTTTATGCTGATTTAAATTGGCCTCCCTCTCACACTGTTGACTTCTCTCCCTTGGCTCGCTTGTGGATAACATCATTAGAACCGATGTACCAGTATCTCTTGCCTCCCTCTTTCTTCCACAGTCATCTTCTTATGGCTTACAGTCCACTGATCAATCCCTACTACATTCCAAGATGTAAAACCTCCAAGGGAACCTGTGCTTTAGTCTGTACTGCTCCTAAATTTTGGAACTCCCTTCCCCTAGGGATTTGGTCTGCGCCAAGCCATTCCTTTTTAAGAAAATGTATCAGTCTTACCTATGTAAACCTATCCCTTGCATGTGTTTTAATCCCCTATAGGAATTCTCATGACTGCAATTACCTGATTAGGGGCTCCCTCTCCCCTTCCTCATGGTCTCACTTCACTTATGCTCATTTCTGCACCTAACCCTGCCTTGCTCTGCTCCTCCTTAGCCCTTCCTTCACTGTTTTCACTCTAATGTTCCCACTGTGACCTAACCACGTACCTCCAGCAACCACTACTTGGTCTTGCCAAATTATAATATGGATTTTGCTGATTGCTACTAGCTCTTCTTATGTCCTTGTTTTTGCTGCAGGCACTTACCCTGGCACTGTACTATCTTTCTTGTATGCTAGGCACAAAATTGTTATCTACCTTATGCTCTAGTTGAACCATGTTTCTGCTGTGAACCTGTATCCTTGCTGTTGTAATTCAATTGTCTCGCTGACAAAAGCTATATCTTACTATTGTAAACCATTAATTGTACCTGTTACTGTCAAAACTGTACCCCTTGCTATTGTAATCCCACATTGGGCTCTGTGACTGTACTATCTTGCCTGTAACCTCCCAGGTCGTGTCTGAAAATAGTAATTTCTATGGCTAACACACCCACCCAGTAAACAAAAACTAACTAAATGAATAAATGCTGCATCACCTTCCCCATCAGCCTTGTCTCAGTAAACCGTCTCACTGAATTCATACCTGAACTCAGCTTACTGGCACGGTAAGGCAACGTGTTCCCCAGAGGTGCAACAGACATCCCTGTAATCAGTATTACTTATTAAATTCTTTGTTGTTTAATATTTTAACCCCAAACTTTCAACATATTCTTCTTATGACCCCACCCCCATAAACCCCATAGGGGGAAAATGTTAAAATCCATGCTGAAACACCATTTTGCGCCACAGGTGTGAAAACATGTTTTCGACAGGATGTAAAAAAAATGACAGCTATACTGTTCATGAGGTGGTGTGAAAAAATGGGTATGCTAAAAATCTGGAGTCAAAATATTGTAAATTACCAAAGTTGTGTGCTTGCGTAGAAACTGCGCAATGCACGCTCGTAATGCAGCCATTTTTAGACGCCACCAATTTTCAACATGGTTTTGAACCCCACCTCATGAACACTGGCACTGTCATTCATTAATCTGTCCCAAAGGGTGATTCTGCACAGCAACTGCAAAATCACATTCCTGGCCCAATTAACAAAACAACAGTGACAATGTTCATGAGGTGGGGTCCCAAAAAGACCATGTTGAAAATTTGGTGAACAAATTTTAAAAAATGACAAAGATATCAACATGAGTTCAAAACGCCACTGGAAATGCATTATACAGCATTTACCTGTATTCTTCAGTTCGCAGTTTGGCTTTGAAGAGTGCAGACGTGTCCCAGTCCACAGAAGATGGCATCGTCCAACCTCTGGAGGTAAGTATAGGGTAAGGGGTGTGTGTGGGTGGTGGGTGTTCAATGGGAGGGTAAGGTTGGGGGTAGGGAGATGGCGTCGATGATGAGGGGACATTTTCTTTTTTTCAGGTAAAAAGAAAAAAGATGTTGCAAGATGTTTTTTTCTTTCTCAGTGAAATGATAATAGCATCACTATTTCAGGACACTGGGGTGGGCTTCCTAGTGTCCCACACTGCTGGGAGTGGGGGTGTAAATCAAACTATAACAAGGTATTTTCATGCTCTTAAATTCTACCAGTTTCTGTAATGATTTCCTCCCTGTTACTGCCTGTGCTGTGCTCACTCCATGAGTTTAAAGGGCTGCTCACTGCTGGTTTGCTTTGAATCAGGTTGCTTCAACAATTAAATTCAATTCTGGAAGTAGCAATAGTGGGGGAGAGCAGGCCAGAGAGAGAGATTACATGGCAAGGAGTTTGTCCACAATTAACTTTTTGAAAGCTGGAACCTATGTAAGAGTTCCAATAGATATCAGGTCCTAGGAAATATGAAAGAAAAAGAAGATTGACAAAAAATACAAAGGAATAATCAGGAAAGAAAGCAAGATACTGATAAAGTTAAAATTAAAATTCTGTCTTGGAATATCGAAGGCACTTACTTAAAAATTGCAGACCCAGAAATTGATCAGTTTCTTGTAAACTTTGATCTTATTTTTTTCCAGGAAACTTGGTGCAGCTCTGAGAACGCCCCTAAAATTTCGGGATATGTTAATATATCTAAATCTGCAATTAAAAGTAATAAATATGGGAGGCATAAAAGAGGAGTAGCTATATATTTAACAACTAAAAATAACTATAAAATCACCAGACAATATCCTACTCCAGAAGATATGTTAATGGTGAGAGTTGAAGAAGGAAATGATAAAGGAGAAGAGAAAATTAAAATCATAGTTGTAAACATATATTTGTCCCCTATGATTAAAGACAAAGTTAAAATAATGAATAGAATCAAAGTAATATTTGATCAATTGACGGACGAAGAGCTGAATATTCCTGTTTATATAATTGGAGACTTTAATGCTAGGATTGGGAAAAACCTAGAGGGACCAGGATTTTTGGAAATAATAACAGAACTAAATCCCAAAATAACCTGTACAAGAGCTTCAAAAGATAAAAAGGATAACATGAGAGGGAGAATCATCAATCCCTATTTTTCTGAGAAAAATATGCTCCTAATTAATGGAAGAATATCGGGAGATAGGGATGGAGAGTTGACTTATAATGGCCCTAAAGTGTCCTCCATTATCGACCATGTTTGGAGCAATTTAGAGGGAACAAAAATGATTAAGGAAATGACTGAGGTTGACAGACCAGAGTCATTACACAATCCAATTGAACTTATAATTGAAACTAATCAAAATTATAAGAGGAAATAATTGTAAGAACAATTTAAGTACTATCAAAGACATGGAAATAGTCAACCTAAAAAGGATAAGATGGGACTCTAAGGCAATTAAACAATTTGATACTTTATTTAAAGGACCAATAAATGGTATAAGAACAATGATAGTAGAAAATACAAATTACTATATGGTATTACAGCACTGGGCTGATTTAACCAGTCTGGTATGTCCCTACTGCACTTTTAGCAGGAAAGGGTTTCAAAAAGAGACCAGACGTGGTAAGACTTGGTTTAATAAAAATTGCAAAGAAGCTAAAAAAGAACTGAGTAAATCTATTAGAAAATATAGAAAAATAAAAAAAACTAAAATAACTAAGAATAATAAAGTTAATATAAATATTAACAAAGAGAGGAAGTATAAACAAATATTGGAAGTAGAGAAATATAAATATTCTAGAATATTATTGGAAAAACTGAGGAAAATGGTAAAAGAAAAAGACAATAAAAAGTTCTGGACATGGGTTAGTCAGTGATTTGATAAATATGCAAGGACAGTAGATGCATATATTCACCCTGAAACTTGGGTTCTTTATTTTACAGAACTCTATTATTCACAACAAGATGAAGCACTACTAATAGAATTAGGAAAGACAGAAAATTTAAAATATTCACAAGTGATTCATCCAATTACAATTTCAATAAACTTGGAAGAAATACAAACAGCAATTAATCAATTAAAATTTAATAAAGCATCTGGCCCGGACAACATAATAGGAGATGTGTACAGATTCTACACTGATTGGTGGGCTCCAGTCCTGGAAAAATTATTTAACATCATTTTGCAAGGACACGACTACCCCATGAGCTGGAAAGGGAACACAATATTTCCTATTTTCAAAAAAGGTGATCCAAGTGATCCTAAAATGTACTGTCCAATAAGTCTAATAGACATCTCACAAAAGATTTTTACTAAAATTATTCTAAAAAGATTAGAAATGTGGGCAGAAGGCAATAATATTTTTCATGAAACCCAGAATGGATTCCGGAGAAACAGATCCACAATACAACACTGTTACACACTTAAATATCTAATCTGGAAATATGTAAAAATCAAAAATGCTCCACTTTACCGCTGTTTTGTGGACTTTACGTCTGCATTTGATAATATAAGCACAGTCATTTTATGGAATAAGCTAAAGAAATTAGAGTTAGACCCAGAACTCCTTAATATTCTTATAAGACTGCACTCAGACACCTGGGGTGCAATAAGATATGATCACCATGGGACTATCTCCAGGCCTTTTAAAATGACATGAGGAGTTAGGCAAGGATGCCTATTGGCACCTTTTTTGCTTAATATGTATATAAATGACATCATGAAGGAATTGGAAAATTTACAATTTCATGCCCCCAAAATAGGAAATATCCGGGTCGAATGCTTGGCATATGCTGATCATTTGGTTTTAATATCAACCTCAATTCTAGGACTACAGAGGAAACTTAATTATTTCTCTGAACTATGTGATGATCTTAAACTAAAAATAAACATGTCTAAAACAAAAATCTTTACATTTGGAAATAATAAAAAATATATCAAATCACTGTGGATAAAATCAGAAAAAATTGAAAGAGTTAATTATTATGACTACTTGGGTGCTAGATTTATTCAGTCTTTAAGATGGAGAGATCACATAGCACAGATCTTAGTGAAAACAAAGAGAACATTCAACACCTTTAGGATATTTAACTCAAAGATGGGACAAACATCGGTTAAGGGAGTCTTAAGGGTACTTGAAGCTAAGATAAACTCTAGTATTCTTTATGCTGCCGAAATATGGGGAACAGATGATTTGAAAAATTTAGAAATACTATGTAATAAAATGAAAAGGTATATTCCAAAAGTACCTCAAGCAGTACCAGCTGAGTTAGTGAATTTGAATTGAGTCAATTTTCCATTTCTACCCTAGTAATTGAAAGATTGATTCTTTCTTCTTTAAAGTTATTTTCACTAAGTGAAATTAGATTACCCAGGATATGTCTGGAGGAAGAAATGAAATATACCAGGATGGGACAAATTTTCCCTACTCCGGATATCTTAAAACATTTTATTTTTCCAAATGGACTCGGAGACATTTTGTGGAGAATGTTTGTATACCCTTGGCAGATGATCGTAGAAGAAGTGAAGAATAGGGTAAGGGATAAGGAAATAACTAAAGATTTGATAAAAATGAAGCAATTGAAGTTATATAGGTGGTTTAAACAGATTAAGTTAATACATGGTTTTGAACCTTACCTAGAGAAACTGACTAATCCAAATGAGAGAAGAATTATGGTTAAATTTAGGCTTGAAATATACAATGCCAACTATGTATTTTACAAACAAAAAAGGGAAAATATATCTATCCCTTATTGTAAATGTGACAAGTCTTCAGAGGATGATTTAAAACATATATTGTTGTCATGCCCTTTATATAAGGGTATCTGCATGAAATGGCTTGGTGACATCATGGTGAATCTCGACCTCTCCCCCAATGATATGGTGAAATATTTTATGAATAATGAAAATTTATGTATACTGGAGAAAGTTGTAGGCTTCCTTCAGGCCACTTATTTATGAGAATATTTGTACATCCAAGATAAATGTATTGAAATTTATTGAGTGATATAATATTTTAAATTATATCACTATTGATTATTGAATGAATGTCATATTCACATGCTGACTATAAATATTTCTGAATGGAGAGATTTAGAATGGACTTATTAATGAACTGTAAATAATATCTTAAAACTAATACGAAAGTATTTTATTTACAGAAACTTTGGAATTCGATGCTAACTTGTTTAATGCATCATTGTCATTTTTAGAAATGTAATGTTGTAATGGTTTTAACTGATCAACAATAAATTTGAACTTGAACTTTTTTTTTAATTAAAGAGCCCCTGAACCCCACTATAACACATGCATGTAGCTTGTAAGTGCTGGCTTAAATTCCTCCTATTCTAATGATTCCCTCAGTATTCTGCTTGCAATGCGCTTACTCCATGTGCTTAAATGGCTGCTAACTGCTGTTTTGTTTCAGATTGCTTTAAAAATTGAAATCAAAAAAAGATTCTGCTAATAGCTTGGCAGAAGACACCAAGAGAAAGGACTGCTGTGTGACTGAACTTCTCTGCTGGGACTAAAGTAGAAGAACTTTTGTATTTGGACCTTTAATTTAGGGTAAAAAACTAACATACAAAACAAAAACAAAAAAAGTGTGTGTTTGGGTTAACTGAACTGAATGGGTAACTGAAAAGTCATCTAGGTGTAAATCTCAGGTGACTAAAAGGACTTAACTGCTGTGAGGTTTAAATTACTTGTAGAAAGATCTAGTAAGTAGGGAGAGTGGCTTAGCTAGAAGGAAGCTACATTTAAAGACTGCCTTAGAAAGATTCTGCTAATAGCTTGGCAGAAGACACCAAGAGAAAGGACTGCTGTGTGACTGAACTTCTCTCCTGGGACTAAAGTAGAAGAACTTTTGCATTTGGACCTTTAATTCAGGGTAAAAACTAACATACAAAACAAAAACAAAAAAGTGTGTGTTTGGGTTAACTGAACTGAATGGGTAACTGAAAAGTCATCTAGGTGTAAATCTCAGGTGACTGAAAGGACTTAACTGCTGTGAGGTTTAAATTACTTGTAGAAAGATCTGGTAAGTAGGGGAGTGGCTTAGCTAGAAGGAAGCTACATTTAAAGACTGCCTTAGAAAGATTCTGCTAATAGCTTGGCAGAAGACACCAAGAGAAAGGACTGCTGTGTGACTGAACTTCTACTGGGACTATATTGTCCTCCTTCCCGCCTCCACCCCCCACCCAAAGCTAGTTCTATTTTTATAGGCACAGGATTTGACTGACAACAGGAACTTCCTGTTTAGGGGCAGGAAGTGAGTGATCACAGAACCACCAAGGACCCACCATCCTAGAAGGGCAAGAGTAGCTCTCCGGCCCCCTCTAGCTGCTGGAGGTCTGCCTCTGAACAAGTAAGTGGTCTACTGAGAAATATAGGATATTCTTGTCTCAGAACAGGACAATCAGGAGCTTAAAGGGCACACAGGCAGAAAGTAAGGAGAGAGAGAGAGAAAAAAACAGACGAAAGAGTAAGGATTGCAAACAGTTAAGGGGTCAGAAATAAGACATGATTGGAGTGGTGCAGTGCAGTGGCTGTGGAGCAGCAGTCTTCTGGGAGATGTTCTGGAGGATGCGGTGTTGTCCCATCTGCAAGCACCCTCTGGGCTGAGGGAGGAGGTTGCTCATCTCCAGGCTGAGTTGGCCAGGATTTGTGGGACCTCCTCTTCCATCCAGGGACCACCAGTGCCACTGCCGTTGCCTCAGAGGTTGCCAAGAAAGAGGAGCGGTTGGACCACAGTGGGCTCAGGGAGGGTGAGGGTGGTGGAACAGAGGCACATCCCTCCAGTTGTACCTCTCCACAATTCCTATGCCATTCTGGCAAAGTGTGGTTCCTCTATGGAGGCACCTACAGTGGAGACCAAGGAGGATGCTGGGAACCTCCACAAAGAAGACCCACAGGAGGGTGGCAGGGGACCCTGCAGGGGAAGGAAACAACTCCTGGTGGGGGACTCCATTGTTAGGAAGGTAGAACTGGGCAAGGAAGGAGAGGGAGGTGAAGTGCCTGCCTGGCCATGGCTTAGAGGGACAGGAGCGAATCCTCAGGATTGCCAGAGCAGCTGCACAGGGAGGGAGCTGGATGTCATTGTCCACCTAGGGACAAATGATCTGGCTAAGAAAGGGATTAGAGAAGTGCAGGAAGAGTTTGTGGAATTGGGGAGGGCCTTAGTCAAGTAGCACGCACGGTAACCTTCTCAGAGGTGCTACCCATCTATGGCATAGGAGAGGCTAGGATGTTCCGCATCGGGATTCAATCAGTGGTTGGAAAACTGGTGTGGAGCCTCAGGGATTTGGCTTCATTGGGGACTGGGGGTCCACCCTGGAGTGATATGCCTATACTGGCATGATGGGCTGCATCTGTCCAGGAGGGAACCAGGATCCTAGGGTGATAGGTTTAAATGCTTCATTGGCAAGCTTTAAACTAGCCAAGGGAGGCACTGGAAAGGAGCAGGAAAATCCTAGCCCCCAAACAATCACGGTAGTAAGTGTGGCAAACACCAACATGGAGGTGTCGATAGGAGAAGGGCAGGGTAAATGGAGAAAGTGACAAAGGCAAGAAGGACAGGGATGGGGCAAAAGGGTTAAGGCCATCAGGAAATGGAGGGTAATGAGTACCAATGCTCATAGTCTGGGCAACAAGCTCCCTGAGCTGGTGGCCTTAATGGAAGAGGGATGCCTGATATCGAGCAGTCACAGAAACATGGTACACAGAGAACCATGACTGGGATGTTAACATACCAGGGACATAACCTACAGGAGAGACAGGCAGGGAGAAGAGGGGAGGAGTAGCTCTCTATGTAAAGGAAGGGATAAAAGCAACTGAACAAAAGAGTAAACAGGGAGGAGAGGAGGCACTGTGGGTCACCTTGGAGACTGGAAAGGGCACCACAATCCGCACAGGGTTGTGTACAGACCCCCATGTCAGGGGAAGAAATGGACAAGGATATGATGGAAGGCATTCTTAGAATGGCAGAGAAAGGGAGATACTGTTGATGGAGACCTGAATATGCCAGATGTTAACTGGAGCACATTTGCTGCAGCCACATCCAAGAGCAGGGCCATTCTTGATGCCCTACAGGTGGCAGGCATTAGACAGCTAGTTTGGAACCTCTCATGAGGAGCAATCTTAGACCTCGTACTCTCAAACAGGGGCAGTGAGAGGATCTCAGATCTAGAAGTAGGTTGCCATCTGGGGACAAGTGACCATCAAACAGTGTGGTTCACGTTAAACTCAGCTACAGAGTCAAGCCATACAAAAGTGAGGGTACTGGACTTTAGGAGGGCTGACTTTGGCAAGATGGGAGAGTGCCTCAGAAAAGCACTAGCAAACAGGCTAGAAGGAGGTGTGGAGCAACAATGGGGAATTATCAAAACTGCCATCACAGATGCAACAAGCCTTTGTGTGAAGCAAATAAACAAATCAAAACGAAAGAGAAAGCCACTATGGTTCTCAAGAGAGGTGGCTGTGAAAGTCAGGAAGAAAAGATAGCATTCGGAAGTATAAGAAAACACAGAAGGAGCAGGACAGAGAGCTGTACAGTTAATGCAGAAAGAAGCAGGAGGGAAGTCAGAATAGCAAAGGCCCAAACTGAGGAAAAGATAGCCAACTCAGTTAAGAAGGGGATAAAACCTTTATAGGTACATCAGCAGCATAGAAAGACAAAGGAGTGGATAGTGAGGCTGAGTAGAATGAATGGTGGTGGGCAGAGGGACAGGAAAAGCAGGAATACTGAACGAATATTTCTGCTCAGTATTCACAAAAGAGGAGTGGAAGTGCCTAATCCAATTAACAGAAGCACTTTGATAGGGGGTCGATCCCAGTCCTTTCACAGAAGAAAGGGTTCTGCAAGAACCCTAAAACTGAAGGTGGACAAAGCAATGGGTCCTGATGGAATTCACCCCAGAATTCTAAAAGAATTAAGGAAGGAACTAGTGAAACCACTGGCTACTCTTTTTAATAAATCATGGGAGGATGGTGTGGTACCCGAGGACTGGAGGAAGGCGGATGTGATTCCCTTCACAAAAGTGGGACCAAGACAGAGGCAGGAAACTACAGACCTGTCGTCTGACCTCTGTGGTAGGGAAAGTGATGGAGTCACTTTGAAGGAAAGAATAGTTGAGTACCCAGAGGTCAGTGGAGCACAGGATCCAAGGCAGCATGGGTTCACAGCGGAAGGTCATGTCAGACTTAATCTAATAGATTTCTTTGACTGGGTGACCAAAGTAGTAGACCAGGGAGGGGCTGTGACATGGCCTACCTAGACTTTAGCAAGGCATTTGACACAGTCCCACACAAAAGATTGATAGTCAAATTAACCAGCCTGGGAGTGGGTCCCAGGGTGGTAGCCTGGGTAAAACATTGGCTGGACAACAGGACACAGAAGGTAATTGTAAATGGAGTCCACTCTGAAGAAAGGGCTGTTACTAGTGGGTACCGCGAGGGTTCAGTATTGGGTCCAGTCCTTTTAATGTCTTCATCAGTGACATTGCAGAGGGACTAGAAGGAAAGTATGCCTTTGCAGATGACACAAAGATCTGCAACAGGATTGATACACAAGGAGGCATGGAAAGGATGAAAAGGGACTTGGCAAGGTTGGAGGAATGGTCTGACGTATGGCAGCTAGGATTCAATGCAAAAAATAATGCACCTGGGAAACAGGAACCCAGGGGAAGTATACACAATGGGTGGGGGGGTAGTAACAACAACAAAACAGGAAAGGGACCTGGGGGTAATCATATCAGATGACCTTAAGGTTAGCAAGCAATGTGAGAAGGCAGTAGGGAGGGCTGGGGGTATACTGGGATGTATAGGCAGAGGCATCAGCAGCAGAAAACAAGAAGTTGTTATCCCTCTGTACAGACAGTTGGTGAGACCCCATCTGGAATACTGTGTCCAGTTCTGGAGACCCCATCTCTGCAAGGACATAGACAGGATAGAGGCAGTCCAGAGGAGGGCAACTAAAATGGTGCAGGGTCTGCAAGAGAAGCCGTGTGAGGAGAGACTAAAGGAGCTTAATGTATACCCTTGAGGAAAGAAGGGAGGGGGGACATGATAGAAACTTCAGGCACCTCAAGGGAATCAACAAAGTCCAAGAGGGTACATCTTTCAGAAAAGAGACTTGCAAGAACAAGGGACACAATTTAAAGATAGAAGGAGGGCGATTCAGGGGCAATGTGAGGAAGTATTATTTCACAGAGAGGGTAGTGGATGCATGGAACAGCCTTCCTGAGGAAGTTGTGGGGTCTAAAACTGTGGGAGAATTCAAGAATGCATGGGACAGACATAAGGCAATTCTTGTGGGGGGCAGGAAGATAAAGGCTGTTGGTTAACTAGGATCTGTGGCCTATCCTGTAGGTAGGGAAATGGGCAGACTAGATGGGCCTAGCGGTCCTTATCTGCCGCCAAAGTCTATGTTTCTATGTTTCTAAATTCTGGTACAAGTTGAGGAGAGCAGGACAGAGAGAGAGAGGTTCACTCAGCAAGGAGTTGGTCCGTAACCATTTTTTTCCAAATTAAAGAGCCCCTTAACACAGTTCACACTCTCATTTAAATATACGAGAAGCTTTCGGGTGAGCAGCTCAAAAGCAGAGCAAACAATTAATTCTGTTTTTTTTCTGGCCGTGGCAGCCAACAGGAACAGAGTTGGGGAAAAGTAGGACCCAGTGACTGGCAAGCCAGCAGCAGTTATACAGTTAAATCACGAGCAGATTAAAAGGAATAAACATGCAGAAGCCAGAGTAACCACACTATACAACACAGCAGTCTTTAATAAATGACAGCTGTGTTGTATAGTGCAAGTGCTGTATGATGCAGCTGTCATTCATTAAAGGTAGTTGTGTCATAAAGTCCAAGAATTATATGACACAGTCCACAGAAGATGACATCGCCGACCTCTGAAGGTAAGTATAGGTAAGGGGGGTGCTGGTCATTAGTGGGAGGGTTAGTTGGGAGTAGGAGACTGCAGAATGAGGGACCATTTTATTTTTATTTTTTTCAGGTTAAAAAACAACAAATTATTACATATACTGCCACCAGAGATTAGGGCCCTCAGTGTGCAGATAAAAGTTTAATTGAGGCAAAGTCAGGATGGTGGGGCTACAATGACAGCAGCCAGCCCCGTCCCTGACCTATAAGTGGCAACAGTAGCAACCTACACTATACAACACAGCTGGGACATGCATGAGGTGGGGATAATAAGAAGGCTATGTTGAAAATCTGGGGTCAAAATATTGAAAATTTCCTTAGTTACAAGTGGGTGTACCGAAATTACAATAAATGGTCGTACCTTTACCATTTTTTCATACTTTTACCCCAGATTTTCAACTTATCACACCACCTCATAAGCCCCATCTGTGATGAGTTTTAAATCTGCTGCAAAACACTATTCCGCAGCACAGGTGCAAAAACACATTTCTGGCAGAATGTGAAAACTGACAGCTGTACTGTTCATGAGGTGGTGTGAAAAAATGGAAATGTTGAAAATTTGGAGTGAAAACATTAAAAATTGCCAAGTTACGCACATGCATAGAAAAATGTCAACGACGGCATGTAACTCAGGCATTTTTAGGTATTTTTCACCAAATTTTCAACATGGCCTTTTTTGGGACCCAACTCATGAACACTGCCACTGTAATTTCGTTACTTGATCCTGAAAGGTAATTTTGTGCAGTGACAGTGCCATTCCTTGTCACAGTGCAACACATTTCAGGCAGGATGTGAAAAATAACAGCTGTGCTGTTCATGAGGTGGTGTAACAAAATGGCCATCTTAAAAATTTGGAGTGAAAATATTACAAATTGCCAAAATTACACACATGCGTAAAAAATTTTCAATGACCACACGGAACTTGGGCATTTTTAAGGTATTTTTGCACCATTTTATTAACATGGTTTTGGGAGCCTCATTACGAACATGGCATCAAACCCGAAGGTGATTTCATGCTACGACTCCGAAATCACCTTACAGGTCTGATTAACGAAATGACAGTGACAGTGTTCATGAGGTTGGGTCCCAAAAAGTCCATATTGAAAATTTGGTGCAAAAATACCAAAAAATGGCAGCGATATCAACATAAATTCAAAACGCCATTGACAGCCATTATACGGCACTTACCTTTATTCTTCAGTTCGCGGTTCATCTTTGAAGAGTGAAGACGTGTCCTGGTCCATAGAAGACGCAGCCGATGGTCTCCAGTGGTAAGTATAGGGCAAAGGGTGGGTGTGGGGTGGTGGTTGCTCAGTAGGAGGGTTGAGATGAGGGAGGGGGATGGGGACCATTTTCTTTTTTTCAGGGATTAAAAAAAAGACGTTGGGGGGACTGTTTTCTTTTGTCACAGGTATGATTGGAAGAATATTTTGAGACACTGGGTGTGGGCTCCCCAGTGTCCCACAGTACTGGGGGGTAGGATATAACTGGGGGCTCTGAGAGTTGGCTCACCAGTGTCCCAAACTAGTGTGGGGGGGTTCTAGTGCCGACATGGGGATTGGACACCCCAATGTCAGCAAAAACTTTAATTTTCCGAATGCAGGGGTAGTACAAAACTGGGGACACTGGGTGTGAGCTCCCCAGTATCCCACACTGGCGGGGGGTTCTAGTACTGACACATGGATTGGGCAGCCCGATGCTGGCAAAAACAGTTTTTAAAGAATAAATATTTTGGGACACTAGGAGAGGGCTCCCCAGTGTTCCACACTGGCAGGGGGAGTGGATTTCTACAGAAGACATGGGGATTGGTCACCCCAGTGTTGGCAGAAACATTTTTTAGATATAAAACATGCCTCGGCCCTGTTGGAGACAATAAAAGGATAAAATATCCTTTCATTAGGTGAACACCAACAGGGACCGAGGAGTACAATTATACAGTTATTTTGGCCAAAAAATGGCCTGGAAAGATTTTTTTTTTATAGGGGCCAATTATTTTTTTTTATATATTAAACTAGTGCTGCATATTGTGGCAGTTTTCATGAAACAGTGCCTCAATTTGTGACAGTTTTCATGCAACAGTGCCATTAGTTGCCCATAAACTGCCACAATTTGTGATAATTTCACAAAAATAGTGCCACAAATTTGCGACACTACCAATGGCTGAGTAAGAAAAACATATTTCCAGCCACTGTTTTCAAAAAATAATGGCAAAATCATGTTTCTCGGGCCCCAATTAAGTAAACACTGTTGGTGTTTACCATGGGGCAATATTTTTTGAATTACAGGGTTTTTTCCCTGTCACTAACTGAAAACAAGATGGCAGCAGCATGAAACTACTGATCCATTTGGGCATCAAAAAGTGCTTTCGCATGGAACATGTATTTTTTCCCATAGGCCATAATGGGAAATGTAAAAGTTTAATAACTTTTTAATGGATACATATTTTTTCACCAAACCTTCAAAAGGCACATCTGTGACCCAGACCCCATATACCCTAACAATTTCAGAGCACACCACCAAGCCAGTTTTGGAGATGTGGGACGGCAAAGGATTTGCCCCTAAATGGTAATTTTCACATTTTATGACACTACACATCTCCACAACCGCACATCTAACCAGACTGAAACTTGCCACATAAAGAGATCTATGGTACCTGACAACGCATGAAAACTTTTGTATGCATGTTCTGTATATCGGGCATATGGTTGCAAATTTATTAAAGTGAAAAATTTGGAGTTTAGCATAGAAGTGACCGTTGAAGCCTTACTATACTTGCACTATTGTACCAGTAAAAAAAAAATATATATATATATATATATATATATAAATAATATTAATATGTATTGTTATATTTAATGTAATATTTAACTTACTGTGTATGTATTTATGAATGGAATTTTTAGATGTTAGTGCTTTTATGTTTTCTCTATTTATAGCTTGTGTTATTAATGTTGATTTTTGTACAGACCCTCCAAGCTCCGGAGGGGCACCTTTTATAAACTGAATAAACCAAACCAAATTAGCCAAACTAGTGGACCCCAGTGAATAAGCTTAACATGCCGATGAGGACTGGGTGAGAGTCAGTGTGGGAGTACCACTAGACTACCAGGAATGCATTTATTCAAAAGTGGGCACTGGGATCAGGTAAAGGGGGGGGCACTAGACCATCAGGGATGCTTATATTTCACAAATGGGCACAGGGAATAGGTGAGGGAGAGTGATCCACTAGGGCAAGGGAATGATGGAGCAACTGCAGCATCAACAGTTAGAACCAATGACAGCATGGCACAGACCACAAAGGTAATGAGCACAGATGGATTGCTGCTATAACCCCTCTTCGGGAGGCATCCTGGGTCTAATCAGTTTCCTGGACAGCATCGGGCAAATCTGTCCCCCCAGGGACACCATAGTGCTTGGGGACTTCAATCGTAACTGGTTAGGAGCTCTCGAGCCTCATTATGTTAACATCCTGAAAATCACACAATTTGGAGCAAGTTATCTCCTCCCCTACCAAGCACAACACCCACATGCAAAACCACTCCCTGCTCAACAGGGTCGCCACTAACCAGGTGTACTTTGTCCTTCAAGCAGGCACCATGTCAGACTCTATTAGTGACCACTCCCCAACTTACATCATACTCACTACCAAAACTCACTGCCCTCCTCACAAATACCTGTCTTTCAGACCGTTCAACTGCCCTGATCCTGAACACATTCTCAAAGAAGCTAGGGAAATAAACTGGTCTGTCCTCTACCTCCTCAACAATATAACAGCTGTAGTTAGCTATTTTACAGCTACCCTCCTTCAGCTACAGGACCTCCACTTCCCCCTAACTACCGGAAGGGTTAGGGGGACTGTACCTGCTGGTTATCCTGTGAACTACTGTCCCTGATTAAAGACAGTAAGTGGAAAGCATACAAGGCGTCCTCCACTCCCCAATCCCCAGCTCTGGAACGCCTACAGGTGCTTACAAAATACCTGCAAGCAAACTGCCAAATCCCTAAAGTGTAAATATTACCTTAATCAACAAAGAAACAATCTTGTCAATCCTCACAGTTTCTGGGCCTCCATTGGTTCGCTTCTAAATGCAAAGACTCACAGTCAAATAACCAATCTTGCATCCCCTTCTGGCCCACTCTCCAATCCTGCTGAGATAGCACATATCTTTAACACAAAATTCACTGATCTCTCCTCCTAGCTCAGCAAACTCCCTCCCCAGTCTTCCCCAGGCCCCGACAGCAGGCTAAATCATTCCTCCCTCTCCTCAGACTCCTCTCTGCCCCCCCCTTTCTATTTTAGAGCCATTGGCCATGGAGTAACCATCAGACTCCTAAAATCCCTCCCAGCCAGAGGTAGCCCTGGCAGCAATGGGCTCTTCCTCACTTTCTTAAAACTCATCTCACCATAAATTGTTAAACCACTCACCTTTATACTCAACCTTGCCCTCTCTACATCCACTGTGCCGGACACCTGGAAACATGCAAATGTTGTACCAATTTTTAAAGCAGAGGATCATCTCTTGCCAGAAAATTACAACCCATCTCTCTCTCCCCTCATCTAAGCAAACTGTTGGAAAAATAGTACATTTCCAATTCTTGGAGCACCTGGACAAGTACAAACTACTATGCCCTCTTCAGCATGGCTTCCACAAATTCCACAGCACAACCTCGGCCTTGGTCATTTTCTCAAACCATGTGCTAAGAAACGTGGATGCAGGCAAAGCCACTGGTGCTGTGTTCGTAGACCTATCAAAGGTGTTCAAACTTTGTTGTGCACTCACTCATCCACTGTACTCTGAGTCATTTTGGTTGTTCCCCCAAAACTTCTACTTGGTTCAAAAGTTACCTTTCTGGAAGATCCCAGTTGGTCATCATAGGAAAAGCCTCCTCTGCTGCTCTACCAGTTGTCACTAGAGTCCTCCAAGGCTCCATACTTGTCCTCCTCCTCTTTTTATTTGTTAATGCACTTCCTGCTGAAAGCCTCTCTTGTGAGGCCATCCTCTGTGTGGATGACCTATTCCTCTACCATGGTAATAAATCTCTTGATTCCATCTCCTCCACCCTCATGCTTAACTACTGCTCTGCTCATAATTGGTTCCTCCAGTAAACAAAAAAAAGGCAAAGTCCATGCTCTTTGTCTCTAAACCTTTTCTTGCCAAGGTTGCCAAAGCTAAATCCTCCCTCCTTGTGCTCTCCCCAGATACTAGAAAATGTAGCCTTTTTCAGATACCTAGAAGTCACCCTCAACTCCTCACTTACTTTCTTGGTGTATATAGACAACTGTGTGTGGTGGATAAATCAGAAGCTTGGTGCTGCCTACAGAGTCAAGCAATTTCTGTCTGACAAAGTGTGCCTTGCTATCGCACAAGGAAATCTACTACCCCGACTTGCATACTGCTCTCCTGGCTACTCCCACATGTCTTTGGGTCTGCACTCATGATTAAATACCACATACAACAGTATCTGTCACTTTGCCCTTCAAGCTCCCTTCTCCACTCATCATTGCACACTCTATCAGTCCCTAGGGTGGCTCCCTCTCCAAGGCCATTTTGATTACGCCCTGGGCTGCATAGTGTACAACACATTGAGGGACGGTACCCTAAGTCTATACTCATCTCTCTGAACAGGCAGAGTGCCTGCTGGAAGCCTGTGGGAATCCTCAGTCCTTTCACTAGTTGTCCCCGCATCTCCACTTCCATGGGAAGTAAAGCTTTCTTTGTCTGTGCCCCCTCCTTATGGAACAGACTTCCTCTGGTCATCCACTCATCCTCTCCCACCAGTCCTTCAAGAAAAGCTAAAAAGACTGGCTACTATTGGAAGCCACTTGTCACTGCTCCTTCTACTCTCGTCGGGGTCCATCTCACCTCTTCCACCAGGACACACTAGCATTGTAATGTACATGCACCTTAGAACTCTTAAGTATTTCTTACATCCTTCCAGTCCCTGCCTGTGTCTCTTAGTTATAGTCACTGCTCTTACTATGGTGTCCTACACACTAGCCTGCTGAGGCTGCATTGTCCATGCTTTGTTTTTTCTATGTTTATAGTCATCTTCGCCATTTACTGTATCCTGCTTATTACTCTGTAAACCAGTTTGTACTTGTGCCATTATGTATCCTGTATTCATGACAGTAAACTATGTAACCTACATTACTGTAAATTACTTGTGCCACTATGTGGCCTGGGTCGTGACTGAAAACAGTCCCTAGGATCAGCTCACTTACTCAGTCACCAAAGATATAAATAAATAAATAAAAATAAAATGGGAGTACAATGCTATGGCAAGTAGCTCTGTGTGCCTTGCATTTAGAGTCATTATCATGAGTTGTTTAAATGTCTTGTCTTTGAGCCCAAGTGACTAACCTTTTGACTTTATTTTTTAAATATCCTCATTTTGGTCAGGTGCACTATGGTGCTTGTGCTGTGCTAATGCCTTCTGTATTGTGGGTTAGCTTGTTACTGCAGGTCATGAAGCTGTGGTCAAAAACAGGTGGGGTGATGCTTTGATGGCTGCCAGCAGGAAGTATATTAAATCAAATCAAAATGTATTTATAAAAAGCACCTTTCCAGTGATCAAGGCGCTTGTACATTGGTCAAAATAAACATACAATAAATTAAAAACATAAATTATCAAACAATCCATTAATAATTATCAAATCAATACATTAATTCTCAGCAGCTCTCTATATTAAAAATATATCATTAGCTAAAATCATCAGGAAATGGTAGGCTAAAAAGATAGGTATTAGGTGCTGATTTAAAACTCTGGACTGTCAGGCACTCTCTAACCCAGCGAGGTAGAGAATTCCACATGGTAGGGGCCATGAACACAAAAGCTTGCACCCCTGATGTCTTCAGTCGAACCCTGGGAATCTCTAGCAACCCCTTGTCGGTGGGGTGGAGTGGACAGGAAGGGCAGTAAGAATGAAGGAGATCTTGCAGGTAGCAGGGTCTCTGTTTGTGTAGGGCTTTATAGATCAGAAGACCGACCTTGAAGGTAATCCGTCACTGCACTGCACTGGCATATCACAAACCTCTTCTTACAATGTGGCAGTTTGCAAAGGTTTTCAGTATACCTTCTTTTGTGCCATACCCAAATCTGTGTGTTCAACCCTTTGCGCACTGGTTAGTATAGATTTTGAAAGTGCTGCCCAATACCTTTTATTGCCTAGCACAAACTTATAATACATGCTTCAAAGCCACATACAGTAGGCCTCTTTATCAAGCACTATGATAAAACAGATATAGGAAGAGGAATTTATACAAAGAAATCAACAATAATTAGAATAATAAATTCAAGTAATTCAGATATAATTAACTTTTAGACATAAGTATGATAGCTTTGTTGAAAAGGACATGTTATAGCAAGAGAACTATAAATAACGATATTTACATAGGAAAAAAGTGTAGTGTTTGAAATAATGACTTATTATCAGGTCAATCTGGTCCTTTCCTCATAAGCAGCAGGATTCGTTCATACAGAGCATAGAAGACCGAAGTCCATATAGCTTGCCCCTGTACTAACTATACACTTGAATCCCATTTGATATTAAGTGTCAGTCCAATTTGGTTTTAAACTGCTTCATACTTCTACTGGCTACCACTTCCACTGGAAGTGCATTCCAGACCGGCATCACCCTTAAATTAAACCATTTTTTTTCTTTTTATGGTCCAGTACCTTCCCCTGGATAAGTGTAGTGGGTGGACTCTAGTGTGGTAACTTTGCTCCCTAATATCCAGTCCCAGCTATTCCCATAGCCCCTCTTCAGACATAGCCCTATAAACCAAACAAATATCCCCCCTTAGCCTGCAGAACTCCAGGGAATACAGACTCAGTTCTGTCAGCCTCTCCTTGTATTCCATGTCTTTGACATATGAAATCAACCGAGTTGCCCTCCTTTGTACCCTCTCAATAGCTTTTACCTCCCTTTTATACCCTGGTGACCAGAACTGGGCACAGTATTCCATGTACGGCCTCACCAGTGATGTATACAATGAGACCAGCACCTCCCTCCTCCTGCTACTGATATGGCCACCAATACAGTTCAGTATACCACTAGCTTTTTTTACCACCTGGCAGCAATGAATTTTAAAGCTTAGGTCGTTTGATATTCTGATACCTACGTCCCTCTCGTCCATGACTTGCCTTAGTGTTTTTCCGTTTAGTGTAATTTGCTTTATTATTTTTATTGCTGAAATGCATTATAGTGAATTTGTCTGTGTTAAATGCTAGCTTGTATTTATCTGCCCATTCCTCCAACTCATGAAATGCTAACTGTAATATTTTAGCCTCCTCTATGTTATTTACTTCCATCCCTAACCTGGTATAATCTGCAAATTTCAATTCCGAAACATTCTGCTTGCTTGTCATGGAATGTATGTAGATGTTAAATAAACAGGGGTCCAGTACAGATCCTTGGGGCACTCCACTTGTCACCTCTGACCACCCTGAATAAGACCCTCTGATGCATACCCATTGTTTTCTGCCACTCAGCCAAGAAGCTATCCAGCAGGATATGTTCCACTGGATTTTGTGCTCAATAAGAGCGCCCACTAGCTTGCCTTGGGGGACCCTGTCGAATGCTTTTGAGAAATCCAGGAAAATGACATCCACTGAGTGCCCACAATCCAGTGCCCTACTGACTTTGCCATAAAACTCCAGAATGTTAGTCTGGCATGAGCGGCCTTTGGTGAAGCCGTGTTGGGTATAATCGATGTCCCCTGCCAGTAGCATGTAATTGGTAATATGGTCCTTAATTATCCCTTCTAGGACCTTGTCCAGCACTGCCATCAGGCTGACAGGCCTATAGGTACCCACATCTTGTTTGGAACCTTTTTTTACAGATGGGCAGCACATTTGCCCATCTCCACACCTCCAGCACCTCTCCTTAGTTCAAGGATTTCTGAAAAATTGCTGTTATTGGTCCTGCCATTTCCACTGCCAGTTACATAGAAACAGAAACACAAACTTTGACAGCAGATAAGGACTGCTTGGCCCACCTAGTCTGCCCATTTCCCTACCTATTGGATAAGCTGCAGATTCTAGTTAACCAACAGCCTACTTCCTCCTACCCCCCACTATAATTGCCTTATGTCTGTCCCATGCATTCTCGAATTCCCCCACTGTTTTTGACCCCATCACCACCTCAGGGAGGCAGTTCCATACGTCCACCACTCTCTCCATGAAAAAATATTTCATCACGTTGCCCCTGAGCCATCCCCTATCTATCTTAAAATTGTGCCTCCTTGTTCTTGCACAACTCTTTTTCTGAAAGATACTCCCCTCTTGGACTTTGTTGATTCCTTTGAAGTACTTGAAAGTTTCTATCCTGGCCCCCCTCTCCCTCCTTTCCTCAAGGGTATACATATTAAGCTCCTTTAGTCTCTCTTCGTATGGCTTCTGTTGCAGACCCTGCACCATTTTAGTTGCCCTCCTCTGAAGTGCGTCCATCCTGTCTATGTCCTTGCAGAGATGGGGGTCTCCAGAACTACATGCAGTACTCCAGATGGGGTCTCACCAACTGTCTGTACAGAGGGATGTCAACTTCCTGTTTTCTACTGGTGATGCCTCTCCCTGTGCATCCCAGTATCCCCCCAGCCCTCCTTACTGCCCTCTCACAATGCTTGCATGCCTTAAGGTCATCTGATATGACAACCCCCAGGTCCCTTTCCATTTTTGTTGTTGTTAGTTAGTTAGCAAGTCCCCCCTCCCAATTGTGTGTTCTTCCCCTTGGTTTTTGTTTCCCAGGTGCATTACTTTGCACTTCTTTGCATTGAATCTTAGCTGCCATACTTTTGACCATTCCTCCACCCTTGCCAAGTCCCTTCTCATCCTTTCCACCCCCACTTGTGTCATCTGCAAAAAGGCAAACTTTTCCTTCCCGCCCCTCCACAATATCTCCTATAAAGACATTAAAGAGGACCGGTCCCAGTACTGAACCCTGCAGTACCCCACTAGTAACCACCCTTTCTTCAGAGTGTACTCCATTTACTGTTACCCTCTGTGTGCTGTTGTCCAGCCAATTTGTCACCCAGGCAACCACCCTGGGACCCACTCCCAGGCTGGCTAACATTAATCTTTTATGTGGGACTGTGTCAAATGCCTTGCTAAAGTCTAAGTAGGCCATATCCACTGCCCCTCCCTGGTCTGCTACTTTGGTCACTTAGTCAAAGTTGTTCCTTGATAACCCTGGGATGCAGACCATCAGGGCTCTGAGCTTTATTTTGGTCAAGTTTGGGTAACCTTTTCCTAATATCATCAGTCTGTAGAACCAGACCGCCTTTGTTTAAGCCATCTAAATGAGATTTAGACCTCAGAGTTTTGGTGTTCTATTCAGAAGTAAAATAGTCATTGTAAGATTCCGCCATCTGACTGTTATCCACTATTAGATACCCATCCTGATTCTTTAGTGGACCTATTGTTTTTACTCCCCCTTTTTATGGCTGCAGTGGGCATAGCCCTGCAGACATTTTGCTTTGAGAAAAGGACTCCCTGCATAAATTACCTTCCAAACAACACGATCGAGTGTTGAAAATAGTGTCCTCTGCTGAAGCCTCATTACTATGCTGCCTGTGTGTTTGGGAGCTTGAGAGCACTATTTTTCCTCTGGCTTAAGAAGTTAATTGATCCCTCCCCAATACTCCCTTTTTTTTTGCAAGTTGAAACCCCCTCCAACAATTGAGCCCTCCCCAGTACTGTGTTTTTTTGCAAGTTGAAACTTCCCCCAAAGTGTTTTATGGGCCTTTTCTTTGTTTGTAAGTTTCAGTGCTTAAAACTCTTGTTACCCATTAGCACCATATGGCGTCAGAACCATCCATTGCTTAACCTGACCCAAAATGGCGGCATCAGATAGAATGAGTTAATTTACTACCTTTTGCAAACTGAGAAACTCCTGCTTTGCAGGTATCCCTTCCCCCATTCATCCACCTTTGTTAGCCATTGGATGACCACAGCTGCAACATGATTCACATTTGTCTACAAGCACTGTCTTCTACGCAAGACACAAGCAACTAAATCAAAAGTACATAATATGCTGATCAAAATGGGGGGGAGCAGGATTCTGGGCAAAGTGACAACGTTTATGTACAGATTGCATGCAGCAGTTACTGCTGCTGAGAAACTGATGTGTCTTCTGCTATGTGGGGGGGGGGCATTGTTGGAGCAATCACAGACTTGTTTTATAAATAGCTACCTGTGCTCCATGATGTTTCCAAACTCGTTTATATAAACCATTCCAATGCTGCATATATTATTTCATTTAGGGGCTACTTGAACAAGCTATAAGGTGCTGTTCCATTTCTGCTACTTAGTAATGGTGCAAAAACTGAAAGGGACTAAGAGGGATAACAAAATGAGTGCAGACAAAACTACTTTAAACAGTGACATGCTTACACACACACACACACACACATACACACACACACACACACATACACAATACCCTAAGCAGAACACAGCTAGATAAGGTACCAATATTTAGGAAACATATTACACTTACCCAAAGACTAGCAGTTTGACTCTTGGCTGCAGTGTTCTCTCTGCTTTGCTAAGCTGAAATAAAGACCCTGTAAGAAGACACTGGCCTCCTGTAGGGGTTATTAGACATCAGAGCAAAGGGCACTCTGGGAAGACTCTCTGGAACAAGATGCAATAAAAGAAACCTGAATGGCAGCCCCAGGGGCCATAAAACAGCCAGGGAAAGTTAGAAAAATCTCCTCTTACAACCTGAGCAGAAAAAAAAACAGTCTGGGATGAAGAACACAAAAAAGGTAATAATACTTTTCCTAATTTTAACATGCAGTTTTCCTTTAATAATCCACAACAAGGTGTGGGTTGGGCTGGGATTTACACACACCTGTCAAGTGACCAACAACACCAGATGTGCATAAGACCCAGTGCACTCCACACTGTGTAGTGGATTACTGTGATTGTGCAACTGGTAGGAACTAAAGAATTAAAAAAGTTATAAAAATACTCAGTTTCTAGAGTGGAGCATAGGTGCAAAGGGGATGAGGTATTGGGCTTACCTTTAGATATCTGCTGTCCAGGCATATCCCTGTCTAAATCAGACTTATCTTAAATCAAGGCAGTAGCCATTTCATAGAACCATGAGACTGAAACTGATTCTGCAATTGATAATGCTGTGCTGGGCAGCATATACTGTAGCTAACTAAACTCTGACATCAATTTCTGTTTCAAGGTTTTGTGAAATGTCTTCTGCCTTTCTTTATTGCTTTGTTGCAGAGATGTCAAAATTGATATTGCAGGACAGCTGACAGCTGGCTAGCCCTTCACACCTACATAGAAAATAATTTATAAGACATTACCTCCTGACTTATAGGGTTGTTATTCCTTTGGTTTCTTCCCAAAACTTTGCTCCTTATCTTAACAAATTTGAATTGAATAAACCAGAATCTTGGTCTAATTTAAAACAATTGTATGACACAGGTTTATTACTTAGAAATCCTCAATGCAGCACTAAATATAGAGAATACTGGATGGGCAACTTTGCACAACCAGTGCCTTTTGCCACAGAGGGGATCTGATTCCCTCTGACCAGGAGAGCAAAGCTCGAGAGGTCCATGAAAATCAGAACCTCGAAGTGACAGAACACATTGGTTATGCATCAAGTTGCTCATCCTATAATTTTTATAGTGTATAGTAGTATTGTAAAATGTGTCAATTGTTTTTTTTCTCTCTTTCATAATGAAACTGACTTGTGAAGTCTCTAGAGGATCTACCACCCTTTCTGTGAAGAAATACTTCCTCGCTGTACCCCTTAGTCTGCCCCCTTCCAACCTCATGTCATGCCCCCTCATTCCTGGACATCTCCTTTTCTGAAAGATGCTACCCTCCAGCACCCTATTTATGCCTTTTAGATATTTGAAGGTTTCTATCATATCACCCGTCTCTTCTCTTCTCCAGAGCATATATATTGAGGTCTCCCAGTCTCTCCTCACATGACTTTTAGTGCAGGCCCTGCACCATCTTCATTGCCCTTCTTTACTGCCTCCACTCTGTCTACATCCTTACAGAGATGCAGCCTCCAGAACTGGACACCATGTTCCAAATGAGGCCTCACCAGTGATCTGCACAGTGGCATCACCACCTCCTTCCTTCTGCTGGTGATACCGCTCCCTATGCACCCCAGCAGCCCACTGGCTCTCCCAGTAGCCTTGGTACATTGTTTAGCCACATTTAGGTCATACAGTATGATTGTCCCCAAATCTCTTTCCTGTTTGGTGACCATCAGTTTCTCACCCCCCCCCCCCCAATAAGTCTTCCCTGGGTTCCTGCAACCCAAATGTATGATTTTGCACTTTTGTGAATTAAATCTCAGCTGCCACACTTCGGACCATTCCTCCACTTTACCTAGGTCCCTCCTCATTTTTTCCACCCTTCCCGGAGTGTCCACCCTGTTGCAGAGCTTAGTGTCATTCGCAAAGAGGCACACTTTCCCCTCCAGCCCCTCTGAAATTTCATTTATGAAGACATTAAACAGGACTGGGCCCAGAACTGATCCCTTGGCACCCTGCTGGTCACACTCCTTTCCTTAGATTGAGCACCATTTACCATGACTCTCTATCTTATATTATTGAACCAGTTCCTAATCCAGTTTACCACCTTGTGACCCACTCTCAGGCTGCCCAGCTTGTTCACAAGTCTTATGTGGAACTGTATCATCTGCCTTACTAAATGCAATTCATGTTTATGTTTAAGCCCATGAAAAACACCCTTATCTAGTTAATGCATTTGCAGCTGTAGTGGCTCTGCCAGAATTTGTTATTATTGATGTAGGGTAAAAGGATTTATAGTTATCCTTTACCTTGCTTGCTAACCTCAGTTCGTATGTTCTCCTTGCTTGATTAATAGCATTCTTTGTTTCCTTCAGGATTTTTTGTACCCATCCCGACTAGCCTGATGTCCACTATTTTTGGCCCTTGCATAAGCTTTTTTCTTATTGTTAATGCATCTGTTGACCGTGGCTGACATCCATGCAAGTATTTTGCCTGCCCTATTATATTTCCTTTTGATTGGAATGTATCGCTAACTAAGTTAATGATTTTATGCTCCAGTATTTCCCACATCTGGCTTGGTGACTGCTGCACAAACTCGTTCTCCCATTTCCAGTCTGCCATTTCTTTCCTCATGCTGTTAAAATCAGCTTTTGCATAATTACCAAACACATTGCTTTCATTAATCACTCCCTTGTACCCAGTAATGCTGAATCCCACCATGGCATGATCACTGGAACCCAGGGGTGTTAGCACCTTACAGTCTTGTATCCTAGCAAGCATATTGCTCAGTACTAAATCCAGCAAATTATCCCTTCTGGTGTTCTCCTCAACATATTGCTCCAGCCCAGCCAGATTAAAAGCTTCTATAAATCGTAGCTCAGCTGCGGTAATCGGCCCTTGGTTCACCCAGTTTATGCCTGGCAGGTTGAAATCCCCAAGCAATAAGATATTATCAGTTGATTTCAGCTTATCGATATAGTCTAACAGTGCTATGTTGTCTGACTGGGAGTTTGAGTGTGGTCTGTATACCACACCAGTGCTGATTTTGGCACTATGGGGTGGGGTGATTTTTAATCCATAAAAATTCCTGTTCCTCCCAGGCTACTGTGACTAACTGCTCCAATGGTATATTTTCTGACACATATAATGCAGCCCCCCCCACCACACACACCTTTTGGCCTATCCCTGCAATACATGGTGAACCCAGGGATTTGCCTGTCCAAAGAGTCCTCCGTGTTCCACCCATGTTTCCGTAATGGCACAGATCTGAATATTCTCCTCTAGTAGCATGTAAACAAGTTCATTAAATTTTTTAACCAGGCTTCTGGCGTTCTGCAATAAACACTTCTAGTCTGAATGTTCCTTGGGCCTACCAGATGTCTCCTTGATGGTAATGCCCCCATCAAGATTTTTATTGCCTCCCACATTCCCCCTTAATTCAAGTTGAAATGTTTGTTAATCTCTTCCCTCAGTTTGTGCACCAGTATTCTCTTTCCCTTCCTATTTGTATGTAATCCGTCCACAGCAAATAAATTGGGAGTCCTGAAAATTTTCCCAATGATTTATGAATGTATACCCCTCCCCTGTAACACCACCTTTTTAGCCAGCCGTTTAACTGTTTGATGTCACTACTCCTTGTTGCACCTGCCTTTGGGACCGGAAGGATCTTGGAAATTAATATATCACAGCCATTTCCTTTTAGTGCCAACCCTACCTCCTTGTAGCCTCTCTGGATGTCCACATTTTTCTTGTGTCCTACATCATTCACCCCAACATGTAACACAGTGACCGCCACAGTATCTACTGTGGGGCCACAAGGGTACTCACTGGGAAAAAGCCCTCCCTCCTGCTCCACCAGTGACCAGCAGATGGTGAATTTCAGTTTTGGCATATCCACAAACCCAAGGATTTGAGCCAGTTGGGCTCATGCAGGGACATATCTCAAGCACCTCTTTCCCCACATGCTGTGTGTTGGGAATTATTAGGCCAGTCGGGCCATTTTTTCATTAGTGGCAGGAGCAGCCACATTCTCTGTTGGGAGGTTGTGAGGAAATTGCTGGGCAGCCTTCCTTCTCCCTCTACTGTCCTTCACTGTGTCATCCCCCCAAAATAAGTTTTATTAAAAAAATGTTCTTCGGTAAAATAGTATTTCTTGGAGAAGTCTCATTATTTGCTAGTCATTTTGTTTTGTTTTTCCACTAGGCACCTTGCAGTATATGGCCCCAGAGATTATCGACAAGGGTCCCCGGGGATATGGTGCCCCAGCTGATATCTGGTCTCTTGGCTGTACAGTTATTGAAATGGCAACAGGGAAGCCTCCATTCCATGAGTTAGGGGATCCTCAAGCCGCCATGTTTAAAGTAAGTTTTTATGATTTTGCAAGATTCTGAATGCATTATAGAGTTGGCACTTCTGCAATATCTGCTATATTATTTTGTCAAAAAAGATGACACTTGGAATCAAGTGCTTAAACTCTAGACACTGTTCATTATTAATTTGTTCATTGTTAGTCAATATTGAGTGGTACAGATTGATAACCTCTTCCCATAATTAGTACTGCATTGTGTGAATAATATAATTTATACAGAAAAATACATATCCCATCTCCATTTGCCCCTCTTAGAGAATATATCCACATCACCTCAGCTACAGTATATTCATTGATCTGGCCAAGGCCTTTACTCAGTGTCCAATGCTCTCTTTCTTAACAAACTGCACTCCATTGGCTTCTCAGGCACTGCTGTTGACTGGTTCCACTCGCACCTTGGGGGCCATCAACAGTCTGTGCAAGTGAGAGGCATCCTATCCAAACCCCTCCATCCTAGCCGGAGTCCCATAGGGCTCCATCCTGGTTCTCTTCTCCATTTTATTTTTATTTTATTTATTAACATCTAGGAATTACAGTACCTTTGAACCAATGATTCTTTTAAAAGGTTCTGTATCTGCCGGCTCAGTGGCACTAAGGGTTGAGGTGCTGGACACCACACCTTGTGCCAGCGACCCGTGTTCAGGAATGAGCACGGGCTGCCATGGGTCATCAGGGGAGGAGATGGATTAAGTGTCTGATGGACTGCTCTCCATCTCCAGGAAGGGGGGGACCAGTGGTTGGTGCACATCTGACCTGTAGCGGAGGCTGGAGCTCGGTGACATGAAGCCGCAACAGCGTGGGTTGGGAGCGCAGCAGATGCTTGATGTGGGTGCACGCGGGAGCATGCGCAACCCCGTTATAGGTGTTATTGCATGCTGCGTGCCCTCAAGGGGGCAAGTAAAATGAGAGAAAGAGCAATGTGGCAGGATGTAGGAGGATGGCTTGCAGGCCCTGCTCCCAGCTAGCCACGGTGCTGGCCACACTGGATCCGGTCTCTGGCGGGGGTTGAGGAACCCTTCCGGCCCCACCGGGGGGGGCAAGCCCTGGGGGTAAGTGCCAGCGCCGGCTGGTGGATGCCGGGGAATGGGGCTGGGGGCACCCTCCTGATGGGAGACCGCACTGAGGAGCAGAAAATAATAGCCCCCCCAAAAAAAGGTTCTGCGTCAACCAAAAAAAGAAGACAGAGTTTGAACAGACAAAATACTGTACATACAGTAAATATACAAAAGTACAAATTTCAGTCATGATTATATTGGAGGCAAATATGTGGCTAATTACCAAGGAAGCTGTCACAGTGGTGACATTGTCATGGTTGAAAGTGGAACTGGACAGGGAGTTAGCGGAGCAAATAAGGAGGGTGTGTAGAAAAGAGAGTATGATGACTGTGGGGGATTTCAATCTGCTGGAGGTAGATTGGAGCTGCTCTGCCACCTCCAGTGCCAGGGAGCAGGTGCTTCTGGATGCGATCCAGGATGGTCTCCTGACACCGCTCGTCAGTGGGCCAACATGACTAGGTAACACACTGGACTTGGTGCTGTCAAATGAGGAGTCTGTGAGGGAAATAAGGGTGGAAGATCCACTAGCTGGTAGTGACCACCAAACAGTGTAGTTCACTCTCAAGTTGGGCAGGGAGTCTGGAGGCACAGTGCCAAAGGTGATGGATTTTAAGAGGGCGGACTTTGGGAGGATGAGAGAAATACTGCAAGGGAGATTTCAGGGTATTAGGCCAGAGATGGATGCACAGCAAAAGTGGGAAATTATTAAAACTGGGCTAACAGAGGCTACAGAAGCTTGCACCAGGACTAGGAGCAAAATGTGCAGAGCCAGGAAACCATGCTGGCTGAATAGAGAAGTGTTGGAGGGGGTGAGGGCGAAGAGAGTTGCGTACCAGAAGTTCAGGAGAATGAGGAAGGAAGAGGACAGGGAGGCTTATGTGAGTTGGTCCAAGGAGGTGACCAAGCGTGTGAGATTAGCCAAGACCTCCAGGGAGCTAAGGTTAGTGCAGGGCATCAAGGAAGGGGAGAATTAATTTTTTAGATATGTCAGGGAAAAGAGGAAGTGCAAAGACCATATAGTAAAGATAAAGTGGGGAATGGAGTGGGTGGAAAAGGGAGAGGAACAAGTGGAAGTGCTAAATGAATACTTTTGCTCCATTTTCACGAAGGAGAAGGATGGTCCACTACCACCATGGACTGGGAGGGTGGGGATGGGGGGAGGAGATGGCGGACGGAATGATTGAGGGGAGTAGAATATTAGAGTGTCTGAGGGCAATAAGGTTGGACAAGGCACCAGGTCCTGATGACGTCCACCCCAGGGTGCTGAGGAAGATGGCGGAGGTGCTGGCTGAGTCACTGGAAGAACTGTTCAACACCTCCCTGGACAAAGGATGGGTGCCTCAGGACTGGAGGGTGGTCCATGTGGTGCCCATACACAAAAGTGGCCCTAGGGATGAGCCAGGAAATTATCGGCCTGTCAGTCTCACTTCCATAGTGCATAAACTTATGGAGACGATGCTGAAGGAGAGGCTGGTGTTGTTCCTTGAGGGTAATGACCTCCAGGATGGGCGGCAGCACTGGCTCATTATGGGGAGGTCTTGTCAGACTAATCTAATAGAATATTATGACTGGATAACAAGAGAGCTGGATTTGGGTCATGCTGTAGAGGTCCTGTACTTGGACTTCAGCAAGGCCTTCGATTCAGTGCCTCATGGGAGGATGGGGGGGAAGCTGACTGCTGCAGGGGTGGGGACAAAGCTGACAAACTGGATAAGGAACTGGCTGCAGGGGAAGCTGCAATGAGTGGTAGTCAGGGTGGGGAGCTCTTGACACCTAGACTGGTGACGAGTGGTGTGCCGCAGGGCTTGGTGCTGGGCCTGGTGCTGTTTGGGCTCTTTATTTCAGATATTGCACACAGAGTTGGGAGCAGGGTTAGTCTATTCACAGATGATACCAAAATGCGGCAGTGGTGGATGAAGAGGATGGATGGGAACAACTACAAGGGGACCTAACCAAACTGGAGGTATGGTCGGAGAAGTGGCAGCTGGGATTCAGTGTGAAAAAGTGCAAGGTTATGCACTTCGGGGCAAAGAACCCAAGGAGGGACTATTGGTGGAGGGGTGAGGCTGGGGATCACTGAGAAAGAGAAGGACCTAGGGGTGTTGGTAACAGGGAGCATGAACAATTCTGCCCAATGCAGAAAAGCAGCTGCTAAGGCGAACAGGATGCTGGACTGTATCACAAGGGGTTTCTTGTCCAGGCATAGGGAGGTGATTCTGCCCCTCTACAGATCTTTGGTCAGGCCGCACTTGGAGTACTGTGTGCAGTAATGGCGGCCATATCGGAAGAGGGATATTAATTTACTGGAAGGTGCGCAACGGAGGGCAACAGAAATGTTACAGGGGATGGAGGGCAAGGCCTATGAAGACAGGCTGATTGAGCTGAATATGTACACACTGGAGGAGAGGAGGAATAGGGGGGATATATTTGAAACATTCAAGTATTTGAGGGGGATAAACAAAGCTAGTACTGAAGGGGTTTAGACTGAGGAGGGGTAGGGACACAAGGGGACATGGACTAAGATTGGAGGGCGGAAGATTTAGGAGGGAGATGAGGAGGAGGCACTACTTCATGGAGAGGGTGGTGTCTAAATGGAACCCTCTACCAGAAGGGGTGGTATCATGTAAGACAGTAGGAAGTTTTAAGAGGGAGTGGGACAAAGCAAGACGGAGGGTCTGGGTGGAGGGGGCTGAAGCCATCATGGAAATGACGGCCGGAGGGGGTTGGGGCAGCTGCAATCTAGGCTGTTAGCTGCACACTCGGGCATACATTGATAGACCAGGTTGTCCCTTTCTGCTGGCAGATTTCGTATGTTCAAATGAAAGTAAAGCAAAATAAATGCTAGGAATGGAGTGAAAATGGAGGGGAGTGCAGGGAAGGGGAAACAGAGATCGGGGGGCACTGAGAGGCAGGGCCTCCAGGAACAGTAGTCGAGGTAAGACAAGGAATGAGAGAAGGGGGAGGAAGTTGTGTAGCCATTAAGGAGGGGAAGAGAGCAATATGAAGGAAGGGGGAGAAAGGGAGGCAGTAGGGGACAGTAAGAAAATGAAAACAATGTGACAGAAAACAAAGGAGGAAAGGCAGGAGGAGGGGAGGGGATGATGATGAGTGTTGATAGGGGTGTATAGGTGTGATAGTGTAGGATAAGGGGTAGTGGAGTGTGAGGTCAGCAGATGGAGTAGGTGAGTTAGAAATAGAAGGATGAGTGTACAAGAGGGGTGGAAGTAGGGTATGGTGGGAAGAGGATATAGGGTTAGTGGAAGAATAAGGGAATGAGCATTTACAGAGAGACGGAGGTGCTAGAGACGTTTGGAGAGAAACAAAGGGATTGCTTAGAGGTTACAATCACAGCAACTAAGAGTGGTGATATACTAATGATCTACTATTGATCATTACTAATATCTACAAATGATATACTAATGATCTCCCCACTGCATGTGTCTCCTCGCAAATCCACGTGTTTGTGGGCAACACAGTCATCTATACTTCCAGCCCCTTGGCTCCAGCCATGGTTGGGCCGCTCTAGCAGGACTTTGACAAGAAACTACGCTGATTCCATGCCAACAGCTCAAGGTCAACACCAAGAAGATGGCATCTATGACCTTCTGTACCAGCCAGAAACTGGCCAGGCTCTCGTTCCCCCCGCTTTCTGTATGTTAGATGGCACCCCTCTGGAGGTGATCCCTGCCCTCAAGTACTTTGGCGTGTGACTTGACAGCAAGCTCGACTTCTCTGTCCACATAGACGCCATCCACACCAAACTGCTCCAAGCTAGGCACCTTGTACCAAAATAAAGACTGCCTCTCTCTCCAGGTCTTTAGGGAACTAGTAACCAAAATGATACTCCCAGCCTTTGACTGTGCAGACATAGTCTATGGCACTGCCCCCTCCTTCTGCTTTGCCAGACTGCATACCCATCCTGTGTAATGCCTTCTGCCGTTTCACCACCAACTCCCCCCTCCTTACCCATCACTGCTCCCTCTACTCTTCCCTCTCCATCCTTCTTCTGCTGTCATGTTTTTCACCCATCTGCGCTGCCTACATTGGCAATTACTGGTGTGAGGCCCTTCCCTCCTGCCTTTCTTCACCGATCTCTCCTGCTACCTACTCTTCCTACTCTGTTTGCTCCAGGGATTCCCACACCTTTGCCATTCCCCACCCTCACTCTGCTGGCCAAGCTGCCTTCTTCTACCACCTCCCTTCCCTCTGGAATCTGCTCTTCTCTCCCATCTGCCTCTCCCCTTCACTTCCTGTCTTCAGACATCTTCTAAGGCAACTTCATGAACCCTCTTGTTCCTGTCTGGCTTTTATCCTCTCCCCTGACTCTCTCCCACTCAGCCCCCCTTGGTTTGCTGGTCTCAGCACTAACCCAGCCTCAACATGCACTATGCACTTTTATTTTAACCTATGGTTGCCCACCTTTTGCAGTGTTGTATAAATGCTATTTTGTTCTATTCTCAGTTACTGCTGCCTCTGTATTTTTGAGTGTATCCCTATTTTGTTTTTGAATTTTATAACGTAAGTTGCATCTGTTTTTATAAGTTGTTCCCCATACATTTCCCTTCCTCTGATTCACACCTGTAAATGAGCCTTGGCTCAGTGTACCTTTCCCGGGTAACAACTTTTAAATAAATAAAATAATATTATATACTGGCCTCCATGTGGTCTCCCGATCAGATATTCTAAAGAAATAAAAATATGTCTTTAGTGGAAGATATGAGCCATTTAGCTCAATCTTTTCTTCCCTATGGTGGGCATTTAGAAGATGTTCAGTCAGCTTTTGTTCATAATTCCTGTTAAAAAGCTGCTTAAAACACTCGGTTGGAATGCTCCGTCATTGGCATTTATCAGCGGTAGATAAAAACAATGGTGTATAAAAATATCTGAGTTCTGTGCAAATGGACTGGGTGACTATATTACATGTAACCCCCAGTCTCAGATGGGTTAATTCAGTATGATCTGCCCCTCATCCTGCTGTGGCCAGATGGTTTGTTCTTTGGCATAAAAGGGGAGGCCCCATGCTGTGAGAGGAAGTTGGGAAGGATTCTGAAAAAGAGCAGCAGATATACTGTCTGCAGGTGCCTGGAAGCCCCAGGGTCTGGCACAGTTTCCAGCCTGGAGTGAAGTGGCTGAGGTCTCCAAAAAGAGCTGCCCCTTCAGGGGGTTCAGGTCACCTAGCCAGGTGTCCCAGAAGAGCAGTATAGAGAGGAATGTGAATTGTGGGATCTGGTTGTAGCCCAGGCTTTGATTACGGAACAGTAGTGCAACAGTGTGGTTAAGGTACTGATATGGAAAAGGAGTTTCTCCTTAAGGCTACCACCAGAAGATAGCAGGTGGGTAGGGAGATAGGAATACCTAAAGCACCCCATTATTGAGGATCTGGCCCACCATGGATCTGTCCTGAGAGCAGGTCCCCCCAACTTGTGCAAAGGCATTGCTTACTACTGCATATGGGGGGCAATCCCAACGGACTTCTGCCTTCTTTTGTCCTACAGTACTAAGTTGCAAGCAAATATGAACATACGAATGTATGACAAAACCAGCAGAATAAAGCCATTAGCTCTATCTAGTCTGCTCATACTGCAGGGTCCTCTGCATCAGCTGCTGACCCCGCTCCTCTTGAACCAGCCCCCCCTTCCTTTCCCCTCTTGACCCTTATTTTCCCTTTAACACTATCACAGCCCATCTTGAAACTGCCCATCATTTTCAATGAAACCACCACCTCTGGAAGGCCATTTCAGCATGCCACCTAGCTTCTCTCTTAAACCTCCCCCCCCCCTCCACAACTTGAGACTGTGTCACCTCATGATTCAGTTCCCACTGAGCTTGAAGAGATCTACCTTGTTCACCGTATTTATTCCTTTCAAATACTTGAAGGTCTCGGTCATGCTCTCTCTTTCCTGTCTTCTCCTCTTCTCTCCTCTCCTCTTCTCTCTCTCTCTCTCTCTCTCTCTCTCTCTCTCTCCCTCCCCCTAGGGAGTACATGTTCAGGGTCTTCTCCAACCTCTCCTCATATGCCCTACCCTGCTGGTTCTTGAACATCTTAGTAGCCCTCCTCTAGACTGTCTCCAGCAAGTTTATGCCCTTTTTAAGGTACGGGCACTAGTAGCACATGCTGTACTCCAGGTGTAGCCTCACTAGTGACCTGTACAAGGGCAGTATTACCTCCTCCTGCCTATGGCTGATCCCCCGGCAACACAGCTCAACATTTTATTTGCCTCAGCTGCTGCTTTGCTATATTGTATGGGTGTTTCAGGTCACTAGTGATCATCACACCCAGGTTCTTCTCCTTCTTGGATGCAGCTACCCTGATGACCCCCCCCTCCCCCCAGGCTGTATTGAATCCTTGGGTTCTTGCCTCCAGTGTGCAAAACCTTGCACTTTTTTGCATTGAAGTCAAGTTTTCAAATTCCAGACCACTCTCCAGCTTTTCCAGATCTTCCCTTAGCTCCTGTACCCCTTCTGCTGTGTCCACCTTCCCACAGTGCTTGGTGTCATCCATGGATAGGCAGATTTTGCCCTTAATTCCATCCCTAGTATCACTGATAAAGACATTGAAAAGCACCATTTTGAACACTGAGCCCTGTGGGACCCCACTGGTGACCTCCCTGGTGCTGAAGAGCTAACCTCCCACCACCATGCTCTGAGTCCTGCCCCTCAGCCAGATTTCCACCCACCCGGCCAACTTCTCACCAACCCCTACAGTACATCAGCCAGCTTCCTGATCAGCCTTTTATGAGGTACAGAGTCAAAGGCCTTGCTTAAGTTCACATAAGAGATGTCCACTATTTGGCTGCTGTACAGTCTTTTAGTGACCAAGTCAAAGAAGTCAGATTTGTTTGACGTGATCTCCCCTCCCATAAACCAATGTTGCTGCTCATTCTGGATGCCATTCTCTTCCAGAGATTTTGTTGACTTTTCCTTAGGTATGGTCTCCATGAGTTTGCACACATTTGTGGTCAGACTGACCAGTCTATAGTTCCCCAGGTCTTCCTTGGGACCACTTTTATGGAGGGACACTACATGTGCTATTCTCCATTCCTGTCATACCACTCCCGACTCCAGTGAACTACTAAGCAGGCCAGCCAAGAAACCTACAGTTTCCTCCACTTGCTCCCTCAGTACCCTTGGGTGTATACAATCTGGGCCTGGGGATTTATCTACCCTTAACACTAGCAACCCTTCCCTCACCCTATCCACCTCTATCAAAACATTCGTACTCTCTTCCCCTCTCCATCTCCTCTTCTTCCCCCTAGCGGCACTGATCTGTCTCTCTCATTGGTGAAGACTGAAAAGAAGTTCTCATTCAGTACTTCTGCTTTGCCCCAGTTCTCCTCTACCCCGCTGTCCCCTTTCCTGAGCCTAGCAATCCCATCTTTCTTGTGCCTTTTCTCCCTAATATGGTGGAAAAAGGCCTTTTGACCCTTTTTAATTCCCTCTGCTTACTGCAGTTCCTTCTGAGTTTTAGCCTGCCAGACTGTCCTATGTGCTACACTAGCCATCTTCAGGTAGTCCTCCCAGTCCTCCTCCCTTTTGGTCCTCCTGAACCTCTTGTAGGCTGACCTCATATCACTTACTGCCTAAGCGACCTCTGTGCAAAACTAGCTGGGTACTTTGACCCTTAAGTTTTTCCCCTTGAGCCTAGCACTCTCCCATGTGGCTACCATAATTCCGTCTTTGATAATGGACCACCTTTGGCCCACCCCATCTTCCCTCAGATGCCTGTCAGGTGACTCCCTAGCAGCTCGCTCATCCTTCTGAAGTCTCCCTTTCTAAAATCCAGGATTTTAATCTTAGTGGGGGCCTTTTCCTTTTTCATGTCCAAGAGGAACCACACTGTGAGATGGTCACTCCCCAGGGGTTCCTCAACCTTCTTCTTATAAATTAGTACTGGTATTACATCTTTAGTTCTTGATTTTATATTCCTTTTGATTCAGTAGAATATCCTGTTTGCTCTACCTCTTGCTCCAGTTATTTGTTTTGTATGTTAAATGCTGCCTTGGAGGTCCTGCTTGACAGCAAGGGAGGTTGACCCCATAGAATGCCACCCCACGGGTTTTCTGAAAATTGAAATATAAAGTGTATTGATAAAGTTGCCCAGGTCCATCTTCACAGTCCTGTTTGAAAGAAATGAACTGTGTGCTGTACCTGCCTAGGCTCCCGGGAGGGAGCAGTAAAGGCTGCATTCTACTCCAGAATGCTGTAAATCTGAGCTTTTTTGATTCAAACATATGTGTGAGGACATTGGCTTTGTTTAAACAAAGACTGTGTTGGTGCAGCCCAAAATATGACTGGAGAGACTTCTGGACCTGGCCTCTTTGTTCACAGGTGTCTCCCCGGGGTCTAATACAAATTGCATTAAACAGGGACTTAACAAGGATCATACTGCAGAAATATAGGAGCATAGAGATGTTAGCAAGTTATTGTTCCATATTACATAGAAACATAGAAATTGACAACAGATAAGGACCATCTAGTCTGCCTATATACCCTGCCTGTATCATTGGCTGCTGACCCTACCTGGTCATTGGCTTTAGCCTCTCCTTCCCACCACTAGGATTCCTTTATGCCTATCCCATGCATGTTTGAAGCCCCCCACTTTGCTCATTCCTGCCACCTCCTGGAGTAGGCTATTCCATGCATCCTCTACTCTTTCTGTGAAGAACTTCCTCACATTCACCTTATCCTGACCTCTCCAACTTCATATCCTGCCCCCTCATCCTTATACTGTACATCTCCTATACTGAAGGATATCACCCACTTGCCCCTTGTTTATACTTTTAAGATACTTGAAGATTTCTATCATATCTCCCTGTTCCCACCTCTCCTCTAGTGTATACATATTGAAGTCCTTTATTCTCTCCTGATATGTCTTTCGGTGCAAGCCCTGCACTGTCATAATCGCCCTTGTCTGAACTACCTCCACCCTTTGTCCTTACCATGATGTGGCCTCCAGAACTGTACACAGATGAGGCCTCACAAGTGTCTTGCACAGTGGCATAAATACCTCCCTTCTTTTGCTAGTGATACCCCTTCCTATGCACCCCAACATGCCACTGGCCTTCCCTACAGCCTTTAGTACACTGTCTGGCCATCCATTTTTAGGTCATCCAAGATGATTATCCCTAAATCTTTTTCTTCGCTGGTGACCATTATCCCTAAATGCCTTTCTTTCCTGGTGACTGTATTACTTGAAAATAGCTCGGTAAACCCCCATTGCTTATATATTTGCCCAGGTTGTTTTTGAATTAACTTTGTTTACTAGTAATAATGTCTATTAGCAGTGAATTCCAGGGATTTATAACCCTCTGTGTAATGGATGGCCTCTTGTGTCTTTGTCTATTAGTTTAAATTCAGGATTTAACTTGTGTATTAAGTATGGTTCTTTCATTATTTCATACAGCATAAGAAGATCATCCCTGACTTGTCACAGTTCAGGTGGCATCAGATTTGATTTTGTTACTCTGTTGTATTTCTTATCTTTTAGCTCAATAATTATCTTTGTGGGCATTATACTCTTTCCAGTTGGTTTATGTCTCGCCTTTTTTTTTTGGACACCATAACTGGGAGGCATAGTCAAGATGAAGGCATATATAACCTCAGCGTATATAGTATTACATCTTTACTTCTTGATTCTGTATTCTTTTGAATTACCAAATTATACTGATGACTCTACCTCTTGCTTCATTTCTTTGTTTTGTATGTTCTAAGTCATTTGCTATTATGATCTTGGGTACCTTTCATCTCTAGCTACTGATAAGCTTTTTCCCCGCACAGAGTACATTGGTGTGTTGTGGTCTTTTTTCACAGGTGCATTACTTTACACTTATTAATATTAAATTTAATATCCCATTTTCCTGCTTACCTAGAGATCTGGTCGAGATCCCTTTGGATTTCTATTCTCTGCTCCGAAGTGGCACCAGAGCTGCTGAATTTGATGTCATTAGCATATTTTGTTGATCAACTGGCTAGGTTATCAGTTAAACCTGAAATGAATACATGAAATATTATATGGCCCAGAACTAACCCCTGAGGCACCCCACTTGTGACCTCACCAATTTAAGATTTTTGACCATTTACTGATGCTCGTTGTGATGTGTTTGTTAACCGATTTGATGTCCATCTGATTAAAGAACGATCGATGTTCGCTTTTTCAGTTTATCAATAATTGCCCAGTGAGGTACCAAATCAAAGGCCTACTGGAATCTAAAAAGATAATGTTGCAGGGAGCTTTTTGGCTAGGCTAGAACTGATCTTTTCATAAAAAACATTGCATATTTGTTCTACAGTATCTGTGTTTTGTGAGACCATGTTGGTTTAAATCTATGTTTGTAATGTGTGGCAAAATTGTTTTTAATAACGCTTTCTAACATTTTTCCGTGGTGGATGTAAGGTTTATTTGGTCTATAGTTGTTTGGGTAATTCTCATTACCTTTTTTAAATATTGGTATAACTTCTGCAATATACCGGTCATCTGGGAATTCACATGTATTAATGGATTCTTCAAATATATGTTGAAGTGGTAATCCTGTCTGGTTAGACATGATTTTTTAACATTCTGCTTGTAATTTTATCTAGCCCTGGGGAGGAGTCTGGTTTTAATTTATTTGTTCTTTAATGTCATTTGTAGTTATTTTTATTGTTGCCTTTATAGGTCAGATGATACCCTAGTTCTTGTTTTAGGTGCAAAAACTTAACAGAAGTGCTTATTTAGTATAGCAACCATAACTATAGGTTAAATAATGGTCTTGTTATTAATCCAAAATGATTCAATCATACTTTTTGTATTTTTAAGAGATTTATGTAACCATAGAATGTTTTATTATTCGTCTTGTTGGCAGATCTTGCTAGTTTCAGTTCCATGTGTCTCTTTGCCCTTTTTATTGCGTTTTTGCACTTTAAAAGTTCTTTTTATACATTTGCCACTTGTGTTCATCCTTATTATTGAAATATTGTGTGTAGGATTTGTTTTTCTTATTTATTATTGTTTTTACCTTCCTGTTCAGTCACTTTGGTTTTATTCCTTTGTTTCCATATTTCTTTCATTTTTGGTATGTGTTTCGTACATGTTTTTATTATGCCATCTTTTTTAATTTGCCACATTTCCTTAACAGATTTTCTGAGCAATGCTTTGTCCCAGTCCATATCCCCTGATTGAATATGGTGATTTATAACGGATGCGAACAAGCAGAGATTTAGTGTGATTGAGATTGTTACCCATTATGTTTTTCTTATACTGTATGTGTAGTGTTTCTTATTGTTTCAGTTATGCTTATTTACTGTATCCCCTCCTTTATGTATAGTGCTATACTATCCCCTTTCCTCTGTTGTCTGTCCTTATGATATGCATTATATCCGTGTATAAGTCTTCCCCATGTGATTCTGTCATTCCACCATGTCTCTGTGATGGCTATCATATCATATTAATTCTCAGTAATACTTTTTTTTTAATTATTATTCTTTAATAACCAGGTATGGCTCTCTAGGCACAGGTGCCTGTTTTCAGGGGTGACCCGGGAGTACTGGGGTGGTTAAGTGACTTGCTCAGAGTCACACACTATGCAAGTGGAGGTTGTGGGAATCAAACCCAGTTTTGTCTGCTGGATGTACCAAGCTCATTCACAACTCGTTACTCTAACCTCTAGGCTATACAATAAGTGCATGAAGGTCAGCCATTTTATTTTTCAAACTGTGTGCATTTAGAAAAATACACTATCTTTCATATCATTTTGATTTTATCACATGACCATTACCTTGTTTTGTTCTTTCTGCAGTTGTTTTATTATTAGGGTTACAAGTTTCTCCCCAAGAAGCTAGTTTAAAGCCATGTCTTTTAATGTTTCTGCAATTCTAGTGCCTAATGTCCTTGTAACCGACATATTAAGGTGAAGACCATCCTTTGAAAATAGTTTTTTTTTTTTTTTTTGTGAAACACTTTCCAGTGGTTTATTTCTGTATGGCATCAGTTTGCTAACCTCGTGTTTATCGTATCGTTTGCGATATTGTTTTCTGTATGTTCTTTTGGAATGGGAAGTGTACTTGAAATTGCAGTCTTTTGCCCTTTATTTTTAAATTTTCTGCCCTACTTGTAGAAACATGTGCCATATGTCCTTTTCATGCATTTTCCCTACGTCATTTGTTCCCAAGTTGAGTACACGTGATGAGATATTGCTTGCTGGGGTTAGAATTTTTTCTGTGCATTTGTCAATATCAGTTATTTGGACACCAGAAAAACATGAAACCTATATGTTTAATTTATCATTCCTGCAAATTCTTGAATCCAAATAGTGTATTTTTGAGTCCCCGATGACCAATTTTTGGTTTACCTTTGCTGTTTCTCTGTTAGGGACTGTTTGTTGAGGTGCTGCTTTTACAGTAAGGGAACTAAATCTGTTGGATAATGGGAGTTCTTCTGTGTTGCCTCCACGGGCTCTCCTACCTGTTCCTTACTTCTTGTGTTGGACACAAGATACTAGTCATCATCATATGTTTCTGTATCTTTTCGGGTCTCTCTCCATGGTGCTTGAGCTAGTGGTCTCTTCATAATTCCTTTTTTTTATTATCATTTTATGAAGGTAGCTTTAGGGGATTTTCAGCTGAGATGGCATTTTTTTATTCAATTCAATATGCTTTATTAACTTTTTTGAACACAAAACAACACAGTATAGAACAATGACAAAGGATTAACAAACAACATTAAACATCCCCAACCCGTATGCCGCCCTTCCCCCCCCCCCGTGTAAGGCAGAAACATTGCTACCAAAAACATGCTGAGACACATGAATATCTCACCGGTGCTTATACAGTGGTCAGCATTAGCCAATGTTCAACCTAAGCCATAGCCATGCAGCCCCCCACCTTCTCCATTAAGCACCCCATTAGTAGCCTGAAAAGCCTTAGTGAGACATACAACCTATGTTCACATTACGCTACTAAAAATTTGCTCTGCACAATCCTGCCTCTCACTTTCACTCCTCCTCCGCAAGCACACTGTTCATTGCGGTAACTGCACCTAATACCCTCCTATGTCTAATAATTTCCCATCACTACCATTTTTCCCCCTTACACCTTCCATCTCCAGTTCTAGGCTACCTCTAGCAGGTGCCTCCATCATCCCTTCACCCTACCTCCCCTCCTGCTCCTCCCCCCCACTTCTCCCCCTCTGCTCCCCCCTTCTGTCACCTCCTATGTGCTGGGTCCTGTCTCCTTGCAGGGTTCTCAGCATCCTGAAGGGGTACAGTTCCTGGCTTGTCTCTCTTCCTCCCACCTTCCTTCCCTCCCCTGCCCTGTCATTCCCCCCTATCACCACCACTTGTGTTACAACTGCCTTTCTTTCAGACCTAAATTAGCACTTAGTAACCCAGTGCTCAGTCTGCTACTGGCACTTCTAGGTGTTCTCCATCATCTACCTATACCTTTACCGGGTTGCCTGTTCTTGGTTTATCACTATGTATGTCTTATCTACATATAATTTTGCTTACCCCGGTATGTCTCTTCCTATGTCTCTGACTTTAGCTTTAGTTATCTATCACACTTTTTATATGATACTGTCTTGTATTGGATCGAAATGTACTGTATTTGTACTACACTTTATATATTTGAATGGCACTGTATGTATTTTATATTGTTATGTTTTTGCCTGCTCTACCCATTTTTGTAACCCCCCCGGATGTTTCTGGAAACAAACTGTTTACAGCTCATGTTCTCTTCCTGGTGAAACCTTTTCAAATAAATAAATTACTAACAACAGAGTATGTAAAGAATCCCACTTCCATTGATAAGACTTGAAATGATGGGACAAATTTGCAATTGTTTTCTCTACATTCAAGGCAAATAAGATTTCTCTGTGCTATTTGGTCCTGGTCATCAAGCCAGTGGCACAGAATGACTAATTTGGCAATGGTGGCCTGAGATGGCATTTATGAAGGACTTTATTTTACTTATTTCTTGTACTCATACAAGATCACTCTTTAAGTTATTTACTTCAGTAATTAGTGCTGAGTACGTTGGGCATTTTCCACAAGTGAAATTATCACAACTCTCTTAGAATGGTGCTAGTGTACATTATTCCTCTAATACACTTTACTGTTGATACAGCTTTACATTGAAGCACCATACATCTTTACATTGAAGCTCCATAAGACCTCCTGTGGGATCCATAACTGTTGTGAATGAGATGGTAATGTAATAATTTATAATTTAGGGATTACCCTTGATAAGAAGAAAAATGATATGGGTTAGGTCATTTACCCATCTGTCTCGGCTGATGCAGGCAGATGAATTTTCCTCTGCTGTGTACCACCTCCACTGGTGCTCGCCGACATTTGATGGGTGTAGGGCTCTTATGGGGTGTACTCGAAGAACCGTTGGCCAGGATTTCCAGTTTGGCAATCCTAATAAAATTATTTTTTTTAAAGCATTTCCCCCAATTTGAGCTGTAATACAACTCACAGTGGCTTAGTTGAGTTGCAAAAAAGGGGTACGTAACCCTGTACAAAGGTTCTGATTTTATTTTGGTATGTTCACTCTAGGCTGGAACAGAGGCAGGTTATCCACCTTTCCAGGGTGCACTTCAGTCCCAACAACAGTTAAGCTGATAGAGATAGAGACAGAGGTAGAGCGAGAAGCACACACATACAGTCATTTTTTTTTTGTTGTTTTTTTAAATATTTTACTTAAGAGAGAGTTAAAAGACAGTGGTTAAAAGGCAGCTAGAGTACTGTCTGTCACTCCCTAGCTCCTAGATTTGGATGCTTATTGGGTGTAGGACTATTACAGGGGCAGACCAGAAGTGCCGCAGGCCATGACTTTTGGTTTGGTGACCCCAATAAAATGCTTCCCTATCTGAGCTGTAATAACCTCACAATGGTTTAGTTTTGTTCAAAAATGGGTATGATACCCTCTGTAAAGGCTCTGATTTTATTTTGGTATGTTCACACTGGGCTGGTTCAGAGGCAGTTCCTCCACCTTCCCAGGTTGCACTTCAGTCCCAAGCCTGATAGAGATGGAGGCAGAGTGATAAACATACACATACACACAGTAAATTTACTTTTTTGTAGAGGATTTTATATTTTTCTTGAGAGAGTTAAAAGACAGCAGTTAGAAGGCAGCCAGAGTACTGCCTGTCACTCTCCAGCTCCTTGGGTGTAAATCAGATACAGAAGAAAAGACTGGTAAGTGTTTTAGAAGACATTGGGCTCCAAGATGAGAGCTAGCACAGGCTTGTGTCAGGGCAGTCCTGCTAGGCCAACCTGATTGTTTTCTTTAACTGGGTAACCAGGACAGTGGGCAAGGGCAAAGCAGTGGACATCCTGGGCCTGATTCTCAAAGCTTCTGGGGTGGCACAAGGGGCTTGCATCCCACTAATTTGCACAAAGTGCCCCTGGCACCAAATGATGCCCCAGGAGTGATTCACAAAGGCAGCCTGCATCTACCGCAGGCTGCCTGCAACAAACAGGGCTTACACCACCTGTGCACCACTAAGTGAGCTGTGGCAAGGGGCTAGGGGCATGTGGCAGTTGCAGGCTGTCAGAGCACCTCACTTAGTATTCTCAAAATGCACCAAGAGGGTGAGTTTCTAGGTACCATTAGACCAGCCAGGGCTGGTCTAAGGGTACTTAGAAACTCGCCCTCTGGGTGAGTTGACCACCTTTAGCAATGTGCCATGGTCCCCCACCCCAACCCTGATCAGCCGTTAGAAATATAAACATATTCCCTGTAGTTTATCCCCTCCAAGCCCTGATCTCCCATTATAATGTAGAGTATAGTATTAATATGTATATTTATAATGTACAGGTGGTCTAGCGGATGCCCCAGCCCCAATCTGCTGTTAGAAATATAAAAACATCCCCAGTAGTCTAGCGGCCCACCTCCACCCAAAACCCCAATGTCCCATAGTAATGCAGAGTATTATGTATTAATATAAAAAGTTATCATGTCCTGGTGGTCTAGCAGATGCCCCAACCCCAATCCACCCTTGTAAGAACTCCTGACCTTCCTAGTGGTCTAGTGGACCCACCACCCCACAGTGCCCTACCACCCCACTCCCATCCCATAACTGAGCTGGCAAGTGGCACAGCCCACCACTCACCACCATGGCCAGCCACTGACTGAGCTCTGAATGAGCATGTACTGTATACAGTATGCGCTCAGTGATTATCCTGTCAAACCCACAATGCTGGATTGATGGCATACACACACCAAATCCTCACCATCTGTAGTTCATACCATTATGGCCTAAGTAAAACCTTAAGTCTTCACCTTCTTGTAGTGTTCATTTCAACTTTTTCAATCTTTATATCACAAGTCATGGAGAACCTTATTTGCCATGGGCATATCTTAGCATCTGAGAGCACACTTGTATCCGCTTTTAAAGAACTCCCTCTTTCTAGCCTTCTCTTTAGATTGAATGGGCATAGTAGACATATTTCTGTAACAATCATAAGTCTCCTATGGTTCTCTTTTAAGTTTTGAAGATAATAAATATTGTGGGGGGTATTTTAAGTGTCCGGTATCTGTATGCTATGATGAAGGAGAACAACACTCAACCCAGTAAATGTTTGTAGAAGTTTTATTTAAAGAAAGATAAGTTCCAGAATTCAATATGAACTTTCAAGATTAGCTCCCTTGTATAAATTTTCCAATACATTGACAATTCAAAGCAATCCTGTTTCTTCTTCAGAATGTACATAGGGCTGTAAGAATTAAAATAAAATAACATAGTTTTAATGATTTCAGTTGGTTTAAGAAATTACATATGATAAACATTAATTAAATAATTGTATGTAAGAGGAACAAACCTGCTTTTTCTTTTGAAATAATCTACTGTATTTCATAATTGCTTCCTTTTTTATTTCATATGTAATATAATTAAATTCTGAAAGGAGTAAATAACTTTTAGTTTTCAAACTCTGAGCAGGTGGGGGCATATACCATATTATGGTGATTAACATATTTATTAAATAATCTTTTTAACTTAAATGTGAAATACTTTTACCTTGGGGATAAATCTCTCTGATTTGATTAGATTTGTGTTGAGTCCATTGATAAATGATCTAAGAATATAAAAAAGTATTTTAAGGTTCTGACTTCTATCAGCTATAATTTAAAAAAAAATGCATCCAGTGGCTTTATTATCTTGCCAAATTGTTGAGCTTATCTTGCCCTTTGTTATTGAAGATATGAAGATACTCCTTTCAAAATTTCTGAGGGCAGCTCAAAGAAATCATGTTAGGCTAGTTCACCGGCTCCATAAACTACAACACATATTTTATTTAAACCAAATCACCACCGTAGTCCGGGATGCCAAACTGGCTTTCTTGTTCACCTTTCACTGCAGGTGCAGAAGGGGCCAGGCCACAGGTTATCACACTGGGTAAGTGTGATTGCATCAAATGACGTGCCCTGCAGCTCGGTCACTGTGGAAACCACACTTCAATCACTGAAGTGAATGTGTAGTCCTCTTTCTGTATGGGGTTAACTAAATTAAACCAAAAAAAAGTGGTCGCATAAGATCTAATGGCACATAACTAATTGAATTACATGTGGGTGGACACACAGGGAAGACTGTTTTAGGTTACAGGAGAGTGAAGACTGCCAGGTTCACAGAAAGAAAGAAAAAAGGGGGATAAACATTTATCAACAGGCTATATATCTTTAGCTAGTTGGGGAAACCCCTGTAAATTCTTTGTTTTTTTTTTGGGGAGGGGGTTATAATCTAAAGAATCTGGTGGATTATTCTATTTACCTACTGTATATCAAAATATAATAATGAAATAATGTGTACCGTGTTCAGAAATGGATGATTTACAATCTGTAGTGATTTTTAAAAAGAACCAATACCTGAAAATAAAACAATTGTGTATCTGTTCTTAAAAGTATTTTTAAGAAATACAAACATCTACAGTATGAACACAAATAAATCCATGTCTGTTAACGAAAAATAGTCCATATTAAGTTTTCATTAAGTCCATATCTTCTATAATGTGTCCGAAAGGTAAAAATCCACCAGGTTTCTCATTTTGGTAGTAAAGAGTCCCAACTGCCTCCTCTCTTTGGTTAAAGTACTTTTTCAATCCCGAAGAACTTCAGGGTTGAGATCTGATGCAGAGATTCCAGAAAATGGTTTGCCAAGGGGGATCTGTCGTTGCCTCTTCTGATATTGCTTTCGTGTTCAGAAATTCTCAGTTTTAACTGTCTGGTGGTTTGACCTATGTAGTAAAAAGAGCATTGACAATTATGCAATATGCCGCATGATCCAAATTGCAAGTAATGAAATCTAGTATTTCAAATTTTCTGTCTTGGTAAGTACTCCTTATAAATTTTGTTTTAATACCACCATTGCAGAGTACAGTTGCCACAGGGCTCAAATTACAGAGGGACCTGAGGGGGTCGGGCTCCCTTACTTTTTTGGAGGGCCCCCTGAGTTCTATGTAATTGAAAGGTGCCGGGGGGGGAGCATGTTTTGGCCCCCTTACTTCTCACTGCTGAAGCTGCCAATCTCCAGTCAGGAACATAAATTGCAGCAGCCCTATCTGAGTGAAAAATAATAATTAACACCATGTTTTCCCTTGTAGCAACCATTCAGGAAAACAGTAGCCTCCCCCCAACCCATAGCCACACAACTGGCATCAATGTGAGTTAAGTGATACTTGAGACAGATATTTACCTAAAGCCGTGTTTACACAGCTGCAGCGCTGTTGCATTTGTGCTGCTCCCTTCCCACTGTGCTCACTCCTCCTCCATCAGTTTAGGGTTTACACAGCATGCCCTCACAGTGCTGTAGGCCACACTGAGGATGGGCTGTAAATTCAGTGGAGGATGCTGGGAGACACTGGGAGAGAAGGCTTCCCATCGGAGCAGGTGCATCAAAGGGTTTACAATGCCGGTTAATGTACTCGCTCTGATACGGGTACCCACAATTGAGTTGATGCAGAAAAGGGATCTGAAGTGCATTTATGGCACCCGAGAAAGTATCCACAAAGCCAACTTTGCAGCACATCAATCTAGGTTGTTGCACTGCAAAGTCAGCAGTGTAAACAAGCCTTAAGTGATAGCATGCCATTGCTTGACTGCTTTGATGGCTGCTTTTCTGGAAAACAAATAAACAAAAGCCTCCAACAGCTAAAAGTAGTATCTACAGCTGGCACCAAAGTTAGTCATTCACTGATACTTTAAAAAGGTGATAGATCTTTATGTTTAACCTTATTTATTGTCAAAAAAAAACAAAAAAAAACTGCTGTGCTTGCCTTCTTTGATGTCCGGTGTAACACCTCCTTGAACGACCACAGTTGGGGGTGTTTACTACAGTTCAGTCTATAGATGAACTAATCCAGAGGTAAAAGTAGTAGCCAGTAGCCCCTACATTGAGTGCCTGGGAACAACTTATTTGTTCACTGTCACTGAGTTGTCAGAGAGAGTGAAAACAAGCACAGTTTCAGAAGCCAAGAGGACTAGTGTGGCACCTCTGCTGTACTGCCTGTTGAAATCAAATGTTCTGTGGGTGGAGTCTTGTTATTTTAGACAAGTTAAGAAAATCAGGAGCACACAACTGCAGACAGTATGTAAATATGTTGTTGTTTTTTTTTTGTATAAAGGCAGGGGAATAGGCAGGAATTAGGATGAGTAAGTCAGGACTCAAAGCAACTTGGGGAGGGCAGGCACTGCTAGCTGGCCAGGGCTGGAGTGTGGGGTAGGGCCAGATGCGGAGCTGTACTAGATCCTGGACCCTCTGGCAGTGTCAGCACAAGTTGCCACCATAGAGAGAGATGACAGAGAGAGAGAGAGACTCTGAATGGGCCAGGGCTACACTGTTTTGGCCTCCTCAGCCTGATCTCACATACGGGGGGGGGGCACTTTAGTCTCCAGAGCCCATGTGCAGTAAGGCAATCTTGGGAAGGGGGTACTTGTCTCCAGTGCTAATGTGAAGTAAGGTAAGGAGCCTAGAGAGAGGGTTGTTTTTTGTCTCAAGGGCCCATGTAAAGTAAGGTAAGGCTGGTGGGGGAGGTGTTTTGTGTCTCTGGGCCCCATGTGAAGTAAGACTAGGTTGAGGAGTTGGGGGGCGTTTGTCTCCAGACCCCATGTGAAGTAAGACAAGGCTGGTGGGAGGTTGTTTCCAGAATCCGTGTGGAGTATGGTAAGGCAAGGTGGGGGGGGGGTTGCTTTGTGTCTCTGGAGCCAATGTGAAGTAGGCATGACTAGTGGTGGGTGTTGTGCATCTCCAGAGCCCATGTGAAGTACAACAAGGCTAGTGGGTGCTTTGTGTCTCCAGAGTCCATGTAAAATAAGGCAAGGCGTGGGGGCACTGTGTATCTCTGGAACCCATGTACAGTAAGGCAAGGCTGGGGGGGTACCATGTGTCTCTGGAGTCCATGTGATGCAAGACTATGGGGGAGTGCTTTGTGTCTCCAGAGCCCAGGTGAAGTATGTAGATTATAGAAAATAGACAGTATGTTGCTTTCTCCTACTCAGGTAATGCATCCCAAGTGATTTACATAGCACAGCTGAGGCATATCTGCAACATTCTCAGATTTTTGACCAGTAAATCAAGGAGAGCTAGTGCGTATGTGCATAACATGAGAGAAGTTAAGTTCTAGATCCAGCAAAAGAGAAGATCCTATGAATTATGAATATTTTGGATAGTGGTGTGACTGTGTGAGATGTGTGTGGGGTTGGCAAAAATAAGGAGGCTCCTGAAAATAGGGAGGCTTAGAAGGAAATATTGCATGTGTTAGGAAAGACACATGTTAATGTCATTGTCTCCTAAAGCTGGTGGGACAACAAGCCATCAGCCAGGGACTTTATTTAAGCATTTAAGGGGATGTATTTGACTCCAAATAGTGAAAAATGTAGGCGACTTTGAATATTGCAGCCATGGAAGTCAAACAATGATGTGATATTTTCTGAATGAAAACCCATGCATGGCATTATCTGTAATGTGTATATTACAGAATTGTCTCTGACAACATTATATTGGCTTCCAGAGTTGTAACCTGGGAAGTATTTTGACTTCTCCAAAAACTGGAATGACTTTCAAATGTTGACCACTGAAGTTTTTGACATTAGTCATTCAAAATTAACTGAACCTCAGAGACCATAATGTATAGCAGTCTTATTTAAGAAATAAAGTGGGTGGCATACTTGTGTGTGTGTAGGGGAGGGGGAGAGTCCCATTGTTAACTGGTGCAGGATTCACCCACAAGTTTAATTTAATCTTTTTTTAATAGTCTTCCTACCGTCATAATGCACAAATCAACCTTGGGTTGTACCATAACAGTAGCAGACTGGATCCCACCCCCATTTCCATTGCCTGCTGCTCTAGTGGTCTGCTGCTGTGTCCTTTTTTTGTCTTGTGGTCAGATCAGAATGGCAGCTCATATGATAATCTTTTGCATAAGCTACCTTGCTTGTCTGCTTCTTGCAATTGGGGCATGGTGAGTAACTTGCAGGCAGTGGGCTAGCAAAAAATCCTGGGGGTTGGTGTTGGGGGAAGAAAAGGGCAATTCACAAAGGGGGCAAGTGTGATCTGGGGGATCTGTTTCACAGATTGTGAGAGAAATGGGGAGTGAGAAGCAATCCACTTTACAAATGAAGCAAAGAATACAGTTTCATAAACAGTTTAATTTTTAAAACATTCTTGCAGGAAACAGTAACAACCTTATCACAAAATGTTTCATTCTGGTGGGCTTTAACGTGTCTTACTTAGCTTTAAAATGCAGGAAAATGCACCATTTACAGTGATGTTTTAAAAATTTTCCTGGGGGAGGATGCCCCCAGACCCCCCTAACTTTGTGAGAATTTTTGCACCCCCTTTTCACTGACTCTGTGCACACCTCTGAATATGGGCCATTGGGCCCCTCCTACTTTTTTTCATCATGCTTCGTCCACTGCTGTAAAAACCTTTCACTTCTCTATGTGACCAAGTCCTGGGCAGCGTTTCTGGAGCCCAGTGTTGTGTTTTGACTAGTTCATTTCTAATAGTTTTTTTTTTTTTTTTTTTGCTGTGACCCAGGGATTTTCTCTGAAATTTCTTGGCCCTGATTGGTTGCTTGGAGTATATTCCAATTATTCAGTACAAACTTTCTTTATCTTTTCAAAATATTCCAAGTACTGTGCAGACACTAATTTTCTCCAAATTGGTCGATGCTGATATATCTCGTAAAAGGTCTTGTTTAATGAATCTTTCAGTTTTATGTTCGGCTTCCTGCAGTAAATTCATTCTAGATCCCCTTTCTAAGAATCTTTCCTTCATTTCTGTCATATTTTTCTGAAATCTTATTTTGGTTTCACTATTTTGTTTAATCCAAAACATCTGCCTGTATGGTATATTTCTCTTGAGGGAAGGTGGATGAAAACTCTGTGTATGTAAAATGGTATTTTTGTCTGACAGTTTTCTGTACAGATCTGTTATTTTATTGTTTTGAATTAAAATAGTCTGATCCAAAAAGGGGATTTCCTGTTGACTGTAGTTTAAAGTAAATTGGAGGTATGCTTTTCTACTATTCAGATGTTGGTGAAATCTGTCAAGTTGTTCTGAGTTACTCCAGATTATAAAAATGTCAATAAAACATTTAGAAAGTAGTATGGATGTTCTGTGTTCATTTTCATCACTGCATACAAACTAGGATTCAAAGTGGGACATAAAAATATGCACATAAGTGGGGGGCTATTGATGCCCCCATTGCTGTTCCCTGTGGCCCGGCCCCTTCTGCACCTGCAGTGAAAGGTGAACAAGACAGTCGATTTGGTGTCCTGGATAACGGCGGCAGTTTCATTTAAGTGAAAAATGTGTTGTAGTTTATGGAGCCAATGTTAACATGATTTCTTCAAGCTGCCCTCAAACATCTTGAAAGGAATATCTTTATATCTTCAATAACAAAGGGTAAGGTAAGCTCAACAATTCGGCAAGATGATAAAGCCACTAAATGCATTTTTTTAAATTATAGCTGACAGAAGTCAGAAGCTTAAAACCATTTTTATATTCTTGGATCATTTGTTAATGGACTTGGAGCACAAATACAATTGAATCAGAGATATTTATCTACAAGGTAAAAGTATTTCACATTTAAGTTAAAAAGATTATTTAATAAAGATGTTAACCACCTTAATAAATTATATGGGGTATCCCCTTCCCCACCTGCTCAGAGTTTGACAACTAAAAGTTATTTACTCCTTTCAGAATCTAATTATATTACATATGAAATAAGAACGAAAGCAATGATGGAATAAGGTGGAATATTTCAAAAGAAAAAGCAGGTTTGTTCCCCTACATAGATTATTTAATTAATTAATTTTTATCATATGTAATTTCTTAAACCAATTGAAATAATTAAAACTGTGTAATTTTATTATAATTCTTATAGCCCTATGCACATTCTGAAGAAGAAACATGATTGTTTCAAAACATCAGTGTATTGGAAAATGTGTACAAGGGAGCTAATCTTGAAAGTTCATATTGAATTCTGGAACTTATCTTTCTTTAAGTAAAACCTCTACAAACATTTACTGGGTTAAGTGTTGTTTTCCTTCATCACAGCATAGTAGACATATGCCAACATCAGCAAAGGGACAGACTAGACAGTTCACATGAAGATGGTAATTAGAAATGCTATAGTTGTTGCAATATCACATACTAGACTGATGAGTTTACCAGTCTGTCTTCTGAGGGAGGTTGTGCAACATATAAGATGTTTGTGAATGCTCCACAACTGCCACCTGGGGATCACTCCCTACTATTACAGCCTTTTTTTAATTATTTGTTGTTTTTTTTATAAACCAGGGAATTTAGGATTTGAGCCATCTGGCTCTCATCCCGGGATTCTACCACCAAGCAAAAGAAGCAGTTCCTCTAGCAGAGCTACTAGGAGATTCCTATATATTTTAGCCTGTTTGCTCTTGTCCCGCCCTTGTTACATCACTGAATCATATTACCACCTGATCAAGAAGGAAACATCTTTGCCACACTTACTTAAAGGGACACTGCCAGCTTTTCTAGTGTTTTGATAAATACACAGTAGCGTGTTACCTGTTGGCATTGGCAACCCAGCAAAATGACTTCATGCCACAGGAGCTACACAATAATAAAATTAATGGCTTTTACTGATACAAAATTAAAACTAGATCAGTCCACCATGAAGACTACCAGCCAGTACCCCCACGTGTCATCAAGTGTGATGTCACGCCGAGCCATGAGTAAACTCATTCATGAAGGAGTTTCAGATGTTTAAACAGTAGGAGATAAACATTGTGCCAGATAGTAGTTCTAATCCTGAATAAGGCCATGTATCTCTTTGTAGAAAATGAGTGCTGTAACTTGGCTACTTTTCTTTTTGGAAATTGAAGCCATGACTCTGGGCATGTGCATTACTGCTGGCTCTAAAGTGTATGGCTGGAGTCACGCCATTGGTGCTGGAATAGTTTGAAAAGTGGTAGGGACAAGGATGTAAGAGATAAATTCTCCCCTATTGAATACATTAACATGATTGCAAAAAGTGATAAGGCCACTTATGAAAGTGGTACGGCCATGACCCTAGTGGCCCCCCCCCCCGTTCCGGCACCTGGGAGTCATGGCATCAGTTTCCAACAAGAAACATTTCTTATTTTCTGCGTAAACTGCTTTTTAGTTCAGCCTATATAGAATGCTCCACAGCTACATTTTCACAGATACACCAATTCCCCCATAGTATGAGTAATGAAACCTATATTTTATTATTTATTTAGTCTTTTTTTTAACCGGGTAAGTACACTAGACAAGAATGTTGCCTATTTTCAGGCATGACCCGGGAGAGTTACAAACAATGGAACATTGTACAGACAGGAAATACAATGGGCATATCACAATAGGGAATTAAGCAAAATTTGAATAACAAAGCAGTGTTTACAATTGAACAAAGGCAGTTAAAATGGCAAGAAGAACAGAAAAATACATTAATTAAGTGCAGTAGACAAGAATGCTAACTATTTTCAGGCAACAACCAGGGAGAGTGGCATGCGGCGGTACTGGCAGGAGTACAGCATTCAAGTCACAAACTGATTTATGCAACAGTGGGTCCACAAGATGGTCTATTCAGTGGGTCAAATAGCATTTTGATATAATATTGAGGAGGCAGTACTCAGGCAGGTGATATGAGCGCAAATATGAGAATAAGTGCCATTTAATTGAGCAGGTATAGCATCTAGTTAAGAGGCACAAGAATGTCAGAGCAAGAGCAAATATCAGAGTCCCTAATGAAGGATCAAATACCCTTTTTAAAAGCTTGGTGGAATTTGGAGAGTTTGACATTTAGAGGAAGGGAGTTCCATGTTTTGGGCGCAGATATCGCAAAGGAACGTTCCCCCTTTTTTGGGGAGTAAGCTAGAGTGGGATGGTTTAACATACTGGAAAGGGACTCCGGAGCTCCAGTTCTGACTATGTTATCAACCAGACAGCCAGCAATATAGAGCCGATGCGAGGATGGGGAGAGCCAGCCTAGACGGGAGTAGAGTTGGCAGTGATGAGTTAGTCTGGGTGCAGAGTGCAAATTGGCATATGCTATTGTAGCATGTGCTCCATTTTTGGAAAGCACCTTTGCTTGCATCAAGATAGGCCATAGAGTCATATGTTAGACAAGGGCAGAGTATATCTTGAGCTATAGCAAGCCTGGCAGCAAAATTGAGGGAGGACCTGATTTTATATTCCAGCCCCAGTTTTATGTTAACCACCTTACACGTGGCTACAATGTGAAGGGTGAAATCAAGAGATGGGTCAAGTGTGACCCTGAGATACTTGAATGAGTTGACCGTCTCCGGGTTGGGGGGAGCCTTCCGGGCCCTGGATTGAGAGGGCAGAGGTATAGGATTTGATTCTAGGTGATGAGTCAAAAAGCATGGCCACCATTTTCTTAAAGTTTAGAAGAAGCTTGTTTAGTAATAGCCATGCTTGTAGACAGTCAAAATCAGATTAAAGATTAACATTTATGGAGGGCAGGTCTTTAGCACTTGAGTAAAGTACCATGTGATCCACATAGAGGATCCTAGAGGAGGAATAGGGCAGTGTGGGCAGATTGTTAATAAAAAGAGTAAAAAGGAGGGGGCCAAGGAAAGATCTGTGGGGGACTCTGACAAGGGTAGGGGGCAAGGTCAGAGATTGCAGTTCCTGTTTGAATGAATTGCTTTCTTCTTGAGAGGTAGCCCTCAAACCAAGAGATGGCATCCAGGGAGAAGCCAAGTGAGGACAACTTGAATAGCAGTAGTGGGTGATCTACAAGATTGAATGCTTTTGTGAGGTCAATAAAAATGGCTTCTGTGAACATGCCCTTATCGCTTGCCGTTAAGATGTCATTAGAGAATTGAATTAACACGGTTGTTGTACTGTGCCCTGATTGGAAACCATGCTGAGCAGGGGATAGGAACTTGTTTATATGGAGATATTCAGTGACCTGGGTGGCCACCACAACCTTCTCAAGTAGTTTAAGAGTAGAGAGAATGGCAATCGGTCAGTAATTGCCCATGTTTTTTGTGTCCCCTTTCTTATGAACAGAAACCACAAGAGTGATTTTCCATAAAGTCAGTACCGTCTGAGTTATAATGGATAAGTTGAAAATGTTCACAATTGGGGCAACAGGGGCTGCTGATTTGATGAACTTAGGTAGTAAACCATCAGGCCCTGCAGATCTGTGGGTGGGGATAGCTTTAAGAAGTTGCAGCACTTCTGCAGAAGTGACCGTCCTTAGGGTAAAGGGTGTTCGGGTAGGCACATCATTATAATCAGTGAGTACAGGGGACTGACCTGAATTTTCCAGATATGCAGAGAGGTCCGAGAAGTGGGTGTTAAGAGCATTTGCAGTCATGACTAACTTGTTGCAGTTGACATCATTCAGTGTCATTTCAGGTATAGATGGCTTGGGCCCTTGTCCTATAAAATGTTTAATGTGGTTCCAAATCCCTGGGCATCCCTTGCGGAGGATTAGAGAAGTTTATTACAAATTCCTTTTTGGCCTCCTATATGTCTTTTTACGGGCATTCCTCAGGGTTCTGTACCTATCCCACTCCACTGGCAGTTGAGACTTCTTAGCAGAGGCCCAGGCCTTGTTCCTTCTTCTCATAGAAGCCAGGAGATCACTATGCAACCATCTTGTTTCAGAGCCTCATATTCTCCTCCCCTTTAGGGGAACATGTAAGTCCTGAAGAGAGAGTAGCTTAGTTATCAGGTAGCCAAGGGCCATCTCAGCATCATCTGTGAGATAGATTGGAGACCAGTCAATGCTTCTCACGTCAGATTGAAGCGCTGCTAAGTTTAGCTTAGAGAAATCTTGAAACAGCATTTCCTTCGGGGGGGGGGTCTTGGGACAGTGCCCATTCCAGATACAGAAAGTTGGCAAATGATCACTAATAGAATCTGGGCATATGCCTGCAGCATCATATTTGCTCTATTGGTATCAGTCCAGTTCAATAGAGATTGATGGTGGCTGTTAGCAGACATTCTAGTCAGTCCAGTAATCAGTTGTGAGAGGTGAAGTTCTGCAAAGGCTTCAGTGTACATACCAGAGTTGCTCCCAGACCAGTCTAGGTTGAAGTCACCCAGTAGAATTACTTCAAAATGTACCTTTTAGAGTAGAAAGATAGTCCACAATACTGTTAAGCCCAAAGAGAGCAAGCACCCTTCAGTGGGTTATAGGCACATAGCAGGTTGAGTCTCTTTGCACCACCTAATACCAGTACAGCATGCAAGGTTTCACAGGAGCCAGTTAACCCAGAGTGTCGAACAGTGACATTGAGATGCACTTTATAATAGAAGGCAACCCTACCTCCCCTCCATTTGGAGGGGCGGTCAAATCTAATAAGGTTATAGCCACTTAGATTTTACATAGCTTCAGGAATTTTAGGCCTAAGCCAAATCTCAGTTAGCCCCAATATGTTGTGGGAGTGTAGGGCAACCCACGCTTCCAGTTCAAGAAAGTTGGCTGGCAAGCTTCTTATATTCATGTGGAACATTTTAACACACTTAGTGGAGAACCCATTAGAGAAGTTGACAGGACATGCAGTGGTGGAGGGGCCAGGTTTTAGCTCTATGTCACCAGATAGTGACAAGCACAGGAGGGGAACCCATGTCTCTAGGAGGAGATGCAAAAGGCACCTGAAACCTTTAGGCACATGGTAAAGGTGAGAGCAGAGGTAGTATCCTAGTTTGGCAGTGCGGATGACATTAAGGGACCAGTTGCATATTGGGGGGAAAGTTTTTATTAATCAGGAGTTTGAGTAGACAAAAGAGGATTCATCCTGAGAGAGAGAGAGAGACCTTGGGTCGCAAACCGGTATCATAAGAGTGAGGCGGAGATGGTTTCAAAGGCAAGTAACAATCCAGCTATCTCCAGGGATATCCCTGGCTGAGTTGAAGAAACCAACGTGGTAGGCAGGAATCTATAGTCGAATAAGGGACACAGATACCTCACTGGATTGATTGATTCAGTTTAGCAGATCTCTGGGTGCAAAGGCAATGGGATGCAGAGATGGTCTAAATTCAAGTAACATAGAAACACAGACATTGATAGCACATAAGAACCGCTTGGCCCACCCAGTCTGCCCATTTCCCTACCTATTGAAAAAGCTGCAGATCCTAGTTAACCAACAGCCTACTTCCTCCTACCCACCACTATAATTGCCTTATGTCTGTCCCATGCATTCTTGAATTCCCCCACTGTTTTTGACCCCAAGACCTCCTCAGGGAGGCCGTTTCATGTGTCCACTACCCTCTCTTTGAAAAAAAAATACTTCCTCACGTTGCCCCTGAGCCATTCCCCCTCTATCTTCAAATTGTGCCCCCTTGTTCTTGCACATCTCTTTTTCTGAAAGATACTACCTATCATCGAGGCACAGGTCAGGAAGCATAGAAAAACCAGGAGCAATTGTAAAATTCGCAACAAGAGTTTTACTATTAATAACAGTAAAATAAAAAAAATAAAATTGTTCAGAATAACTACTTAAAATGGCAGTACAAACATAGGAAACGGAGTCCTTCTGAATTTTTCTTCCCAATTTCCAATCTCAGTCTCTCAGTCTCTGTCTCTCTCTTTTACAAAACATTGCAGCTCTTTTTTATAAGTCTGTGCAGGAGCTCTTTAAGAAAACAGCATGCTTCTCACACAGTGTTCTTGTCAGTTTCATCAGGTGCAGCAAAAAGAACATTGTAACCCAGAACTGACCTTTTGTTTACATCTTCTGCAAAAAGCATAAAAACAGCATTTCAGGTTAACCCCTTGAGTTCCAAATAGCTTTGCAATCATTTCAACATTATAACTATATACAGTTTTAAACAAAGGAATCTAGTATCAATTACATTTCCACAAAATGATTCACATATATTTTTATACCAGCAGATATGCAAGGGAGAAGAAAAGATAGAACAGCAATTGAGGGTAGAGAGATAGCGAAATGATCAAGTCCTAGGTCTCATGAGAAAATGTTGTTGCACAGACAGACAGACAGACAAGAGACAGAAAAGGAGCAGAAAGAACAGACCCTTGCATTTAAACTCTTTCTCCATAACAACTGGGGTATGGCCATATTCAGCCCTGTCATATACCTCCCTCCTTAAGAGGGAACCTGTTTTACAAAAACAGGTTTCCAAAACTTTCTAGTAATTCTCATCTAACATAAGCATATAACCGTTACAGTTCTGTGCATATGCAGTATCCTTTTTTAACAGTACAGCAGATAGTGAAGTTTAAACTCACACATTTGTTTTTTCAGCCTTCAGACTTCTCAATTCCAGATCCATATCTAGACAGAAAATCAGCATTGACATTCTCTTTCCCAGATTTGTGCATCACTTTAAATTTAAATGGTTGTAGTGCCAGGTACCACCGTGTGATTCTAGAATTTGTATCCTTCATTTGGTTAAGCCAACAGAAAGGATTGTAATCTGTTACAAGTACAAAGTCAGTGCCTAGTAAGTAAAACTTAAGGGACTCCATGGTCCTCTTTGCCTCAAGGCATTTCTTTTCAATGGTGGAATACCTTTTCTCTTTGTCTTGCAATTTTCTACATATATATAGAATAGGATGTTTTTTACCATCTACATGCTGACTCCAGACTGCACCTAAGCCTACCTCTGATGCATCTGTCTATAACAGAAATTGTTTCTCAAAGTCTGGGCTTCTTAAAATAGGGGCTGAACATAATGTAGCCTTAATGGCTCGAAAAGCCTCATCACACTCTGGGGTCCATTTCACATTAGTTGGGAATTTATTTATTCAGGAAACCGGAATTACAACCCTTTGAGTCATAAACTTGTTTCCAAAGGCTCCACGTCAGAATAAAATGTAGACATTCATACAGTACATATATAGAATAAATGAGGATGAGCAGTCATGCAGAGTATAAATACAATGAGCACTGATTAATGCCTATACATTTGGTAACTAAAACAGGGCAGAGCTATTGACATATTTACCTAATGAGCAGTTAAGATGAGGTTTCTGGTAATCCAACTGAAATTCATCTGAAAGTTCAAAAATAGAGTATTTGCCAGGGTTTAATAAAGCTAAATCATGGAGCTGACATGCAGAGCGACTTCTCAGCTCGGGCTCCAAAGCACCCCCCTTAGTGGTCGTTTTGATGGTCAGTGCAAAAGCATCACAGGTGGTATTAAAGGTGGTGGTGAAGTAGTGCAATGCATCATCTATGTGCTGGGCTTGGGAAGTAGGGGACCAGTCCCAGTTAATTAGATATTGTTTGAGTTTGGCTATGCCTCCTGGGCATAGTCGATGACAAAAGGTGATATTTGGTGGTGGTTTAGGTAGCTGACAGGACCAGCTGAAGATGATTGGGGAGTGGTCGCTTAAGGCTTTGGTAGGATACCCAGGTCGGTAATATGGTGGGAATGATTAGTGAGCAGGATATCTAGTAGGGTGTGGGTTCCATTAGTGATGTTGGCCCTGGTAGGCTGTGATACCAGTTGGGTCATATCTAATGCAGCAAAGGTATCTTTGGCGTGTGTTGATGAGCTCACCAGCCAGTTTATATTGAGATCCCCAACTAGGATGTGTTTCATTTTGTAGGGGTGGCTGGCTAGGTAGTCAGAGAGCACTTTACAGGCAGGGGATTGGCTGTGGGGTGGGATGTAGGCGACGGTGAGAGTAAGAGATGCACGGTTTGGGTCAGGGGAGAGTTTTATTGAGAGGGCTTGGGCACCATGGTCTAGGGAGGGCATAGGCAGGGCTTGGTAATGCAGTGAGCCATTTACATAGAAGGCGCAACCACCGCCTCTCTTGCTGTTATGATCTAGCTTAATGAGAGAGTAGCCAGGAATAGAGAAAAATGAGTCTGGTTTCTGTTAAAGCCAGAATGTCTGGTTGGTGCCATCCAGCATTGCAGGGGTGCCATTTATTTAGGCAGGCTGCAGATATTCATAGTGGCTACTTGAAGCCCTGTGGGTGACCACAGTTGGGGGGCGCTGCTGGGCCAGGATTGGGGTGAACATTGCCAGACAGTAGAAGAAGCAAGTGGAAGATCCTGACAAGGGCCATGAATTGGTGGCATTTTGCTGGGTAGCGGCGGCTGGCAAGCTTAGAAGATGATGAGCAGGGAATGGGCAGCTGCATGAGGGCTGGGATGGCCAGGTAGAGGAACAGACATGGAGGGCTCAAGGCACAGAGAGATGGGGCAGGGGTAGAGAGGAGGGGTGTAGGGGGGCTATGGGGAGAGACAGGGTGACAGAGAGGCTATGAAGTGTGAGGTGTTCGCCCAGCAGCAAAGGTGTGTACATACCAGAGGCAACTGGGGATTTGTTGCTGAGCAAGGTAAATATGGTTAGCAACAGTAGTATGGTTAGTTTGTGTGGGTGGGTGGGTGTTGTGAGGGAGTACAGTGGTGGTAGATGTGACCATGGGCAGGTATGAGTAGGTCTTGCTGACATCTAACATTGTGGCAGACACAGTGGTGCAGTGGTAGGGTTGCTGCCTTTGGAGTGAAAGGTACCTGGATCGAACCTAGGTTTGGATGCCACGTTGTATGCCTAGTGATAGCCTGAGAGACTGTGCAAGGTGCACTACAGAGAGGGGCAAAAGGCAGAGAATTTAGGTATGAATGACGCAGGACAGAAGTGTTCGGGGGGAGCAGTGGGAAGAGGATTGCAACCTACACGTCCTGTTGCCCTCTAGTGGCTCTACAGTATAATCTGAAAAACAAATACAGTTAAAATACACTTTAAACTGAAGAAATTCAGCACTGAGTTTTAAAACAGACCAGATATTAGAGGCAATACTGGATTGGGGGAAACAAAGGTGAAATAAAGTGGCTGACGGTAGTTTCATAGTCCAGTCAGGAGGAATTTGGAAATGCCAGGCAGGATGAGGAACCAAACAAGGAGCTCATGTTCCATGGACAGCCAATAAGAACTGTCCCAAGATAAAGGCAATTATCCTTAGAAAATTTACAGAGACAGCCATGCAGCCTTGAGTTCCCAGAATGCTGTCCAGACTGTACCTGCTTGCAAGGGCTCGGGGTGTGTGGCAGCAGGCTCTTCTCGCCATGGAGGCATGTAGACCCCTGTCTGAGGCACTGTTAGCCCAAAGGGCTATGAGGGGATGCCCAAGGAATCGTTTCTTTGTGAGTTCAGTGAGGGGAGTAGCTACCTAGGCAAAGCTGGGAACAAATCTCCAATAATAATCAGCCAGCCCTAAAAATGACCTGACATGTTTCTTGGTTTTGAGGACAGGGCTGTTAGCTACAGCTTCTATCTTGGAAACCTCTGGCTTAACTTCTCCATTTTCCAAAACTTAGCCCAAATATCTGGTTTCCTGCATGCCCAATGCACACCTGGTAGGATTAATTGTCAGACCTACCCTTTTGATCAATTAGATAACTGCTTGTAGGTGTTCCAGGTAGCTTTTCCAGTCTGGACTGTACACAACATCATCCAGGTAAGCAGCACAATAACCAGTGTGAGGGGATAAATTACATCCATGTACTGCTGGAATGTAGCAGGTGCACCATGTAAACCAAATGGCATGGCGGTGAACTGATAGAATCCTATAGGAGTGGTAAATGCAGTTTTGTCTCTGGATTCTTTAGCTAGGGGGATTTGCCAGTAATCCTTGGTGAAATCGAGGCTACTGATATATTTGGCACTCCCCAGTCTGTCCACCAAATCATCTATTCTGGGCATAGCATAACTATCAAACTCTGACACTTGATTAAGTTTCCTAAAAATGGACGTAGTCTACAGTGCCGCGCCTAAGTTCACCTTAACCAGCCTGGACCCCCTCTTCCACTCCTTCTGTTGCTTTGCCCTTGACTGTCCTCCAAACACTCATCACTGTGTCCTATACCGCAGCCTAGACCTCCCCTCATTGCAGAACTAGTCGATGTCACTCCCACTATGTCACCCTCATGGGCAAATTCTGGACACAGTCCCTTTCTCCATATCTCACCTCTGCCCTCTCAGCCCCTTGCCTTCTAGGGCTATGCTCTGAGGAGAAACGACTTATGTCTATGGTCCATTCTCCACAGGTCAACCTCAGCAGGCCAGCCAGCTTTTGTGTACCACATGCCTAAACTCTGGAACTCACTCCCCTCGGCTATCCAGAATGCCCCCCCCCCCCAGCCAGCACCTCAAATCACTTCTCAATAAACACTTCTTCCCTATCAGCTCATACGCTCCTGTGAACCCCTGACTAGGGAAACATGTACACCTTGCATAGGGGGGTACCCTTACAGTACACTGTTCCTTCTGTTTTACCCGGTTATATGCCTCGATTCTGCAAGTTATCCTGCACCCTTATCCTAAGGTCATATGCATTGTACAATCTGCTGCATGAATGCACTCTACATTGTATGTGACTACGGTAACATATGTAATGTGTATACTGTAACCTGTCTAAACATGTTCTGTTTTGCCCTGTTATATGCCTCGACACTGTAAGTTATCCTGTACCTTTACCCTACTATCATACACATTGTACAATCTGCCAGAGTAACGCACACTACCTTGTATGTAAATATTGTAATAAGTCTATGTGTATATTATAACCTGTCTAAACATGTAAATATGTAACTTGTGCTGTTATCCCTCTCCACCCCTCCCCCAGGGTACATCTGAAATCGAGCAGTAGTCTGTTCAGTATGCCTTCCTGGTAAAACTTTTAAATAAATCAATAAAAATCAAGGTGTATTCTTTCATTCCCTTCTTTTTTTGTTTAGAATCACCATTGGTGATGATCAAGCACTTCTTGACTCTTCTATGATACCCAATTCTTTCATGTTTTGTATTTCCTTAACCACGTTTGCTCTTAACCACTCTGGTAATCTGTATGTCTTTTGTCTAATAGGGCGAGCATTGCTTGTCACTATTACACACTCGACCCCTTTTGCTTGGCCTGGTGCTGTGGTAAGAGTACTGTTAAATTTCTTTAGCAATTTACAAATTTCTGCAGTTTGTTTGGAGGTTAAGGAGACATTCACCTTTACAGCATCAGCAGTAGCTGTTTGTTTCAATCCATCATAAGCTACATCAATATCTTCTTTATCAGTTTCTGGTAACTCTAGCAAAACAGCTTTTAGTGTTTTTTTCAACCCATTTCTTGAGGAGGTTAGCATGGTATATTTTGGTAGGATTTTTCCTGTCAGGGGTCTCAGTCTCATAGTTAATTGTGCCAGTAAGTCTAAACTCTTTATAAGGCCCTTGCCACTTCATTAACAGTTTATTTTCTGTAGTGGGTATCAGTAGCAAGACCTTTTCACCTTTCCACCTTTCTCAAAAACATTTTCTTTTACCCCAAGGTCATAATACACCTTCTGCTGGTTTGGGGCCTCTTCCTGATTACTATGGACAATTTCAACCTATTTTACCCACTTCTTTCTCAGGGCACACATATAAAATGTAATAGATTGTTTCTGATAGGAGTTATCTTCCCATGTTTCTTTTATTACATCGAGTAGGCCTCTAGGTTGTCTACCATACAGCATTTAAAATGGTGAAAAACTTGTTAATGACTGTGGCACTTCTCTGTAAGCAAAAAGCAGGTAAGGCAAGTATTGGTCCCAGTCTTTCCCTTCCCCTTTTACAAATATTTTTAGCATGCATTTTAGGGTTTGATTAAAACGCTCAACAAGACCATCTGTCTGAGAGTGATAAGGGGAGGTTCTTATGGCAGTGATGCCTAATGGTTAGTACACCTCCTTCAGTAATGTAGCACCAAAATTACTACCCTGATCAGTAATGATTTCTTTTGGTATGCCCACCCTGCTGAAAATTTGGCAAGCTCTGCTGCCACTTTTGGGGCTGTGACAGTATGCACAGGAACAGCCTCTGGGTATTGAGTAAGATAGTCACATGCTACCAAAATGAATCGATTTCCCTTTTTACTTTTGTCTAAGGTACTAGCCACATCCATTGCAATTCTCTCAAAAGGCACATCTATCAAGGGTAGGGGCACCTTGTCTTTTTTTAGTCACTGGGGCTACTTTCTGACACTCAGCACAAGAACTGCAATAGGCAGCAACATCTTCATGAATTCCAGGCCAGTAAAATCTGTACAGCAGTCTGGCAAGGGTGTGATCCCTCACTGAGTGACAAGCCATAGCACTATCATGTGCTGTCTGTAACAACTTAGATCTATACTTTTGTAGTATAACCAATTGTTCTATCTGGCCCTGTATCTGAGGTTTAACCCAAACTCTGTATAGTAGACCATTGCATTTTCTAAATATAGGTTCACCCTGTGTTAGTTTCACCCCCAGCTGCTTAAAATAACCCTGGAGAGAAGCATCGTTAGCTTGTTCTAAAAGAAAATCACAATCGGTGATCAGTTTGGTTTCAGCATTTTCATATTTTTTTTCTTTTGTTGACTTTATTTATACTCCACAATCCTGGAATTCTCTCAAGCTGCCCCTACTCACCAACTGCTCTACTGCTCAGCTGGTCCCTTGCCTCAGAGGGTAGCTGCCTTCCCCCAGCTCTGAGCCCCCTGAGGTAGGGCCGCCACCACTCCAGCGCTCTATCTCTAATCTAGTTCACTGGACAAAGTGGTGGAAAGGCAGAGGGGGCAGAGGCAAGGTCCGGTATTGGTGTGTGGCAGTGCGGCACTGAAGGGAGATGTTGCCTACCCAGGTGCGGGGATTTTTCTTCTGTGCTTTTCCCAGGAGCGTGAGCATGCAATGATGTCTGCATGGCTGAGCCTTAGATATCTGCTGCGCTCCTCCCCTATGTTGCTCCATGCAAGCTGTGCCCCCCAGTCTCCACTGGGGGTCCCCACTGCATCAGAGATGCACCAGATCCCTCCCAAGGGAGAAGAGAGCAGTCCTCGGATGCTCAATCCTCTCCCTCCCTTGCTGACCCTGGCGCCTGAGCTCGTTCCCCAACTTGGGTCACCAGCATGGCACAAGGTGTGGCATCCAGTGCCTCAACCCTCAGCGCCACCAAGCTGGCTAGCATTTTCATATGTTAACCCCTTATGTCCATCAGTCTTTTGTTGCCACTGTTTCTTCATGCATCGTCTTTCTTTCTTTCTTTCCTGGACTTCTGGATCTTGGAGCTGTGCTCAAATAAGTCTGAATCAAAATCAGCAAAAGGAATTTTGAGATTTTCTTTGCCTGAGCTCTTGTCACCACAGCTGCTGAAACATCAGGATTTACTCCCTCTTTTATTAACTCAGTAAATCCTGGAAAGTAATTTCCAATAATCACAAGTACAGGTAACTTAGGTACTACGCCCACTTTCATTTAGTGCAACACCCCATTAATAGTCAGTCACTTGGCTGGTGGGATATTATCGAGTGTCCCCATGGATGCAGATGACACCAGTACCTGATCCTTTTAGACATTGTTTTCCTACCACTTCAATGTGTACTAGGGTCTGTCTGCTTCCCGAATCTCTAAGTCCCTTCACAGTTTTATCTCCCACCTTCACATCTGTTAACTACTTGCCCCAGTTTGCTAAGGACAAATCTGCTCCAGTGTCACTCTTCTTACTACGGCAATTTTTTTCAATATGACCTGGCTTATTACAGTTATAGCAAATAAAGTCTTTGGGCTCATATTTGTTACCCCCACCAGAGTTCTTATCAGCCTTGGAGTTTAAATGGGAAAAAGAATATCTTACCGGTGTTCGGCTGTTACCTCATTGCTGTGGCATCTGTCTGGTCATTTGGTAGTCTTCAGCCAGAAAAACAGCCTTTTCGCTATCTTCTGGTTGGTGTTCTTTTATCCAAAGCTGCACATCTGTAGGCAGGATGTTGATGAATTGCTCCATTGCAGATATGTTGATGATCTGTGGGATTGTTTTGCCCTCTGGTTGGAGCCATTATATCAGGAGTTCTCTGAGTCGGGTGAAGGCTTCTCAAGGATTGTTGACTGAGTTGTACTTCAGAGACCGAAATCTCTCCCTGTAGGTCTCTCCTGAGATGTCATACCTTTTCAGGATTTCACTTTTCAAAAGGGACTAATTGCCATTGAAATTACATTGCTTTATTCAGTAGGTCTGCTGCAGCATACTGCAGAGTGCTTTAAAAGTGGGTTTCATCCTGGGGGATGCCACTGTAAATGATGCTTCCAAGTTTAAGATGTATAGTGTAGGTGGATTACTAATGACAATACATATCTGCAAAGTAATGATGGCTTTCAATGAAAAGTGATGTCATGTGTGAATATGTTGTGAAAGGGTGACCAATGCAAAAAAATCCCCCTTCCATTAATTGTTTAGCCTGCTATTTACTATGGCCATATGTTTTATCCTCCATGCATGAATTGGCTGCATCCAGAAAGTACACTGAACCGTCCACAGTTGGAGTGTGTTCACTGCCCTACTGCCCCAAATGGGGGACTCTGTTTTTAAAAAACATTGATATAGAAGATGACATTTTTCAATGTGAGGTTTTGGCTAATTATTTTATGGCGGAATTACAAAGTAAAAAGAAAAAATGGAATATATAGCATATGAGAGAAGAAACATCATTACATGATATAGGGCCTTATAGCAAGTGAGCATTACTTTCAGTCACATCTGTTGTATCCACCTTTATGGTTACATATAAACGACAAAATGATATATTTCACTGTGCATGAAGGTAATCCTTTTGTTTTTAACTTTTACATTTTGCACTTTATTGTATTTTACACTGAATCTGGATGGTACTGTTTGGTCACAATGATTATGATGTCATACCGACTATATAAGGGTTTACATCACTTGCACAAGTTAACTGCTGACAAAGTGCTGCTGCCACAGCACAAAACAGTAGGTCAGCTGACGCTTCGGCGTCTGCTTGTGGCATGCCCATCATGCACTGGCTTTGCACTAGCAGTATTTTGCACACCAGATAAAGCTTAAAGAAGGTAAAATTTTGCCAGTTCTTATGGGATGTTCATCCAATGGATTGGGAAGTGAGTGCTGCCTCATGAACTTGTGTACGTACAGAAAATGATACAGGCAGAAAAGACAGCAACAATTTTACTAGCAGTATATACAGGAAAAAAAGGTACACAGGCAAGGATGGGAGCAAAAATACTACCACGAATATATGACAGATTGTATGGAGTCAGGCAACACGAATAGGTAACAAAAAGGTGCTCAGTGAAGTGATACAGGGTTCAGGGGGAGAATGAGTATGGCAGAGCAGTAGCGAAAAATAGTCTAGCCAGGACCAGAGTGAGAACAGGAAGGAGCAAAATGAAGCCTGGGCTGATGTTTGATGGAGAGCTAAGAAAAGTGCAGGTGTATCTGGGAGGCTTCCTAACTGGGATAGCCTTATAGTATGACTACAGAACTCTTTCTACTACAGTAAAAAACACGATGCAGGGATGGTACTTTGGTGGGATGTGGGGGGAGTGAAAGGGATGTGAGACAGTGGTGAACAACAGAGTGCTGTGGTAGTTTGGCCACAGTTTTAGCTGTAGGAGGTTCCAGGCCATGAGGGAGGAACAGGAAGCTGCTAGGGCTGAAATATGCTGCTTGAGAGCTGAAGCCTCTAGGCCACTTAGGGTACTTCTGCCACAGCCACCTCGTATGCCGTCTCAGGCTAAAGAAGGTAGCTGGACAGTAGTGGGGGGTTGAGATGAGAAGACGAGGGAAGGGAAGCCCAAGCCTAAGGAACTAAGACTCAGCACCAGCAATAAGTTCACTCTGTTGCAGCAGGAGGTCCCCCGATCTCCCACAAGAAGAGAGGAGGGAGCTATCATGCCCAGAAGGAAGGTTGTGCTGCAGAGAAGACCGGGTGTAGGGTCAATCCCCAAAGGAGCAAGAGGAAGGTACACATAGTAGGGGACTCAATAGTAAGGGGCACTGAAAGGGAACTGGGTCTCAACTCCAGTGGCAAATAAGTGGTCTGCTGTCATTCTGGGGTGATAGTGGACAAACTTATTGCCAGTGTGAAGCCAGGCCAGTGGCACAGAGGGCTGAGGCACTTGGTGCCTTACCTCTCCCACACTGGCAACTTGAGTTCTAAAACAAACTCAGGCCACTGGAGGTTGGTCTTGTGGTGGGGGGACGGTTGGGAGTAGGATTGAGTGGTTGGCAGGCAGCTCTTCTCACCTGGATTGGGGAGGTTGGTCTTCCCAGCACTTGGCTGCCCTCACAACTGGGAAATCCTGGGGAGATGCTGGACAGTGGAGGTGGTGATGGAAGTTGGCAGAAGGGAGCCTCACGTTCTGCCTCCCCCAAGGAAAAATAGAATATGAAAAAAAAATCTTATTGTCAGTGTGGTGGAACTCATTGGAGAGGGGGTAGTAAGGCCAGCTCTGATTGTGCATGTGGGCACAAATGATCTAAGCAAGTGAGGCATGGAACAAGTGAAGGCAGACTTTTGTGCTCTGGGAAAGATAGTGAAGGAGACAGCAGGAGCAGTACCCTTCTCTGAGGTACTACCGTGGCCATACCTGAATCAAAGAGAACAGCATCATGTGTTCCAGTTCAGTTCATGGCTAAAGGGTTGGCACAGGGCCAGGAATTTTGATTCCTCAAAGTCTGAGGCCCAACTTGGAGGAGTTGAAGGTTGTTCAAAAGGATGGCTTGCACCTCATTGAGGGAATGAGGGTTCTGGGAGAAAGGTAGGCACAACACATAGCTATTCTAAGCTAGTAAGGGGGGAATCATACACAAAATGTCACAGACAAAGTGGGGGGCCTTTTAGGACTCCCCCTCTGAACTGAGCCAGATCAAGTAAATTTATGGAAAAGGGAAAAGGGTAGGAGTGGGGGGAAATGCTGGAAAGTGGTATGTGCCAACACTAGGAATCTGGGCAACAAAATGCTGGAACTTCAGGCACTGGTCACAGAGGAGGACATGACCAGGTAGCGGTAACAGAGAGATGGGAAACCTCGAACCATGACTGAGACATGACCATACCAGCCTACACCCTATTCAGAAAGGACAGGCCAAAGGACAAAAAAGGAGAGGTAGCACTATATCCTAAGGAGGGGGATTGAAGTAGTGGAAATAGGTAGTCTAGATGGGTCAGGTGATTTGGAAACTCTGTGAGTACTAGCAGGAACAGGGAAGGGGAAACGGATGCAGATCAGTGTGTGGTCTACAGGCCACTGGGCTAGGATCAAGGGATAGACAGGGTGCTGAGACGAACACTTAAGTGGGCATCCAGTCTGTAGGAAGTGGTGGTAGTTGGGGATTTCAACATGCCAGACATGGACTGGAAAGTTCCAGTTAAGGCTACTACTAGAAATCAGAATCTGGTGGATGCCTGTCAGAAGGCATTTCTGGAACAGAACAATTAGTTCAGGGACCAGCAAGGGTGGAGGCTGTTCTGGATCTGCTGCTTACCAACAGTGAGAGGATTCAGAAGGTACCAGTCCTGGAACCACTTGATTCCGAGGACCACAGGACTGTAGCATTAAAGGTCCAGGTGGGGACAGACAAAGGGGCAAAAGGGATAAGGATATAGGACGTTTAAAAACAGACTTCAGCAAAATAAGGGAAAAATTGGAAATAGTATAAAGGACATAGTGAAGGTAGGGGGTGCAGTAGAAATATATTTATTTATTAATTGATTTGAAAGTTTGTAACTGAGAAAGGCACACTCAGCTAAGGCTCATTTCTAGGTGCAACCCAAGGAGAGGAAACAGAAAAAACAATATTAAAGCATGCACAGTATTAAAAATTGGTACAAAGTAAAGTGCAAACAGACTTCAGTTTAACATGGTACAAGTTTACATAAAAAGTAAACAGAACTAAACGAAGGTACAGTGAGTGGCTTTGATATGCCAACAAAGAGACCAAAGCAGGTGGAACGAATGGCAGTGCAGATGCAGAAAAGAAAGGAGCCTGATACAGGCTGAGGTACATCCCAGGAGGAGGCCCAACAACACAGATGGTAGGGGATCCAACAGGTGAAGATCAAGTGAAGGCAGGAAGGAGTTTTAGATGGTGTCCAAGGCAGACAGAGGAGGTGAGAGAGAGAGAGACAGGAGAGAAGAAAATTGATCAGCATTTAAAAAGGTGATGATAAAAATGGCAGATACTGTAGCTCCATTCCATGGAATGAATGGTGGTGCAGATGTATAAAAGGAAGGAGCCTGATACAGGCAGAGGTAGAACCTAGGAGGAGGAGGCCCAACAACACAGATGGTAGTGGCTCCAACAGGTGAGGATGAAGTGGGGGCAGAACACCCATGTCCTCCCCACCCTGGCAGGTGCTGAGGACATGGGTGGAGAGGAAGAACAGTGGGCAACACTAAAAGGGGCCACAGTGAAGGCAACAAAGCTCTGCATCAGGCAAGCAAGCAAAAGCAAGAGGAAAAAGAAACTGCTATGGTTCTCAAAAGAGGTGGCTGGGAAGGTAAGGGCAAAAAAGTTAGCATTGAGGAAGTATAAGGAGACGAAGAGGGAGGAGAATAGGGAGGTGTATCAAAAGATGCATAGGGAGGCAAGGAAAGCAGTCAGGAGCGCAAAGGTGCAAACAGAGGAGAAAATAGCACAGGCAGTAAAGAAAGGAGATGAGACATTTTTCAGATATGTAAGCAAAAGGAGACAAACCAGGGGAGCGATTGTATGGCTAGGGAGGAAAGGGAAGGCGTGTGTGGTGGGGGACCAGGAATATTTTTGTGCAGTGTTCACAGAGGAAGGGGAAGGTGAGGGGCACAGGAGCATTGAAAGAAGTCCATTTACAGAGGAGAGAGTCCTGAAGGAACTCACAAATCTGATAGTGGACAAGGCAGTGGGGCCAGACAGGCTACATCCAAGGATATTGAAGGAGCTCAGAGAGGTGCTAGCTGCATCTCTGACAGTCCTTTTCAACCACTCACTGGAGACAGGAGTGGTCCCGAAGGACTGGAGGAGCACAGATGTAGTCCCACTTCACAAAAGTGGTAACAGGGAGGAAGTTGGAAATTACAAGCCAGTCAGCCTGACTTCAGTGGTGGGAAAATTAATGGAACCACTGCTGAAGGAAAGGATTGTGGAATATCTTGATACCAGCAACTTACAGGATCTGAGGCAGCATGGATTCACCAGGGGAGGTCATGTCAAACAAATCTACTAGATTTCTTTGATTGGGTGACCAGGGAAGTAGATCAGGGTGGAACGTGCATGTGGCCTAACTAGATTTCAGTGAGGCCTTCGACACCGTTCCACACAGGAGACTAGTAATCAAGCTGGGCAGCATGGGGGTGGGGCCAAAAGCGGTAAACTGGGTAAGGCATTGGTTGGGGGATAGGCGTCAGAGAGTGGTGACAAATGGAGTTCACTCTGAGGAAGGGAGGATGACCAGCGAGGTTCCACAAGGATCAGTACTGTCACTGGTCTTCTTTAATGTATTTATTAGTGACAATGCAGAGGGACTAGAAGGGAAGGTGTGCCTTTTGCAGATGACACTAAAATCTGCAATAGAGTAGACACTCCGGGGTGGGGGTGGGAGGTCTGGAAAAAATTAATAGGAATCTAGGAAAACTTGAAGCATGGTCAAGAATGTGTCAACTAAATTTCAATGTGAAGATGTGCAAAATCATGCACTTAGGGCATAGAAACCCAGCGGCGGAGTGCAAGATTGGGGAGTGGTACTGATGACCACCAAATAGGAAAGAGACATGGGCATAATCATATATGATGACCTAAAGGTGGCCAAACAGTGTGATAAGGATGTGAGGAGAGTCAGTGGGATGCTAGGGTGCATAGGGAGGGGTATCACCAACAGAAAGAGGGAGGTAGTGATACCACTGTATAAATCATTGGTGAGACCTCACCTGGAGTACTGTATCCAGTTCTGGAGAGACAGAGTAGAGGTGGTCCGGAGGAGGGAAACAAAAATTGTGCAGGGTCTGCACCAGAGACCATATGAGGACAGACTAAAAGACCTCAGTATGTACACCCTGGAGAAAGGAAGGAAGGGAAAAGGGGGATATGATAGAGACTTCCAGATACCTCATGGGTAAAAACATGGTATAAGAGGTAAGCATTTTTCAGAAAAAAAGATGCTCAAGAACAAGGGGATATGCTATGAAGTTGGAGGGAGGTAGACTCGGGGGGAAGGACGTACTTCTTCACAGAGAGTAGTGGATGCCTGGAACAGTCTTTCAGCAGAGATGGTGGGGGCGAAAGCTGTGGCGGGATTCAAGAATGCATGGGATAGGCATCAGGGAACCTTAGTCATTAGGGAAGGGAGGGCTAAGCCAGAGATCATGTAGGGTCTATGGTATTACAGTAGGTAGGGACAATGGGCAGACTGAGTGGGCAAGTGGTCCTTATCTACTGTCAAATTCTAGATTTCTATGTTTCTGTTCCAAAGGTATCCAAGGGTAAAAGGGCTAAGGGGAAATGTGATTAACAGCTGATGTAAAAGCAACAGTAAGAACCTAAAGGAGGGTATTTTCCAAGTATAAGGGTAGTCAAAAGGAGGAAGAGAGGGTGAAGTATCTAGAAGCAACAATAGAAACCACTAGGAAGGTGAGGGAGTGAGGTAGATCAAACTGAGACAGAGCTCTGGTTAGTAGTGGAAGTGAAGAAAGGGGTTAAGGCATTCTTCCAGTATATCTGGGGGAAGCACAAGGTCAAAGGGGGTATAGTGAGAATTAAAAGCAATGATGGGTGGGAAGAGGCAGAGAAGAGGATGGCGGAAATACAAAACAATTACTTCTGCTCAGTATTTCTAAAAGAAAAAGATGGGCCTGCCAAATTGTGGGGTTAGGATGGGAAGGAGGGAGCAAAGGTGCTGGGACAGAGTTACAGTACAGTTCACTGAGAAAAGGGTGTTGGAAAAACTAGCAGGTTTGGAAGTAGATAAATCTATGGGACCAGACAGCTTACACCCATGGAAGCTACATAGGGTAGCAGCCGTTATAGTAGGGCCACTAGCATACATTTTATGTAGCTTGCTAGCCACAGGAACTGGAACTAGAGGACAATAGATGTGATTCTGCTACACAGAAGTGGGAAGAGGGATGAGCTAGTCAATAGCCAGTCAGCTTGAAGACTTTCATTCATACGTTCATTCATTCATTCATTTTATTGTTTACCCATGTAAGCACATTGAGCAACTACCATAGTCCCCCATAGGATACTGGTCAAAAAGATTAGGGATGGACATTGGGGTAGAGAAGATGGTGAATAGGATAGTGAGCTGGCTGGGGGGTAGAACACAGAGTGGTAGTAAATGGCGAGATTTCAGAGGTGAGAGAAGTGACTGGTGGGGTGCCTCAGGAGTTAGTACTAGGACCGGTCCTCTTCGATATTTTCCTCTGTGACATGGGTGAAGGTATAAAGGGTAAGATCTGCCTCTTTGTAGATAACGCAAAGATCTGTGCAAGGGTAGACATGGAGGAATAGAGAAGGGAACTAGGGGAGGATGGGCAGGTTGGAAAGCTGGGCCAAGATCTGGCAACTGAACTTTAATGCCAAAAATGTAAAGTAATACACATTAGTAAAAAGAACCCAAGGGTGCAAAACAAAGCCCTCTGGAAGAAAAGGATTTAGGTGTGATGAGATAGGAGACTGTAAAAACATCAGCATCCTGCAACAGGGCATGGAGCAAAACAAACAGAATGCTGGAATGCATAAGGAGGGTGATAAGCCGTAGAAGCAGGAGGTGATCCTCTCTCTGTACAGGTCACTGGTGCAGACGCACCTGGAATACTGCGCAAGATAACTGGAGCCCACACTTGAAGAAAGATTGCAACAAGGTGGAGGCAGTACAGCACAGGACAACTCAGATGGTGCGTGGCCTTGGAGATTTGACATATGAGGAGAGGGCGCAGGTCTTCAACATGTGCACCCCGGAGAAAATCTTATAAGCTTGTCAAAGCTACCAAGGCAGTGTAACTGAGAAGTTGCTGGAGAGAGACAGTCCTTGTTCCAGACGGAGGTGAGACAAGAGAAGACAATATTCTTATTGACTGTTTGCATTCTAAAGCGTTATGTTAACAGCCGGAACCCTGCCTGTATAATAAAATAAGTAGAATTTAAACTGCAAAAAAAATAAATTAAAAAATATAGTTCAATAAGAGCATTAAAGCACTTCTAATTTTGGGTTAGCTTCATTAATCAAGCCCTAGGAACATAAGGCACTTAACTTTGCCTTATGTCCCCCATAGGTTTGGATGAATGCAGGTAACCCAACTCTGGCCATATCGAGTTAGCAGCTTACCTTTGAAGCTTTTTGGTATCCTTAAAGGTCTAGCCTTGCAGTGAGCTAAACACAATGTGCTGGTGCAGAAATATGATGCAGGATAAACTGACTATGCAGCTTAGTACGGTAGGCAGTGGCAAGGGAAGGAGGAAGGGAAAGGTTTCCAGAAGAGATGCATGTTTATTGGCAAAAGTTTAAAACAAGAATATGGAAAGAAATGTTCCCCTTTCCATTGGTGTACAAGAAAAGTAAACATTTCCTTAGACTTTTTGGTTTTTTGGTTCAGATTGAAAGTTAAAGGCTTATTTATCAACTGAGTCTGAATATCAGTCAAATTGAGCATTATTTTTCATCATCAATGCCTCCTTTCCTGCCTGTGGGTCCAAGATTCAACCTATCCTATGTTAACAGTATCTCCTTATTTTTATCTACTTCTTCACCTTTTTTCCTTTTCCTAATGGATACCTTTTTGCATAAACTGATGAAAGGGGCCTCAGATTTTTTCAAATGACTGTTCATCCTCTGTTTTTTATGTAATGTATGTTTTCCAATATAATTATGTCTACTAAAAATTCATCACATTTCATTAGACTTCTACTAAAAGAAAAACATATTTTTTTACAGGAACTTAACAGCAGTGTTTGCTTCAGTCAGGAAATCATGTTTTCATAGATGTTTCCCTTTCTTTATTATCAGGAGACCTTATTTGGCCATATCTGACATGGGCTGTAATTACATTCACCACAGTGTGGGTGTAATAAGTAAAAGAAATTTCTGTCATGACGTGCATTTTGCTAGAATTTCTAAAGAAGTCTTTAGACAGCAGTCAGATGAGTTATAGCTTTATTTAATGTACTCCTTCTTCATAGGTGGGGATGTTCAAAATTCATCCGGAAATCCCTGAATCATTGTCAGCTGAGGCGAAGGCGTTTATTTTGCGCTGCTTTGAACCTGATCCCAACAAGCGGGCTACAACCACTGATTTGCTCAAAGAACCCTTCCTCAAACAAATAACCAAAGGCAAAAAGAATAAAATTGCACTCAAACCTACTGGTAAGATAAGTGTCTGATCTGAAGAATACTGTGCCCTGTATACTGTTAGTCATTTGCACTTACAGTGCAATATCAATTGACCACTTTCTAAACAGAGATAGAACAGAATGGAATAGAATGTCTGTAAATAGTATATAGGGGATATCCCATGGCCCTAGTGGAAATATCTGTGTTATCGTTCCCCGAGTGCAGTTTAACCTTATGACATCACAAGTGATGTCAGAGTGCATGAAGGGAAAGTAGCACAGATATTTCTAGAAAGGTTGTGGCATATTCAATTCATGCAATGCCGTTAGTTTTTTTTTTTTTTTCCTGGGGGTGGCATTTTTTCAGTTTGTTTGCAATTTATTTACTTACAATATAGCTTTTTCGGATGGCTGAGTGGTGTTCCATAACAACCAAGCAGTTGTTTTTGTCATTTGATGCATATGACCCTTTTGCATGCATCCATGCATCATCATGTTAGTGCATCACTGAAACATCATTATCGGTACCGAGGATATGGCCTAGTGGTGAGGCTGACATGCTGGGTGGTGGTGAGTCAGAGAGTATGGATGGGCTGTGGCATGGAAAGTATGCAGGTGCCTGTTGGGGTGGGGAGCGAATGGTATGAACAGAAAAAGCGGTGGCAAGAGCCACATTAATTGGTACAAAATATGGCTGCACATGTAGGAAGTTTGTAAAAGAGCGATATGGGACTTGGGTTTGAATTTTTTTAAATGGCATTGTTTGTGTGCAGGGTAGTGCTGTGGTCACAGTACTTTGAAAGTGGAAGTGGTTGGCTGGCACTGGTGTGCATGTGAGCTGGGGGTTCTAAAAGTTACATGTGCTGTTCCTGCTGCTGACTAGCCAATCACAACCTGTTGTATGGATATTTTTGCTCAGGGGGACTTAGAGTGGGTATAACACTAATATTCTCATTCATTGTAACGTCTATGAATAACTGTTTTTTTTCATTGCTTGCTATGACTGGATTGTGCTGTGCTTATTTCTGATTCCATGTATAAGCTTACTAAGACTGTTACTGTATCTCCCTTGCTCAAACTTGTACTTCTATGTGCCATCTAGATGGCCCAGATCATGTCTGAAAATGGTCCCTAGGACCAGTGCACTCACTCAGTTATCAAATATATACATAAATAAATAAATGTTCCAGGGTAGCAAAAATATCAGTGATATTTGCCATTTTTTATCCTCACTGGTATTCCATATATATATATCTATATATATATATCTATATATATAGATATATATATATACACACACACACACACACACAAGGCAAATGCCATGGCCCCAGAAGAAATATTGCCAATATTTTTCACGAGTGCTGTTTGGCCTTTTGACATCACCAGTGGTGCAGCCATGAGTGATGCCACAGTTCAAACAGCACAAGTGAGAAATATCGACAATATTTCTCCTGGGACCATGGCATATTTCATTTATCTAATGCTTGCTTTTTTCCCCCTTTTGGATATTTTAGTAAGTCTATTTGTAGTTTTTTTGCCATTTTTAGTTGAATTTGGATAGCTGAGTGGGTGCAGAGAGACTGGTGATGCAATGATGCATGACCCTACCTAGCATGGTGTGTGTCATGTGTCTCCACATTGTGAACAACATCTGGTGGTGGTGTGAGCTTGGGAAATTAGTAAGTGGTTAGGGCCTTAAGTAACACCGAGAAGGAGAATTGGTGTTCGGCGGGATTATGCGGGAGAGTTGGTTAGACGACTCTATCTGATTGGAGGAGATTGTGGGCTTACTGACATCAGCAAAACATCAGAAAGAGAATGTTTTGACTCTGTCTTCCTAAATTAGGCAGTTTGTTGTGAAAAAAGTAGTTTTGGTTGCAGTAGGGTTTTTCTCTGCATAGAAGCTTTTAGTCGGAGAAAGCAAAAGTGTTCTGCTTGGAGCTACCAAGGTTTAGAAACTGCTAGCAGGATCTAGCACAGATGGAGCTGGTGTCTTCTAGTTGTGATGCTCATGCTCCTGGCTCCAACCAATGGGGAGCTACAGTGAGGATATTTTTCCTCATGGGGCCTAGAGTGAGAATATTTCGATATTCTCACTCTAGGTAGGGAGGAAGGAAAAATATCAATGATAAGTCCCACAAAATATCCTCATATCCTCACAAGAGTTGAATATATATATATATATATATATATATATATATATATATATATATATATATATATATATATATATATATATATTGTGATATGCCATGGGCTGACTAAAATATCACATTTATTATTTTCTGCAGGTTTTGACCTCTATGACCTCATGAGTGTCATAGGCCATTAGTGAGGTCTGCAGAGGTCAAACCCTGCAGATAAAAATAAATGTAATGTTTTCAGCCAGCCCTTGGCATATGTTGTTTTCAGTGACCTTGCCTCTCTGGCAAGATTAGTTCATTCAATGAAGATTCAGCTGTTTCTGTTTGATTTCACTGCTCTGTTTTAAATTGCAGCAGATGGCATTGTGATGTCATCATGCAATGTGCAAGCTGTTCTCTCATTGGTTAGCAGCTCCTTTGTGACCAACCTAAAATGAAAATAAATGTTGAAGACCCACCTAAAATTGAAATAAATGGTTTCCACTTTAGGTCTTTCATAAATGAAAATAAATGCATTTACAGTATTTGCAAAAGTGTATGTGTGTAGATATATACACATTGCAAAAGTTGGGAAATGTGGTGTTAGGGTTTCCAGCCCTAACACCCCACTCCCAACCTGCACACGGGCTTCAGAGTTGTGCCTTGGGGTTGTCAGCCCTAACACTTACCCCATTCCATGAGTAAATAAACTGATATGGGTAATGTATAGAAGACTGGGTTGAGCATTAGGGTTGACAACCCCAAGGCAAACTCCCAATGCATGTTGATGCGTGCAGGGTGGGGGCAGGGTTGTTAGGGTTGGAAAGCCTAACACCACATTTCACAACTTTTGTCACTGGAACCCTAACTCATGCATTAACAATGTTTTTTGCAATGAATTTCCTTACTTATTGAGATAGTATAATCATCGTAGCCTTGTTTGCTTGTGGGAGCACTGGGCCCTGCACTCTCATCCATCCATAATTTTTGAGAGACTGTAATTGTATCATTATTTCCCAGGGCCCTGTGCTCCCATCAGTCCATAATGGTATCTGTATTTGCATGGGGGAGCAGAGGGCCCTCAGGGCCCTGCTCTCCCATCCATGCATACTGTACAGCAGCTTACTGTACATTAGTGCCCTCTTTATTTAGATCGGAACAGGGTGCAGTACTATTTAGCACCCTGTTGAATTAGCTCATCAGCTTCATGTCCAATTACAGCACTATGCTCCTTGTCATATTAGCAATCAGCTTATTTTAACGCTTTTGTCAATTAAGCTAATATAGTGAAAACAAACTGAAAGCTAATATTTCCTGCTGTACAGTAATTTTGGAGATAGTGAAGTGGTAACCTTATTTGTCTGTGGGAGCACCAAAAAAACACCTCACATTACAATGTTATCATATAGAAAACAATATGAAATATGTGTACCAGGACACCAAATTAATATATTTTTACTAAACGAGCAAAAGGCACATCGGTGGCACAAGACCTTTGTACCCTGAAAGTTTCAGAGCAAAATTGAAAACTATTTTTTCACAGTGTAGTGACAAAAAAAACAACTGTGTAACCCTCATATTGGAGTGTTATCCTGCGGGAAATTAACCAAAATTTAAATCCTCAAAACTCCACAGCAAAGTAATATATTTTCACCAAACCAGCAAAAGGCACATTTGTGGGGCAAGCCCATTGTACCCTGAAAACTTCAGACCAAAATCAACAACCTTTTGTTAATTGTGGCGTGACAAAGAAACAGCTGTCTTAAAATTCCTTTTTCACAAATCCCTTTTTCACAGTTCCTGTTTCGCAATTTGTGGAAAAAGAAAATCCTTTTTCGCAAATTGTGAAAAAGGATCCTGTTTCGCGATTCCTTTTTCACAATGTGCAGAAAAAGAAAATCCTTTTTCACAAATTGCCAGAAAGCATCCTGTCTTGCAGGATTTTTTTTCCATGGTTTGGGAGAAAGGATTTCCGCATGTTAAAAAAAAAAGACATTTCTCAGTAACTTATCAAAAAACTAACCTCAGAATCGGATTGTGTGGTTCTCGATTAGGTAAAGACAACTGTTGTTGTCTACTAAACCCATTAAGATTAAGTTTTTTAAATTATTTAATTTTGTTGTCACCACTAACTGAAAACAAGATGGCAGCATTGAAAAAGATTCTGCATTTGCGGCAAAGGATTCCACATTTACAAAAAAGGATTCTGCATTTGTGATAAATCCTTTTTCGAGTGAGACATCTAACTGATCCCACAGAAAATAATGGGAAACATTGAAATTTAATAACTTTGGAATGGATTAATATTTTTTCACCAAATCTTCAAAATGCACACCTGTTACCCAAGACATTTGTACCCTAAAAATTTCTGACCCGAATTCCACACTGTTTTTGCGCAGCAGCGTGACAAAGAATTTTACCAAAGAAAGGTAATTTTCACATTTTCTTGACACTTTGTATTTCTGCACCCACAAATCTGACTGAATGAAACTTGCCACATGAAGAGATCATTGTTTCCTGATGGTGCTTGCAATGTTTCATGTGACTCGCTGGAACAGATGCGAAGTTATTAAAGTGCAAAATTTTGAGTTTAACATAGAAGTGAAGACTGAACCCTAACTATAGGGGTGAGACCGCACCCCAATAATATAGTTATACAACCTATGTCTGCCCAAAATACACTCAATAAATGGGTTATTTTTGCTGTTGGCTACCCAAGTGAAAAATAAAAACATTTGACACAGATATTGGCAGCCTCTCATCAAGAGGTTTCTTGTGCAATCCCTGAACCGTTTTAGTAGCCCTGCTCTGGACTACTTCCTTACTGTCAAGGTCCTTTTGGAGGTGCAGCCTCCAGAATAGGACACAGTACTCCAAATGGGGTCTCACTAATGAGTGATACAGTGGCAACACCACCTCCCTTCTTCTGCTAAAACTCCCCCTCCCTATGCACCCTAGCATCCAGCTAACCTTGCTTACTGACTTGCCGCACTGCCCTGCCACCTTGAGATCATCAGATGTGATTGCCCCAAGGTGTTTCTCCTGATTGGCAACTGAAAGTACCTTTCCCCATTCTTATACACAGACCCCAGGTTTTCCCACCTCAGGTGCATGACTTTGTACTTTTTGGCATTGAAATCCAGCTACCATACCCTAGATCATTCCTCTAGTTTCCCCAGATCCCTTTGCATTCTCTCCACCCCATCCTGGGTGTCCATTCTGTTGCAGATTTTTGTGTCATCCATAGAGAGAGAGAGAGAGAGAGAGACACTTTTCCCTCCAGTTCCTCAGCACTGTCACTTATGAAGACATTGAAGAGGATAGGACCCAGTACCAATCCCTGTGGTACTCCACTGGTCACTTTCCCATCCCCCAAGGGACTGCTGTTTACCACCACCCTCTGCCTCCTATCTTTCAACCACTTAGATACCCAGCTTACCACCTTTTCCCTTCCCATAGGTTGCTAAGTTTCTTAATCAGCCTCCTGCGTGGTATAATCTCAAAGGCCTTACTGAAGTAAGAGCTCAAGAAAGAACATTCCTTTGCATCCACCCTGTTCATCCTATGTACATTTTTGTATATCTGGATCATGTCGCTCCTTTCCTTCCTTTTCTCAAGGGTGTAGATGTTCCAATCCAGCAGCCTCCAGCTGCCTCTCTACATATGTCATGCCCTCTAGAACATGGACCATCTTTGTTGCTGCACTGTAGTGCTTCCACCTTGTCGCAGTCTCACCTCAGGTGTGGACTCCAGTACCTTGCACAGTATTCCAGATGTGGTGACACCAGTGACCTGTACAATATGAGAATCACTTCTTGACATCTACTGCTTATCCCCAGTCCTGTTTTTTAAACTTTATTTTTATTCAAGTTTCAATTACAAAAAATACAAAAGAAAAGTAATATATGTGACAGAATATACAGTCCTACTCCACATATTGACATTACTGCTATATCGCTGATATATAAAAAAAGCTACTTTACCTACAGTATGGATGACAGGTTCAGCTGTATAACTGTCAGTTGTCATTATGACATTCTTATTCCAGTATAGGTCCATAACATAAATTAAAAACACTTTTCCTGAGATGACCTATAAGAGCCGGACCTTAAGGCAAGGTTAAAAGTGTATTCCCCATTAAAGCAGCAGTACAAGGTAATCAGGAAGTGATTATCAAAATTCAGCTTTTTGGCTGGAAGCATGCAGCCATAGTTCAGGTTTCCATATCTGTAAATATTTTTTTCTAGTGATCTTTAGTTTTTTAGAAATTTAGCATTTATTTCCTTTGTTGTAGATCCACTGTAAATAGGGCTGCTGCCTAATTTACAGCCCAACATCCCCCTCACATCACATCATGGTCTTTTATTTACTTCCATGGGACCCTGTGCTATGCATTCCTGCTGTCCCTGTGTACTACTGTGAGTCATGCGCATGTGTGGTTGGCAGCAGACTGTTCCAATTCAACATGGCAGGTGCGAGAAATGTAAACAAAAACAAAGAAAAATGGAGCAAATTACGGGGTGATAGTACAGTAAAAACAAGAAAGATTACCAGGTTAGTGCTCAACAGAGCCCAGGAAACAAACTGTTGCAAAAGATCCAATTGTTTTTTATCTAGTACTGCTGGTTTAAGCCTTTCCTATCATCTGTTTCACTGTGACAGCAACTACAGGAGTGCTTCCATTCACAAGAAGGCATTCGGCTATGTAGGAGGGTGGGTTGTGCTGGTTGCCTTCTCTGCATTTCTGTTAAGGAAATTTGGGTGCTGGGAAGGAGGGTGGGAGTTGGGTGCTGTCATGCTGCTGCCAGGGTCAGGGGGTTGGAGGATGATTTCTTTGTAAATAAAATGCACTACAGTAGATAGCAGCTGGCTGTGGAGGCAGGTAGTTTGTGCCAGACACCCATTGTGGGACGTAATTTTTCAAAGCATTAAATTGTGGGTGCTAGGGAGAAGGGTGAGATTGGGTTTGGTGCGGAGCATGGGGGGATGGGGTTGTGCTTTAAACAGTTGGGCTGGGGAGGAGGGTGAGGGACTGTTTTTTTTGTTTTTTTTTTACTCCCCCCCCCCACAGTTACACGAATAATAACTAAGATTAATGAATTTCCTAATATTTGGGGCCCCGAATACGAATATATGGCCAAATATTCAAAGTAAGATGTTCACCAGCCCCTAGTAGTGGGCCAGGTTTTCATTTATTTGAAGACAAGGAATTAAGTCCTGTAAGGACTGATCAGGATCTGTAATATATGACAGTAAATCATTGACATAGTATACCATTTTATGAACTTGTCTATTTATTGCTATTCCCTGTGTGCCTTCCATCTGTCACAAAAACTGGACTATAAGTTCGACATATGAGGCAAACAGGTACAGGGATGGGGCAACCCTGTCTTGTGTCCTGTGTACGAGGGAAAGTAGAGGAACAGGACCCATTAGCTTTTACTGACACTCTAGGTTCCTGATATAGGTCTTGTAGAAGTTGCAGGAATGGTGCTAGAAAATTAAAATTATACATTTGATGCAAAAACTTCCAATTAACCCTGTCAAAAGCTTTTTGTACTTCAAGGTTGAGGATCAGTGCTGGGGTAGCAGCTTGTTTCATTTTATCTAGGAACAGTAGAGTGCGTTTGACATTGTTTGTTGTTCGTCTATGTTTGATAAAGCTGGACTGATCCAGGTCTGTTACAGTAGGGAGTAGGTTATCCATTATATGGGCTATGATGCTAGTAAATAGTTTATAATCTAAGTTTTAACACTGAGATTGGGCAGTATGATTGCTGTCCCTGTGCTGAATTTATCTTTCCCTGGTGTCTAGTGGCACCCCCAACCCTCCGATCACCATCCCCATCCTTAATGTATCGTTCCCTCTTGTCTAGTGGCACCCCCCACCCTCTGATCACCATCCCCATACTTAGTTTATAATTTCCTGGTGTCTAGTGTCTCCCCCTCCCTTTGATAGCTGTCCCTCTAATTAAGTTATATTTCCCTTGTGTCTAGTGGCACCCCCCACCCACCAGTCATCATCCCCATAATTAATATGTCCTTCCCTGGTGTCTAGTGGCACCCCCACCCTCTGATCGCCATCCCCATAATTAGTTTATCATTCCCTTGTGTATAGTTGCATTCCCCCACCCTCTGATCACTGTTCACTTAATTAAATTATAGTTCCCTCATGTCTAGTGGCACTCCCCACCCTCTGGTCATTGTCCCCGTACTTAGTTTATCATTCCCCATTGTCTAGCAACACCTGTCCCACCCTCTGATCACCATCCTTATACTTAGTTTATTATTCCCTGGTGTCCAGTGGCACCTTCCACCCTCCGATCACCGTCCCCGTAATAAAGTTATATTTCCCTGGTGTCTAGTAGCACCCCCCCACCCTCCAATAGTTGTCCCATAATTAAGTTATGTTTTCCTGGTGCCAAGTGGCTACCCCCCACCATCCGATTGCCATCCCCATTACTTTTGTGTTTTCCCTGGTGTCCAGTGCACCCCCCCGATCACCGTCCCCATACTGAAATAAAGAAAACCATCCATCAATGCTTTTTTACATGCAAAAAAGAGCTGCCTCTCTAATTTGCCTCCCCACCTTCCACTCATCACCCACCACCATACACACCCCAGTGCACTCACATACACCCTCACTCACTTGAACAAGTCACAAGGCCAAGATCCACTGTATGACTGAAGACATGTCTTGCTGCTGGAACCACCAACTGCAATATGAGAAACTAAGGTAAGTGTGGTTCAATGTATTTCAATGTGATTTTCAACTTTGATGCATAGCTTTATCATTTTTGCATATTTTGAGCCCATGTTTTCAACATGGCCTTTTAGGGACCCCACCTCAGGGGTCGTGAGGCATGGTGCTTGTCAGAGCATGGAGCCTGTGAGAGAATTGTTTTAAAAGATTTGAAACAAAAGAGCAGGCATAAACAAAAGCTGAGAACAACAAGGCTACATTGGGAGGAGGAGATTAGTGGGAGACGCAGAGAGGTTACTCAGACCAGCGCCGAGGGGTACAGACGGAAAAAGGAAAACAAGACCAAAAATCAGGGAAATGAGCAAATCAAGTAAACAGAAGAAAGAAAATGAAATCAGGACTGGAGAGAGGGCTGAGAGAGAGCTGAGATGGAGCAGTGAAAAAGTGAAATTGGCAAGAAATGCTAGCTTGAAATTGCAGTTAGAAATTCACTAATAAGCTGTAACTATTCACTAACAATGCTGTAAAAATACTAAAGAAAACAGTACATTGATTTTAGTTGGTCGATTTGAACAGGACAATATGCAATTAATTACACAGTTTCCAAAGTTGTGGCTGCAGAGAGAGGGAGATAGTGAGGAGCCAATACTTGGAGGAATTTAGAAAAAATCGCCAAAATTCAAGTTCCCCTTTGTTCAGCTGGGGAGCATAGCCGAGCTCGTACCCTGTGGCATTTGTCTCGGAGGGTGGCAGGAGGACTAGGTGCAGTCACCAGAGGAGCGGCTCCAGCAGAGGTCCAGAGGCATGGTGCCTGTTCAGGCCAAAGGAGCCTTGCAGCATTTTCCTTGGAGGGTGGCCGGACAGCTTGGCGGAGTTGCCTGAGGAGTGGCTCCAGCAGGGGTCCAGAGGCATGGTGCCCATTCAAGGCAAAGGAGCCTTGTGGCATTTGTCTCGGAGGGGTAGTCAGAGTTGCCTGAGGAGTCGCTCCAGCAGGGTTCCAGAGGCATGGTGCCTGTTCAGGGAAAAGGAGCCTTGCAGCGTTTGTCTTAGTGGGTGGCCAGAAGGATAGGCAGACTCACCTGAGGAGCAGCTGCAGAAGGAGTCCAGAGATGTGGTGCCCATTCAGGGTAAAGGAGCCTTGTGGCATTTGTCTCGTAGTGCAGCCAGAGAGCTAGGCAGAGTCGCCTGAGGAGTGGCTCCAGCAGGGGTCCTGAGGTGGGTGCCTGTTCAGGAAAAAAAGGACCCTTGCAGCATTTATCTTAGTGGGTGGCCAGAGGGCTAGGCAGACTCACCTGAGGAGCAGCTCTGAAGGGGTCCAGAGACGTGGTGCCCATTCATGGCAAAGGAGCCTTGTGGCGTTTGTCTCGGAGCATGACTAGAGGACTAGGCGGAGTCGCCATAGGAGTGGCTCCAGCAGGGGTCCAGAGGTGTTTTTCCCATTCAGGGCAAAGGAGCCTTATGGCATTTGTCTTGGAGGGCTAGTCAGAGTCACCTGTGGAGTGGCTCCAGCAGGGGTCCAGAGGTGTGGTGCCCGATCAGGGATAAGGAGCCTTGCGACATTTGTCTTGGAGGGTGGCCAGAGGGCTAGGTGAAGTTGCCGGAGGAGTGGCTCCAGCAGGAGTCCAGAGGCATGGTGCCTGTTCAGGGAGAAGGAGCTTTGCAGCATTTATCTTAGAGGGTGACTAGAGTGCTAGGCGGAGTCACCTTAGGAGCAACTCCAGCAGGGGTCCAGAGGTGTTTTGCCCATTCAGTGCAAAGGAGCCTTGAGGCATTTGTCTCAGAGGGCTAGTCTGAGTCACCTGAGCAGTGGCTCCAGCAGGAGTCCAGAGGCATGCCCATTCAGGACAAAAGAGCCTTGTGGCATTTGTCTCGGAGGGTGGCCAGAGGGCTAGGTGGAGTCACCTGAGGAGTGGCTCCAGCAGGTGTCCCAGAGGGGTGGTGCCCATTCAGGGCAAAGGAGCCTTGCAGCGTTTGTCTTGGAGGGCTAGGTGGAGTCACCTTATGAGCGGCTCCAGCAGGGGTCCAGAGGCATGGTGCCCATTCAGGACAAAGTAGCCTTGCGGCATGTGTCTCAGATGGCTAGGTGGAGTCACCTGAGGAGTGGCTCCAGCAGGGGTCCAGAGAGACGTGGTGCCTGTTCAGGACAAAGGAGCCTTGTGGCATTTGTCTCAGAGGGTGGCCGGAGGGCTCAGCTGTGTCATCTGAGGAGCGGCTCCAGCAGGGGTCCAGAAGCATGGTGCCCATTCAAGGCAAACAGCCTCATGGCATTTGTCTTGGAGGGCTAGAGGTAGTCGCCTGAGGAGCAGCTCCAGCAGGGGTCCAGAGGTGTGGTGCCTGTTCAGGGTAATGGAGCCTTGTGGTGTTTTTCTCATAGGGCAGCTGGAGGGCTAGGCAGAGTCATCTGAGGAGTGGCTCCAGCAGGGGTCCAGAGGTGTGGTGGCCATTCAGGGCAAAGGAGCCTTTCCATTTGTCCCAGTGAAATGAATTATGTTCAACTGATCCAAATCTTCCACCAACAATCATCTACGCTCCTATGGTGCAGAATGACGTTTCAATACCACGGAATGACGTTTTGCTGGGGATTTGAACATTTTCACTTCTGGGTTCATGAGGTGGAGTAATAAGAAGGTAGTGCTGACAATTTGGTATACAAATACTGTAAAATGCCCAGGTTATGAGTGAACGTTTCAGTACTTCAACATTCACTCATAACTTCACTAATTTTCACTATTTTGACTCCAAACTTTCAACATAGCCATTTTTTCACACCACCTCATAAATGTGGCATGTGGCATTTTTTAAATCCTGGATGAGATTTGTTTTCGCACTTCTGGTGCAAAATGACATTTCAGCCAGTATGCTATAAATTATACATGTTGTGTTTATAAGGCAAATCATAAAACATGTATTTTAAAAATTTGGATTCAAAACTGAAAAAAATATATAATTGTTAACAAACTTTGTGTGCAGTGTCACTCTTTACCCCAATGGGTATGCTTTGTGATCTCGTGCTGATGAGCTGAGTTCAGGGGTGAGCTTAGTGACCCAGCTGGATGGGGTGAGTTTGGGGGGATGGTGCTGTTATGCAACACCCCCCAACCAGGGAATGAAAGGTGCAGGGTTGTCTGCACGTGCCAGGGTACCATATGGTGAAGACAGTTGTCCTCTTGGTATAGGGCCCTGCACCTCGCCCCACTTGGATGGCAGAGGGCCCTGTACACTGGCTGACAGATGCACTCTTTGCCCTGTGCATCTGTAGTTGTGGCCACACAGAAGTGCATGGACCACAGGGCTCTGCATTTCCACAGCCCATCAGACAGACCCATGAATTCTTCATATCTGTCATTGCACTGAACTGCAGGGCCCACAATTTGTGGGCTTTGCACTTCTGTAAGTGGATGGAGTCTTCTCTTCACGTAGAGCATCTGCAGCTGTTCACACAGGTCCTGAAGGTACCTGCATGAATGAGGATACAATTCCAGTAGCTCAAAAAGAAAGGAAATTCTTTGCAAAAAACTTAGTTAACACACCAGTTAGAGTAGCCTAATGCCACAAAAGTAGGGAAAAGTGGTGTTAGGGTTTCAAGCCCTAATGCCACACCCCACCCCCAAAGCAGCACAAGGAAAAAACATTAGGGTTATGGGTCTCCAGAGCCTTGGCGAATCAGTGGTGGGGTCTTCCTTGAGGGTTGTGAATCTCATTGCTCACTCCTCCCCCCCCAGACCCTAGCCTCCAATCTGAAGCACAAGGTACAGCATAAAGCCACTGCTTTATGATACACTCTTCAAAGTTAAACAAGTATGTCTTGCCACAGGTTGCCAACACAATTTGTTGTACCTTTCTTGATGCAGGGCCCTGTGGGCTCTGCGTGAAAAAGAGATCATGTGTGACGTTGTTTACTCGTGGAATGTGGTGGGCATTAGGGTTGACAACCCCCAAGGAAGACCCCACCAATGATTCACCAAGACTCTGGGGACCCATTACCCTATTGTTTTTTCCTTGTGCTGCTTTGGGGGTGGGGTGAGCATTAGGGCTGGAAACCCTAATACCTCATTTCCCTACTTTTGTGGCATTACATTACCCTAAGTGGTGCATTAACAAAAGTTTTTTGCAAGGAATGTATATATATTTAGGGGATATGACATGGCCTGACTGAAGATATATTTATCTTCATAAGAGGCTAATGATATTATAGTATCTCAAGTGGCGAAACCACGAGTGAGTTACTCTAATATAATTGGCCTTGAATGAAAATAAATATGATATCTTCAGTCAGGCCATGTCATATTCTGTTTATACAGACGTGTTTTGGCATGTACATGATTGGGGATGTGTAAAAAGGTGCTTGTGACTTTGAAATGTGTGACAAATTTTTGGCATCTTTTACAATTACAGTTCTTGTTTGGGAGGTGTTTCCATGATTTACTGCTACTACTATTTAACTTATTGAGCTCCATAGCTTTCTGTTATGGTCATTACATAGTTAAAAAGTTTGATGTACTCTGTATGTGTGTGTGTGTGTGTGTGTGTGTGTGTGTGTGTTTGGCGGGGGGATTTGTTAATTGAAAAAGTGAAAAAAAATTGTATTCTCTGCTGTTTTTTGCTGATTATAAATAGAAATCTAAATTTTTATGCTGAACAACATATGTGCCCAAAGTACCATGCTGATTATAAAATAGTAAAAAATATCTGCAAATGAAACACCATTCATTTTGTAGACAGTTTCATGCTGAACAATTTCTGTACCCAGAGTACCATGCTATAATTTTTTCTTTTAAAGTTATTTGCATTTGTTTGTCACAAAAATGAAAAAAAAAAGAATTGTCTGCTATATTTTGCTGATTATAAAAAAATCTAAATGGTATCTATAAATGAAACACCGCTCATTTTGTAGATATTTTTGAGCTGAACAACTTTTGTGCTCATAGTACCATGCTAGCTTAATGTTATTTGCATTTATTTGTTGAAAAAATGAAAACAAAAATTGATTTTCTGCTGTTTTTTGCTGATTATAAAAAGAAATCTGAATTTGTATGCTGAACACCTTGTGTACCCAGAGTCCCATGCTATCATTTTTAATGTTAAAGTTATTCAGTTTGAATATGGTTAAAAGTGCTAGTAAGGCCGAACATTCTAAACCTGAATGAGTTATCTATGACAAAGTGGTACAAGGAAAGCTATTATCATGACATATTGCCTCAAGAAAATATATCAATTTCTCTTCTTGATGCATTATGTCATAGTGATATCTTTATTCAGAGAGCAATGACTTTTTATTTAGCCAGATATCTCAAAACATATGTTGTATAAATAAGGGATATGCAGAGGTGACTGGTGTAATACCAAATTTATCTATACAAGTGCTCTTTGATATCTGGTAACCTCCCGAGTGGTGTAAGCTACGAGTGATGTGCCTGAGGACAAACAGCACAAATATAGATAAATAGGTATCACACAAGGTCACCCCTGCATATCTCATTTATGCAGTAAGAAAGGACCTTGTGTGATGGCTTTTTTCTTTTTTTTGAGATTTAAAAAAAAAAAAATTGTTTAAGTGTTTGGATTTATTTTGTGAAGTAGTACCTTTGAGCATTTACTCTGTTCCTGGTTGCTGTGGCCATTACTACGTAGGCTGTGTGAACTAAGGAGGTGACACTGCAGCATAAGAGCAGATTGGTGGAGCAAGTGAGCTTCACAATTTTTTCAGAAAAAATGGTGTAGTTAAGCATGAGTCCAGGCTATACCATGTAGGCATGCCAACTTTAATAACTTTGCAACTGTTTGACTAATGCACATGAAAATTTGTATGTGCCTTTGGGGACAAAAGATCTCTTGATGTGGCAAGCTTCGTTCTGGGCAGATGTGTGGGTGTGGAGATATGGAGTATCAAAAAATTTGAAAATTACCATGTCTTGTCAAATACTTTGTCACACCACTGTGCAGAAATGGTGTGTAATTATGGTCTGAAATTTTCAGGGTAAAAAAGCCTTGGGTCACAAATGTGCCTTTTGAAGATTTGGTGAAAAAATATTAATCCGTTCAAAAGTTATTAAACTTTAAAGGTTTCCATTATTTCCAATAAGAGCAGTTAGATGTCCCATGTGAAAAAGGATCCTTTATCGCAAATATGGAATCCTTTTTCACAAATGCAGAATCTTTTGCCACAAATGCATAATCTTTTTTTTGTGCCGCCACCATCTTGTTTTCAGTTAGCAAAGCAACACACTTAAATTACAAACAAAATACTGGGCAACAGTTGTGTTTACCTAATTGGGGTCCACAGAATCAGATTCTGGGTCAGTTTTTTTTATAACTTATCCAGAAATGCATTTTTTTAATCCCCAGAAATTATTTGCTGCAAATCGCGGAAAACTTATTCTGCAAAACAGGATCCTTTTTCACAATTAACGAAAAAAGATGTTCTTTTTCTGCAAATTCCGAATAAGGAATCATGGAAAAAGGATTCTTTTTTTGCAAATTGCGAAAAAGGATTTCTTATATAGCTATTTCTTTGTCACTGTGCAGATAGAAGATTGCTTGTTCTTTTCGGCTGAAATTATCAGAGTACAGTACAAAGGGCTTGCCCCCACAGATGTGCCTTTTGCTGGTTTGGTGAAAATATATTACTTTGCTGTGGAGTTCTGCGAGGTTAAATTTTGCTTTGTTTCCCATTGGATAACATTGTAATGAGAGGTTTACCCAGTTGTTTATTTGTCTCTGCGCTGTGAAGAAACAGTTAGCAATTTTATTCTGAAATTTCAAGGGTACAGATGGATTGCCCCATCATGTGTATTTTGCTGGTTTTGTGAAAATACATAATTTGGTGTCGAGTTACACAGGTTTCACATTTTCCTGTGCTTTCTATGGGAGAACATTGCAATGTCAGGTGTTTGTTTGGGTCTCCACGGTGTGGCTTTGGAGTGCAGGGTCCTACACTATGTTAAAAATAATGCATGGATGCCCTACGCAAATACGGATGCTATTAAGGACTGATGGGAGCACATGCAGTCCCACACAGAAATAGGGATACAATTACAATATCTCAAATATTATGTATGGATGGTACTGTGCATTCCCAGATGGTAATATGAGTACCATTATGGAGTGCTGAGACCATTAGGGTTCCAGCATCAAAAGTTGGGAAATGCCATCTTAGGGTTCCCAACCCTAAAAGAGCCCACCCCTACCCTCAGTTTCTAACCCTAAGACCCCACCCTGACTGTGCATGCAAGGAACAGGCATGAGGGATGTGCCTTGCTGCAAACCCTAATGCTCACCCCATTCTCTTATACTGTACCCATCTTAGCTTACATACTCATGGAATGGGGTGAGCATTAGGGCACACAACCCCAAAGCACAGCCCTCATGCTTGTTCCTGCAGGCAGGGTGGGAGTGGAGTCTTAGGGTTGGAAACCCGAGGGGGGGGGGCTCTTAGGTCGGGAATCCTAAAATGGCATTTCCCTACTTTTGACACTGGAACCCTAATGGTCCATTAACAAAGTTTTTTGCAGAGAATATATATATACATAAATACTGTATATTGATAGCTATAGATAGATAGATAGATAATCATTGCAAAAAATAACATCAATGCATACATTAGGGTTACAAAGTGACAAAGGCAGACACTGTAGGATTTGGGCTTTTTCAACCCTAACATCTGCCTCTTCCCCTAGCTTTATGACCCAAAGCCAAGCTACAGATCAGGAATCATGCCTCATGTGTCTGCTGCTTCTGCAGATCTGGAACCATGACCCACAAATCTCCTACTCTGTGTATAAACATTTATTTGATGGATAATGAGGAGCATAGATGTCTGCTCTTCACATTAGATCAGCTCCTCATGGAGAATAACAGTGCTGGATACAGCATTGAATTCATTGGGGTACATGAAGGTGATGATGAGCACACCTCAGTGAAAAATTAGTATGCCTAGGAGGAAGTGGCGATTCAGTTATCCTTGGGTTTCTAGAGGTTTCCACCACTGGTGATTTTCTTCTGCATATTTCCAGTGTCCATAACATTTGTTGATAACACTGCCCACTTAGCAATGACTACACATATTTTACATGTCACTGCGTACTGTAGCTACCTAGGGGGAATTGTTTAACCAGGAAAGGAGCACTAAGCCAGATCTTGTTTCCAGGTGTGACCTGGGAGCACAAGGAAGTTAAGTGACTTACTCAGGGTCACAGAGTATGCGAGTGGGGGCTAATGGGATTTAAACCCAGGTCTCCAGGTTTGCAGCTCAGTGCCCTTAACCACTACGCTATACTGCCTTCTCTACCTAGATTGCAGGATATGAACATGATGGACAGATGACATTTTTGTCTGCCATTTCCTGTGTTCCTATTGTGTATGTTCTTGTGAAAATCAAGTATTCATAACTTTGTTTTATTTAGATTATAATCGCAGTGCATCTGTTCCTTTGCCACTATACGGGGAAAGTGTTTGCAGCAGCAGTAGTGAACATGGATCAGTCTCACCAGACTCGGATGCAAAGCAGGATGTGTTCTTTGAAAAGAATAAAAGGTCATCTTCTGAAAGCCAAATGAAGTCTGTGTCCAGCTTTTTAAGGTAAGTTGCTATTTTGAAGAAGTGTTTACGACGAGGGGTGAAATATCAGAATGCGTTGCAAATGATTTCTATGGGATGCCATTAGGGACATAATTGAGACTCTGGCTATACAGTATATGCTGTATAGTAAAACACATATACTATATAGTGAAATACATACATCATATAGTGAAATACATACACTACGAAGTGAACCACATACACTATATAGTGAAATACATGCATCATATAGTGAAATGCATATACTGTATACTGAGATGCATATGTCATATACTGAAACACAATTTATATAGTGAAATGCTTACATTATATAGTTAAATACATACACTATCTACTGAAGTACGTATACTGAGTACTGAAAACCCACATACACTATATACTACAAAAAATGTACTATGTATTGAAACACATAGAAACATAGAATTTGACAGCAGATAAGGACTGGTGGCCCACCAAGTCTGCCTACACTACCTATTGAAACACATACACTACAGATTGAAAAATCCACATACACTACCTGCTGAAACAAATACACTATATATTGTAACGTATATACTATATATTGAAAAAATTTGCATACACTATATACTGAAACAAATACACTACAAATTGAAATACATACAGTATTGAAATTTATAAAATGAGCCTAAAAATGAAATAAGTATAATTGGGTAAAACCAGTCAGGTGGCCGTGCATTATTAGAGCATAATGCAGTCATCCTCATCCTAATCCTGACCAGATTTGTTAGTAGCATACCTCTCAACTGCCCCTGATTAGGAGGGACCTCCCTCATGTTACCTTTTAAAATTGCCCTGTCCCTCATGAAAAGGTGCTGCACACATAGAGAATGTGCTGTAAATTCAGACTTTAAAGTGGAGATTCTTAATATTCTGAGATACTAAATCAAAAATAAACTTTGTTCAAATGAACACAGTGTTCTAATCATGTAACTCCATGTTTGAGATTGGTCATTACATGGCTAAACATAATTGTCCACAGTTACTTCTTCCCTTAAAAAAACTAAAGAAAGAATACTACAAACTAGTAAGAAAAAAAGAATTATAGGGACAGTTTATGGCATGGATTGCAAAGCGCTATTAAAGACAAAAATATGCCGGCATTTTGGTCACTCGTGGCCCACAGGACAGCAGTCTATAACAGACAATTTAATGTGACTGCTGTCATTTCTGCAAATAACTGGATCGCTCACTTCACTTTGCTATATAACCAAGATATGATAAGCCACGGTGTCCACCCACTTAATACAATTAAAAATTTAAATCAGGACAGCGGAACCCAGTGTGATCCACTGACTCCATTAGAGGTAAAATCCACCATAATTGCTCAAAAAAGAAATAAAGCTGCAGGCATAGATGCCCTCCCAGTTGAATTATTCCATTTCGATCTGGAATTTTGGTCCCATATTCTAGCCAACATATTTACTACAATAAACTCTTCCCCTAAAATGCCGGAGGATTGGAATTGTGGTATTATTATTCCTTTGTTTATAAAATGGATGAAAAACAATAATTTTGCTCCCTACTATTCAAAAAATATACTGCAGAAATGTATTGACAAAGCTGGAAGACTGGGTCCACAGCAATAACTTTATTTCAATTTTCCAGACAGGTGTGAATATGCCACATGTTAACTGGAGCACATTTGCTGCAGCCACATCCAAGAGCAGAGCCATTCTTGATGCCCTACAGGTGGCAGGCCTCAGACAGCTAGTTTCGGAACCCACTGTGAGGGAGCAATCTTAGACCTCATACTCTTAAACGGGGGCAGTGAGAGGATCTCAGATCTAGAAGTGGGTTGCCATCTGGGGACAAGTGACCATCAAACAGTGTGGTTCACGTTAAACTCCTTCTGAAGTCAAGCCATACAAAAGTGAGGGTACTGGACTTTAGGAGGGCTGACTTTGGGAAAATGGGAAGTGCCTCAGAAAACCACTAGCAAACAGGCTAGAAGGAGGTATGGAGCAACAATGGGGAATCATCAAAACTGCCATCACAGAGGCAACAAGCCTTTGTGTGAAGCAAATAAACAAATCAAAATGAAAGAAAAAGCCACTATGCTTCTCAAAAGAGGTGGCTGTGAAAGTCAGGAAGAAAAAGATAGCATTTCGGAAGTATAAGGAAACACAGAAGGAGCAGGACAGAGAGCTGTACCAGTTAAGGCAGAAGGAAGCAGGGAGGGAAGTCAGAATAGCAAGGCCCAAACTGAGGAAAAGATAGCCAACTCAGTTAGAAGAAGGGATAAAATCTTTTATAGGTACATCAGCGAGTGTAGAAAGACAAAGGGAGGGATAGTGAGACTGAATAGAATGAACGGTGGGTGGGCAGAGGGGGACAGTGAAAAAGCAGGGATACTGAATGAATATTTCTGCTCAGTATTCACAAAAGAGGAGGGGAAGTGCCTAATCCAATTAACAGAAGCACTCTTGATAGGGGGTCGATCCCAGTCCTTTCACAGAAGAAAGGGTTCTGCAAGAACTCCTAAAACTGAAGGTGGACAAAGCAATGGGTCCTGATGGAATTCACCCCAGAATTCTAAAAGAATTAAGGGAGGAACTAGTGAAACCACTGGCTACTCTTTTTAATAAATCATGGGAGGATGGTGTGGTACCTGAGGACTGGAGGAAGGCGGATGTGATTCCCCTTCACAAAAGTGGGACCAAGACAGAGGCAGGGAAAGTGATGGAGTCACTTCTGAAGGAAAGAATAGTTGAGCACCTAGAGGCCAGTGGAGCACAGGACCCAAGGCAGCATGGGTTCACAGCAGGAAGGTCATGTCAGACGAATCTAATAGATTTCTTTGACTGGGTGACCAAAGTAGTAGACCAGAGGAGGGGCTGTGGGACATAGCCTACCTAGACTTTAGCAAGGCATTTGACACAGTCCCACACAAAGATTAATAGTCAAATTAACCAGCCTGGGAGGAGGTACCAGGGTGGTAGCCTGAAGTAAAACATTGGCTGCACAACAGGACACAGAAAGGTAATTGTAAGTGGAGTCCACTCTGAAGAAAGAGGGGTTACTAGTGGGTCACCATAGGGGTTCAGTATTGGGTCCAGTCCTTTTTAATGTCTTCATCAGTGACATTGTAGAGGGACTGGAAGGAAAAGTATGCCTTTTTGCAGATGACACAAAGATCTGCAACAGGGTTGATACACAAGCAGGCGTGGAAAGGATGAAAAGGGACTTGGCAAGGTTGGAGGAATGGTCAGAAATATGGCAGCTAGGATTCAATGCAAAGAAGTGCAAAATAATGCACCTTGGAAACAAGAATCCAGGGGAAGAATACTCAATGGGTGGGGAGGTAAAAAAAAGGAAAGGGACCTGGGGGTAATCATATCAGATGACCTTAAGGTTAGCAAGCAATCTGAGAAGGCAGTAGGGAGGGCTGGGGGTATACTGGGATGTATAGGGAGAGGCATCAGCAGCAGAAAACAGGAAGTTGTTATCCCTCTGTACATACAGTTGGTGAGACCCTACCTGGAGCACTGTGTCCAGTTCTGGAGACCCCATCTCGACAAGGACATAGACAGGATAGAGGTAGTCCAGAGGAGGGCAACTAAAATGGTGCAGGGTCTGCAAGAGAAGTCATAGGAGAGACTAAAGGAGCTTAATATGTATACCCTTGAGGAAAGAAGGGAGAGGGGGGGACATGATAGAAACTTTTAAGTACCTCAGTGGAATCAACAAAGTCCAAGAGGGTGGCATCTTTCAGAAAGAGACGTGCAAGAACAAGGGGACACATTTTAAAGATAGAAGGAGGGCGGTTCAGGAGCAATGTGAGGAAGTATTATTTCACAGAGAGGGTAGTGGATGCATGGAACAGCCTTCCTGAGGAGGTTGTGGGGTCTAAAACTGTGGGAGAATTCAAGAATGCATGGGACAGACATAAGGCAATTCTTGTGGGGGGTAGGAAGAAATAGGCTGTTGGTTAACTAGGATCTGCGGCCGATCCTGTAGGTAGGGAAATGGGCAGACTAGATGGGCCTAGCGGTCCTTATCTGCCGTCAAAGTCTATGTTTCTATGTTTCAGAAAACTTAATCATACTTTCGATTTAATATTCACATTAAATTATATATTGGATACTTATGTAACATCCGAAAATACAAGTATATGTGTCTGTTATATTGATATCAAATCAGAATTTGATTCAATTAACAGAAGTATTGTATGGAACATTTTGAGCCAGCTTGATATTGATAACCATCTCTTAGCAATCCTATGGATGCTGTACACCAACACAGAGGCAAGAATAAAAATCTCCAGGTATGGTGCCCACTCAGACCCAATAAATACCTTAAGAGGGGTGAAACAGAGCTGTATTCTGGCCCCATTATTATTCAATTTGTACATTGAAATTTTAGTTCACTCTATAGCAGCTATAAAAACATTTCTTCAAAAAAATAGCCAGGAAAAAAGTCCCCATTTTATTATACATTGACGATGCCATTATATTTTCCCAAACACCGTTTGGGCTAAAACATGGAATTACAGCAATAATACATCAATTAAAACCTCTAAATTTGATATTAAATTGTAACGAGACAAAGATAATGGTTTTCAACAAAAATAAAATACACAAGGAAAACTGGGTGGTAGAAGGATTAGACTTAAAAATGGTTACAGAATATAAATACTTCAGAGTTTGTTTTTTTTTTACTCCAGATGTACTTGGAAGAACCAAATGGCCTATGTAAGAAAAACTGCCCAGCACACATCTCAGGCAATTTTTAGATTTGGCAACAAATTCTCGAACAATTCATATAAAGCTATGAGAATGGCTTTTGACACCAAAATACTAGGACAGACCTTATATGGAAGTGAAATATGGGGTTTAGTAGCAAATTCACATCAGCTAGAACCAATCCAGAATTATTTCCTAAGATCTATGCTGGGTACCCCTAGGGAGACTCAGTCTGCCTTTTTAAGATTAGAATCAGGTCTCTTTCTCTAGAATCTAGGATCCTGGGAAGAGCCCTTCGCCTTTGGAATAGGATTGTTTCCATGGAAGACAACAGACTCCCAAAACTATGTTGGTTTGATACTTTGAGTAAACTCACAAGGGCCAACAGTACTCAAGCAAAGAATTGATTTTCAGCACTGAACCTTCACATTAGAAAGCTAGGATTTTATGACACATACGAACGTATGAACATACGAATGTGCCAGCAGAAACAGACTTATATAAACAAGCCACACTGCATTTCTTTCAGAGAGCTTACAAAGAATCTCTGATGTTGCTATCCAAAATAATTTGGGAAAAATTCATGAGTTAGACAAAAGAATATACTGTATGATCAAGCAGAATGGCAGCTTGGAACAATACTTACTCTCTGCGAGAATACATTACACAGGAAAACATTATGCACAGTGAGACTTGGAATTCTTCAGGGGCTACTTACCAAATATTGCAAGATACTCAAAAACAGTGATAAGTAGCTGTGTATGCAGTTTCGAAAGTTTAATTACAGTTCAGCATTTGATACGAGAGCGCAGAGCCTTAAAAGGTTTAAGGGAAAAATGGAGTTCTTCATCGTTTACAGGAACAACTTTTAAAGATGATAACAACAAAATCTTACATCTACTTGAGTATTTCTGACACTTCAGCATTATATAGAATATCCAGATTTTTCTGCTCCATACTATATCAACTGGAAGCAAAGTCCAAAATGAAATAAGTATAATAGGATTTATGTATTTTGTTAACTTATTGATTGATGTGTATCTGCATTTTCTGCCTTAGCTTTGCACAGCAGCTATTTTTATATTTTTGTCTCTATCTCTGTTAGTTGTATCACACTTGTATTCTTTTATTATATGTTAAGGTGTGCAATGTGAGCCGGCCTGTTGGCATTGAGGGCTGAGGTGCTGGTCGCCTTACCTTGCACTGCGCCGATGACCTGGGTTCCAAAACGAGCATGGGCCGTTGGAGGCCAGTGGGGGGGGGGACGGAACTACATGGAGGGGCTGAAAGGTAGCTCTCCACTCGGGGGAGGAATGGTTGCATCCCTCTGCTCTTGTCTGCCTCCTAGTGGAGGCCAAGTTGCAGAACAAGCTAGAGGGTGCATAGGCACTAGGCCGACTGTGGCCATAGTGCGCATGTGTGCCTCCAAATGCATGCGTCTCTACTCCTGGGGTCCTGGGTATTTGGGGTGAAAATGGAGGAGAAAGACCTGGCAGCACCGCTCCCGGGCTGGGCATAAGGTAAGCCATGTTAATTCCGGGTGTTGAGGCTGGGGGGCCGGTCGGGCTGAATGGGGCTTGCCAGGAGGAGAGAAATAAATACAGCAAAAAAAAAAAAAAAAAAGATGTGCAATGTGACAATTCAGAATGAATTTTATAAATTGATTTAATAAACCATGTTTGAGGATGTGTCCCTTATTATGAGTGTCAGTGTTCCTCATTGTCCCTAATTTTTAGTGTCAATGTCCCTCATTTCTGTGACACAAAGTTGAGAGGGATTTAGTAGCCTCATCGCACAATGAGCAAATCAGTCCCATTACAACTAGAACTATCTTTCATCAGTCCTCCTAAACCAGAACTAATCTTCCATCACAAACATGGCTGCTACCTTTAAACAGTAAAAACCTTCAACTGGGCCCTAAAAATAAAACTACCTTAAATAAAAAACAAAAATTAATTAAATGTTGTTTCCCTGATCATCACACTCTCCTAACACACATAAACAAATTAGAAATATTTAATGCTGTTTATAGTTTCATTACACCTGTTTCTTTGCTGACAACGAAAAATCCTCCTATCTTTACCTGTTTATCAGGGAAATCGCTTCTGCTTGCTCTGACAGAGATGTAATTGAGTATACAGTAGTTTATTTTAACTGAGTGCTGCCTTCATTTAGTGTTAAAACACATTTGTTTGGCAAGCTAATACTTGGGATATTCATAACATATCACTTTCATATCATATAAACATAGAGGACTGCATGTATTTTTCTGTTTATAAGTTTAAGTTTTGATCAGATTTATGTGTAATCAGTTACTGTGTTAGTCCATCAACTTATCTGAGCTGAATTCTTCGAAAATGTTGCAGGAATTATGATCATGTAAGCAAGTAACTTTCTTACTTCGTAGTCTACAGAGTTTGTTTTAATTTAGTTTTTATTTTTATTGTAATGTTTTGTTTAATAAAGGTTCTTGGTTAAGAAACAAAATGTATACAGTATATTTTTTTGCAGCAAGCACTTAGGACGCAGTTCTTATCAGAAGCTCAGCTGGTATATGCATGATTTACACATTTCTGTTCTGAATAACTACACCATGATGCCTCACTGGTAGCATTCACAGTCCCAGTTATCTGTGGAGCACTGCAAGGTGGACAGAGCTTTGCCAGGCACTGTATCTCTGCTAATAAGCCTGCTTCAGTTCCACACACATGTTGCCACCTCCTAAAACCAAACTCCCACTTTACCCACAAACCCATGCTACCAACCCACAGATTCATCTCCAGTCACACTCCAACCACCATCCTAATGTACGCTGTCATCAAGTCACTTACACAGTAAATCACTTTCCAGTCACTCCCACATTCAGCCGTCTCAGCTCTCAACCAATCACACAAACCCAAACCCACCCAGTTTCCTTAAATTAAATAGTTATATACAGTGGCGATCACAGAAAAGTTCTCCAGTACCCTAGTATGCTGCTCGTTATTGAGGTGGTACCCTGATATGCTGCTTAGTATTGATGCGGTGGAGTAGTAAATGCAGCATTATGTAATGTGCATAGTGCATTTCCTCATTTGGTTGCAAGATTACTGATAATTCCACAATGATTGTTTCCCTCAATTGTGATTTCACTGCTGTTTTAAATTAATACAGTTTTCCACCAGCAGATGGCACTGTAATAAAAAAAAAACTTTCCCTGGCTGATTAGCATCCCCCTCCCCAGATGCCCCACTATTTCCTTAATTAAAAATAATACTTTCCTTTCCAGTCTAGTGGATCCCTCCCAATCCCCAATGCCGCCCCAATTATTTAATTAAAAAAAAAAAACACTTTCACCATCCGCGATGTCGCCTCACTATTCATTAATAATAAAAAAAACTTTTACTCTTAGTCTAATGCTCTGTGCCAAACATTTCACATCAAAAGAGTAAAATAAAAATCGATCCCCAATATGAGAACATAATCTGGATTACGGCTGAAACCACACTCCAGCAATGTATTCAGATTAATTCAATGGACACTGTGCTGTCTCCTACTTATGAATGTACAGCACTTTTTAGCAAAATTAAAAATTGATCCCCGATATGAGAACATAATCTTGATTGTGGCTGAAACCATACTCCAGCAATGTATTCTAATTAATTCAGTGGACACTGTGGTGTCTCCTATTTATGAATGTATGGTACTTTTGAGACTAGGGGGCTATCACAGGTTGCTCTGATGCACAATTTAACCATATAGGCACTGTGTAAATCAGCATAAGAATACATAAATTGAAACTACCAATTTTGATTGTATGGATATGCTGCAGGTCTCCCTTTTTTAAACTGCCAGCCTGCAATGTGCCACTTTCATCTGTATTCCTGCACTGCACTGTATTCCTGAGCTTCTTTACACATGCAGGTATATTAACAGTGCCTGATGGTTAAATTGTGATCAATAAGAATTGATTAAAATAATGTTTTTACATCAGGATTGTGGAAGTAAGTGTTGTGGCTCGGCTCGGCTTGGCAGTAGTGCAAAATCAAGAGCCAACTGTTAGCTCAGCCACAGTATGGCAAGAAAAAAAAGGTTTAATTTCAGAAGATTGAATCCTGCAGTGTCCCCATTCTGTACTGCTTCTGGGCCTCACTCGCAAACACGCACTCCTTAAAATAAAATGTAGCCCTGCTTAAGGCAGCAGTATTCATTAGAGGAGAAATTTGCCAACCTTGTGTGTTTCAACTTAGCACCTTTATAACAAGAAAATGATAGAGGATATTCTCAAAATGGCTAAAAAAGTAGAGATACTGTTAATGGGGGACCTGAATATGCCAGATGTTAACTGGATGACATGTACTGCAGCCACATCCAAGAGCAGGGTCATTCTTGATGCCCTGCAGGGGGCAGGCCTTAGACAGCTAGTGTTGGAACCCACTCGGGGGGAAGCAATACTAGACCTGGTACTCTCAAATGGAGAGAGGATCACAAATTTAGAAGTTGGTAGACATCTGGGAAAGTTACCACTGCACAGTGTGCTTCACAATAAGCACAACCACGGAGACAAGCCATACAAAAACAAGCATACTGGACTTTAGAAGGGCTGACTCTGGCAAAATGGGTGAATACCTGAGGAATACACTAGCAAATGGGCAAAAAGGAGGGGTGGAAGAAAATGGAGAATAATCAAAACTGCCACAATAGAGGCAACAAGCCTTTGTGTGAAACAGATAAAGAAAACAAAGTGGAGTAAAAAACCACTATGGTTCTCAAAAGAGGTGGCAGGGAAGGTTAAGGAGAAAAAGGCTGCATTCAAAAAGTATAAGGCATCACAGAAGGAGCACGACAGGGAACTGTATCAATTAAAGCAGAAAGAAGTGGGGAAGGCAGTCAGAATAGCAAAAGCCCAAACTGAGGGAAAAATAGCCAAGTCAGTTAGGAAGGGGGATAAAACCTTTTATAGGTACATTAGGGAGCATAGAAAGGTTAAGGGAGGAATAGTGAAGATTAATAAGGGAGAGGGGAGGTGGGCAGAGGGAGACAGTGAAAAGGCAGAGATACTGAATGAATACTTTTGTTCAGTATTCACAAAAGAAGATGAGAAGGAGTTACCTAAACCAGACAATAGAAGCACTCTGGGTAGGGGGGTTGACACCAGTCCATTTACAGAAGAAAGAGTCCTGAAAGAACTCCTGAAACTCAAGGTGGACAAAGCAATGTGGCCTGATGGAATTCGCCTCAGAATCCTAAAAGAACTAAGGAGGACCTAGTGACACCACTGACCACACTTTTTAACAAATCATGGGAGGATGGGGTGGTACCTGAGGACTGAAGGAGGGCAGATGTGATTCCCCTTCACAAAAGTGGGAGCAAGGCAGAAGCAGGAAACTACAGACCTGTAAGTTTGACCTTAGTGGTAGGGAAAATGATGGAATCACTTCTGAAAGAAAGAAAGAATTGTTGAGTACCTAGAGGCCAGCGGGCACAGGACCCAAAGCAGCATGGATGTACAGCAGGAAGGTCATGTCAGACGAATCTAATAGATTTCTTTGACTGGGTGACCAAAGTAATAGACCAGGGAGGGGCTGTGGATATGGCCTACCTAGACTTTAGCAAGGCATTTGACACAGTCCCGCACAAAAGATTAATAATCAAGTTAGCCAGCTTGGGAGTGGGTCCCAGGGTGGTAGCCTGGGTTGCAAACTGGCTGCACAACAGGACACAGAAGGTAATAGTGAGTGGCACATTCCAAGAAAGGAGGGTCACTAGTGGAGTACCTCAGGGCTCAGTACTGGGTCCAGTCCTCTTTAACATCTTTATAGGTGACATTGCAGAGGGTCTGAGGAAAGGTATGCCTCTTTGCAGATGATACAAAGATCTGTAACAGAGTTGATACACAAGAGGGGTAGAAAGGATGAGAAGGGACTTGGCAAGGTTGGAGGAATGGTCAGACATATGGTAACTTAGATTCAATGCAAAGAAGTGCAAAGTAATGCACCTGGGAAACAAAAACCCAGGAGAAGAGTACACTATAGCAGGGGAGGTACTAACAACAACAGAAATGGAACGGGACTTGAGGGTAGTCATATCGGATGATCTAAAGGTGGGTAAGCAATGTGAGGAGTCAGTGAGGAGAGCCAGGGGGATACTGGGATGCATAGGAAGGTGCATCACAAGTAGCAAAAGGGAAGTGGTTATCCCTCTGTACAGACAGTTGGTGAGACCCCATCTAGAGTACTGTGTGCAGTTTTGGAGACCCTCATCTATGCAAGGACATAGACAGGATGGAAGCAGTCCAGAGGAGGGCAACTAAAATGGTGCAGGGTCTGCATCAGAAATCATATGAAGAGAGACTGAGAGAGCTTAATATGTATACCCTTGATGAAAGGAGGGATGGGGGACATGATAGAAACGTTCAAGTACCTCAAGGGAATCAACAAAGTCCAGGAGGGTAGCATCTTTCAGAAAAAGAGATGTGTAAGAACAAGGGGACACAATTTAAAGATAGAGGGGGGACCGCTCAGGGGTAATGTTAGGAAATCTTTTTTCATGGAGAGAGTGGTGGATGCATGGAACTGCCCTCCTGGGGAGGTTGTTGGGACTAAAACAGTAGGGGAATTCAAGCATGCATGGGACAGACACAAGGCAATTATAGTGGGGGTGGCAGGAAGTAGGCTGTTGGTTAACTAGAATCTGCAGCTTATCCAGTAGGTAGAGAAATGGGCAAACTGGGTGGGCCAAGTGGTCCTTATCTGCCGTTAAAGTCTATGTTTCTATAACAGAGAATAACCCGTTCTATGGAAAATACTATTTTTTTAATTTTCTAATTAGGGACTTGAGTTACAAAATATGTTTGCCACCACAAGAGAATGCTGAACTGCTGATATTTGCATCATCGAGTCATGCTTGTTCAGGAGTACTAAGGGTTCGACTGACATGCTGTCATTCATGGTCTGTAGTGCCCCAATTATGTAATAAAAAAAACCATTTCACCATCCACGATGTCGCCTCACTAGTCATTAATTAAAAAATTAAAAACACTTTCACTCTTAGTCTAGTGGACCCCTCCCGCAATTTGTTCCACAGTGCCACCCCTTTGCTGCTCGCTGTACTATGTGTGTCCAATGAGGGCTCTTAAAACTTTACATGTGCCAGACATACTGTTCGATACATGGTTTCTAGCGGGTATGTGAAATACAGGAAGAAGTCTATACTGTAAATACTAGCAATGATAAAAATAGCTTTGTCTTTCACTGAGTTTGGATCCCTTTTATGTAATTCAATAAATAAACTGTTATCTCATGCTTTGAATCATTTTAAAAAACAATGTGAAAGATGATTATTTTCCCTAACAGCAGTTCTTTTATCATTGTGTACAACACAGAGTCACTGCCATTTACATATGCTGTTCATTGTTAATATACAGTGATGTCATTGCTACAGCATGTGGGAATACTGGCGCCAGGATTTACTTAAAGATTGCACACAAAAATATACTGTTTCTTATACTGTACAAGTCTTGCAAACATAGGAGCCTTGTGTTGATATGAAAAATCTGCCTCAAACAATTCCAAAATGAATAGCGTTTCAAGTAATAGCCAGGATAAGATATTAACAGCCTTCAAAAAGTGCTAAGTTTTATGTACAATCAAAGTTTGATGCACAAAGACGGCTTCTGTAATCAATAAATTCAGCAGTCCTCCATGAAATGTCTTTCTTTAAAGAAAATAAATCTGATCAACAGCTGGGAACATTATCAGGCATTACACTGTATATTATTATAATTATATTAATCATATGGGTAAGACTGTATCACAGCCTATGAAGTTGCAAGATTCCCCCAACCCATGTTATGAATTATAATACGGTATATCACTATGTTTTCACCAACCTAGATAGGTATTTTCATGCCAGTGGAGTATGATCAATTTTCCTTTACAGCATGTCCATCCCTATTCAGCCATAACACTTGTATCCTGTTAATCATTTCTGGACTCCTACCACCCTCTCTATGAATTAATGCTTTCTTAATTGTGTTCTAACCTTTCCATCTCTAAGCTTTAGCCCTTGCCCCATTGTTCCCTTTCCCCGGCTTAAAACAGAGCCTATGTGAAACTGCTTTCTCAGTTTTGTTCTTTATTTTAAACACTGATTCATATTCCCCTCACCCACGGCTCCCTACATAAAGAACAGGTTTACTACTAATCTGATTATACTGCTGTATATCCCTTCCAATGCCATAACCTTGTTCATCATTGCCATGATCCTCTGACTCCTAAAACTGGGCACAGTACCCCATGACCTTCACCTGCATTTATTGGGGGTTGATGATATTTTTCTGTCCCCATTTTCAGGCAGCATGTACTGTACAGTGTGCGGGAGAGTGCCTTGGAAGCATGCATTGTGTTCCTGCCAGTAAAGAAGTATCCCCCCAGTCCATCAGTAGGAGCTGTTGCAATGCTGGAAAGCGCTACCTCCCTTTTCCTAGCTGGCAACACAGCCATCATCACCATACTTCCCCCAGTCTGGCTGCCTACACACGGGCTCTAATGTTTGACCTCAGAACTGAGTTGCTAGCTTGGAACCCTGATATGTTTTTCTTGGGCCATCAGACAGCCCCATATTCGCATTTTTTATTAAAGAGTGTAATCATATTTGCCTTTTCCAGATGCGTTTCCAGATACGGATAGAAGAAAAAACTGCACATATGCGTCTTAGTCTAGCGGACCCCCCTCCCCAAAAAAGGAACAACTAGTGCAACATGATTTTTTTATTTGCTTACTTGTGCACCTGTTTCCCAGACTGTTTCCCCTAGCTGGAAGGAGAGAGAGTGAAAGTGTGAGTAGTCTTAATCATTAACAATTACACTCAACCTCCTCAGCGGTGTGTGGCATCTTAAAAAAAAAATTCCATTCTGTTCTAACAGCATCAGTCAGTGTTGCTACACTGTACAGACTGTCCATAACTGCCATTTCTTTAGGCAGGAGCCATAGTTAACATACAGCCAAAGTCATCAGTATTTATTATGTAAAAAGGCACCCCCTACCCAGGAAAAATGAATGAATGAACAATGTCTTTGCCTATAGTACAGTCTAATTGGTTGAGGCCCCATACCCTGGCCTATCACATTTTACTGCAGCAACGACATCATTGATTTATTCATCTGATACATAACAGGCATTATGTTCTGTGCTGAAACTCTTTTTCCCTACTTTCATAGTGGCTAACAAACTGCATTAGTTCAAAGATGATGGCAATTCTTTCAGTGACTAGTTTAAGCTTCAGGTGGCAGGCTTTAATAGCGTCCTGTAATAATTCCCAGTTTTCCACTAAGCAAGAATAACTGTTTAACCTACAGTAGAAGAATTCTTGCTAAAGTTAACGATTGCTCAGATTTAAATAAAGATTTTAATTTTTATTTCCGATAACAGACACTGTTTTCAATTATATTGTCATCGTGCATTTCAGGAAAACAAACTGCAGTGGAGTAGGGACCTAGTTTTATGTTAGAGGCCAAATATGTATTATAAAAAATGTTATAATTTAAGTGTTAGATACACAGTCTTATTTTTTTTATTCTTGGCAATTGCAATCGTATCACTGCCATATGTTCAACTGGGTCAGCATTGCCATAATGCATCATTGTTTGTTGTTCTTTTCTTGAAACTTGTGAATATTTTAGCATAATTAGTATAAATAGCAAATTTGCCACCTGCATGCAACTAAATACAGTAAGTATAGTACTTGGTATATTTGTAAGTAAATGGGGAATAGAGGGTGGAAATTAAAAAAAAGAAAATAGTACGTAATTCAATAAAAAAAAATATCTGCACGTCACAAAATGTTCCCTTTACATTAGTAGACGTATTCCGATGCCAGAAAGTGTTTCTAAGATCAGCAGTGTAATTATTATGTCACAACAGATGAGACAGGCTTTTGGTATAATGACAGATTACTGTAGAGTATGACCATGTAACTCTGAAGAAGTGCAGTAGATGATTAAGTATTTACATAATGCCATGTCCAGCAAAGTATATACACAATCAAGGGCATCTTGATAACTCTCATTCTAAGAGAGTACTAGGGAGTCAGACAATTTAATTTTCCTGGTAACAACTCAACATACTCATACATTTTAGTGTTGTGATAATCTTGGCTGTGGCAGACAAGAAACAAGTTCTAGCGAGAGCTGATATGGCTGTGGTGAGCTTGTAAAGCTCCGGAGAATGTGTGCCGCCGAGTGCCATCTCCAAGATGGTGGCCTCGATGCAACTGCACATGTGTGACATTTGCACATGTGTAGTTGTGGTGAATGGCATTCTGCCATTCCCAAGATGGCAGCACCAGCAGAACTGCAAAAGTAACAGCCAAAATAGTGCAGCTGTTACTCCGTAGTGACCAACCGTGGTGGAGTGTTCCAAGCTCTGTTGGACTTTCGGAAGGATACTTCCAAAAGTCCAACGAGAAAATCCAACAGAAGTGTGCAACGGTGGACCATTTTTGAGGAGTCGAATGCAAAATGGCTGTAAGCTCCACCCATAGCTGTAAAAAGCCACCCCACCTCCAGGTGTGCAAGGAGAACAAACTGTGTCTCAAAGGAAAAAACTCCAGCGCTACCAACTGGGGAAAAGCTTACACTGAATAAAAATAAGTAAATCAGCTCTGTGCAGAATGTAACTTCCAGTCACGTATTTTCATATTGAATTTCTGTATTTAGCCCCTTGGCTTTTGTAAAAATAGATCCCCTTATTTTCACAAATGCCAGATAGAGTTGCTCCCCATGCATATTTACATACATACATATATTTTTTTGTTTAGTTTGCCCAGTTGTTGTCTCTCACCACTGACACTGATGGCCAGCAAAAACCAACTCCGTTTACATGAAAGACCTGACCAGATCCTACAATCTTGGCCTCAGGTAGCTGTAGGGATGTACAACTCTGTGAAAATTGTGGTCACTGTATTACGTTTTATTTTTGCTAATATTTTAAAGACTATGGTTTCAATAGCAATGATGAAATAATGTACATTAATAATGCATATGACAAGAAGGGGACAATATGTGACTTCATTAATGTGGTTTTAGTTTGGAAAGATCTTCAGTGTAACACACCATTGTCAGCAACAAAGGAATTGCCTCAGCAGGCAATGTTGGGGAGAGGAGGCTGGCAGCACTGAAGCTGATCGGGTGACAAGAAGCAGTAATTAAGGACACTCTACAGACAAAGGAAAGGCCCATAACAGTGAGAAAACTTAACTGGGGGCAGTGAAAGGAGGCCTGAACAAAAGGCAACAGAGTTCTCCTAAAATATGGACTTGCTCAGGGTCACACAGTATGCAGGTGTGGACTTTGGGATTCAAACACAGTTCTCCAGATTTGCAGCTCAGTGCCCTAAGCCCCAGTGCTAAATTAACCCTAATTGTAACACGGCACTTCAGAGAGCTCTGAAAGACAGCGATGGCATTGGCTGAAACAGCTCAGGTGACACTAACCGAGTGGTGATAAACCCACAGGTAACGCCCGCTTGGTTAGTACCACCTGTGGCCACCGCAGCAGCAGAGGGGACCCGCCCGCTAGGTCATCACCTGCTCACGCCACCTGTGGCGCTCATGAGGCATAGCCTGGTGGTGGCTGCCTGGTTGTCTCCTGTGACATTCTTGACTCTTGAGAGCACCTGAGCCTTGCTGTCTGCCCTGCTGTCACCCGTCAACGGAGACAGATGATGCCGCAAGCTTCCAGATGTGTGTCCCTGCCTGGTGGAATTTGTGCCCGGTTGAAAGTACCTTTGGAAGCAGCGACTGTGGCTAGGGAGTGCATGTACTGCATCTCCCACTGCTCCATGACCGGTTTGCCCAGGATCTCCAGATGTGTGTTGGTCACATCGTAGCCGGCGTCCGCCTGCGTCCAGCCTGGCATGCAGTTCTCACCCTGGGTGAAGATCGGCTGACCAGTGGCAGTGGTGCTTATGTTCACTGGGATGTGACTCCTGCAAAGAGCAGATGGCTGCATGGGGCGGGGTTATAAAGGGGCCGCCGAACAGCTGAGCTTTCATTAAAAAGGAAGGGCTATAAAGGGCTTGCCCTCCCCCACAGATGACCAAAACCCGAGCTTCCCTTACTGTACAGAGAAAAAGTGTAGTGTGGTGCCATAGGAGCTGCTGGGGGATGGGCTGCCGATGTGACTGCACATGGCAAGGGAAGGGACGGAGAGCCTGCCTTCTTCATGTCACTCTACTCCACTTGTCTGCCACTGGGCAAAGGTGCTGCCAACACAGAGAAAGTGCTGTAAACTCAGACTGGAAAGTAGAATTATTTTATATTGTAGCACGGCACTGCAAAACCCTTGCTGCTCTGCAAACTCTCTGTCTCCGTCTGTCCGTAGGGTCTCCGGCACCGAGGGACACACACCGGTAACATAGGCTTGTCCTCGCCGTAACGAGTTTATGTTACAAGCTTTTATTGATCACCTTAGCATCGGGCTGTGCTAGTGATTAATGCCTACTGGTGGTTGGACCCCTTGGCTTCCTCGGCACCAACCCCCCCCCCCAGCAAGCATTAATCCACTGGCAGAGCTCTTTTCTGTCGGTGATTAATGCTTACTTAATCAAGCAAGCAAGCAAGCATGCAAGCAAGTAATCAGTCTACTGCCATAAAGCCTAAGAACCTCTACAAGGCATAATTGTATAATAGAAGTACAACAGCTCTTTCCACCATCAACTCAGTGTGCCTTTCCTGGTCACAAATTAATGTTTTATCTGCAATAAAAAGAATTAACATAAAAAAATAGATTGCACATGGATCCTCTAAAATAACCTGATATACAATATATTCTTCACTATATTAAATGTTCTGGAATAATGTTAGGTATTCACATATATTCTGAAGCAGTAACAATGTGATTTAATGTTGGAAATTCAATTAAAAATGTTAACTTAAAAAAAATAAGTAAATATCATGTGGTGTCATTACTGCTTTTTATTGGAGGCAATATAACACTGTGGTTTAGGGCACCGAGGTGTAAACCTGGAGACCTGTGTTTGAATCCCACAGACTCCACTTGCATTTTCTGATTAAAAAAGAGCATTGTAATACAAAGTGATGTAATTGCCTCTCATAGAAGTTGACGGCAGATAAGGGCACCCATCTCCCAAGCAGAAGTAGCTCTGCTTTGTTTCTTCTTGTGCTTGGAGGATGAGTGTCTTCTGTACACATTGGGCTGCATTCTAACTAATGCTGAAGAGGAAAATGATGGGCTAGTTCTCTTTTCAGGAAATGCATTTTACAGTAAGCAACAGTAGTGTCTGGGATACACTAAGCTACGAATTCCGGTTCCCCACTTAATAGTACCATTTAATAAAGATGTGTCCCTGCTTATTAAGTCTTGTCCCTGATTTGTTAGGAAAGAAGTTTGAAGTACTGTATACTGCTTGATAAAGTTATACACTTTTCCAGAGATTATCTTAACATAAATGCGATGCAGTGAAAGTGATCATCTGCCAACACCCCCAACTACCACTTTATCTAAAGTCACTCCTCTGCAAGAAATTCTATAGCAGCTTTTTGTCATATTACAAGCCACCCTTACATGCTCACACTTTCTCTCATATGTATTACATATTATATTACAAAATGCATGGTATTGCTACCAGGTCTAACCCATTCCTCTTCAGAATGCAGGGTAATGGTACTTGGTCTTATGCTGACTCCTCCCAAATGAAACTGCTGACACGGTATGAACCTGCCTTCCACTGTCACATATTGTTACTTCCTGGTGTGTTACAGAGACTAACATTTATAGATAATTGTCGGAAGGGTGGGTGACAGTCATACAGTAGACTAATGAGTAAAAATCCAAGCAAGGAGACCGCAATCCCCAGTTCCCCAGTACTAGGTGGTGATCACAAGAATGTGATTGCCTACTCCACCCTTATCTCACCCTGTCCACCTCCAGTACTCTTAATTTTCTCTCCCAAACTCTTTTCTTTCCTAAGCTCTTTCCCTTCACTTACAACTCCACAGCACTTGCAAACAAGCTATGCTCTATAAATGTCACTATAGTTGTCCTTTAGCCAAGCTTCAGTTACTATTTTCATGTACTAATGTCACCTTTTTGTTTTCACTGCCTAGCTATGTGTATTATCTCAAGTACTGTTTGACTTGATCTGTACCCAGTCTACCTGTATTTAGGCAATGTATGTGTATCCCATTTTATGTATGTACTCTCCTAGGTTGTGCCTGAAAATAGTCAGTCTTGGCTAGCGCACCTACCTGGTAAACAAAAACTAAATAAATAAAATAAATTATACACTCACACTCCGAAGATCTCCTGGCACAAAGGGATTCATTACAAAATTCAAAAACCAGAGTATGAAATAAATGCAAACGTTTTGTGCAGAAATGCAAAAAATCACAGTGTAATAATTTCACATTTGAGTCAGTGTTGATGGAGCTGCCTACCACTTGCCCAGCGCTGCTACTTTCAAACAAGTCTTCATCGGGGGGGGGGCTGATTTTTGCATTTGTGTATAATAAAATTACATTTATTTCTTACCGCAGTTTGTAAAATTTCTTTTGAATCCCTTAGTGCAATGAGATTCTGGGACTGCACTGGTGTAGGGGTTGACAACCTCCATCTTGTGAACCCCCACCAAGCACCAGGGATTGTGGACTGGTAGCTTGGGAGTTTTGCTCATTATTCTGCTGCGTGACTGTCACCCACTCTTCCGACCATTGTCTGTATACAGTACATACTGTAGCCTTGGTACCCAATGGACGGTAACAAAATAGGGGAGTGGAAGTCTAGTTCATACTGCAGCAGCACTCTCATTTTGGACAATGCAGTGTTTTATAGGCTGCTGCAGGAATGGAAAAGACTGGGCAACATTACCATCTATTTCAAACAGGAACGGGACATATCTGATAGCAATACCATGCATTTTGAAATATAATACATACACAGGATACAGTATTGATGACAATATAATAGTGGAAGGCCAGTTTATCAGATGACAGCACTCTCATTTGAATTCCTTTGTATCACAATAGATTAGAAGTTTAGCAGAATACTGTGCAACAATATATTAATCGCAGTACCCACTTTAAAAACAAAGCCATATTTTTCTGATGCTACATACCTACAAATAATCTGAGTAAAACACAAATATAGCACCTCACAGTACTTGCTTGCAGTTCCATTCCGTTATTTATTTGCAATCTTCAACAAACTTGATATACCGTTATATTAAAAAACATGAAGCTGACAAATTGTAAAAAGAGAGATCATGTGACTCAGAAAATATTGTGGCATTCAGTTTCTCAAACTACTGAAGAACGATAGCATTGACTGACATACACCAGCGGCATGCAATCAGATGTAGTACATTGTCCTGAAGCACAGATTTATCAACTTGTGAACACACATTTAAAAAAAAAGAATCTGACACATCGGACTTAATATAAACCGAACATGGTATGTGCTCTGGGACACAGTCAGGATGGTTCAGTGACACGATGCTGGTCAACTAGTAAACACATTTCTGCCACAGATTATTAACAAAAATTACCATGCTAAATCCAACTGACACTATTACTGACAGGTACAACATTGTTAAAAAAATGAAAAAGGGGGGCGAGGCCTGACCAGGCAGAAGATGGCAGCATAGTTCAGAATCTCTGCAGAAATGACTGCAATCTAACCTCATCCAGCCTTCACCAGACCTTTCTTTGGTACTAACTCCTGTGACCATCCTGTAATCTTACTGCCTGACACAGTTTGTAAGTCATTTTTGATCCATCATCTACTTATATTCAATTATTCTACACTGTACTGCTGCATACTAGGCCTCATCCTTCCGCATTATGGCAGATCTCCAAGCACATCAAAGCTCACTTGTTAGAGTGGAAGTAATGTTTTCTAAACTGATGGCTGAGATTAATGATCTAAAAATCTCCACCCAACAGAATGCGACCACTCTTGAAACTTTTAGCCAGAAAATTGCATTTAATGAGAAAGCAACGGCCTGTAACCCCACTACTATTCATGACCTCCAGGCTACTGTCCACAATCAAGATCGAACTATTAAATCCCTACAAGCCAAAACTGATGATATTGAAAATCATAATCGTTGCAACAATTTACGATTTTTTGGCTTCCCTGAAGGTGTAGAATTAGGAGACACTACTGCGCTTTTATTACATGTGCTGCCTGCAGTGATTAAACTGCCTTCTGACCTAACGTTAATCATTGAGCGGTCTTACCGCACTCTGGGTCCCAGGCCAACATTAGACCAGCAACCAAGACCCATCATTGCTCGCTTTTTGAACTATTCCCATACAGATTTAATACTGCAATGAGCCAGAGCAATGGGGAAACTTCAGTGGCAAGAGTTTAATATTTCCATCTACAGAGACTTTTCAAAAGATTTAGCCATCAGAAGGAAGGCCTACATTCCACTTAAACAAATCCTCCACCAAAGAAGCATTAAATTTGCTCTACGTTACCCCATGACACTACGCCTTTTCTCAGGCTCTTCCTTCAAGGATTTTGAAACCCCTGACACCTTAGCCAACTATCTGGAGGTCTCTCTCTGTAGTCTTACCTTGGAGGTTCAGCAGCAATTGGCAACCTGAACACAGCTTTGGTATCTGCACGGAGGGTGGACAACGAGGTGCAGGAATGTGAGGAAAGTGTTGCAGGACTCGCAGCCCCAAGCAGCAACGCTGCAACTGATTTGACCCCAAGGCAATCAACACAGCTGCAAGAGAAGCTTCTGTCAGGGCATTATTCTTCAAGACTTTCATGCTGTTCTAGCGAAGTTTCACCCCAAATACCCCAAGCTGCAGCCTCTCACCTTCAAATCAACCCCTCTATTCCCTTGAACAATACGTTTGCTCACTTGGAGGATGACATGCGCTCCTCGCAGGAGGATCTTTCCCAGCAAATTTCAGATGAACATTCCTCTAATTTGGACCCTGTGCCTCAGGGATGTATTACTGAAGATGCTTCATAGACAGAAGTTGTTGCTGGTTCCTCCCTCAAATCTTTAGAGCCGCCCAAAAAGAAACGTAGGGCAAAGACCAAATGCAAGAACATCAATAGACACAATCCTGCTAATAAATCTAAGGTGTCATGAGCTTATATGGTCAGTAATATGGTCATAGTTGCTATATCTTGGTAGGTTTTGCTTCCAGGATACTCAAAGGGAGTGCCAGTACACTTTTTCTACCTAGCTGCCCGCTGTATAGTCTATGCTACCTGGTTGCTTTAACTCCCAGCGGGTGCAGAAAGCAAAGGCTGTACATTGCAACACAATCAATTTACTTTTTGTTCCAGTGTTTAAACAAGCAGCTTAAAGGTCTTCAAGGGAACTTTGGTACATCAGCAATGCTTTTCTAACCCTTTATTTTAGTGTTAGATCTTATACATTACCTCACTAAACAGGCTCTCTGTATCTAGCCTTTTACTCTCCAATTTAGTAGTGCATCAGGTTTATAGTCTTTTGGCTGTTCAGTTGCATATCTTCAATCAGTATGCATCCTGATTATTGCCTTTTCTTTTTTCATATATGAATTATCATGTAATATATGGATAGAGAAAATAATATAATCGAAAAGCATACAAAAAATTCCCAGTAATACACCAGAGCCCCAGTGATAATACCATCGTTGCTGACCGATAATACTATCATTCAGAGCCCATAATACTGTCGTTCAGAGCTCTGAACAATATTATTATCACAGAAATGCCACCACGGCTGTGCAAGTCTGACACACATATACACCCAGTTGCCATGGTCCCAAGTCTTTTCCTGCACAGCGTGCATTGTGATTGGCCACTTTTCCTCGTGAATGGGCAGAGCAATTTTGAAAACATGGCTGCTGTTTAGTCTCACTTGGCGAGTCAAATGTGTGCACGTCGTTTCTTCAGCTTTTTTTCTCGTGTCTGTGGATTACCTGGTTAATCTTACATTACCCGAAGAATGGGAAACTAAACGGTATGACTTGGCTACCAAATCAAAAAAATAAAATATTAATAGATATGGAGGGAGTAGTGGGGGGACGAGGGCAACCTAGTCAGTCTCTGGTGCAACAGTCGGCAGAGCGCAAGTGTGTCTTTAGTGTTGCGATCGGCTGGCCAGCTAACAGAAAAAAAAATGCAGAATTTCTAACTGGATCCATATATTACAAAAAATAACAAACAGATAAGTATCTATTACACGGCAGTAAAACCATCTCGAGGTTTTGGGGACTTTGGGAACCTCTCGAGCTTCACTCTCGAGGTTCCAAGTCCCCAAAACCTCTCAGTGGTCTTATTGCCTTGTAATAGATACTTATCTATCTATTATTCTATTTATATTACAAGGCAATTTACCCCTTCCCTCTCCTGATGACAGGTTCTTAAGTATTATTGGCAACTACATTTAATCTATCTCCTTCCCTACGCTCCATTATTCTTACTACTTCCTGTTTACAATATGGAAATATCATTAGCACTCAAAGAGATGGGCTATGTTTGGTGTACTGTTGCAAAGGATTGTCAATCTACATCTTCCTTATGCTTCTTATTTTACTCAAAGCCTACAGATATTATAGAAATCCACTGCTGTGTGGTCCCTCCTGTTTTGGGGCTCACTGGGCTTAGTCTTCTAGACCTAGTCGCCCCATATAACACCTATTTAGGTGATTTTTGAGTAATCGGAGCTGACCTTTACTATGACTATCTCTTCTGTCTACAGTTATCACCGAAGCCTATACCTCTCCATATAATCCCAACTTGCATTTGGCTCAGGGCTTAAGGGCTTAAATTGACCTCCCCTTTCCTCTTTCCCCCACAATATTGTATTTATTATGTACTTATTCTGTTGCACTGCAAAGTATACTCAGAGTCACTCTAATGTGGTAATGATCTACTTTTCCTTTTATATTTGTTCATTTGCATTCCACCTGGCTCCCTGAATTCCTTGATCTATGTCTAGGCTGTACTGGCATCTCATATATGGTTCTTTAATTTACTGTTATTTCAAGTTGGTATATATTGTACTATTACTACTAATGTTTATAAATAAGTTCTGGTGTTTAGCTTTATCCTTATACCTTGTCCTGTTAGCCTAGAATTAAGCTGAGGTTATTACAGTCCCCTGCCTTTCTTGGTATTATTCCATTTCAGTTTAGCTCATCAGGAATACTTACTTTATTATATTACTTGGATCAGACCTAGGTTTGGGCCGATATTTATAACCAGTCCTCCCTAGTCTCCTCCCTACATCAACACCCCAGAGTGTGGTGAGAGAGTCTCTTAGCCAGTTGGCTGACTCATATCTCCTCACACCCATAAAATGTTTTCTTTTTTATTTAGCGTACTAGTATTGTTCTTGTTGTTAATGACTTTTCTCCTTCCCCATCTCTAGTCTAACTTTAATAAGATATATGTGCTACTCATGTATCATACATCTCACTTTTTTGGGCTTGAATGTCCCTGCCACTCTCTGCATATACATAAGCTCTCTATATTGTATTCTAAACATCCTCTGCCTCATTTATTTGTCCCTTCACACTCCAGCAATTATTCCCTTTCTTTAACACTAACAATATGAGTGACATACTTTTATATACAAGGAATGTGAAGGGACTTAATTCTCCTTGTAAGCGGAAGTAAATTCTTTCACATCTCAAAAAACATAAAACACAAATTGCTTTCCTTCAAGAAACAAAATTATTAGCAGTGGATGTTCATAGACTTAAAAAAGATTGGGTTGGTCAGATCTACGAATCATCCTATACCTCAAAGTAAAGAGGAGTTGCTATTCTTATTCATAAGAGTCTCAAATGGTCCCTTGTACATTCCGTTTCCGATACTGATGGCGGATGGGTGATGGTCAAACTGAATACCAACTCTGGTGGTCTTCTACTTGTTAATGTCTAAGCACCCAACTCCGATTCCCTAGAGTTTTTTCATAATTTAGCTCAACAGATTCTATCCTTTAACACTGATAATACACCAGTTATTCTTGGAGGGGATCTTAACTTAGCTTTAGAAGCCAGCATTGACAGAAGTAGCCCCACTATAGAGGCCCACCCTAGAAGTATTAAAGCCCTCTCATTACTAATGTAAGATGTTGGATTAGCTGATGTATGGTGGCTCCTTCACCCCCATGATTGAGAATTTACTTTTTACTCCTCTGTACATAAGACATACAGTAGAATTGATTACTGGTTAGCCTCTCCTGTTATAATGGATAAAAATATTAATTCGTCCATCTCTCCCATCATAATCTTGGACCATTCCTTTGTCAAATTGCAACTTTTGTGGGGCCCATTAACACTTAAATCTTCTTACTGGTGGCTGGACCCTCTCTTTCTCAAGGGTCCCAGTTTCTTACCCATGATCAAAGCACAGATTCAGGACTTTCTCTTTCACAGTACTCAAACCGAATCTTCTATATCCTCTGTATGGGAAGCTCTTAAAGCTTCGATTCGAGAGAAAATTATCAGTTATGCTGCACATAGGAAAAGAGTAAGGGAACAAACAGCTGGCTGACTTGGAAAACTCTCTTAAGGCTAAAGAGAATTTATACTTTTCTTCTAATAAGCACTGTCCTGATTCTCAACTTCATCTTGAAATTCTTCAACTTAGAGATAAAATTAACTAATTAATTTCTTGTAAAACCAAACTGGCCTTGTTTAAACTTACATATAAGTTTTGGGAACACAGCAATAAAATTGGGAAACTCCTCTCTTACCAGCTCAAAGCACAACAAATGGAACAACATATCCTAAGCCTAAGAGATGAACAGGGTACAATTTACTCCGACAACCCCTCTATAAACCGTATCATGAAAACCGTTTATCAAAAATTATACTCTAACACAAATCCTCCATCTACTTTACAAATTCAACAGTTCCTTAAATCGTTACATCTTCCTCATCTTTCTACTCTTGAAACAAATTCTTTAGATGAACCCTTCTCACTTCAGGAAATCCAGAAAGCTTTGTCTTCCTTGAAATCTGGCAAATCCCCTGGGGGTGACAGATTCCCTGTCGATTTCTATAAAATGTTTTCCGACAACTTATGTCCCCTTCTTCTTAATGTTTATCAAGAAGCTTCCAATACTGGCAAGCTTCCCCCATCTTGTACTGAAGCAATCATAACCCTAATCCCTAAGAAATAAAAAGACCCTACTTACCCCGCAAGTTACAGGCCCATCTCTTTATTAAACACGGATGGGAAGATGTTTGCTAAACTACTAACTTATCGACTTGAATCCTTGATTCCCAAGCTAACTCATTGTTCGCAAGCTGGTTTTATTAAAAATAGATCTGGTTCTGATCACCTACATTCCTTATATAATTTAATTCACAAAGCCAAATCCCTCAAGACACCAGCTGCAGCCATAGCTATTGATTTTGAGAAGGCCTTTGATTCCTTAAACTAGGACTACCTTCATCAAGTTTTATCTTATTTCAGTCTTTCTCATACCTTTTGCTCCTTGATCAAGCTATTATATAACTCCCCTGTTGCTGAAGTACTTACTAATTCCACCCTTTCCTCTTACTTTCATCTAGCAAGGGGAACTAGACAAGACTGTCCCCTGTCGCCTTCCCTGTTTATTTTAGCCATGGAACCCCTGACTGCTTGTTTACATCAATCTTCTGGCCTTATGGGCATACCTGTGAGCAATTCAAGATATGTTTCTCTCTCCTATGTGGATGACCTCTTAATCTTACTCAAAAAATCTGAATGTGGCTGGGCCCCTGTTGGTTGATTTGCTTAACAATTTTACTAAAATTTCTGGCATTGCTTTGGATTATGGCAAATCACAAACTATGCCCCTTAACGACCACTGTAAAGCCTTTATGAACATACTTCTTGGATTCCACTGGTCACCACAAGGTATAACATATCTAGGAATCAAAATTACTAGTAACTTAGGGAATATATGGGACATTAACTTTAACCTCTTATTTGATAACATCAAAACAATTCTGGACAGATGGAGGCTTCTTAATCTCTCTTTCATGAGGAAAATTGCAGCCATTAAAATGTCCATTTCTCCCAAGATTCTTTACCTCTTTGCCAATATTCATTTATTCTTACCATCCTCCTTTTTTGCTAAAATTGATAAATTAATAGGTAACTTTATCTGGAACGGGAAACCACTGAGATTTAACTGCAACAAACTTCAGTCACATTGGAAAAAGAGGGGGATTCGGACTCCCCTGTTTCAAAGGCTACCTCTGGGCTTTCCGAATGGCCCAAACCATTAAATGGTTTCAGAAACCTTCCCCTCCCCTCACTCACCACTGTGGGTTGAAGTGGAATCCGCATTGTGCCTGGGAGGAGTTCCCACTTTCTTCATTTTTAATCCCATTTCCTCTAAACTAAAATCTTACCCGACTATATCATCCTCTGTTCTTTATTGGAAACTAACCCAAAAATTCCTGAAATCCAATCCAACACCCTGGTTTTATGCCCCCTTATGGGGCAATCCACTGCTCACTCTAGAAGATTACCCAATTTTCTGTCATACATGGAGGAACAAAGGCATTTTCTTTCTCGGAGATATCTTGGACCAGAATTCACTCACTCTTAGATCATTCTCAGATTTGTAGGTCATATGGAAACTTCCTAAACAGGACGTTTTGGAAGTTTTTACAAATTCGGGCAGCTTATAACTCTCTCTAGTTTAGTGTGTAGGCATACTCTTCTAAACCCATATATCTTGCTCTGGACTAATTTATCAGTAAAATTAAATAGCTCCATTTACAAAGACATTATTGATAATCTACCTGATCAGTATATACAGGCCAAAAATAAATGGAGTGCTTTTCTTAACTACAATATTTCAGACGCACAATGGAGTAATTGTTGGTGTACTGCACATAATACCTTTAAAGATGCCAGTAGTTCTTTAATACAAACTAAAATCCTACATCTTTGGTATAGAACCCCCCTCTGTGCTTCAACGAATGGGCCTATTAAATAATAATAATTGCTGGTGCTGCAAGTTGGCTTACAGGGATCTACTTCATATCTTGTGGTATTGCGCTCCCATTAATGAGCTCTGGCATAAAGTCTGTTTACTTGCCTCCAGAGTAACAGGACAAAAAATACCTTTTGACCCCAAGCTATTCCTTCTAGGCATCCTTATCCCCAGTACCTCTCTCCTCACACATGCACATTTTTGATGGCTAAACATACTTTCTCTTCTGGTCAAACATCTGATTCTTATGAAATGGAAATCAACTCTGGTGCCTTCTCTTTCAGATGTTCTTCAAAGCCTCTCAGTATGCCTCCCTAGACCGATTATCTCATGTTAATCATAACCGACTCACTGTATATGACAGATGTTGGCAGGATTACTTCAAGTACATCAAACCTAGTTCTTCTAGACCCTAATTCTTAGGGATATTTAGCCCTCCTTCTTATTTTGCTCTTAGATTAGGTTTTTTCAAAACTTTTGTGCACAGATTTCTCCTGTTTTCCCTTCTTCCCTGTTTTCTCCCTCTCTCCTTCCCTTCCTCCTTACTTTTCTCTCTCTTCTTTCTTTCCTTGCACACTTTTCTGTTATCTTCATCTCTCCATTACTGAACATTGTTCATATTACCACATTTATCACTTTTTGCAATTTACTGAATGCCTTGCCATAGCCTGCCCTAGCATGTATGTTGTACATGGTTGCTATTTCTGATCCTATAATACCCTATTGATTGTAACCCTTCTGCTCTCCACTTACATCCTGTCTAGGTTTGTGTTTTATTATCAATACATGTATATAAGGCTTCTCCAATATGTTTACCCTAAATACTGTGTTTTGTTAAGTGATATTTTATACCTTACATGTAGGGTAGTCTTCTATTGTATTAGATGTGTGCTTTCTTATATACTCGAATTTCAATAAAAAGATAAAGGGAAAAAAATTAAAAATGGGGAAATCGGGGCTTATGGGGTCCACTAAACCGTGAGGGGGAAAATTTTTTATTTGAATAAGAGGGGATCAGGGCTTGTTGGCTGGGGGCAGTCCACTAAACCACTGGATAAAATATTTTACTTGAAAATGGGGGATCGGGCTTGCAGGCGGGGGGGGACACTAAACCACCTACAGACAGTAACAAAATAGGAGAGTGGAAGGCTAGTTTAGACTGGGGCAGTACTCTCATGTTGAACTATCCAATGTTTTATAAGTTGCTGCAGGAACAGGAAAGACCAGGCAACATTACAATGCATTTTAAACAGGAACAGAAACAGACCGGAGAGCTATCCCATACATTTTGAAATAGAATGCATGCTGCTGGGATGTGTGGGCAAAACAGGGGGTGTCAGGGAAGTTGGGTCAATGAGCTGAGATTGGGATGTGCAGATGGGGTAGAGTTGTGAAGAGTGTGATTTTTAAGCTGGAATGAATGAAAGGTACCCAATTCTGTATTTGTAACAAATCAGTGTGTGTGCTGTCAGGTCAGCCAATACTCCTGACACTCTCGATTTCCCAATCCACATGTGATTTAAAATTAAAAAAGGAAAAAGAAAAGTCAAGGAGATTGAGGCTGTATATATACGTGTGTGTGTGTGTGTGTGTATTGTGTATGTCAATACAAATGTGCTTCTGTGTGTGTTTATAATGATAATGATCCATGAGGTCAGGAGCACAGATATAAAACAAAATGAAATGAATCTATTTTCATTCATTATAAGAGGGAGCACTAACTATACCAATAGAAGGGTTAATTAAAAAAAAAACTGTGCAACAATATAATAATCACAATCAACACTTTAAAAAGAAAAACATATTTTTCTGATGCTACACACCAGAAGATGTGTGAGATGAAGGAAAGGGTGAGAAAAAACATCCACAAATCATCTGAGCAAAACACAAATATACTGTAGTATTTTAAAGTACTTGCTGGTAGTTCCATTCTGTTATTTATTTGTAATTTTCAACAAACTTCATATGCCATTATATTAAAAAACAAAGCTGACAAATTGTAAAAATATTGTGGCATTTAGTTTCTCAAATTACTGGCGAATGACAGCTCTGATTGTGATCCGCTGTTTACTGCAAAAAAAAGAAAGTCTTCAAACACATATTGAAACAGTGGAGCCTCCTTTATAAGAAATAGAATAAACAGAACAGATACTGGTGCCATCGACACACACAAAAAAATAGAAAAATTTGCCTGACAGGAAAAGATCAAATAAATGATTTTTAGAATGTGTATACACAATGGGATTACGGTCTTCAATTATAAAAAGACTACAGAATTTGAATAAGTACACTCCAGTAAGGGTTGAGTTAAGACCAGTGGTTCAGTTTTCCTGGAACCATGTTCCTGTACAGAGGCAATCGCAAATCATATTTACTTAGCTGAGGAATATAAGTGTCTCAAACTTAAATGATCTGCAAAACATTATGACAGTGCCTGGTGCACCTCTCTGATCCTAGTTTTCAGGTATTCTTGCATGCAGGTTAACCCCTATGCCCCCGTTTTGAGTTCCCTCCCCTTACCCTTACCCCTGCACACCTGGTAGTTGCTGGTTTGCTTGTTACAGTAAATTATGGATCAAGTTCATACAGTACATCTGCATTGCATATATCATTTCAGCCCTTTGCACCCTGCCTGATTTTATACTGTACTGTTTATTATGGATGAGAAAAGTAAATTCTGTACTCTGTAGCAAAATTAAATAAATAAAAATAAAGAAAATAAAAAAGTTAATACACCCATGCAGATACATTTTAAGGTATGAGAATGACAGGCCTCAAATAGTGAAACACATGGGCACTGTAAATTATAGTCTTCTCTGTATGGGATGTACACTGTGCAGGCTGCTATTGTTCATGAATTTTCATTGGTTTGCATTCGGTGTAGAGTATCCCCATTCCCCTCCTCAACATTTTTATTTATTTATTTATTTTAGGTGTTATGGTGTACCAGAGCATGCATGGGACAGGCACACGGGGATCCTGAAAGCACGGGCAAGGGTGGCATGGCTGGTGGAGGTCAAGCGGATATGCATGCATAAATCGGGGAGGTGGGATAGGATGATACGCGATCGGTAAGAAAATCCTGTGGCAGACTGGGTGGGCAATATTGGTCCTTATTAGCTGACGCTTGTATGTATGCATGTATATATACAGTATGTATGATTATCATAGAAAAGGTGTTACAGTCCTTGTGTTTTGATTGGTCATTGGCCATGCAGTAGCCCTACATTAATCTTTAATAAACACACTGTATGAAAGGTCATGCCACTCCTTTGACACTTTTCCATCTGCAGATGTTCTAACCAGGTACAGGCTGTCATATGCACTGGCCATAAGTAAAATAGAATTTCATCTTTTTTTTATTCTTTTTTTTATTTTTTTATTTAATAGAAGTACTTCACATAAAGTAACACCATCAACAGAAGCAACTAGGATACAACAAGAACAGTTAGGTATATATTATGCGTGCCATGATCCCCTGAAAGATATATCTCTAAATCTAACACATCTTAACCTATTTGTTTAACTTTCTGTACCAGTTTTATGCATTCTCCTCCTATATAATGCAGCACACTTGGGAAGAGAGTGCAGGTTATGAGTCCAGATATGTTCATGAATAGTAACACAGTGTTGTTGTATTTCTTGTTTTAAACTTCGCTACTGCATACTCTGCACATGGAAATTAAAGGTTATGTACTGCACAAACCAAGTACTAGAACAGATTGTATTTAACTGGAATACTAACTTAACATAGAAATTGTTGGCAGATAAGAACCACTAGGCCCATCCAGTCTGCCCGTAGGCCCTATACATTGTATGTAGCCACTGACCCTATGTGATCAATGGTTTTCATTACTCCCTTCCCTCTCAAGCTTCCCTTGTGCCTGTTCCAGGCATGCTTAAACCCCTCCACTATACTTGCCCTCAGTACCTCCTGTGGCAGACTATTCCAAGCGTTGACTACCCTTTCTGTGTAGAAAAACCCTCACATTACATCTTAATCTGCCCCCCTCCAATTTCGTATTGTGCCCCCTTGTTCTAGTACTTTTTCTACATTGGAAAAGGTCCCTCACTTGCACCTTGTTTATGCCCTTGAGATACTTGAAAGTTTCAGTCATGTCCCCCTGCTGTCTCCTCTCCTCCAGTGAGTACATATTGATGTCCCTTAGTCTCTCCTCATATGTTTTGTGGTGCAAGCCATGCACCATCTTTGTTGCCCTTCTCTGGATAGTCTCCACCTTATCTATGTCCTTGTGCAGGTGTGGCCTCCAGAACTGCACTCAGTACTCCAGATGAGGCCTTACCAATGTTTTATACAGTGCCGTCACCACCTCATGCCTCCTGCTAGTGATACCCCTGCCTATGCACCCCAGCATGCCACTGGCCCTCCCTGCCATTTTTGTGCACTGCTTTGCTACCATAAGGTCATCAGAGATGATAACCCCTAGGTCCTCTTTGATGACAGTCAGCTGCCCCCCAACTAGTAGCTCTCCCCAGGGTTCCCTTTACCCAGGTGCATTATTTTGCACTTCTTTGCAATGAACCTCAGTTGCCACATCTCTGACCATCTTTCAAGCTTCTCCAGGTCCCTCTTCATTTTCTGCATCCCTTCTGGAATATCCACCATATTGCATATTTTGGTGTCATCTGCAAACAGACCTTTCCTTCCAGTCCCTCTGCAATGTCACTAATGAAAACATTGAACAGGACTGGTCCTAGTACTGATCCCTGTGGTACCCCACTGGTCACCCCCCCTCCCCAGAATGTACCCCATTTACCACCACCCTCTGTCTCCTGTCTGCTAACCAGTTACTAACAAAGTTCACCACCTTGTCTCCCATGCCTAGACTACCTATCTTGTTAATCAGCCTTCTGTTTGGGATGGTGTTGAAGGCTTTGCTGAAATCTAGTTAGGTGATGTCTACCACCCCTCCCTGATTTATTTCCCTAGTCACCCAATCCAAAAAATCTATTAGATTCATTTGACATGACATTCCTGCTGTGAATCCAGGTTGCCTCAGATCCTGAGCACTGCTGGATTCCAGATGTGCAACTATAATTTCTTTCTGCAGTGTCTCCATGATCTTTCCCACCACTGAGGTGAGGTTGACTGGCCTGTAGTTCCCCGCCTCCTCTCTACTGCCACCTTTTTGCAGTGGGACTACATGTGCCCTCCTCCAGTCCTCTGGAACGACACCCGTGTTGAATAACTCTGTGAACAGGGTCGCCAGAGGCTCTGCTAGTTCTCTTCACAGCTCCTTTAATATCTTTGGGTGGATGCTGTCTGGCCCTATGGCTTATCCACCTTCAGCTTTGTGAGTCTCTCCGCTGTGAATGGACTGGTGTCCACTCCCCGGTTGCCTCTGCAACCCAACTGTGGTCCCTGCCCCTCCATAGTGAATACTGAGCAGAAGCATTTGTTCAGTATTTCTGCCTTGTCCAAATCCCCCTCCTTACACTCTTCCTTCTCCCCTTTGAGCCTCACAATCACCCCACCATTTTTTCTTCTTGCACTGATGTGCCTATAAAATGCCTTATCCTCTTTGTTTACAGACCATGCCAAGCCCTCTTAATTATAGTTCCTTAATGTATTTCTCATTTTCTACTCTATTTTTCTATGGTAGTAGACCATTTTCTGCAGTTGTAATGGGGAAAAAAAATTCGGACAGAACCCTAAACTGTTGATGTACTGTAGAATATGACATCAACTGTATGACAGAGACCTGGGTATATTTTAATGGTAATTTAATTTCTCCCCTTGTACCATCAACCAGCCTTTCCTTGCCACATTTGAAAGTGGAGAGAGAAGTTGTATTATTATTTTGGGTGGGATGGCGGGGGCTGAGGGGTCTTTTCCCCAAGAATAAAAGGGCAGAATTAACAACATGACATATACTGTATAAGAAGAAGAAAAATCAAAAGCAACACAATAAAAAGTGTAACAAAACACGTTTGTAAAACTTGGATAAAAGTCTCAAAGGGAAATGGATAGCATAATGAATAAGTTTGTTTTGACTCCGAGAAAACAAATTACAGTAGGACTATAAAATCATTAGATGAAACAGAAAATTGTCAGCATCTGTTTTAAAAGCAACAAAGAAATTACTATACATATGTTTGTGGGTTTGTGTTTTCTCTACCATTGCAAGTCCATCTTTCTATTTCAATTTTTTGAAACCCTGCTCTTTTTATTCTAACTCCCCCTCCCTTACACTACTTTTTGTTAAAGGTCTTGTAGACTCTGACTAGCATGAATCGCCGGGGATGTGAACAAGTTTAAAATATGAAAAGCAAAGAAAAGAAATTAGGTCAGGTTGGTCAGAGCTACGAAATGTGAAAGACCTTTTTTGGCCTTAGATAACTTTCAGTGTTGCATGTAAGATGGTGACAAAAACATATAAAACACCCACAGATACATTCGTATTCACTAATAGGCACAAGGAACATGGACTGTGGGGGCACCTGCTGGAAGGCTGCAATTAAGTCAGTAGAATGTCACTGCAAACACTGCCACCTGGCGCATTTCAACAGACAATGAGGGGGATTACATTAATGAAGAACATACTGCAATACCACATACAGAAGTACTGCGAACCACATTGTCCATTACTGAGTAACGAGGTACCGGTCAGTATACCGACCCTGCCGAGGTATACCTCATTACTGGTACAGTATACTTTTTCATCACTACCACTGTAACTCAAATATTTAACTCTCAAAAATCCACTCCAATTTAAAATAACTAAATTTAACAAATATTGTGTCCATTTGATGTGACAATAAAGACAGATGAAATCAATTATTCTTTGTTCTTAAAAGTTCTTGCAGCAGATGATAAATATGTAACATGTTCGTTTATTTATTCAGAGATCGGAAAGTACCTTTGAGTCAGAGCCTCATTTACAAAGGTTCCACGTCACATATATTGAACAGTACAAAGTTAAGGTAACACACAGGGCAGGGAACATAAACACGCTTGATACATGGTAAATGTAAGAAATAAGGCTCGCAGTCTTGACCTAACAGACTTATGGAGGCTCAGATAAGCATCTAGTATGAATGAAAGAAAGGAAGAATTGGCTGGGGGGGTTAGCCAACCAGAGGCCGTTGTCATTGCGGGGGGGGCTTGTGTCAAGGTCAGTAACAGTCGCAGCAGTTTGAGGACTGGAGGTGACCCTTGAGGTGGGTTTTGAAGAGTCTGATAGAGTTTTGGGTTGCGATGAAACTGAGTAGGCCATTAATCCAGGAGGGTGCCTTGTAGCTAAAAGACCTTTGAAATTGGGAGGTATGGCATCGGGGAACTGTGAGTTGTTGTTTGCTGGAGTTACGAGTTACTTTTGGGGTTGTGGATGGGTAGATTAGGGTGGTGAGACCCCGGGGGGAGAGACCTAGAGTGATTTTTTGGCCATAAGACAGGTGTGGAATTTGATCCTATTGTCAAAGTTAAGCCAGTTAGTGGAGTTATATAGGGAGCAGGTGTATATGAGGCGGTCACAGCCCTGGACAAGGCAACAGGTTTTGTTGAGGGAGAGATGGAGCCTATTTAGGGCTGAGGTGGTGGCAGCACTATAAATGAGAATACCATAGTCGAGGAGGGAGAGGATAGAGGATGAGACTGCAAGTCAGAGGGCATCTTGGGCAAGGCAGTGTTTAACGTGGTATAGCAGTCCAAGGTGGATGTTGAGGGCCGTGGACAGGTGGTGTATGTGCTGGAGGAAATTGAGAGCTGGGTCAAGGGCAATGCCTAGATATTTGAAGTAGTTCACTTGTTCAAGTGGGATTTGGTCATCAGTTAGTATCTGGGGGCAGAGTTTCTGCTTAGTGTTCTGAGGGTGGGTGAAAATCATGAACTTGGTGGTCTTGTAGTTCAGTATGAGGCATTGTGCAGTGAACCACTGCTGAGTTTCATTAAAGGAGGACTGGAGGGTATGGTGGAGTTGCAAAGGGTCATGGCTGGAGGCATAGAGGACAGCATCATCCGTATATAGTAGGAGATTGCTAGAGCAGGTGCTAGGGAGGGAGTTAAGATAAAGGCTTAAAAGAAGGGGACCAAGGATGGACCCTTGGGGGACCCCTGAGAGAATTGAGAGACTATTGGACAGGGTAGTGCTGATTTTGACCTGTTGGTACCTGCCCGTTAAGTAATCAGTGAACCAGAGTAGGGCATCCTGTGAAAAGCCAATGTTGGAGAGTGTGACTAGCAAGAGGGAGTGATGTATGGTGTTGAAAGCCTTAGAGAGGTTGACAAAAACAGCGCCAGTGGTGTGGCCTTTGTGTAGTGCAGAGTGGATGTGTGCAGTGAATTCCAGGAGGGCAGTAGTAGTACTGTGCCCTTTGCGGAAGACATGCTGCTGTTTACAGAGGAGATCGTGTTTGTTAAGGTGGTCAGTGAGCTGGTCATAGACAATGCGCTCGAGAGCTTTGGATGGGGGGGAGGATAGATATGGGCTGGTAGTTATTGGTGTCAGTACGGTCCCCGCTTTTAAATATAGGGGTAATGGAGGCAGATTTCTATATGGAGGGGAATTTACCTCGACAGAGGGAAAGGTTCAGAATATGGTGAGTGGGTAGAGTACGTCTTGGAGGGTGAGCTGGAGAAGCTTCAGATCCAGGGAGTCACTATTATAGTGAGCGTGGTTTAGAGCGTTTTTGAGATAAGGCTTAGCAGCCTTGAGGGTGATGCACCACAGGTGAAAGGGAGGGTTAAGCTGTATGTGTTATCTCGGAGGAAAAGAGAGGGTCGTACAAAACAGAGGAAGTCCTTTGATTGCTCTCTCACTGTGGCTCTAAGCTATAAGCAGCAACAAGTTATAAATAATAAGAGGAGAAAGTAGAAATTTGATCCACTGCGTTATCTCACCACCAATGGTCCATTGCAGGAGTTTCCAAAGTTTATCTTGTCCTCCAAAATGACACCTCATGTCCAATGAAATCCCATAGAAGGAAGCCAATTCTTGGCTGCCACACAGCCAGTAGTCCCCAAGGCATTCAGTGGCCACAGAAAGTCAGAAGATTACAACAGTCTAAGACAGTACCAAGTAGCCTGATACAGGTGAGTAAAGCTGAGAAGCTTACTGCGCAGCCACCAGTCCCACCCTCAACACCACCCTCACATGATTGCCAAGTTGACACTGAGGAGCTGGCCACACTGCAGGGCTGACATTGGCAATTCTCCTGGCACTGTTCACAGATGGTCTTCAGATCTTCTATTAATCCACAGCTCAGGATGGATGGAACGGCTGTAAACAGTCTGTTTAATGCTCATACTCCTGCAGATATCCACTACTCCAGCTGATTCTAATTCATCACCAAAACAGTTCCAACCAATAGGGAAGGGAAAAGGAGATCCCTTTAGCAGTCAAACCGTGTCACTAGCTGACCCGCCAGTACAGCGGTAGCACTACCGCTCGTGACACCAGCAGCCCGGGTTCGGGAATGAGCCTGGGAAGCTGGAGGGCCAGCCTGGGGAGAAGGCTTGAGTGTCTCAGGGATTGCTCGCCTTCTCTGGGGGGGAGGGGAGACCAAGGCTCAGCACTTGGCTGACCCCAGGTGGAGACCCTAGGTACGGCAAGCCCAGCCAATAGCAAGGGAGCCATGTGGTGGACGTCGGCACTTAGTGCCTTGATGTCAGGGCACACACCGCATTGGAGAAAACCAAAAAAAGTCCGGCAGCACCTCCGGTAGATGAAGTGCCTGCCCTGATCCCCTATGCCTCCTGCTTGCCGTAGAACTTGCATCCCAATGAAACTAGAAGTATGGGGTGTACGGGCCCTGCCTTGACCCCACCTGGGTGGTAGAACCAAGGCTCTGTGGGGGATGGACCACTCTGGGAGCAGGTAGGAGAGCAGGGACTGAAGGCAGATGGTGACTCCTGAAGAGTGGAGTGCCACAGGCCTGGGAGGAGTATAAAGAAAAAGTAAAAAAAAAAAAAAAAAGGATGTCACCAAAACCAGATACTAATGAAAAAGAAACCAACTAGGAAATAATACCTACAGTACTCTTGCTCTCACTCACTTTTTGGCCCTAACTAAATACGCCACCTACTTTCACTGTTACTAACTACCAGAACAGTCAGCATGCTGGTTCAATGCAAACTAACTGGCATTGTAGATAAAATAATAAAGCTAATTAAGGCAGCATGGAGGTGGTCTGTAGACCACTGGGACAGACAGAAAAGAGGGATAGGGAACTAGGGATAGGAATTCTGAAGGGGGCTTCAGAGGGGGAGGTAATAGTTGTGGGGGGTCTCAATCTACCATACAGAGACTGGGATATTCTGCAGCTATGAACACAAAAAGTCAAGCCATGCTTGATATATTGCAGGACTGCCAGTTGATGCAGCTGGTCAGGGAACCTACAAAATAGACTGCCATTCTCAACATGGTACTCAGCAACTCAGAAATGGTAGGTGGAATACAGGTTAGGGAACCACTGGGGTCCAGTGATCATAACACCTTATGGTTTGAGCTGGCCATGGCTATCCATATACCTTCATCAAAAGCTGTGGTTCTGGATTTCAAATGAGCAGACTCTGATTAGATGAGGGAATTAGTCAAGGGCAAGTTAGCTGGAGTGTATGGAAATAGGGAGGCTGAGGAAAGATGAGTAATTAAAGAGATAATTCTCGAAGCAACCAAGCAGAGCTTGAGAACAGTTACTAAGAGGAATATGCACATGTGGCCAATCTGGTTCTCTAAGAAGGTCAGGGAGGAAGTGAGGGCCAAAAAAAAGGCCTTCATTAGCTACATGGAGAAACAGGGGGATGAGCAATTATGCAAATACCAAGTAAAGATAAACCAAGCCAAGAAGGCAGTCAAGGACTCAAAAGCAGTCATAGAGCTGCATATTGTGGGGGGATGAAGGAAGGGGAAACCAGTTCTTTGGGTACATAAGAGTAAAAAGACAAGAGGATAAATTGTTAGGCTGATGGAGTGGGCAGGGTAGTAGAGGAGGACGAGCAAAAGGCAGCTGTTCTAAATGACTACTACTACTACTACTCAGTATTCACAGTGGAGGATAGCAGGCCTCCACCAGAAAGTGGCATAAAGGCTGCTGCAGGGGGATCCCAGAAATTGGACAGATGGTAATTACAGGAGAAAGATTTAGAAAAGAGCTTGCAACCCAGTAAATAGACAAGGTTCCAGGGCCATACAGGATGCACCCAAGGGTGCACAGGGAATTGGAATTAGAACTGGATGAACCCCTGGCAGGCCTATTCAGTAGCTCACTACAGTCAGAGGTGGTTCCAAAAGATTGGAGGATAGTGGACATGGTGCTGCTTCACAAGGGAGGGATCAGGGAGGAACCTGGAAATTACAGGCCCATCAGCCTTACCTCTATTGTAGGTAAACTGATGGAGACACTAGCCATAGAGGACCTAGTAGACTACTTGAAGACAAATTGGCTCCAGGATAGCAAGCAGCATGGGTCTGTGGCAGGGAGGTCTTGTCAAACCAACCTGATCATATTCTTTGACTGGATAACAAAGGCAGTGAATAAGGGACAAGCAGTAGATTTACTCTGTTTTGACTTGAGTGTGGCATTTGACTCAGTGTCACACAGAAGGTTGTTGAAGAAATTAGAGGACCTGGGAGCAGCAAAGGACCTAATTAAGAAAGTTGGTTAGGGGGAGACAGCAGAGGGTGGTAGTAAACAGGGTCAAATTGGGGGAAATGGAGGTCATGTGGTGGGTACTGCAGGGTCAGCCTTGGGACCAGTCCTTTTTATTATACTCATCATTGATACTGGAGTAAGAATATAGGGCAAGATATGTCTCTTTGCAGATTACACTAAGCTCTGTGGCAGGGTAGACAATGAGGGGTGAGGGAGTTGCAGAGGTACCTGCAAATGTTAAGAGTGGTGGTGCAAGGGCTGACTGTTGAAATCAGTGCCAAAAAGTGAAGGTGATGCACATAGGGAACAAAAAGCCCAGGAAAGAATACTGGATGGGAGGGATTAAGCTGGCCACTACTTCAGAGGAATGAGACTTATGTGTCATCATAAGTGTCTCCTTAAACAAACTAACCAGTGTAACAAGGCTTACAGCAAGGTGACCATAATGTTGGGGCATAGTGGAAGGAGTTTCAATAGCAGGAGGAAAGAGGTAATACTACCTCTCTCTAGATCAATGATGAAACCCCATATGGAGTACTGTGCCCAGTTCTGGAGTCCTCACCAGAGGAAAGACGGAGACAGACTGGAGACAGTACAGCGTTGAGTAACGAAAATAATTCAGGGCCAACAGGGGAGATCCTGCGAGGATCGGCCTAGAGTACTGAACATGTACTCGCTGTAGGTCAGAAGGGAGAGGGGGGAATGATAGAGACCTGCAGGTTCCTGAAAGGAATAAACAAAGTAAACCATGAGGAATTACTTAGCAGGAATGTTGGGTTAAAAACAAGAGGACGTGAATGTAAGCTGATTGGGAGGAGATTTAGGAGGGATGCTAGAAAGTTTTACTTTACAGAGACAGTGATTGAGCCATGCAACAGCCTACCAGCAGAAGTGGTGTTTGCAAAAACAATTAATGGGTTCAAGCATAGCTGGGACAGAGTGAAGTGCTTAATCTCTCAGGGTGTATCAGTAAGGTAGGGAGCAAGGGGGAGAGAGGAGGGCAAAAACCTTATCAGGACACTAGGTCATGGGGTACAGTGGGTAACATTGGGTAGACTGGATAGACCAATGGTCTTTTTCTGCTGACATTGTCTATGTTTCTGTACTGCAATAGGTTTTGTGCATTCAACCATTTTTTAAATTGTATTTATTATTAATTTTATCATTAATGAGGATCCACAATAAAGATGGCAGCCCCAGCAGGTATTAAAAATCTTCTTCCCTGAGGTTTTTCTTCAACTGTGAAAGTTGTATTCAGATTGCAGATAAGTCTGAGTGGAGAAAGTAGATGTTATGATTGATAGAACAGTACTGCCCCCAACTACCTTAGCTTTATCAAGGTGGAACTGGCAGGAAAACAAAATAGTTTGAAAGCATCAACAATCCTAAGAATCTCATAGACATAGTTTAAGCCAAGCATACTGTACCTTATAACCTGCATGCACTGCCTGTGTATAAATAACTGCATAAGATGTGCTAGGTCAGAACCTAAGAGGGCTGGGGGTGGTACCATGTTTTATTACAAGATGCATCTTAATGTCACTGCTGTCAGTTGTTCGAATGCTTTTGGCCCCATTTGGTAATATGCCATGTGGTAATCTTTTCAGATGATGCTAAGAAGCTTCCTGTTTTCTGCATATATAACCCTCCTGCAGGTGGACTAAATGCACTGTTCTCACTTATTGACTCTGTGTGCTCCTTAGTTAAAAACAATGAATTAATTCTCCTTTGGGATTTCAAGTTAAATTGGATCAGCAGAAAAAGAAATTGTGTTAAACAATTCCTTAGCAAATTAAACCTGACTCAGATTATATCCAAATTTACATGGCTCTCTAATAACGGGAGCTTTGCCACACTCATTGACTGGATTTATTTTCCCTAGAGATGACAGCCATCTACTGTGATGTGATTCCTGATGCCGTTAGTGACCGTTGCTAAACCTCCCATAGTCCTAGTGTGGCTGACTCAGTTTGGTGTCTTTTTTAAACCTGACCCTGCTGCTTTCAGGAATGAACTCTCAACCCTCAACTGGTCTCTGTCGGCCACCAGTAATGTCACTGGTGCTATATCTTTATTTTAACTCAATGTTCATTATCCTTCAAAACAAATTTGTTCTCCTTACTATGAGGAGAGTTGATGGCCCAGTGACAAAGTGACTGAATAGCTCCCTCTTGACTATGATCAAAAACTGGGACAACTACGTGGCTCATTTAATGGCCTCTGGGGCTACCTCTGATTGGGTTAAATATAGGAGGCTCAGGATCAACTGTAAAAAGGCAATTTGGTCAAACAAAAGTACCTTCTGAACAAAACCACTATGTGGCTCTTCTTGGGAAACCTTCATCACTTATGGAAATGTATTGCACAATCCCTGGGTGATAGTGGACAGTCCTCTACTGCTGATATGGTCATTATTGGTGTCAATTACAATATTCCAAACATCATTGCAAATGCCTCTAACCTTCTTTTTGGCGATCTCTCCTCATTTACAAACTCTTTTCCTCCCACCTCCCATCGCAGAACCAACAAGGGTAGGAACATCTACTACCTCGCAGTGCCCCACCATTGCATCCCACCTTCTACTTCCAAGTAGCAAAGGTGTTGGAAGTGTACAAACTACTTAAACAGATCCGCAAACTAAAAAGGCCAGACTTTTATAAAGTAACTGTGCTCATGCGAGTTGTTGTTAGTATCATACATTTTGTTGTTAGCATCATGCATTCATTAAAACAGAGAAATTCAGCAGAGGATATTCTTTAGTTGGTGTCAGGCCAGAGTAATGGTTAGCATCAGGCAGTGCAACCATTTTGGCTTCCAGTGCTGAACCTCAATTTCAGTGGCAAAGCTCAAGCTCCATTGAAATGTATGCTTGAGGCTGGCAGTTTGGCTGAGCTGCAGTTAGCATCTGAAGGTTTTTTTTTTTTTTTTTTTTAGTTGTTTAACCAGGTATAGCACACTAAGCAGAAAGTTTTTTTACAGGAGCGACCTGGGAGCACAAGGAGGTTAAGTGACTTGCTCAGGGTCACACAGTATGCAAGTGGAAGCTGTGGGATTCAAACCCAGGTCTGGTCTGCTGGATGTCACCAGATTTGCAGCTCAAAACCTTAGACCACTACGCTATACTGCCTCCATCTGAAGGTTAATGTAAGGCATTCAAACCACAGTCTAATTTACCGTGATACAGAAAACCATTCCTATGGTGGCTTAGACTGTGGGCTGAATTGCAGTTTGTGTCAGCCATTCAGATCACAGTGAAAGTCAGTGTTAGCCTCAGCCCAGTTTTTGCTGGGAATACAAGATCAAGTTACTGTACCCCCCCCCCCATTTGTGGCTTATACTGTGGGCTAAATTGCAGTTATGTCAGCCATTCAGGTCACAGGGAAAGTCAATGCTAGGACAGTACTGATTTATTTTTTCCAGAGATAAATTACACTGCTGTTTGAATGGATTCAATTCTGATAGGATAGCCAGTACAGGAAAGACTCAAAGGTATTTTATGGCATTAATTTCAGTGGGTACAATCTGAACTCTTTTGAAATTAATTGCTCATGATGAGACTTTGGAAAGCAGTGAAGTTTGGAATATGTCATTCATTTCAGTAGAGAAAGCTACCTCAGAGCTTAATTTACTCACATTTTGGTGGCAATTTTGATGGCTGGACTAGTGTCATCAGTCTATTAATGCTTTATAATGTTTAAGTAATAATTTTTATTAGACTAATCAGTTTGTTTCTTTAAATATGAGCTTTTGAAACTGAATGATTTCTGTACTCGAATTCTGTATTCGATTTTTTTTTTGATTGGGTAACGAAGGTGATCGATCGGGTAGGGTGCAGTGGACTTTGCCTATCCGGACTTCAGTAAGGCCTTCAACTATGTCCCTCGCTGCAGGCTGGTAAATAAGTTGGAGAGCTTAGGGGTGAGACAGAGGATAACTAGATGGGTGGAAAACTGGTGGAAGGACAGAAACCAAGAGGGTGGTGATAAATGGGGTGAACTCCAGGGAAAAAGGGGGTTATGAGTGGGGTGCCCCAGGGGTCAGTTCTAGGACCGATCTTTTTTAACATCTCTGTCAGTGATATAGCAAAGGGACTTAAGGGGAAAGTGTGCCTATTTGCGGATGATACGAAGGCCATGAGGAGGGACCTGCAGATTCTGGAAGGGTGGTTGGATACATGGTAGCTGAAATTCAGTGCCAAAAAGTGTACAGTAATGCACATGGGGCATAAAAACCTATAAGCCGAATACACATTGGGGGAGGGATAATTATGCATTCGAAGCAGGAGAGGGATCTGGGGATTATAATTTCAGACAATCTGAAAGTGGATGACCAATGCAGCAAGGCGGTGAGCAAAGCAAATAGAATGCTGGCATGCATAGGCAGGGACATAACAAGCAGGAGGAGGGAGGTGCTGATGCCTTGTATAAAACAGTAGTTAGACCTCACCTGGACTACGGGGTCCAGTACTGGAGGTCTCATCTGCACAAGGACATAGATGACATAGAAAGGGTTCAATAGAGGGCAACAAAGATGGTGCAGGGTATGCAAAAGAAGCCCTATGAGACAAGGTGAAGAGAACTTGATCTGTACCCACTAGAGACTAGAAGGGAGAGGGGGGACATGATTGAAACTTTTAAGTACATGAAGGGAATACATAAGGTGAAGGAAGAGAGCTTATTTAAGATGAAGGTGGGGGCCAAACTAAGAGGTAATAGTCTAAGATTGGAAGATGGAAGATACAAGGGCAATGTTAGGGGGTGTTACTTCACAGAGAGGGTGGTGGAGCCCTGAAACAAACTACCTGAGGAGGTAGTGGAGGCTGAAATGGTGGAGGGATTCAAAAGGGCATTGGACAGACATAAAGGATTGAGCAGTGGGCAGAGGGGGATATCACCTGACAAAGGTGACAAGTATGTGGGGGGGGTAAGGGGCAAACTAGATGGGCCAGAGTGGTCCTTTTCTGCTGCCAGATTTCTATGATTCTGTGATTTGACAGCAGTGTCCACAAATTGCTGTCCTCAGCCCACTAATAATTATTGTAAATTATGGCATTGGTCATGAAGACTGTTATCAATAGTTCAGTGGACAGTGCACACAACACAGAAAATATTAACTATTTAAAACTAGAAAAGTTTGAGGGTTGGCATCCAGTGTTGTTGAGAAAACAGGTGACAACACACCAGTTCCTGTCTGGAAATGCCGAAGATAGGATAGGGTTGCATCAGCTAAGTTAACACAGTGTTTTCAACCCCAAGCTCAGGAAATGGTTTACTCTGAATTCTGCCAATACATTTTCTGAGTTTTTGAAGGGGTAGGGTTGTTAGGATACCAACCCCAATATTATCTTACCATAAATGTTGGAATATGATAGCTAAGCAATGTTTCATTTTTTCTCTGTCAGTACAGTATTTACAGAGGGAGAAAAATTCTACACTGACAGTGAAATGTGTAGTAACTACTTTTATTAGTTATGATGTCAACTTGTTTGTTCTTGCTGTGACCAAACTTATTGTGTTCCCCTGTCCATAGATTGTAGGGCATCTTACACATAAAAGAATCAAGTACGGCACTGGAAAAAGAAAAGCATGGAAAATAATTAACTCTTAAAGAAACTCACCTCAATACAGGCTTGGGCTATCCACACGGAGCCAGATGTTCTTGTCATATCTGAATCCTGGCTTCGTCCATCCATGCCAGACAAAGAGGTCAATATCCCCAACTATCTGTTATTCAGAGCTGATAGACTAACCAGAGGTGGTGGTGTAGCCATCCATGTTAAGGACAAGTTTACGGTCGCTACCCTCGACACTACATCAATTGCCAATGCCTTTGAATGCCTGTCCTTAAAAATCAAAATATCTACATCAACGGCCCTCCATGTCATAGGATGTTATAGACCCCTGTCCTCAGGGGTCACAGCTCCTGTCCCACCTATCATCTACTATGAGTACTGACACAATGGAAACAATTATACTAGGGGACCTTAACTATGACTGGCTGTCAAGCGCATCTCTTCCACTTAAATCCTTCTGTGACTCTCATGGGCTCATTCTACTTATTAATGAACCTACTCGTATCGATAAGAAAAACCCTACGAAAAGTACACTATTAGATGTACTTCTAGCAAACACCATTTCTTCCTCCATGCTGGGATCTTTTCTGCCAATGTTAGTGACCATTGCTTTATTGCTGGCATAAGAGCAGTCCCTAAACCAACAGCCTCAGCAAAGTTCTCTACCAAAATATCAAAATGGAATTTTGACCCGCTTGCATATATCAATGACCTGAAAGCCTTTCTGCTTTGGCAGACCTTTTATTTAGCCAAATCAGTAGAAACAGCATATGTCATTTCTATGAAATTGTATCCAGCGCTCTTAACACTAATGCACCCTTATTCAAAACCCGCATAAAGGCTAGAAAGTGCCGTTGGTTTACAGCAGACATCAAGGCAGCACTATTAAAAAGAGACAAGCTCTGGAGGCTAGCTCGCAAATCCTACAAAGCCGAAGACTGACATCTTTTCAGAACAGCCAGAAACCACTGTACAAAGCTAATTCGGGAAACCAAGTCTAACTTCTATCGCTCTGAACTCGACACTGCCTCCAACTGCCCTACCAAGTTCTGGTCCACAATAAAAGAACTTTCTGGTAATACCACAGGAAACACTCTCCCCTCAAAAATTATTTCTGACAATGTAACTATCAGCAACAATAAAGAGATACTACAAGCCTTCAACAATCACTTTGCTACTGCAGGGCTAGCTTTTGATAACTCACCTGCACACAACCTACGCTCCCAGCGTACCACACAACCTTCAGACTCTAGTCCCTCAGATGTGGTCTTTTCATTCTCTCCTGCCTCACTAAAAGAGGTCGAAGATCTTATCCTCCAGTTGGACACCAGAAAAAGTGCTGGCGCTGACACATTCGGTCCATACTACCTAAAGATTGCCTATTATGTCTTGGCCGTACCTATTACGCATCTATTTAACTTGTCTCTTTCTTAAGGGACCCCCCCAAACTGTGGAAGACTGCACATGTTATTCTGTTGTTTAAATCTGGAGACCCCTGTGATCTAAACAACTACAGGCCCATCTCCCTTCTCCCGGTACTATCAGAACTTCTGGAAAAAATCGTGAATGCCCAGCTGAAATCTTTCATAGATGATACTAACTTGCTAAACCCAATGCAGTCTGGTTTCAGAACTGAACATGGTACAATCACGGCCCTGGTCAAGGTAACAAATGACTGGCAGCGCGAGCTAGAGAACAAAATATTTGTCTGTGCTGTTTTTCTAGACCTAAGTAAGGCCTTCGACATTGTCAACCACAGCCTCCTTCTTTCTTCATTAAAAGCTATTGGTCTAGATTCTACCTCCTTGCATTGGTTCCACAACTACCTTTCTGATAGGCACCAACAGGTCAAGGCTGAAGGTGAACTCTCCCCCCCTCAAATCTGTTAAAAAGAGGCGTCCCGCAGGGATCCATCCTGGGGCCACTTCTATTTGCCATTACATCAACAATATAGACTCAGGCATCAATGAGGCAAAAATTCATCTGTTCGCAGATGATACAGTGATCTACCTAAGCTGTACAACTCCTGAAACTGCCTGTAGTGACCTGCAAGCTGACTTCAACATACTTCAATACCAGCTCCTTAGTAAAAAAATTGCTACTTAATGCCAAAAAGACAAAGGCGATGCTATTGTCACCTATTAACCATGCAGCCTACCCTGCTCTACCCCGCCATCACCACTCTCCTAGGAGAAACTCTGGAATTTGTGCTGAAATTCAAATACCTGGGGGTCTGGCTAGACTTCAAACTCTCCTTTGCAGACCACCTGGAGGATTTGTTAAAAAAACTGAGGCAGAGACTACGTCTCTTCTTCAGGTTAAACTGCCTACTAACTACAGAGGCCAAGAGATAGCTAGTTCAGTTTACATTCCTTTCCTAATTGATTACGCTGACTTTATATACAGCTAATGCTACTTCATACTCGGTAAATTGGACATACTTTCACCACAGAGCCCTGCGCTCATAACTGGTCTCTTCTCCACCCATCACTGCTTTTATATGCAGCTGTAGGATGGACCTCCCTACACTACAGACAAAATAAAAATGCAGCTCTCTGGACATACAGAACTATCACTGACAAACTTCCACAGTACATTGTTGATTGCCTGACTCTCAATATGCCTGGAACCTATGCCCTAAGAAGCTGTTCACTGATTTCTCTGAAAGTGCCCAAAGCCCTAACGCATTTTGGGAGAGCTGCCATAGGACCTGCTTCTACCGTCACTCTGGAATGTGCCACAGAAATCACTGAAACTGAGGACTCCTGTTAGTATTACTGTGTTTAAGACCTTATACTCAAAATACATTACAGAAGCCTGCAACTGCTTCCAACGATCCTAGGTCTGGAATGTGCTACAGAAATCACTGAAACTGAGGACTCCTGTTAGTCTCACTGTGTTTAAAACCTTATACTCAAAATACATTACAGAAGCCTGCAGCTGCTTCCAATTATCCTAGCTTACTTACACCCCTCTTCCACATCCTCCCTGCTTTTCCCATCCTCCTTCCTTCTTGTATCTGTGCATAACTTGTCCCTGAGCCACCTACTTATCTACCACCCTAAATCTCACCTTCCCCTCACTCACCTATTCCTTGTATACCCACAGCATCTCATTCCTTCGCTCCTGGTATTATCCCAGTTCCAGACCCCCACTGGCTGCCCATTTCTCCCGATACTTGTCTCCCTTGATATGCCTGGGTCTTTTTAAACTGACTATGTATGTCTCTTCGCTTGTAGCATCCACTTCAACTAATCTCTTCGCTGGACTATAATGCCTTTACCTTACAGGAAAACTAAACCATGTATGTTGTTGTATCTGGTATAAATTTTTTACTGACTAGCTACCCTATTGTTAGTATACCTTACTGACTGTCTTTTACCTGAACCCAGATGTATTTTTACTTATCCTGTCTATTGCAGGTCTACCTGTACTGTTTTACTCTTGCATCTACTGTCTATTTGTCTGTATATAAATGGATTGTTACTTGACTTGTGTGATGCGGTCCACCTTGTAAATGAACTGGCTCAATGGTGTTTGCCTGGATAAATAAAGAATTTGATTGATTGATTTGATTGATAATTCACTTACACTGAGATGTCTCTAAAAATCATTTTATTAATGCAGCAGTTCCAATGCTTTGCCACCACTCAGCAGCGACACTCTCCTGGCATAGAATCTAATGTTTTGATGTTGGCATCTGTCTTAATCATGGCAGGTCATTTGTCCTTATCCTCAGCTGGAAATCGTGTTTTCCACTGAGTTAAAATTATCATCTGCCATATTAAAGCCAGTACAAAACCAAAATAGAAATGCTTTTATTCTTGCAAAACATTAACTACCTGCAGGATATGCTTGAAGTACACAAACATTGATCTTAATTGACAGATACTTAAATCAACATTATGTCCGTAGAATTGTATTTTCTCAGCATTTTATAGAAACAAAAAGCAGGAATATATGTGAAATATGTGCAGAAAAAGTTTTTATCTAGTTAAAATTCTTCATATGGGAGCCAGCCAAGTGGTGTGGAGGGCTGAGGTGTTGGCGCACCCTACCTCTGACTATGGCAGTGACTCAGGTTTGGGAATGAGCCCGGGATTCCAAGGGTTGGCCGTGGTGGGGGGTGGAGATCAAGCTTCAGACAGATAGCTCTCCTCTCCTCTACTGGGGAGGGGGATAAATGCAGACTCAGCTCTGGCCGCCAACAAGTGGAGGCCTGGAGTAGTGCCAGCACATGAGAGACACAGGTGGGAGGGTCCGTGGTTCTGTAGCTTGTGTATGCCTCCATGGGCACATGGCTGCATTTTGCCATGGTAAGGGAACCCTGACAGAAAGCAAGAAAAGATTGGCACAGGCTACATGAAGCCATGGCTGCCTTACCCCGGACCACACCACCTACTGGACCTCATTTGCATGGGAGTCACGAGGTGTTTGGAGGATTTCCCCTATGATGGGGCCCTCTCAGCCCCACCACTGGTGACAATCTGTAGGAGTATTTGGGTCAGGGGAGTTGGATGTTGGATGGGGTAGGCAGGGACAGGGCCAAGAAGTCCGCCTGTGACAAACATAAGGTAAAAAGCATTGTGGAAAAGAAAAAAATCTTCACAAGAGGTACATTGGCATTTACAGCTGATCTGTGTTTGTGCAGTGGGCTCTCACTACTAATTTTTATTTACAAATTATTTAACCAGTATAGCCCAAGTGAGATACTCAGTTATACGCTTGAATGACCTGGGCACAGGGAAGTTAAGTGACTTTCTCAAGGACATACATTGTATCAACTGTATATAATACTGTCCTATGTACCCCTGATGTGAATACCTGTTTTTCAGTTTGTGAGTGGGGCCAAGTTGAACTGTTGAAGGCATCATTTGTTTAATATTTTTTATTTAACAATTAATGACCAGGATAGATACACCGAGCCAAAGGTTGTTTCCATTTGAGACCAGGGAAAGGGACTACAGTGGGGAGAACATGTGCAGTCTATAGAGCTAAACAATGGTGATAATAAACTGATGCTGATTGTGCAATATAAATACATGGTAGAGAGAATGTAGAGGAAATGAAAGTACAGATGACTAAGTTGCATAATCAAAAGACAACTTTGTGCAAGGTAGCAGTAGCAGCAAGCAGTGGAAGCAAGAGTTCATTGTCCTGCACAATCACAGTGTGCTGTGCTGACCTGCAGTTTCTCCAGAGACAGTAGTACAAATCCCAACAGCAAGGCACATTAGCTGTTAGCAAACCTTCACTGAAAGTTTACACAGCTCACTGTCAATGTACGCACATTCGTATAGTGCAGGAAAAGTAGCTCTCACAGAAGGGCATTCCAAAACTTCTGAAAACACCACTGAAAGAATGATGTTCTAGTATTATTCTTAATTTAACATAAACTGAAAACCTCTGGCCTGCTTGCACGGCTGGTAGTGCACTGCACTTCCAACCAGGAGGCCTAGAACTGAGTTTTGATCTCAACTACCCTGCCCAGGGATGTTACATTGTGCACTGTCTAGGATGGAAGGGAGCAGCTTTTCCACAATCTTGTACATTGATAATTCATTACTTACCGCTAACAGAAGATCTTCAAGAGGCTCTCCACAGAGCCATAATCAAGACCCCAGTTTTTCTGCAGCACTTTGGGACCAAGTTCTGTGGCCAGATTCCCATTTGATGCAGAACTTCTATGGCAGTGGATTTTAATTTCAGTGGACATTCTGTGGCACCAGTGAACTTTCAGATCACAGCATCAGCTTGTTGTCCTGACACAGTGTCCATGGTAATGGCTACAGCAACCAGGAGCAGGGACACGCAGTACCACTAGTTCACAGAATAAATCCATTACCTTTTATAAATAATATTTTTTTAAATAGCCCCCAAAATAATCTATCATGCAAGGTCCTATCTTATTACAAATAGAATAATAAATACGTAAGTGTGTATTACAAGGTATTAATACCATCAAGAGGTTTTGGGGACATGGAACCTCAAGAGTGAAGCTTGAGAGGTCCTAAAGTCCCTTAAACCTCAAGATGGTATTACTGCCTCGTAAAACACTTATCATTCTGTTATTGTTTGTAATATATGGATCCATTGATAATACTACAGTTGGAGCTGGCCCAGTGGTGCTGAGGGTTGAGGCACTGGATGCCACACCTTGCTCCACGCTGGCAACCCAGGTTCGGGAATGAGCCAGGGCCATCAGGGGTCGGCAGGGAAGGAGAAGGATCGAGCGTCCACAAGACTGCTTTCCTTCTCCGGTGAGGGGGGTGGAATGCTGCCAGTGCTCAGGTGGCTGGGGATCACTGAGCACGGGTAGGATGTATGGGGCTTGTACTGTGGCAGGATGCAAGGATCAGGGGACGTGTGGGCGCGTGTGTGCTTGGGTTCTTGGGTGTCATTGCATGCCATAGACGCCGGGAAGGGAGAATAAAGGAAAATATGGGCACCAGACGGGCTTGATGGCTGTCCTCAGAGAAGACCGGTCTGCTCAGTGGATATGAGGCACTGGATCCTGTTCAGGGGGGTTGAGCTCAGGGGGAGAAGCTCCCCTCCACCCCGCCATGGGGGGTAAGCTACACAGGGGTAGCCGCGGGACCCACAAGGAGCACTGGATTCCTCGAGATGGTGGCCGGAGACCTGAAGGGGATGCCAGAAGTGGTAAGGTAGGCAGTCTGGTGGCTCAAGGGGGAAAAATAGCAAAAAAAAAAAAAAAATACTACAGTTGGAGATGACCTTTGAACTGTAGTATTATCAGCAAAAACAATAGTATTATCACTTTTCAGGATAGTATTATTGAGAGTAGTGATGTAGTACTGGGAAATTTGTGTATAACTTAGTATAGTATTATTGAGCTTATCCATATATTACATAAATGAAATATGCAGTGTGAACCTTGTGGGATGAAAGATTTATCGACGCACGTGCTCTTTACGCTTCTCAATCCCTTATGAAGGAAGGCTCCCTGGCCCACCACAAGGAGTCATTAGTGCTGAAGAACAGTATGCAGTACCTTCCCAGGCTTGGACCTGGCCCCCATCCTCGTGCTGCCCAGCCAACTCCCTGATCCCTGAACTTAAGTCCCTGGCATGGGAACACAACACACTACCCGCTGGGCCAAAAGCCAGCCCAGCACATGTTTATTCATAACTTTTTTCCTTTTTTAAGTTAGAACTCTAAATTTTTAACATAGTCTTTCTATGACCACCCCATCTGAACATAACAGGTGTAATTTATTAAATATTGCCGAAACATAATTTTGTGTCACAAATGCAAAGACATGTTTAGATAGGATTTGAAAAATGACATCTATTACGTTCAAGAGATGGTGTGAAAAAAATGGCTATGTTGAAAATTTAGGGTTAACATATTGAAAATGACCAAAGTTATGAGTGAACATTGAAAACTTTCAACATACCTTCATAACTTTGTTGCTTTTTAAGATTTTGACCCCACATTTTCAACATAGTCTTTTTATAACCACTTCGTGAACCTGGAAGGTGAAATTTTTCAAATCCAGCCTGAAAGGTGATTTCACGGAGCAACTGCAAATTCATCTTTCAGGATGCATTTGAAAAAGTTCACCTACCTTGTTAATGAGGTGAGGTCCAAAAAGTCTGTGTTGAAAATTTGGTGAAAAAAAATGTCAAAAAATGACAAAATTATTAGTAAAAGTTCAACACACATTGAAAATACATTGCCTGGGGCCAGCCTGGTGGCACTGAGGGTTGAGACACTGGATGTCAGACCTCGTACCACTCCAGCGAGCCAGGGTCTGAGTGACCTTGGGTTGCCAGGGGTCAGTAGGGGAGGGAAAGGATCGAGCGTCTGATGGACTGCTCTCCTCTCCCGGGTAGGGGAGGGTTGTCGTCTCACTCCTTGGTTGCCCCATAGTGGAGGCCAGAAGGCAGTGCAGGAGGCTGGGAGACACAAGAGCATGGAGACGTGTGCCCACACATGCATGTGCATGCTGTGAGGGGGAGGGGTGTACAGAGAGACAAAATGTGAAAAGAGCTGGCAGGCTCCATGATACTGCAGTGCCACACAGGACTCTGGCACCTTCCAGATATCTAGATTGTGCTTCGGGGGAGGAACATGCCTCCCCTTCCGACCCTGCCACAGAGGGAAAATCCATGGGGGAATACCGAGGGGGAGTCTGGAGTCGGGAAGCAGAGCCAAGGAAAAGGAATCAAGCCCTCTAAGGGGGACGTAGCCTGCCTGCCAGCCCTGCAGGAAAAAAGCAATATGAAAAAAAAAAAAAAGAAAATACATTGCCTGAACTTACCTTGCTTCTTTGATTCCCATCCAGTATTGAAGGAGAAGGATATGTTATGTTGCAGATCAGCAGAGAACCATTTCAAGGTGAGTGATAGTGTGGTGGATGCTAAGTGGGGAGTTGAGGTGGTGATTTGGGGGCCAGTGTTGAGGGGTTGTGGGATAACAGATGGACCAGACACCGAACTTCAAGTTCAACACACGATCTCTGTGTGATATTTATTAAAAATATAGGAGGTAACCTTCGGCAATGGCATATCCCTTCTTCAGTACATCAGTTTGTAGCAAGACTATGCTAGTCTTTCCTTTACAGTTAGCCAGCACCTACTGACTCACTGATCTCTGAACTAACTTATCTGTTGAGATTTAGTCTCCCCTATGTGAGCCTTGTTTGCTTGGGTGGTGAGGGCTCAAATAAAAAAATAAAAACAAGCTAAAGAAAAAGAACCTCAGTGCAGAAGCACTGATCAAATCAATCAATCAAATCTTTATATAGCGCCTTTCTAAAACCAAGGTGCTGCACAATTAAAATACAATATACAACATAAAATTTTCACTAAAACAATAAGTATATCAATAAATTAAAATTCATCTGGGAAGGCCAGATTAAACAAATATGTTTTTAGCTCAATTTTGAATCTATCAACGGTCGAGCATTCTCCTAACTGACGAGGTAGAGTATTCCACAGGGTAGGTGCCTCTAAAAAGAAAGTGCGAGCACCGGATGTTTTTAAACAAACCCTGGGAATCTCTAGCAATCCCTCATTGGTGGATTGGAGAGGATGGAGGGGAAGTAGGGAGTCAGGAGATCTTGGAGGTAGCCAGATCCCTGTTCATGTACGGCTTGAAAGGTTAGCAAGCCAACTTTAAAGGTGATCTGCCACTGAACAGGCAGCCAGTGCATTTCGCACAGCACAGGTGTAATAAGACTGTCCCTCGATGTACCAGTCAGAAGCATGGCTGCAGCATTCTGCACTAGCTGCAGGTGGCAGCTATCAACCCCAGGAAGCCCTAGGTAGAGGGCTTTGCAGTAGTCAAGGCAGGTGGTGACAAAGGCATGGACCAACATTGGAAAATCATCCAGAGGAACCAGGTGTTTCACCAAGGCGATATTCCTCAGATGGTAAAATGAGGATTTAACTATGGCCGACACCTGAGATTTCAGGGTCAGGCCATCATCAAAGATAACACCCAGGTTACGCACCTGGTCTGAGGTAGTGAGCTGAACACCATCAAGCCATAAGCCCGACGCCTGTCCAGCCCCCAAACCCACCCCTGGACAACCTGGGTCAACTACCAACACTTCGGTCTTGTCCGGATTCAGTCTCAGCCAGCTGGTGCTCATCCAGTCCTTGAGCTTGGTGAGACAGTTGCTTAGCACAGAGACTACATCAACCTGTCTGGGTAGAAAGGACATACAGTTGGGTATCATCTGCATAGCAGTGAAAACTCAAACCGTATCACCTGATGATATCTCCCAATGGCAGCATATACACTGCAAACAACATGGGTGCCAGTATGGAGCCCTGTGGCACCCTGCAGGACAGGGGAAGGGAGTCAGAGGAATAAATTCTGGTGACCACCCTCTGAGACCTGTCCATGAGGAAGGATTGAAACCATTTGAGGACTGTACCTGATAGCCCACAAAGAAGCTGAAAGCACTCCAATAGCATGCCATGGTCCAGAGTGTCAAATGCTGTAGAGAGAGATCAAGACGGACCAAGATGGTACGATCCTTTCGATCTCTCACTATTAGGAGGTCATTCAGTACTCGGACAAGTGCGGTCTCAGTGCTGTCTCTTCCTAAATCCAGACTGGAGAGTATCGTAGACATTGAGGGTCACAAGGTGATTGACAAGTTGCAACACAACCACCTTCTCAATAACCTTACTCACAAAAGGCAGGTTAGAGGCAGGCTGGTAGTTAGCTGGACAGTCTGGATCCAAGGAGGGTTTTTTAAGGAGTGGTCATATGGCCGCCTCCTTGAGGAGATCAGCAAAGACCCCCCCTCTCCAAGGAACTCCAGACAATTTCAGCTAGGATTGGGCAGATAACATCTACACAACCCACTAATAGGGGTGTAGGGCCCAGATCCAAACTACAACTGGTTGGGCGCAGAGTCTGGACAATCTTTACAATGTCCATGAATTCTAGCCAGCTAAAGTCCATCCACATAGATTGAGTGCTCACCACCTCCCGCCGACCACTGCAATCCCTCATCGGGGGAGCCGGGCCAATGCTGGACCTGATGCTGGCAACCTTATTTGTGAAGAATCGTGCAAACTCCTCACATTTAGCCTGAAAAAAAGGCTCCTCTGGGTTGGAGACAGATTGGATTGCACAATCTGTCAACAGTCTGGAAGAGTTGAGCCGGTCGATTCTGCACAGCAGAAATCTCCCTGGACAGGAATTCTGCCTTTTTATGGGTGATTTCTGATTGATTGAAACAAGTGTTACCCCAAAGGGGCATTGACAAAAAGCCAAGTTTCAAAGAAACACAACATGACACATGCTTCCATAGTGCAAAGCATCATGGGATATATGCAGATCACCATGACATTTCAGACTTGTTTAGTTTACAGCAATTTACATACATTTTAAATAGCACAAGTAACTTAATTTTTATCATACAGTCCCCTAGTAACTTTTCACCTTTATCAAAAACACCTAGTGCCATGGTATTTTCAACATTTACAGGTTTTATACACATAAGGTATATACATTAAAGTATTTTATGACATAGTGACATTGAATACTAAATCCAACAATGAGGAACACAGCCTGTTGTTTCATATCAGCTCAGAGGTCACCACAGTAACCACCCTGTACGAGGACCTGAGAAGGGAAAGGAAAATTAAAGAGGCCACTATAGCATAGTCAAGAAAGGGAAGGAGTGCCCATAGATGGCCAGCCTTATGGACTAGAAACTGTAAAGAATAGCTTAGGCTAAAAAATAGAAGAACTTTTGCAACAGATTTAAGAAAAGGTCGGTCCTCAAGAGTGGCAGGAGCTCCCTGTCACAGCCGGCCTCAAAAGACATTAATGGATTGTGTTCTGCTTTTCAGGTTAAAATGACAAAAAAAAGACTATGAAGGACAGGTTTTTTCTTACAGGTACAAGGGTGACACCGGGAATTGGGCTCCCCAGTTTCACAGATATTTGGTGGCACCTGGAGTCTGCACAAATGAAGGGGGTTTGAGGGCACACTACATTGGGTGGGGTCTACATTAAATATGCTCTATTGCCTTTCTTCTCAATCTCTCAGCAGCATTTGATACCGTGGATTATGGGATTCTGTTGGAACACCTTGCAAAATATGGTGGACGCACCGGTACAGATAGGTTCATAGGTGTATACGAGCCCGGGGGACTAGCCCATAATGAACTTGCCATCCTTAACCTGGATGGAAATCAAATTTTCTATTACCCATAAAGAGATCAAGGTTTTTTTTGAATAACTGGAAGGTACTACTATATACCACTTCGACTGGTAACGAGTTCCAGATCAGCACTATTCTCTGAGTAAAGAAATGGTTTCTACTAGTTGTCCTATTAGTGATTGATTTTAATTGTAATTTATGAGATCTTGTGTTATTCATTTTTATATGCCATTCTAAGCATATTGTTTCGGCCAAGGTTTTGTCTCTAGAAGCCTTATAGATTAGACATAAGTCCCCCCTTAGGGATCGATATTCCAAAGATTATAGTTTCAATTTTTGTAGTCTATTATTATACGATAAAGATTTACGATTATATACATGTCTCGTGACTCTTCTCTGTACCTTTTCGACTAATACCTTATCCTTAGTTAAAGTTGGAGCACTAAAAGAAGAGCAGTAGTCAATGTTAGCTCGGACTACGCTACAATAAATTGGAAGTAATACCTCTGGTTCCCTTGATTTAATATTTTTCAATAGGCATGTAATAAGTCTTTGACATTTTTGAGTGGTTTTATTAATATGTTCAGAGAATTTTAAATTATTGGTGATAAAAACACCCAAATCCTTTTCGGAGATTACCCTGTTCAATAGGATGTTGTCCAGAGAATAGTTAACTAATCTATTATTTTTAACAAAATGCATTACTTTACATTTTGAAGTATAAAATAATAGTCTATGTTCCTTAGCCCATTTTGATAAGTCATTCAGATTATCCTGTAACATAGAGGCAGAAGTGTAGTCATTCACTATACACCCCAATTTGGCATCATCTGCGTATTTATTTAACCAAACCCCATTAGTGGTTTTCATACTAGAAATGAGAATATTAAACAAGATAGGGCCCAAGACCAACCCCTGAGGTACTCCACTAGTCACTTTGCTCCAGGTCGATGTAAAACCCTTGATATTTACTTGTTGCTTTCTGTTTGTCAACCATGCTGAGATCCAACCGACAATATTTTTGTGCAATCCAATATTGACTAGACATTCAATTAGGATCCTATGTGAAACTGAATCAAATGCCTTTTCATAGTCTAGAAAGACCACATCCACAGGAAATCCTGCATCCAGGGCTGTACTGATGAGTTCAAAAAAGTGGATCAGGTTGTTCTGACATGATCTACCAGTAACAGAGCCGTACTGTGTTATATCCACTTGCCCATACCTAGTAATATGTGAGTTTATTTTATACATTATAAGTTTTTCCAAGACTTTTCCTATACAGGATGTCAAACTAATTGGTCTGTATTGCTCTACCTTCTGTTTTGTCCCTCCCTTATGAATAGGTATGACTAAGGTGTCTTTCCAGTCATTTATAACCTCACCAGTGTTGATTGATTTATTGAACAATAGGGTTAGAGCGCCAACCACTTCAAATGAGATTTCTTTTAAGAAAAGAAAAGGGAAACTGTCAGTTCCTGCAGATGAAGTAGATTTAGAAGAATTGATAGCCGAATAAACTTCAGGAACTGTTATTTCTTCTAAGCATTTTACTGTATTATAATCATTACCATTTATTGTCTCCTTAGCTTTGTAGTTACTAGTAAAGTATCTGTTAAATTCATTTGCCATGCTCTGATCATCAAATATTAAATTATTATCAATCAATAAAGGACCAACTTTAGATGAGTTCTTTCTCATAGAGCCAATATAATTAAAAAACTGTTTTTTTGTTACCTTTATTTGTAGTTGCTAATCTTTGCTCCATTTCTTTTTTTGCCCTTCTATTTGCTAGTTTAGTTTTGTTTGCTTTTTTCTAAACCTGTTCCAGTTGATTTCTGTTTTCTGCTTATTGTATTTATTAAAGGCCCTTTTTTTGATCTAATAAGTTTTTTAATCTGGGATGAAAACCATGGAGGGAGTCTTTTATGATTAAGATATTTATTGCATACAGGTACCCATTTGTCAACACAGCATCTCAGTTTTTTCCTTGTTTTTATTCCATATTGGTTCTACATGTAGCTCATTCAGTTCCTGCTGCCAATTGCATTCATTTAGATATGTTTTTATTTCCTTGTAATTAGCTTTTGAGTCATTTCTCATTTTTGTTTTACCTTTAATGGCCACCTCGTAATAGTTAATTGTCCATAATACCATACAATGGTCACTATCGGCCAAGGGGGCTAGAATTATTGGAATTTCTGCCTGGTCATAGATGTTAGTAAGTATTAAGTCCAGAGTGTTTGCCTTCCTTGTAGGGTTATGCACTAGTTGTTCCAGGCCCATGGATATAACTATTTCTAGGAAATTTGCTTCCTGGTAACATGAGCCCAATAGTGTATTCCAGTTGATTCCAGGATAGTTAAAATCTGCCATTAATATTATATTATCAAGATGATTTATTTTGTGAAGATAATCCAAAAAGGAATTATTGCTTTCCTTATCTAAAGATGATGGGCAATAGCAGAGTCCCAAAGTTATAGTTTCTTGTTCGAGTGTTAACTTAACCCATACACATTCTATACTGTCAGGGTTTGGGATATCAATGTACACTTCATGACAGGTTATTCCTTCTTTAATATACACTGCAACTCCTCCCCCTCTGGTATGTTCACGATGTTTAGTAAATAAGGTGTATCCCAGAATATTTTGCCCCCACTGTTCTTTAGTAAACCAGGTCTCAGTCACCCCGCAGATATCTACATTCCTAGTTATTAATGTTAGCCTGAGCTCATCCATTTTATTAACTAAGCTTCTTGCATTTAGTAGTAGATTATTGAGTTTAGAATGTTGTATAATATTGTTTTGGTCCAAACTTTTTTTAGAAGATGTTCAATTCACTTTATTGATACCTGGTAGCGGTATCGCTTCAGTATCATTATGTCTATCCTTTCCACCCCCCTTTATAAGTTTAAAAAGGAAGTGATCTCTTCATTAATCGTTTTCCCTAATAGTTCAGAGCCTCTTTTACTCAAATGTAGGCCATCTCTTAAAAATAAGTGCCAGTTATTATCAAACTGCTCTCAGTGTGTTAAACATTTAATATTTTGTTTTAGACACCATCCCCTTAACCAGTTATTTACTTTTTTAATCTTTGCTTCCATATAAATATTGGCCCTTGGTGCAGGAAGTATTTCTGAGAATACAATATGTGTCCCTTTTTCAATTAAGATATTTGTGAGCCCCACAAAGGCTTCTTTGATCTGTTGTAGATTTTGTTTTTGTATATTATTGATTCCTGCATGTATTATTACCATTGGTTCTACACTATTTTGTAAAATCAGTTTGGACATTTTAGCAATGTCCTGTAATGTGGCCCCACGAAAACAAGACAAGGTGCGTGTTGCCTTGTTTATTTCACAGATTTGCCTGTCCAATTTGGAAATCATTGAATCACCCAGTACAAAGATTTCTTTAGAGTTGAATAGGTCAATGCTCTCATTCATAATTGGTAGTTCCATCTGAGCACACTCATTAATTTCACTGGGATAAATTAAGATGTGTTCCTCCAACAAGTTGCTATTAGCATTGTTTAGCTGAGTGATAGGCCCCAGAATATTGTCAGTACTCTGCTTCAGAGTTATGGATCCCCAGTTGTTGTCTACCCTTACGGAATCCTCAGTATTATTTACATTACTGCTACTGGTATCTTCATTTAAATCAATGAGAGGATCAAAGCTATTAAAGGTAGGGATATTAAAACATCCAGATTTTCTACCTTTTTTAGCTGGTTTAAGGTATTGTGCTGTGTACCACTCTTCTTCATTATCCACTACATCTGTTTCATGTCTGCGTCTTTTACATAAAGCTGTGCCAGGTACACTATTTGTTATTGTAGGCCCAATATGTCCCTGACAGCCAGTGTTAAAGGTATCTGATAGCTGAAGCCTTTTCCTTGTTTCTACCTGGCTTAGTTCTAGTGCCCTTAATCTAATGTCAAATAAGTTAATCTCCTCTTCTAATTCTTGATTTTTATTACACTTTGGACATATGTAGTCCGTACCATGTAATATATTAACATCTAACTGGTACATGTTACATCTTGTACATAATGTTGCTATACGACCATCAACAGTTTTTAATATAATCTCCATTGCTTAGCCTTTATTTAGTTAGAGGGATCACAGGTTACCTTTACCCCAATGCAGATTTAAGTCCTTCTTCTATATTCCTTTTTTTACGTAAGCACGCCGAAATCGTAAACACGACGTACCATGTGCATCGCTCACAAGACGCCGACGTGGCTCACCCTGCTCACCACAGGGCTGATTTAAATAGCCCTTTCAGACCCAGAAGTAGAAACAAGGGTCACCCAGACTCGTCCCAAATTAAACTTTGGAATGAGGTTTTATTTAGCTGGGAAATAAGCTCTTTTCCCAGCCTTTTAAGCGCTGGAGAGCTTAACCGGTATACCAGCTTACCGAGCCTGTCTGGCTCAAACAGCCCACTGGTACACCACCCACGCGAGTCTGCAGCCCTGGAGAACACACTCACAGGCTACAACTCCTCTTCTTAGTGAGTGCTCAAGCTAGGGCTCCAATTCCTCGCATTCTAGCAAGTATATCTGTTAAAACAGTATTTAAAAAAAACACAGTTGCAGTACATCAAAGGTATATATACAAGAAGGCAATAGTGAACAGTATGCAGCAGAGCTTCTAGCAAGACTTGCTCACTGCAGGGCTGATTTAAATAGCCCTTTCAGACCCGGAAGTAGAAACAAGGGTCACCCAGACTCGCCCCAAATTAAGCTTTGGAATGAGGTTTTATTTAGCTGGCAAATAAGCGCTTTTCCCAGCCTTTTTCCAGATCTCAAATGATTTGACTCCTTCCTATCCAGTTGATCACAGAGGGTTGTAATAGGGCTTTCTTGTCACAGCCAGCTGTGGTTAACTGTGGCATTCTACAAGGGTTAGTTCTCTCACCCATGTTATGCACAGAGTGCAGACTACCATTGGAAGGTGTCCCATATTAACAGCGAGCGCATAACGACAAAGAACAAAAACAGTGAGGACAAAACAGCACTTGCCATTTCGGCGAGTGACAGATTTCCTCATCGAGTTATGCCCCTGGAGTTCGTTATAAATTGTAAAGGGGTGGGGGGAGCTGAACTCATTGTTTCTGCCCTTGCTGATTTGTCCTCGCCATTTTGGAGTCACCATTATGTGCTCACTGTTGTCACATGGAACCCCATTGGAGTCATTAGATGGTATGGAGGGAGTTCTCACTGCTATGTTGATGATACTCAACTGTACCTATCTTTTACACCTGACAGGCATTCAGCAGTGTCAGTTTTGGAGTGATGCCTTCAAGAGATTGTGGACTTGATGGCCTCTAGCTGTCTGAGCTTAAACCTTACTAAAACAGAGGTGTTAATAGTGGAACCATTTGCTTGAGGGTCAGCTGCCAGGGGGGCCATTTTTAATTGGCTCATCTGTTGTAGCTATGGACAGGATTAAGAATCTGGGTATCATTTGGACTCAGGGCTGTCACTAGAACACCATACGGTGTCTGTGGTCCACAGTGGATTTTTCAGTTAAGAAATACCACCATGATCAGACCCTGTTTGGTGCAGAGGACCTGGTGATGTTGAGTCTGGGGCAAGTGTTTATGACCTCAAGGCTCAATTACTGTAACGCTTTTTACTGAGGGTTATCAGGAATGGTGCTGCACTGCCTACCGCTGGTGCAGAATGCCGCTGCCAGATTGCTCTCCTGATCTTCCCTTTCAGAATATATTACAGCTGGGCTACAGCAGCTTCCCTGGCTACTAGTCAGGTAGTGCACCATCTTTAAGATCACCCTGTTAACTTATAAGGTCAAAAGATCTTTGTCTGGTATGCACCCAGCCGCTTGCTTCACTCCAGTGAGGGGTCTATTTGGCCATCTTCAGGGCATGCCTTAAACTTTTTGGGTAACTGGGCATTCTTGGTGGTGGCTTCACTTGCTGTGTTTGGAACTCTCTGCCATGTCATTTTAGGAGTGCTCCCACAGTGAAGGCTTTTAAAAAGGGGCTAGAATGTCATTTTTTAAGTCAGCTTATAATTTATTGTGATGTCCCTGTCTCATTGGTTTTTTGTAATTTTTAATTGTTATATAATAACTGGGGAGCATTTTTTCTCATAAGGAAACCCAGTTATAATTTGCTAAGGAAAACAAAAGGAGGCATTTTAAGAATAGCAACCAAGGATGGCAAACAGGCAGACCATGATAATGAAAAAGTGGAGATCCTAAACAGTTTCTTCTGCTCAGTCTTCACAAAAGATGATGATGGCAATGGACCCAAAATGCAGAACACAGGCAGACTCACCATAAAAGCAGATGCTGGACCATTTACATGACACAGTGTCTTAATAGAGCTTCTAAAATTAAAAGCAAATAAAGCTATGGGCCCAGATGAAATCCACACTAGAATTCTGAAGGAGCTGGCACAGGAAATTGCAGGCCCACTGGCAGAATTATTCACACAGTCTCTAGAGGAAATACCTCAGGACTGGAGAAGGGCCACAGTGGTACCATTGCACAAAAGTGGAAGCAGGGAGGAGGCTGGAAACTACCAGCCAGTGAGCTTGACCTTGGTAGTGGGGAAGCTTATGGAGTCCCTACTTAAGGAAAGAATAGTGAAGTTCCTTACGAAAACAGGGCAGCTAGATACTCAACTGCATGGATTTATAGCAGGACGATCATGTCAAATGAATATGATTGAATTATTTGACTGGGTCTCCAAAATAGTGGACCAGGGAGGGGCAGCAGATGTAGTCAATCTAGATTTCAGCACGGCTTTTGACCCTGTCTCCCATAGAAGATTGGTCAATAAGTTAGAGCACTCCGGGTTAGGGCACAAAATATTCAAGTGGGTTCAAAACTGGTTCCATGATAGGACACAAAGGTTCTTAGTCAATGGAACACTGTCTAGCGAGGGAAGGGTGATCAGTGGTGTGCCTCATGGATCTATCTTTGGTCTAATCCTCTTCAATGTATTCATCAGTGACATTGCTGATGGTCTGCAGGGTAAGGTATGCCTGTTCACAGATGACACAAAACTCAGCAACAGGGTAGATACAATTGAAAGAATGGCAGCAATGGAAGCAGATCTAAAGAGCCTAGAAGCATGGTCTAGGGACTGGCAGTTGAAATTCAGTGCCAAAAAATGCAAGGTCATGCACCTAGGTAAAGGAAAGCCAAGGAAAACATACACACTTGATGGTGAACAATTAACAGAAACAAAACTCGAACAGGACCTCGGAGTGCTTATTTCCTATGATTTAAAGTTGGGTAGACAATGAGAAAAGGTGGCGCAGAAAGCTAGTCACATCCTCGGATGTATTGGCAGAGGCATTACAAGTAGAAAGCAAGAGGTCATACTCCCTCTGTACAAGTCCTTGGTGAGGCCACATCGCGAGTACTGCATACAGTTCTAGAGGCCACACTTAAAAAAGGACATAGACCGCTTGGAGGCTGTACAAAGGAGAGCTACTAAAATGGTACAGGAACTGTACTAGGAGTAATATGAATCTAGATTACAGCAACTGCAAATATACTCCCTCAAGCAAATGAGAAACAGGAGGGATATGATAGAAACCTTCAAATACATAATGGGCATAAATAAGGTACAAGCAGAAAACCTCTTTCATAGAAACGAGACCACGCGAATGAGAGGGCACAGTCTGAGACTAATGAGGTAAGTTTAAAACCAACATTCATAAGTTCTACTTCACAAAGAGGGTGGTGGACCCTTGGAATAGCTTACCACCAGAGGTTGTGCAGGACAAAACAGTCGCTGCTTTTAAGCTAGCTTGGGGCAAGTACTGTGGTAATCTTGGATGAAGAACAGAATAAGGGGTAGGCAATCTGGGCAGACTAGATGTATTATACGGTCCCCTTCTGTTGACACATTCTTATGTTCTTACATGTTCTATGCTGTAATAACCAGCTAGTTATAACAGCAAACTTGTGATGGGTTACCTCACTCTTAGCATGTGCACACTGCCTCCCTTGTGTACACACTTGGATTGGCATCTAACAGTAAATCAGGTAAATTTCACAAACTTTGTCACATTTTACCTGCCAACAGAATTGTTCAGTTTGTGTTTCTGTCTGCTTTTGTGGCAGTTGCACAAAAAGAACAAAGTAAAAGTTTAAACTGTGCTTCAGCCTAACCGTGCTATTGAACTAGCGCTACCAGAACCATTGGCCATACTGTTTTCTATAATTATTGGGTAGTGTTTTCAAGGCAAGTTATATATATATAAAAGAAAAAAACATGGGAAGATGTGTGAAACTTGAATTTTGCATACACCCTCAATGTGAGATGCTTTCATAAACCCCTTAAGTGTCACTCTCAGGGTGCCTTACAGTAAAAAATTTGACAGGGTGATACAAAATGACATAACTATACAAACAAGTAAATAAACAGATTAAAATAAAAATACAATTTTGTTAAAGATTAAAATATGTCAGCAGGAAAAGCCTCATTAAAAAGATGAGTCTTCAGTCCTCTCTTAAAAACCTCCACTGAAGGGGCCTCCATCAAAGTTCTTGGCAGCAAGTTCCAGAGGTGCGGGCTGGCCACCCCAAATGAACAATCACCTGAGGTTTTCAGCCTGGTCCTCAAAACTGCCAGGAGGCCCTCAGTGGAGGAATGGAGGGAGCATGCTGGGATGGCAGGAGTAAGGTCTGACAGGTAGCCAGGGCCCGATCCATATAGGGCCTTATAGGTGAGCAAGCCCACTTTGAAGAGAATCCTACAACTGACCAGCAACCAGTGCAGAACCCGCAGGACCAAAGTTACATAACAGGAACCTTGACAGTCCCATCAATAACCTGGCCGCTGCATTCTGCACTAGCTGCAGCCGGCAGAGGTTCCCTCCACTGACCCCGAGGTAAAGAGCATTACAATAGTCGAGTCTGGATGTCACAAAGGCATGCACCAGTGATGGCATATCTTTGGGCGGAATTAGGGGTTTAATCCGGGCAACATCTGAGCCTCAAGTGTCAGCCTGTCATCAAGGACGATGCCCAGATTTCTTACCCTAGAGGATGCCATCAACAGGGTCAATCCCAGGACCAGTCCTGTTATCGCCCCTGAAGCAACCTCATCATGCCTGCAACCTGGCTCAATCACCAGAACCTCTATCTTGTCTGGGTTAAGTCTCAGCCAGTTAGAGTTCATCCAAGCCTGGATCTTGGCAAGGCATTTATTCAGCACTTCAGTGGTGCAATTTGTTCCCAGTACAAAAGACATGTACTGCTGAGTATCATTTGCATAGCAGTGAAAACCCAGACTGTACTACCTGATGAGCCTCCACAGAGGCAGCATGTATACAGCAAACAGGATCAAGCCTTGAGGAACTCCACAGGTCAAGGGTATTGGGGAGGAGGAGAAATTCCCCATCACTACCCTCTGCCTCCTGCCCAAGAGAAAGGCCTCAAACCAGTTGATGATGGTTCTGGTGAGTTCACAATACTCTCTAAGGTAATCTAACAGCATGATGTGGTCCACGGTATCAAATGCTGATGATAGATCAAGGAGAACAAGAACTGACCATTCCCCTCTGTCTCTTGCCCTGAGGAGGTCATTATGTATCCGAACTAGCGCTGTCCCTATGGTGTGCCTTTCCCTAAACCCGGACTGAAATGGCTCGTAGATGTCAAAGGTCATCAGGTGTGCCTCGAGCTGCAGACCCACTATCAGGGTCGAGAGATGGTTTCTTCAGAAGGGGCTTCACCAACGCCTCCTTCATGGCATCAAGGAAGACCCCCTTCAAAGACAAACACCAGACTATCCTGGTGAACACTGGCCCAATAGCCTTGACACATCCCACTTGGAAATGAGTTGGGCCAGGGTCCTGTTCACAACAAGTGGGCCACAGCTTTGAAAATCACCTCAGCCACCTCCATAGGCCGAAACTCCGCCCAGACAATGGGAGTGCCCCTGTTCCAACCAGGCCCCAGCCTGCGGGAGTGATCTTGACCCACTGTTGAGATCCTGGCCCAAACAGAGGATACCCTATTAGAGAACAACAGAGCAAACTCTTTGAAAAATGCTACTGAAAAGGCTCTTTTCTGCTGTAGACAGGCTGGATGAAGAAGCCTGTCCATAGTCCGAAAGAGCTGAGCTGGTCTGCTCTTCCCTTCAGCAATCTCCCTGAACAGGAACTCTGCCTTCTTATGGTTGATTGCCTTTTGATAATCAACATAGTGATTCCTCAAAGCCAGTTTATCCTTCACTGACCGAGTCCTACGCCAGCAACACCCAAACCTCTGATCCGTGGTTTTCATCACCTTGAGAGCCCCATCATACCATGGGAGTCTCAAGCAGGAAGACCTGGGTCATATATGGACTAGTGCAATGGCATCGAGTGCCTTGGAGATGGCCCTATTATAGGCTGCCACTGCCTCACCCAAGCCAGTCACACAAACAGTAGTTATACCAGAAAAATCAACTACTGCCAGTAGTCCCTTTGGGGACAGTCCCCTCATAGAGTGATAGCTGATCATCTTGACAGGGGAGAGACCATCTGGGGGGCCTCAAACAAGAATTCCACTGTACAATGATTGGACCAAGTGACCCGATCAATTCTCAGGTCAGTGACCTCAAGACCCAGCAAGAATACCAAGCCCAAGGTGTGGCCATGATGGTGGGTCACACAGGCAACTGTCTGTGCATGGCCCAGTGATGTCATCAGCTGGAGGAGGTCATATCCAAGTTGTGAGGATTCATCATCAACCCAGACATTGATGTCCCCCATAATAAGCCATCTTGGTGACTCCAGTACCCTGTCGGCGACAAAGTCTGTGACCTCCTGGGAGAAATTCTCCTCCCAACCCTGGAGGACAGTAAACTAGCAAAATTCTGCAATCTCCACCCGGGCCCCCACACACCAACACACATTCAAATGATGAGGTAGAACCCACTGGGTGTATGGAGTCATTCAGGCTGGATCTAAAACAGATGACAACACCCCCACTCCTGCATTCTCTCCTCAGGCAGTGTACCACAGAGTACCCAGTGAGGACAGATGCTTCCAAAATGGGACCTGCATCATCCCCCAACCAAGTCTCTGTAATGCATGCCAGGTCGACCAAAGAAATCAAGTCCGACATAATTGCAGTCTTGTTTCTCAGTGACCTAGTGTTGCATAACACTGCCCAAATGGGATCAGTGATGGCTGTAGGCCCTCTAGCTGCCTCCCCATGCGATCCAGCGGGAACCCAGGGGTGGATGTCTAATAGCACAAAAGCACCTCCCACAGGTCAATTGACTAATTCAGTGTGAAATTGGGTACTTGTGGTAGGAATTTAATGTGAGTTCACAAGGCCACATTATCCCTGGGAAGCACCAGCAATGGGGATTCCAGAAACACAGCCTTCAATTCTGAGATATACCTGGCTGAGTTTATAGTTACAAGAAGTAAGATTTTACAGTACAAGTGCTTAAAATCACAGGAAGCTGCAGGCCTCAAAAAAGCTTTGGTCAGCAATTCCCACACTAGGTTCAAATCCCAAAGTAGAACAAGTTTACTGACCAGACGGGCTACATGCAGCAGCCCTTTCAGGAATCTGTGGTCCACATCCAGCTGGGCTACAGTGTTGCTACTGACAGGAGCATAAAAAGCCAATATGGCCAACAGATAAACCTTTAGTAAAAAGTAGTGGCACCCGGACATAGAATGGGTCAGGGGTTAGTCCGGTGTATACTGCAAAGGACATGTAAAGGCTCCAGGATGGTCACTGCAGGCATACCATTAGAATGATGACTTAATTTTGTCACCACAATTAGGGCACCACAATAAGGGCAATGATGACAGGGGCAATCCTGATTTTAGATCATCCCTCAGTCATGCTGCCCTTTGTGCCCACACAATTTCTGCCCCCTCTGGGTGATACGCACCTAGGAGGAGGTTATATTTAGTTGCAGTGGGTGCCCAGGACAGGGCTTTGGTGCTCTCTGTTTCAGGAGCCTCAGTGCCTGTTGCAGAAATGCTGGGCGGCATTTTGCCTGCACCCATATCGGTGTCGACAAAATAACTGTCGCACAGATATGGGTGAACCATGCCCTGGCACCATATACAAGAATGCTTCCACTTCAGAAAATAAGTTGTCTTATTGGAAGGTTTTCTGCCCACTAGGAGGATAGCCGAGACGTTGGCTGAAACCCCAAAATGAGAGACCACTGTACCCCAAAATGAAAGACCTCTGTGTCCTTTGGAGCCACAGGAACAGAAGGACTGGGTGAAGTGAGGTGCTTGGATTCTGGGACAGAAGCCCCAGCAGCAAGGGGTAGTAGAAATGAAGCCTTCACCGCTAACTCCCACAGATACTCTGGGGTACTCTAGGGAAGTGGCTATAAAAGTGAAGGAAATAAGTGTGGCATTCAGGAGGTACAAAGAAACACAGAGGGCGGAGAGTAGGAAGCTGTACCAAATAAAACAGAGGGAAGCAGGGAGGACAGTGAGGTGTGCAAAGGCTTAAACAAAAGGAAATGGTAACCAAAGGGGTAGCAAAAGGGGACACGATTTTCATCAGGTACATAAGTGAGAAGTGGAAGAAAAGAGGAGAGATAGTGAGGATAAGGAGGGCAGCAAGGGATCAGTGCACAGCAGAAAAAAGCAGACATCCTGAACAGGTACTTCTGCTCAGTCTTCACAGTGGAGTGTGGGGGGCGGGGAGGTAGGGACCACCGAGGAGCAACTGGAACAGTGAGGGGGGCGGCGGGGTTGGACACAAGCCGATTTACAGAGGAAAACAGTCCTGAAGGGACTAGTAAATCTGAAAGTGGACAAAGCCGTGGGACCAGATGGGTTACCCCCATGGTGCTCAGAAAACTCAGGGAGGTGCTTACTGCACCACTGATGGCCTTATTCAACAACTAATTAAAAACAGGAGTGGTCCCAGAGGACTAGAGGAGGGCTGATGTAGTCCCGCTTCATTAGAGTTGCAGCAGAGAGGAGGCTAGTAACTACAGACTGGTCAGTGTCACATCAGCGGTGGGGAAATTAATGTAAACCCTGTTAAAAGAAAGAGTAGTGGAATATCTTGAATTCCATGGGTTCCAAGATCAAAGGCAGCATGAATTCATGGGGGAGAGGTCATGCCAGACCAATCTGATAAATTTCTTCGACTGGGTGACCAGGGAAATAGATCAAGAAAGGGCAGTGGACATGGCCTACTTAGACTTCAGCAAGGTATTTCAACATTGTTCTGCATAGGAGACTGATGACAGAAATTGGACAGTTTAGGGGTAGAATCCAGAGTGGTAAACTGGGCGAAAAATGGTTAATGGATAGGTGACAGACGATGGTGGTAAGTGTCACTCATCTAATGAAGGGAGTGTTGCCAGTGGGGTGCTGCAGGTCTCAGTACTGGGACTGGTCCTCTTCAATGTCTTCATAAGCAACACTGCAGAAAAGCTGGAAGGGAAGGTATGCCTTTTTTCAGATTATATCAAAATCTGTAATAGGGTGGATATTCAAGAGGGGTTAGAGAGAGAGAATGAGTTGGGACCTTAGAAAACTGGAGGAGTGGTCAAGAGTATGGCAGCTGGGGTTCAGTGCCAAAAAGTGCAAAATCATGCACCTAGGGCATAGAAACCCAGGAGCTGGGTGATGATCATTAAGCAAGAAAGAGACACTGGGGTTATAATATCTGATGAACTCAAAGTGGTGGATCAGTGCGACAAGGCAGTATGCATGGTCAGTGGGATGCTGGGGTGCAAACGGAGAAGTGTCACCAGCAGGAGGAGGGAGGTGGTGCTACCACTGCATAGGTCACTGGTGTGACCACCACCTAGAGTACTGTGTCCAGTCCTGGAGGCTGCATCCCAGAATGGACAGAGACAGGGTGGAGTTAGTTCAGAGGAGTGTAACTGAAATGGTGTATGAGTTGCATGAGAAGCCATTCAAGGAGAGACTGAGGGATCTCAACATGTACTCCCCTGGAGGAGGCGAGGGAGAGGGGAGACAAAATACAGACATACAAGTACCTCTTGGGGGTAAACAGGGTACAAAAGGGGGGTGTTTCAAATAAGGAAGTGCATCAGGACAAGACAGCATGCAATGAAACTGAAAGGGGGGAAGTTTAAGAGGGATTTTAGGAAGTACTACTTTACTGAAAGAGTGGTAGACACATGAAACAGTCTGCCAGCAGAGGTAGTGGGGTGAAAACAGTGGGGGGCTTCAAGCATGCAAGGGACAGGTGCAGTCTGTATCACAGGCAGCTAAAGCACATATACTGGAGCTAAAAGCAAAATACAGTAATCAAGATAAAATCACAAAAAGAAACACAGCTACTCTGTCCTAGACAGCAGAGGCAGACATTACATCTGTGTTGCAGGATAAAAAAAAACTTCTTTAGTGAAATAGCAGTAAGCTAGTGACACTCCCTAACAGACAGTCAAACATTTTCGCACCTCCCGCACTTTCTAAATACTGACTCAGATGCTCAGGCAAACAGTAGGATGTGTCAAGTCAAGAATGAAATTACCATCATGCATTTTCAGAAGCTGAGTCAGTGCAGTTCTAGGAACAACAGCAATTGTGATACATCTCATCTACTGTAGTTATATATTGAAAGACACAATGCAGTTTGCAATATGCATATTTTGTGTATTCTGTCAATGGGATGGCAAGATGGATCACATCTGATTTATTTGTTTGCGTAACTGATAATGTAAGTGTTGGCTCAAGCTCCTATGTTGCTCATCGATGGTTCCAGTTTCAAGGGCAGTTAGTACCAGGAAAAACAGATTATTTCTCTGTCAGCATAGTAATGAGCATGTTGTCTATCCTTGGAAAAGATGGTATCATAATGCGAGGTGGTGGCACTACTGAGTTGTCAGACAGACATCACTAAAGCCTGAATGATGTACTCTTAAATAAGGGAGCAGCTGAAGTGTACTATACCCCTCTTCCTGGATCAGCCTGCAGCACAGAGCATGCAGGGAACCTGGGCTGACATTTTGGGTTTAGATGCTGATGTGGGGCAGGAAGGAGGTTGGTGAAGTGTCTCTTAGAATACTTGTTGCCTTTGGAGAAATAAGGGATTTTGAGGGTGCATCCTAACTATGCCATACTGGATTTTACAGCTCAGTGGACTGCCCTATAGTAAGATTTAGACAAACCACAGATATTGGCAGTATGCTCATTCCAAGGTAGCAGGGCTTGGGGGTGGCTGTCATATGAAGTGGGCCATTCCAGTGGGATTGAAGGCCATTATTAGAGTCCAGATATGCAAGTTCCAAACAAATCCTCATCTTGATGATTAGCATATACCTTATAATTACTGGTTACGTGCAACATCAACATAACACCTGTAATACATGGCTGGGGCATCACAACTGCATATTACAGTATTTCCAGAATGTTCATGTTTCAAACAAATGAATGCTGTAGTTGTGCATTTTGAAATCATCTGTCAACCACCCAACACCACACATCCCATGGCCACTAACCCATAATTGTTTATTTCATTTTGTATCTACTGCTTCTACTTGATCCTGCCATTTTTTGTAGTTTCCAATTTTTAAAACAAAACTCCCAACCCACTTATTTTCCGCTGGCTGCTGGGAATAAAGCACACTGCTAGCATTTGTTTTAAAACCGGAAACTTTCAGAATGGTTGGCTCAATCAGGTAAGTGTAAAAAGAATAAAAAATTGAGGGGCAATGATCGTAAAGGGCACAGCGAGGGTGGATACTTGATGGGAGATGTTTGTGTGACCCTTATGAGTACTGCCAATTTTCACACATTTTTTCATAATGGGTGCGAGAGTTCACAAGAGGGAAAAGCAGAAATGATAACAAAAAATACTGGCAGCAATTAGTTACTTGTATTTTTTTTTACACACCCTTGGTACATGGTGCCTACATAAACCACTCAAGCTTTACACTCGTTTATCTGGCATCATATATCTTGGGTATGTATAAAAACAAAATTGTAACACACAAACACACATGCACACACATACATATTTTGACTCCTCTTGGTCTACCTCAAGAGTTGGGTATTTTGGACCTGTTTTGTAATACTGACTTAACCCTTCTTGCCCTTTTTTATGACAGTGTCCCTGATGACCTTTCTGTTTCTGAGGATCGTAGTTTTCCTCCATCTCTTGAAGAAAGGGACTCCGGCCTTTTCCTGTTGAAGAAGGACAGTGAACGTAGAGCCATTCTCTACAAAATCCTAAATGAGGACCAAGATAAGGTTCTTTTAAATTTGAAAGAATGCTTAACACAGGTTAGATCTCTTTCTCTTTTCTTGGTAGAATTCAGTAAGACTAATTTGACAGAGTGTAGGTTAAACTACGTTGTTACACTCCTGGCCCAGTATTGTGCCTCACACCTCCAGCTTCCACCCTGGGAGGGTAGGGGTGGAGTTAACAGAGCCAAATCCACAAACTCTGCAGTGTATTATTTCGATTATAAAATGGTTTTAGATTTGCTAGAAAAATTAAGCTTCATATTTTTTTCTCAATGAGGAAGAGAGTAAGGTTTGCTTTCTCATCCTAATGTGGCCTGGTTTCAGACGCTCAGTAAGCAGAATTTGCTGGACCCCATTTTTAATAACTTGAATTCATTTTATTTATTCATTTAAGATTTTCAGCAGAAAAAAAGCATAATGGGCTCTGAGTAATTCATCTCCAGATGCATCCTGAGGGAAGGGGACAAGGGAGTAAAGAAGAAACAAGAATCATCAGCTTTGTATCCTCTCTGATTGCCAGTGTGTGTACTGTGTGCTGCATTTCAGGAGGCACAAATTGTAAAAGCCAAATGCACAAGATCCCAAAACTTCTGGTTAAGATGCAGGTCCTTATTCATAATATCAGGATTTGCGTGTGTAACCCCTAGATGGCACTATCCCAGGGGCTACTACCCCTGCCTGATTTGCCACTAACAGGCTGAGGGGCCTGGATCCGATGGCGGGTGCCTCCACCCAGAGGTCAGGGTTTGCAGTAGTTAAACTAACTTGGTCACAGCCCTCTGGGACACTGCAACCCCCCTTTCTTCCCACTAGTGGCCCACACAGTATATCAGAATTACCTTCACAGTATGCACTTACCCCCAGGACTGGTTCAGGCTTTGGGACCCCCTGTAAAATAAGCAGACACAGTGCAACAATCACAGTACAATACTTTAACATAGACAAATACCTCAGGCAGTATAACTTTGCTGAAACAAGCAGCTCTGATTTATTTAGGGGGATATAACAAGGACAGGGGGAAATCAGGTTAATTAGCTTATCACTTTACTCATCTACCTATGGCTCTGTGCACAGGCCTATCCCTACCAGTTACTGTCCCTGGGTACCCGAGCCCTAGTGGCTAGTCCAAACCGTGGCAGCTGGTAGGGGCCCTTTCACACAGAGAAAAAGAAAAATTAGTTAAACAGTCAGCAGTACAGTAATTCCATTTGGATTCAATGTGGCAATTCAACAGGGAGCGACCCTGAATTAGTACTCACGACCTCCAAACAAGATAGGGTCCTTCAACGTCAGCAGGGCTACTCTTAAGCTCCACGAGACTCCTCACACATTTATATGGCAAACTGCAACAGGCAAAAGTCCTTTAATGGCAGCAGGATTCACTTGAGCTACACAAGCCTCCTCACACATTTATATGGTAAACAGTCACAGGCAAAAGTCCTTTAATGGCAGCAGGATTCACTTGAGCTACACAAGCCTCCTCACACATTTATATGGTAAAAAGAAAGTACTATACCAGGCAGGCTGCTTCTCTATCCCGATCGCAATTACTGCACAATACCCGGGAGAACACACAGCAGATTCAGTTCCTGACAGACAGAGTGCAATTCAGCAATTTCTCCAGTCTTCTACAGGGTGAGCCTGGTTTCTACTCTTCAGGTATCCTTTGATTCTCTTCACAGGACGGAATTCAGTCCTAACAAGCAGTTACACAAGCTGCAGACCGGAACTCTGGGCCTTACACATGTTTTCTGACTAAAACTGCACACCGAAAAAAGCACAGGGCTCCTTCCCTCTTCACTGCCAGAGCTCAACTGAAACTCCAGCAGACAAAACCGGGCACTTCCTTTGAGTTCCTCCCAGTTCTTGGCTGGATTGGCTGTCACTCACAATAGACTGCCCCTGTTGGTCCAAAAAGGCGCCGAAGTCTAAACTACATCTCCCAGAGTCACTGCCCATACAGTCCTCTTGTGGCTGGCTCAGATTACGAGTCCAAGTTCTGATTCGTCCAAGGCACCATTTTAGAGCTACCTTAACCCACACTGATTGGTCCAGTTCAGCAGTTCAAAACTAGAATGGGGAACTAGGCAAACACAGTTCTGACTGCAAAGAAAGCAGGTTATACAAACTGTATTTTCATTATTACTCTAAATGATTTCTGGCAAACAGTTACATCTTTCAGATAGGTTCCCTTTGCACTCCTAGTGATTGCAAAAATAGAGTGAATTGGCAGCAGCTCGAGTGGTACTCAAGCAGAGAAGCACACAGTCCCCCATACAAACTAATTATGTCTGCAAGCAGACAGCTCTTAAGAGACAGTACCAGAGGCTCTAAAAACACTCACTAATAAATGGCTTAAGCTAAGCGCCATTCAGGCTTGGAGCATTCAAGCAAGCTCCTGGAAGTCTTTGGGAACCCCATTTGCAGGGGGTTACACCCTTCCTAGCCTGGGAAAGCTTGACGTCCACGTCAAGCAAGTACCAATAAGTTTCAACTGCAACCATATACATTTGCATTAGGCTCACACATGTAATCATCAGTCAATATATCATTTTACCAAGAACACATTTCTGAAACATTGCAGTACGTCACTCTTTACACAGTATTACACACACATTGTACCATAACTCAAGTTATTATCTCTTGTACATGAAACCTGAAGAGAGGGGCCCTTACCTATCAGTTACCTTGGGGCTGGACAGGGCAAGGCACCATCTTAGAGGCAACACAAGTAACTTGGAGTTAGCACTGACGCTCAGTTTGGGCAATGAGCTCGGGACACATACACTCCTTTATGGACAACATTGAGAGGCAAGTCCACAGGCCTCCCAAGGAATCATAACTGAGGTGCACCACAGACTTTACAGCTCGACCAGTCTTTCTAGGGGAACTGTTACAGTCTCTGCACTCTGAGCCTCATTTTCAGCATTGTCCTCACTTGTCAGGGGAGTCTCCATGCGGGTAGAGAGGCTAGAACTTGGGGCACTTTCAGCTCCAGGAGTTACAGTTTCTGAGTCCACAACATTTGGCTCGCATGGAGCTTTCGGACACTAGCAGTGGACTGTCAGAGCACTCAAAATACTCTTCTTGTTCTGGTGTATCACCAGTCTGCCCCAATCCATCATTTTCCTCCTGAAAGCTCAAACAGTTCAACCATGCACAATGATTCCATTTCATCTGATCTGATGCTTTGCACTTCACTTTCTGGGAGCACTGGCTCAGGGACAAAGCTGGGGGCTTAGACAGTCCAGACGGCCCAGCTTCATCTCCAGTATTGACTAGGGGATTGCCCCGAAACAATTGACTCAGTTCGTAAGAAGGATAGTATTCAAAGTCACTCTCACTTTCTTCTGATATGGACTGACAGTCATGCTCAACTGGGACTTGTGGAGGGGAACACTTTAACTCTGCTTCTGTAGGTGCAGACTTTCTTGATCTTTTCTTAGCAGCAGCTCCAGTCATTGGTCCAGAGGGGGCATCTTCTGGGGGCTCAGACTCAATCAAGATTTGTCCAATGGGCAGTAAATGATTTCTATGCATTGTTTTTACATCTTTTGAATTATTCTCAGGCCTTACTTTGTACACTGGCAGATCATCTAGTTTACCCACTACAATGTGAGGGAGATGGTGCCATCTGTCAGCAATCTTGTGTTTGCCATGCAGTCCCAGATTTCTTAGCAATACCCGATCTCCCTCCTGGAGTTCCTGTGCTTTCACCTTTTATCATACTTTTCTTGTTGGCCAGATTTCTTTTTGGCAGCCATGGTTTGAGCCAGTTGGTACGCATGAGTTAGCTGGGCCTTTAACTTTGCACATACTGTAAATAGTTGTCAGCTTGAACCCCATCAGAGAGACCAAAACACACATCTACCGGTAGTTGAGCTTCTCTTCCAAACATCAGGCGGTAGGGGAGAACCCAGTGGCATCACTTTTGGTGCAGTTATAAGCATGTACCAGGGTGCTAATTTGTTGGCTCCATCTAGGCTTGTCCTTTGGGTGCAGTGTGCCTAGCATATCTAGCAAAGTGTGGTTGAAACGTTCAGGCTGTGGGTCCCCTTGGGGGTGGTAAGGAGTGGTTCTGGACTTTCGCCCTCTCAAAGTCTCTCCCTTGATCAGAATGGATTCTTTGTGGAGCCCCATAGTGAACAAAAAAGCTTTCTACAAGTACTTTGGCCACAGTGGATGCTTTCTGGTCTTTGGTGGGGAAAGCTTGGGCATATCTCGTGAAATGGTCAGTGACCACCAGCACATTACTGATATTTCTTTGATCTGACTCCAAACTCAGAAAATCAATACAGACCAGCTCCATGGGTGCACTGGTGGTGATGTTAACAAGGGGGGCAGCCCTCTGGGGCAAAACTTTCCTCTGTAAGCAGCGACTACAAGTTCGAATGTGTTGCTCCACATCAGCCCCCATCTTAGGCCAATAGAATCTGGATCTCACCAAGTCAAGTGTTCTGTCTATACCAAGGTGCCCCATGTGGTTGTGCAAGGACCTCAATACTGAGTCTTGAAAGGCAGTGGGCAGCACTAGTTGTTGTTTGTCTACTTGTCCCCCTCTGTCTACTGTTTCTCTGTATAACAGTTTATTGATCAGTTTCAACTTAGGACCTTCTTTGTATAACAGTGCAGTTCTCAAATCAGTGGAGCGTAATTTGGACTCATCTTTTCCTGCACAGAGGATTCTAAAGCTGATTTGATCATGGGATCGCGGGACTGAGCCCGCCGAATACTGTCATTGTCCAGCTGAGGCAGTGCACCAATGTCTATTGCAGAAAAATGGCAATAAGCAGCAGGTATGCAATTCTCAGAGGGTCCCAAGCAATCCACCATGCAGTCCACTGCGTCCGTGGACATTTGTTCCTCCCTGTCAAACTTCCGGCAGAGTGCCCGAATGTCAGGTTCTGCCAATCTGACCCAATCATTCTGGGGAACAGGCCTCCGGGAGAGAGCATCAGCATCTATGTGGTTCAGACCTGCTCGGTATTCGAGAGCATAGTCGTATGTAGATAATGCAGAAAGCCACCTATGGCCAGTGGCATCCAACTTAGCTGAGATTTGCACATAGGTCAAAGGATTATTGTCAGTTTTTACTAGTATTTTAGCCCCATACAAACACTCATGAAATTGGTCAACAATAGCCCACTTCAAAGCTAGGAACTCTAACTTATGTACAGGATAGTTCTTTTCAGATGGGGTCAGGCTTCTACTGGCAAAGGCCACTGGTCTCAGGCCATTCTCGTGCTCTTGGTACAACACAGCCCCAACCCTTGCAAGCTAGCATCAGTGTGCAGGACGTAAAGGTTTTCTTGGATCGGCATAGGCCACCACTGGAGCATGGGTAAGTTGATATATGATCTCATGAAAAGCAGTCTCAATCAGGAGTCCAGCGGGCCCCAAATACTTCACTCGGACGAAAATACACTCTTTCAGTCTTGAGGGACGCTGACTTTGGTATTTTTGTGGGTTGGGGATACTCTTGAGTAAGGTTAAGTAAAGGCGGATCACTCTTGAATAGTCCTTGATGAAGCGTCGATAATAACCACAGAATCCAGGAATCTTTGCAGTTCTTTTAGATTTTTGGGCTGTGGCCAGGTGGTCAAGGCCTCAACTTTACTTGGGTGGGTCTCTATTCCCTCGGTGGATACTATGTGTCCCACATACTTTACTGATGTTTGAAGAATTGACACTTATCAATGGACAGTTTAAGGCCAAAGTCCTCCAGTCGGTCCAATACCTTAAATAATCTGCTCTCATGTTCCTCCAGTGAGCTGCCAAACACAATAACATCATCTAGGTATACCAGGCACTCTAGTAAGTTCATGTCCCCCACTGCACGCTCCATCAATCATTGAAAAGTGGCTGGGGCACCTGAAATCCCTTGAGGCATCCTCATGAATTGTAGAAGCCAAGCGGACAGATAAAGGCTATCTTCTCACGGTCCTCTGGGGCCATCGGGATCTGGTAGTACCCACTGCGGAGATCCAACACAGAGAACCACTTGCTCCCGTTTAGGCAGTCAAAGCATCCTGAATCGGGCATTGTGTACTGATCAGGGATAATCCGACGGTTTAAGGTGCGATAATCCACACACATCCTTACTGTCCATTCTTTTCCTCACTATCACAATGGGGGAAGCATAAGGGCTTCTGGATTCTTGTATTACACCAGCAGCTAACATCTCTTGATGCTGTCTCACATCATCTATGTCAGCAGGTGCCAGGCGTCCGAGACCTCTCACGAAATGGTCTTTCATCATGCAGCCGGATATTGTGCTCAGCTCCTTGCACGCATCCTACATCCCATTCCTTTAAAGAAAACACCTGGTCTCTCTGGGCAAGCTTCTCACTGATTCTCACTTTCCATTCAGCTGGCAACGGGGAGTCACCGAAATCAAACAAGTCAGGCGTTACTCTGTCATTCTTCCTCGAACTCTTGCTGCTGGGTAGCACTCCAGTGTCTGCACAATGCACATTAGCCAGGATGTAACCTCTATTTACTCGAATGTCTCTTTCAGACGCATTATGAACTTGGACCATTACCCTTCTGGCATAAGCATGGGCTCTAGCGGGCAAAATACTAGGCTTGACCAGCAGTCCCTCTGGCAATTTTCCATCGCCTGGTGCATCCAACATTAATATTTTATTCTTAACATCCTTTCTGATACGGACCTCTCCCTGTAAGGTACACTGGGCATTTGGCGCCAGGATCAGAGACTCAGGATCCCTCTTCCATACAATTCCGACCGGTTCCTCTGGTTCTATTTTTCAGCATCTCTCTGTGCCTCATAGACCTTCTTAATTAAAGCCGAACTCTTAAAGCTCTACTAGTCTTTGACCCTTGTTTTCATAACACAACTGTGCCAGCCTTCCGAACATATGAGCATTTGTTTCAATCAACAAAGGGACACCATCATACAGTCCAGTGGGGGACACACTAAGGCTAGGGTCTCTACTTGTTCGGCCACCCAGCCACGGAGGTGGGGAAAGACAGCCAAATTCGGATATACCCGAATAGGGGTAGGCCTTCACACTTAACCCCCATACATGCAGTCCTTCTAATGGTTGTAAGGGGTACGCCTGACAAATGCTTCTGATACCAGTCCTGGAACATAATTGTCACTTGGGAGCCACTGTCTAACAGCTCTTGTAGACACTCCATTCACCTTTACAGTGGTCTCCATGGAGGGACCCACTATTCTGGACCAGTCTGGAGAGCGGTAGCGGGGTCCTGGGCAACTGACCTTGCCACAAAAGGACGTGAGTTAGCATTTTGGTGCCCTCACTGGGATCATTTGTGCACCTCTTAACCACTGATTTGTTCTCGAAGCTCTCCTTGTAGCCTATATGCAACTTTGTCAGTGTCTTTTGGGATCGGCATTCCCTCTTCATGTGCCCATCCTTCCCACAATTATAGCAAAACATACTTTCTGGAGTTTGAGCTGGCGGCCACACTGGGAGCCAGGGCAGGGTACTACTAACTGGAAACCTGGGTGCCATCTCTGTCTGCGGCGTGATAAGCATTTGGAGACATCTCATCAGTTTCTCCACTTCCATGGTCAAGGAATTGAGTTTGGAGCTGTCATCAGCAGGAGATACATGGGTGGGTACCCCAACCCCCATAGCAGATGCAGTCGGATATAGGTCGGGGCCCATACTTGCAGGCGTGGCCTTCATAAAGTTTTTGAATTCCGTATTTCTCTCAACAGTTCGCCCCATTGTGGCATATCTTTTTCCTTGTCAGAGCACTCATTAACTGCCAACTTCTGCCCCTCAACTTCACTTGATGGGTCACCCTCAGTCTCTCGGGTCGTAGCCGCAGCTATTGTTGCAGGTCCCTCCCGAGGTCGCCTTTTCTCAACTCCTCGAATTTCTCTCATGAACTCATCATAGGAGGGTGGAGATTCCAGTTGATTTGCCAGGCGTAACTGAAGCAACAGCAGTTCTGAGAAGGGGGCAGACTTAAGGATCCTGTCCAGCCTGGTTCGGTCCAGTTCAATCGCTGGCAAACTACCCTTTCTGAGGCATTCTTGCAACAATTTTTCCAGCCGAGATACATACACAGACAGCAACTCCCCTTGGTACTGTTGTGCATTTCTTACTCTCCACCATAGGTCCTCATCAGTATCTGGGCTCCCATACACATTCTCCAAGGCCTCAAGATAGGCCTGTGCAGTCACTTCAGGGTTACTGGCCCGTTTAGCATGGATGGTAGCCAGGGCGGGACCTGGAGGCTCTCACTAACCCTCTTTCACTTTTCGGCTTCCGAGCATTGCCATTCTAGCACTTGGGGGCAACATAGTCTATCCAGGTTCCCAGTCATCCTCCCTTGGGGGTGGGAGGGTGCCAGAGAAGATCCTCAACCTCGGTAAGAGTCGTGACTAATGGCAGGTGCAGAAATAGAGTCTGCATTGGTTCAGCCACCATTACGGGTACTGGAGTGGGAGAGGGTGTTGGGGGAGGAACACCCCCAGGTGGCAAGAATAGTTTCTTCAAGTCCTCCACAGTTTTCCCTTCCCCCAGCAACCATTTAGCAAATTTCTCCTCAAAAGTTTCAGACAGTGGTGGGGCTCATTCCCCCGGTCTTTACTGTCCTTAGTTATCACTCTCCAGGCAGTGAGGGCTCCTCTGGGGTAGTGGTCTGTGGCATTTGGAGCTATCTATGGGATCCTTAAACTCTACTAGGGCCAGGAAAGTGTGGGTGAGCAGATTAGCATGCCGACCCACCACCACAGGGTTTTGTAAACCTTCCACCTTGGAAAGTACTCCCTGTACAGTGTCCTTATTGATACCCAGGGGGATGTCCAGGATAAGCATAGCGTTTTGGGGGTCGATCTCCTCCCCAGTACACCACTCCACTAGCCAGTGCACAGCCACTTCTGTCGGGGTACCCATTTTTTCTTAACAGTGGTTCATAAATATGCCACTAGAGGACACACAATCCCAGAGGTGAGCCTCCAAGATGTAACCCCTAGATGGCGCTATCCCAGGGGCTACTACCCCTGCCTGATTTGCCACTAACAGGCTGAGGGGCCTGGAGCCGATGGCGGGTGCCTCCACCCAGAGGTCAGGGTTTGCAATAGTTAAACTAACTTGGTCACAGCCCTCTGGGACACTGCAACCCCCCTTTCTTCCCACTAGTGGCCCACACAGTATATCAGAATTACCTTCACAGTATACACTTACCCCCAGGACTGGTTCAGGCTTTGGGACCCCCTGTAAAATAAGCAGACACAGTGCAACAATCACAGTACAATACTTTAACATAGACAAATACCTCAGGCAGTATAACTTTGCTGAAACAAGCAGCTCTGATTTATTTAGGAGGATATAACAAGGACAGGGGGAAATCAGGTTAATTAGCTTATCACTTTACTCATCTACCTATGGCTCTGTGCACAGGCCTATCCCTACCAGTTACTGTCCCTGGGTACCCGAGCCCTAGTGGCTAGTCCAAAGCGTGGCAGCTGGTAGGGGCCCTTTCACACAGAGAAAAGAAAAATTAGTTAAACAGTCATCAGTACAGTAATTCCATTTGGATTCAATGTGGCAATTCAACAGGGAGTGACCCTGAATTAGTACTCACGACCTCCAAACAAGATAGGGTCCTTCAACGTCAGCAGGGCTACTCTTGAGCTCCACGAGACTCCTCACACATTTATATGGTAAACTGCAACAGGCAAAAGTCCTTTAATGGCAGCAGGATTCACTTGAGCTACACAAGCCTCCTCACACATTTATATGGTAAACAGTCACAGGCAAAAGTCCTTTAATGGCAGCAGGATTCACTTGAGCTACACAAGCCTCCTCACACTTTTATATGGTAAAAAGAAAGTACTATACCAGGCAGGCTGCTTCTCTATCCTGATCGCAATTACTGCACAATACCCGGGAGAACACACAGCAGATTCAGTTCCTGACAGACCGAGTGCAATTCAGCAATTTCTCCAGTCTTCTACAGGGTGAGCCTGATTTCTACTCTTCAGATATCCTTGATTCTCTTCACAGGACGGATTCAGTACTAACAAGCAGTTACACAAGCTGCAGACCGGAACTCTGGGCCTTACACACGTTTCCCGACTAAAACTGCACACCGAAAAAAGCACAGGGCTCCTTCCCTCTTCACTGCCAGAGCTCAACTGAAACTCCAGCAGACAAAACCGGCACTTCCTTTGAGTTCCTCCCAGTTCTTGGCTGGATTGGCTGTCACTCACAATAGACTGCCCCTGTTGGTCCAAAAAGGCGCCGAAGTCTAAACTACATCTCCCAGAGTCACTGCCCATACAATCCTCTTGTGGCTGGCTCAGATTACGAGTCCAAGTTCTGATTCGTCCAAGGCACCATTTTAGAACTACCTTAACCCACACTGATTGGTCCAGTTCAGCAGTTCAAAACTAGAATGGGGAACTAGGCAAACACCGTTCTGACTGCAAAGAAAGCAGGTTAGACAAACTGTATTTTCATTATTACTCTAAATGATTTCTGGCAAACAGTTACATCTTTCAGATAGGTTCCCTTTGCACTCCTAGTGATTGCAAAAATGGAGTGAATTGGCAGCAGCTCGAGTGGTACTCAAGCAGAGAAGCACACAGTCCCCCCATACAAACTAATTATGTTTGCAAGCAGACAGCTCTTAAAGAGACAGTACCAGAGGCTCTAAAAACACTCACTGATAAATGGCTTAAACGCCAAACACCATTCAGGCTTGGAGCATTCAAGCAAGCTCCTGGAAGTCTTTTGGGAACCCCCATTTGCAGGGGGGTTACACGTGGAAACACAGGTTTTGTCTTCATTACAATAAAAATATAGCAAAATGATTTTTGAACAGGGATGTGGCAGCCCTGCAGAGGCACACATTTTTTTGGACACGTAATGTTGATGATGCCATGACCTTAAAGAGCCACCGATGCCTAGAGGTGAAATTTGAAAAATGTAATACTTGGCCACAAAGCAGCTTATCTTTCTCATTAGGTCTGTATTTCTTATCCCCATTATTTATTACTTAGGTTGTATGCATGAAAACAGAATACTTTTCCCCTAAGGATTCATCAGCCCCTATTGCTTTTTCCCAACCTGATGTTGTAATACTCTGCTTGTGACATCACAGTTATTCATGTGGCATCAGACTGTGATGTCAAAACAGGGCATTATAATTCAAAATAGGGAATAAACTATAGAGGCAAATGAACTCTAAGAGACAAGACGTTTTTGTGGGAGTTTCTTCAATAATAAATAATGGAGAGTAGAAACCTGTAGAAGACATATGAAATATAGGCTGAATTGTGTCTAAATATTATGTTTTCCCAAAATTGTCAGTGGCTCTTTAATGTGTGCATTGAAGCACATAAGAACAAAGTGATTGCTCTATCAGGGATCCTGTTAAATTGTGATGGAAAGCACCACAGCCTCATACATAGTTGAGCCTTGTATCAAAATTGCAGTCCACAGTTTCCTTTACAAATTAGTCGGAACAATGTTGGCATAAGCTGCTCATTTTGTTTATTTTTATCTACAAATTCTGGCCAGGAGCATTCTGTTCAATTCAGTTTGTTTATTTTACCAGGAAAAGGCTTCATTGAGCAAGCTCATTTATAAGGAGGTCCTGGGTAGTATAGTCAAAATACATGAAACACAATGAACAGAAACAGCACAAAAAATAGGATATAGTGAAATAATACAGATATTGAAATTGAGCCCACAGTTAGCATTCAATGTCTAGGGGAAAAGTACATAAAAGAATCAGTATACTAAGCAAATATATAAATATATACTAAGCAAAAGCTCAGCTTTGGGTGTGAACAGCTGGGGGGGGGTTAAAGGAATCAAAGATTGGGTTAACCCATCAAATATAAAAGCAATAACTTGCAACAGAGCATAGGGTTATGCAGAATTAATACACACCCTTAGTACATTGTGAAATACACTGGGAAGTGCATTGATTCTGAACAATCCCATGCTGTGGAGTGCGTTATTGCACTTATTAAATGGCTTCAATAAAAATAATGATAAAAAAAGAATGTTAAATCTGAACTAAGCAGCAACAGGAAAGTAATGCATGGTCCTGTGGCTACTTTCAACCAATCAGAATGCTTGTTTCATACAAGTTATTTTATAAAACAGAATTTCTCACCAACGTCACAGTACTAGTTAAGGCAGGTAAGCAAGGCTGACTTCAGACCAAGGCTTGATTGGGCTCATACCTTAAATAGAACATGCTGTGCCCAAACTGTGATACATACTGTAGCGCTCTCAATACAGCAGTTTTCAGTCCCTGTCCTTAGTTCCTACAGCCAATACTTCTGGTGAGGTTTTGGCATCATTGCAACACTCTATCCACAAAATGAATGCATCCATGGCACTATTTAACAGTTTTCTATATTCTACTGAATGCAATTTAAACATCCAGTCCCAATTACTTGATTACTAAATAATCCTGTTGGGAATTATGCAAATTCCCTCCACTGTAAGGTTGAGTAATGATTATGACTGGATCCCCTAAGGACTTAGGAAGACAGTCAAACATTCCAACAAAAGCTGCACATACTGTACAGTATGGGGTATGGCTGTGAACACTTCATAGGCCTGGTTCTAAGTACCATGAACTGTTGTAATTTACAGCTAATGCTATTGAAGTTATTTAATTTATAGTGTTAAAAAACGTCTATCTTGCATATCACCCTTTTATTTGTTAAAGAAGCAATTTTCAACCATTATAACATCTTGTTTAATCAGGAGCCAGTACTCCAGTTTGTTAAGTGAGGCCCAAATTTATGATGAAAGAAAGTCTACTGCTAGGAGCATTTCCTTAGAAACTGATCCTGTTTCTTTGCTTTTGATCACATACACTAAGAACAGCATTAATTCCCTAAGTTCCTTAACTGTTTAGTTATGTGTCACAGCAAGTTTTGTTCTATTAATTTTCTTCAGGGGTCCGAAGAACTGAAACTTTCAGTCGCTCATATCAAGGAGATAATCTGTATTTTACGGGACTTCATTCACTCACCTGATCGGAAGGTTATGGCATCTACTATATCCAAACTCAAACTGGATTTGGACTTCGACAGCACCTCGATCCACCAGATTCAACTGGTGTTGTTTGGATTTCAAGATGCAGTAAGTGTCTGTTGGATACACAATAGACTATCTGGATTTCGTAGTTTTTTTTGTTTGTTTTTTTAATAAAAAAAAGGAACACATACATGTGTGGGGGACACTAGACTGAAAGTATGTATCTGCAGTAACACACTGAAATCAGTTCAACCAGGGTATTATTTTACTAATTAAATTTTTTCCCTTGCATGTCCACAGAATGATTAATGTTGGATAACCTAGTACTGGGAGAGTTTTGCTTCAGTTCAAAGTTTTTTTTTTTATCGGTCTGTTTAGCTAGCAGTCCAACTGTATCTTGTCTGCTGCTTAGTCATCAAACGTGTATATTGGCCACTGAGTCTCCAATTTAAATGAAGGTTCCATTTTGTGTGTGCATGATTTATATCCCTTATTCAGTGTCACAGACTGCACATTTGCAAATCTGCTAAAAAAACAAGTGCCAATTCGGGGTGCCCCATTACTTAGGGCATCATCGGGCACCCCAAATTTTCCAACTGTCCAGCTATGATTTTTTCCTCCTGTTTGGCAGGCAACCAAGCAACGCAGGCCCCCCACCCAAGAGAATTCACCTCCACCACACATCCTGTAGCAAAGCTATCATTAAAAAAAAAACACATTATTAAAATAAATTCCAGCTTTTCAGTCCCAGAATACTGCTAAGTCGGGACAGAGGTAATCACAGCTCCCACTCCCTCAAAAGCCAGCCAATGAAGTACTTAAAGGAAGCTGGCAATGCATCTCAATGCCTGGGGAGTCAAAGTTAACAAAGTCCCATCACATCTCTTCACTCCAGTAGTGCTGATCGGCCCCCCTCCGCCACTCATTCCCAAACATTTAAACCCACCGGATTCAACACTTTCCCCTTTACTAAAATGCTTTCTTATTATTCCTGGTATGAACGCTCACAAATCCTGATTCCTGAGTGACTACAACCCACATAACCAAAAGCAGCATGCCCTCTTCCATCACGGCATACAGTAGTTGCTTAATATAGTCCTGGCTCCCCAAAAAAATTTTCTTGGAACTGATGGGTGGGTGGGGGCTGTGGGGACATTAAATAAATATTACAACACCTGGCCGGTGGCACTGAGGGTTGAGGCACTGGATGCCATACCTTGCTCACGCCGGTGACCTGGGGTTCGGGGAGCGGACTCGGTTCGTTAAGGGTCGGCAGGGGTGGGGAGAGATTGAGTGTCCATAGGACTGCTCTTCCTCTCCGGGAAGGGGGGTTTCCAGGTGTTAGTGCTCTGGTGACCTCTAGTGAAGGCTGGGGGATGGTGCGCTGACGCTTCATTGAGGGCTGGTGAGTTGGGGCATGGCGCCAGGAGGGAGCGCGTGGGTGCCCCCCCCTGGCATCATAGCACACCCCACTCATGTACAAGGGGAAGAAATCAGGAAATAGGGCACACGGTCGTGGCGGCTTGGTGGTCGTCTAAGGGACACAAGACTGAGGACTCCACTGTGGCTACTGGTTCCTGGTTCAGTGGGGATTAAGGGGGACTCTCCGCCGCCCCACTGTGGGGGGCAAGCCACGGGGGTAATTAATGGTGGGGTTCTCTGGGCTATGGCAGACCAGACGGCGGCTGGATGAGGTGGATGCCGGGACGTAAGAAGCAGACCGATGCCAGGTAAAAAGGATTAACAAAAAAAAAATATATATATATATTACAGAAAGGCATCTCAGGACAGCAGCACAAGGGACAAATCAAATGAGGCTAGAAAGAGGCGATGGCGCACTGCTGGCTGTGACATTGGACTAAAACTCCCAAGAAATCATGGGCCAGCCATGCATCTCAATCACACAGGCTCTACTAAGCAGCAGTGCCCTCTACTGAGAAGAAGAGCACACTACAGGGACTATTTTTCATATTTTTTTTTTCATTTATTATACATGTTTTAAATTTTTTTTTAATCGAAAATGTTACTTTCAAGCCATTTTCTAAGTGCAATCATACCCTCCATGGTAAGCAGTATTGGGCAATACTGGACCTTCTAGGGGCTGTGGTGTCAGGACTCATTACGCCCCTGGGTGGTCTGACATTGCCCAATACCGCTCACCCTGTTGGGTATTATTGCTTACAAAGACACTAGTCAAAGAAGACCTTGAGAACTACCTGGAGAGAAATGGGTTCCAGGAGAGTAAGCAGCGTGGGTTCATGGCAGGAAGGTCCTGCCAGACTAGGTAATAAGGGCGGGGGATAAGGGACTAGCAGTAAATTTACTCAATGTCAACTTCAGCCAGGCATTTGACTCAGTGCCACACAGAATTTTGTTGATGAAATTGAAGAAAAAGGGAGCAGCAAGGCACCTGGTTAGATGGGTGGGAAGTTGGTTAGGTGGGAGACAGCAGAGGGTGGTTGTAAATAGGGTGAAATCAGTGGAAGGGAGTTCATGAGTGGGGTACCACAGGAGTCAGTCCTGGGATCAGTCCTTTTCAATATTCTGTTCAGTGACATAGGAGAAGGAATACAGGGAAAGATGTGTCTCTTTGCAGCTGATGCTAAGCTCTGTGGCAGGGTACATAGTGAGGAGGGAGTTGCAGATGGAACTGCAAAGATTAGATAAGATGGCCCAAGGTCTGGCTGTTGAAATACAACGCCAAAAAGTGCAAGGTGGTACACATAGGGAACAATAACCCCACAAAGGAATACTAGATGGAAGGGGTTAAGCTAGTCACTGCTTCAGAAGAAAGAGACCTGGGGATCATCATAAGTGACTCCCTAAAACAAACTGGCTACCCTTCAGCACCCTCCACTTTTACTGCCCTGGACGGTTCCTGCCTTGAGAATGTAGCAGCTTTTAAGTATCATGGGGTTTGGCTAGACTCCCTCCTGGATTTCTCCACCCATGTTGATGCCATCTGTGCCAAGCTTCACTCCAAATTAGGCACCCTCTACCGGCACAAAAATAGCCTTCCCCACCCTACCGCCGTGTGCTTGTCACCAAAATGATCCTACCCACTTTCGACTATGACAATGTGGTGTATGGCACTACCTCTCAGTCATCCTTAAGCAGACTCGACATCCTGTTAAACTCCTGTCATTTCGCTACAGCTTCTCACCCTATTTCTCACCACTATCTTCCTTATTCTGCCCTATCACTTGCTCCCCTGCCTCTCAGGAGAATGGTTCACTGTGCTTCGATTGTTGCCAAATTCTGGTTTGGTACCTTCCCCTCTTATCACTGCTCCCACCTCACCCATGCTGTCACCTCAACTTTTACTCCCTTTGGCACAGAGACCTTTGCACCTTCTCTACCCGCACCCCCACTCTGTCTCTGGTCAATCAGTTTTTTTCTTTCTGTTTCCCCTCTTTCTGGAATAAACTACCCCCTGACCTCCATCTATGTTCCTTCCTCTTCTCATTCAAAAGGCTCCTCAGACTCATTCCCCACCAGTCATGCTCATAGTATCTCCAATCATTGCCCCCTTAATGTTGCTAATCACTTGTTTGTTATGCCGCATTTCAGGTTGTTTGCATATGACTTATGTTATTGGTGGGGGGTTGTGTAAATGTAACCCTCCTTTTCAAGGTTGCTCTTACTGTAGCATGTTCACTTGCTTATGCTGTGTATCTCTTGCTGTTGATGGTCTTGCCCTATGCTGTTATTTGGTCTTGTAATCCTGGCCCATGTTTTTGAATTATTCTTTGTTTTGTAATTTTACTGATGCTTGTTATTGTGGCTTCCCTATTTGTTCCCCCTGTCTCCCGAGTCACATCTGGAAACGAGCCTTGTCTCAATGGTGCTTTTCCCGGTTATCAGCTTTTAAATAAATAAATAAATAACTAGTCAATGTAACAAGGCCTACAGCAAGGCATCCAAAATGTTGGGGTGCATCGGAAGGAGTTTTGCTAGCAGGAGGAAAGAGCTACCTCTATATTGCACTCATGACACCCATCTAGAATAGTTTTGGAATCCTTACCAGAGCAAAGACAGAAGCAGGCTGGAGACTGCAGCATAGAGTATCAGAATGATTCAGGGTCAACGGGGCAGATCCTGTAAGGGTTGGCTCAGGGCACTGAACATGTAGTCACTGGAGGCCAGGAGGGAGAGAAGAAATGTGCTAGAGATCTTCAAGTTTCTGAAAAGAATATGCAAGGTATACTGCAATGAACTATTTAGCAGCAAAGGAGAGCTGAAAACAAGGAGACATGAATGTTAGTTGTTGGCGGAAGATTCAGGAGGGATGCGAGAAAGTTTTACTTTACAGAGAGAGTTGCTGAGCCATGGAACAGCTGACTGGCAGAGGTGGTGGGCACCAAAACCATTAATGGGTTCAAGCATGGCTGGGACAGAGTAAAGGGCTTAACAGTTACTCGGTGCAGCAGTAAGGCACTGAGTCAGAGGGTAGTGAGGGTGAAAACTTTGTCTTATCAATAGGTCATGGGGTAGAGTACAGTACAACTAGGCAAACTAGATGGACCAGTGTTCTTTTTCTGATAACATTCTCTTTTTTTCTGTATTAAGATATATTCCAAAGTAAACAAGGTTAAAGCGTGCAATCAGGAAAAAGGTATGAAAATAAAGGTTTTAAATAGTGAATGCAAGTGCATAACTCTAGACTGATTTAGGCTTGGACTTATAAATGTCACATTAACAAATAGAACATAGATACATAGACACTGTCAGCAGATAAGGGCCTATGGTCCACTCAGTCTGCCTATTTGAGCTTGTAAGTTCTCTTTATGTTTTTCTAGAAGTCTGTTGCACCTTACCTTTGACCTCCAGGATTCCCTTATGCCTATCCCATGCATTCTTAAATCCCATGATTGTTTCAGCCCCCACCACTTCCTCTGGTAGGGTGTTCCACTTGTCCACCACCCTTTCAGTGAAGAATTTCTTCCTCACGTTTCCTCTGAATTGCCCTCCCTCCAACTTCATCCCATGCCCACTAGTCCTGGAACATCTTTTTTTGCAAGTAAAATAGTGTATTCTTGCACCCTGTTCCTCCCTGTAAGGTACTTGTATGTCTCTATCATATCCCCACTCTCCTACAGTGAGTGCATATTCCCTGGAGGAGAACGTATGTGATTGTTTCTTACCACTGCATTTTACAGTAAAACCTTCTCACTACCCACAAGCACTGAATCTGCCTGACCACCTAAGTGCTAATTCCCTTTTTCTTTCTCTTTCTGTCTTCTTCCTTGTTCTATATGCCTAGCAGAGCCAGTGACTACCCTGATGTCTCAGTCCTACTCCCTGCTGTTTGTTCTGTTTCCACAGGTGGACCACAGCACCGTAACATTTCCTCATTTTATTTGCAAAGATCAAAAGGGGTATCTTTCACAAGAATTATGACTGCCTTTGAAATTAGTAAAAAGGTCATGAAGTTTTCTTTCCCTGCCCCTCTGGTAAAGCATCAACACTTTATAGGCTCAGGAATAATAATTACCTTGCTAATACACAGACTACAGCACATATGACCTTCAGTAAAATGTATAGTTTAAAACACATTCTGCTGGTTGGAGAGACCTTACTGTTGAAAACAAATGCCCATGAGTGGAAATAATTTTCTGAATAAAAACTGTACACACATAGGCCACAAACTATACACATGTATGCCACATGAAGTAAGTCATATTTCCCCAAGTACAGTACAGCATTTTGCTATTCATTCTACTATAGTAAGCAAAGTTTGAATTTCATTTCTGAAGGTAGGAGCAGTTAAGAACAAAATCATACCTGTTTTGGGGCTGGGAAGGTTTACCTGTGTCTGACTTGGATGTGTGGATTTTTTCTCTGTTTGATTAGCAGGGTATTTATCTATCAAATTGTTGTGTAGGGCATCTTGCTGACAGGAAGGCACTCATTGCAGCAGTGGGTCAGAGCTTTTAGCTGATTGTTTTGCGAGGGCACAGTTTAGGCCCAACCCCTTCCCACCACTCACCCCACCCACCCCTGGAAATAGTTCCTTTATACCTGGGGTTCTGACATCATTTCCTCAAGAGAGCAAGGTGCATGTCGCTGTCATATCCTCTCTAGCACACTGCACTGACAATATAAGCATACACATTGTATATTATAAATATATATTTCTGTATTACAAACCAATCACACACACAAAAAAAAAAAAAAAATGTGGGGAGTAGTACAATGTAATGGCTGTGGGGCAGCAGTCTTCCAGGAGTCTTTCTGGAGGCTGAGATGCTGCCCTATTTGCAGACAACTATCTGCCCTGAGGGAGGAAGTTGCCCGTCTTCAGGCCACACTGGACAGTAGTACGGGGACCTTCCCCCAGGCCACACTGGACAGTAGGAAGGGAACCTCCCCCATCCAGGGAGCACCACAGCCACCGCCACTACCTCAGAGGTTGCGAAGAAAACACAGCAGTTGGACCACAGTGGGCTCAGGAAGGCTGAGAATGGTGGAACGGAGGCACACCCAGTCAGTTGTTCCACTCCACAATCCATATACCATTCTGGGGGAGCATAGCTCCCCTATGGATACACCCACAGAGGAGACTAAGGAGGCTGAGGACAGCTGTCACAAGGGAGGCCCACAGGAAGGAGGCAGAGGACACCACAAGGAAAGGAAGCAGCTCCTGGTGGGGGACTCAATTATTAGGGGGCTAGAACTGGGGGAAGCTGGGAAAACTGAAGTAAGGTGCCTGCCTGGTGCCATGGTTTAGAGGGACAGGAAGCACATCCTCAGGATCATGACAACAGCTGCAAGGGATTCTGAGCTGGACGTAATTGTCCACCTAGGGACAAATGACTTGGCTCATCATGAGGTTAGAGCAGTGCAGGAGGACATTGCAGAGTTGGGGAGTGGCCTAAGACAAGTAGCACACACAGTATCCTTCTCAGAGGTGCTGCCTGTCAAAGGCATGAGTGAGGCGAGGGTAATTGGCACCATGCAGTTTAATGAATGGTTGAAAAAATGGTGTGGGAGCACAGGGGTTTGGCTTCATGGGGGACTGGGGTTCCACCTGGAGGGACACCAGCCTATACTGGCAGGATGGTCTGCATCTGTCCAGGAAGGGAACAAGTCTTTTGAGCAATCGGTTTAAATGCTTCATTGGCAAGCTTTTAAACTAGTAAAAGGGGGAGGCACTGACAAGCAGCAGAAAAATCCCAGCCTCTCCCTACAAAACAGGGTACTAAATGAGAAAAAGACCACGGTAGAACGGTCAGTGGGGGATGCTGCAACAGAAGGTAAAGCCATCAAAAAAATGGAGAGCAATGAGTACCAATGCCCGTAGTCTAGGTAACAAGCTTCCTGAGTTAGTGGCCTTGATGGAGGAGGAACATCTGGATATCGTGGCAGTCACAGAAACATGGTACACACAAAACCATGACTGGGACGTAAACATACCAGGATACACTATCTACAGGAGGGACAGAGGAGGGTAAAAGAGGAGGAGTAGTTCTTTACATAAGGAAGGAATAAAGCAACAGAACAAAAGGGTAAACAGGGAGGAGAAGAAGCACTGTGGGTAAATTTGGAGACAGGCAATGGCACCACAATCCGCACAGGGGTTGTATACAGACCCCCTTCTCAGGGGGAGGAAATGGACAAGGAAATGATAGAAAGTATACTTAGAATGGCAGAAAAAGGGGAGATATTGCTGATGGGTGATCTGAATATGCCAGATGTTAACTGGAGTGCAGTTGCAGCTGCCACTTCGAAGAGTGCAGTTATTCTAGATGCCCTACAGGGGGCATGCCTTAGACAACTAGTACTGGAGCCCACTCGAGAGGGAGCAATATTAGACTTGATACTCTCAAATGGAGATGGAGAGAGGATCACAGATGTAGAAGTGGGTAGCCATCTGGGAACTAGTGACCATCGAACAGTATGGTTCACAATAAACACAGCAATAGAGTCAAGCCATACAAAGACAAAAGTACTGGACTTTAGGAGGGCTGACTTTGCCAAAAATAGGTGAGTGCCTAAGAAATGCACTAGCAAATGGGCAGGAAGGAGGGTGGAAGAACAATGGGAATAATAAAACTGCCATCACAGAGGTAACGAGCCTCTGTGTGAAGCAAATAAACAAAACAAGACAATGTAAGAAACCACTATGGTTCTCAAAGGAAGTGGCAGTGAAGGTTCAAGAGAAAAGAAAGCATTCAGGAAGTACAAGGAATCGCAGAAGGAGCAGGACAGAGAACTGTATCAGTTAAAGCAAAAGGAGGCTGGAAGGCAGTCAGAACAGCAAAGGTCCAAACCGAGGAAAAGATAGCCAACTCAGTTAAGAAGGGGATAAAACCTTTATAGGTACATCAGGAGGCGAAAGACCAAGGAGGGATAGTGAGGCTTAATAAAGGGGAGGAGGGTGGGCAGAGGGAGACTGTGAAAAGGCAGAGATACTAAACAGATATTTTTGCTCAGTATTTACAAAGGAAGAGGGGAGGTACATAAAACAAACAGTAGTTACACTCTGGATACAGAGTTGATACCGCCCATTTACAGAAGAAAAGGGTTCTGAAAGAACTCTTAAAACTGAAGGTGGACAAAGCAATGGGGCCTGATGGATTCATCCCAGAATTCTAAAAGAACTAAGGGTAGAACTAGTGACACCACTGACTACCCTTTTAACAAATCATGGGAGGATGGGGTGGCACCCGAGGACTGGAGGAGGGCAGATGTGATTCCCTTCACAAAAGTGGGAGCAAGGCAGAAGCAGGAAACTATAGACCTGTTAGTTTAACCTCAGTGATAGGAAAATGATGGATCACTTCTAAAGGAAATAATTGTAGAGTATCTAGAGGCCAGAGGGGCACAGGACCCTAGACAGCATGGATTCACAGCGGAAGGTCATGCCAGACGAATCTGATAGATTTCTTTGACTGGGTGACCAAAGTAGTAGATCAGGGAGGGGCTGTGGACATGGCCTACCTAGACTTTAGCAAGGCATTTGACACAGTCCCACACAAAAGATCAATATACAAGTTAGCCAGCCTGGGAGTGGGTCCCAAGATGACAGCCTGGGTAAAGAATTGGCTGGAGACTAGGACACAGAGAGTAATAGTAAATGGAGTCCACTCAGAAGAAAGGAGGGTTACTAGTGGGGTACCGCAGGGTTCAGTGTTAGGACCAGTCCTCTTCAATGTCTTTATAAGCGACATTGCAGAAGGACTGGAAGGAAAAGTATGTCTCTTTGCAGATGACACTAAGATCTGCAACAGAGTTGATGCACAGGGTGGGGTGGAAAGGATGAGAAGGGACTTGGCAAGGTTAGAGGAATGGTCAAATGTATGGCAGCTTATATTCAGTGCTAAGAAGCGCAAGGTAATGCACCTGGGAAACAAAAACCCAGGGGAAGAGTACACAATGGGGGGTGAGATACTAACAACAACAAAAATGGAAAGGGACCTGGGGGTAGTCATATCAGATGACCTAAAGATGGGCAAGCAATGTGAGAGGGCAGCAAGGAGGGCTGGGGGATACTGGGATGCATACGGAGAGGCACCACCAGTAGAAAACAGGAAGTTATTATCCCTCTGTACAGACAGCTGGTGAGACCCCATCTGGAGTACTGTGTGCAGTTCTGGAGACCCAATCTCCGCAAAGACATAGACAGGATGGAAGCTGTCCAGAGGAGGGCAACTAAAATGGTGCAGGGTCTGCACCGGAAGACATATGAAGAGAGACTTAAGGAGCTTAATATGTATAGCCTCGAGGAAAGGAGGGAGGGAGGGGGACATGATAGAAACTTTCAAGTACCTCAAGGGAATCGACAAAGTCCAAGAGGGTAGCATCTTTCAAAAAAAGAGGTGTGCAAGAACAAGAGGGCACAATTTGAAGATAGAGGGGGGGCGGCTCAGAGGTAATTTAAGAAAGTATTTTTTCACAGAGAGGGTTGTGGATGCATGGAACAGCCTTCCAGAGGAGGTTGTGGAATCAAAATCAGTGGTGGAATTCAAGCATGCATGGGATAGTCATAAGGGAATTCTGGAGGGTGGGGGTTGGAAGAAGTAGGCTGCTGGTTAACTAGGATCTGCAGCTTATCCAGTAGGTAGGGAAATGGGCAGACTGGGTGGGCCAAGCAGTCCTTATCTGCCATCAAATTCTATGTTTCTATGTTTCTATACCATTAGCAATTACTTGCCTAATTTTTAGTGCTTTCTGTGATGATAAGTGCAGTGACTTCAGGGCATCCCAATGTGGAGTGAAGCTATGCAAGGACTTTACTGTCAATATTTTTCTTCTTGAACCTTTGAACCTTTTTCAGCTATAGCACAGAAGGTGACGGGAATGGGATAGGGTCATCTTCAGATGTCTGTAAGGCCTTTCATACTACATTTCATACTTTTCTATCTGTTTAACTAGTGCTTGTTTGTTTTTGTGGATGCTCTAGGACATAGAACAGCTATTGTATATTTTGATTGCTTATTTATTTTATTTATTTATTTATTTTATTTGTTTTTTTACAACCAGTTAGGTGCACTAGACAATAAATGTGCCCATTTTCAGGCATGACCCAGGAGAATACAAGTCACAAAACAATCATGAAACATGGTACAAAGAGACAGTAATGTACAATGTACAGACTAAGCTGGTTACAGATACAAAAGCAATTGAAAGAATAAACACGATGTAACAAGGGGATTCAGCGCAAATAATAATGAAAGTTTGAAACATAGTACAAAACTAAAATATACAATGTAAAGGGTAAACAAGTTGTAGATAAGAAAGAAGTAGAGGAATCAATACATTACAGCCATGAGAAATCAGTACAATAGCGGCAAGGCGAGAAGTGAACAAAGCAGTGTGGCTTAACAATTTAAAAAACAGACAGAAGCATCTTGCATTAAAATGGCAGATTAAACAGCAAAGATGTGCATGGTCAGGTAGCATAGGTTGGGTGATCAAGGAGTAGGAAGCAGGTACAGGGATCAGAGACTAAGAGACAGTGGTGTAGTTCCCTTTTGAAGCAGGCATGAGAGGGTAAGAGTCGGATGGACACAAGCAGGGAGTTCCAAACATTTGGGGCAAAGTGGAAGGAAGCCTGGGATCCCATAGTGGTCATATACCTAGGGGCAGATAGTAGGTACTTGTCACCAGATCAAAGGGGGTGGCGGAGGCTCAGGGGAGTCAATATAAAAGCTAGGGAGGAAGGAAACCCAGTTCTAATAATTTTATCAGTTATGGTGCCAAGGGCATAGGAGTGCAATCTGGCTTCAGGGGATAGCCAGTGTAGACCTCTATAAAGCTGACAGCAGGAAATTCGATGCCATACAATCCTGGATTTACCATGCTCAATTGGACCTTCTGGTGGTTACAAAAACATGACCGAGACCCTCTATGTTGGATCACACAATCAATATCCCCTCATATAATCTATATAGGGCTGATACACACCAGAGGGGATGGTGTAGCAATTTACATCAAGGACATATATACTACCACCATTGTACATGCTGTTACTACTCCTAATGAATTCGAAAGCCTCATCTTAAAAGTTCAAATCTCTAATTCAGTACAGTTTCATGTAATTGGATGCTACAAACCTCCTTCCGCAGGCCTAAACATTCTGAAACATTTGAGTGAGGTTTTGGACACCCTGTCCACTGAGGTAATCATTATGGGAGACTTCAATCTGGACTGGCTAATGGCCACATCCAGGCCCCTAAAAGATTTGTGTAATGCATACAGGCTTACCCAGCTCGTGTATAACATCACTCGGCCTAACAGTAAAAATCCAGACCAAGGCACACTACTTGATCTTATCTTGGTAAATAGACCTAATTTCTTCTCCCATACTGGAACTCTAGCCAACAACCTCAGTGATCATTGTGCAATTGCCCGTGTGAGGTCATTACCCAAAGTTACTACTACCTCCAGATACATTCTAAAGAGGAGCCTACGGCACTTTGATCCCAATACATACCTGATAGATCTTCAATGCATTAATTGGCAGGATTTTTATCTGGCTCCCACAGTAGACAAGTCATACGAGTTATTCCATTCTGTTGTACTCGAGGCTATTAATAGACATGGCCCCCACACTAAAATCTGCACTAAGAAAAAAATATGCCCCTGGTTCACTACCAGTCTTAAAGCTGCACTAAATAATAGGGATGCCCTTTGGAAAACAGCCAGGAAAAACAGACAGGCAGCCGACTGGACTACCTTTAGATCCACCAGAAACCTGTGTACCAAGCTGATCAGGGCTGAGAAAGCTAGATGCTTCCACATAGAACTTGAATCTTCTTCCCATTGCTCAGGAAAATTATGGAAAACCCTCAAAGACATTGAAGGTCATAGCCCAGCCAGCACGCTTCCCCAGAAAATCACCACTTGGGGCAGCACCACCACGGACAAATGTGAGATACTGGAACTCATCAACAATCACTTTGCTATGGTAGGATTAGCGTTTGACCCTTCATCAGCAAATACCCTTCAGGCTACATTAAATCACATAGATTTGGCACGTTTAAATGCATCAACCCCCACACAACAACAGTTTTCTCCTTCTGTCCTGTCTCACTGAATCAAGTGGAAGAATTGCTCTGGGATTTAGACACAGGCGAAACTGCTGGAGCAGATTACATTGAGCCCTATTATCTCAAAGTAGGTTACCATGCTTTATCCCATCCTATCATGCATCTCTTCCACCTATCCCTTGCCCAGGGTGTGCTCCCATCTATCTGGAAAACAGCTCACATCATTCCCCTGTTCAAATCTGGTAACTCCAGTGATCTATACAACTACCGGCCAATATCCCTCCTACCCACCCTGTCGAAACTACTTGAGAAGGTTGTCAACGCTCAACTCAGGCACTACCTGGAATCCCTCAATCTGCTAAATGAAGTGTAGTCAGGTTTTAAATCTCACCACAGTACCATATCCAAGCTTTTGAAAGTCACAAATGACTGGCAGATAGCATTGGATGCTAAGTACTATGTTTGTGCCTTGTTCCTTGACTTGAGCAAAGCCTTTGATACTGTGGACCATGACCTGCTCCTGACTGAGCTGGAATACATTGGGATTGGTGAATCAGCTCTAAAATGGTTTAATAACTACCTGACAGATGACAAACAACTAATCAAGGCTAATGGGGTCTTTTTCTCACCAAAACACCTACTAAGAGGTGTACGCCAAGGGTCTTAGGCCCTCTACTATTTGCAATTTATATCAATAGCATTAATAAGGGCCTTGAATCTGCAAACATTCTCTTATTTGCTGACGATATGGTTTTTTACATTGACAGACCCATGCCAGAATTAGCCTGCAGGGACCTGCGACATAACTTTGACCAATTACAAGCAAACCTGCTGCGTTTGAAGTTACTGCTGAATGCAAAAAAAAAAACAAAGTTATGCTGTTTCCTCTGTCTACCAGTACCTCTAAATCCTATGCTTCTGGCACTTCCCCACAAGTAAACACACTCCTGGGTGAACCTCTGGAGTTTATAACTAAATTTAAATACCTCAGCTTTTGGATAGATATCAACCTGTCCTTCGTTGATCATATTGAGGAGCTATCCAAAAAGTTAAAGCAAAGACTCGGTCTCTTCTTTCGAATCAGGAAGCAAAAACCAGGTTAGTCCTGACTAATTTCATGCCCCTACTGGATTACGCTGACCTCATCTATGACCAAGGACCAACCATTGTCTTGTCCAAACTGGACACTCTTTATCACCGTGCTATTAGATTCATTACCGGACTACCGAACATTACACACCATTGGCACTCTCTATGCCAAGGTAGACTGGAGCTCTTTAAGTGCCAGAAGACAAAGAAATGCTGTCTTTTGGACATACAGATCAATAATTGACATGCTTCCCCAGTATATTTCAGATTGCTTGCCTGTCTGCAGGGCTGACAACTACCCACTGAGAAGCCTCTCGTATATCTCTCTATTGGTCCCTAAGATCAGGACACGTTTTGGTAAAGCTGCTATAAGCCATGCTCTCCCAGTTCTATGGAACACTGTACAGAAATCTCTGAGACTTATGAGTCTCTTGAAGTTGTCCGCTTTCAAAACTCTTTATTTGCGCACTTTCAAGGAGGTCTGCAATTGTTTCCATTTATGATGCTCTAATCTCCACCTTACTCTTATCATCTGAATTCCCCTTACCTCTCTACAGCTCTGTATACCTCCACCCTTCACTGCCTCCCCTTTCAGTCTTGCATGACCTCTCCCCCTCAGACCTGCAATGACCTCTAGCACTTCACTCACCTTGAGGTGAGGCTATTCTTGGGTAGGATAAATCCAATCTCTTTAGTGAAACACTGTAAACTGTACTTGTACTAGGACAATCTGTTGTTTTGGTCTTTGAGAGGGTTGTATCATTAGCACAGAATATGGTAGCCTACTGTATCATAGTTGCATTATTACCCTATATACACTCTGTACATATATTGGCAATGTATTGCTTCCTCTGTACATATATTATCATTGTCTTTTATATATTGTTTTTTTTTTATCTCCTTTGATGTAAATTTTATGACCTCCCAGGTCCATCTTTCAAATGAGTTATCCTCAATGGTGTTTTGTCTGGTAAAATAAAGAAATTGATTGATTAATTGATTGAGTGTGGGTAAGGCAATTTGAGGTCAGAGCGAAATGACAAATATTATTGTGGGTGGTGTCCCAGTTGTGGAGGTTGGCTTTGGCAGCAAGTCATGGGAAAGTAGTGGAGCCATAGGTGAGGGTGGGCAGAAGGATGCCCTGTGCAATGCTAATTCTAGCAGAGGGTGTTAGGGCATATCTGGTTTTAAAGGCCTGGCCGAGCTTGAAGTTTACAGCTTTACAAGTATTAGAAATGTGTTGGGCAAAGTCCAGAGAAGGGTCAATGGTAATTCCAGGGTATTTGAATCTGGTTACATTTTCAAGGAGGGAGCCATTACTACAGGAGATGGATGGTCGCCTAACACACTTTCTTAGTCTAGTTGTAGAGCCAAATAACATGGAGTGAGTTTTGTTGGAATTTAGTAATAGCTTGTTATGGGAGAGCCAGGAGTGACTTTTGTGGAAATCCAAGGTAAGAGTAGTGTTAAGGTCAGCAAGGTATTTAGAGCTAGAGTAGAGCACTAAGTCATCTGCACAGAGCAGAGAAGAGCAAGATGTGGCATTTAGGGATAGATTGTTTATAAAGATAGTGAAGAGGAGGGGACCAAGGATAGATCCTTGTGGAACACTAATGCTGATTGTGGATAGATCAAATACAGCTAAGCTGTATTTACCAAATTGTTGACTGTCAGTGAGGTAGCTATCATACCAGGTAACCACATCAGAGGAGATACCAAGGGATAACATTTTAGATTTTAGAAGAGAATGATCTTCAAGATCAAAGGCCTTTGTAAGGTTGATGAAAACTGCACCTGTAAGTAGTCCATTATCCATGGCAATTTGAGAAGAGCAGTGGTGGTACTATGGCCTTTCCTGAAACCGTGTGGGGTGACAGAGATGGCACTGTGGTCATGGAGATAGTTAATGGTTTGGACAGAGACTGTTTTTTTTTCTAGAAGTTTACTCAGGACTTAAAGGATACATAGTGCATGATAATTGGCAATTGATTTAGAGTCACCTTTCTTAAAAATCAGAAAAACCTTAGCAACCTTCCAGATGTCAGAAACAACCCCTGAGTATAAGAACATATTAAAGATTTTAGCTAGAGGGGAGGCAAGGGGAGGGGCAGCAAGTTTTAGCTGCCTAGCCATAAGGCCATCAGAACCTACACTTCAGCAGACGAAGATGGAGTTAAGTAGCCGGTGCACCTCCATATTGCAGACTTACGCAGGTAGAAATGGAGAAAGTATTGGGAGTGACCTTGGAGAGGAAGTGAGTGGAAGCCGGGAGTGTCGAGGCCAGACATGTCACTCTAGAAAGGTCAGAGAAGTGAAGGTTGAAAGCATTGGCAGTAGTGACAGGATTGTTACAGTGAGTACCATCTAGCACCATATCATTAGTACATTGGGCGTGCTTGCCCACCATTAAGCTTTAGATGTGATTCCAACATTTTTTGGAGTCACCAACAGCATTGAGCAACAGATTTTTGCAGTAGGACCTCTTTGTAAGAAATATGGCCTTTTTACAAGCATTTCTCTTTGTCCTGTACTCTATCAAATCAGCCTGGAGACCAGAGGTCTTAAATTTGGTCCGGCTTCTGTCTCTAGCCTTTAGTAAGGCAAGGAGGTCTTTGTGTAGCCACCTAGTGAGAAAGCCTTTAATTCTGCATGACACTGTTGGGGTGTCCAAGTCTTGGAGAGCACAGAAATGGGATATAAAATAGTTTAATGCCTCATTAACATTGTTAGAGTCATATGGTGCCCTCCAATCAATCATGGATATGTCTGCAAGGAAGACAGTGGAGTAAAGCTTGGAGAAATCATGTAGTGAGATTACCATAGGAGGACAGGATGTAGCATGAGTCTGCTAGATGCAGTAAACACAAGACTGGTCAGAGATTGCATTGGATAGGGTACCAGCCCCTGTGATCCTGTCCATCCTGTTTGTCAGGACCCACTCAACTATTGTGTGATTGCCAGAGGCAAGAGAAAGTCTGGTCAGGTCAGAGATAAGCTGATGCTGTTACTGTATTAGGGCCAGGTTATGTGCTCAGTAGGTTGCACTCTGGCTTCTCCACTTCTCAGGCTGGAAGATCAGCTCTTTACGGGCTCTAGTCCCACACCAGGAACTTGGGCTAATAGCAGTACTGACACTATAGTGCAGCACTGGTGGTGTGCTTCACTGCTGACTTGCCATTCTTGTCTCTTTTGTATATTACTGTCTTGGTGGAAATAAAAATCCTTTGGCACCTATTATACATGTAGGGAATTTCCCTGGCGCCCTGGCCATTGTTTCCTCTATCCAATATAACAGGTCCATGGAACCAACCCTCCAAGATAACCTGGAAATGAACTGTCAGAACCTAGTGTGTCTTTCCAGTCAAAAATTACAAACAATTCAATTGGGGGGGGGGAGGTGCTTCTCTTAAAGAAAATTCAATTAGTCATTCATACATGTTCTCTTTTTTTAGTTGTTTAAAAGGCGTCAACAATTACATAGATACATAGACAGTGTCGGCAGATAAGGGCCTATGGCCCACCCAGTCTGCCCATTTAAGTCTGTAAGTTCAGTTTATGTTTTCCAAGAAGTCTGTTGCCCCTTACCCCTGACCTCCAGAATTCCTTTATGTCTATCCCATGCATTCTTAAATCCCGTCATTGTTTCAGCCCCCACCACTTCCTCTGGCAGGGTGTTCCACTTGTCCACCACCCGTTCTGTGAAGAAATTCTTCCTCACGTTTCCTCTGAATCGTCCTCCTCCAACTTCATCCCATGCCTTCTAGTCCTGGAACATCTTTTTGATTAAAATAGTGCATTCCTGCACCCTGTTCCTCCCTGTAAGATACTTGTATGTCTCTATCATATCCTCTTTCTCCCTCCTTCTCCAGGAGTACATGTTCAGTGCCTTCAACCTGTCCTCATAGGACTTGTGATGCAATCCATGCACCATCTTTGTTGCCCTCCTTTGAACCTTCTCTACCCTGTCTATGTCCTTACGAGGCAAGGTCTCCAGAACTATGCAGTGTACTCCAGGTGCGGCCTCACTAGTGTCTTGTATAGTGGAATTATGACCTCCCTTTTCCTGCTGGTGATGCCCCTGCCTATGCATCCCAGCATCCTATTTGCTTTACCTGCTGCCTTGTCACACTGTTTCCCTGCCTTGAGGTCATCAGAGATGATAACCCCAAGATCCCTTTCCTGCTTGGTGCATGCTATATTCTCACCCCCCAACTGATATATTGTGCCAATTCATGATACTTATTAAATGGCCTCTTCAGGGGAACTTCTTTTGTATATCTCATTTTCTAAAAAAGATTATAAATAATTATTATATAGTTTATGAATTCACAAACTATAAAACGTTTAGTATTAGCATTCCTGTAGTTAAACAGGATCAGAGTACCTATAGCAAGTTTTTACTTACACTGCTTTAGATCACTCAAATCTTTTTTTGCCTGAAAAAAAATATATTATTTTCTTATGGTTTCTTTTACAGTTTCTTACAAACAATGCTATAATATCACCATCAGCACCAAGTGCTTTATAATGTGACACAGCATTCTTTTAGCCTTTACTCCCCATAGTCAAGAATAAAGCCACTCCTCTACCTGGCAGCAGTGAGCTTTGTTTTCAGACTTTACTTGTTTGTGCTTCTCACAGACTCCACAAGTTTTAAGTAGCAAAACTGACCTTGAAATGGCCAAATCCATTTTATTTGTTAAACTCTTTTTACTCATAGATCCTTTGTTGATATAACATCATATTTAGCGTTCTTACACCACTTAAAAAAGAATAACACTCGCTGCTTTGGAATGCATGGCATATGGCGAAACATTGGGACCTTTGAATAAATAAAAACAGAGTAAAAATTTATGAAGGACTGATTGAATTTTCTTTCTGAGAAGTGCCCCCAATTGATTTGAATGCAGTGCACCTTGGGGTAGCTCCACAGTACCTAATTGCTGCCAAAGTAGAACCATTTCCAGCAGTGCGCCTTTACTAACAATTACAAACATGCATTTCATGTTTGCTATTGCCTTGACATCCAGGTCACCAAAGTAAATGAGAAATTCTTCTGAATTGTTTCCCTCTGGTTAAATAAAAGCTTTGATTGATTTGCAAAGTATCAAAATGCTTTAATAAACCAGAGACTTTTATACTGATCGTTCATTGACCATATGCAAACACACAAGCCATTAAGTGCTCAACTATATACACACACACAGACACACCATTAGAGAGAGTTTTTTTTTTTTTTTTTTGAGAGAGAGAGAGAGGGAGAGGGAGAGGGAGGTCAGGCCTGACCTTAGGGATATTACATAATCTTGGAAAGGTGCCATGGAGTCTTCAACTTCAACCTGGACAGGCATCAGAGATGGGCAGAAAATAAAGGATGCCTCTTGATAACCCATTATCTTTAAGTCACTGTTTTCTGTATTTTATATTTAAAAAACATATTCAGGAGTAGCAGCAATAGCCCTCTGATTTGTGCAAATTGTGATATTTCCGATTTTTATGTTTAGGTAAACAGAGTTCTGAGAAACCATCAGATCAAACCACATTGGATGTTCGCTATGGATAACATTATCTGCCGTGCAGTCCAGGCAGCTGTCACCATTCTCATACCTGGTAAAAATCCTGATTTATGAAAATAATAGTCTACTGGAATAGCTGTTACAGTACAATATGAACAGGAGTGCACGGTTCCATTTTTCTGGGGTCCTTTTAGTACAATGGTACACTACAGTGCATTTTAGCACCTCTTACAACAGCAGCAGCTCACCAATTGTTAATCTATTGTAGGTCACATTTAGCACTCTGCACCATTGGTACTGATACAGTATTTGGACTGTAATACATTGCACCTAATATTTTTGTTTGCATATCTGTTAATGTATTGTACTTCTGCATCTTATTTTGTTGCACTGTTTTACTCGGCACCAATTTGTGTTGCAGCACAACTCTTAAAGGGTTTTGACTCTTTGTACCATATTGTATTGACTGCTCTACCTCCTCCCCCTCCAAATACATCTCAATATGTCTTTCCTGGTAAACTCTTTGAAATAAATAAATATAGTGCAGACTGTTTCAGTTCATATGGTGTTGACTTTCAAAACTGCAGATCGAAAATTCATGTGCTAATATGTCAGTATTTGACAATCCTGTAGTGGGGACGTGAGGTGCCATGGGTTGCTTCAATGTGATGCCCCTCAGCAGTCTCAGTATAGGATGAGATGCATGTTATTATTTGTTTCTTAATTAGTGTACTTTCTCCTATGGCCAACTGGCCCCCATTGGTCCAAGCCCTGCACCCAGCCCCATCATCCTCTTCCCAGGACTTAGCTCCACTCTCTAGGCACCCTGGCTGGCCCCCAGGGTGGGGACACCTGGGATGCCCCTTTCCCCCAGCTGAGACTCAGTCAGTAGGTCGGGAGTGAGTGCCACAGTCAGAGGTGTGGGGCCTGCAATGCAGGGTGGACATCCTTCTGCCGCTCCCAGGATGGCATGTATGCACATGCACTGGAGAGTCTCCGGTATCCTCCCACCCTAAGCCAACAGTGTCAGTTGCACCATCGCCCATGGTCACCCAGGTGGTGGTAGTGCACCAGAAGCCATACACCCTCCCTCCAAAAGGTGAAGAGCGTCCAAGCGGACACTCAGCACACCTCCCCCCGGCCAGCCCTCGGACGACCCAGGCTCATTCCCAAACCCAGATCACCAGCATCATAGGCAGTAGCACTACTGCTATGCCAGCAGTCCGACCCCGAGATGCATATTATTAAGCAGCAGCTAGAATATGACCATGTAGCGCAGCAGTAGTGCTACAACTTGCTACTTCAGTGACCTAGGTTCAGGAATGAACTTTGGCTGCTAGGATCTGGCCAGGGAGGGATCAATGAGCATCCCATAAAGTTCTCCTCCCTCAGGGAGGGATTCAACATCCAGTTGTGTCTGCCTGCCAGCCACCAGAAGCTTGATGGCCATACAGCAGAAGCTTGCTTGGCAAGGGGCTGCTGCTGGATGCCACCAGTGTGCAGTGCTCCATCAAGTATTCATTATTGCACACCAGTGTGCAGTGCTCCATCAAGTATGCATTATTGCACACCAGTGTGCAGTGCTCCATCAAGTATGCATTATTGCACACCAGTGTGCAGTGCTCCATCAAGTATGCATTATTGCACACCAGTGTGCAGTGCTCCATCAAGTATGCATTATTGCACACCAGTGTGCAGTGCTCCATCAAGTATGCATTACTGCACACCAGTGTGCAGTGCTCCATCAAGTATGCATTATTGCACACCAGTGTGCAGTGCTCCATCAAGTATGCATTATTGCACACCAGTGCTTCTATGCAGCGATACACAGGAAAAATCCCTCAAGCTGCAGGATAACGGCCAGCTCCTTGCAGGCCCTGTGTCACTGGCTGGGCACCCATCTCCTGACAAAATCCAGACCTAGTTGGGGGAGCGCAACCCTTGGTGAGCCACCATTGGGAACATGACGGTTGGGGTAAATACCCAAAGATGGTGGGTGATGGAGCTGAGGGAGCTTGGCAGAGGGGTGCAGGTAGGTGGAAAGTACAGCTGCAGCCATTTCTGTGTCAGATATTTCCTGAAATTTCTGTCCTATCTCTACTGATATTCTTGCCTGCCTACAGTACCTTATTAGGGCCACTGAGAGAAACTCTTTAGAAATGTTGCAGAATATCTGGAAATAGCTGACCATGCTAATGGCTGCAACTGCAGATAAGGAGCTGAATAAAAAAACACTGTTGCTAGAATGAAAAAGGTTTATTTCAGCACTTTTATACTGTAGTCACTGTATCTCAGAGTGTTTTACAAACCAGTGATGGATTGTTACCAATAGTGCAAGAGCTGTATGCAGACCAACATGGCAGCCATTAAGTGCCCAACAACTTTCCCCATGCAGCCCTAGACAATTGTAAATCCTTCCTTTTAGAGAGAGTGGATTTAGGCCATGACACTCCTGCTCTTAAAAGAGTGTCACAATGTCCTTCAATTACATTTTGATTTCATTTCTTTTCACAAATTGTAGCCAACAGGGTAAAGTACATTATAATAGAATCTGCCCAGCACACGCATACATAACCAAAGGCATCTATCTGCACAACCACAAGAGATGAGCAGAAGGGCCTGTGATACAAGCAGTAGGACTGCTACCTGGAGGGCAGTGAACATTTCGGGGCTGGTGGGAGGTTGGTGAAATATCCCATAGGGCATTTCATCCCCCAAAAGTACAGCACCTCCCCAGTACAGCACAGCAGTGCCAGTAATGTGTATGACCTTAGTTCCCCTGTGAGTTGAAACACTTGGCACAGTTTTGGTGCCTAATGTCTTTCTTTGAACTCCAAATTAGTGCAGAGCTTCTAAAATGTCATTACAATTAGTATAGAGGATAATACTCTAATGTTTAGGCCTTGACAAAAAAAAAAAAAAAAACAACCTGCAGTAACATTGCAAAACCAGAGTATTTCTCAAGTGTATATTAGCATAAAAATATGATGGTGTATTTAATGTAACTGCTGTAAAACTGGAAAATGTCATGTTAGTTATATTTTATGCATGGTCCTAATTGGTCAAAATTATACAAATTTAGTTTTGCACTGCCCGAGTAGCACCTAAATAATTGCAATTTAAAATACAGAATTGCAACCAGTTGGTACCATTTTGTTTTCATGCATTCATCAAGTTACTTGAAAATAGTGAAAATCTGTGTCATGTGAACATTTTGTTTTATAGTAGTTACCACCAGTTAAGATATCACTTTATCTGTTCTTCTTTTGCTTACACAGAGCTGCAAGCTCACTTTGGTCCAGCTTCAGAAAGTGAGGAGGTGGATAAGGATACAGATGAAGTGGAGGACCGTGAACATCATCCGGAGGAACAGAATGAAATTGAAGACCCAGTTGTTACCTCTGGAGTGAGCACGCTTAGTTCAGTGGTTTCCCATGGCTCACAGCAACATCATCGTCAACTTAGCACGCAGCTGAGCAAACTCAAACAGGAGACAAGCAGGTAACTAACAAATACATAGTTACATCTTTGAATGTTTTGCATTTCCAGTGCTGGGAAGCTGAACAAGTCTGATCTAGACTATGTACAGTACGTGCTGCCCGAATGACAATGAGCAAATTGACTTACCCTAGTACAGTAGGAGTACAAACTATGCAAAATTAGAAGTGGAACTAATACTAGTCAGTGCAATGCTATCACAAAATACACTGGCAAGAATATGAAAAACATTTTAACCCATTCCATGCTAGCACCCAATACACACTACTCAGTCAATTTTGTAATAGTCAGAGAATACTCTGCTCTTGCGCTGATTGGACTGAAGCTGGTCAGATCATTAATAGCTGACACTTATTTTAAGTAGCCTTGTTTTAGGTACATTTTTAGCCTGCTGGAATATTAAACCATAAATTGTGGAGTCTAGCAGACATTAGCTACCAGGAAATCCTTGCTAGCATACTCAAAATGCCACAGTTTTATAAAAAAAATGTCCATACGCTGGTTCAGAAATGGCGAAATTAATTTGAGAAAGGTAAATCTTTTTCTGGTAATCGGTTAATGATAGCAATCATCTCCTGCTTTTGTGGGCATTTCCAGGTAGATTATTGACTTGTTGCTTGTCCCCTGGCTCAATGGTAGAGTTCAGTTATGTCTGGGGTAATCCAGGGGAGGTGGTAGCCCTGAACCCTTCACTGCTTAGCTGGAGTGTGTCTGTCACAGATGGCTGTGAAGGTGGAGGAGAAATGCGCCAGAGCCTCTTCTGGATCAAGGGCTGATAGGGAGGGGGCCCACTTGGTGGTAAGGAGTTCTTAGATAAATCTGTAAGGGCTGAATAATTTAAAGGTTCTGGCAAGGTTTTTTTTGGGGGGGAGGCCTTTTGCAGATTTAATTTTTTGCAAACCAGATATCTTGCAGTGGTCACTTAATATGGCAAGCTGCCCAGGGTTGAGATTCTGAAAGGGTGGGATAACAACACCCAGTCATTATATTTTGGCTGGTGGTTTGGGGATTGAAGCAGGTGGGTGAGGAGAGCAATTGGTGCAGGTTCAAGTCTTTGATTTTGGAATGGTGGTTGGTTGGGGTGGAGGCAGGTGACAGCTGAGCAGTTGATGTTGGGTTTACCAAGAACGATGTTTCCCTTTGGGAAGGGGCGAGGGGTCCATCAGTTTTTGGAGAATATCCATGAGTACTTCAGAGTTTTTTTCCAGGGAGCAAAAGACACCCGGTATCTTCATTCAGATGGAGTGTGGGCAGGAACGGACCCCCTGAGATGAGTTCATGCAATTTTGGACTGGCTTCTCAGTACTGGGGTGGCTGCTTGGTTCTAGCTGTCCTGCAGGAGGTATCAGGGGACACTCTTCAGAAGGTGGCATGGGTCGGGGGTCACCTGGAAGGGTTCATTGGAGGATGGATGCTCTTTGGGAGGCCCAAAGTTGAGGGGCTGCTTGGGTCGGGTTGTCTGCTTCTGGGACAGTATACCTGTGGCCAGGGGCTGACGTTAGAGCGCTGATGCCATTTCTTGGACTGTTTACAGCTTGAAGATATTGTGGGTCTCTCCTTTAGAGTACTTTTGTCCTGGGCTGGCCTTTGAGATCACTGATAGATAAACTGTGAGGCTATGTGAGAGCCTTGATGACTCTTCTACTTCAACTATTTGCAGTACTTCGACTGTAGTAGTGAGAGTGCTACAGTCTTGGGATCAGTTTCTTGTGGGCTGTGAGTGGGGGTGAGAGTTCCACTCCTGCCTGAATTCAGTTCTTTTTAAAGCTGTGGTGTGCTTTAACCTTATTTTGGGACAGTGAACCTTCATCAAAAGTGAACTGCTATTAACTCAGTTCAATACCCTGATTATTGTTTTGGTTTGAAACTTGTTTGTGTGAGATTGGATAGGGTTAATTTTGTATTATTTTATTTTGGGTATTGCTGGGGTTTCTGTTTTTTTTATAGTTTGTATTGCGTGTGAGTATGTATTAATTTGTTACTGGCTGCTGCTAGGTAAGTACAGCCATTATGTGTTGGCAGAGATCTTGGGCAGTCAGGCACTACTCTCCCAGTAGGATACGGGACCGCCACCCTTTCAATTGTCCTCCACTTTCCACCAAGGTTTATAGGCATTGTCATGCCATGGGGATGCTTAGGAGGGGGCGGAGGTGAAAGGGGCCTGGGCCTGGTGGGAGTGTGGAGTGGGGGAGGGTGGATTGGGGTTGTGAGGGCCAGGAGATGCCATGGGGCAAAAGGGGTCCAGGAGAGGGGGTCCTCCCTGCCTGGTTCCCATATCCAAGGGCTCCACGTTGGATGGGCAGATAGCATGGCCTACCTCGCTGTCCCATCTTACTCGGGTGGTGTTATGCAATGCCAGATCTATTAAAAACAAGACAGCAGTGATTGCTGATCTTGTTGGGTCATCTGACCTGGTTTGCATCACCAAGACCTGGCTGGATGGGAATACCAGTCTTGTACTGGAGTCAGCTATTCCGGCAGGGCACTCAGTGATACATCACCTAAGGGAGGATCGTAGGGGCAGGGGTGTAGCCATTTGTTTTTAATTGGAACTGGGCCTTATAGATGTGCCAGTGGAGGTGACCAAATCCTTCGAGTATATTATGGGTGCAGGTGTGGGTTGCAGGATTCTTCTCGTTTACCATTCACCTGGGGGTAAGAAGCAATTCTTGCAGGAAGTCGCGGACTTTGTCGTCAGTATGGTATTGGAATCCCCCAGATGGATGGTTCAGGGGATTTCAATGCCTGGGTCGACGAACTCTCACAATTTGGTTAGGACTTCCTACCACACATGACTACATTGGGGTTTACACAGGTGATTACCTCTGCAACCCACAGCTACGGTCATTCATTACATTTGGTATACCTACTGAGGATGGAGATCTCCGACTTGGCGGTGGAGCCGGTTGGAGGGTCTGACCATCACACTATAAGGCTCAGCATCCAGGCTCCCACCAATAGACCTGCCCCTATGGAGATGGTCCGGTATCAGTCTTTAAGGGGCTTGATCCCAGATGGTCTTGCAACGGTGTTGAACCTAAAAGGCATACCGAGTGTAAGCTCGAATCCAGGAGATCTGCTGCTTGCCTATAATAAGGCAGTGATGGTGGCTCTGGATTCCATAGCTCCTGCCCGTGTTCTGCCCCTCACTCTTCCCCCTTGATCTCCCTGGTTTGATGGGACCTTGAGGGAGTTGAGGCAAGTGGGGCGTAGGCTGGAGTGGTGCTGGAGGAAATCTATACTTGATGCTGACAAACTTAGATTGATGGCTCACTATAAGGACTATCAATCATTATCTCCCATAAGAAGGCAAAGTTCCTGTCCAGGAAGATTGCTGCTGTGTGGAATCAACCGGCCCAGCTCTTACGAACCATCAACAGGCTGTGCAATCCAGCCTGGCTGCAGTCTCAGAGAGCATTTTCACAGAATAAGTGTGATGAGTTTGCTCAGTATTTGCAGATAAGGTTGCCAGCATCAGGTCAGAGATCTGTGCAGCACACTCTAATGGGTGTGGTGGTGGTTGGTGGGAGGTTGCTAGCACCCAGTTTGTCTGGCAGGCGATCATTGATAACGTGAAGATCATCCTGGATATGGAGCCGACCTACTGTAGTTTGGACCCGGGCCCAACTCGCCTTCTTGTAGGGTGTGTTGAGGTTATCAGCCCGGTCCTGGCTAAGAAAGTCTGGTGCTCATTAGAGTCAGGGGTGTTTCCTGACACCCTGAAGGAGGCAGTGGTAACACCTCTCCTGAAGAAATCTTCTCTCTACACCAACTATCTTGCCAACTACAGACTTGTCTCTAACCTGCACTTTGCACTTTCAACTGTATTAGCTGGATTGTAATTTCTACTACTGTTTTAAAGTGCTCACACCTCTTCTGTCTGACTGCTCTTCCTGCAGCGCCCCCCCCATCCAAGCACTCTGCCTTGGCGCCGATAAGTCTAACTACCTTTTGTCTTACTAAACTGCTCAGATCTAACCCACCTCTAGAGTAGTAATAGAAGTTTTTTTTTGTTTTCCATTAGCAGGTTATACAGACCTGCCACTAGAGGGATTCTTGGTCTTCTACATAAATCACTGTACTCATTCGTGGGCAATATGGCCTGCATTATCATTCTACTTCTTTCCCGGTGCTGCTACAAGGGGTGGTTGTAGTTGAGGTTCCCCTAAGCTTCATCAACAGGCTGACAACTTCCTAAAACTGCGCATCGACAGCTCTGCAGCTGAAAACAGGAAGCCCTCAGTGTCTGCCATCCACCCTTCCAGACTCAAGTCAGATGAGCGCTGAGCACCCTATTATTAACTACACTACGCTGTCATACCGATAGATACCGATAGAATCCTCTGCAGAGAGCCAGCACGCCTGGGCACCCTTGATTGGTGCGGCACTGCCCTGGAGGATTGTGATTGGTACGCCCGCTTGCCTGCTTTGCTCTTATTGGGGCACCTTCTCTATAGCCTGTTACAGTGTTCTCTTCTTAATTTTACTTCAGCTCTCGCCTGACCTGAAATTTTCTCCCACCCCCTCCCAGGCCTCCTTTAAATACACTCATGATCCGCCTCCTATCATATTACTGCTTCATTGGCCTAGTTTCGACTGCTGCCAACCCATGATTGGTATCTGATGTGGCCAATAAGACTGCCCGTGTGAATATCTCTTGAGCCCCGCCACTAACTAAGCTGCTCCTGCTCTCCTTGTTCCCCTTTCTGCTGTATTTTCTCATCTAGGTTTTAAGTGAGTACCTAGGTGGGCAAATTACTTACCTAGAAAATATTGCACTAAAACAAATCACAAGTCCACTCTATCTGGGACCATGGCTCTCTTTATTGTGTTTTTATTGCTCCTAAGGTGCAGAGTTCTCAGCAATACAGTGCAATTCAAAGTACCTCAATGCAATTCAGTTCTCCAATGTACCTTATCAATACCTAATGTTATAACGGTCTACCGTGCAGACACTATGTCATTCTCCTCTCCCCTTTTAGCCTTTTTCCCCCCAGTTAGCCTACACCCCCTTGCTACTGTCCTCACCTATGTCTATTCAAGCACTTAACATTGATCACGATAAACTGTAATTACAGTGGTGCCGCCTTGCGCAGTACGATATGGGTTACCGCTAAGAAATAAAAAGCAGTCTCCATTCTTATAAGCTCCTTAAAGAAAGTTATACTTTGCTTCTTCTCTGCTCAGGAAATGAGGAGCTCAACCCTGCCCCCACAACTTACACTCGCCTATCGATTTTGTTGAGGCCACAGGTCTCAAAATGATGATGTTCAACATTTTAAGCTCGTCTAAAAAACTTGTACAGCTGCAAGCCTGGCTGCACACGTTAACCTCTGACCTTATCATAATTACTGAGTCGTGGTTAAAAAGGCGAACACTGATCAGCAAATATCACTGCAGGGCTACAATTTATTTAGAGCAGATAGAGGCCTAGAGGCGGGTGTGGTTATCTCGCCAAATCTAAGTACTGGTCACCAATATTAGTTGCAAATCTCTAGCCAAGAATTTGAGCTAGTTTACTGAGCCTTCATCTCCCTCCTCAGAAGGTATCACTATCCTAGGTGGCTATAGACCCCGCCTGGTGGTGATGAAGTCTAACCTTTTGAAATCCATGTTTGTAGATGCAAAAACTGAAACAATATTTCTAGGAGATCTAAATATGGACTGGCTGTCACCCTAAATCATGGCCTCAAATCCCTTTGTGACGAGGCTAGGTCTTGGGCAATTAGTCAGTGAACCCACTAGGAACAACACTCTAAATACTGCCAACAGCTCCATTCTAGATGTGGTACTAACCACCCATCCACACAAATATCTCATTCGGCAGTGTTTCACAATGACATGAGCGATCATGAATTGTTGCTTGCATAAGATCTCAAATTAAGGCCTGCGCAGCCCATCTTTATAACAAAAGATCCTTTCGCAAATTCAGTGCAATAAACTTCCTATCTGACCTGAGCATGATCAGATGGCAAGATCTCTACCTAGCCAAAGATGTCAACAAGGCAGCTTACATCCTTAATGACAAACTCACTTCAATAATAAATAAGCATGCCCCTTTCATCAAAGTAAGGGTATGGAACAATTCCAACCCTGGTTCACCTCGGATCTCAAAGGCAGCCCTTATAGCTCGAGGATAAGCTCTGGGCTAAAAAAGCTAGACATTCCAAAGAATCTTCGGATTGGCAGGCCTTTAGAACAGCCAGGAGTAACTGTGTGAAAACACTTCGCTCTGCTAAAGCTAACTATTATATTTCTACTCTCGAACAAGCTAAAGGTAACCCTCATAAAATATGGAAGACTATCAAAGCTATAGAAGGACGGCCCATGGCCCCCTCTGTCCCAACAAAAATAGTTGCAAGTGGCAAGATTGTGGAAAACAAATCCCTAATCCTGGAGGAACTTAACTCCCACTTTGCCACAGCAGGATTAGCTTTTGACTCGTCACCTTATGCTGGTGCTGCGGTGAGCCAGCATACCCCTGCCCCTACATCTAGTCCTGCACCCAGCCCCTTCCAATTGCGCGAGATAACTTATAAAAAAGTAGAAGATTCTCTTCTTAACTTAGACACCAAAAAAAGTGCAGGGGACGATGGCTTGGAACCCTTTTTCCTAAGGTCAGGCTTCGCCCATCTCACTGCCCCAATTCTCCACATCTTCAATCTTTCTATTACATCTGCTACTGTGCCGTCCTGCTGGAAATCAGCACATATCCTCCCTCTATTTAAATCTGGTGACCCATGCGATGTAAACAGCTATAGGCCTATCTCCATATTGTTTATCCTTTCTAAAGTTCTCTAAAAACTGATCCATATTCAGTTAAAATCTCACTTGGAACCTTCTCTCTCATTAACCCAGCTCAATCCGCCTGGGCTAATCATAGCACAATCACTGCACTAGCAAAAGTAACCAATAATTGGATCTCTGCTATAGATGCTAAGAAGGTAACTGGCACAGTCTTTTTGGACCTCAACAAAGCTTTTGATACTGTTGATCACAAACTATTAGTCAATTGCCTTGCAAAGTTGGGTTCCACATACCATACCACCCAGTGGTTCTCTAGCTACCTAACTGGAAGATCCCAAAAAGTAAAGGTGGAAGGCTTTTTTTTTGCTGCCTTGCCAGTTGCAAGAGGAGTCCCCCAAGGATCCATCTTAGGCCCTATCTTGTTTTCTCTGTACATTAATGACTTAGATGCTAACATATCTACGTCCAATCTGCACTTTTTTGCGGATGATACTGTGTTGTATACTTCTGACTCATCGTTATCTCAAGTCAAGGGAGTGTTTCAAGCGGACTTCGCACAACTTGAGCATAATCTAATAAAGGCAAAGCTACTGGTCAATGCTAAGAAGACTAAAGCAATGATATTCTCACGCAGTGCTGTCGCAGGCCCCCCCAATACCCTTGCCCAAGACTTCATTATCATCACGCTAAATGAGCCTCTGGAAGTTGTAACCAAATTTAAATATCTGGGTATCTGGATCGACAATAAATTATCTTTCAATGACCACGTCGAAGATGTCTCTAGAAGGTTAAAAGCAAGGTTAGGTTTCTTCTACAGAAATAGGCCCCTTTTCCCCCTTGAAACTTGAAACAAGCTTGTACAGGCCACTTTTCTCCCCCTACTCGACTATGGCGATGTAATCTATTCCTCCATCACTCTTGCAAATCTAAGTAAACGGACATCCTTTATCACCGTGCGTTACGGTTCATTACCAACTCCCCTTACCGTTCGCATCACTGTGACTTATATGCAGCTGTTGGTTGGACATCCCTTACTACTAGACGCCTGCTCCATGCTGGGCTATAGACTCTTAAACTGCTCCTTCAGAAATTGCCAAGCTATCTCTCTTCCCTTATTAGTATCTCACATAGTGCATACTCGTTAAGAAAATCTGACTTTATTATGCTTGACATACCAAGGACGCGGACCTCCTTTGGTAAACGTGCTATTGCATACGCCCTTCCCTCCATTTGGAACCAATTACAAACCGTACTGAAACTAACCAGCATAGTTTCAATAAACTTCTACAAATCGCTAAGTTCAGCCAAAATAAAAGACACCTGTAACTGTCATTAAGTCTCTTTCTTCCCCATGTGTGCCATATTTATCCACTGGTAAGGTATAATTGCTTTGTCATAATAACTGCTTTTCCTTCCCCTTCTACTCCTGGCTTTATCTATGCTTACGCTCCACTGCTACTCTATCAAATCACTCCCCCCCCCCATATCAGTTGTAGTCTGTTGTTTGTTCTAGCTGCCAAAATATATGTATTGCACACACCAGTCATCATGTTTCATTTATCAGTATGCAACCTGTAAGTCGCTTCCCTGTGTCATATTAATGTTTACCACCTGCAGTCACCCTATGTGGTACCCTTGTATGTATATCCAGCCTGTATCATGTAACGTGCATTTCATGTATATACCATTATTACCTATCTATGTTTGTACTTTAAGTGTTTTGTCACAGGACCTCCTTGTGAATGAGCTTGCTCAATGGAGTTTTCCTGCAATAAACTTGAACTTCGTAGGTAAGGTTATTGAGAAGGTGGTTGCGCTGCAACTGGAAAATCATCTTGCCATCCACGATGTCTATGATCCTCTCCAGTCTGGATTTAGGAAGAGACATAGTACCGAGACAGTACTGGTTCAGGTACTTAATGATCTCCTAATAACGAGAGATCGGAAGAGCCATTCCATCTTGCTTCTTCTTGATCTCCCTGCAGCATTTGATGTCATGGACCATGGAGTGTTATTGGAGAACCTGTGACTAATCTGTGGATTGTTGGGAACAGTCCTCAAGTGGTTTCAATGTTTCCTCATGGGCAGGACTCAGACAGAGATGTTGGGGATTTATTCCTCGACTTCACTCCCCCATCCTGAGTAATATTGCCCAAATTAAACACCTTGTCCTTTCTGAGGACCTCCCAATGTTGGTTCATGCCTTTGCAACCTCCTGCCTTGATTACTGCAATGCCCTGTATCTAGGGCTTCCGGGGGTTGATATCCGCTGCTTGCAGCTGATGCGGGATGCAGCGGCCAGGCTGTTGACTGGTTTATCTAGGTCTTGCCTTGTCACACCTGTGCTCTGCAGTCTGCACTGGCTGTCTGTTCAGTGACAGATCACCTTCAAGTTCAGTCTGCTGACCTACAAGGCCCTATACAGACAGGGACCAAGGTATTTGCAAGATCTCCTTCACCCCTATCACCCCATCTGCCCACTCTTCTCCTCTAACGAGGGATTGCTAGAGGTTCCCAGGGTTCATTTGAAGATCTTGGGTACCCAGTCATTTACATTTGTGGCCCCAACTCTGTGGAATTGTTTACCTCATCAGGTGACAGAGTGCCTGACTGTGAAGAGTTTTAAATCAGCGCTTAAAACACACTTGTTTAATATGGTGTTTCCTGACTTTTGTTAAATTTTGGCTATCATTTAATCTTTGAATTTTAAAGTATTTTAGATATTTATAATTTAAGTCTTGCTTTTATGTACAAGTGCTTTGATCATTGTGAATTGCACTTTTTACAAATAAAGTTTTGATTGCGTGACTGATTGATTGATTGATTGCATAACAAAGAAGCTGTAGTGGCAGGCCTAGTTAATGAGGACATCTCCCCCTCACTTAGAGTGATCTTGACTGTGGGATATATAGCCAGGGATGTCAGTGGGTGAGGGGGCAATCCAGAAGGAGAACAAAGTTTCAGTTAGAAACAAGAAGTCAGGTTGATTCAGGCTTACCCAGGTTTTGACTAAATAAGTGTTGGTGAGGATGCTTCTGATATTGACATGGTAGATTTTGAGACCATTGGGTAAGAGGAGGGGTCCTCCTTTGGGATTGGGAGGCAGGCTGGAGTTGGCCTCCGCATCTGCACCCAGATAGAGTAGCAGTACTAGGAGAAGCTGGTTGCTCTGCGGTGGGGCTTTACTGGATTTACTGGATTATAGGGACAAAAGAAGGCACAAGGCCCATCGAGATTGTCCCCCTCAAAAGTGGCTCATTTACAGTTTAATGGATTTACGAATTTAATCATATATCCAAATGGGATTTAAAAGTGTCAAAATTGGATACGCTTATTAACTCCTGTGGTAGTGAATTCCAACTTTTGGCTGCTTTTATAGTAAAAAAGTTATCATGTTTGCTAGCGTTAGCCCAATCCAGTACGAGCTGCTGGTTATGAAGTTGACCTACCATGCACTTGTTAGCTAACATAAGTCCACATTGTTTCATTAATATAGGTGTTTTAATTAACTTAAAAATCAGAAGAATGCCCCCCATGTCTCCTTAAGGTAAGTGGATGGAGCCTGGTTTTCCTGAGATGTGCTTCATAAGGGTATGTCTTCAGTCGTGGGATCATTTTAGTCAGCTGTCTCTGGACCTGTTCCAAACGATTAATGTCACCCTTTAAATAAGGACTCCAATATGGGCTACCATAGTCCAGATCAGGTTGGTCATAGGTCCTATAAAGTGGCACTGAACAGTGCTCAGATTTACTAACAAATGTTCTATTAATTTGTTTTAAAATCATATTAGTTGTTCTTGCTACTTTATTACAATGGTCATTTGGTGTCCATTTGTTATTAATTAAAATATCCAAATCTCTTTCACAAGTGGAAGATTTAAGCTGTTGATTACATAGATAATAGTTAATATGAGGATTTTTGTGACCAAGGTGGTGAAACAGTGCATTTCTCAGTATTAAACACCATAGAGTTTGTCTGTGCCCAAGATTCAATAACTGTAGGTCAAGTTCAAGTGACTTGATATTTGATAAGGAATTGACCCTTCCACCAAGTTTAGTATCATCAGCAAATTTAGAAAGGTGATTGTTTGTGGATACTTTTAAATCAGATATAAAAATATTAAAAAGTGTGGGCCTCAACACTGATCCCTGAGGAACACCACTGACTACTCGACCAATATCTGAAAAGACATTATTTATTTTTACTGTCTGAGTCCTATTTTATAACCACCTTGCTGCCCAATTAATTAAAAATGGTGAAAAGCCAAGTTTTTGAAGCTTACTAATTAGTAGGGAATGAGATATTTTATCAAATGCTTTGCTGTAGTCAAGTAATATGACATCGGACGTTATTTTGTTATTCAGATAGTTACTTATGTTATTGTAAAAAGAGATCAGGTTACTAGTGCATGAATAACCTGTCTTAAAACCATATTGAGTCAAATCATGGATACCAAGTGCCTGCATTTCTTTTTTAAACAAGGTTTCGACTATTCATTCCATAACTTTCCCTATTACAGAAGTCAAACTAATAGTCCTGTAATTCTGGACATTTGATTTATTACCCCTTTTGTGAATAGGGATAACTATAGCAGTACGCCAATCTTCGGGAATATCAGTTTCCCCTAAAGACTTGTTGAAGAGCTCTGTAAGAGGTAAGGTCAAGCATTTGGCTGTTTCAAGTAAAAACCTGGGACTGATATTATCAGGTCCTGGACTTGAACATTTCTTTAAAGAAGACAAAGCATTTATAATGTCAGCAGAACTAAAAAGCGGACTAAGAAATGTATTATTAAATACAGTAGGGTTAGGGTCTATTGTATTGAAAACAGAACAAAAATAACTATTAAAGAGATTTGCTGTTACCAGGTCTGATTTGATAGGAATACCATTTTCCAGAATTGTGCCTAATGTTCTTGTGTTACCCTTTTTACTATTAATATATGAAAAAAGTTTTTTGGGATTGGACTTGTAATGGGCCAAATTAAATTCAAATTTCAATTTGGCCTGTTTGATAGATTTTTTTGAGTTATAAAACAACTGCCCTGTATTTATTCAGAATAGATGGGTTATTACTTTTCTTTAGTTTCTTGAAAAGACACAGTTTTTTTTTTTAATTAATTTGTTAATAGTCTTGGTGAACCAAGGAGAAGTTTAACTTTTTTTTTTAATAATATTTAGTTTTCACTGGTACATAATGGCTTTCCAAAAGGTGTATGAAATGCTTCAGTTCATTCCATGCACTGTTTCCAGTTTTATCCTTGAATTTTTCCACCCAGTTAATTTCACAGATTTTACTTTTTATCATATCAAAATTTGCATTAGTATAGTCTTTATAAGGAGTACTATTGAAGAGTTTGGGAAAACTAATATTTAAGTTAAAATAAATAGAATTATGATCGCTGTTACCTATAGGATCTATGACATTTATGTCAGAGATTTTATTCTCTGTGTTTGTAATTACTAAATCCAATATATTGCTCCCCAGGTGGGCTGATCAACAAATTGTTCAAGGCCAAGGTCCATCCATACATACAGTTATGAATAATTTTTCCTGTTCTGTTTTGCCAGAATAAGTCTCCCAGTTTAATCCTGGGAAGTTAAAGTCCCCTAATATTAATGTATCACCCTTGTTAACCATGTCACTTATAGTATTAGTCAAATCAGAAGCATAGAATAGGTCAGCGGATGGAGGTCTGTAGCACGCGCCGATAGTGAGTTTAGGGTGTCCCTTAAGTTGAATTGAAACCCATAACATTCAGTGTTGCTAGGTATTGGAATTTCATGTGATGGAATATCTTCTCTGATATACAGACACATGCCCCCACCTAGCTTATCATCTATATGTTTATAATATAGTTTATAGTTAGGAATTTCTCTTGACCACAACAATGATTTATCCCACCATGTTTCAGTGACCGCTATAATACCAAGGTCTAAGTGGGCACATTTAAGTTCTAATTCTGCCTTGTTCAGGTTGTTTAGAGATCGTGCATTGAAGGATAAAATATTACAATGCATACTGATGAAGGGTACCCTATTACACGTTAGAGAATTGGAAATTTTCCCATTCTCCCCCAAGTAGTTTAGTTTAAATAACCATCAATGACTGAAGCTATGGTTTTACCCAACAAGGCACTCCCTTTCCTACTGAGGTGGAGACCATCCCAGCAGCAGAGTGAGTCCCTACCAGAGAAATTTTCCCAATGTGGAATGCAATGTATATTCTGTTTGAAATACCATTTTCTCAACCAGTCATTTGTTGCTTTTATGTTAGCAGTAATGGTGTTTGTTGCTATTGGTACTGGGAGTATTTCTGAAAAGCATACAGTGCACCCTTTTTCAACAAGCACACTGTTTAGGGCAACATGAGTTGAGAGGGATTAGTATGGTTTATGTTGTTTGTTCCAACATGTATTATAACAAGTGGGTTATCCCCAGAATTTGAAAGAATATCATTAACCATATAAGAGATGTCAGATATTTTTTCACCCCGGAAACTAGAACAAGTTCGATTTGCTTTATCAGGGTTACAGATAACCCTGTCTATATGTTTAATTATGGAATCTCCCAGTACATACACTTGTCGAACCTGGTTCCTAGGAGTAGAAGAAGATGTATCAGTTATGTCCATAGATTTTGCAGGATACATTGGAGGGGGTTGGTTAGTAATAGAATTTGAAGGGGATGACCCCTTCTCATGTGCTATTTGAGAAGAACTTTTCAGAATATTCAGCTTTTGTGGATCTGATTTAGGGTAAGGCTCTAACTGGGTTTGAGATATGGGGACGATAGGTTCACTCCCTATGACTGAGATAAGTTGTGAATCACCCCCAAAATGATCATCTCCTGCATTAGATGTAAAAGGAACAAGTGCGGAAAAGGAATTTTGAGCAGGTATAACAAAATGTGCAGCTTTGCAGCCCTTTTTGCTTGGCCTGGTTCATGGAACTAATGCTCATTCAGTGTTGAGATCAGTTTCTTCCATGTCCCCTTCTTCCTCCCTTCCCCTCTTCTTTTGTTGATGAGGCATTATATTAATAATACCTTAACTGTTGGTTTCACAGGTGGGTGGATATAAAGGGTTAAGAGGAGGTGTAATACCCTCTATATGTTGCATAACTTGGTCTGATTATGTGAGTTATTGTTATGGGAATGCCCAACTTGTGGGTAAGGCATTTGTGTTTCATGAAAACATTGGAGCATTTCCACTTGGCTGTTTTCTATATATAATAGACTAGTACCAAACTTAGCAATCTCCTCATTTAGTTTATTTATGGTACACTTATCACATACGTAATCAAGAGTAAGGCTGGGTAATACTTTAACCGACTGGTACATATGACACAGTGCACATTGGATACGTATTTCACCCTCAAGATCATAACAGTACTGGTTTTAGAAGCTGATAAATAGCCACCAATCAAATTGGGGGGGGGGCTATTTAATTATTCATCTTAGCAGTTGTTTAGTATAGAAGAAAATACAGAAAAAAGGACTAAGTAGATTTAACCCAGCACTTAGATATAAGATGAGAGTAAGGCCTGAGTACTCGCCCCCATCGCAACCGCAAACACCAAACATGCGCGTAGACGCGTGTGTCTTTGGGCACGTCTTTGCGCGTGAATGCACGCGCTCGCCCTGCTTGCCACAGGTCATACTGATATATCCTGAAGTGACCCGGAAGTGCTGTCCGAGGTCACGCTACAAGCCCAAGTTGCAGAGTTCCCAAATTAGAATAAAATACAATAAGAACCACTCATGCGTGGCTTTCAAGCGGGAGTGTTGATAGATAGGAGTGATGTTGGGCTGGAGATGATTTAACTTCAACAGAGTTTCTGGGTAGCACCAGTTGAGGTGGAGCAGACCTCGGTGGATGTCTGCATAGTGTTAACCTGGGTCACAGTTTGGTGCGGGGGCCTGGCAGGGATGTTGGAGGTAAGAATGCAGAATATAAGTACCAGCATGTTTTCCTCAGAGTGCCCAACTAGTGGGTTGGCAGAGCTTTCTATTCAGGAAGTGGCAAGATTGCTACACTGACCAGAGATTCTGGACTCTCTTGCGTCATGGCCTGCCTAGGAGAAACATAGAAACATACAGTCGTGGCCAAAAATATTGGCACCCTTGCACTTTTTCAAATAACTCACAATTTCTTCTAAACATAAGTTGAAATTAACAACAGTACAGTATTTGGTCTCCACAATTCTTTATTTCTCTGTTAATATTACAGAACCTTTGCTTTTGATTCAGAATTTAATATATCCTTTTAAATCAGAAAATGAAAAGAAATGGCATTGACAAAATTATTGACACCCTAGACTTAATATTTGGTAGCACAGCCTTTGGTCAAAATAACTGCAATCAACCGCTTCCTATAGCCATGGATGAGCTTCCTGCACCTCTCTACTGGCAGTTTGGCCCTCTTCTTGTGCAAACTGCTCCAGTTCTCCCAGATTTGAAGGGTGCCTTCTCCCAACTGCTGTTTTCAGATCTCCACAGGTTTTCAATGGGATTTAGATCTGGACTCATTGCTGGCCACTTCAGAACAGTCCAGCGTCTTGTCTTGAACCATTCCTGGGTGCTTTTTGAAGTGTGTTTGGGGTCATTGTCCTGCTGGAAGACCCATGACCTTCGACAGAGACCCAGCTTTCTGACACTGGGTTCAACATTGTGCTCCAAAATGGCCCGGTAATCTCTAGATTTCATGATGCCATGTACACGTTCAAGGCACCCAGTGCCAGAGGCAGCACAGCAACCCCAAAACATCACTGAACCTCCTCCATGTTTGACTGTAGGGAAGGTGTTCTTTTCTTTGAAGGCTTCATTTTGTTTTCTGTAAACATAGAGATGATGTGCTTTACCAAAAAGCTCTAATTTGGTCTCATCTGTCCACAGGACATTCTCCCAGGATTGTGGCTTGTTCAGGTGTGTTTTGGCAAACCCCAGTCAGGCTTTCTTATGTCTCTCTCTCAGCAGTGGGGTCCTCCTGGGCCTCCTACCATACAATCCCCTTTCATTGAGTTGGCAACGGATGGTGCAAGTTGAAACTGTCATTCCTTGTGTCTGAAGGTCAGCTTGAATCTGTTTGGCAGTTGATCGAGGTGCTTTCGCCACCATTCGAACAGTCCTGCGCTGCAATCTTCGATCAAGTGTTCTCTTGCAGCCACATCCAGGGGGTTGGCTACAGTGCCATGGGCCTTAAACATCCTGATAACGTTACGTAGGTGGAAACAGGAACATCAAGGTCTCTGGAGATTGATTTGTAGCCTTGAGATTGTCCATGCTTGGCTACAGTCTTCTGTCTGACCTCCTCAGACAATTCTGTGGCTGTCTTTCTTTTCTCCCTGCTCATTGCGGTACACACAGTGACACAAAACAGGAGAATGAGTCCTTTCTCTATTCAAACTGGATGAATGAGTGATTTTATATTGCAGGCACCTGCAACTCACCACAAGTGAGTTCAGTTCCAAAGTGAGGAGAATCACCTGCTTGAAATCTAATTATTTCTAACTACTTCAAAAGGTGCCATAATTTTGTCTGGCCAGTTAAGGATTTCTGTGTGGAATAAGCTAAGACTTAGTAAATGTTTCTGCTTTTTGTGTTTTATTCCACTGCAAACCAAAGAAATTCATATGTGGATACCAAAATATTTTTTAATTTCAACAATTTTCTGGAAGGAATGGTGCATTATTAGAAAAAACTGCAAGGGCGCCAATATTTTCATCCACGACTGTAGAATTTGACAGCAGATAAGGACAGCTTGGCCCACCCAGTCTGCCCATTACCCTACCTAATGGATAAGCTGCTGATCCTAGTTAACAGCAGCCTACTTCTTCTATTCCCACCCCTAGAATTGCCTTATGATTGTCCCATGCATGCTTGAATTCAACCACTGTTTTTGACTCCACAACCTCCTCCAGAAGGCCGCTCCATGCATCCACAGCCCTCTTTGTGAAAAAATACTCCTTACATTACCTCTGAGCCACCCCCATCTTCAAATTGTGCCCCCTTGTTCTTGCATACCCTTTTTTGAAAGATGCTACCCTCTTGACTTTGTTGATTCCCTTGAGGTACTTGAAGTTTCAATCAAGTCCCCCCTCTCCCTCCTTTCCTCGAGGTTATACATATTAAGCTCCTTTAGTCTCTCTTCATATGTCTTCTGGTGCAGACCCTGCACAATTTTAGTTGCCCTCCTCTGGACAGCTTCCATCCTGTCTGTGTCCTTGTGGAGACTGGGTCTCCAGAACTGCACGCAGTACTCCAGAGGGGGTCTCACCAGCTGTCTGTACAGAGGGATAACAGCTTCCTGTTTTCTACTGGTGATGCCTCTCCCTATGCATCCCAGTATCCCCCCAGCCCTCCTTACTGCCCTCTCACATTGCTTGCCCACCTTTAAGTCATCTGATATGACTACCCCCAGGTCCCTTTCCATTTTTGTTGTTGTTAGTATCTCACCCCCCATTGTGTACTCTTCCCCTGGGTTTTTGTTTCCCAGGTGCATTACCTTGCACTTCTTAGCATTGAATCTAAGCTGCCATCATTTGACAATTCCTCTAACCTTGCCAAATCCCTTCTAATCCTTTCCACTCCACCTTGTGCATCAACTCTGTTGCAGATCTTTGTGTCGTCTGCAAAGAGACATATTTTTCCTTCCAGTCCCTCTGCAATGTCGCTTATAAAGACATTGAAGAGGACCGGTCCTAATACTGAACCCTGCAGTACCCCACTAGTAACCCCCCTTTCTTCAGAGTGGACTCCATTTACTATTACCCTCTGTGTCCTATTCTCCAGCCAATTCTTTACCCAGGCTATAAGCTTGGGACCCACTCCCAGGCTGGCTAACTTGTATATTAATCTTTTGTGTGGGACTGTGTCAAATGCCTTGCTAAAGTCTAGGTAGGCCATGTCCACAGCCCCTCCCTGATCTACTACTTTGGTCACCCAGGCAAAGAAATCTATTAGATTCATCTGGCATGACCTTCCCTCTGTGAATCCATGCTGCCTTGGGTCCTGTGCCCCTCTGGCCTCTAGTTACTCGACAATTCTTTACTTCAGAAGTGATTCCATCATTTTCCCTATCACTGAGGTTAAACTAACAGGTCTGTAGTTTTCTGCTTCTTCCCTGCTCCCACTTTTGTGAAGGGGAATCACATCTGCCCTCCTCCAGTCCTCAGGTACCACCCCATCCTCCCATGATTTGTTAAAGAGGGTAGTCAGTGGTGTCACTAGTTCTACCCTTAGTTCTTTTAGAATTCTAGGATGAATCCCATCAGGCCCCATTGCTTTGTCCACCTTCAGTTTTAAGAGTTCTTTCAGAACCCTTTCTTCTGTAAATGGGCTGGTATCAACTTCTGTATCCAGAGTGTTTCTATTGTTTGTTTTAGGTACCTCTCCCTCTTCATTTGTAAATACTGAGCAAAAATATTTGTTTAGTATCTCTGCCTTTTCACAGTCACCCTCTGCTCACCCCCCCCGCCCCCCTTTATTAAGCCTCACTAAAAATCCCTTGGTCTTCCTTCGCTCCCTGATGTACCTAAAAAAGGTTTTATCCCCCATCTTAACTGAGTTGGCTATCTTTTCCTTGGTTTGGGCCTTTGCTGTTCTGACTGCCTTCCCAGCTTCCCAGAGGGATTGGAGTTCTGAGATTAGTGATTACAGGTGGAGAACCAAGAATAGGTGGAGTAGTCCACATACAAGGGAGCCTGTGTAGGTAGCTATGTCAGGAACTCATGGCTACAATTTGCAGTGGTTCTCAGTACAGTGATGAGCAGTACATATGAAGACGTATGGGATGGGGCAGCAGGGCAGCTGACTACATAAGTGAAGGGGTTGTAAATTATCAGACCCTAGTCAGCAAAATTATCATTTAAAGCAGTATAACAGACATACAGTAGCCAAGCCTATGTCTGTTTGCCTGCAATTTTAGGCCTGACAGGCCATGAATTCTCTGTGGTTCTTTAATGCCAGGCCAGAATTTTAAGTAGCCAGTTGCAAGGCAGCCTACTATTTAGCCCTGGCAAGAACTGGTGGAGCCTTCGCAGTCTGTGCTTGCTATTAAAAAGTTGCTGGCTAACTATGGGAAGGGATGCAGGGGTTTTACTCCTGTGCATAGGAGGTTGGACAGGTGGGGGAAGCAGCCTGTTCCTGGCTACTAGTTTGCCAACCAAGCAGGTGGTTAGGGCAATCAGGCATTGCCTATCAGTCTTATGTTGGGAGTTTTAAGCTTCAGTCGCTAGGCAGTATAATACATGACCTGGCCTGAACAGCAATTGTAGAACGTCGAGCTAGAACATTAAACAGTTAAGCAGCACAGTGCATGGCCTAGCCTGAACAGCAGTGTGGGATGTAGTACAAGTACATTAAGCATTAGCCATTAAGCATGACACAGACTAAGCATGAAGCATTATGTAAGACAGAACATGAACCAGTCTGAGCAGCATTCGAAGAACACAATGCTAGAGCATTAAATGTTAAGCAGCTCAATTTGTGGCCTGGCTTAAGCAGTCAATATTGGAGCATTGCACATTAAGTAGTATATTACATGACTAAGTCTAAGCAGCACTTGAGGAAAATAGTACTAGTCCAATGAGAGGTATAATACATAACCCATCCTGAGCAGCAGTTGTATGACACAGGCCTAGTGCATTAGGCATGAAGTACACATTCATGACCAAGCCTGTGCCAGCAGTTATGGTGCATAGTGTTCACACTCTGTGAGAGTCACAGCAGGTGCTTTTGGGGGAGGAATGAGCATGCACAATGGGAGCAGTGAGGAGTAGTACAGTTGGTTTTGGTCGCACCTGGAAATGAGCCTCGGCTCAGTGTGCCTTTCCCGGTTACCGAATGTTTAAATAAAAAAATTAAAAAAGATGAGCTATCAGTATGAAGATTTAATTGATTAGTGTTCCACTTATCAGATGCTGTCTGCCCGGTCAGCTGACTTGGCAAACTGTCCACTCGACTCATGCCACTCAGGACTGGGCTGCTTGTGGTGGGCTGCTTGAGAGCATGCTTCTATGTTCAGAAGGGTGATGTGGATGCCTTCCTAGCAGCCTGATTGGCTGCTGGTGGGGAGGGTGTGTAGTTCAAACTTAGTGTCTTTTCATGGAGGGGGGAGGGCCTGTCCAACCCTCATGGACCCCTTCTTTGAATGATGCTGCCGGGTCACTGCCGCTGATGTCCTGGATGCTGAGGAGGGCATTCCTGGATGTGGTCACCACCGCAAGTGGCCCAGGACCCTAGGTGTGTAATATCTGAGGGGAGGGCTTGTTTTAACCCTCACAGACCCCATTACTGTAGTTGCTGATCCTGTTAGCAGTCTGGGTGCCGGGAAGGGGGAGGTTCAGTTGCATGGACGCTGGTGCATGGTCAAGCCCAGCTTTTAGTAGATATGCTTTATCCTGTGACATCCTGCATCTCCTAGACTACTGAACTCCAGAACGTTAGCGTACAGTACAGTACGACATAAGATCTTGCTGAAGCAATGCTGTTTATTTTATTGTATTTGTTTCATTTTTAAAATTCTGGCTGTGAAGGGGCGCACTGAGGCAAAACTTACCAGGTGTGACCTGGGAGCACAGGGAGGTTAAGTGAATTGCAGTTGTTGAATTCAAACCCAAGTCTACTGCATCTCCAGGTTCACAGCTTCATGTTCTTACCTCTAGGCAAACATGCTAGACAAATGCAAGTTTATTGCAAAGGTTCTGCAAAGAAAATTCAAGGGTTATTGGAAATCCCTTGCATACTTTTCTATCCCTTCCAAGCAAATTGTTTATCTGGCTTTACATATCAATGAAACCAATGTATGGATTATGCCTAAATGATGTAAGGAGTTAGCACTTACCATGAAATTTTCCTTGCACAGCTCTTATGTTACACATGCATTTCTGTTTCATGTATGCCGTGCATGATCGTACATACATACATACATACAGCTTTAGGAAGGAAACAAGACAATTTGCCTATTATTGTCCTCTCTCACACACCAACTCAGTGGCAATACCGTCACTCCTTTTCAAACTACCTGTCGAGTCTGAGCTTGAGAGCTGATGCAGAACCAGCTTCACCACTCATTCTATGAAGTAGTACTTCCTGACATTGCCCTGGCAGCTTTCTCCTTTTCAGTATGATCAGTGAGTCCCTTGTTCAGTCATCCTTGTGCATCTTGAAGATCTGCATTTGGTCTTACTTCATCCCTTTCAGGTATTTGAAAATGTGATCATGTTCCCTGTAATTCATTTTTCCATGGAAAAAAGTCTCAGTTTTTGTCAGTCAGTCTTCATAACCTATGTTTTACAAAGCTTCAACCACTGCGGTCAGTCTTCTCTATACTTACCAAATCATGCCAATATCTTTCCTCATATATGGAATGAAAACACCACACCGTATTTTTTGGGGGGGGCACCTAGCCTGAGTAAGGATCTGAGTAAGGGCACTATAATGTCTCTTGTCCTGCTTATAAAGTTTCTCTTGATCTATGTTATGATTTTATTTGCCTTGTAGCTGACTGGTTTACACTGTTGTTGCCATTTAAAGTTAAACTTATTAATACTTCCTGCTCTTTCTCCTGCTTGGTTGCACTAATTGTCATGCTGTTTAGGGAGTATCTTGCCTTCATGTTCTTCTTTACTAACATCACCATCTCGTAACCCTCAACAATGAAGTTCATCTACCATTTAATTCTGGCTAGATCCCTCTGTATTCCATTGATCTCCTTATATCCCTACCCTACTTGGTGATCCAACTGCAAATTTTCACTTCCGGGTCACCTGTAAATATAATCAACATTGCAAGCTCCAGGAAGGACACCTGTATGAGCCCTATGTGAGCCCTACTGGTGACTTGGTTCTGTTTTGATGCATTACCATTTACTATGACATTTGATTCCTATCTTAGCTAATACCCCTGGGTCACATCAGTTAGTACAACTCTCCTGGGGCAGGACTATCTTATGAATTTCTAAGAGAGGGTTGGACTTCCTCAATGACGGGAGTAGGCTCTGTTCAGACTTTAGGGTTGTTCACTGCTCATTCTTTGTCTTGGAGGTGGTAGAAGTTAATTTTTTTTAAACAAACAAATATTTGTTTGTCTAAAAAGGCAAGGAGGAAGGAGCAGAGCTAGCGAGCGGCTCATTGGACATGCAGGGAACTGCTTTTGCTAACCTGTTGATGTTTAATTCTGGGCTGGTATAATCGCTGTGCAATGGGCAGCAGGTAGAGCTTTATATTCGATTGTTTTGCTGGTGTGGGGTTTATCTTGAAGTGCTGTAAGAGTGCTATGGAAGGTGTGGGTGTGCCTGATTGTTTTTTGGTGAGCCAGAGCTGCAGTGTAAGTCCCACCCACACAAAGCACCACAGGGATTAGTGTTGTATTTGCATAGCCCACCGAACGGGGGGGATTTAAAGTTATCTGCGCCTAGCTGCTGGTCAGAAGCCCGCAGGTGAAGAGGAAGGAGCAGAGCTAGCATGCAGCTCCTCGGACAAGCAGGGAAGTGTTTTTACTAACCTATTGATGTTTAATTCTGGGCTGCTATAATCACTGTGCAACAGGTGGGAGGTAGAATTTTATATCCGATTGTTTTGGTGGTGTGGGGATTATCTTGAAGTGCTTTAAGAGTGCTGTGGAAGGTGCAGGGGTGCCTAATTGTTTTTTGGAGAGCCAGGGCTGCGGTGTAAGGTGCAGTGTCATTTACAGGGATATGAGCCACAAGGCACCACATCTGGGACATGCCCATCCCAGGATACTCTGTGTTCAGGAGAGACAGAAAGCAGAAGAAAGGAGGGGGTGGCACTGTATGCTAAAGAAGGAATAAAAAAAATGGTATTTTATGCAGAGGATACAGGAAGGGAAATGGCATTGTTGTCAGTTCAGCTACAGACAGGGGGAGGGACAAACATAAGAGTAATGTAGGGATGTGTATCGGCCACCATCACAGTGAGAGGGAACAGACAAGGAATTAGAGGAAGAAGTGGGGAGGATGGCTGACTGGGCCGAGATGCTGCTCCTGGGGGACTTCAGTATGCCAGATGTAAACTGGAGCATACGCATATCAGGACTAGGGTGGAAAAGAACAAGAGTGCTCGACTTCAGAGATGTGGACTTCCAAGCCATGATGGTGAAAGGGGGTGGAACACTAATAGGGCACAATCAGTGAAGGAATGTTGTAGGTGTCTAGCCTGTGCATGGAGCTTAGCAAGAGAAACTGGAGATAGAAACCTCTGTGGTTTCAAGGGAGGTGAGGGCTGCAGTGAGGGAAAAGAGAATGGTCTTCAAAAGTATAAGGCAAGTCAGAGGGATGAAGACATGCAGGTTTAACTTCAGAAACTGAAGGGAGGTGGGGAAGGTAGTGAGGGGAGCAAAAGCACAGATGGAGGGAAGGATTGTAGAATGGGTAATGGAAGGAGACAAGACATTCTTCAGATACATTGGTGAGAAAAGGAAGACAAAGGGGGTAGTCAGACAAAGAAATGTTTTAGAATTGGTGGAGGTAGACGGAAAAGGCAGGAATACTGAGCAAATATTTTTGCTCTGTATTCACAGTGGGGAGGGGGGCATTAGCAGAGGGAGCATACATGGGTAAGGGGAGGCAGGTTGGGAGATGAACACTACACCCTTTTCAGAAAACAGGGTTTTTGAAAGGGTTAAGGGTGTTAAGGGTTGACAATGCCATGGGCTCCAACAGAGTGCATCCAAGGGTGCTACTGGAACTTGGTGGGGTCCTGGGGCACCGCTGATGGATTTTGTCAGCAACTATCTGGAATCAGGTGTGGTCCCAGAGGACTGGTGAAGGACAGATGTTGTCCTCTTACATATGAACAGCAGCAGGGAAGAGCCAGTGAATTATAAGCCAGTAAGCCTAACATCTGTGGTTGGGAAAAATGGAGATCCTGTTGAAAAAGAGATTAATTGAATCCCTGAAATCTAATGGATTACAGGGCAGTAACCAATATGGAATCACTGGGGGACGTCATGCTAGATGAATCTAATAGGATTTTTTTGATTGGGTGACAGAGGAGGTGGAAGGGGGTGACCTGTCAATGTGTCCTACTTGGACTTCAGAAAGGCCTTTGACAGAGTGCCACAAGGGAATTTACTAAAGAAGTTAAGAGGCCTACGGGTGGTGGATAAAATATCCCAATGGGTAGGAAACTGGTTAAGGAACAGAACCCAGAGGACAGCACTAAATGGGGAATTCTTGGGGAAGATGGGGTTGATACTGGGCCCTGTACTCTTCAGTATATTTGTAGGGGATATAGGGGTGGCACAAGAAGGAAAAGTCTCTAGTTGCAGATGACACCAAGATCTGCAGTAGAGTGGACACAATGGTAGGAGTGGAGACCATGAGGAAAAGACTATAACAATGGTCCAGAATTTGACAGCTGGGACTCAGAAAGTGCAAAATCATGCGCATCTGCCATGAAAACCTCAGTCAGTTACAGGGTGTGTGTGGGGGGGGATCATGTCATATACATCAGAGGAAAGGAATTTGGGGGTTGTCATTACATATGACCTGAAAGTAGCAGCCTAGTGTTCAAGGGTGGTGGAGAACAAATAGGATGATGGGCTGCATAGGGAGGGGTATAGCAGGCAGAAGGAGGGAGGGAGGGAGGTTATACACCCCTTGAACAAGTCTTTGAATCACCTGCACCTTGAATACAGTGTGTAGTTCTGGAGATCTTACCTTAGAAAGGACATTGATAGGGTAGAGGCTGTGCAAAGAAGGGCAACCAGGCTTAAACAGGAGCAGAAGTGGATGCCTTGTGAGGAATAGCTGAAGGTCTTCACCTTGTACAGCACACCTTAGTAAACATGAGAGCCAGGGAGATCTGAGACCTTAAAATACTTCCCGAGAGTAAACAGGGTAGAGTGTGAGTGCTTTTTAAATTGAGTATGAATGTGGTTACAAGAGGAAATGCAACGAAGTTAGTGGGCGGAAGATTCAAGAGGGAGGTGAGGAAGCATTTCTTCACTGAAAGGGTGGTGGATAGATGGAACATGTTGCCTACGGAGGTAGTGGGAGCAGAGATGATGTCTGGATTCAAGCATACATGGGACAGACACATAGGTATCATTAAAAGGAAGACTCACCCAGGGAGGGTGGCGGAAAGTGGGCATTACATAGGGCCCTGTGCCACCACATAGGGTAACTAGAGTTGGGGCACACTGGATGGGCCTTGAAATCCTTTTCTGTCAACAAAATCTATGTTCTCATGTGCATTTCTGTAAGGTTTTATGATGACTCCTACTTTTGTGGAGAATCCCCAAACTCCTCCTATGTCTCTAATTTACCTCATCTCTCAGCTGCTGCAAACCCTTAAGCAAAGGATAAAGCTACCTGAGCTGTTCAGGGGTGTAAATAAAGTTCCCAGGTATATGAACATACAAAAATGCCAGCAGATTAGGCCATGAGGCCTATCTCGTCTGCTCGATATGCAGCTCACAGCTTGATAATGGCTGCTGCCCCCCTTCCCTCTCTCCCGATTTCCATTCCAAGTGTCCATAGACTCTACCCTCCCTACCTGAACCCTGCCCATGTATCTATCTTATCCCTTCTTAAAACCTCCTACTGAGTGCCTTAATACCAACTCCTCAGGTAGCGCATTCCAAGGCATCACCACCCTTTCCGTGAAGTAATGCTTTCTCAGGTCTCATATGACCCCTCGTGGTCCCTTCCCCTTTCAGTCTGAACACCCCCTCTGTGTTTACTCTTAATATCTTTCAAGTATTTTAAGGTTTCGATCACGTGCCTTCTGTCCCTTCTGTCTTCCAAGGAGTATATGTTTAGCTCCCGAAGTCTCACTGCATAGTGCTTATCCCCCATTCCTAGGATAATCTTAGACACCCTCCTCTGGACCCTCTCCAGAAGCATAATGTTCTTCTTTAAGTAAGGGTGCCAGAACTGCACACAGTACTCCCAAGTGTGGCCTCACCAAGGATTTGTACAGTGGCAGAATTACCTCCTCCCTTCTTGAAGTGATCCCGCTAGCAATGCACCCCAGCATTCTGTTTGCTTTAGCTGCTGTTTTTCTGCATTGTCCTGAGTGATTCATTTTACCAGTGATCACTACTCCCAGATATTTTTCTTCCTCCAAGACTGTTAACCATACCCCACCCCCAATTTATAGCTATACCCTGGATTCCTAGCTCCCAAGTGAAGTACACTGCACTTCCTTAACTTAAACCCCAGCTGCTATTTGACTGACCACTGTTCTAGTCTGTCTAGGTCTTCCTGGAGTGTCCTCCTTCCCTTCTTACAGTCCACCTCCGCAATGAAGATTTACTGAGATTCACTAGGAAAGGAGCAGAAGGCTAAAAGCCCATATGGAGCTCCTGTCAGTCACCCATGATAGCTAACTGTTCTGTCTGACAGCAACACTTGATCTAATCTGTTTTTAAATATCATCTTAGATTGACTCACAACTGCATTCATTGGTACCTAGTTTGGAGCCATCTGCAAACAGGCTCATATTACTCCTAACTCCCACCTCAATGTCTGAAATGAAAGCATTAAATAACAATGGACCCAGAATCGAACACTGAGGGACCCTACTAATGACCCTTCTGAGTGTCGATAGCTCCCCCACCACCTGCTGTTTTCTGTTGCTTAGCTAGTTCCCAGTCCACCTCACCAACCTTTCCCCCACCCCCAAGTCACTCAGCTTGCCTAGCAATCTCCCATGCAGGACCGAGTCAAATGCCTTACTGAAGTCTAGATATAAAACATCAACCAGCCTACTACCGTCCAAAGATCTTGTCACCCAATCAAAAAATTCAGCCAGTTTAGTCTGACAAGATCTCCCCTTGGCAAAACCGTGTTGCCTGATATCCTGAAGCCCACTTATCTCGAAGAACTTCAACAGCCTTTTCTTCAATATACTTTCTAATGGTTTCCCCACTATGGATGTCAGGCTGACCAGTCTATTGTTTTCTGGCTCGTTCCTTGACCTGCTGTTATGGAGGGGCACTACATGCACCATTCTCCAGTCCATTACTTCCCATTTGGAGGGAGGAGCCGAATGATTCCATCAACGGTTCTACCAGGACACCCGCCAACTCTTTTAGGACTTTGGGGTGGATACCATCCAGACCTGGGGCCCTGTCTGTCCTTAATGACCTAAGGTCCTCCCACACTCTCTCCACTGGTATTTCATCACATGTTAGTGACCCTCCCTCCCCACCTTTTATCTTAACACCCCCCTGTGGAATTGGACCATCCATTTCTCTTATAAAGACAGAGCAAAAGTACTTGTTTAGTACCTCAGCCTGCTCTACTCCATCTTCTGCCCACCCACCCTCCTTTTTTAACCTGGTGATCTGTCCCTTACACTTCCCCTTCTCCATGATATATCTAAAAAAAATTCCTTCTCCCCTTCCCTGATCCCTTTTGCCAACCTTATTTCTTTGGTTGCTTTGACTGCCCTTCGTATAGTACTCTTCCCTGTCCTTCTTCTTAAGGGTTTTCTTGTACTTTTGGTAGGCTAGCCTTTTCTTCCTTACCCTCTCCTGTACATCCCTAGTCCACCAGCAGTATTTTCTTGACCTCACTTTCTTGCATTGGGACTTAGTGCAGGTTTAAGTGGCCTCCAAGAGGCCCACTTTCAAAATGTCCCACCTGCAAACCATGTCAATGTCCTTAAATACTTTCTCTAAGTGACCTACCAAAATGGCTGCCATCCTCTCGAAATCTTCCCCCCTGAAATTAACTACTGTCTTATTAGTGTGATTTCCCTCCCTCCCCATGTCCAGAGAGAACCGTACTGTAGAGTGATTACTCCCAGCAAGTGGGTCCTTGTGACTGGGAGCTCCTGCTACTCTTGAGGACTGACCTTTTCTAAAATATGTTGCTACAGTTCTTCTATTTCTTAGTCTAGTCTATCCTTTACAATTTCTAGTCCATAAGGTTGGCCACCTTTGGGCACCCCTTCTCCCTCTCTTGACTATGCTATAGTGCCCTCTTTGATTTTCCTTTTCCCTCTTAGGTTCTCATGCAGGGAGGTTATTGTGGTGACTTCAGAGTATATGTAAAAAAGGTTGTGTTTATTGTTGTTGGATTTAGTATGTAATAGCACTATGTTATAAAATACCTTGATGTATATACCTTATGCTTATGAAACCTGTAAATGTTTAAAATGCCATGGCACTAGGTGTTTTTGATAATGGTAAAAAGTACTAGGTGACTATTATAGAAATTAATCTAGATGTGTTATGTAAAATGATTGTAAATTGTTGTAAACGTAACAAGCCAGAAATGTCATGGTGATTTGCATATATCCCATGATGCACTGCATTATAGAAATATGTATGATGCTGTATTTCTTTGAAACTTGATTTGTCACCAATGTCCTTTGGGGTAACTGTTCTTTCAGTGATTCTGCATTGAGTTTATTTATAGCTTGTTTTGTTTTTCTTCTTTTTGGGCCCCCACTACGTAAGCAAATGAGGGCTTGCATAAGGGTTATGGCTACAGCTGAGCTAGTAAAGTGGATCAGAGAGAAGTGTCAGTAGGTGCTGGTTAAATACAGAGAAAGAACATTCATACTCTGTCACTGCAAACTGAGGAAGAAATATGCCATTGTGAAAGGTTATTTCTTGTATTTTGAATGGATATCACACAGAGATTGTGTGTTGAACCTGAAGTTTGGTGACTGGTTCATCTGTTATCCCACAATCTCTCCACAGTTCTCTACTGCAACATTATTTACCTGCTCACCATCTGTCAGAACCAAATCCAAGATGCTTCCTTCTCTGGTTGGCTCCACCACCAGTTGTGATAAGAATACATCTTGAAATGAGTCCAGAATCCATTGTTCTTTACCAGTCAAAAAGTCATAGAAAACACATGCAGTAAATAACATCAGTACATTATAACACAGAATAATTACATTCATCCTTATCAAACAGCTATTTCCACAGACACTTTTTAAAAGTTTATAAAGAAGTACAGTTGGTGAAATGGAGGGGAAGTGAATTAAAGTGATGAGGGGCAGTAAATAAAAATGCCCTCTGGCCAATAGATTTCCTATATAATAGAATTGAAAATGTTAATTTACTCTGGGACCAAGTTCCACATTCATTTGATGCCCTGAAAAAGAGAGCAGTAATGGAAGGGGGCAGTAAACCCAGGACACCCTTGAATATAAAAAGAGCTGACTTAAAACGGACCCTTTTGTAGAAGGACATACAACCTGAGATCTTAAATAAGTCACAGGAATGGGTGCGGGGAGCAGCCTGTGTTAAAAATCTCAGGAAGGAGTTATATGTTGCTCTTAATCTATCCAAAATATGGTTAGTGGTAGCAGTATAAATGTTACTACCATAATCCAATAGGCTAAGAAGAAAACTGTGGGTCATTAATTTCCTAGACTCTTTGGTTAGGAAAGGGTGTATCCTGTACAGCATCCCTTGATGAATGGACTTATGTAAATAATTAACATGATGTTCAAAAAGTCAAATGTAAGTCCAGGTAAATACCTAGGTATTTAAATATATTGACCCTTTCAATAGTAACACCCTTGGAATCTACCACTGATAACGTTGGTTGGGGGGTCCATCTTGGGCCTAGAGAAAATCATCAACTTAGTCTTCTTCGAATTCAGCACCATGTGCTTGGAAACAAGCCATTTCTGAAAAAAGGTGAAATCCTCCTGGACATTTTTTAATGCCAAAGAATGATTATCGGCAGTGCAGTATAAAACTGCATCATCTGCATAAAGGGACATAGAGGAATGAATGCAGCTAGTAGGTGCCGAATTCATGAAGAGAGAAAAGAACATTGGGCCCAGGATGGACCTCTGGGGAATCCCACAATGATTATCATGAAAACTAGAGGAAATAGCACCAATCAAAGTACAATGACTCCTGTTCCGTAAATAATTAGAAAAACAACTAATAATATGATGGGAAAAATGAAATTCAGTCAGAATAGATGAAAGTAAATCATATTCGACTAAATCGAAAGCTTTGGTGGAGTCCACAAATACAGCTGCAACAGATCTAGGGCTCCCTGTATGCAGCCAGTGAACCCCACCAAGGCTGTCTCAGTGTTGTGCTTTTGCTTGAATCCATGCTGTACATCAGAAAGCAAGCCAAAATTGTCCAAGAATTCAGTGGGATGGTCCAGAATGATTTTCTCTAGGACCTTAGAGAGTGAAGCTAAAAGAGAAACGGGGTGGTAATTGGAAATAATAGAAAGATTACCATCGTTTAGAATAGGCCTAACATTTGCCTTTTTCCATCTAACTGGGAAATAACCAGAGTGCAGGAGCAGATTAAACAATACTGACAATGAGGGTGCAAAAAATTCTATTCCAAGCTTAATAAGCCTATAATCAATATTATCATGTGCTATATTCAGCCTAGGGTTCAATTTAAGTATATAATCCTTGACCTGAGCAGGGGATAAATCACTAAAATGAAAAAAGGGATTAGATTTAGAGTTAACATCAGAATACTATACAGGGGCAATGTGGGACTGAGGAAACCTAAGATGTTCAAGTTTCCCACAGAAATTATTAAAGGCTTGTGCAATTTGTAGGGGTTCACTTAGGGTAATACCGTCCAAGTTTAAGGTAATGTGAGTATCCTTATATCCTTTCCCCAAAAGATCATTAGGGACTCGCCAGATCTGTCTAGAGTTACCAAGAGATTTGCTTTGTAGAGATACAAAATATTGTCTTTTTGCTCCCCTAATATGGGTTTTACATTTATTGCGTAGCATCTTGTAATTCTGTAGGGCAGTATTATCCTTAGTAATCTTATATTTCTTCTATGCTTTGTCCCGAATTCTCATGGCTCTTAGTAAATCTGGGGTAATCCATTTATGTCTCTGGGTTCTAACCCTAATCCTTTTCATAGGACCACCTTACCTAAAATTGTGGTATAAATACTACAAAAAACTTCCAGGAACAAATCAACATCCCTAATTGAATCCAACCTCGACCAATCAGCATGCTTACAGGCCTGATTAACAGTTAGGGGATCAAGTTTATTGAAATTCCTATATTAAATTACTGTTGGTGAGACCCCCCCCTGGGACCTAGCAGACCACTCACAACAAATAGGACAGTGATCACTGATGGCATCAGGCAAAACCATAGGATTTAAAACCCATTGCTTAAGGGGACTATTAACCAATCTAGAGTGGTTCCCCCACCTATTTTATAATTATGCCTGGTGACACCAGTGATCAACTGTTGGAGGCCCTGGTCCAGGAGGAGCTCCTGAACACCTTCTTTGTGCTGGGAACCTCAGTCTTTATTAAAGTCTCCCACGAGAGCCCATTCTCGATTGGGGATAGGCAATGCTTTACTTCCACAATCACATTCCACCCATCTTTAAAGCAACCTGGGGGTATATAAATAGTACTCAAACTCAGGTGTTTCTGTTGGCCCAGCACACTATCTATTTTTAACAGGTCACAGTTTGAATCAGGGAGAGTTATGCCACCATTGTAACATTAAGATGGAATTTGGAATATATAAGACCCCCCCTTCTGAACCCCTTACAATCTTTTCTGAATAAATTATAGCCAGGTAGAGAAATCTCAGCATCAGAAATATTATCATGGAGCCACGTTTCAGAGAGGATCACTATATCAAACTCATCTATATTGTTCGACCCAAGCATTAAAAGTTTCCCACTTTGCAGTAAGACTCTGCATGTTCAGGTGAACAAATTTAATTACAGACCCATTTGATGTAATGTTAGAATTTGTTAAATTAGTCAATTCAAAACTACCAAGAACACTAGAGCCTGGATGAGGGTGAACTGACCCAGAGATTAAGAGTAACAGTAGCAATAATCTATGAAACACTACTCTATAGAGCGGTTTACTTTCATTCCTATAAAGGCCCCTAACTCCACTTACATAAACTTGGGTGTTCATAATGAAAAAAGGAACACCGTCTACATTCCCCCCACCATTCCATAAATGGCCCCAAGAAAGACAGGAAAAACCAGCATCGGAACAGGGAAAACTAACATCAACTGAATTAAAATGCCTAAAATCAAAAACATGATTATTAACATCAGAGTCCCCCCCCCCTTCCCCTATCACCCATGACAGACATCAATACACAGCATATTAGGAAGTGAAGCAACATTATTAAAAGCATCATTTCTACAATATAAGTAGATTGCTAAAAACAATTAAATAAAACCCTGACTCAGAGATGTTAGCTCACAAATCTAAGGATGTAAACAACCTGCTTCATGGCCCAACAGTAAGGTGGATTCGGGTGATTTTTGGGAGGAGTGGAACTTGCACCACTCATGCTCGCACTGAGCGGATGACACAGGCATTTAAAGGGAAAATCCCCACCTCCTCCCTGACATCACCAGCTGTCCACTCCTCCTAAGCCTTGAACACCAGTTCAAAATGAATGCTGTAATTCAGACACAGAGCAGTCTCTCACACCATTCTGGTGAAGCTGTTAACACAGTTCTAAATGGTGTAGGTGCTGTTTAGTGAACAAGTGCGATGTAGTAATGATGTGGAAGAGAAATCTCCAACCCAGTCTCTCCAAGTAGTCCAGTTCTTACGACAGGCAGGGAGAATAGAGGACTCGAAGTGCACAGTTCCAACATAAATTACAGAGTGCAGTAATGGGGAGCCCACCTCAGCGTCGGAGATAAAAGCAATAAAATGCCCTTAGCATCCTCTAAGGTGATCCACAACATTTCAATGCTCCCGTCCTCATAATTCTCTGCCTCACATATAACACTACCCCCACCTCCCCTGCCAGTTATCCTGTCCCTCCTAAACATTTTGTATCCTGGGATTATCAAGTCCCATTCATGATATTGGGTGGCCCAAGTCTCTATGACCACAGCCACATCAACTTCCCCTCTGCTATCATTGCCTGTAACTCAGTTATCTTGTTCCCCAAGCTCTTTGCATTGGTTGAGACCACCCTCCAACCATCCCCCGTACTCTTACCAGCATCCCCTTCCCCCAAGATTTTGCCCTTCAGTGAATACATCCCATCCAACAATTCTACAGCTGGGGGGAGAGGCACATGCCCTCCCAATCTTTGCAATCCTGACTGCCCTGCAAGACTAACCCCCCCACTACTAGTTTAAATCATAATTTATAACCATAAATGCCCCCATCTTATTTTTTAAAACTCTTTTCCCCTCCATACTCAGATGCAGCTTGTCCTTGGTGAGCAGCTCTTTATTATCCCATGTATCTCCCCAGCCACCCTCCCACCAACCCAAACCCCATATCCAGACATCATTTTCCCAGCCACTCGTTGAAGTCCCTAATCCTCAACTTTCTGTCTGTGCTTGCTCTTGGCACTGGCAAAATGTCTGAGAATGCAGGAGTGTTCCCTTCAATTTGACATCTTCTGGCCAATTCTTTAAATCTTGCTTGCACCTCCAGCACACTATTACAATCCAAATCATTTGTTCCAAGGTGCACCACTAAGTGGAGGTTCCCCCCTGCCTTTCTCACTATAGAGAGTACTAAGTGCTTTCCTCTGTGTGCTGTCATGCTTGGCATGCACTCAACTCAGATAGAGCTACTCCCCTTCAACATTTCCCCAGTTTGATACCTCTGATTATGGAATCCCCAGTATGATAACCCTTCTACCTTCTTTCTGCCTGCTCTCAGTGACTACCCCCCCCCGTCAGCTCCTTAGACTGCTTAGCCTTCACTCTCTCCCTTGCCTTAACTCCTTCCTCATGAGATACATCCTGCCTTACTCTTACCCTTTGTACAACTTCCATCCTCATTGAAGAAATTAATTTTAACTCCTCATTACCCTTATTTCCACCATTTCCCCCCGAGTGAACCTATATGACCCCTACCCATTTCCACCCCTCCATTCATATTGTCACTCCCTACAGTTTTCCTAACTTACCCCTTGACATCCACTCACACCCCTCCCCCCTTTTCTTCTTCACCTCCTCTACTTGACACCCATCACCTTTTCTTCTCCCGTGGCCCCCAATTTAACTTTCTTAGCATCCCCAATATCCCCACTCACCTTGCCCTTCCCCCCCAGTACTTCCTTTTTCCATTCTCCAAGTCCCTTTCTCACCTTCCCCTGCTATTAAAGGGAAACACTGGAAAAGGCACAGCTTTCCCCAGTCACTACAAAAATGCCTGATTAGTGCTGTCAGATAGTAACTTTTTTTTTTAATTACCTCTAAACGCTTTTCTAGTGATTTAAGACGTGACCTTCAACTTTCACTTTCTGTTGCTGGCAGCCATCATCTCATGAGCAGCAGAGAGCTTCCAGAGCTCACTTTATGCTAATATGTCCTTCCAACCAATAGCAGAGGTCAAACAGACATATTAGCATATAGTGAGCTCAGGAATCTCACTGCTGATCATGAGATGGTGGCTGCCAGCCACAGAAAGTAGAAGTTGTGGGTAGTTGTTTTAAATCATTAAAAAAGTTGTTACTGTCTGAAAGCATTAATCAAGAGTTTCTGTAGTGTCTGGGGAAAGCTGTGTCTTTTCCAGTGTTTTCCTTTAATATCCTGTATACTTTCTACTCCCTCCTGCTTACCTGTGTTCACCCCGTTAATTAGGGGAGTATACCTATTTGTCAAAACCCCTCCATCATTTACCAACTTGTTACCCACATTAGTCTTTCCATTTCCATTACTAGTTTCCCCTGAGTAGCAATTCCCTTTTCCTCCCCCTTTGACCTATAAACTTCATTTACAAGCTTATTTCCCACAATAGCCCTTCCATATCCGTTACCTATTTCTCTCTGTGCAGCATGCCCCTTCACCAACCCCCTTGACCTACCCACGACCTACCATGCGCCTTTACTCCAGCAGCCTGTTCTGTCCACTCCATATTTTTGTCCATGAATAACCCTCATTATTTCATGCCATCCTGCTTCATCCATCCATCCATTCCTTTACACATGATGCTCCTTTTTTTAAATACCTACCCTCACAAAACCCCGTACAGTTCAGTCCCCACCCATAGGACCCCTGAAAACAGGTACATGTAGAAACAAAATATAAAGTTAAAACATCTCAAATATAATCACATCAGCAAAAATATATTTCAAAGTCCGTAAGTCCACTGGGAGCTCATGCTTGCTACTAAGCTGGATCTTCAGTAGTATTTTGTAAATTAGTTTAGAGACTAAAGAGGTTCCTCTTTCAGTAATCTTTATGCGTAACTGTTTAATGTGCATTTCTCTAGTGTGTTTTATCCCTTTTGTATTCTAATGTATAACCTGTCATTTACTATATTTAATATTCTGTGTGACTGTGCAGTATTTTGTGGGATAGTTAATCTATTTCCTTTGACCACACTGGTGTTCTGCTAACAATAACACAGCTACCAAGTATAAAGTAACCTGTGCCTGATACAGAAACAGGTAACAGGTTCTTCAAGTAGACTGAAGGGTTAGTTCTCTGTTAAAAATAAAAAGTATGGCCCTGACTTTGGTGAGCAGTTGTCAGTGGCGGGACTAGAACCAGACTGAGATACCCTAGCAGTCAGCCAGGTGGTGTCAGCACTGAAATACAAGGGGGTCATCCAGGCCACTGGTCACTGTTGTGAGTGTGTGAGACAGACTTGTGCCAGCAGGGCAGACGTTTGTCACAAACACAATCTAAACAAAACTTAAACATATGTACGTATTAGCCTGCACAATACCTGTCAGGTATTTTAAGCCATTATTGCAACATTGTACTCAGAAAGGCACACAGTATTGTGTAAGTCCCATTTTCTGCAGTACAGTGTACTGGAGTGCCCATTGGTGGTTTACACTTTTCGACTTATTTCTCTTAAAAAGAGCCTTTCTTTTCAGTTTAAATTTCAAATAAGTCTGAGTCAATGTTTGCTGCCAAATGAATTGCTGTATATAGCACTAAAACGTTACCCAGACTTTTGTCTGTGCATGTGCAAAATAAAACAAGCTGCTAACAAATATAACAACTAAACATTTAGACTGGGCAAAGTCACAGTCAGGGCCGTAGACATATATGCAAAGGGAGGGACTGAAGAGGAGGAGAAACGAAGGGGCCAGACCAGTAGGGGGGCTGGAGTCCATTTACATTTCACAGGGGGCCAAGCGACCCCTCACATGAGCGACCCTGAAGCATGAGTACCACAAAGCAGGAGTGTGGCATCTGACTTGGTGGCAGCTGCAGGGCCACGGAGCAGGAGTGTGGTGTCTGACTAGGTTGTGTCTGCAGGGCCACGAAGCAGGAGTGTGGTGTCTGACTAGGTTGTACCTGCAGGGCCATGAAGCAGGAGTGTGGTGTCTGACTTGGTGGCATCTGTAGGACGTCTGCGGGTAGAACCGCAGGACATGCTGAGCAGGGTATACAAAATCCCAGGAACCAGGGGTGACATAGGACACCGAAGGGAAGTGACTGTGGGCTAATGGGGGGGGGTATCCTAAAGGTGTGACTAAACCAGTATGGGAGATTAAGAAAAATGGGGAGGTGTGGGGGGTGGAAAAGGGCAAGGAGGTGGGGAATGGGTGGCAGTGGCAGGCCGGATGGAGAGCCAGGACGGGTGGTAAACTGCAATGGGTGTGGGGTGGCCATCTTCTTGGGGATTGCTTGGAGGGTAGCAGGTTGTATGGTGTGTTGACAGATGGGGCAAGTTAAGGAGAAGATTGATAGGCTGAGAAGAGAGCTGAATTGGTGGGGAGGGGGGAGCAGGGTGGAACAGCAGAGGCCAAGGGACAGAAGGCCTTCCCACGGTAGATGCAAAAGGCAAACAAGGGGGATTACAAGGGGAGATGATTCAGAGGGCATACCATACTACCACTAAGGAGCTGTTGAGACATGAGGTCAAAGGTTGCAAGGTGGTCAAGGTTAGGGAGAAAAAACATCAGGAAGTATTAGGAATCACAGAGGGAGCAGGACAGGGAACTGTATCAATTAAAGCAGTCAGAATAGCAAAGGCCCAAACAGAGGAAAAGATAGACAGCTAGGTTAAGAAGGGGGATAAAACCTTTTGTAGGTACATTAGGGAGCAAAAAAAGACCAAGGGAGGGATGGTGAGGCTTAATAAAGGGGAGGAGATCTGGGCAGAGGGTGACAGTGGAAAGGCAGAGATCCTGAATGAATACTTTTGCTCAGTATTCATAAAGGAAGAGGAGGGGGAGGTACCAAATAATAGAAGCATTCTGGACAGGGGGGTCGATACCCATCCATTCACAAAGAAAGGGTCTTGAAAGAACTCCTAAAACTCAAGGTGGACAAAGCAATGGGGTCATCGGGATTCGCCCTAAACTCTAAAGAACTAAGGCAAACTAGTGACACCACTGACTACCCTTTTTAACAAATCATGGGAGGATGGTGTGGTACCTGAGGACTGAAGGAAGGCGGATGTTAATCCCTTCCACAAAAGTGGGAGCAAGGCAGAGGCAGGAGACTACAGAGCTGTTAGTTTACCTCAGTGGTAGGAAAATTATGGAATCACTTCTGAAAGAAAGAATTGTTGAGTACCTGGAGGTCAGCGGGGCACAGGACTCAAGGCAGCATGGATTCACAGCGGGGAGGTCATATCAAATGAATCTAATAGATTTCTTTGACTGGGTGACTAAAGTAGTAGACCAGGGAGGGGCTGTGGATGTGGCCTACCTAGACTTTAGCAAGGCATTTGACACAGTACCACACAAAAGATTAATAAACAAGTTTGCCAGCCTGGGAGTGGGTCCCAGGGTGGTAACCTGGGTAAAATTTATCTGGACAACAGGACACAGAGGGTAATAGTAAATGGAGTCCACTCTGAGGAAAGGGGGGTTACTAGCGTGGTACCACAGGGTTCAGTACTGGGAACGGTCCTCTTTAATGTCTTTATAGGTGACATTGCAGAGGGGCTGAAAGGAAAAGTATGCCTCTTTACAGATGACACAAAGATCTGCAACAGGGTTGATACAAAAGTGGGGGTGGAAAGGGTGAGAAGGGATTTGGCGAGGTTGGAGGAATGGTCAGAAGTATGGCAGCTTAGATGCAATGCAAAGAAGTGCAAAGTAATGCACCTGGGAAACAAAAACCCAGGGGAAGAGTACACAATGGCGGGGGTTACTAACAACAAAAATGGAATGGGATCTGGGGGTAATCATATCAGATGACCTAAAGGTAGGCAAGCAATGTGAAAAGGCAGTAAGGAGGGGTGGGGGTTACTGGGATGCATAGGAAGAGGCATCACCAGTACAAAACAGGAAATTGTTATCCCTCTGTACAGACAGTTGATGAGACCCCATCTGGAGTACTGCATGCAGTTCTGGAGACCCCATCTCCGCAAGGACATAGACAGGATGGAGGCAGTCCAGAGGAGGGCAGCTAAAATGGTGCAGGGTCTGCATCAGAATCCATATGAAAAGAGACTAAAGGAGCTTTTTATGTATACCCTAGAGGGAAGGGGGGGGACATGATAGAAACATTCAAGTACCTCAAGGGAATCAACAAAGTCCAAGAGAGTAGCATCTTTCAGAAAAAGAGATGTACAAGAACAAGGGGGCATAATTTGAAGATAATGGGGGAAGGCTCGGGGCAATGTGAGGAAGTATTTGTTCACATAGAAGGTAGTGGACACATGGAACAGCCTTCCAGAGGAGGTAGTGGGGTCAAAAACAATGGGGGAATTCAAGAATGCATGGGACAGACATAAGGCAGTTCTAGTGGGGGGTAGGAGGAAGTAGGCTGTTGGTTAACTATGATCTGCAGCCTATCCAAAAGGTAGGAAAATGGGCAGACTAGGTGGGCCAACCGGTCCTTATCTACCGTCAAAGTCTATATTAAGATAAGGAGAAAGAGGAGAAGGAAGCTGAGCATGGTTTGAGGTCACGGGGGGGGGGATGGGGAAGCTCAGGATAAAGGGAGGGAGGGAGGATAAGAACTGGTTCTCGGTGCTAGCAAGCCTGGTGCAGCATGAGGGGGGAGGGCCAGGCACAGTGATAGCAGGGGAACAAGATAGTAGTGTTGGCGGGGGAGCTAGTAGAGAGGCTAGACACAGGGTCAACTCAGGAGAGGATAACAGGGGTAGTGGAAGAGGGGTGGCAGAAGGGGGGCCAGAAGACTGGGGAAAATGTGGGGAGACAAGGGAAGAAAATGGAAAGGGGGTTGCTCCCAGTCAGGGCAGAAGTACTAAGAGGGAGAGGAGATGGTCGATTGGAGAGGAAGGGACAAAATCAGGGGAGGCACTAGTAGCCAGGGGTAGGGAGAGAACTAATACAGAGCAGAGGGGGTCTGAATCGGGAAGGGGGAATACAGGCAGGGAATGATAGGGGCAAGGACACAGCTAACATGGGCAGCAGCGGGGGAAGCAAGGGGGTCTAGGGCATAGGTACAACAGGGATCAAGTGAGGTGGAGGGGTCCTTGGGGATGGAAACAGGGGTAGGAGACCAAGAGTGCGTGCAGAGGAATGGGTTGCACCAGAGAGGTGAGCAGAATAAGGAGGAGAGGGTCATCATCCTGGGGGATTCAGTACTAAAAGGTGCAACATAGGGGGGTAGAGGAACCAGGAAGAGACGCATATGGGTGGAGTTAAGAGGTGTGTGGGGAGGCTAGGGGGGAACCTCATATCATGGTGCACCTAGGTACTAATGATCTGGAAGGAAATAAGTTGGAAGAAGTGCAGGAGAGATTCAAGGAAGTAAGAAGGTTGTGCAGTAGAGAAGAGAGGACAGCAGTGTTCTCTGAAATTCTCCCGGTACCGAGGGCTAGCACGGCCAGGAAACTAAGAGTCTCAGAGTTCAATAAATGGCTGGGGACATGATATGAGGACATGGGATATGGACTGGTGGGGGGATGGGGTAGCACATGGGAGAACCAAGACCGGTATGCACTGGATAGGCTTCACCTGAGTAGGGAAGGCTCAGGGGTCCTAAAGAAAAAGTTGGGGGAATTCATTGCAGAAAAGTAGAATTTAAACTAGGCGAGGGGGTACCAGCAAACAGTGCCACCAGGTAAGTTAGACCACCAGGCCCCCCCCCCCCATAGTGAGACAAGTAGAGGGGAAGCAAAAGGCAAAGAGAGGAAAAGAGGTATAAGCAACAGGGGAAGAACTCACAATGGAGGGTGGTCTCACTGAACACAAGAAGCCTTGGCAATAACACAGTAAAACTGCAGGCTTTAATGGTGGAAGGGGAGATGGACATAGTCGCCATAACTGAAACATGGGCCGCCCAGTACCAGGACTGGGATCTAGTGCTCTCTGAGTACAAACTGTACCATTGGGACAGGGACAACAGGAAAGGGGGAGCGGTAGCTATGTATGTTACGGAGGGGATATTGTGCAACAGGGAAGAAGGTGAGGAGGGCAAGGCTGAAGCCTTATGGATTTACCTACAGCACTCAAAGGGTAGGAAGGTGAGATTGGAGGTGGTGTATAGGCCTCCTTCCCAAAGTGTGGAAATGGACCGGGAACTGAGAGAACAAATTAAGAGGCTTAGCGGTAATGGCAACACATTGGTGGTCTGCTGGGGGTAGAATGGAAAACCCCAGCTACCTCAAGCGCCAGAGAACAGGTCTTCCTGGAGGCCTTCCAGTACAGCTTCCTCACACAGAAAGTGATGGAGCCAAACCAGGGATGGGAATATTCTAGACCTTGTACTTACGGATGGAGAGCTAGTCCAGGCCATTGAGGTGTGGGACACCCCAGCGGGAAGTGACCACCACACAGTGTGGTTCTCCCTCAACCTGGGGAAGGATGTAGTCAGTACAAAAACAAGAGAAGTAGATTTTCAGAGGGCAGAGTTTGGCAGGATGGGAACAATTTTAAAGTGCACCTAGACTACATCAGCCCAGACATGGATGCAGAGCAGAAATGGAACATCATAAACAGGGGTCTAGCAGAGGCCCCTAGCTCCTGCACCAATTGCCAAAGCAAGAAGGTAAGGAACAAGAGACCTAGCTGGGTGAGTGGAGAGGTAGTGGAAAGGGTGAAGGAAAAGAGAGTGGTCTTTAGAAATTATAAGAGATCCTCACGGGTTGATGATAGGGAGGAATATGTGAAGAAATCCAGAGAAGTGAGCAAAGTAGTGAGGGCAGCCAAGGCTTTAAAAGAACTAAGGCTGGCACAGGGGATCACGAAAGGGGAAAAGGATTTCTTTAGGTACTTAGGAGAGAGGAGAAATTGCAAGGACCAGATTGTCAGGATTAGGAAGGAGGGAGGGTGGGTTGAGCAGGGGGCAGAGCAGACAAAAGTACTAAACGAGTATTTCTGCTCAGTGTTTACCAGGGAGAGGGCTGGGCCTATAACTCAGGGGAAGGGTGGAGAGGGGGTAGGGAGAAGAGGAGGTAATGGGCGTGGAGATCCCAGTCGAATGGGTGTTGGAGGGCCATAGTTCCTAAGGGTGGATAAGGCACCTGGTCTGGACAGAGTGCATCCTAGGGTACTCAAGGAATTGGCAGGGTTCCTGGTGGGATCACTGGCAGATTTGTTCAACACTTCCCTGAATACTGGATGCTTGACTAGGGATTGAAGGATGGCACATGTGGTGCCAATCCACAAGAGTGGGCCCAGAGATGAACCTGGGAATTACAGATCGGAGAATCTTACAGCCCTTGTGGGTAAGCTAATGGAGACTACACTTAAGGAAAGGCTGGTGAGTTTTCTGGAGGAGAGTGGCTTACAGGAGGACAGGCAACGTGGGTTTGTATCTGGGAGATCATGTCAGACCAACCTTGTTGACTTTTTTGACTGGGTGACGAGGTAACTGGACAGGGACCATGCAGTAGATGTCCTTTACCTGGACTTCAGTAAGGCATAAGACATTAGACTCCATGCCCCACGGAAGGCTGACCAGCAAGTTAAATAGCCTGGGAACAGGGAAGACGGTTGTAGAGTGGATCAGGGCAGGCAGCAGAGGATGGTAGTTGGGGGAGAGCTCTCAGCACTCAGGGCAGTAACCAGCGGAGTTCTGCAGGGGTCTGTGCTGGGACTGGTACTATTTAATATATTCATAGCAGACTTATCCAACGGGATAAGGAGCAAGATCAACCTCTTTGTAGATGACATTAAGATCTGTGCTGAGGTAGATAGTGAGGAAGGGGGTAAGGTTCTACTTGTGACAGGGGCATAAAACACTTGGTACAGTGTAGGAAGGCAGTTGCAAAGGCGAACAGAGTGCTGGGATGCATCATCAGTGGAATCGCCACTAGGTGGGAGGAAGTCATTTTGCCCCTGTATGGGTCCCTTGTGAGTCTGCACTTGGAGTACTGTGTGCAGCTTTGGTGCCCCTATTTGAAGAGGGACATCAAACTACTAGAGGGGGTCCAGCCTAGGGTGACTAAGATGATACTGGGGATGGGGTACAAGACATATGAAGAGAGATTGAGGGAGCTCAACATGTATACCCTAGAAGATAGAAGGCAGAGAGGGGATATGATTGAGACAATCAAGTACTGTACCTAAAGGGCATAAGCAGAGTTAGTACAGAGGGCTTGGTTAAGTTAAGGGGGACACCAGGGACACACTCTAAAATTGGAGGGAGGAAGGTTCAAGAGAGAGAGACGAGGAGGCACTATTTTACGGAGAGGGTGGTGGCTGGTTGGAGTGTGCTGCCAGAATAAGTGGTAGCATTGCAGATAGCGGGCAGCTTCAAGAGAGGGTGGGAAAGGGCCAAATGGAGTGTCAAAACTGTGGGGAAGGTAGGGGAATAGAAGTCAGAAGTGGGGGCACTAAGTTAGAAGGGGGTGCAAGGGGAGTGGAGGCAGCTGCAGTTTAATAGACTGCATGCTGCACACTCAAGCAGACTAGATAGACCGGATGGCTTGTATCTGCTGGTAATTTCGTATGTCCATATGTTCGTAAACTGCAGGTACAGTACAAAAAGAAATATTGCAATGCTGTTATTTGAAGCATAATGAATTAGATATAACAAATGCCATCAGTGTCCCCCCCATTAAAGCTAACAAGTAAACCCAGATTCCTTAGACTATGGTTACTGGCCACTGTATTCTCATGCTTGAAACTTATTACCAGACTGGTGTCCAGCTGTAACTGGGCCAAAAAGTACTTTTGTGTCTGTCTGAATCTTTCTTAGGTTCTGTATATCATTGATTTCAGGGTGAGATATTGACTGGAAGACTGGTAGCAGACATACTAATTGCCAGCAGATTAGGCCTTACAGTCTATCGAGTCTGCTCGAACCTCAGATCCCTAGTTGGGTACCGAGGTACTTCCCGCCCCTTGTGTTCCAGAAACCCCTATCATCCATCCCCACCCCTCTGGGCCAGGCCATCGTTTGATACATCCACTTTCTGTATCTGTCCCACCCTCTCTTGAAGCCCTGCACTGTGGATATCTGAACCAGCTCACCAGGCAGCGTGTTCCAAGGATCCACCACCCTCTCAGGGAAAAACCTCCTCCTCTTCCCCCCTTCCACCTTCCAACTTCAAACCATGCCCTCTGGTGATACCTCCCTGCTTTAGTCTAAAGATCCCCTCCGTGTTTACCCTATTTATTTCCTTGAGGTACTTGTGTAACCCCCCTACAATTGGGGGTTCCTAGAAGCCTTCAGGGAGTTTAAGTGCCCACTGCCTGGTGGGTGTTCGGCGTAAGGCCGCTAAATGCGGACGTGGTGAGCGTTTTTAAAGCCTCCAGTACTGTCTCTTAAGAGCTGCCTAAATTGCAGTTGTAATTACTTCGAAGGGGGGGGGGATTGAGTGTTGTTGTGCTCGAGTCCCGCCTGGGATGCTGGAATTAGCTCAATTCTGCCATCGCTAAGTATGCAGAGGGAGCTTTATTACAGGATGTAACTATTTGCTGGACATAGCTTAGGGTATTGATGATAATGTAGTTGTTCTAACCTGCTTTCTTTGCAGCAAAGACTGTTCTGATTGTCTCCTCCATTTTGGTCCCGAACTGTCGAATTGGACCAATCAGTACATCGGGACTCTAGTAGAGCCAGCTGACCAATGAAGACTCAGTTAGCAATCCTGGGAAGAGAAGTGTGACCCAAGGCGCCTTTTTGCACCAATCGAGACAGGTCTTATAGCCTGGTGTTCTGCAGTCCACCTATGGGAATGGGTGGCACGTGAGTGAGAAGGTTGGCCCCAACTGCCAGAAGGGCAGAGACATAGCGGCTGAGAGTGAGGAAGGAGTTCTTGCTCCTGCGGCATTAAGTATTCACGTGGGAAGCGCGTGAAAGGCCTTAGTTGGCCGTTAGCATAGCGGACGGCATCGGACTAAATCCACTGGGGAAAGCAGTCAGAGGAGGCTGTGAGTCACACAGCTACCTACCAGGCTCACCCTGTAGAGGACTAGAGAATCTGCTGAATCATGCTCAGTCTGTCAGGACAGTGAGGCTGCAGTGAGACGCCTGGAAGCAGCTGCCTTGTATGGTACCCCTCTGTTGTTTTTCCATATAAATGTGTAAGGAGGCCGTTGAAGCTCAGGCTCAGCCCTGCAAGCGGAGAAAGAGTGATTCTCTGCTGGAGTCATGAGTACTAAATCAGGGTAGCTCCCTGTTACGGTTACCACCCAAGACACAGTCCTTTTTGTTGTACTGCAGATTGTAACAATTGAGTTTTTTTGCTCCATCTAATCTTGGTAGGAATTGAATGCTCCTTTGTGCCAGGGCCCCAACCAGCTGCATCAAGGAACTAGTCATTAGGGCTTGGGTACCCACAGACAGTAACTGATAGGTTTAGGCATGTGCACAGAGCCCTTGGTAGTTAAATATATTTTATAGTGGTAAGTCAATCACCCTGATTTCCCCCAGTCCCTGTTCTTCCCCCTCAAATAAATCAGATTGTTTGTTTTGCAACTGTACCCTGGCTGGTTTGTGTCTTACTGGGGATATACTGCACAGTGAATATTTGATAACTGTACCTTATTTTCCAGGGGTTCCCCGGAGTGAGCTGAGTGGTTCGAGCTGGGGGGTAAGTGTTCAGGGGAACAGCATTGTAATTAATCCGTGTGAGCCACTAGTGGGAAGAAAGGGGGGTTGCAGCAACCCAGAGGGCTGTGACCAAGTGAATTTTGACTGTCTTAACCCCGACCTCTGGGTGAAGGCACCCGTCAACGGATCTGGGCCCCTTACCCTGTCACAGCTGAGACAGGCAGGGGTGGTAGCCCTTAGGATAGCGCCCCTTGGGGGTTACACTTGAAGACCTCAATCATGCCCCTCGTCTCTCCTCTCCTCTCCTCCAATGAGAATAGGCTGAGCTCCTCAAGTCTGTCCTTATACGTCAAATCCCCTAGTCTTTGTATCATCCTAGTAGCCCTCCTCTGTACCCTCTCCAGAAGCAGTATGTCCCTCTTTATGTGTGGTCTCCAGTACTGAACACAGTACTCAAGGTGTGGTCTAACCAGTCCATTGTACAGCGGCAGAATCACTTCCCTGCTCCTAGAGGTGATCCCCCTTATGATGCATCCAAACATCCTGTTTGCTTTGCTAGCCACTGTTCTGCACTGCTCAGAGTTATTCATACATGCATCAACCATGACTCCTAGGTCTTTTTCCCCCTGTTGAGGCCTCCAGAACCTCCCCTCCCAGAGTGTACCTGTGTTTAGGGTTTCCCGCCAAGATGTAACACCTTTCACTGGGTGGTATTGAAATTTAATTTCCAGGTGTGAGCCCACCTTTCCAGGGTGTCCAGATCCCCTTGCAGGGCCAACTTCCCCCTTCCCCCTCAACTACTACTCCCATTTTGGAGTCATCAGGGAAGAGACTCATTTCTCACCGTATACCCCCTGATGTCAGATATGTATGCATTAAACAGGATCGGACCCAGGACCGAGCCCTGCGGTACCCACTACTGACTTCTCTAGGGTTTGAGAGCTCCCCACTGACCACTACTGTCTGAGTGCTTTCAGCTAGCCAGTTTTCTATCCATATGACCATCAAACGGCCCACTCCCAACCCCGTCAGTTTCTCCACCAGACCATTGTGGTGTACCGAATCAAACGCCTTGTTGAAGTCCAAGAATAGTACATACACAGGCTTTTCCACTGTCCAGTTCCAATGTTACCCATTCATAGAACTCCACAAGGTTGGTTTGACACGATCTACCTTGTACAAACCCATGTTGCCGACTAGCCAGACCTCCCACCTCCTCCAAGTACACCCCCAATCGTTCCTTTAGTATACTGTCCATTATTTTTCCCACCACCGAGGTGAAACTGATGGGTCTATAGTTTCCTGACACTTCCCTCCACCCCCCCTTTATGGATTGGCACCACATGAGCCTCTTGCCAATCCCTAGGTACCCTCCCTGTCTCAAGCGACCTGTTGAAGAGTTCCACTAGGGGTGCAGCCAGTAGGTCCGTCAATTCCCATAGTACTCTTGGATGTCATCTTTAGGTCTTTGTGCACAGTCAGTGTTGCTGGCAGCTGTATGTGATACTGAGCTCCCTGGTACAGTGGTGCCCAGCAGGATGAAATGCAGCTCTGCAGAATTCTGCGATAGAGTTACTGAAGCAAACAATGCAGTTTCAATGGGAGTTAATCCCTTTTGTCATGCAGTAAACCTGTGACACTGTGCTTCATCCTGGTGAGCTTAACTGTATATGTTGGCTTTCACAGAAAGCAACTCCCATGTGTTCATTCATTTCTGCACCTACACTGAGTTTCTTAGGCTGTAACAGGATCAGGCTTCTCTCACTCTGCTATGTGTCGCACTTTCTACTCCTTTGGGTACTGATGCCATAACTGGGTCTCTGATACATCACTGATACTGGAAAATAGAAATGAGCTTTGAGGTAGAGTCTGTAGCCAAACCACTTTTGGATACTGAGTCAGTGCAGCCAGTACTTTACTTGATTTTAAGCAATGACTTTGCCTCTTTGTTGGCTCTCCTGCAGCCTTTCAGCTGGCCCATCTTGCTGCATCCCTCTTTTCTGCTGTGTCTTTGTGTCTATAGTCTATGAAAGGATATCTTAACTAACTGCTAGACTGAAAATATCTTGTAAGTATTTGTAAATGATCACCTGGTGGCCTTAGGATTAATAATAGCTTTAAATATTATCTGTACTTAATGTTTTCTTTCCTGCTTCTTTTGGTAGGCTCCTAGAAGACCTAGTCAAAAAGGAAAAAGAGTATCAGATGCTCCTACAAGAGACATTGCAACAGCGAAATCAAGATCTCCAACTACTTAGGTCAAAATCCAGTCCTATTGGTGAGAAAACAGCACTTTTCCTAATTTTATCATTCTGGTGAAAAACTATAAGATAATTGTCAGTTGTTTTTGACAGTAACGCTTACAATAAAGAAATCATACATGCCTTAAAGAGCTAGTTTACCACTAAAACAAACAGTAGAAACACTCTGGATACAGAAGTTGATACCAGCCCAATTACAGAAGAAAGGGTTCTGAAAGAACTCTTAAAACTGAAGGTGAACAAAGCAATGGGGCCTGATGGGATTCATCCCAGAATTCTAAAAGAACTAAGGGTAGAACTAGTGACACCACTGACTACCCTCTTTAACAAATCATGGGAGGATGGGGTGGTACCCGAGGACTGGAGGAGGGAAGATGTGATTCCCCTTTACAAAAGTGGGAGCAAGGCCGAAGCAGGAAACTACTGACCTGTTAGTTTAACCTCAGTGGTAGGGAAAATGATGGAATCACTTCTGAAGGAAAGAATTGTCGAGTATCTAGAGGCCAGAGGGGCACAGGACCCAAGGCAGCATGGATTCACAGCGGGAAGGTCATGCCAGACAAATCTGATAGATTTCTTTGACTGGGTGACCAAAGTAGTAGATCAGGGAGGGGCTGTGGACATGGCCTACCTAAACTTTAGCAAGGCATTTGACATAGTCCCACACAAAAGAAAAAAGAAAGGGGGGTTACTAGTGGGGGTACCGCAGGGTTCAGTATTAGGACCGGTCCTACTCAATGTCTTTATAAGCGACATTGCAGAGGGACTGGAAGGAAAAGTATGTCTCTTTGCAGATGACACAAAGATCTGCAACAAAGTTGATGCACAAGGTGGGGTGGAAAGGATGAGAAGGGACTTGGCAAGGTTAGAGGAATGGTGAAATGTATGGCAGCTTAGAGTCACTGCTAAGAAGTGCAAGGTAATGCACCTGGGAAACAAAAACCCAGGGGAAGAGTACACAATGGGGGGTGAGATACTAGCAACAACAAAAATGGAAAGGGACCTGGGGGTAGTCATATCAGATGACCTAAAGGTGGGCAAGCAATGTGAGAGGGCAGCAAGGAGGGCTGGGGGGATACTGGGATGCATAGGGAGAGGCATCACCAGTAGAAAACAGGAAGTTATTATCCATCTGTACAGACAGCTGGTGAGACCCCATCTGGAGTACTGCGTGCAGTTCTGGAGACCCAATCTCCGTAAAGACATAGACAGGATGGAAGCTGTCCAGAGGAGGGCAACTAAAATGGTGCAGGGTCTGCACCGGAAGACATATGAAGAGAGACCTAAGGAGCTTAATATGTATAGCCTCGAGGAAAGGAGGGAGAGGGGGACATGATAGAAACTTTCAAGTACCTCAAGGGAATCAACAAAGTCCAAGAGGGTAGCATCTTTCAAAAAAGAGGTGTGCAAGAACAAGGGGCACAATTTGAAGATAGAGGGGGGGGGCTCAAAAGGTAATTTGAGAAGTATTTTTCACAGAGAGGGTTGTGGATGCATGGAACAGCCTTCCAGGGGAGGTTGTGGAGTCAAAAACAGTGGTGCAATTCAAGCATGCATGGGACAGTCATAAGGCAATTCTAGGGGTTGGGGGTAGGAAGAAGTAGGCTGCTGGTTAACTAGGATCTGCAGCTTATCCATTAGGTAGGGAAATGGGCAGACTGGGTGGGCCAAGCGGTCCTTATCTGCCATCAAATTCTATGTTTCTATGATGAAAAAATAGGTTAATAGTCATTACTTGATTATATGGCCATACAAAAGGACACATGTATGCATCACCTGTACAAGAGAAAATTACCATTTATTATTATATACCTTGATCACCACTTGTGACTTCACAGCAAAACAACAAGCCTTGGAGAATATAACATGGAAGTGTGGGACTGGTGCATTTGAATTTCTAATATAAGTGCATGTTACAGCTACTTGGTACAGGCCAGTTTATTGTAAGGGTTATACTAGTGTTTGTAATCCTTCATGGTAATTGTTTGAATGAAAGAAAAAATGAGAATAGTTCATTTTCAGCCCTTTTCTATTCATTTTTTTCATCATACTCAACATTTATTGTCACTAACATAAGGCTCAGTTTTAACAGCCCCTGTGCCAGCTCATATTGTATACAACAATCTCAGACTAGCCCTTGTATCATCAAGAATAATTCATTCAAAGGCCCTGGGCTCAATTTTCAAAGGATGATGCAGGGTTTACGTCAGTCCCTGCATCAACCCCGTTTTTGGTGCAACTGCGCCAAACTCATCTGATGCAACTGCACCCAATTTTAGTACATCAGACACAGTTGTGACACTTTCCACACTTTGTGGAAGCTTGCACCAAATACTTGGCGTAAGCTCCATAAAAAAAGGGTCCCCCACAAATGGCGCAAGTTAGACCAGGGAAAAGCTGGTCTAACTTATAGCATTTAGCCCTCAGGATTGAAAATCCCAATCGCCAGCCGGGAGAATGCCGCGAGCCCTGTGTGCCAAATGATTGGCACACAGGGGCTTGCAGCATTCGTGGCGCTTTGAAAATCAAGCCCCCGTCAACATTTCATGCTGTCTAGGTGCTAATATTTTTGGGAAGTTGTCAGTTTGCATTGTGGTAACAGAACAGAGAAGTGAATTTTCAGACTAATTTTTAGGGCTGCAGTGGGCGGAGCCCTGCAGACCTATTGCTTTCAAAAAATGGCTCCACATTCATTACATTCTTTGTGACCAAATAACATGTTGGAGTGTCACCACAGTCACCTCCATGTCTGTAGAGCACTCCGGTTACACTGCACTATTTTTAACTTGCAAAAAAATCGGACTGTCCTAATTGGGACACTGGGTGATTGGGCACCCCCAGTATCACTGTTATGTTTTCGGGGGGGGGGAGTGCCACATTCAGGAATCCCCCGTCCTGTTTTTTTTTTTTTTTTAAGTCCAACAATGTCTTTTGTGGCCATTCCCTTACCCCCCATCCTATCCTCCCACTACTCAGCATCCACCACAAGCCCTTACTTACCCATCGGGAGTTGAAGGCCATAATCCTCTCTGGACCACAGACACATCTTCACTCTTTAATGCCAGATCACAAACTGAGAAAATCAGTTATGTGTTGAATGTATTTCAATGGGTTTTGAACTTAGTAGCATAACTTGGCCATTTTTCAATATTTGTTCCCCAAATTTTCAGCATACCTTTTTTGGGACACCACCTCATGAACAATGCAAGTGATATTAGGTAAATCTGTCCCAAAAGGTGATTTTGCAGTTGCTGTGTGAAATCACCTTTCAGGCAGGACTTGATGCATTTTTCTGCCATTATTCATGAGGTGGGGTCATAAGATGACTATGTTGAAAATTTGGTGTAAAAATATTAGAAAACAATAAAGTAATGAGCCTACATTGAATTTTGTGAATGCAGGCCCATAACGTTGGTAATTTTCAATATTATTACCTCAAGTTTACAACACAGCCATATCTTTATAGAGTATTGCCACGTCACCCCGGTGCTGCATGAACTGCACTGGCTGCCAGTCAGATGGAGGATCCTCTTTAAGGTGGGCTTGCTCACCTTTAAGGCCCTACATGGCCTGGGCCCTGGTTACCTAGTAGACCTTTTTATGTCTGCTATCTCAGTCCGCTCCCTCTGTTCCTCCTCAAGGGGCCTCCTTGCAATTCCCAGGATGAGGTTAAAAACTGCCGGCGACAGAGCTTTTAGTGTCACCAGCCCCATCATGTATAATTCACTTCCTTCATCTATAAGGGAGGCCCCCTTGGTGAAGGCATTCAAGGCATGCCTCAAGACCTTCTTGTTTGCTCAGGCTTGTCCTGACCCAGTTTTGTAAACATCACCCTGTTCTGACTTGTTATACTGCTTGTCCCTGATTTTTATTTTTAGTTCTTTATTTATCTACTGAATTTTATTTAAGTAAGCAATAAGACATGATGGGGTGTGCATTATGGTGTGATAACCACATTCCTAGGGGTGTAGTTAGGCATGAGGCTGAAGGCCAAGTGCCGGTAATCCCTAGAAGTGCGGTAATCACACCATAATGCACAACCCCAGAGTGTCTTATTGTGCTTATAAAATGGCCCTTTATTTTTAGAAGTGATTTGTTTAACTTTAAAACACATTTTTAAATAAGTAAAAATGTAAGTGAATCTGTGCTTTTAACATAAAATAGCCCTTCTGCCAATTGGTGCTAGATTAAAGTAGTGTTATACAGTGTGCGCCTCCCTACCCACTTAAACTTCATATTCCCCTGCCAGCCACAACAATTCATAAATTCTATTTTCCTCATTCTAAGTATGACACATACCCCCTTACTTTATTTTATTCTCCTCACTCTGTAGACAAAACTAAAAGGAAGCCATAACAGAGGCTTCTCAGTTCCTTGATGCTGCAAGCATGAGTGTAGCTCAAAACTGCAACACTCACTGACAACATCATGAATTGCTTGCTCTGTCCTAAAAGCTAAACAGCCGGGAGAGTCATTTACTACCTTTTCTCTTTGTTTATATAGTAATAATAACTGGTCAGCAATTTCTCTCAATGTACTGACCAGGTTGATATTTTCCATAACAACCAGCTGGTTGTTATGACATTCATGAGCCATGCCAGTCAAACTGTGCTGCTGCCTCATTGGTCAACATTCTGTATGTGGGGGCCAACAGTCTCACAAACTGCTGGAGAAAAGTTGCTGGTCTATTAATATAAAAATAAAAGATGGCGAGATGTTGATATGAGATTAATGCACACTCATTGTGGGATGCTTTGATAAACCCTTGGGCTTTGCCCTCGGAGTTTATGTAGCATCCCACAACTCGGGTGTGCATTAAATTCTCATATCAAACCCTTCTCCATCCATTATTCTCTATTTATTGCTTACTTTCTTCATTCTGTTTCCCCACATTCAAGAAATGGAATGTTTGCCATGGAATATAGGGATTCAAAATTCTGCTCAGTTCTACTAGCATACTGTACATACACACACACACACACACACACACAAAACAAAGGCTTGTTTTAGAGCCAGAGACTCAATTTTCTAACTGTCAGGGCAAGCAGAAGAGATTTCCTCTTTGAACAGGTAAAGATAGAAGAGGGATTTTCACTGTTAACAAAGAACAGCTGTAATGAAAACTATATACAATACTTAATGTTTCTAATGTGTTTATGTGTGTAAGAAGAGTGTGATTATCTGGTAAACAACATTTAATTAATTTGTTTTATTTTATATTTAAGGAAATGTTATTTTTAGGGCCTAGTTGAAGGTTTCTACAGTGTAAAGATAGCAGCCATGTTTGTGGTGGAAGATAAGTTCTGGTTGTAGGGAGATTGATGGAAGATAGTTCTGGTTGTAGGAGGACTGATTTGATCATTGTGTGATGTGGTTTAGGACCAGGATGACTGTGCATATATAGAGACTTAATGTACAGTCAGCTGATCTCTCTCTTGGCCAATGAGATTTCTATATTTATTCTTGCCATTTTATAATTAGTATTATGGCTTTTATGATTATTGTTATTTTATTGATGTTGTTTCATGTAGGTTTTATGTACGGCACCCAGAGCCTCCGGGATTGGGCATCTTTTAAATAAAATTTTCCTTGCCTGCCTTGCTAGCATCTCATGAAATCCTGACCAAAATTTTTTTTACATCCCAAAAGGTGATTTTGCTGTCGCTGTGCGAAATCACCTTTCGGGCAGGAGTTGAAAAATTTCTCTACCATTATTCACGAGGTGGCATCATAACATGACAATGTTGAAAATTTGGTATAAAAATATTAAAAAACAACAAAGATATGAGCCTATGTTGCGTTTTGCAAACACAGGCTTGTAACTTCGGTGATTTTCAATATTTTTAGCCCAAATTTACAACATAACCATATCTTTATAGCACTTATGAATGTGACAGCTCTCATTTTTCAAATCCTGGCCAAAATGTTTTTTGTTTATTTTTTTTTTTACATCCGGAAAGATGACTTTGTGGTCACTGTGCGAAATCACCTTTCAGGCAGGGGTTGAACATGTTCTCTTCCATTGTTCATGAGGTGGGGTCATAAGATGGCTATGTTGAAAATTTGGTGTAAAAATGTTGCATTTTGTGAATGCAGGCTCATAACTTTGGCAATGTTCAATATTTTTACCCCAAATTTACAACATAGCTATATCTTTATAGGACCTCATGAATGTGTCAGCAGTCATTTTTCAAATTATGGCCAAAATGTTTTTTTACATCCCAAAGGTGATTTCATAGTCCCTACATGAAATCACCTTTCAGGCAGGAGTTGAACATTTTTACTGTCATTGATCCTGAGATGGGGGTCATAAGATGGCTATGTCAAAAATTTGGTGCAAAAATATTAAAAAATAAAGTTATGAGGCTATGTTGATTTTTGCAAATGTAGGCTCATAACTTTGGTAATCTTTAATATTTTTACCACAAAATTTCAACATAGCCGTTTCTTTGCTGCACCTCAAGAATGTGACAGTTGTCATTTTTCAATTCCTGCCCACAATGTGTTTTTATATCCTGAAAGTTGATTTTGCAGTCCCTGTATGAAACTGCCTTTAGGCCAGGAGTTAAACTTTGCTCTGCCCTTCTTCATGAGGCAGGGTATGTTGAAAAACTGGTATACAAATATTACAGAACATTACATTCTGGAGTCTACATTACATTTTGCTAATGAAGACTCCTAACTTTCGTAATTTTCAGTATTTTGACACCACATTCCTTACCTTCAACCCTATCGGCTCTGGCCAGAATTTGTATTATCATTGTGAATTAGCTCTTTAAGAACAATGGGCTCTTTTCAGTAGTACTTTATAGATAATGTAAGATCCTTAAATATAATCAAGAAAGGAGTAAATAACTCTTTTGTAAACTGTTCCTGGATAGGGTGTATGTATGTAACCTATAGTCTTGCCTTTATCCTGAAACTTCCATATTATCCATTCTGAGAAAATCAAAATAATAGTGTTGCTCGGGCATATGTTAATACATTCAAGTGTATTCCAACACCAACTAAAGGTTCTATCTAGTAACCTGGCATGCACCTGTAGTTGCCCCCAGGTGCTGGGTATTACGGGGCCCTCCACCATAGCAGGCAGTGTCCATGGTTAATTTCTGAGATCTGTTTTGGGACCCTGGGCATCTGAGGTGGAATGGGGCACCTCACCCCAGGTAACCAAACACATTAACTCAATTGTTCACACCAGGTCTTCTAGTTAAACAGTAGGAATTTATTAAACTTGTTCACTACTCCATTTTTTCCCTCAGTTGCACCTTTCAGTGTAGACAGCATAGTGTAGTATGTTACATTGTCACTGAGGCAGATGGTACACACAAAGTTTTGACACTGATACTTTTTACTGTAACCTGTCCTCATTCCCAGCTACCAAGGCAGATGAACATTTTTTTGAAATACCTGGCCAACATGAACAGTCTCTGTCAATGAAGCTCAGCACATGTGATCCCCACTGGCATACTTGGACACCGGGCAGATGAAGGATTTCTCCTTGACTAACCCTCAACATGGTTGACCTGATCCCATAGGACACCAACTTCTGTGCCCCCAGGATTAGAATTAAAGGCCCCTGAGTCTCTAATGTGCTCCTTTAGCAGTTCTCACATTTTGGAGGATTCATTAGGGTTTCTACAGCAATTAATCCACTGCTGCATTTATTATACTATCTCCCTCCCTCCCTCCCTTCCTTCTCAGTATTTAAAAGGATCTATAAGGATGTCTTCTGCATTTCATTCTCCACTCGTTTCCTTTCTATTTTAGACTCCCTCTCTGTCTCTGATAAATCTGGTTTCTCTTTTACTTTCTTTACAAAGATCATTTACTTCTGTACTTCTAGGTCTTTTCCTTTTGGAGCTTGGTTACACTCCTATACTTCTCTTTCTGTGCCATGGCAGTCACACTAGAACTCCAGAACTTATGATCAACTGACCAGCAGAGCTAACCCTGAAACCATTGTCCACTGGGAGTCTTTCTGTTCTGCTTTGCTCCTTTGCTGGCAGGGTCTCTATGCTGTCTTATTTCTGGTACTTCTCTGGGGATTGAACCAACAGGTCAGTTGTGCCATACCCCAGACCTACAAACTGCCACCTGGGCCTTGTAGCACAACCCAAAGGCTGGAATAACTGATGTCAACTGCACTGTAGACTAACATTCTCCGGCATGGACTTCCTTCCTCTAGCTCTACTGCTGTACAGTATTTAGTGTATGCTTTCTCAGCCCCTCCCCAATTTCTGCACTGCTCCTTCCCAGATCATGCTACAGACACATTTTTTCACAGCTATATTTTTATCAGTTTTGTGGCTGCACAGTGAGAACAACAGAATGTATTGTTAACAAGATGAGAGGGAGCAGCACAAACAGGAACAGACATTTACTACCTTCTACTTCTACAGTGGAATCTCATCACATCACTGGTATGCATAAGAGCCCTGCTCTTCTGTGACTGCCTGTACTCCAACCAAATCTACTTTATTCTTGAATCTGTGGTTGTGGCACTCTTTTCTGTTTTCTGTGCCACCTCTGTAGGCTGAAGAATGCTGCTGCTGACTACACACAATATTTAACATGACCAGGGCAAGTGTCAGTGACTGAAGAACAATTCTGTCATCAACTAAATTAGATCTGGCATGTCAGAAACATTTGTTTTGCCTCCATATATGCACCAAAATAATAGACAAATGATAGAGTAAGACAAGCACCAGTAGCTCTGATTTACTTAGGTATGTAGTGAGTGGCAATGAAAACTGAAACCTTTACATCTGAGGTTGGTCAGTTAGAACTGTGATTGTAGCAAGTCAGATCCCTATCAAGGAACTGTATCTACTCAAAGCCATAATACAAGTAATTACACTGCTTACTTCAGAATAGATGAAAAAACAATAGAAACAAAGCAAAACCCAGTTTAACCTGGTGCAAAATACTATATGAATTCCTGATAGCTCATGAAATTTGCTGTTACACTAAGAGCTGCTACTGCTTTCTTAAGATAATAGTGAATAATTGGCTGTGCTGGGATCTGAACTTGATCTTGTAGTTTCATAAGCCTGTGATCGTTCCACTAAACCTTAATAAATCCCTCTGTCACATTTTTAAGGTTGCTCAGTGAAGCTTATAGCAGACAGTAGTGGAACTGGGAGGGAAGCCATGGGAACTCAGTTCTAGTAGTGAAAAAATAAAAGTCTGTCTTACTTTCAGGAGTAAAATAGGGAAGGACTGCTTCTATGTAAGATGCACAGCCCTAAAGGCATAAAACTGAGTAAAAGTATAAAAATGCGACTTACCGTATAATGAAGAAACATACAGTATCCCCAGACCCATGTCAGATATGTTCAATACTAGATCAAAGATAAAGGGTTCCCCCAGTGAATTCTTTCCATTTCCAACACTAAAAGCAGACTTCTTGTTAGCAATCAATGCAGTGCTATAGTTGCATTTGAGTCTATCACACTGTATACCAGCTGTGTGGCCCCCTCACCCATTTCAAGTACTGTAGTTCCTGCAGGGTAGCAGAATCCATGGCTCATAAACATTTTCCCTACACATTATGTTATGTACCTTATCAGGTTAATGTATTAGTAGCCATATTGGCTCTGACCTGATTTGTTTTTTCTGGAACTCTTTACTACCTCCAATTTACATTAGGGTTACATGCCGTTCCACTTGCATGCATGTTTTTTTCTGGCCATACGTGGGCATTGCCTTTGACTTTTGCATGAGTTGTAGTCCTTAATGTTAAAATAACCAAGCAATGGGCCACCTGTTGGTCTAGTTGTTAAGATGCTTGCCTTCTATATGAGTGGTTGGGGTACAAAGATAAAAACTACTGACTCCAGCTAAGCCAGCAGGTGACCTCAAAGCTGTCCCAGGCATGCCTCTCATGGAGTGATTGATTACTGCCAGCAGTTGGAGTATGGCTGATGAGCTGGGGGAGCTGTTCTCTACTGGATACCCCTCTTTACCTTTCATTCTAGTACCAGTAGGGTCATTCAGGGGCCCTTTAGTGGAAAAGCATAGAAATGCAGACACCAAGCCCTGTCATTTAGCTGAATCCACATCCTATGACAGTTGCTGTCACAGTGCTCCTCTACAAGGTTAGATGCCACTGATTCTTTTGGTTAAGCTGGACTTCTCTGCTCATGCTTAAGGGAAGAGCCACTGGCCAGTAAGCAGACCAGCATGTCTGGTGCCACCACTGTTCCCTTATGGACATTTCCAGGGAGTGATAGAAGTTTTGGCCAACAAGGGAAGAACGAGCTGCAGGTTGCACCTGGAGAAGCAGAGGGAGGAAGGCAGGATTCCGAGCACAGGTAGGACAGCAGGTCTGGATGGGATTACCAGGTGGAGGTAGCTGAAGAAGCTAAGAAGGAGAAGAGGAGACAATGCAAGAAAAAATAAATAAAAAAAGAAAATATGAACAGTCTAATAGGGCAGCTGTGTGGTGTGATGACACCCCAGGTTCACCTCTTGAGCCCAGAACATTGTTGCAGGCTACTAGGAGGAAAATGAAGCCTCCCAAAGGAGGCTTTCTTTGAGGGAGGGAGGGAGGGAGGTAGCAGCATTTGCTACTTTACTACTACCTTCCTGACTACAAGTTGTGGCATATTAGAGCATGCACTTTGACTTGGCAGGTGACTGTATAGTGCTGCATCATTGACACCAGCGTACTGCATCTTGGTGGCAGGGCTTCAGGGAGGATCAAGGCTGAAAAGCGGTAGTCCACAGGCAAATGACACACCCGTATCTGCCATGGCCCACTCCACTGTAATGATAGTAGTAATATTAGTAATAGCCATAGTACAAAAATATAAAATAATGTGTCTTGGACCTAAAGTAGGGTTTCTTTATATAATGTATGGGGGGGGGGGGCTTATTCCTAAGTGAAATCAAGCAAATTACATAGAGAATAATGAATGGCAACCCATCGGTAACAAGCTGGTTAGTGCATTGAGAGGTTGCCCTGTGATCACTTGAACCTCAAGAGCGAAGCTCAAGAGGTTCGGTCGCCATTGGCAACCTCGACATGCAATTAACCGGCTTGGTTATCGATGGGTTGCCATTCATTGTTTTTCATAGTGTATGATGTCGCAACAAGGTAGCATAAAACAGGTGAGAAAGCAGAAGGCAGACACTAAGACTTTTTTTAAAAGAGATTTACTTACTTGCCCAGCAAACATGTAACAGCCAGTGCTCCGGCGAATACAATCGACTTAAATAAGTAACTGAGAACACGGTTATAATAGAACAGTTAAGTCACTAAGAAGTCCACATTTTTAAAAGATTAAATATATTCCATGCAATTCAAAGATGAGCTCCATTCCTCTGATCAGTCGTTCCGGTGTGTATTTCCCAAAGATGATAATTTGACCCAGCGTGTGTTTCCCATCATCTCACAATAATCTCTCACTAGGTACATTAGAATAAACTTATCTCAGGCTGTTAATTCTTTAGAAAATACTGCTGTTGCAATTTTTTTACTTGATTTGCCACTTCAGTTTAAAACTAGTGAGTGAAACTGCTTCTAACAGGAACAGACACTGGTACACAACGTATGAGGGCAAGTTCTATTCTGTTATGCTACAGTGCATACGTAGCTACTGCAGCATAACATATAGAACTGACATCTATGGTGCAGCATGACAACATTTTGAAATTGATGGATTTTTAGTGACAACAGCATTCCATCATACACTAAAACCTTGTTATGACATCACTCTGTTGTTAACCCTCCTTGAGTATGTGAGTATGTCTTATCAATGGTATAACACAATGGAATGCTCACACCATTCAATGTTCTGCTTTGAGAAAAATGTTTAAAATGTTGGTATTAAATTAATTGATTTGTGCCAGGCTGTACTGATGAATAGTGTTACGAAGAACACACAATAAACATTGCTTTAGAATCTTTCTGCATGATTTATGACCTTACAAGGTAAGAATTACTCAGAAAAGTAATTCAGTCCACGATTACACAATCTTGGTAGCCCATACACTATAAAATATAATGTATGGTCCTTCATTAATAACCGCACTGAAAACACTTCTCGAGGTTGCCATGACATCTGAAAACCATTCGAGCTATGCTCTTGAGGTTTACAATGATGTCATGGCAACCTTTTGAAGTGTTTACAGTGAGGTTGTTAACCAAAGACCATACATTATCCTCTGTAAAACAGACATTCTGACACAAGGCTGTACCTTGAAATTAATTCAGACTGCCATTTATAGTAGTTAATTAATTAATGCGATACATAATTAATGATGAGGATTTTTATTACAGCCATGCCTCTATGAGCTGCCTGGCCAGGCTCAACTCTTAATTGTCCTTATGATATGCACTACTGTGCAATGAATCAGATTTTGAACTGGATGCACTTGGAAGATAGTCATAAATGCATTTGGTTGTACAGTGTTTACCTTAAATTTATGGCAGGTTTGAATAAAACCCTTTCCCATCTGTTATGCAGAGAGAGTTAAAAGCAAGAATCTATTTTGTCCTCTTCTGTTTCTGTCTCTTGCCTGCCTGATTGTGCAGTCACATTTTTATTGTGGCACATAGGAACTGGCCACTCTGATGGTCCCATAATTTCACCTGGTTTCTCCCTTTCTTCACTTGCTGTTTGCAGTTTATTCTATTCTTTCTTTCTTTCTCTCCTTTCTTTTCTGTGGTTAAAAAAATACTTGAGAATCTTTATGTGAAACTAGGATCCCTTGGCTTGCAAATGTATATAATTATATTGCTGAAATGATTGCCAAAAGCTGTTTGGGTTTATTAGAAAAGATATCAGTCTGGAACACAAGCTTGTTTCCAAAATTGTCAGCAGGGCAGGAGACCAGGCCTGGGACAGAATGTTCTATTCTGTTGCACCTGCAGGCTGGCCTCAGGAAAGAAACTGACAAAGTTCTGAGACATTTTGAGAGAAACAGCAGATCTTACTATGAGAGGGCTCTTGCAGTAGGTACTAACATATATGACTAAGCCGCCAGGTGCTAGGACCACATGGAAAATTTAAGCTGCAGTGTCTGGTGGGGGACCACCCACCCGATGTCATGTGACCGATATCAGCGTGACGCTATATAGTGTACAGTTCCCATGCCTGCCCTCCAGTTCTTTCCTGCTGTTGACCTGTGCAGGTCGGACCTTGTGAGAATGTTGCTTCTGTTGATGCCATTTTGGATGAGTATTTCTGCTCATTTATTCTACATTATTTCTTTTTCTCATAAAGTATTAGTTTTATTTCGCATCATGCATGTCGTCTCCAATGCCTCCCAATTCGCAGAAAAGCAAGTGCAACTGCTGTGGAACTCAGCTCCCTCACAAATACGGCCATTCCTTCTGCCTGGGCCCAGAGCACAAGACTGAGGACTGTAAGGCCTGCCAAAAATTTAACCAGGCCACATGGAAACACTGTCAGCAGATCTTGGAAGCCCACTTATTAAAATTAAAAATGGCATCCATGGAGAAGGATCTAAAGAAACTCAAAAGCTCATCCTCTTCACCAGAGGGCCATCGCAAGAAGAAGTGGGACAAGGAGAGACATCAGGACCAGAAAAGGTCTCTATCTCATCTGTGGCCCCCTCCTGGAGCCACAGACATGAAGGGGCCTGCCCCGGGGGGTGTTCCTCCATCCAAAGCTGCCTCTGCCACCGTGGAGCAGCCGTTGCCCCCCCCTCCAGCCGGGACCAATTTCGGTTCCAACGGGAGTCTCCGGGGTAAAGGAGACACTTACTACCCTTAGGTCCTTCAAAACTACAGGGTCTACAGTGAGTAGTATGGTTGGTAAGTCAATCGTCAGCTCCTCTGACTATAACTCGACCACATCTGATAAGTTGCACATCATCCCCTCTGATGTGTGCACAGCTCCAAATCCTCCGGCAGGCCCAACAACAGGCTTGATGTTAAGGATCTGGACCAGCTGCCACTTGAGCCACAGCTGATCCTGGAGGGCCCCTCCCCTTGGTATTCTCCCCCATTGTCTCTTGAGGTGGTCTCTTCGGTTTCCCCAATATCGCAGGATCAAGACGAGGGAGAGCGACTGCTGTTAGGCACCATCTCGCTGCCAATGCTGGATCCCCCGATGCCTGGCTCACCACTGAGCCCAACAAAACTGATCCTGGTCCCGCAGGGTCCTTCAGGTCCCTCGGGGCCTTCTATGGGACCTCCAGACGGGCCATCGGGCCCTCCTTCAGGCACTCTGGACCCACTGTTGGGCCCACCACAGGGCCCACAGCTCTGCCAACTAGTCCTCTTCCAGGCCATCGGACCCTCCATCAGGGTCTTTTCTGAGCCCCTCGGGTGCTCTTCTGAACTATCCAACGCCCACCTACCTGGTGCCACACTACCCCTGCGAGGTATCCAGTGCCCAGTTACCCAATACCGGGGTACCCGATGCTGGAGTTTCCTCAGTACCCATCGCCGGGCTGTTCCCCGATGGGATTCCCATCACCTTACTAGCAGGTGCCAGGCTATCTGATGCTAGGGTACAGACATCAGCCTCTGCCACCTCCACCCCAGCCTCAGGTGGACCTGCAGGTGATGCTTCATTCGTGGTCGGATGAAGCAAAATCTCAGCTCACGTGTGAGCTGGAAAGATGTCCGCCTGCAGTTAATCTGACACCAGTCACCAGACAACTGATACAGACATCCTCCTTCAACAGACTCTAGGCCTTCAACGTCAAGTAGGTCTGTTGAGCCTTTACCTCTAAAAGAGCGGCAAATGGAAATCTCAAGACCCGTGGACATTTCAAGACCTATGGATATCCCTCTACCCAGGCTTAGCACTCCTGATGACAGCCCGGCATCAGAATCTGAACCTGATTCGGCCCATTTGGGATCGCATTATGAGTCTCCTTCCCCAGATGAGCCAAAACTGAGGGCCTCACCAAAGTCCCCTCGTGGACGTGTGGGTCTCAATAAACAGATCATACAACCAGTGAAGATGCATAAAAGATGCATAAATCTGCGTTTATCATTTTATTTTGAATCAAAAATTAAAATAATAAGAAATTCAATATTTACAGAAAGGAAAAATATGATGTTATATCTTAACAACAGTCAAAACATCAGGATATATTTCTTGTTTCAAATGCTATAAAGAAATTCCTGGATTCTCTCCTTCCTTCGTTAATATGAAAGCCTGCACGTTAACTTCTTGCTGAAATCCTTCTCTCACCTTGGTCAGAACACTACTGACCAACCTATCTATCTTGGTTCTCCTAGTTGAACCTTTTATAATGCTAAATGGTGACCTCATCAATCACATGACACACTAATTAAGATGAATAAAGGAAATAACAAGCGTAAAGGAAGATGTACATATAATTTAAGCCATCCAGCTGAATGCTAGTACTATTAGAGTTTACTCGCATTTATTCTTGTCTCAAAATTCTGCCTGAGAATACTGCTACAGGCTTAATTATATAGTTGTGATGTCAGAGTATTAGTTTAGCTCCTCCCCCTAGTGACATCACCTTCCCTTGCATCTATAAAACCTGCCATTTCAGGGCAGCTTGCTCTGTAGTAGGACCGCGTCAACTAACATAAGCACTCAGGTAAACAAAATTCTTCTTAATGTAATATAATTTTAAATGACAAAATAACCACTTATCTTACTATATCAGATTAATCTAGAACTTAACAGTGAACACAGATGAGGGGTGCGCTCCTTATCATACTGGCTTCCTGTAAGGTTTTTAGAATTTCATCTGCTTACAAAACTTCTTTGAATAACCATAAATGTACCTCATACCATAATATCACAGGCATAAATAATGCTTTCCTGCAGCTCTATGCTTTGTGTGAGCTGCCTAAAACTTTAGTGCACAGTTTTCCCCAGTTTTACTGTTTAACTCAACTTAATGGCTTAAACTGCAGCCAGTGGCTCTTCTTTTTTTCAATCCAGCCTTCTATCTCTTAGAGGGCTCTAATTTAAGTGATACAGCTCCTTGTTAATATTTTGTTTCTGAGACCCAGAGCTCCAATCTTTTACACCCTTGTAGCCCCTAATTCATTTTCAGCCTTTTTTTTTTAAAGTCTCCGAGGAGCGCTACAGAGCCGAGACAAAACACCATGGCAACTGAACACAGTAGCACTGCTTCAGTTTTTCCCTTTTCGGCTGTAAAGCGGCTACTCTTCTGAATAACAACAAGCGCTTGCAATTTCTTTTACTAGCGGCTCTGACATTCGGACCTGCTCCTGCATGAACATGTGCAAGGTTCTGCGTGAGTGTGCGATTATGCGCACACCTCACCGCCACAACACTCGTTTGCTTACTAAAGCACATAGCGCTGGAAGGACCTGTTCTATTGTTTAAACCAAATTTTGAGGCTCTAATTTCAGTAGGGATTAGGGATAGGGGATGATAAACTATTCCTGTATCAGAAGGGGCTATTCTTTGGATTAATAGCCACTGACATGGCTATACATTTGAATACATTTTTAACCAGATGCAATTATTTAATATCGGAACAAAGGTGACAGTAAAGGCAAGATATAAGATTGCCAGGTTGGCCACTCTGACAAGAAAATATAGGATAGATACAGAAATATAATGGGGGATAGGATAGAGTGAAAAGAAAATTAAAGGGAGGGGGGGTTCTATTGCATCTGAGTAATTTCTACTTCCATAACAGGACCCCAGTTACACTCCTCCCACCACAAGAAGTCAACATACAATTTGTTGTGTTGACTGAGACCCCTCACCCTGTGAAGGGTTGGAACTTTCACCCACCCACTCCAGAAGTTCCCCCCAGGGACACTTAAAGGTATAGTCCTCCCAGAATGTGCAAAAAAACATGTTATGTAGAGTGTTTCGATATGTATGTTAAATCCTAGTGTGTCCTTCCTTCTGTATGCTATTTGGAGTTTTTCCTAAATTGCTTGCTAGCTGTATGGTAGTTTTACGACCTCTGGGGATCTCCATAACAAATAGTTTTATTGGCTTTCTTTCTCCCAGGATGCCCCCTGTGTCATGTGACAGTGATGTAGCCATGCCCCTAGATTTAGCATGTGTATTGCTTTAAAATTAGTTTAGCAACAGCAGAGCCTTGTAACTTCTTATCCAGGGAGCACAAATGGCAACAGTTAGTTTAGCAGATACCGGAGAGCAAGCTAACTGGGGTTTCTGTAAGACAACAGCTACTAAATAGCTCTAACATAGAAACATAGAAACATAGAGTTTGATGGCAGATAAGGACCGCTTGGCCCACCTAGTCTGCCCATTTTCCTACCTAACAGATAAGCTGCAGATCCTAGTTAACCAACATCTTACTTCCTCCTACCCCCCACTAGGACTGCCTTATATCTGTCCCATGCATTCTTGAATTCCTCCACTGTTCTTGACTCCATGACCTCCTCAGGGAGGTTGTTCCATGCATCCACAGCCCTCTCTGTGAAACAATACTTTCTCACATTACCTCTGAGCCGTCCCCCCTCTATCTTCAAATTGTGTCCCCTTGTTCTTGCACATCTCTTTTTCTGAAAGATGCTACCCTCTTGGACTTTGTTGATTCCCTTGAGGTACTTGAAAGTTTCTATCATGTCCCCTCTCTCCCTTCTTTCCTCAAGGGTATACATATTAAGCTCCTTTAGTCTTTCTTCGTATGTCTTCTGGCGCAGACCCTGCACCATTTTGGTTGCCCTCCTCTGGACAGCCTCCACTCTGTCTATGTCTTTGCGGAGATGGGGTCTCCAGAACTGCACACAGTACTCCAGATGGGGTCTCACCAACTGTCTGTACAGAGGGATAACAACTTCCTGTTTTCTACTATTGATGCCTCTTCCTATGCATCCCAGTATCCCCCCAGCCTTCCTTACTGCCTTCTCACATTGCTTGCCCACCTTTAGGTCATCTGATATAATTACCCCAGGTCCCTTTCCATTTTTACTGTTGTCAGTATCTCACCCCCATTGTGTATGCTTCCCCTGGGTTTTTGTTTCCCATGTGCATTACCTTGCACTTCTTTGCATTGAATCTGAGCTGCCATACATTTGACCATTCCTCCAACCTTGCCAAATCCCTTCTCATCCTTTCCACTCCATTTTGTGTATCAACCCTGTTGCAGATCTTTGTGTTGTCTGCAAAGAGACATACTTTTCCTTCCAGTTCCTCTGCAATGTCACTTATAAAGACATTAAAAAGGACCGGTGCCAGTACTGAACCCTGCAGTACCCCGCTAGTAACCCTCCTTTCTTCACTGTGTACTCCATTTACTACTGCCCTTTGCGTCCTGTTGTCTAGCCAATTTTTTATCCAGGCTACCACCTTGGGACTCACTCCAAGGCTGGCTAACTTGTGTATTATTCTTTTGTGTGGGACTGTATCAAATGCCTTGCTAAAATCTAGGTAGGCCATGTCCACAGCCCCTCCCTGGTCTACTACTTTGGTCACCCAGTCAAAGAAATCTATTAGATTCATCTGACACAACCTTCCCATCATGAATCCATGCTGCCTTGGGTCCTGTGCCCCACTGGACTCTAGGTACTCAATAAATCTTTCCTTCAGAAGTGATTCCATTATTTTCCCTACCACTGAGGTCAAACAAACTGGTCTGTAGTTTCCTGCCTCTGTCCTGCTCCCACTTTTGTGAAGAGGAATCACATCTGCCCTCCTCAGTCCTCGGGTACCACCTCATCCTCCATGATTTGTTAAAGAGAGTAGTCAGCGGTGTCACTAGTCTACCCTTAGTTCTTTTTAGAATTCTTGGGTGAATCCATCAGGCCCCATTGCTTTGTCCACCTTCAATTTTGTTAGTTCTTTCAGAACCCTTTCTTCTGTAAAAGGACTGGTATTGACCCCCATCTTCAGAGTGTTTCTCTTGTTTGGTTTAGGTACCTCCCTCCCTCTTCCTTTGTGAATACTGAGCAGAAATATTCATTCAGTATCCCTGCTTTTTCACTATCACCCTCTACCCACATTCCCTCCCCTTTATTAAGCCTCAGTATCCCTCCTTTGGTCTTGCTTCGCTCCGTAATGTACCTATAAAAGGTCTTATCCCCCTTCTTAACAGAATTGGCTATCATTTCCTCGGTTTGGGCCTTTGCTCTTCTGACTGCCTTCCCAGCCTCGTTCTGCTTTAACTGATAAAGTTCTCTGTCCTGCTCCTTCTGTGTTTCCTTATATTTCCTGAATGCTATCCTTTTCGCCTTAACCTTCCCTGCCACCTCTTTTGAGAACCATAGCGTTTTTTTCCTTCATTGTGTTTTATTGATTTGCTTTACACAAAGGCTTGTTGCCTCTGTGATGGCTGTTTTGATTACTCCCCATTGTTCCTCCACTCCTCCTTCTTACCTATTTGCTAGTGCTTTTCTGAGACACTCTCTCATTTTCCCAAAGTCAGCCCTCCTAAAGTCCAATACTCTTGCTTTTGTATGGCTTGATTGTATGGCTGTGTTTATCGTGAACCACACTGTTTGGTGGTCGCTTGTTCCCAGATGGCTACCCACTTCTAAATCTGAGATTCTTTCTCCATCCCCATTTGAGAGTACCAGGTCTAAGATTGCTCCCTCCCAAGTGGGTTCCAATACTAACTGTCTGAGGCATGCCTCCTGTAGGGCATCAAGAATGACCCTGCTCTTGGATGTGCCTGCAGCAAAGGTGCTCCAGTTAACATCTGGCATATTCAGGTCCCCATCAACAATATCTCCCCTTTTTCTGCCATTCTAAGGAAGCCTTCTATCATTTCCTTGTCCATTCCTCCCCTGAGATGGGGGTCTGTATACAACCCCCATGTGGATTGTGGTGCCATTTCCTGTCTCCAGGGTGACCCAGTGCCTCATCTGCTCCCTGTTTACTCTTTAGTTCTGTTGCTTTGATCCCTTCCTTTACATAGAGAGCTACTCCTCCTCCTCCTCTTTTACCTTCCCTGTCCCTCCTGTAGATTGTATATCCTGGTATGTTGACATCCCAGTCATGGTTCTCTGTGTACCATGTTTCTGTGACTGCCACAATATCCAGGCAACCCTCTTCCATCAAGGCCACTAGGTCAGGGAGCTTGTTACACAGACTACGGGCACTGGTACTCATCACCCTCCATTTTTTGATAACCTTGCCCCTTTTAGCCCCATTCCTGTCCTTATTGCCTTTGCCTTTTTTTACATTTACCTCTGTTCTGCTCCCTAATAACTTCTCTACCTTGGTGTTTACCTTGCTAATTACCATGTTTTGTGGGGAGAGGCTGGGATTTCCCTGCTCCTTTTTGGTGCCTCCCCCCCTTGGCTAGTTTAAATGCTTGCCAATGAAGCATTTAAACCTCTCACCTAGGATCCTGGTCCCCCCCAACCCCCGGACAGATGCAGACCATCACATCAGTATAGGTCTGCATCCCTCCAGGTGGCTCCTCAGTCCCCAATGAAGCCAAAACCCTGAGCTCCACACCAGTTTTTCAACCACTCATTGAATTCTCTGGTGAGGAGTGCCCTAGCATCACCCTTGCCATAGACAGGCAGCACCTCAGAGAAGGTTACCGTATGCACTACTTGTCTAAGGCCCCTCCCCAACTCTACAAACTCCTCTTGCACTGCTCTGATCCCAAAATTCACTATTTTTGTTTCCTCTCTGCATCAGGTCTAGCTAGCAGGAGTGTTGTAACATCAAAAACACAAATAGTGAATTCTAGCTATTTAGTAGCTGTTGTCTTACAGAAACCCCAGATAACTTGCTCTCATGTATCTGCTAAACTAACTGTTGCCATTTGTGCTCCCTGGATTAGAAGTTACAAGGCTCTGCTGTTGCTAAATTAATTTTAAAGCAATACACATGCTAAATCTAAGGGCATGGCTACATCACTGTTACATGAGACGGGGCATCCTGGAGAAAGAAATCCAATAAAACTATTTGTTATGGAGATCCCCAGGGGTCGTAAAACTACCATACAGCTAGCAGGCAATTTAGAAAAAACTCCAGGTAGCAGACAGAGGGAAGTGGACACACTAGGATTTAACATACACATCAAAACACTCTACATAACATATGTTTTTTGCACATTCTGGGTGGACTACTCCTTTAAGACAAACAGTATTCTAAAACATTCAGTTCCAAAACAGACAATACTATTTATATATCATTCTGTTTCCCTGGGGTTGTGCCGTCTAAGCACCTTGTAATGCCATAATCCAACTTTACAACAGAGTCACTAGCTGGATCAGCACAAAAGCATGATAAAAAATCTGCATTCTGATGCTGAGAACCAGCTCTATGGCGCGCTGTAAATGTATATGGCTGTAAGGATAGATACCATCATAATATGCGAGCATTCTTGTCCTTCATTAAAGTCAGCCAACATAAAGGATTATGATCTGTCACCACTGTAAATTGATTTCCCCAAAGATAGTATTTTAGGGTCTCTATTGTCCATTTGATAGCCAGACATTCCTACTCAACCGTTGAATACCTTATCTCTCCCTTTTGTGTAATTTCCTACTAAGATATAAGATGGGGAGTTCCCCTCCCTGACTATGTTGGGTCAGTACTGCCCCAGTGCCTGTGTCAGAGGCATCGGTCTGTAATTCAAATGGCTTAGAAAAATCAGGACTACATAACACTGGGGCTGAGCATAAGACGGCTTTGATTCTATGAAATGCCTCTTCACAGGCTGGAGTCCACGTTACTTTATTTGGAAACTGTTTTTTCGTTAAATCTGTAAGGGGCAGCTATGGCAGAAAACTCTGGGATGGAGCGTCTATAGTAGCTTACCAAACCAATGAAAGACCTGACATGGCGCTTTGTTATTGGTATGGAACTATTAGCCACTGCTTCAGTATTGTCTACTTCAGGCTTGATTCTCCCATGTCCAATAATAAAATCCAGATATTGTGTTTCGGTTTTAGCTATAGCACACTTTGAAGGGTTTATGGTCATTCCTGCCTCCTGGATGCTTTGTATTACAGCACTGAGATGAACTAAATGAGTCTCCCAGTCAGGGCTATAGATAATGTCATCCAAGTAAGCAGCACTGTAACTATTGTGAGGTCTTGACACAAAATCCATATACCGCTGGAATGTGGCCGGAGCTCCATGCAGGCCAAACAGCATCATGGTAAATTGATCGAGACCAAGCAGGGTACAGAATGCAGTCAATTCTTGGGTTTTTGGGGCTAATGGAATCTGCCAATAACCTTTGCTCAAGTCTAATGTGCTTATGTACCTAGCAGACCCAATCTGATCTAGCAGATCATCAATGCGGGGCATCGGATAACTATCAAATTCAGAAATGTCATTAATTTTCCTAAAATCTATGCATAACCTGATGCTACTCCTTCATATGTACAACTACCAAAGGAGAGGACCAAGGACTGCATGAAGGAACCATCACTCTGGCCTGTTCCATGCGTTTTATTTCATCCACTACTTCTGCCTTATTTTTTCAGGTAGTCTATATGGCTTCTGGTGAATAGGCTTATTTTGGGTAACCCTGATTTCATGAACCACACCCTTAGCTCTCCCAGGTTCCTTTGTGAATGTGCCTGAGAAATACTTCAGAAGATGATCAATTTCTAATCTCTGTTCAGGGGTCAACTCAGGATTGATATGTACCTCAGTGTCATTAATTGCTTTATCAGTTCTGTCATAAGCTATGTCTAGTTCTGCTGTATCAAGATTTGTTTGAACAAACAGTATTGGTGACTCTGGTTTTTCTACCCATTTTCTCAGCAGGTTGGCATGATATACTTTCTTCACTGGTCTATGCCCTGGCGTCTCAGTGGCATAGTTTACTGTGCCTTCCTGGTATAAAACTATTTATGGCCCTTGCCACCGCATAAGCAATTTATTTTCCATGGAAGGTAACAATAGTAACACTTTTTCACCTGGATCAAATGATTTATGTTTCAGACCCAGATCATAGTGTTCTTTTTGTTTAAGTTGTTTCTGGTCAACATTTTGATTGGCGATAGTCACATACTTTACCAACCTTTTTTTCAGAGCAGTCATATATTCCAATATATTTTTACATGCTACATTAGATCCCTGTTCCCAATGCTCTTTCACCACATTTAAGGGACCCCTAGGGTTACGCCCATATAGCATGGCAAAGGGTGATAGCCCTGTAGTAGCCTGGAGTACCTCTTTATAGGCAAATAGCAAGTAAGGTAAGTACTTGTCCCAATTCCGACCTTCCTCCTGCACATCCCCTTCCCCCTGGTCGTGCCTGAAAATAGGCAGGATTTGTCTAGTGCACTTACCCGGTCAACAAAAACTAAATAAAATAAAATAAATAAACATATTTCTGTAACATGCATTTCATGGTTTTATTAAAACATTCTACTAACCCGTCAGTTTGGGGATGATCGAACTGCAGATACCCCTAATAATTTGTAAAGTTCTTGTAACATGATGGATATAAAATTACTCCCTTGGTCTGTCAAGATAACCTTAGGTATTCCCATCCTGCTGAAGACATTTGCCAGTTCCTCCGCAATACAAGAGGCAGTAACCATCCTCATTGGTATTGCCCCCGGGTACCTGGTGGTAAATCACAAATGACTAGGATATATTGATTCCCCTTAGAACTCTTTAACAAGGGTCCCATCACATCCATTGCCAACCTGTCGAATGGGGTAGTCACATATGGTATAGGTTGCAGGGGCATTATATCTTTTTTCCCTCCCTTGGCAACCAGTTGACATTGTGGACAGGACCTACAGTAAGCTGCCACATCCTGATAGACCCCAGGCCAACTGAAGTGAGATAGAATATGTTGGACCATCTGGTCTCTTCCTTTATGACCAGCCATGGGGATATCATGTGCCAAATGCATGATTTGTTCTCTGTACTTACTAGGCACAACTAACTGTTCAAGCTTTTCATTAGTACGTGGTTCAACAGTAACTCTATGTAAAATATCATTTTTTCAGTGAACCGTGATTGACCCGGGGGTCCAACCTTGTTGACCTGTAAGTATAAAGGGGTTAGTGATTCATCACATTTTTGCTCTTGTCCAATATTTTTTTTACTAAAGTCTCTGGAATATAAAGTTGGCCCATAGCCTGATGGTTATTATTCCAATTCTTCTTTTCTTTTCTTCTAGTCCTCTTGGGCTTTTTGATCTTACTGACAGTCTCGAAATAATCAGTCTAAAAAGGAAAAATTTCTTGTAATTCCTGAGTTTTCGTCCAAGACCTAGTCAGCACATTGACAGTTCCTGAAGTGGTTTTCTGCTGTTGCAGTAAAAGATCAATATGAGGAAAGTCTTGCCCAACAATGATAGGTACAGGGAGTCATGGAACCAGGCCTACCAATATGTCATGACATTCGTTATTCACTGTTACATTAAGACATGCTGTAGGGTATCAGTGTATGTCCACGTGCACACACCAAACAGTTGTATCTGAGTCACTGTGGGGCAGATTCAGTGCTAAATCAGCTCTAATCAAAGTGTGTATACTGCCAGAGTATAGTAAACCCAAAGTTTGTTGTTCTCCAATACCCACAGAGGTCATATAACCAAAATTGGCTAAGGCAAGATGTGCTAGTGGGGCAGTTTCTGACAATATGTCCTTTTGCAAGACAACTGTGGCATATTATGTCTGTATATGGAATTCTCCCACCTCTCTCCCTGCAATAGAACTGTCTCTGATTAGTGGAAGTATTAAAAGGTGGTCTTGCCAGTGTATTAGATGGTCCTGGATTGCCCAGGTTACTTCTGGCTTGAGTTCTCCATGCAGCCAGATAATCTTCTGCCAGCTTGATAGTATCTTCAGCTGTTTTGGGTTTATGTTCTTTCACCCACAATTGCACATCCATAGGTAATATCTGTATAAGTTGTTCAATTATTATGAATTCCATAATTTGGTCTACAATTGTGGTGGTGGGCTGTAACCATTTTCCACAGTAGTCCTTTAAATGGGCATAGGTTTCCCTTGGTGTATCTATGCTGGACATCTTCTGGGAATTAAATCTTTGCCTGTAGGTTTCTGTGTTGATATTATACCTACGAAGAATTTCCTTTTTGACTCTGTCATAATTGGAACTATCAGCCCCACCCAGTTGGCTGCAAACTAATTGGGCTCAGCCAGAGAGGTGAGGGACCAAATGAATCACCCATTGATCCCTGGGCCAGTTACAAGTTTGGGCCAGACTCTCAAAAGTAGTCAAATATGCCTCAGTATCATCCACTTCAGTCAATTTATTTAATTTAATGTCTCTAGGAACAGACCTCTCCATCTGCCCCTGGGTCATGTCCTGGAAAGCTTTCAATGTTGCTGTCCATTTCTCATTTTGTTGTTTTCTTTCCTCTGCCTGTATCCTCCAGCCTTCGTCCCTTTGTCTCTGGTCCTCTTCTTTCTGGCGCTCCATCTCCAGTTGATGTAAACAGAGCCATTTTAATAACTTACTTGGATCTTCAGGAGCTGGGGTCGTCTGGTCTTCCTCCTTCTTTGGATCACCAGCTGCAGCTGTGGCTCCTCCTTCCATCATCCTTGGTCTGGTTGCAGGTTCAATTCCTGGCAACAACTGAACACCAGTCTTCAATCGTACAGACCTGGTGAAATGTAATGCATCCAAATCCTCTGCTTCTGGTTGTTTCATTTGTCAGGGTATTTTCAACACAACACCCACTCAGGAGTAACTTCTGACACACCAGAGGTTGAAATCCTACTGCTAACACCAGTTGTGGATGTGTGGATCTCAATAAATAGATCATACAACCAGCGATGGTGCATAAAAAAACACATAATTCTGCATTTACCATTTTATTTTGAATCAAAAACCAAAATAATAAAAAGAAATTCAATATTTACAGAAAGGAAAAATATGATGTTATATCTTCACATCAGTCAAAACATCAGGATATATTTCTTGCTTCAAATGCTATAAAGACATTCCTGGGTTCTCTCCTTCCTCAGTTAATATGAAAGCCTGCACATTAACTTCTTGCTGAAATCCTTCTCTCACCTTGGTCAGAACCCTACTGACCAACCCATCTTTCTTGGTTCTCCTAGATGAACCTTTTATAATGCTAAATGGTGACCTCATCAATCATGTGACACACTAATTGAGACGAATAAAGGAAATAACAAGCATAAAGGAAGATATACATGTAATTTAAGCCATCTAGCCGAATGCTAGTACTGTTAGGGTTCACTCACATTTATTCTTGTCTCAAAATACTGCCTGAGAATACTGCTACAGGCTTAATTATATAGTTGTGATGTCAGAGCATTAGTTTAGCTCCTCCCCCTAGTGACATCACCTCCCTTTGCATCTATAAAACCTGCCATTTCAGGGGCAGCTTGCCCTGTAGTAGGACCTCTTCAACTAACATAAGCACTCAGGTAAATTAAATTATTTTTAATGTAATATCATTTTCAATGACAAAATACTTCAATGACTTAGCTTATTCTATCAGATGACTCTAGAACCTTAACAGGGAACACAGATAAGGGGCGCGCTCCCTATCTGGCTTCCTGTAAGGTTTTTAGAATTTCATCTGCTTACAAACCTTCTTTGAATAACCATAAATGTACCTCATACCACAATATCACAGGCATAAATAATGCTTTCCTGCAGCTCTGTCCTTTGAGTGAGCTGCCAAAAACCTTAGTGCACAGTTTTCCACAGTTTTACTGTTTAACTCAACTTAATGGTTTAAACTGCAGCCAATGGCTTTTCTTTTTTTCAGCCTAGCCTTCTATCTCTTAGAGGGTTCTAATTTAAGTGATACAGCTCCTTTTTAATATTTTGTTTCTGCGACCCAGGGCTCCAATCTTTTATGCCCTTGTAGTCCCTAACTCATTTTCAGCCTTTTTTTTAAAAGTCTCCGAGGAGCACTATGGGGCCGAGACAAAACACCATGGCAAGTGAAAACAGTAGCGCTGCTCTAGTTTTTCTCTTTTCAGCTGTAAAGCGGCTGCTCTTCTGAATCGCAACAAGTGCTTGTGATTTCTTTAACCAGCAGCTCTGACATTTGGACCTGCTCCTGCACGAACATGTGCAAGGTCCTGCGCGAGTGTGCGAGCGTGCGATGGTGCTATCATGCACGCACCTCACCGCCGCAACACTCGCTTGCTTACTAAGTGCATAGCACTGGAAGGACCTCTTCTTTTGTTTAAACCAAATTTTGAGGCTCTAATTTCAGTAGGGATCAGGGACAGGGGATGATAAACTATTCCTTTATAAGAAGGGGCTATTCTTTGGATTAATAGCCACTGACATGGCTATACATTTGAATACATTTTTAACCAGATGCAATTATTTAATATCGGAGCAAAAGTGACAATAAAGGCAAGATATAAGATTGCCAGGTTGGCCACCCTGACAAGAAAATATAGGATAGATACAGAAATATAATGGGGGATAGGATAGAGTGAAAAGAAAATTAGAGGGGGGGGTTTCTATTGCATCTGAGTAATTTCTACTTCCATAACAGGACCCCCTGTTACGGAGTTACCCAATACCGGGTACCTGATGCTGGAGTTTCCTCAGTACCCATCGCCGGGCTGTCCCTCGACAGGATTCCCATCACCTTACTAGCAGGTGCCAGGCTATCTGATACCAGGGTACAGACATCATCCTCTGCCACCTCCACCCCAGCCTCAGGTGGACCTGCAGGTGATGCTTCATTCGTGGTGGGATGAAGCGAAATCTCAGCTCATGTGTGAGTTGGAAAGACATCAGCCTACAGTTAACCAGACAACAGATACACAGACATCCTCCTACGATGGACTCTAGGCCTTCGACGTCTGGTAGGTCTGTTGAGCCTTTACCTCTAACAGAGCAGCCAATGGAAATCTCAAGACCCGTGGACATTTCAAGATTTGTGGATATCCCTCTACCCAGGCTTAGCACTCGCGATGACAGCCCAACATCAGAATCTGAACCTGACTCGGCTCATTCGGGACTGGATTATAAGTCTCCTTCCCCAGATGAGCCCAAACGGATGGACTCACCAAAGTGCCCTCCCGAGGACCCTTCCTTTATGGAACTCCTCGTGAAGATCCAGGCAGCCTATGACTGGCACACAGAGGAACAAGATCCCCAACGCCAGAGGCTCACGGAGCATCTTTAACTTCTAGATCAATCTCTGACACTCATTCCACCATAGATATGCCCTCACGAGGATTTGGCTTCCGCAATATGAAAACAACCTGCTTCCCCTGGCACCAGTGGCAGGGAAGGCAGACAGGATGTACCAGATACCAGAAACGAAGAACCACCTTAGTGTCCACCCTAAGACTGATTCAGTGGTCATTAGTGCTGCCCATGACCATTCGTCCAAACTAAAACACCTCAGTACTTCTCCTCCAGGCAAGGAATCAAAGGTACGGGACCAGTTTTGAAAAAGGTTTTATTCTTCATCTACTCTAGCCATTAGAGCATTGAATTACATTGCTCATATGGTAGTCTACCAGAAATCCATTCTGGGCCAACTTGAATCAAAGCTGGAGAAGCTTCCTGATTCAGAGGTTAAGGAAGACATGGCTGGTATGGTGAGGTCGGCCAGATTCGCTAGCCGACACACACACTAAGGGTGGATGCTTCCACAAGGAGGGGTGGCTGCAGCCATCAGCTTACATAGGCACTCATGCCCTGAGGATCTCCGGTCTGGCACCCAAGGTCCAGTCAGCCATCCAGGATGACCCTTTCTGGGGCCCTGTCTTTTTTGGAGGGGATGTCAAAGATATTATTATGGACCTACAGAACAAGGGCAAAGCCATATGCACTGTCCAGTTTATGTAAAAACCCCCTTAGAAGCCTAAGCAGCCCTTTCATTGGCAGCAGCAATGACAGCAAAGGCAACAACAGAACCAACATCAGAACAAACATCAGGTCGCCTCGGCAGGCACAGCTCCCCCGGCTAAATCCCATAGAGCTCAGGGAAACATGCCCTCCACCCTTCTCACTGCTTCCTGACTCACTCCGATCCCTCCCAACCCCAGACCCAGGTCAAGAGAAACTGGTAGGAGGCAGGTTTGCAAACCACCTACCGTGTTGGGAGGCAATTACAGCGAACTTGTGGGTACTTCAACTCTAGCCCAAGTGCACACAATCGAGTTTTTAGAGAGATCACCAGAGCATCCTCAAGGTTACTCTTATTACCCTCTGGGTCACATCCAATTGGTCAGGGAGGAAATTGAGTCTCTGCTGCAAAAGGCAGCTATATAACATGTTCCAGAGAGTAAGATGGGCAGGGGTTATTACTCCCACTTCTTTCTAGTTCCAAAGAAGACCGGTAACCTCAGACCAATACTAGACCTCAGCAGTTAAAACCTCTTTGTAGAGTACAAGAGGTTCCACTGGCTATTCCTGCAGGCCTTCTTCCCTTTCTACATCAGGGACATTGGCTGTGTGCTCTAGATATGCAGGATGCTTACCTGCATATCCCCATTTTCCCATCTCACCACCACCTTTTCAGATTCACTTTTCAGAGAGAACATTTCCAGTTCAAAGCTCTCCCTGTTAGCCTGTGATCAGCATCCAGAGTGTTCACGAAATGCCTAGCGGTGGTTGCTGCGGCCTTACGCAGACATTGTGTTCATGTGTTTCCATACCTTGATGACTGGCTCCTTTCAGCCCTGTTGAGAGACAGCCTAACTGGATCCCTATCCAGTACCCTGGACCTTTTCAAGAGGGTGGGCATCTCAGTCAACTACCACAAATCCCACCTTATCCCATCACAATGCCTACAATTTATTGGGGCTGTGTTGGATACAGTCCAGGGGGAGCCTTCCTCCCGCCAGGCAGAGTGGAGACTCTCCTTCAGCAAGCACATCTGGTGGCTCCCAGAAGTGAACCTCCGCAAGGTTGATCCTTCACCTGCTGGGTCTCATGGTAGCTGCCATTACGACCGTACTGTACATCTGGCCAGGCTCCATATGCACGTCTCACAGTGGACTCTCAGAGTACAGTGGGACCAGAGATCATATGATCTGGATCACATGATCCTGGTCTCCAACCCCATGATTCAGGACCTCTTGTGGTGGCAGAACCCAGACAACCTTCGAAAAGGTGTCCCGTTCCAGCCCCCTCCTCCCTCCCAAACCCTGAAGACGGATGCCTCGGGACTGGGATGGGGAGCCTATTTGGGAACCCACAATACCCAAGGTTCCTGAGCTCAAAGTGAACTTTCACTTCATATCAGTGTACTGGAGATGAGAGCTGTGCTGTATGCCTTACAGGCATTCCAGCACCTCCTACAGCTGGGATTGCTCATGGTCCAGACAGACAACATGTGTCGTCTGGTACATAAACAAGCAAGGGGGCACTTGCTCGTACTCACTCTGTCATGAAGCGATGAGAGTATGGTACTGGGCAGTGCAACACAATCTCCACCTTGCGGCAGTGCACGTCACCATTGTTCAAATCATCCTGTCAGACACACTCAAGCCAGAGCCCATGAGTGGGAGCTGAGGCAGTCAGTGGTACACAAAATATTGGCACATTGAGGTCAACTACACCTCGATCTGTTTGCATCCCCATCCAATGCAAAACTACCAACTTCCTGCTCACTCGCCACAAGGGTGTGGTGTTTTCTGGCGAGACGTGCTGTCTCTATGCTGGACAGGGAGGTTCATGTACACCTTCCCTCCCTTTCCATTACTACAGAGGGTATTACTGAAATTACAGGCAGAGGGAGCGCATATGAACCTGATTGCTCCCTATTGGTCATGCCAGATTTGGTCCACTCTGCTTCGACAACTGTCAGTGGAACCCCCACTACCCTCAAGACCTTTTGACTCAGGAACAGGGCACCCTGGTTCATCCAGGCCTTCGGTCCTTTCACTTGCATGCATGGCACCTACTAACATAGCCGCCACTCACTTTGGAGTATCCTCTAGGGTGGCACAGGTACTAGTGGAGGCCAGAAAGCCATCAACTAGATCCACTTATGCTGTGAAATGGAAGAGATTTTCAATAAGGGCCATGTTCAAGGAGTGGGACCCCTTCTCCTGCCCTGTTCCGCAGGTCTTAGAGTATCTGTTGCACCTCTCTGACCTCGGACATAGTTACTCAACCCTGAAGGTCCCGGACTTAGTTACTCGACCCTGAAGGTCCACTTATCTGCCATTTCTCCGTACCACATTCCAGTGGATGGCAAAACCCTGGCTCAGTTAGAAGTATCCAGTACATTCCTAAAAGGGATTCTTCACTTGAAACACCCAGTCAGGAGCCCTGCTCCTTCCTGGGACCTGAACTTCATTTTGGAAAAACTCACATTGTCTCCATTTGAGCCAGCTGTGAGTTGTGACATGCACTACCTTTCATGGAAAGTGCTATTTTTAGTTGCCATTACTTTGGCTGGAAGGATTTACGAGCTTCAGGCCCTAATGTGTAAGGATCGTTATTTGATTTTTCACTGAGACAGGGTGGCTCTGTGTACAAATCCTAAGTTCTTACCTAAGGTGGTTTCAGAATCCACCTTAAATCAGACCATTCAGTTGCCAGCGTACTACCCTGAGCATTCCAGTCGGGATGAAGCAATTATACAGACTCTTGATGTACATAGAATTCTTCGTTACTACACTAACAGGACGGAGCCAGTCCATAAAACTGATTAGTTATTTGTTTCCTTTTCACCCAAAAGAGAGGGCGCTGCGGTTTCAAAACAATGTTTTTCCAAATGTTTGGTAAACTGCATTACCTTTTGTTATCAGAAGTATAACAAACCACTTCCAGAGGAAGTTAAAGGTCACTCAGCCAGAGGCATGGCTGCCTCTACTGCTTGTTTCAGGAATGTCTCTGCCACAGATATATGTGTGACTGCCACTTGGAGTTCTGTCCATACCTTCACTAAGCATTACAGTTTGGACATTGCTTCTAGGCGCAGAGCAGGCTTTGGCTTAGTGGTTCTTCAGGGACTCTTGTCCTACAATCTCTGTTTCCTGCAGACTTGTTCTTACCTCCCATGTCTCAGACATGTCTAATTTGACTGCTCAGGACTCAGTCCTATATGTTAGTACCTACTGCAAGAGCCCTCTTGAAGTAAGATAGTACATTTACCTAAGAACTTACCATAACATTAGATCTTCGAGAGAGGTTCTTGCAATGGGTACTGCTTTCCCTCTCACCTTCCCCATGGGTTTCTTCTACTATGTCTCCTTTTATAGCTCCAGGAGCCCACTCCTATCTCCTGTTGCACCTTTCTAGATTTCCGGTGGGAGAACTTCAGAAAAGGCCACAACACCACATCTGCCCTCCTTGAATTCACAGGAGCAATTCACAACTCCCTGGACAATAATTACCTCACTGGTTCGGTCTTCATAGACCTGACCAATGCTTCTGACACCGTCCATCATCGAATACTCCTCACAGAACCGCTAAAAGCTGGGCTCTCCCCTGAGTCTACAACTTGGTTTAAGAGCTACCTGGAAAATCATTCCCAAAGAGTGAAAATTGCTGATGTCCTCTCAGATGCTAGACCAGTATGCTCAGGAGTCCCCAAGGGATCTATTCTCGGGGCCACTCCTCTTGAGCCTGTTTTTGAACAATTTTCCACAATCCTGTCCAGAACAAATCATACTCTATGCTGACAATGCTGTCATTTACACCACCCAACAGGACCCCCACCTACTCCAAAACAAGCTTCAGAAGGGTTTCACCTCCATTGAAACATGGTTTAGTAGACAAAAGCTGGTTGTCAAATATAAGAAAACCAAGTCAATGCTTTTCTGTGGCTCCCACAGCAAACATAGGCTTCACCCTCTTAATATTACAACCTGTCTTGGTGCTGTCCTCGAACAAGTTCACTCCTTTAAATATCTGGTGATCACCATAGACAGCAACCTATCCTACAGCATCTACATAGATAGCGTCGCCAAATCTGCAAACACACGCATTGATCTCCTCTACAGGCACAGGCAGTGCCTTACCTTGGATGCCTTAAGGATAGCAGTAAAGACCTCAGTGGTCTCTCTAATCGACTATGGTTTGATTATTTATGGCTCTGCAACTGACACAGCCCTATGGTGCGTATCCTTGGCCCTAAACAAAGCTTGCTGACTCATCACAGGATCTCACCGACTCACCCATATGTGTGACCTCTATGCCCAAACAGGGTGGCTTCAGTTATCAAACTGTATCAAGTACCAAACTTGTCTAATGGATAAGAAAATTATGTTACATTTTGCTCTCCCCGGAGTCCTAAGTCTTCCCCATACAGCACGCAACCCCCGCCTCACTAGGGCTTCAGAAAATGAAATGCTGCACATTCCTCGGTGCCGCACCACACAGGGCCAAAGATCCTTGTGTACCAAGCTCCTAGCTGGATTAATGGACTCACGAAGACATCTCTTCTCTGCAAAAGCTAGGCCCGTTCAAAGCCAACCTTCGTCTCCACCGAGCTGCCTCTAGCTCCTGCGACTGTCCCTCATAATCTGATCTCCCTCCTAGCACTTCTACTCCTACCCCTGTCTTCTTCTTCCTATAGCCTACCCTACCCTCCTGTTTATGCCCCCACCCCAAGCACGTTTTTCTGGCCTGACAAATGCCCATGGCTGCACCGCTTTTTTTGTGTCCATTCCAAGCCTCAGTTACCTCTGGCTACCCTGCCCCCAGTACTCACTTTCCCTCAATGTAATGTATTTTAGCTGCTTAAAAATGCCTGTGCACCATTTCTTTATTGTTACTCAACTCTGTGTAATGTTTATATTGTACCTCAATTGACATGGAACCTTTGTAAAAGAGCCTTGGCTCAAAGGTACTTGTAATCCTAGACTCTAAATAAAGAATATAAGAATAAAAGAACTGGAGGGCGTGTGTGAGGATCACTGACTATATAGTGCCACGCTGATGTTGGTCACATGACATCGGGTGGGTGGTCCCCAGCAAGACACTGCTACCTAAAATTTTCCGTGTGGTCCTAGTGACTGGTGGCTTAGTCCTATATGTTAGTACATACTGCAAGAGCCTCTCTCGAAGATCTACTGTTATGGTAAGTTCTTATGTAACTGTACTATTGATGTACACCAACAGGATGCAAAATTAAAACTATCGGGAAAAGACATCTTATAAAAAAACAGAACAATGTTTTTGTTTGGGGATAGAGAGGGAGAGATGGAGATTTTAAAGAGAGACTCTCAAATGTAGGACTTTGTTTGAACTGCGTATATGAAGAGCTGTCCTGTACAATTTTGTTTTTTATTTTATTGTTGTTAATAATAATCAAAATAAATAAATTTCAGGACCAGGTTCACTGTTTTCACTTTCCAAGTGCACAGTTTACTTTTCCATAGCCATACAGTCTTCACTATTGATCTATTCTAATGTTTCAAGATCAACTAACTATCTCTTCATCAGGGAACGGCTTTGTAACTACCACAAGATATGCACTACTTCTTGCTTGCACAAATTTATACATATACAACTTGTTTCAGCCTCTTCAGATATTTATCAATCCTTTTACAAAACTGGTACAGCAATGGCATTTTGAGAATGCTGAAAAATATGGCATTCTAGTACACAAGCCTAAAAAACTAAAAAGGCAGTATAGAGAAGTTATAAAAGCCCCCAAAATTACAAAAGCAGTGGTGAAAAATGTTTTGAAACTGAGCCTGCAATAGGAAAATAGAGTTCTGTAAAAGGATAGATAAATATCTGAAGAGGCTGAAACAAGTTATATATTTATAAATTTGTGCAAACAAGAAGAAGTGCATACCTTGTGGTAGTTATGAGGCCATTCCCTGATGAAGAGACTGTTAGGTGATCTTGAAACGCTGGAACTGATTAATAGTGAAGATTGTATGGCTATGGAAAACTAAACTGCACACTTGGAAAGTGAAAACAATTAACTTAGTCCTGAACTTTGTTTATTTTGATATTTACATTCCAGTTCTGTGGGGACCAACTTAAAAGAGAGTCTAAGAAGATAGTGGATTTCCCGGATTGTGTTGAATTTATTTTTGTTAATAATAAAACACTACTTGTGAATTTTATAACTTTTCTGGTTTGCCTATGCTTCCTGACCTATGCCTCTACCACAGTTGGTATGAGACAAGAGGCAACATACAATACATTAAACATACAAAGCTGTGTCCCTCAGATGATATTGAAGCATACCTGACAACTTTTGAAAGGGGCACCAGAGCCTACCAATGGTGAAAACAGCAATGGGCAGTCAGGTTAGTGTCTTACCTGACAGGTAAAGCCCAACTTGCCTACAGCAATGTGGACACTGAGCAGTCAGAAAATTATGAACTTGTGAAAAGAGAAATCCTTAAAAGATATGACTTCTCAGGAGAGACCTACAGGCAGAGATTTCAGTCCCTGAAGTACCACTCGGTCAACAGTCCTCAAGAAGGCTTCACCCAACACAGGGAACATCTCATTAAATTGCTCCAACCAGAGGGTGAAACAGTCCCACATATTATCGACATGGACACAGAGAACTTCTCATTAAATGGCTCCAACTAGAGAGAAAAACAGTCCCACATATTATCGACGTAGACACAGAGAAATTCTCATTAAATTGCTCCAACCAGAGGCCAAAACAGTCCCACATATTATCGACATGTTTGCAATGAAGCACTTCATCAACATCCTACTACAGATGTGCAGCTTTGAGTAAAAGAACACTGACCAGACAGTGGAGAAAAGGTAGTTTCTTTAGCTGAGGACTATTAGATGGCCAGATGGACACAGTAGCGATGAAGTAACAGATGAAGACTGGTAAGACCTTCTTTTGCCCGGTTTAACTCCAGATCAGATAAGCACTCTGATGGGGGTAAAGTAACACATATGCACCCAGAGACTTTATTTGCTATAACTGTAGTAAGTCAGGCCATGTTGCAAGAAACTGCAATAAAAATAAGAAAGGTAACACTGGAGCAAAATTGGCCCTAGCAGATTGGGGCAAGAATTCAACAGATGTCAAGGTGGAAGACAAGACTGTTAAGGAACATAGAGATTTGGGAAGCAGACAGACACTGGTGCATGTTGAAGTGCTGGGAAAAGACTGTGCCAAAGGACCAGGTACTGGGCTCATCTGCATCCAAGGGGACATTTGATACTAGCCCACCAACCAAGTGACTCTGAACATTAATGGGATGTCATACCAAATGAAAGTGGGTTGTTGTACGAGAGTTACCTGTACCTGTGATTATTGGAAATTACTTTCCAGGATTTGCCAGGTTGATCTCGGAGGAGTAAACCCTGCTGTTTCTGCAGCTGTGATAACAAGAGCACATGCAAAGAAGATATCAAATGTAGGGACTCTTTACCTTTTGGTGGCTTTCATTCAGACACATTTGAGCCCAGCTCCAAGATCTGGAAGTTCAGGAAAGTAGTGGCAACAAAAGACTGATGGACATAAGGGGTTGATATATGAAAATGCTGAAACTAAACTGATAATTGATTGTGATTTTGTTTCAGAACAAATTAACAGTGTTTCTCTCTAAGATAATTTTAAGCAGCAGAGGGTGAAACAAAAGCAGGGTGAACCAATGTTTAAAAATATAATGGGCTACTGTATAGAGTTTGACTTAATCCTCAGGTGAAGGAACAGATAGAACAATTGGTCATACCAAAGAAGTATAGAACTAAGTTGTTACAGATAGCCCGTGGTAGTCCTATGACTGGTCATTGGGAGAGGGATCACACCCTTGCCAGATTGTTGTACTGATTTTACTGGCCTGAGATTCAGAAGGATATTTCTACCTATTGCAGTTCTTGAGCTGTGTGTAAGAAAGTAGCCCCAGTGACTAAAAAGTCAGGGTGCCCCTACCCTTGATAGAGATACCTTTTGAGAGAACTGCAATGAATGTGATTAGCCCTTAGACAAAAGTAAAAAGAGTAATTGATTTAGTCTGGTAGTATGTGATTATGCTACTTGATACCCAGAAGCAATTGCTGGGCATACTATCACAGCCCCAAAAGTGGCAACAGAACCTGCCAAAATTTTCAGCAGAGTGGGCATACCTAAAGAGATTATTATTGATCAGGGTAGTTATTTTGGTGCTGCATTCCTGAAGATGCTGTACTGACTGTTAGGTATCACTGCCATAATAACCTCCCCTTATCATCCTCAGAGATGGCTTGTAAAAGGTGATGGGAAAGATTGGGACCAATACTTACCTTGCCTGCTTTTTGCTTACAGAGAAATGCCACAAGCATCAACAGGTTTTTCACCCTTTGAAATGTTGTATGGTAGACAACCTAGAGGGCCACTAGATGTAAAAAAATAACCCCACTCAAAAAAAAAAATCTGTTGCAGCTTGTATGTGTGCACTGAGAAGGGAACTGGCATAATATGTTGAAACTGACCATAGTAACCAGAAAAAGGCCCACAAAAAACAGAAGGTGTATTATTTAGTCTTTAATCTAGTCTTTTGGTAACCAGGTAAGGCCCACTGGGCACAAGTGCCTGTTTTCAAGGGCGACCTGGGAGCACTGGGTGGTTAAGTGACTTACTCAGAGTCACACAGTATGCAAATGGAGGCTGTGAAAATCAAACTCAGGTCTGGGCTGCTGGATGTACCAAGCTCGTTCACACTTTATTCCTCTAGGCTATACTGCCCGCCCTATAGCCATGGGGTAAAAGAAAAAGTTTTTGAGTCAAGTGAAAAGATCTTGTTACTGTTTCCCACTACAGAAAACAAACCATTATGAAGTGGCAAGGCCTTAAAAAGTGGTTAGGCATACTGGTACAGTTAATGATGGGACCCCTGATAGGAAAACCCCTACCAAAATGTATCATACTAACCTCCTGAAGAAATGGGTTGAAAAAACACAAATGGTTGCTTTATTAGTATTATCAGAAACTACTAAAGAAGATATTGATATAGCTTATGACAGACTGGAACAAACTGTAACTTCTGATGCTGTAAAGGTGAATGTGTCCTTATCCACAGAACAAACTGCAGTCAGTTGCAACTTGGTAAAGACATATCAAAGTACTTTTACCACAGTGTGAGGCTGAGCAAAAGGGGTCGAGCATGTAATAGTGAGAGGGAATGCATACCCCATCAGACAAAAGACATACAGATTACCAGAGCAGTTATGAGCAGATGTGGTTAAGGAAATACAAAAAATGAAAGAGTTGGGTATTGTAGAAGAATTGAGATGTGCTTAGTCATCAGTTGGTTACTGTAAATAAAAAAGTAGGAGGTGTAAGATCTGCCTCAATTTTAGGAAACTTAATCAAGTGTTCAAATTTGACAGATATCCTATGCCCAGAATAGATGATTTGGTGGACAGATTGGGAAGTACCAAGTGCATTAGTACCCTCAATCTCACCAAAGGTTACTGGCAAATTCCCATAGCTAAATAACCTAGAGAAAAAACTGCATTTTCCACTCCCCTTCGATTATGTCAGTTCACCACCATACCATTTGGTTTGCATGGCACACCTGCTACATTCAAGCAGTAAATGGATGTAGTTCTAGCCCCTCACACTGGTTATTGTGCTGCTTACCCGGATGATGTTGTGGTGTACAGTCCAGACTGGAAAAGCCACCTGGAACACCTATGAGCAGTTATCTAAGCTATCAGAAATACTGGTCTGACCATTAACCCTACCAAGTGTGCATTAAGCATGAAGGAAACCAGATGTTTGTGTTATAGTTTGGGAAATGGAGTAACAAGACAGAGATTTCCAGGATATAAGCTGTAGCTAACTATTCTGTCCCTGAAACAAAGAAATTTGTAAGGTAATTTTTAGGTCTGGCTGGTTACTACTGGAGATTTGCCCTCAACTTTGCCCAGTTAGCTACTCCCCTCACTACTCCACTCACTGAACCCATGAAGAAACAGTACCTGAATAATGTGAAATGGTCCCCGGAGTGTGATGAGGCTTTTCAGGCCATCAAGGCTGCATTATGTTTAGCCCCTGTTTTAAGAAGGCCAGACTTTGAGAAACGATATCTGTTACAGACAGATGCATCAGAGGTAGGTACAGGTGCAGTCCTGAATCAGAATATAGATGGGAAAGACCATCCCAATATGTATATCAGTAGGACATTGCATAACAGAGAGAAAAAGTATTACACTATTGAAAAAGAATGCCTTTCTGAGAAATGGGCAATGGAGTCCCTTAAGTTTTATCTGCTAGTGGCTGACATTGTACTTATAACAGATCTCAATCGTCTCCATTAGCTTAATTAAATGATGGATAAAAATCCCCAAATCACAAGGTGATACCTGGCACTACAGCTGTTTAAATTCAAAGTGATGCACAAATCTGGAAAAGAGAGTGTCAGTGCTGATTTTCTGTCAAGATATGGATCAGGAATTGAGAATTCTGAAAGTTAAAATAAACAAATGTGTGAGCTTAAACTTCTCTGTTTGCTATACTGGTTGTTATGGAAATAAGCAATACTACCGCAAACTACAAATGCACAGAACTGCAACGATTATGAGGTAATGTTAGAAGAAAATTAAAATAAAGTTTTGGAAACCTGTTTTTTTTTTAAAACAGTTTCCTTCTTAAAGAGGGGGATAAGTGACAGGGTTTAATAAGGCTCTGTCCCATTTGTTACACGGAAAAAGGTAAATGCAAGTATCTGTGCTATCCTCTCCTTTCTCTTGTCTGTCTGATTGTGCAATCAAATTTTCTTGTGAGACCTAGGAACTGATCACTCTGACGGTCTCACAGTTCTCCACCTCCTGCTATCTCTCTGCCTTCACTTGCTGTGTGTCTTGCTATTCCTATCTTTTCTTCCCCTTACTTATCTGTGGTTATAAAAATATATGTGGATCTGTGAAACTGGGATCCCTTGGTTTGAAAATGTATATATTTATTCTGTTAAAATGAATGCAAAAAGCTATTTAGAACTTAGGGGGTTAACATTCAGATGCAGCACAAGCTCATTTACAGAGTTGTCAACAGGAGATTAGTTTTAGGACACCATGTTCTATTTTGTTGCACCTGCAAAGCAAATGACACAATTCTGATACATTTTTTTTGTGAGAAATATTTTTATTTATTTATTAAATTTTGGTAACCGGGTAAGTCCACTGGGCCCCGGAGGTCCCTTTTTCAGGGGCGACCCGGGATTACATAACATTGGTAAATATCACAGTATGATAATGAAATTATACAGTATGATACAAGTTATACAGTATTATACAGTCAGCTGCTTACATGTGCTGAGAACAACAAGCATTTGTGGTGGGTACAGGAGTTTAGCAGAGTATGTAAATAGACACGAAGAATGAAAGAGGAGGGTGTGAGCCACATTGCAGAATATGACTTACTGTCTGAGGGTAGTATAGGACTGTGAGATTCAGTTACCGTGAGGTGGTCCCAGCAGCCTAGCAGCAGCATTTGGAAGTTGCAGTCATGTGAGCCTTAAGCCTAGTGTGGAAACTTTTGATAGACGGTGCTTCCTGCACCCCGGGAGGGAGGGAGTTCCACAGGGTGGGTGCAGTGTGAGTGAAAGACTTGCCTCCCGCCTTGGTTCTTACTCTGGGGACAGCTAGTAGAGTGCGATCTGTTGTGCGGAGGAGCTGGGGATTAGTCTTTAGTGCAATGAGTCCAGATAGGCTGGGAGGGGGAGTTGGGCTAATTAATTTGAAGATTTTGCATAGCAGAGGGTACTGGAGATGGGCGTTCCAAGAGGGCCAGTTTAGCTGTGATAGCGTGTCACAGTGGTGATTCCTGGGGTTTGACTGGACGGCGAACCGGGCCACCTTATTGTACAGGGCTTGGAGTCTGTTCATCTCAAGCCTTGCTACTCCATGGACTACTGGGACTGCATAGGTGATTGTCAGAAGGAGGACGCTGGTGACGATGGAGACCCTTCCTTTAGGTATCAACTGGTTTTTCAGTCAGTAGATGGTGCCTAGTTTCCCATGTAAGGTTTTAGTAACTTAGTCCACGTGGTTCTTGAGGGTGAAACTCTGGTCCAGGGTGAGGCCAAGGTATTTTAGTGACACCACTACCTCTAGGCTACTACCCAACATGGAGGTGAGGTGTAGGTGTTGTTTTCTATCATGTCCCAGGGATCTTGGACTAAACAGCATGGCCTTGGTCTTATCCGTGTTAAGAACCATTTTGTTGTTATCAAGCCAGTTCTCGAGGGAACACAGGTCACCTTGGAGCAAGGGGTTGAGGTCTCCCAGATTAGTGGAGGATCGATAGATAATGGTATCATCCGCATACTGGACCACAGAGCTTCCCCCACAGTGGTCGCTCAGTTCATTGGTGAAAAGGGAAAAAGAGGAGGGGGCCGAGTATTGACCCTTGTGGCACACCCTCTTTTAGTGGGAGCAGCACTGAAATGAAGTCTTTCCATTTTACCCTCTGTGTACGACAGTTAAGTAGCTTTCGAACCACCTTAGAGAATGACTGTCAAGACCTACATTGCCCAATTTGGTCAATAGCAGATTGTGATTGACCAGGTCGAAAGCCTTGAATAGATCAATGAAGACCGCACCAGTAGGGGTCCCCTTATTCAGATTTCTGAGTATGTCCATCGAGAATTTGATAAGGGCAGTGTCCATCCCATGCCGGGTTCTAAAGTCATGCTGGGAGGGTGCCAGAAGTTGATGGTACTCCAGATAATCTCAGAGCTGCCCATAGATCAGCTTCTCCTGTAACTTTGCCAGGATGCAGAGCAGGGAGATTGGCCTGTAATTGCTGATAGACACCCGATGGCCTCCCTTGTGGATGGGGACCACGTGGGCCTGTTTCCACTGTTCAGGGACTTCACCCTCTTTTAGGGATCAGTTGAAGAGCCAGGTCAGGGGTCTGACCAGGGACGGGGCCCATTCCTACAGCAGCCTGGGGTGAATCCCATCGGGGCCCCCAGAACCAGAAGTTTTAAGTGTCATTAAAAGTGAGAGTACTTCTTTTGGTTTGACCAGTCTGAGATGGAAGGTTGGGCGGTCGAAGTTAGGAAGTGACCGCATGTTAGGGTCAGAGTAGAGGGGTGGTAGCCCAGTCTTGTAAGAGTCTAAGTTAGTGAAGTGGTGGTTAAGTGACATGGCAATATGGGGGTTGTCATGTATTAGCTGTCCATTGACCTCAATGGGGCCAAGTTCGGACTTTGTGCTTCCCTTTAGTAACCCATTAATGTGGGCCCAAAAAAGTCTAGGGTTCCCTAGATTCTTTTTCTGAAGTTGCGTGACATACTCCCTCTTTGCCATTTTGATGGCCAGCTTACACCTGTTTCTGAGAGTTTTGTAGCTCACCGGGTCAGCAGGTTGGGCGGAGAGCTTGTATTTTTTCCAGGCCTTATCACAGTTTTTCATTAGGGCCTTCAGTGGGGGGGGGGGTGATCCACTTATAGCAACTTCTCTTAGTATGGAGTTTCTTCATGGGGGTGAACAGGTTGGCTTCTGTGTTGAGTGTTCTCTGGAAGAATGCAACCGCCTCATCCAGAGAGGGGAGGAGTTTGATTGGGCTCCAGTCTATGCTGCTAAGGTAGTTGGAGAGTTGTTTGGGTGATAGGTGGTGTAATCCCACACTGCCAGGATTCTCGGATGGAATCTGGGAGCCCTGTTTTTCCAGATACAGAATATGGGGGAGTGTTCACTCAGGGCATCTGCTAAGGTGCCTGCAGCCTGGATATTACAGGGGTTGGTCACCAGCGCCCAGTCGAGGGTGGAGTGATTCCCTGTTTTGTGGTTCAAATTTGAGATAACCTGTGCAAGATTTGCTTCTTGTATCATTCCTTTAAGCGACTGGTTTGCATTCGGGGCCCAATTCAAGTTAAAGTCCCCAAATATGAGTAACTCAGAGGAGACCTCCTCGCCAATGTCCTTTAGGACTGACTCAAGGGATAAGAGAGCTTTCTTAGGTGGGTTGTATACATACCCAATGGTGAGATGCTTGCAAAGACCAAGGGAGATGGATACGAAGACCGATTCACTGTCAGTGCTGGTAGTATGCTGCAGGTTGACCTGCACTGAGTTCAGGGTGTCTTTTGCATAGATTAAGACCCCTCCCCCTCTTTTGTTTGCTCTGTCTTTGTGGAAGGAGTGGTACCCAAGGGCAGTGACCTCATGTGAGAGCACTTGAGGCTTGAGCCAGGTCTCTGATACGGCCAGTACATCTGGGTTGTACAGATCCAACCAGGCTTGTACTTCCTACATCTTGGGTCGCAGACTGCATATATTCATATATGCAATCCGCATGCCTTTTGAGGACACCCATTGAGGGTCCTGTGATGAGGAAATCAGTAGGTTGTCAGGAGGGGGTCCAGAGTTTGATTGAATATCTCCTGCGATGAGCAGGAGGGCAGCAATGAGACAGAGTGAAGGGGGGCAGGGGAGAGGGAGAAGCTCAGTTCTGAGTGTTCGCTTTGCAAAGAGGAAAGTATGGTACCAAATGCCTTTCCTGCAAAATTTTTGGGCTGTCAAGAGTGATAGGAGTCTGTTTTGGGGGGGATAGCATATTCAATGAGAGTATGGAGGGGTATCAGGCTGTGGGGCTCCTCTGCAGCCTGGGTCGCCTGTGCTAATAAGCCTGTCAACCCAGAGGAGGGACAGGATATACATGACGGCCAGGAGTAGCCCTCTGTTGGGCCAATAATGGTAGGGTATCCCTTGCTTTGTAGATGACATTCCTATCAGTAGGGGTCCTTTCAGCAGGAGAAGGAGATATTAAGGTAGGCCTTGTTTCTACCGTTGCAACCCTGGGTCCGATATGATCAGATTCGCAGTAGTCTTCCTAACCCTTCAGAACTCTGCGTCCCCTGTGAAAGAAGTCTTTAAAAACAGGAGTGGCTAGTAGCTTCTGTATTACCACCTTTTGTCTAATAGTGGATGCTGCTCATCCCCGGTGACCAAGTCAGGAGCAGCAGGTTAGGTTAACATTACAATATATGGTGCTGGATACTATTAGTTGTTTTAATACCTCCAGAATACTAGCAGATCAACAGGATTAGTACCTCCTATAAACTAGCTGATCAAACCAATGGCCTCGTATGGCAACCAGTAACCATATAATAATACTTGCACCTTCTATCTAAGAGGCCATCGTTCTTCGCTAAGCAGATACAGTGTTCTGGCTAAGAATGTGCCCAGTGTCTTGCTTGAGTCTAATTTATAAGTCTGATAGGCTTATAGTAAATTCCTCCAAGTTCTAAGAAGAAGCAATCAAGAGATGCTAAACACAGCATGAACCGTTACCCATAAACAATACTTGCATGTTCTATCTAAGAGGCCGTTATTTTACACTAAGCAGATACAGTATTCTGTCTAAGAAATTGTACAATGTCTTGATTGAATCTCAGTCAGAAGTCTGATAAGCTTATAGTAATTTCATACAAGTTCTATGTAATAGGCAGTCAAGAGACTCTAGGCGCAGCAGGAGTGGGGCATAGTCCAATCCAGGATTCAGTCTGAAGAATAGACTGGTTTGCTGTCTAGGTTGACTTACCTATAAAAAAGTGTCTATTAGGGCTTGCATCAACCCAGATTGGCTCCAGATGCTAGGTGGGCTTGGTTGGGGAGCATTTAATAGAGGGGAGGAGGGAACAGGGTAGGTGGGAGGGTTGAAAAAATCAAGCCCACTGCTGCCGAAATCCCTGTGCGCCTCTTTGTCTTCAGGACTGAAAATTCATTGGGGGAGGTCCTTCCGGCTCATGGCAATGTGACCGGCACCTCAACCCCGAGGTTCTCCGCTTGATGGAAATTAATGTCAGTTGCAGGGGGGAATGAACAGCCACAGCCGCCCTCTCCTCCACTGAAGAAAATTCTTGTGCCGCTGTCTGCTGGTACTCAGTCCCAGCCTTTTGTCTAGGCTGCCCGAGCGTCACAGACTTGTACACCAATAGGGCACGGCTGCCTTTTTTAAAATTTGGCACCTAAATGGCGAGTGCAGAGGCTCCAGAATTGTTCCAGTTCAGCATAAATCAAGCCCCCTGCTGCCGAAATCGCTGTGTCTTCAGGGACTGAAAATTCATTGCAGGAGGTCCATCCGGCTCACGGCAATGTGACCTGCGCCTCAACCCCGAGGTTCTCCACTTGATGGAAATTAATGTCCGTTGCAGGGGGGAATGAACAGCCACAGCTGCCCTCTCCTCCCCTGAAGAAAAATTCTTGTGGCACACAAATAGGATGCCTTTTAATAAGTTCAGGATGCAAAAGTTAATTGCCAGGCAAAGACTTCTGAAAAAAAGACAGCAATATTTGGCTGGAGTGAGCGCAAGACTGAAACTTAGAATTCGAGATACCCTCAGGCAGGACTTACTTTGTTTGAACTGCCTATGTTTAAAAAACATTCTGTACATTTTTTTATTTTGTTGTTACTAGAAATAATAAAACGCTGCTTGCTAATTTTATAACTGCTTCTGGTTTTCCTATGCTTCCTGACCTGTGCCTCGATGACAGGTACCTGGCACTAAAACCATTTAAATTCAAAGTGACACACAAATCCAGAAAAGAGGATGTCAGTGCTGATTTTCTGTCAAAATGTGGTTCAAGAATTGAGAATTCAGCAGGTTGAAAAAAAAAATGTCTGTGATTAACTGAATTGTTTGCTATTAAATGCCTTCTAGAAAAGGGGATACTGCATATGCTGAGAACTATAAATGTTTCAAGGTATTGTTAAAAGAGAAATAAAAGAAGGTTTTGGAAACCTTTTGTTTTAAGAGAGGAAAAAAACAGGTTCCCTCTTAAAGAGGGGGGTATGTGACATGGTTGGGTAAAACTCTATCCCATGTGTTATGCAAAGAGAGTTAAAAGCAAGGATTGAGTTTGTCTTCTCATATTTCTGCCTCTGTCTGTCTCTTGCCTGTCTGATTGCACAATCAAATTTTCTTGCATACATAGGATTTGGCCACTCCATTGGTCACACAACTGACTCCATTATCTCTTTTTGTTCATTTGCTCTTTCCAGCTGTTTCTGTTCTTTCTTTCTTTCACCCCTCGCTTCTCTGTGATTAAAAAAAATACATGTGAATCTTTATGTGAAACTGTGATCCCTTGGTTTGCAAATGTATACAACTGTATTGTTGAAATGATTGCCAGAAGCTGTTTGAGTTTATTAGAAAAGATATCAGTCTGGGACACAAGCTTGTTTCCAAAATTGTCAACAGGAGACCAGGCCTGAGGCAGAATGTTCTATTTTGTTACACCTGCAGGCTGGCATCAGGAAAGAAATTGAAAATGTTCTGAGATATTTTGTGAGAAACAGGAGCTTGATTTACACCAACAGGATACAGAATTTAAACTGTCATGAAAAGACATCTTATAAGAAACAGAGCAATGTTTTTGTTTGGGGGTAGAGAGAGATGGAGACTTTCAGATGTAGGACTTAGTTTGAACTGCCTGTATGAAGAGCTATTCTATGCATTTTTTATTCGATTTTATTGTTGTTAATAATAAAATGATACTTGTGAATTATATAATGTTTCCTGGTTTGCCTATGCTTCTTGATGAGTGTCTCTACCGTAGCATTGTTTGAAGTACTTGATTCCAGAATCTCCAACCTCTCACTTAACTAGGAAACCATCTTGTAGATGTTTACATGCTGACAGTTTTATTGAGCTAGTAATACCAAAAGTAAATTTAACTGGGGCTATCAGTCCTTCAGTTATGAAAACTCTAGAATTAAATATGCTATACCTTACAAAAGTAGCCTTGTTAAACAATTCACTGTGTAACCCCTAGGTGGTGCTATCCCAAGGGCTGCTACCCCTGCCTGCTTGGGTAGTAGCAGGTTAAGGGGCCTGGGTAATGAAACGGGTGCCTCCACCCAGAGGTCAGGGTTATTAGTGGTCAAGCTAACCTGAGCACAGCCCTCCAGGACACTGTAACCCCCCCTTCCCTTCTAGTGACCTGAACAATATACAATAATTACTTTCACAATGACCCTTGTAACATGGCATCAATAGTGTGCCTGTGATGTCACGCTGCGATAGGCGTAGGAGGGTCACAAGACGGCAGCCAAAGCGGGCATTAACTCAGCTTATATGCCGTGCCCGCTCCGGCAGTACCGTGACCAGCCAGACCCCTAGCCTAGCAGCACTGGGTCTTGTGAGAAAGCGAGAGCAGAAGTGAGAGGAGCAGTGGTCCGGGAGCCCCACTAGGAGTCCGACATCGGAAAGGGGACGAGAACCTGCGGCGCAAAGTCGCATGAGTCTATAGCTGGGAAGGGTGACAGGCGATACAAAACAGGGCGGTCTGCTTTTCTTTGGCAGGAGGGGCAGCGATGGAGGAGTGGGTGGACGAGGGAAGCGTTGCAACCGAGGAGTGCGATGATCTGGAGGCAGATGGAAAGGGGGGGAAGCAGGCACACACAGGAGGGATAGCTAGCACAGTCCCACACAGAGACCTCCTGCAGGCAAGTGGTGTATCGTCGGAGGAGCATGTGAGAGGGAACGGGAAGTGAGGGAGCCCGCATGCTAATTTGTGACCGCGCGCACAGCGCGGCAAGAGAGGCGCTCACCGGAGACCTCCAACGGGTGTTAACAGAGAAATAGCCGCGCACATCGGAACAGCTGCTGCACGAGCATGCGAGCTGCTCTGGTCACTATTAGTATAGGTACACACTGTGTTGAGCGCATCAGCATCCTAAGGCCGTTGTCTGACATGATTTGTAAGTGCACCGTAAAAGTGTACGGATCTCCCCGACTCCCCCTGTTATGTAGTTTTACCGAGGCAAAATGGGCTCCTGGTGACTGTCTCGTCACGCGGCCCATGTTACAAGCGCATTAAGTCACTCCGTCGGTGGGCTCTAATGCGATTGATGCATGGGGGGGTCGGGTGGTAGCCCTCGGCCCTGGGCCTCGGGCAGCCACCGCCCCCCCATGCATCAATCCAGCATTAGAGCCCACCTCCATCGTGGCTTAATGCTTACTTATTCACCAGGCAATTACCCACACTGTTTGCACTTACCACCAGGGCTGGTTCCTCTAGCTTGACCCTGGGGACCCTCTGTAAAACAAGGTTAAGCACAGCAAATAGCAACAGTACAATACTTTTGGCACAAACTGGAACCACAGTCAGGTTAAATGCAAACAAAGTTAAATCTGATTTATTCAGGGGACTTGAACAAGGGAGGGGCGTAATCGGGTTGATTTGCTTAAAAGCTATATTAATTAGACAGTTATGCATGCAGTTCAGAGTCTCTACACAGTCACACACTCTGGGTACCCAGGTAGGAAAATGGTGGGCTAGCCAGGAATGTTGCAGCTGGTTGGGGCCCTGTGATGGAAGAAAGCAACATGCACAATACACACTATTTGTAATCAGGAGCCGGAGGGCTCAGTTCGTGAAAGAAAAGGCAACAAGACAATCAGATGACAACACTTTTAGATTTAGCTGTTGCTGCAGGGAGCTACCCTGATGTTTACTCATCATACCCAATAATGGACACAGGCAGAATGAAATCGAGGCTGCAGGCTGTTGAGCTGGAGTGCCCAGAGAAGCACGGCCCACATGAATCACAGAGGCATCATTCCTGTTCAAGGCGTTGAGCAGGGGGCTGATCCCCAGGCCGATGCCTCGTCGATGACTTTCTCTGCATAGCAGGTATTCTGGCTGGGCCAGTGTAGCAGGGCCCAGGCAAATGGAAATGGACACTGATTCAGTCTGTGGAGCTGGATACAGCCTCCAGCAAGCAAAACTCAGTTCAGACAAACAGTGGGGAACCATATCACGACTCACTGTAAGCACACAGCACATTCACATGTAAGGAAATTCCACTGTACCAGGCAAATGGCTCTCCAGTCACAACTACAGAGTCTCTGCACAATCCGGGAGTTCAGAGATAGCTAGAAGTCCTGACAGGCGATCGCATTCAGCAAATATTTGGTCTTCTTCAGGTTAAAGCCTGGTCACAATTCAGTGGCTTAATTCACTCTCCAAATTCGGATTCAGTCCGGAAAAAAAAACAAGTTCCCTCTCAGGTACAGCAGGCAGGCATGCAGGCCAAACTCAGGTGTAACCCCTAGATGGCGCTATCCCAGGGGCTACTACCCCTGCCTGATTTGCCACTAACAGGTTGAGGGGCCTAGATCCGATGGCGGGTGCCTCCACCCAGAGGTCAGGGTTTGCAATAGTTAAACTAACTTGGTCACATCCCTCTGGGACACTGCAACCCCCCTTTCTTCCCACTAGTGGCCCATACAGTATATCAGAATTACCTTCAGAGTATACACTTACTGCCAGGACTGGTTCAGGCACTGGGACCCCCTGTAAAATAAGATACAGTGCAACAATCACAGTACAATACTTTAACATAGACAAATACCTCAGGCAGTATAACTTTGCTGAAACAAGCAGCTCTGATTTGATTTAGGGGATATAACAAGGACAGGGGAAATCAGGTTAATTAGCTTATCACTTTACTCATCTACCTATGGCTCTGTGCACAGAGCCTATCCCTACCAGTTACTGTCCCTGGGTACCCAAGCTCTAGTGGCTAGTCAAACCATGGCAGCTGGTAGGGGCCCTTTCACACAGAGAAAGAAAATTAGTTAAACAGTCAGCAGTACAGTAATTCCATTTGGATTCAATGTGGCAATTCAACAGGAGCGACCCTGAATTAGTACTCACGACCTCCAAACAAGATAGGGTCCTTCAGCGTCAGCAGAGGCTACTCTTGAGCTCCACGAGACTCCTCACACATTTATATGACAAACTGCAACAGGCAAAAGTCCTTTAATGGCAGCAGGATTCACTTGAGCTACACAAGCCTCTCACACATTTATATGGTAAACAGTAACAGGCAGAAGTCCTTTAATGGCAGCAGGATTCACTTGAGCTACACAGCCTCCTCACACATTTATATGGTAAAAAGAAAGTACTATACCAGGCAGGCTGCTTCTCTATCCCGATCACAATTACTGCACAATACCCGGGAGAACACACAGCAGATTCAGTTCCTGACAGACCGAGCGCAATTCAGCAATTTCTCCAGTCTTCTACAGGGTGAGCCTGGTTTCTACTCTTCAGATAGCCTTTGAATCTCTTCACAGGACGGATTCAGTCCTAACAAGCAGTTACACAAGCTGCAGACCGGAACTCTGGGCCTTACACACGTTTCCCGACTAAAACTGTACACTGAAAAAGCACAGGGCTCCTTCCCTCTTCACTGCCAGAGCTCAACTGAAACTCCAGCAGACAAAACCGGGCACTTCCTTTGAGTTCCTCCCAGTTCTTGGCTGGATTGGCTGTCACTCACAATAGACTGCCCCTGTTGGTCCAAAAAGGCCGAAGTCCAAACTACATCTCCCAGAGTCACTGCCCATACAATCCTCTTGTGGCTGGCTCAGATTACGAGTCCAAGTTCTGATTCGTCCAAGGCACCATTTTAGAGCTACCTTAACCCACACTGATTGGTCCAGTTCAGCAGTTCAAAACTAGAATGGGGAACTAGGCAAACACAGTTCTGACTGCAAAGAAAGCAGGTTAGACAAACTGTATTTTCATTATTACTCTAAATGATTTCTAGCAAACAGTTACATCTTTCAGATAGGTTCCTTTGCACTCCTAGTGACTGCAAAATGGAGTGAATTGGCAGCAGCTCGAGTGGTACTCAAGCAGAGAAGCACACAGTCCCCATACAAACTAATTATGTCTGCAAGCAGACAGCTCTTAAAGAGACAGTACCAGAGGCTCTAAAACACTCACTGATAAATGGCTTAAACGCAAACACCATTCAGGCTTGGAGCATTCAAGCAAGCTCCTGGAAGTCTTTTGGGAACCCCATTTGCAGGGGTTACACCTTGATGGTTTGGGAAAGCTTGACGTCTGGCCAAGTACCCCATAAGTTTTAACTGCAACTATATGCATTTGCATTAGGCTCACACGCGTGTAATCATCAGTCAATATATCATTTTACCAAGAACACATTTCTGAAACATTGCAGTACACTCCTTTACACAGTATTACACACATTGTACCATAACTCAAGTTATTACCTCTTGTACATGAAACCTGAAGAGAGGGGCCCTTCCTATCAGTTACCTTGGGGCTGGACGGGGCAAGGGCACCATACTGAGAGGCAACACAAGTAACTTGAGTTAGCACTGACGCTCAGTTTGGGCAATGAGCTCGGGACACATACACTCCTTTATGGACAACATTGAGAGGCAAGTCCACAGGCCTCCCAAGGGAATCATAACTGAGGTGCACCACAGGCTTTACAGCTCGACCAGTCTTTCTAGGGGAACTGTTACAGTCTCTGCACTCTGAGCCTCATTTTCAGCATTGTCCTCACTTGTCAGGAGTCTCCATGGGGGTAGAGAGGCTAGAACTTGGGGCACTTTCAGCTCCAGGAGTTACAGTTTCTGGAGTCCACAACATTTGGCTCGAATGGAGAGCTTTCGGACACTGGCAGTGGACTGTCAGGGCACTCAAAATACTCTTCTTGCTCTGGTGCATCACCAGTCTGCCCCAATCCATCATTTTCCTCCCAGCTCAAACAGTTCAACCATGCACAATGATTCCATTTCATCTGATCTGATGCTTTGCACTTCACTTTCTGGGAGCATTGGCTCCAGGGCGAAGCTTGGGGGCTTAGACAGTCCAGAAGGCCCAGCTTCATCTCCAGTATTGACTAGGGATTGCCCCAAAACAATTGACTCAGTTTGTAAGAAGGATAGTATTCAAAGTCACTCTCACTTTCTTCTGATATGGACTGACAGTCATGCTCAACTGGGACTTGTGGAGGGGAACACTTTAACTCTGCTTCTGTAGGTGCAGACTTTCTTGATCTTTTCTTAGCAGCAGCTCTAGTCATTGGTTCAGAGGGGGCATCTTCTGGGCGCTCAGACTCAATCAAGATTTGTCCAATGGGCAGTAAATGATTTCTATGCATTGTTTTTACATCTTTTGAATTATTCTCAGGCCTTACTTTGTACACTGGCAGATCATCTAGTTTGCCCACTACAATGTGGGAGATGGTGCCATCTGTCGCAATCTTGTGTTTGCCATGCAGTCCCAGATTTCTTAGCAATACCGATCTCCCTCCTGGAGTTCTGTGCTTTCACCTTTTTATCATACCTTTCTTTGTTGGCCAGATTTCTTTTGGCAGCCATGGTTTGGGCCAGTTGGTACGCATGAGTTAGCTGGGCCTTTAACTTTTGCACATACTGTAAATAGTTGTCAGCTTGAACCCCATCAGGAGAGACCCCAAAACACACATCTACAGTAGTCGAGCTTCTTCCAAACATCAAGCGGTAGGGAGAACCGAGTGGCATCACTTTTGGTGCAATTATAAGCATGTACCAGGGTGCTAATTTGTTGGCTCCATCTAGGCTTGTCCTTTGGGTGCAGGGTGCCTAGCATATCTAGCAAAGTGCGGTTGAAACGTTCAGGCTGTGGGTCCCCTGGGGTGGTAAGGAGTGGTTCTGGACTTCAGACTCCCAGAGAAAGCATCTCTTTGATCAGACAACTCTCAAAGTCTCTCCTTGATCAGAATGGATTCTTTGTGGAGCCCTATAGTGAACAAAAAGTTTTCTACAAGTACTTTGGCCACAGTGGATGCTTTCTGGTCTTTGGTGGGAAAGCTTGGGCATATCTCGTGAAATGGTCAGTGACCACCAGCACATTACTGATATTTCTTTGATCTGACTCCAAACTCAGAAAATCAATACACAGACCAGCTCCATGGGTGCACTGGTGGTGATGTTAACAGGGGCAGCCCTCTGGGGCAAAAGCTTTCCTCTGTAGCTTAGCGTTCTAGAACCGAATGTGTTGCTCATCAGCCCCCATCTTAGGCCAATAGAATCTGGATCTCACCAAGTCAAGTGTTCTGTCTATACCAAGGTGCCCCATGTGGTTGTGCAAGGACCTCAATCTGGGTCTCGAAAGGCAGTGGGCAGCACTAGTTGTTGCTTGTCTACTTGTCCTCCTCTGTCTACTGTTTCTCTGTATAGCAGTTTATTGATCAGTTTCAACTTAGGACCTTCTTTGTATAACAGTGCAGTTCTCAAATCAATGGAGCGTAATTTGGACACATCTTTTCCTGCACAGAGGGCTTCTAAAGCTGATTTGATCATGGGATCGCGGGATTGAGCCCACCGAATACTGTCATTGTCCAGCTGAGGCAGTGCACCAATGTCTATTGCAGAAAAGTGGCAATAAGCAGCAGGTATGCAATTCTCAGAGGGTCCCAAGCAATCCACCATGCAGTCCACTACGTCCGTGGACATTGTTCCTCCCTGTCAAACTTCCGACAGAGTGCCGAATGTCAGGTTCCTGCCAATCTGACCCAATCATTCTGGGGAACAGGCCCCCGAGAGAGCATCAGCATCTATGTGGTTCAGACCTGCTCGGGTATCGAGAGCATAGTCGCATGTAGATAATGCAGAAAGCCACTCTATGGCCAGTGGCATCCAACTTAGCTGAGGTCCGTAACATAGGTCAAAGATTATTGTCAGTTTTACTAGTATTTTAGCCCCATACAAGTACTCATGGAATTGGTCAACAATAGCCCACTTCAAAGCTAGGAACTCTAACTATGTACAGGATAGTTCTTTTCGGATGGGGTCAGGCTTCTACCGGCAAAGGCCACTGGTCTCAGGCCATTCTCGGGTTCTTGGTACAACACAGCCCCTCAATCCTTGCAAGCCAGCATCAGTGTGCAGGACATAAGGTTTTCTTGGATCGGCATAGGCCAGCACTGGAGCATGGGTAAGTTGATATATGATCTCATGAAAGCAGTCTCACAATCAGGGTCAAGCGTGCTCAAATACTTCACTCGAATGAAAATACACTCTTTCAGTCTTGAGGGACGTGACTTTTAGTATTTTTATGGGTTGGAGATACCCTTGAGTAAGGAGTTAAGTAAAAGTGGATCACTCTTGAATAGTCCTTGATGGACGCCGATAATAACCACAGAATCCCAGGAATCTTTGCAGTTCTTTTAGATTTTTTGGGCTGTGGCCAGGTAGTCAAGGCCTCAACTTTACTTGGGTCAGTCTCTATTCCCTGCTGGATACTATGTGTCCCACATACTTTACTGATGTTTGAAAGAATTGACACTATCAATGGACAGTTTAGGCAAAAGTCCTTCAGTCGGTCCAATACCTTAAATAATCTGCTCTCATGTTCCTCCAGTGAGCTGCCAAACACAATAACATCATCTAGGTATACCAGGCACTCTAGTAAGTTCATGTCCCCCATTGCACGCTCCATCAATCGTTGAAAAGTGGCTGGGGCACCTGAAATCATGAGGCATCCTCATGAATTCATAGATAGCCGGACAGATAAAGGCTGTCTCTCCACGGTCCTCTGGGACCATGGGATCTGGTAGTACCCTGCGGAGATCCAACACAGAAGAACCACTTGCTCCCGTTTAGGCAGTCCAAAGCATCCTGAATGCGGGGCATTGTGTACTGATCAGGATAGTCCGCCAGTTTAGTGCGATAATCCACGACATCCTTACTGTCCCATTCTTCTTCCTCACTACCACAATGGGGAAGCATAAGGACTTCTGGATTCTTGTATTACCAGCAGCTAACATCTCTTGCAGATGCCGTCTCACATCATCTATGTCAGCAGGTGCCAGGCATTGAGACCTCTCACGAAATGGTCTTTCGTCATGCAGCCGGATATTGTGCTCAGCTCCTTGCATGCATCCTATGTCCCATTCCTTTAAAGAAAACACCTGGTCTCTCTGGGCAAGCTTCTCACTGATCCTCACTTTCCATTCAGCTGGCAACGGGAAGTCGCCGAAATCAAACAAGTCAGGCGTTACTGTGTCATTCTTCCTCGAACTCTTGCTGCTGGGTAGCACTGCAGTGTCTGCACAATGCACATTAGCCAGGATGCAACCTCTATTTACTCGAATGTCTCTTTCAGACACATTATGAACTTAGACCATTACCCTTCTGGCATAAGCATGGTCTCTAGCAGGCAAAATACTAGGCTTGACCAGCAGTCCCTCTGGCAATTTTCCATCGCCTGGTGCATCAACATTAATATTTTATCTTAACATCCTTTCTGATACGGACCTCTCCTGTAAGGTACACTGGGCATTTGGCGCCAGGATCAGAGACTCAGGATCCTTTTTCCATACAATTCGAACCGGTTCCTCTGGTTCTATTTTTTCAGCATCTCTCTGTGCCTCATAGGCCTTCTTAATTAAAGTCGGAACTCTTAAAGCTCTACTAGTCTTTGACCCTGTTTTCATAACACAACTGTGCCAGCCTTCCGAACATATGAGCATTTGTTCCAATCAACAAAGGGACACCATCATACAGTCCAGTGGGGGACACACTAAGGCTAGGGTCTCTACTTGTTTGCCACTCCAGCCACGGAGGTGGGGAAAGACAACCAAATCGGATATACCGGAATAGGGGTAGGCCTTCTCATAACCCCATACATGCAGTCCTTCTAATGGTTGTGAAGAGTGCGTCTGACAAATGCTTCTGATACCAATCCTGGAACATAATTGTCACTTGGGAGCCACTGTCTAATACAGCTCTTGTAGACACTCCATTCACCTTTACAGTGGTCTCATGGAGGACCCACTATTCTGGACCAGTCTGAGGGCGATAGTGGGGGCCTGGGCAACTGACCTTGCCACAAGGACGTGAGTTAGCATTTTTGGTGCCCTCACTGGGATCATTTCGTGCACCTCTTTAACCACTGATTTGTTCTCCGAAGCCTCCTTGTAGCCTATATGCAACTTTGTCAGTGTCTTTTGGGACCGGCATTTCCTTTCATGTGCCCATCCTTCCCACAATTATAGCAAAACATACTTCTGAGTTTGAGCTGGCCGAGGCGCCACACTGGGAGCCAAAGCGGGGTATACTAACTGGAAACCTGGTGCCATCTCTGTCTGCGGCATGATAAGCATTTGGAGACATCTCATCAGTTCTCTCCACTTCCATGGTCAAGGAATCCAGCTTGGAGTCGCTATCAGCAGGAGATACATGGGTGGGTACCTCCACCCCATAGCAGATGCAGTCGGATATAGTCAGGTCTGCACTTGCAGGGCATGGCCTTCATAAAGGGACTGTTTTTGAAATTCCGATCTCTCTCAACAGTTCGCCCCATTGTGGCATATCTTTTCCTTGTCAGGAGCACTCATTGACTGCCAACCTCTGCCCCTGAACTTCACTTGATGGGTCACCCTCAGTCACGGGTCGAGCTCGCAGCTATTAGTGCAGGTCCCTCCCGAGGTTGCTTTTCTCAACTCCTCGAATTTCTCTCATTAACTCATCATGGGAGGGTGGGGATTCCAGTCGATTTGCCAAGTAACTGGAAGCAGCAGCAGTTCTGAAGAAGGGGCAGACTTAAGGATCCTGTCCAGCCTGGTTTAGTCCAGTTCAATGCTGGCAAACTACCCTCTGAGGCATTCTTGCAACAATTTTTCCAGCCGAGATACATACACAGACAACAACTCCCCTTGGTACTGCGTGCATTTCTTACTCTCCACCATAGGTCCTCATTAGAATCTGGGCTCCCATACACATTCTCCAGGGCCTCAAGATAGGCCTGTGCAGTCGCTGTGGTTACTGGCCGTTTGCACGGATGGTAGCCGGGCAGGACACTCGGAGGCTCTCACTAACCCTCTTCGCTTTAGGCTTCCGAGCACTGCCATTCTAGCACTTGGGGCAACATAGTCTATCCAGGTCTCCCAGTCATCCTCCCTTGAGGGTGGGAGGTGCCAGAAGATGATCATCAACCCGGTAAGAGTCGTGACTAATGGCAGGTGCAGAAATAGAGTCTGCATTGGTTCAGCCACCATTACGGTACTGGAGCTGAGAGGGTGTTGGAGAGAACACCCCAGGTGGCAAAATAGTTTCTTCAAGTCCTCCACAGTTTTCCTTTCCCCAGCAACCATTTAGTAAATTTCTCCTCAAAAGTTTCAGATAGTGGTGGGGCTCATTCCCCGGGTCATTACTGTCCTAGTTATCACTCTCCAAGCAGTGAGGGCTCCTCTGGGGTAATGGTCTGTGGCACTTGGAGCTATCTATGGGATCCTTAAACTCTACTAGGGCCAGGAAAGTGTGGGTGAGCAGATTAGCATGCTGACCCACCACCACAGGGTTTGTAAACCTTCCACCTTGGAAAGTACCCCTGTACAGTGTCGTATTGATACCCAGGGGATGTCAGGATAAACATAGCATTTTGGGGGTCGATCTCCTCCCAGTACACCACTCCACCAGCCGGTGCACAGCCTCTTCTGTCAGGGTACCCATTTATTTTTTTTCCTTAACAGTGGTTTGTAAATATGGCCACTAGAGGACACACAATCCCAGCGGTGAGCCTGCAAGATGTAACCCCTAGATGGCGCTATCCCAGGGGCTACTACCCCTGCTTGATTTGCCACTAACAGGTTGAGGGGCCTGGATCCGATGTCGGGTGCCTCCACCCAGAGGTCAGGGTTTGCAATAGTTAAACTAACTTGGTCACAGCCCTCTGGGACACTGCAACCCCCCTTTCTTCCCACTAGTGGCCCACACAGTATATCAGAATTATCTTCAGAGTATACACTTACCCCAGGACTGGTTCAGGCACTGGGACCCCTGTAAATAAAGATACATTGCAACAATCACAGTACAATACTTAACCTAGACAAATACCTCAGAGCAGTATAACTTTGCTGAAACAAAAGCAGCTCTGATTTATTTGGGGATATAACAAGGACAGGGAAATCAGGTTAATTAGCTTATCACTTACTCATCTACCTATGGCTCTGTGCAGGCCTATCCCTACCAGATTACTGTCCCTGGGTACCCAAGCCCTAGTGGCTAGGTCCAAGCCGTGGCAGCTGGAGGGCCCTTTCACACAGAGAAGAAAAATTAGTTAAACAGTCAGCAGTACAGTAATTCCATTTGGATTCAATGTAGCGATTCAACAGGAGCTACCCTGAATTAGTACTCACGACCTCCAAACAAGATAGGGTCCTTCAGCATCAGCAGGGCTACTCTTGAGCTCCACGAGACCCTCACACATTTATATGACAAACTGCAACAGGCAAAAGTCCTTTAATGGCAGCAGGATTCACTTGAGCCACACAAGCCTCCTCACATTTATATGGTAAACAGTACAGGACAGAAGTCCTTTAATGGCAGCAGGATCACTTGAGCTACACAAGCCTCCTCACACATTTATATGGTAAAAGAAAGTACTATACCAGGCAGGCTGCTTCTCTATCCCGATCGTAATTACTGCACAATAACTGGGAGAACACACAGCAGATTCAGTTCCTGACAGACCAGCGCAGTTCAGCAATTTCTCCAGTCTTCTCAGGGTGAGCCTGGTTTCTACTCAGATAGCCTTTGATTCTCTTCACAGGACGGATTCAGTCTAACAAGCAGTTACACAAAGCTGCAGACCGGAACTCCTGGCCTATACACGTTTCCGGACTAAAACTACACTGAAAAAGCACAGGGCTCTTCCCTCTTCACTGCAGAGCTCAACTGAAACTCCAGCAGACAAAACCGGGCACTTCCTTGAGTTCCTCCCAGTTCTTGGCTGGATTGGCTGTCACTCACAATAGACTGCCCTGTTGATCCAAAAAGGCCCAAGTCCAAACTACATCTCTCAGAGTCACTGCCCATACAATCCTCTTGTGGCTGGCTCAGATTACGAGTCCAAGTTCTGATTCGTCCAAGGCACCATTTAGAGCTACCTTAACCCACACTGATTGGTCCAGTTCAGCAGTTCAAAACTAGAATGGGGAACTAGGCAAACACAGTTCTGACTGCAAAGAAAGCAGGTTAGACAACCTGGCTTTTCATTATTACTCTAAATGATTTCTGGCAAACAGTTACATCTTTCAGATAGGTTCCCTTTGCACTCCTAGTGACTGCAAAAATGGAGTGAATTGGCAGCAGCTCGAGTGGTACTCAAGCAGAGAAGCACACAGTCTCCATAACTAATTATGTCTGCAAGCAGACAGCTCTTAAAGAGACAGTACCAGAGGCTCTAAAAACACTCACTGATAAATGGCTTAAACGCCAAACACCATTCAGGCTTGGAGCATTCAAGCAAGCTCCTGGAAGTCTTTTGGGAACCCCCATTTGCAGGGGGGTTACACAGGCCTTTCCGGAGCTCTCCCATGTGAATCCACTATGGATTGCTGCTCGAACTATCTTGAGCTGTTACTTCTTCACTTCCCAACTCAGATTCAACTGAAACTGCAAGCAGTGTGGGACTTTCCCCAAGATCCAAAAGGTTTGGTTGGCTGATCTGTCTGTCAGTCATAACAAGGGCTCCCCCTTCAGGTTATTGTAGGTGCCAAAACTACAATTCCTACAAGTTTTGGTCCCACCAAGCCCCTGTAGGCAGGCTCCATTTTAGAGTCCCAAATGTACTGATTGGCCCATTCTGACAGTCCAGGACCAAGATGATGGAAACAAACAGAAAGTACAGTTACGTAGGAACTTACCGTAACAGTAGATCTTTGAGAACAGCTCTTGCAGCAGGTTACACCATTAGGATTGAAGCCGGCAGGCGCCAGGACCCCAAGGAAATTTTCTAGCTAGCAGTATTCAGCGGGGACCGCCTCCGACGTCGGCTCCGACCCCGTCAGGCATAGTACATAAGGAGGCGGTCCCCCAGAATCCCCAGTTCTCCCGCCGGAGACTCCCGGCCGCTGGATGACATCAGAAGAGGAGACTGAGGATCCACCTTCAAATGGCAATCAGAGTGATGCTGAAAATCCCTGATCCTAGGAGAAGGATATTGGAACTAGAATCTACCTCCAGCGGGGATGGTGGGAGGGGAAAGTACCTGCTGCAAGAGCTGTTCTCGATGATCTACTGTTATAGTAGTTCTTACATAACTATACTATCTTACTTCGAGAAACAGCCCTTGCAGCAGGTTACACCATTAGGACTGATTCCCAAGCAATAATGGAAATCCCACACCATTAGGAGGAGGGAAGGTAGAAATTCTTAATAGAACCTAAACCTAGGACAGAAGCCCTTGAAGGACTGCTAGACCAAAACCTGCTCTTCGCCTCATTGCAACATCCAGGCTATAATGCCTGATGAAAGTGTGCACGGTGCTCCAAGTAGCTGCAGCACAGATAGCCAAGGTGGACACGTTCTTTAGGGCCACAAAGGAGGTAGCCACGCCCCTTGTGGAATGACCCTTAACCGCGCCCGGTAAGGGTTTGTTGCGCTTCTGGTAACAGAACGTGATACACTGAAGGAGCGACCTGGACAGCGAATGTTTGGAAACAGGAGCGCCTGTCATCCTGTGGGCAAAGGAGACAAAAAGCTGGTCTGATTTTCGGTGGTGTTTGGTTCTGGTCAGGTAGTATCGAAGACACCTATGCACATCTAAAGTGTGCAACAGGGCCTCTCCTCGATTAGAATACTTGGGGAACTACACTGGTAGATCGATGTCCTGATTAAGGGTGAGAGCTGAGACCACCTTAGGCAGAAACTTAGGATTAGTCCGTAGGGATACTCTGACTTGGTGAAAAACCAAATAAGGTTCTTTGCACATAAGTGCATGAAGTTCAGAAATTCTTCTGGCCGAGGTAACGGCAACTAAAACAACGCCTTCCATGGAGACGTGAAGCCGCAATCCGTGGCTGGCTCAGAGGGTGGCAGCATAAGCTGCTCCGGACAAAGGGTAAATCCCATGGAGAATCGGATCCTTAATTGGAGGTCTATGTGGAGAAACACCTCTCAGGAAGGCTCGTGGCTGCGGTCCAACTGGAGATATGGTGCGTTGGGCTCTATAGGAGTGTGATAGGCTGAGATGGCACAGAGAGTACTTAATCGAGGAGTAGGCCAAGCCTGTCTAAAAAGGGACAGAGGTAGTCCAGACCAACCTTTCTGGACAATCCATAGGCGAAAAACTGCGTGCTTGAAGCCATAGACAAAATCTGTGCCATTTCATGGCGTAAGTAGCATGGGTAGCCAGTTTCCTAGCAGCAGCAAGAATGTCTGCTACCTCTTGCGAGACCCCGTATCGCATCATGGCTGTGTCTGTAGGAGCCAAGTGTGCAGGTTCAGCGAACGAAGGTCCGGATGGACCAAGGAACCTGCCTTCTGAGACAGCAAGTGGGAGCTGATTGGCAGAGGCACTGAAGGTTCCCGAGACAGCTGATGTAGTAGAGGGAACCATATCTGCCTGGGCCAAAACGGCACAATAAGTATCAGCGTCGCTTGCTCTCTGCAAAGTTTCAGAAAGACCCTCAGGATCAGCGGAAAGGGGGGAAGGCATAGAGGAATCTGCCTGTCCAACGCATCTCACCAGAAAACACCAGGCCCTGGTTCTAGTGAGCAAAAATTGGGCAGTTTTGCGTTGGATGGTGATGCAAAAAGGTCTAACTCTGGTGTGCCCCACCTGCGAAACAGATCCTCTACTACCTCCTGAAGTAGTTCCCACTTGTGGACTCTGGCCTGAGAGCAGCTCAGGCTGTCTGCAATGACGTTGTCCACTCCTGGGACATGAACAGCAATGAGGTTTGCACCATGCTGTAAAACCCAATCGCACACCCTCATGGCCTCCCTGCAAAGTGGGTAGGAATGGGTGCCTCCTTGTTTGTTGAGGTAATACATCACCGTGGAATGGTCTGTTTGTAACAAAAGAGTACCCGGTGGAATCTCCGACTGGAAGGCCTGCAGGGCGTAAAGAACTGCTCTCATTTCCAGGATATTTATGTGGAGATGAGTCTCTTGGGCTGTCCACAGGCCCTGAGACCAGACACCGTCGAGGTGTGCTCCCCATCCGAGCCCTGAGGCATCTGTGGAGAGTGTCACAATTGGAGACAGTGCAATGAAGGGGACTCCTGCCGATAGATTCTTTGAATCTAGCTACCATTACCAATCCCAGATTACGGCCTTCGTGATCCAGATTGGGAGCTGCAGATGGTCTTGCTTTTGATCCCATTGGACCTGTAACATCCACTGGGTCATCCGCATGTGGAGATGGGCTAGTGGGACTGTTGCAATGGCTGCAGCCATGTGTCCGAGCAGGCAAAGGACCAGTCTGTCAGGAACGGTCTTCTTCACCAAAATGTCCCTGAAAAGGGATCTGATGTGTTCCGCTCTGTCCTGGGGCAGAAAAGCTTTCCCCTGGACGGTGTCCAGAACTGCGCCTATGAACTGCAGAATCTGAGATGGAACCAGGCTTGACTTCTCTTGATTGATAATGATGCCCAACGTCTTGAACAGAGACAGAGTACAATGAATGGTGGACATCAGGGCCTCCCGAGAGGGTGCCATGAGAAGCCAGTCATCCAGGTAGGGGAACACGTAGTGGCCTTGTCTCCTCAGAGTCGCCGCTACGACTGTCATGCACTTCATGAATACCCAAGGTGCCGATGACAGTCCGAAGGGAAGGGCTCAGAACTGATAATGGTGACCCTGAAACTTGAAGCGCAAAAACTTCCTGTGCGCTTGAGCGATGGGTATGTGTAGATAAGCATCCTGCATGTCCAAGGACACTAGAAAAGTGCCCTGCTTGAGCATGGGAATCAGAATCTGGGAGGGTCACCATGCAGAAGCATTTGTACAGGACTGACTCGTTGAGGTCGCTGAGGTCCAGTATTGGACGGAGGTCCCCTGTTTTCTTGGGAACCGGAAAGAAGTGAGAATAATAACCTGCACCTATCTGGTACCGTGGTACATGCTCTATAGCTTCTTTTCTGAGAAGCGTGAGCACCTCCTGCTGTATGAGCAGGGCATGCTGACCCGAGTAATGGGAAAGCAGGGGAGGTCTTGCCGGTGGGTGGTCAAGGAATTCTATAAAGTGGCCTTTCTTGACCAATTGGAGAACCCACTGGTCGGCGGTAATCGACTGCCACCCTAAAAAGTGGCGAGCGATGCGACCCCCGACATTTTGTACCCGTTGATCCAGAGGAGGGACGAGGGCCGGGGGCCGGGAAGAAGTCATGCTGTGGCAACGCTGGTCCCTGCAGGCTGGGCCAGTTTAGTGTAGCACTGGCCTCTGCCTGGGGACGACTTAGCCTGGGCTTTATGTTGAAAAGTGCCCCTTTGTTGCTGGCCGGAACATGGCTGCTGCCTTTGTTGCCGGCCACGAAAACGGCTCTGGTTCCTACGAAGGGAACCAGGCCAGGATCTGTACATGGCCTGTATAGACCTGACTGCCTTCCCAACGTCCTGGAGTTTGGTGATAACCTTCTCCGAGGGTTCACCAAAAAGTACTTCGCCACTGTAAGGGACATCAAAAATGTTCTTCTGTATGTCCAGGGTAAAACCAGAGACACGGAGCCAAGAGTGTCTCTGGAGACAGATGCCTGAAGCTGCAGCTGTGGTGGACGAGTCCGGAGAATCATATGCGGATCGTAGCACTTGGGTACCCACATCAGACCCTGTGCGGAGAAGGTTTAGGAGCTCTGCCTTCTGCTTGCCATCCGGAAGTTTATCGTCCAGGTCCTGGCCCTGTTCCTACAGGGCATTCTGAAACTGTACCATGTGAGATAGGTAGTTCAGGGACCTGATGGAGCATGTAGCAGCCGCATACATGCGCCTCCCCAGGGCATCCAACTGTTTGGATTCCTGATCTGGTGGCTGTGTGCTCATGTGCTGCGGTCTTTGGGACTGGTCGTGCAAGGCCATAATGACCAGGGAGTCTGCCAGAGGTTGTTGAGCCAAGTACTGGTCCTCTTTCAGGGCCTTGTACAGGCGGTCAGCTTTCTTCGGCACAGTGGGAGTGGAGTGCGGACGCTTCCACGCAGCCTTGGTGACGTTCGCGAAGGTGTCCACCAAGGGTGGCACTACCACAGGCTTTGGGTCTTTCTGCCGAAGATAACAGGTAAGGCACTGTCTTTCAGGGTCGAGGTCTTCAGCGTCCCATTCCATGTTGTCCTGGATGCGCCTCACGATCTCTGAGAAAGAAGGATCATCCGGAGGAGACCTGGGTAGGTCTTGTGGGTCAGGTGATGGAATGCTGAGTGGAGCAGGAGATCTGGAATATTCTGAGGTATCCAATCTGGAGTCCTCCCCTGATGGAGTGTACCGATGACGTCTGGGTCGCTTGGGGCTGGGAGACTGTGATGGAGATCTTGAGGGAGGCCTTCTCCGGTCCTTTGACTTACCCCTAGGAGGTGGAGTCTGCTCCTTAGGGGTTGGTGGTCGTCCTGCTGGCCCCTTTGGTGGAGGAGGGGGCATAGGAGGTGAAGAAGTAGGAGGAGGAGGTTTCACAGGGACCACATCCTTTCGGATGGTGTCTCACCAGAAAGTAAAGAGATCCTTTTCCTCTTGTAGATTGATGCCCGACGATGGGCCTGGTGCCGGTGGTCTGTCACCGGGGTCGGACGTCGGGTCTGCGGGTGTCTCCGGGGTGGGTGAAGGTTCCCTCGGACACCCAGTGTTCTCTGTGTCGCCTGCCTGGTCTTCGGGCAGTGTCGTGTCCTCCTCCTTGGAATCCATGTGACCGGTGTCCACTGGTGACTGGAGGGTGGTCTTTGGCTCCAGTGAATGCAAGGCCGACGTCGGTCGCTTGGCCGACGCCTTTCAGGTCCAGCAAACACCCGGAGTCTGGTGCCTGGCTGGTGTCCGTTGCTCTGGTGAATGCCTGGCCAACTTTGGATGCTTGGCCGACATCGGGTGCTTGGCTGACATCGGGTCCATCATCCACTTCAGGGATGTCAGGTCTTTCATCTTTCTGGGTGGTGGGTCCAGACCTCTGGGAGGCTGGGAGACCGATCTGGAGTCAGGGTCCCGATGTCGGGTCGATGAGGAAGACTTGTGGCATTCAGAAGACTTGGAAGAGGCCCGAGAGGGAGTGGAGGAAGTTGAGGGCCTAGAAGTCTTTGATAGGCTGAAGAGTCAAAGAACCGCCTGAAGCCCGGACTTTGACTGGGGGGGGCTGAGAACGAGCCCTGGAGGGAGAGCGGTCAGATCTGGTGGAGCCTGAGCTATGGAGTCCGGGGACCAGTTCGGGGATCTGGACCTTACTTTTTTCCGGTGTTTGTCCTGGTGTTTATGGGCCTTGGAAGAAGAATCACCTCTGGAGGAAGGTTCTTTGTCCATCCTGCTAAGTTTTTCTTCCAGCAGAAAAGCCTGACATGCCTTCTGATGGTGGATCCTGGTGCGGCTGTTGAACCCTTGACAAAAAGTGCAGGCTTTGGTGTCATGGTCCGCGCCTAAGCAACGCACACAGGAGGAATGAGGATCCTTGAAAGGGATCTGTTTTCCGCAGGCATACTTTGAAAGGTGTCCCTCAAGTGAAGGAGTTGGAGAGGACATTAGGTTTGAAGAAACTCTTGAAGTTCTAAGTTGTCGTGCGCTAGATAGAGACCGAGAGGCCGATACTGGCGAGTCGTCGTCGGGGAAAAGAACTGGGGAGTCTGGGGGACCGCCTCCTTATGTACTATGCCTGACGTCGGGGGTGGAACCACCGGAGGTGGTCCCCGCTGAATACTGCTAGCTAGACAATTTATGGTCCTGGTGCCTGCCGGCTTCAGTCCTAATGGTGTAACCTGATGCAAGAGCTGTTTCTCGAAGTAAGATCTGTCCATGCTGCAAAGAAGGCAGGTTAGAACAAACTGCAATGTTATTACTACTCTAACAAATGATCAGCAAACAAGTACATCTTCTGACAGAGCTCTCTCTCAGATTAATTATGACTGCAATCCAGGCAGCTCTTAAAGAGACAGTACACAGAGGCGATACAGGCACTCTCTGACAATACAGTTAAACTGCTAAAACGCAGAACACCAGCCTGGCAGTGAGCATTTAGGCAAGCTAAAGGAAGACTTTTCAGGAACCCCTATGTGTAGGGGGGTTACAACTGTAATTTGCTTTTGTTAAAAACCTGTTGTCAATTGATATTGTTTAAAATGCTCAATGATTATATTCCTGAATACAATATAATTAATAAAATTAAAACATGTTATTTGGAAACAGCCAGTTGAACCAAGGCTAATTTTCTGTGGCTTCCAATGCAAGCTGAAGTTACAATACAGTACAACTACTGCATACATTACCTACACTCCTCAAGTCTCTCCACTACCTTCCCTCCCTCCCCAGATCCTTTACCCCATCACAAGCTGAGCTGGTCCAGCTCCTCCATGGGGGCAAGCCGCAGAGGCCCAGAGGAGGATGATTTGGGGCTACAAGGAGAAAGTGAATGTGGGTTACTCTAAACAGGATAAAGGTGTAGTGGTGTGGCTCAAGGGCTAGAAACTCCCAGAAATGCCAAAGCCACAAAAAAGAATCAGAAAATCACAAACACTTGCCTTGGCCATGGAAAGAGTCCCCCCCAATATACAGGAGCAGTCCTCAACTGTGTCATATATTATAAAGCACAATTTCAACTAAACAGCACTTAGAATGCCGTTCCGTATTTTATTTATTTATTTTTATTTATTTATGACTTTGATAACTGGGTAAGTGCACTGATCCCAGGGACCATTTTCAGGCACGACCCGGGCCATAACACATGGCGCAGGGTGACAGTAGAGTACAAGGTAACAGTAATAGTATGAAGTCCATATATAATCTTTGTGTGCCAGTTTTGGATTAGTAGAGCGTTCCTGTCCTGTTCAGGAAACAATTAACAGTATGCAACCAGTTCAGACATTTGGGGCAAACAGTGCATAAATGAACCCACTCTATGTCATATGTCTAATGCAGACCTTGCTGGTGTTGATTAATTCAGCATGAGGTCTGCATATTGTATGTTATTTATGGAACCCATTGGCCTTTGCTACACTGCAGAAAGTGACGTGCATGCCCTGTATATTGTGATCACATTATACACTGTGGGAACACCTTATAACTTTTAATGTCAACTGTGTTGTCTTTTAATTTTTTTAAGATGTTCCAGTGCCTTCAGTGACTCATGTGTTCCATGGACAAGTAGGAGACAAGAATCTCATTGACTGGTTGAAGGAACAAAATGCTGATTCAAACACCATTGAACGAGTAAGAGCTCAAAAACATGCTTTGAAGAATGAGTGAGCAAGTGCTTCATTTAGTGATCTAACCTGGGTTTGTTACATCTGAAGACCTCAGGTTGTTGGTACAGTGTTATAATTTGATCAGCCTGTAGATGGCAGCAGTTACTGTCACAAAAAAGTTTCACAATAATTTTAGTTACTATAAAAGTGATGTGGCTTTTGCACCAGAAAATGCAGGTCTCATTAATCAGTTAAAAATGCATTAGGGGGAGGTATGTGACCAAGTTCAACTGCTGTGCTGTTTATAAAAGGCTTTTTATGCAGGGGACCACGCAAGGGAAGGAAACAACTTCTGGTGGGGGGTGGGGGACTCCATTATTAGGAAGGTAGAACTGGGGGAGGAAGGGGAGAGGGAGGTAAGGTGCCTGCCTGGCGCCATGGCTGGGAGGAACAGGGAGCGAATCCTCAGGATTGCCGGAGCAGCTGCACAGGGGAGGGAGCTGGATGTCATTGTCCACCTAGGGACAAATAACCTGGCTAAGAAAGGGATTAGAGAAGTGCAGGAAGAGTTTGTGGAATTGGGGAGGGGTCTTAGACAAGTAGCATGCACGGTAACCTTCTCGGAGGTGCTGCCCATCTATGGCATAGGAGAGGCTAGGGTGTTCTGCACCATGGGATTCAATCAGTGGTTGAAAAACTGGTGTGGAGCTGAGGGGTTTGACTTCATTGAGGACTGGGGGTCCACCTGGAGTGATGCAAACCTATACTGGCATGATGGGCTGCATCTGTCCAGGAGGGGAACCAGGATCCTAGGTGATAGGTTTAAATGCTTCATTGGCAAGCATTTAAACTAGCCAAGGGGGGAGGCACTGGAAAGGAGAAGGGAAATCCTAGCCCCCAAAAATCACGGTAGTAAGTGCGACAAACATCAACATAGAGGTGTCGATAGGGAGAAGGGCAGGGGTAAATGGAGAAAGTGACAAAGGCAAGAAGGACAGGGATGGGGCAAAAAGGAGTAAGGCCATCAGGAAATGGAGGGTAATGAGTACTAATGCCCGTAGTCTGGGCAACAAGCTCCCTGAGCTGGTGGCCTTGATGGAAGAGGGATGCCTGGATATCGTAGCAGTCACAGAAACATGGTACACAGAGAACCATGACTGGGATGTTAACATACCAGGTATATAACCTACAGGAGAGACAGACAGGGAGAAGAGGGAGAAGTAGCTCTATGTAAAGGAAGGGATAAAAGCAACTGAACAAAAGAGTAAACAGGGAGGAGGAGGCACTGTGGGTTACCTTGAAGACTGGAAAGGGCACCACAATCCGCACAGGGGTTGTGTACAGACCCCCATGTCAGGGTGAGGGAATGGACAAGGATATGATAGAAGACATTCTTAGAATAGCAGAGAAAGGGGAGATACTGTTGATGGGAGACCTGAATATGCCAGATGTTAACTGGAGCACATTTGCTGCAGCCACATCCAAGAACAGGGCCATTCTTGATGCCCTACAGGTGGCAGGCCTCAGACAGCTAGTTTTGGAACCCACTCGTGAGGGAGCAATCTTAGACCTCGTACTCTCAAACGGGGGCACTGAGAGGATCTCAGATCTAGAAGTGGGTTGCCATCTGGGAACAAGTGACCATCAAACAGTGCGGTTCACGTTAAACTCAGCTACAGAGTCAAGCCATACAAAAGTGAGGGTACTGGCCTTTAGGAGGACTGACTTTGGCAAGATGGGAGAGTGCCTCAGAAAAGCACTAGCAAACAGGCTAGAAGGAGGTGTGGAGCAACAATGGGGAATCATCAAAACTACCATCACAGAGGCAACAAGCCTTTGTGTGAAGCAAATAAACAAATCAAAATGAAAGAAAAAGCCACTATGCTTCTCAAAAGAGGTGGCTGTGAAAGTCAGGAAGAAAAAGATAGCATTCCGGAAGTATAAGGAAACACAGAAGAAGCAGGACAGAGAGCTGTACCAGTTGAGGCAGAAGGAAGCAGGAGGAAGTCAGAATAGCAAGGCCCAAACTGAGGAAAAGATAGCCAACTCAGTTAAGAAGGGGATAAAACCTTTTATAGGTACATCAGCTGAGCGGAGAAAGACAAAGGGAGGGATAGTGAGGCTGAAAAGAATGAACGGTGGGTGGGCAGGGGACAGTGAAAAGCAGGATACTGAATGAAAATTTCTGCTCAGTATTCACAAAGAGGAGGGAAGTGCCTAATCCAATTAACAGAAGCACTCTTGATAGGAGGGTCAATCCCAGTCCTTTCACAGAAGAAAGGGTTCTGCAGGAACTCCTAAAACTGAAGGTGGACAAAGCAATGGGTCCTGATGAATTCACCCAGAATTCTAAAAGAATTAAGGGAGGAACTAGTGAAACCACTGGCTACTCTTTTAATAAATCATGGGAGGATGGTGTGGTACCCAAGGACTGGAGGAAGGCGGATGTGATTTCCTTCACAAAAGTGGGACCAAGACAGAGGCAGGAAACTACAGACGTGTCAGTCTGACCTCTGTGGTAGGGAAAGTGATGGAGTCACTTGAAGGAAAGAATAGTTGAGTACCTAGAGGCCAGTGGGGCACAGGACCCAAGGCAGCATGGGTTCAGCAGGAAGGTCATGTCAGACGAATCTAATAGATTTCTTGACTGGGTGACCAAAGTAGTAGACCAGGAGGTGCTGTGGACATGGCCTACCCACACTTTAGCAAGGCATTTGACACAGTCCCACACAAGATTAATAGTCAAATTAACCAGCCTGGGAGTGAGTCCCAGGGTGGGAGCCTGTAAACATTGGCTGCACAACAGGACACAGAAGGTAATTGTAAATGGAGTCCACTCTGAAGAAAGAGGGGTTACTAGTGGGGTACATGAGGGTTCAGTATTGGGTCCAGTCCTTTTAATGTCTTCATCAGTGACATTGCAGAGGATTGAAGGAAAGTATGCCTTTGCAGATGACACAAAGATCTGCAACAGGGTTGATACAAGGAGGCATGGAAAGGATGAGAAGGGACTTGGCAAGGTTCGAGGAATGGTCAGAAGTATGGCAGCTAGGATTCAATGCAAAGAGGTGCAAAATAATGCACCTGGGAAACAAGAACCCAGGGAAGAATACACAATCCGGGGAGGTAACAACAACAAAAAGGAAAGGACCTGGGGTAATCATATCAGATGACCTTAAGGTTAGCAAGCAATGTGAGAAGGCAGTAGGGAGGGCTGAGGATATACTGGGATGCATAGGAGTGGCATCAGCAGCAGAAAACAGGAAGTTGATATCCCTCTGTACAGACAGTTGGTGAGACCCCATCTGAGTACTGCATCTAGTTCTGGAGACCCCATCTTCACAAGGACATAGACAGGATAGAGGCAGTTCAGAGGAGGGCAACTAAAATGGTGCAGGGTCTGCAAGAGAAGTCATATGAGGAGAGACTAAAGGAGCTTAATATGTATACCCTTGAGGAAAGAAGGGAGAGGAGGGACATGATAGAAACTTTTAAGTACCTCAGTGGAATCAACAAAGTCCAAGAGGGTAGCATCTTTCAGAAAAAGAGACGTGCAAGAACAAGGGGACACAATTTAAGGATAGAAGGGGGGGTTCAGGGGCAAGGTGAGGAAGTATTATTTCACAGAGAGGGTAATGGATGCATGGAACAGCCTTCCTGAGGAGGTTGTGGGGTCTAAAACTGTGGGAGAATTCAAGAATGCATGGGACAGACATAAGGCAATTCTTGTGGGGGGTAGGAAGAAATAGGCTGTTGGTTAACTAGGATCTGCGGCCTATCCTGTAGGTAGGGAAATGGGCAGACTAGATGGGCCAAGCATTCCTTATCTGCTGTCAAAGTCTATGTTTCTGTGTTTAGTTTCAAGTCTGACGTTATCACAGAAATTGTGCAGTGCTTTGTAACATTGGCATGACTGATGTGCTAGACCTGGGCTTATGACCTCAATGCTAAAGCAGCCTGTGATCTATTTTCAGTGACAAGGGACTGGTTCACAACTGCATGAACAATAATCCTTCCTTCCTTCCTTCCTTCTCTCCCTCCCTTCCTTCCTTCCCTCCCTCCCTCCTTCCAAAAAAGGCACACTGAGCAACATTGCTTGTTTCCAGATCTCTCCTGAAGGGGAGGGGGAATGGGAGTACAACATATTACAAAAATACTACAATACAAGATATGATGGAATTTAGATAATGATACAGAGAATTGAAGAACAGGAACAGGACTGCCATTGATTGAGCAAAGATGTACAATGTGTACAATATATACAAACATTAAGAACATAGCAGATATTTCAATGGAAATGCAATACATAGGAGCTGCCTAAAATAGAGTAGGAGTGGGGAAATTAATGGCAGTTACAAGTGAGGTAGAGAAAGTTTCGAATGAGGAAGGAAAGCAGAGGGTAGCTGGCATGGCTGACTGCCAGAGGGAGGGAATTCCAAAGTTTTGGGAAACGATGAGAGAATGCAGACTGGCCTGCGGTGGTGGATCTAGGAGGGACAGCCATGGTACAAGAATCATTGCTCTGGAGGGAGTGTGAGGGAGGGGGTTGGGGAGATAAGGAGGATTAATGGTGGTAAGTGAGAGAGCTAAGCCAGAATTTAGAGATGAAGGAAATGCAGTGAGAGTAACACCTATCATCATGGGAGAGGAAAGAAAGTGATTGGTAGATACTACAGTGGTGAGTACAAGGGGGCAGTTTAGGACAAAGCAGCAGGAGGAGTGATAGAGGGTGTCTAGTCTGGCTAGAGAAGTTTTGGGGGTGGCTCTATAGACTACATCTCCATAGTCAAAAACTGGAATAATTATTTTCTGGACTAGTGCCGTACAGGCAGGCAGCAGGATACAATCATGGTTTCTGAACAATGCACCTAACTTGGGGTGCAGTTTTTTGATGAAGGCATCCATGTGTCTAGAAAAGTCAAGGTGCTGGTCTAGTCAAATACCAAGTTACCTAAAGGAGGAGGTATCCTCCAGTTTCGTACATTCAAGGGTGTGGAAGATGGGGAGGGATGGGAGCTGAGAAAGTCTCTACCTTGTGCTGAAGATCAAGGTGACAGTCTTCTTGCCGTTCAGGAAAGGTTGGTGAGAGAGTAAGCAGTGCTGAACATTTTCAGAGTCATGCAGAAGTCTAGAAGCCATCTCAGAGAGGGAAGATCCAGAGGTACAGTACTGTATCATCTGCATACATGTGGATATTGGTGGAGGAGCGGCAGCAGGAAGGTCATTTAGACAGATGGAAAAAAGAAGGGGCCAAACACAGAACCCTGGGTACACCTGTTTTGATGGGGGGGGGCAGTAAGTCAGCAATACGAACTGACTGAATCTTTCCTGCCAAATAGGCTTGGAACCAGTTAGTGGCAGAGTCAGAGAGCCCAGCTGCAGTGAGCTTGGTAAGAAGGAAGGAGTGGGAGACAGTGTCGAAAGCCTTGGTAAGGTCGATAAAGATGGTGGAGGTAATGAGGCCATTGTCCATCCCAGTAAGGATGGACTCAGTGAGCCTGGGGGCTGAAGTGGTAGTGAAGTGTTACTTCCGGAAGCCAGACTGGAAAGGGGAGGAGAAACTGAAGTAGTCAAGGTAGGAAGCGAGCTCAGAGAGCACCACCTGTTTCTGGAGTTTTGCTAGGGTAGAATGAGAGAAACAGGGTTGTAATTTCCTGGAGCAGAAGAATCACCACCTTTAGGAAGTGGGAAGACAAAAGTGGTACGTCTGCAGGCACAGGAACAGAGGCAAGAGAGGAGAAAAGGTTCAGCAGAGAAGAATGTAGGGAGGCAATGGCTGGGACAGATTAATAAAGAATCTTGGTATCCAGACCATCAGGGGAGGAGCCAAAGGAGGGTGTTGGCACAAGGAGAAGGCTGTTTGCACACTATTTTAAGCCTCCAGAATTTGCTACTGAGAATCAGACCATCTGTGTCTCATCAGTGTCTTACTGCACACCTCTCTCACATATTATCACATCACTGTGCATAGGGGTGAAATTTGACATGCAGATGGCCCCATTGCCATTCCCAAAGCATGGTGTTCCTCACTTCTTTGGGTGCAGACTTTCTGACACCCCTACCCTATAAAATGATCAGAGCAGATGGGAGGTTTGTTGGAATCCTGTGTTCACACTATTAGATCCGTGGGGACAGATACAGACAAAGGACTGCATCATGGGAGAATGGAGCATTGGAGGGAAGTTCCATTTGGCACCATGGGACAAACATCAGGAAAGGGAAGGGGGGGGCAGTGGAAAACAAGGAAGACAAGCCAAAAATGAAACAATGAATGACCAATTTGACCCAGAACTGGGCCTAAAAGTGAGGGTCAAATGGTGTGTGTGTGTGTGGGGGGTGAATACCTCAGGTCCGGGGGCTATGTATGGCTTGGCACCATGCAAATAGTACTATGCTATATACAGATCTCTGTGGCTGTTGTAATACAGACATTATTAGCATACCTAATATCTAATTTGCATTCTGAAACAGGCACAGGAGGAGTGGCCTCCCATGGCCTGACAAGGTGTTTTGTATAGTTGCAGAGGATTATGGCACAAGGAGAAAGCTGTTTGCAGCCTATTTTAAGCCTCTGTAATTTGCCACTGAGGATCAGGCCATCCATGTCTAATTAGCGTTTTATGGAAACTCCAGCAGATCAACAGGAGATGAAGACTGATCAGCACAGCTAACTGAACTCGCAACATTATAATTAAAATGCCTGCACAAAATTCTCAAATGTGCAATATGTTGCTAGATTTGTAACCCATTTTCCTGATTGATGTTGCTGTACTCCATACGTCTGATGATCTTACTTTTCCTGTTGTGCTCTGAAAAAATTATTTATGCTTCTTTTTAGTTTGTTGCAGAGGATTACACACTGGCTGATATCCTCAATGATATCAGTAAAGAAGATCTGCGGTACCTTAGATTAAGGTGAGTCACACCTGTATATAAAGATATAAGGAAAATAAGCTGCCCATGGTGGTGCACTCTGGAGACAAACCACAGAATGAACTAAATAAGCAAGGTGGACTGGTCAGATTGCTGGTGTCTCAGATTCAGTATAGCCAAATGCACATTGCTAAACTTGGTGAGGCACACTGGAGAAAGGAACTAGACACTGTGGGGCTCCTCTTGCTGTAGTCAAGGGGGAGATCTGGGGTTATAATAGACATGAGGCTAAAGCATGGCAAGCGATGCACGGCCACTGTCAAGAGGGCCATCAGGATGCTGGAGTGTATCAAATGTGGGTGACCAGCAGGATCGGGTAGTACAAATGGCTGGTCTGGGCCCACCGGGAGCGCTACATACAGCACTAGGCTCCTCAATACAAAAAGGACATTAAAGCAGTCAAAAGAAGTGGTGAGGGTGAAAACAGTGGGGGCATCAAGCATGTGTGGGATAGACATAGGGTATAATACAAAATCAATATGGGGGAGGGTGGGTGACCTGAGACCAGTGAGGGTCTGCGGAGACAGATTAGGCAGGGAACATCTGGGCAGACAGACTGGGCCAAGCAGTCCTTTTCTGCCTATGTTTCTAACAGAGTGTAATGCAAGGGAAACAAAATGATCAGGGGTATGGGGGACAGACAAAAATAATTTTGCAGTCTACCAGTGGAGAGTGGACACACAGAGAGAGTGGCTGAGCTGTGGAGCAACCTATCAGCAGAGATGGTGAGGGCAAGAACCATTAGTGGTTTCAGACACAGATGGGACAAAGTAAAAGGCTTAATAGTTGCAAGGGGGGAGGCAAGGGCAATAACTCCAACTAAACAGTAGGTCAAGGGGTAGAATAGGGTAAAACAGGGCAGACAGGATGGACCAATGGTCTTTTTTTCTTCCAACATTTTCTGTTACACATATGAAGACAGTACAGGCTTTCGTGGTAAATTTCTATTTGCCAAGGAAATTACAGGGTACCCTGTGTTAAAAAGTGTTAAAAAGTGGGTAGGAAGTCCTTATAAATAATACACTTTTTGCACAGTATACTTATTCATCCATGCTTACAAAGCAGCCTGGAGGCCAGCCTGTTGGCGCAGCAGTAGCACAACTGCTTGCAATGCTGGCGACTCGAGTTTGGGAATGAGCTGGGGCCATCAGGAGCGACCGGGGGGAGGAAGATTGAGCTCCCACAGGACACTCTACTCCTTTGGGGAGGAAGGTTTCCGTCCTCTGCCATAATACCGGCACAGGTGGTAATGTGGCGGAAAGAATGAGGGGAGGGTGCTCACACAGTGTGTGCGAGTGCACCTTGATGTCCTTGTATGTGATGTCCCAAGGGGATGGAAGAACACAGAAAATGGCCCCAGCACCTCCACAATGAAGGCCATGATAAATCCAGTGTCCCTGCCTCCCCAGCACACTGCACCACCTGATTAAACAAAGACGTTCAAGGGTATATCCCCCCAGTGGGAGTACATCCAATGCTCCATGGAGGCAGGTGACTGTGGGTGGGGGAGGAAGGGGTATTGGGAGGTGCCTGGAAGGTCCTGAGAGTAAAGGAGGGGTTGGAGACAACAGTGCATTACGAAAAGAAGCAGCACGGAGTTGAAGTGGGGAGCAGACATAACTGACTTAGAATCCCTTCCAAATAAAGAGGAATGTTGCTGGGTTCACTCAAATGGTAAAAGCCCTTGAAATGCTCTTTCAAACGAGGTATTTGGCTTACCTGGAGAAATAAATAGCTAAATCATCTGTATATAAAGGCTACAGCCATTTCGTACAGTCCTGAAAAAATTGATGGCACGAGGGACAAGAAATGTGTTTGTTAATTACAGCATGCCAATCATTGATATCACTTTCAGTTTCAGGATTCCATGAAGTACATGCTACCTTGATTTAATTTACAGATGATTTAGATATATATCTTGGTACCCCCTGACACCTACAGGAAAGCCCAGTACCTCATTTGAAAGTTCTTTTTATGGCTTTCCACTATTTAAGTGACCCAGGGAATGTTTTCTTCCTTTTTAAATTACTGTTACAATGTAATCACTAATTTTGAATACCATTGGTGTATCTGTTACAGCAAATATGTAAGAGCGCTATGTGGTGATTGATTTATCATTTATGAGTACCAGCTTTGCTAGGCAATAGTAGTCCACTATTTAATATATGATGGGTCACTCGAGGTCATTAATTGACTGATTGCCTATGATTTCCATCTCCCCTCTCTTCCCCATACATGGCCATCTGACTACACTGATCCTGCTTTTGGGATGATGAGTGGGTGAGTGATACCTTTACAATTAACAACATTGCTGCTCTTTGATTGGCCAGCATTAGGTGTCCACTTGTCCTCATCCCTGAAACCCACCACCCAAACATGAAGAATGTTCCCTGGGATTCTGACTCATCCCCAAACCCAGATCTCCCAATTGGCAGTGCAAAAAACTGGTGCGCCATCCAAACAACAGGGAGTGCAGTTTTAAGCAAATCTAACCTTTTGCATGCAAGAATATCGGGGATAAGACATGGGCTGACATTAAGATATCATTTTATTCTTCACGAGAGTGTATGGGTCTGTTCATCTCATGAATGGGCATGCAGAAATAGGCTCTTTATTCACTATGTAATGTTGCTTACAGTGCTGCCTACCAATGAGTGGTAGAGCAAAGCACAGTCCTAAGATCTTCTTCAAGGGTATCTCTTGCAGCAGGTCATGCACTTGCAGAAGGTCATACACTTGAGAAATGTCCAGCAGAGGGCACTCTTTCGTAGTAGCTTTCACCAACAGTGTTGACTGGGGGCCGCCCACAATGACGTCAGTCTATGCATATGTATAAATATGTGGGTGCCCCCTAGTGGCCTCAGTTCTTTTTCTGCTGTCTCCCAGCTCACTTCATATGCTGCTTTTGCCGCCAGTGTGTCAACGCTACCTTTGACGAGGAAAGTTCACCTTTTTTGTTTTTTTTTTCCTCATGTCCAGTTTGGATTTCCTTTTCTGCAAGTACTGTTGTGGAAGAAAGATCTACAGATTCAACAACCTCTCTCTCTCTCTGTTCAGTGTCTGGGAGCTTCCCACAATGTTCAATCCTGTCCTTATTGCCAGGAATTCAACCAGCCATTGATATCTTCCACCTCAGGTCACTTATTGATGATTCGGGCCTCTCCCATTCCAGGGCAAAAAACCCAGATGATCTTGACAGCCTTATCCCAGAGCATTCAGGCCTCCTGAAGAGACCAAAAGCCTCCTCTGAGACTGTCAGTCCTGGATGCAGACCAGGTCTCCTCCATCAACGAGTCCTTGACCCTCATCGCCGACCCATCCCTCCAACATGGGAATTCGTCACTGACCTTTGCTTGACCCTCGTCGATGACCCATCCCTCCAGCATGGGACTGAGTCCCTCGTTGATGACCCGTCCCTCCGGCGTGGGACTGGGTCCTTTGTTGACAACCTCTGCTTTTCGGCATTCTTTGACATCTCCATTTTTCTTCCCATTCTCGATCCTCTAGCATGGCTCAGAGTTTGGCCTCGACAGACTTACCATCCTTACCTCCACCATCACAGCCCAGCTCCCATTGCAGTCCATCAAATCCAGGCATTGGGCATTGCTTCTCAGGCTTTGGGCTCTTGGACCTATCCACAGCCCAGGCCTATCCCCTCAGTTATGTCCCCCCCCTCTTACATGGAGTCTACAAGGGTTCCTCCTCCTCCTTCCTCTTCGGCTTCATCGAGGGCTCCTACTGTCAACGTTGCCTCTGTGGTCAAAATGGTGTTAGAAGTCATGCAGTCCATGCAACAGCCACCACCTCCACCCCCCCCATCTCCCTCACCCCCCTCCCGGCAAGAGGGTTTACCATAAGTTTCCCACTCCTCCCTCCTTCCCGGCTATGGAGGAGGAGGAGGAAGAAGAGGACCCAGTGAAGAATGATGGGGTGCATACCTCTGCTAGCATCTCTACTTTGTCCTTGGTGGGGGAGGATCCCAGGATCTGTACTCCCTGCTCTCCTCTGGATGACCCCAGTTTCTTAGACATTATGACCCAGTTACTGTATGTCATGGGATTCGCTACCACTGACCAAGACCAGCAATGCTGCAACTTAGCTGAATATTTGGACTTACCGGAGGACCCGGCTACTGTGGTTCTTCCATGTATGCAGGCCTATCAGGATGCACCTCTGCAGCCTGGCACCATTCATACCCGGTGCCTCCCATTTCTAAGAAGGTGGATCACCTGTATCAAGCCCCGGAGACTGCTCCTTTTTTAAAATGGCTCCCCACGTAGATTCTGTGGTCATAAATGCTGCACATGATCGGACCAGGCAACCCAAACATTTGAGTACTCTGCCTTCTGACAGGGAGTCCAGAAAACCGGACTTGATGGGAAAAAGAGTATATGCCTCATCCACACGGGTCATGCGTGTCCTGAACTATATGGGGCATATGCTCAAGTACCAGACAACGCTTTGGGATGCCACCTCTCAAGCAGCAGCAGAGGTCACCCAATCCACAGACACTGACCAATTGCTAGCTAACCTTAAGACGGGTGCCAGTGTCACTCAGCATCTTCTACGTGCTGGCTAGGATGCCGTGGACACCTCTGCCCGTGCCTCAGCCACTGGTATTTCTCTACGGCGCCATGAATGGCTCCGTGTCTCAGATTTTACACCTGATGTACAACAGTCCATCTTAAGTGCTCCCCTTAGTGGGCACAAGCTCTTTGGCACAGAAACAGAAGGCATCCTTAATGACTTGCAGGCCTCGGGCCGTACTCTCCGAACGGTCCACACGATGTACCATGCTTAGCCATCTTCCTCTCAAAGACAGTCATTTCCATCCTTTCAGTTTCATCATGCCTCTTGCAAGAAAGGCCCAGCCTGCCAACCAACAGGACAACGACCAGCTCAACCTCTTGGCAGTGCCTCTGCCTTGGCTACCAAGAGAAGCAGAGCTGCCCCTACCGTGGCTGCTGACGCTACCACTACCTTTTGAATCCTCCACCAGCCTTCCATGCCATCCTCCGCAGGCCTTAGAAGCAGTGGGTAGCCATTTTCTCTCTCCACTTAGAGGCCTAGAGGCAGATTACAATAATCTTCAGGATCTCATCTGGTTCATCCAGTACAAGAGATTCCACATGGTCACTCTGCAAACAGTCTTGCCTCTTAAACCAAGGAGACTGGTTATGTGCCCTAGGCATGAAAGACACATACCTTCCTATCAAAATACATGCAACCCATTGGCAGAACCTCCGGTTCCAACTACTGAGATACCATTACCAATTCCGCTCCTTGCCCTTTGGTCTTTCCTCAGCTTCCAGGGCCTTCACAAAGTATCTGGCAGTAGAAGCCGCAGCCGTTCATAGCAGAGGACACTATGTATTCCAGTAATTAGATGACTGACTCATAAAGGCCTCGTCTCGGGACAGATTGCTCCACTCTCTCACATGCAACCTGAAACTCTTTCAGGAACTAGGCATTACAGTAAATGTAACCAGGTCCCACATGGAGCCATCTCAACACCTCCAGTACCTCAGAGCAGTCTTAGATACCGCACAGGGCAGGGCCTTCCTCCTAGAGGACAGGACTCAAAAGCTCCTCTCCCTTGCACAGCAGTGCCTTGCAGCTCACCAAATTACCATGCGCCAGTTCATGCAGCTTCATGGCCACATGGTGGCTGCCATTTCCACTGTGCCATATGCCCGTTTACACATGTGCCTGGTTCAATGGGCCCTTCGCCACCAATGGCACCAAAAGATGGGTATTTCGAAGACTCTGTTCATGTGACCCCAGCCCTCCAGTGGGCCCTCTCCTGGTGACTGGATCCTGCACACCTCCAGATCAGCGTGCCCTTCCAGTTGACCCCCCCCACCCAAACACCAGTGATGGATGCCTCCACCCTGGGTTGGGGCATCCATATTGGATTTCACCAAATGCAGGTCCGTTGGGGACCAGATGCAGCGTCCCTCCACATCAACTTTCTGGAGATGCGGGCCATTCATCTAGCTCTTCAGGCCTTCCAGTCATTCCTAAGCCTCAGTCCCTTGCTGATCCAATTGGACAACACTTGGGTAGTGCTCTACATCAACAAGTGAGGGGGCACAAAGTCACAAACTCTGTGCCACGAGGCCTTGAAAGTTTGGCATCAGGCCCTCTCTCTTCACCTTCATCTGGTAGAAGTCCACGTTCCCGGAGCCCACAACATAATTCTGGCTCACCTGAGCCGTCATGCACAAGGCCATGATTGGACATTAGCAATGGAGGCTCTCCAAGATATATTCCAATTATGGGGGACTCCAGACATTGATGTGTTCACCTCTCTGGACAATCACAGACTACCCCAATATTGCTCAATCATCCCAGACTCAGTTGGCAGCTCCATGGATGCCCTGACCCTCTTCTTGCACGAACGCTTCTTATATGCCTTCCCACCAGTTCCACTCATTCAAGTTTTACTCATGCTTCAGCTGGAGAGAGCCCCCTGATTCTGATCGCCCCATTTTGGCCGCAACAAATCTGGTTCCCCTTCCTCCAGCAACTGACAGTAATGGATCCCCTTCCCCTTTCTTTCTGATCCAGTCTGCTCACACAGAACCACAGGACCCTCCTCATCCCAATCTCAGATCCCTACATCTCCATGCTTGGCTCCTGAGGACGTCTTTATAGCTCACATGGCATCTCGTCCTCTGTGGCCACAATTCTCCTGGCCTCCAGGCAACCTACTACCAGAAAGACATATGCTGCCAAATGGAAATGCTTTGCTGTATGGGCTGCTGCCAAGAGCCTGGATCCTTACTCCTGCCCTTTGACTAATGGTTAATCTTGGACTACCTTTCCACCCTGTCCACTCAGGGTTTAAGCTACTCCTCTATCAAAGTCCCTTTTGCTGCTATCTCAGGTTTCCATGTACCCATCAGAGGCTGGCAGGTCTCCCAAATAGACCTTGCCCAGATGTTTCTCAGGGTTCTTTTGCATCTCAAACCCCCTGTCCAGAATCCAGTTCTGCCCTGGGACCTCAATTTTATTCTGTAAAAACTAACCCTATCCCTGTTTGAGCTGGGTGCTACCTGTGAGCTGCACTTCCTTGCCAGGAAGACCCTTTTCCGAGTGGCTGTCACCTCAGCCAGATGCATCTCAGAACTTCAGGCCCTCGTGCCATGAGCCTCACCTTGTCTTTCATAAGGACTGAATAATTCTCCGCACAAATCCCAAGTTCCTTCTGAAAGTGGTTTCAGAATTTACTCTAAACCATTCCATACACTTACCTGTCCTCTATCCTGATCATACGAGCCCAGGAGAGACCCTTCTCCACACTCTAGATGTTCACCGCATCCTGCGTTACTACATAGCTCGCACTAAGCCCTCCCACAAATCCATGCAACTCTTCACTGCATTTGTGCCCAGGAAGGAGGGCAACCCCATTATGAAATAAACCTTGTCCAACTGGTTAGCACATTGTACCACCTGTTGCTACACCAAGTACAACAAGCCTCTCCCTGGTGCTGTGCACATCCACTCCACCAGAGCTGACTCTACCTCTGCAGCATGCTTCAGGGGCATTTCTATAACTGATATATGTGATGCTGCCACTTGGTCTACAGGCCATACATTTACTAGACATTATTACAGTCTTGATATGGCCTCCAAGCAGCGTGCCGCCTTTGGCCCCACTGTTCTCCAGAGCCTCCTGTCTTAAACACCTTTCCTACTTGACTGCTTGGGAATCATCCTAAGTCTATGACCTCGTGCAAGAGATACCCTCGAAAAAGATAGTACAGTTTTGTACTTACAGCAGGTCACGATCCCACCTGCCTTCCCCCTCCTTCTCTGGGACAGCCATCTTCTGCTTCTATTTTCATCGTCCTACTCGGCGATGCATCTGGCCTCCTTGGTTCCCCTTGGTGTCCTCCAAGAGCTGATCGCCAGCTGGAAACTGAGGCCACTTGGGGCCGCCCACATATTTATACATATGCATGGACTGACGTCATTGTGGGCAGCCCCAGTCAACACTGCTGGCAGATGTTTCCTAAGTGTATGACCTGCTGCAAGTGTATGACCTGTTGCAAGAGATCAGTCAATCAAGTTTTATTTATCAAACGCAATTCATGAATGTCAAAGCGCTGTACAGTCATAAAAATTCACTAAAACAATTTAAAACACTCTAAAACTAATTAACACTAATAATAAATATACGCTTCCAAGTACCATATCTGAATGCCATATTAAAAATCAGGAAAGGCCAGCTGGGAAAGGTGTGTTTTAAGAGCAATCTTGAAGCTCTCCACTGTCAGGCATTCTTGTATCTGACAAGGTAGAGAATTCCACAGGGTAGGGGCAGCAAAGACAAAAGCCCGTGCTCCATAAGTCTTCAAATGCATCCTGGGAATCTCTAGCAATCCCTTGTCGGCTGAGCGGACCGTTTGGAAGGGGCAGTAGGGATGCAGAAGTTCTTGCAGGTGACTCTGACCCAAACCATGTAGGGCTTTATAAGTCAGTAAACCGACTTTAAAGGTGATCCGCCACTGAACAGGCAGCCAGTGCAGAGTGCACAGCACAGGGGTAATATGGCTGGATCGAGAAGATCCAGACAGTAACCTGGCTGCAGCATTCTGCACCAGCTGCAGGCAGCAGATATCTACCCCAGGAAATCCCAGGTAAAAGGAGTTACAGTAATCAAGGCGCAAAGTTACAATGGCATGGACCAAGGTTGGAAGATCACCAGATGGAACAAGGTGCTTAAACCGGGTGATGTTCCTCAGATGGTAAAATGAGGATTTGACAATGGATGACACCTGAGAATGAAGTGTCAGCCCATCTTCAAAAACCACCCCAGATTTCTCGCCTGTTCAGAGGTCAGCAGCTGGGAGCCCCCAAGCCACAGCCCAGCAGGCCGTCCAGCATCCGACCCCTCTGTCCGGCAACCCGGCTCCACCACAAACACTTCTGTCTTGGCAGGGTTCAGTTTTAACCAGCTGGAATTCATCCAGTCTTGGATTTCTACGAGACAGTTAGAAAAAACTGAGTGAGCACTATTCTGGTCAGGTACAAAAGACAGGTACAGCTGAGTATCAGCTGCATAGCAGTGAAAACTCAGCCCATATTGTCTCACAATGTCTCCTAATGGGAGCATGTACATTGCGAACAACATGGGGGACAGCACTGAACCGTGAGGGACCCCACACAGCAGGGAGAAAGAGTCAGAGGAATAAATTCCCAAAACTACTCTCTGCGACCTGCCGGAGAGGAAAGAATGGAACCATCTGAGGACTGTACCAGACAGACCGCAGATGTACCGCAGGCAATTAAGCAGCACCCCATGGTCCACGGTGTCAAAAGCTGAAGAGAGATCCAAAAGGACCAAGATGGAGCAACTCTTCAGATCTCTAGACATCAGGAGATCATTGCATACCCGAACTGGAGCGGTCTCAGTACTATGTCTCTTACGGAAATCAGACTGGAGCGGATCATAGATAGCCTGGATGGTAAGATGGTTCTCCAGTTGTACAAAACTTTCTCAATAACCTTCCCTATAAAGGGAAGGTTAGAGATTGGTCTGTAGTTTGCAGGGGAATCTGGGTCAAGTGCATGGTTTCTTGAGAAGGGGGTTAGCACAGCCCCCTTCAAGGAGGTGGGAAACTCCCCTGACTCTAGTGAGCACCAGATTAACTCTGCCAAGACCGGTCTGATCGCACCCACACACCTCAGTAAGAGGCGAGTGGGGCCCGGGTCTGAACTACAGCTTGTTGGTTGCATACTCCGGAGAAGCTGCATGATATCCGTGATCACCGTCAAACTCAACCCAACAAAACAGAGGAGTCGCAACTCCACTCTGACCACCAGTAACCCCCATAGGGTGTGACAGGTGAATCTCCAACCTGATGTTGGCAATCTTATCAGCAAAGAAGCGAGCAAACTCATCACACTCAATTTGTGAAAAGGCTTTCCAGACCTGTAGACAGGCTGGATTACACAGTCTGTCTACCGTTCGGAACAGCTGAGCTGATCGGTTGTGAGCTGCAGTAATGTCCCTGGACAGGAACCCTGCCTTCCTATTGGAGATTGTTGACTGATAGTCCCTATAATGCTCCATCAGTCTGTCTGTCGGCATCCAGGCTGCACTTATGCCAGGCATGCTCTAACCTTCGACCCACTTGCTTCAACTCCCTCAAAGGCCCGTCAAACCAAGGGGCCCTAGGGTGAAGAGTGAGCGGGCGAACACGGAAAGGAGCAAGGGTATCCAGAGCCCTCACCACTGCTTGATTATAAGCTAGAAGAAGGTTCTCTGGACCCTTGCTTGCATCCTGGATTCCCTATAGGTCCAGTACTGCCAGGAGGCCTTCAGGAGTCACACCCCACAAAGGCCAATATTGGACCATCTCCACAGGGGCAGTCCTATGGGGGGGGCCATGAAATTGAACCTTATGATGTGGTGGTCAGACCATCCAGCTGGTTCCACCAACAAGTTGGAGGTCTCCAACCCCAGGAGGAAAATCAGTTCAATGGAAGTGACCGTGTTTATGTGCGTCAGAGGTTAACTACCTGTGTGAAGCCCAGCAAACTCATAAGTTAGAGGATGTTTTGTCCAAACTGTGAGAGTTCCTCGTCGACCCAGATGCTGAAGTCCCCCAGTACTATCAACCTGGGGACTCCAACACCATGTCGACAAAGAGGTCTGTGACTTCCTGCAAAAATTGATTCTCGCCTCCGGTTGAACGGTAGACGAGAATAATTTTGCACCCCACACCTGCGGCCACGGTACACTCAAAGGATCTGACAACCTCAACTGGCACATCAACAAGGCCCAATTCCATTTTAAAACAAATTTCTACCCCCACCTCCCTGCCCCTGTGACCCGACTTAACATAGTGTATCACCATGAAGCCAGCTGGAAAAGCTGACTCCAAAATGGGACCAGCATTTTCATCCAGCCAGGTCTCAGTGATGCAAGCCAGATCAGCTGACCCAACCAGATTAGTCATAATGGCTGACTTGTTTTTAATAGATCTGGCATTACACAACACCATGCGGATTGGGTGAGAAACTGGAGCAGTTTGAGGTACCAGCCCACTAATTGTGGTCAGGCCTAAAACCCAGTCAGCTCAACACTCTGTGGAAACAAGCAACTTGGACCCAAAAAAACAGGAACCGCCACAGTTCCCTCAGATCCCAATAGGGGACAGGAGCCATCTGGAACTGAAAACCAATGACACCGCTCCAGATTAGGTTCCCAGACCGACAACACTCCACAGGACCAAGTGCACCCCAGTTCAGGGCAACAGATCACAGACCAACAGATCACCAGGCTCCACAGTTCCACCATCGATAAAGTCTACAGGTCTAAAATTGTCCCAGCAGCCGACTCCACATTCCAGGCCACTCCACATCCAGCGGACAACCACCACCAGCTCCCTCTGTCCCAAGAGCCAAACATCAACACCAAAAGTGCAGCTAAGAGAAGAAAATAATGTCTTCTCAGACCCAGGACTCAAAGTGATAAAATTAAGCAGCAACAACAGAGCGTTGACAGGCTTTGAGACTATCTATAATATCTTAAGCACTCTCCTCTAACCCAGTGAATGAGGCTAACACTTACTACCTCACTCATTTACCCTAACTGCCTAAACACTAAAAACTAATATAAAACTTACAAAAATGAATAAAGACTAAATAAAATAAAGCAAAATCTGAAAAATAATGTAGTGTGCGGACAGCTAGCCCAGTCGTGGCCGCCGTCTTGCAAATGTTTCCGCCTCTGTTGCTCTGTTGCTGCCAAACTGGCTAAGCAGGTGTGGAAAGCAGCGGACTCCTCTCAAAGGTCTACCATTACGGTAAGTGTGAAACTGTACTTTCTAGGTCAGCACTGTTTACAACATTTTAGAGTGAATAAACGGATTACTTCTGGATATCCTATTGGATGTCCTGTTTATACCATGGAACACTGCTTTTTTGTTTGTAAATTGTTCAACCAGGAGAGACATGCTAAGCTGAAAGCTGTTTACAGGTGCGACCTGGGAGCACAGAGAAGTTAAGTAACTTGCTCAGGGTCACACAGTATGCAAGAGGGGGCTGTGGGATTCAAACCCAGGTCTCTAGATTTGCATGCCATTGTGATGAGGATACAGTGAAAATAACATGGGCTGCAAGGAAAATAACATGTACTAAGGGTGTATATATAGTTCACATATCCACATGATGGCAGTTCCACCAGAAATGCTGAATTTATCGGAACATCTTTAAGTTAAACTCCTCTCACCACCCAGATGGTATGTCCCCCAGCTCCTCCCCATGATATCAGATGTAACCCCTAGGTGGCGCTATCCCAAGGGCTACTACCCCTGCCGGCTTGGCTAGTAGCAGGTTAAGGGGCCTGAGTTCTGAAACGGATGCCTCCACCTGGAGGTCAGGGTTGGTAGTGCTCAAGCTAACCTGGGCACAGTCCTCCGGGACACTGTAACCCCCTCTTTCCTTACTAGTGGCCGGAACAATACACAATAATCACTTTCACAATACTCCTGAAACACCACACAAGTACCCACACTGTTTGCACTTACCACCAGGGCTTTCCTCTGGCTCGGCCCTGGGGACCCCCCTGTAAAACAAGGTTATACACAGCAAATAACAGCAGTACAGTACTCTTGCACAAACTGGAACCACAGTCAGGGTAAATGCAAAAAAAGAGTTAGATCTGATTTATTTAAGGGACTTGAACAAGGGAGGGACGTAATCAGGTTAATTTGCTTAAAGGCTATATCAGTCCAACAGTTATGCATGCATTTCAGGGTCCATAAACAGTCACACACCCTGGGTACCCAGATGAAGAACGTTGGGCTTGCCAGGAACGTTGCAGCTGATTGGGGCCCTGTGATGGAAGAAAACAACATGCACCACACACACTAATTGTAATCTGGAGCTGGAGGGCTCAGTTCGTGAAAAGAAAACAACAAGACAATCAGAAGACACACTTTTAGATTAGGCTGTTATTGCAGGGAGCTACCCTGATGATTACTCACAATACCCAATACTGGACACAGGCTGGATGAAAATTGAGACTGCAGGTGGTTGATCTGGAGTGCCAGGAGAAGCAGGGTCCACACGATTCACCGAGACGTCATTCCTGTTCAGGCATGGAGCAGGAGGCTGATCCCCAGGCAGGTCTCTCGTCGATGGCTTTCTCTGTTCAGCGGGTAGTCTGGCTGGACCAGTGTGGCAAGGCCCAGGCCAAATGGAGACAAATTCGGATACAGTCCATTTTGGCTGGATACAGCTTCCAGCAAGCAGAACGCAGTTCACACAGTGGGGAACCAAATCACGACCCACTGACAACTCACAGCACATTTACACGTAAGGAAATTCTACTGTACCAGGCAAACCGCTCTCGGGTCATGATCGCAAAGTCTTTGCACAAACCGGGGATTCAAAAGCAGCTGGAAATCCTGACAGGCTGATCACATTCAGCAAAATCTTCGGTCTTCTTCAGGTATGAGCCTTTTAAAAAATCAGTGGCTTACTTCCTTCTCACAAACTTGGATTTAGTCCAAAATAATTCTCTTCTCTCCCTCTCAGGGGCAGCAGACAGACATGCAGGCCATAACTCAGGCCTTTTCACAGTTCTCCCACGTGAAACTACTCCGAAGGCTGCTTGACTGTCTCAAGCTGTTGCTTCTTCAGCTCCCAGTTTAGATCTGACTCAGCTGCCAGCAAGCATGGGACTTTCCCCAGAATCCAGAAGGTTTGGTTGGCTGATCTGTCTGTCAGTTACAACAAAGGCTCCCCCTTCAGGTGCAAAAAGCCCAAAACTAAAATTCCTACAGATTTTGACTCCAGACAGTACCTGTAGTCCGGCTCCATTTTAGATCCCACCAGTACTGATTGGTCTAGTTCGGCAGTCCAGGACCAAGATAGTAGAGATAAACAAAACAGTCCTTGCTGCAAAGAAGGCAGGTTAGACAAACTACATTATCATTATCACTCTAAATGATTTTCAGCAAATAGTTACATCTTTCAACAGAGCTTCCTCTCAGATTATTTATGACTGGAATCCAGGCAGCTCTTAAAGAGACAGTACACAGAGGCTATACAAGCACTTTCTGGCAATCACATTGGAACTGCTAAAACGCAGGACACCAACCTGGCAATGAGCATTTAGGCAAGCTCGAGGAAGACTTTTCAGGAACTCCCATTTGTAGGGGGGTTACACCCTTCCCTGCCTGGAGAAAACTTGGCATCCGCGTCAAGTCTGTACCATCATACATCAGTTAACATAAACGTATTACTTTACTATACATATTCACTACATTTCCCAATACTTTGTCCATTCTGACAATACATTAGGCATATTTCACACAAGTCAGTTGAACATTACTATACTAAATCAGGTAATAACTTCTTGTGCCTTAAACAATGCAAGAGGGGGCCCTTCCCTATCAGCTAACTTGGGGCTGGATGGGGCAGGGGTACCATAGTGAAAGGGCAAAACAAATAAACCTGGAATGGGACGTCAAGCACAATTTGGGCAGTGAGCTCAGTGAAATATAAACACCTCTGTGAACCACATAGAGAGGCAAGTCCACAGGCAAATCATACAGTTCCACAATACACAAGGAATCAGCATCTTCAGACGTGATACTTTGCACTTCACTTTCAGGGAGCATTGGCTCCAAGGACGAAGCTGAGGGGGTTACACAGTCCAGAAGGCCCAACTTCATCCCCACAATTAGTCATAGGATTTCCTTGAAACAACTTATTCAGTTCATAGGAGGGGTAATAGGCATTGTCACACTATCATCAGAATCTGACTGACAATCACTATCAGTCTGGACCTGCTGCGGGGGGGACCCTTAAATCTGTATCCACTGGGGTAGGCTGACTCTGTCTCTTCCTTGTAGCAGCATGAGTCACCGGCCCAGGGAAATCAATCTCTGATTGTTCAGCCTCAATTATGATTTGGCCAATAGGTAGCAAGTGGTTACAGTGCATGGTCTTGACAGCTTTGGAGTTGTTCTCTGGGCGCACCTTGTACACAGGTAAATCATCCAACTTTCCAACTACTACATGAGGAAGATGGTGCCATCGATTAGCAATTTTGTGTTTACCATGCAGTCCCAAATTGCGTAACAACACACGGTCTCCAGGTCAAAGCTCTTGAGCCTTTTCTTTTGTATCATGCTTCTCTTTGCTGGCTAGATTTCTCTTGGCGGCCATTGTCTGGGCCAGTTGATAGGCATGGTTCAATTGAGCTTTCAGTTTTTGTACATATTGCAAGTAGTTTTCGGCTTGGACCCCATATGGGGAGACTCCAAACAGACATCAACTGGCAGCCGGGCCTCTCTCCCGAACATGAGGCAGTAGGGGGAAAACCCAGTATCATCATTTTTCGTGCAACTGTATGCGTGTACCAAGGTGCTAATCTGCTGGCTCCATTTATGCTTGTCTTTTGGGTGGAGGGTGCCCAGCATGTCTAGAAAGGTGCGGTTAAAATGTTCTGGTTGAGGATCTCCCTGCGGGTGATAGGGGGTGGTTCTTGACTTTCGCACACCCCCAAATAGAGAGCATTTCTTTGATTAGTCGACTCTCAAAGTCTTTGCCCTGGTCAGAGTGGATCCGCTGGGGTCACCATAGTGGATGAAGAAATTTTCCACTAGCACCTTGGCCACGGTAGATGCCTTTTGATCTTTGGTGGGAAAAACTTGTGCATACCATGTGAAATGATCCGTAACCACTAACACATTGCCAGTGTTCCACTGATCAGGTTCTAAACATAAGAAGTCTATGCAGACTATGGGGGTGCTGGTAGTAATATTAACAAGGTGGGCAGCCCGCTGAGGCAGGGCTTTTCTTTGCAGCCAGTGACTACAAGTATTTACGTGGAGCTCAACATCGGTCCCCAATTTGGACCAGTAGACGCGAGATCGTACCAAGTCAAGGGTTCTGTCAATACCCAGGTGCCCCATATGATTGTGGAGGGACCTCAGTACCAAATCTTTAAAGGCCATAGGCAGGACCAATTGTTGCTTGTCTACTTTGCCACTATGATCTACTGTCTCTCTATACAACAACTGATTCTGCAACTTCAATCTGGGGCCTTCTTTAAACAATAAAGCAGTTCGCAAGTCAGTGGAACGTAACTTAGACACATCTTTCCCCGCAAGCAGGGCATCAAGTGCTGGCTGAATGATAGGATCTTGGGATTGAGCCCACTGAATGCTGTCATTGTCAAATTGAGGTAGTGCACTAACATCTAGAGCAAAGAAGTGGCAATAAGCAGCTGGTATGCAGGTGTCAGAAGGGCCGAAAGCAATCTACTAAACAGTCCACTGTGTCCTCAAACATCTGTTTATCTCTGTCAAACGTTTGGCACAATGCTTGAATGTCAGGTTCAGACAGCCTGACCCAATCACTCTTGGAAGTAGGCCTTCGTGATAGGGCGTCAGCATCAATATGGTTCAGGCCCGGTCTGTATTTGACAGCATAATCATAGGTTGATAAAGCAGAAAGCCACCAGTGCCCAGTGGCGTCTAACTTAGCTGAAGTCTGTACATAGGTCAATGGGTTATTGTCAGTCTTCACCAATATCTTTGCCCCATAGAGGTATTCATGAAACCGGTCAATGATGGCCCATTTTAGCTCAAGAAACTCCAACTTATGCACAGGGTAGTTTCGTTTGGACGGGGTCAAGCTCCTACTGGTGAAAGCTACTGGTCTCAGGCTATCCTCATGGTCTTGATGCAACACCGCTCCTAGACCCTGCAGACTAGCATCCATATGCAGCACATTGGGTTTGGTGGGGTCAGCATAGGCGAGGATGGGGGTGTGGGTGAGCTGGTATATGATCTCATGGAAGGCTGCTTGACAGTTGGGCGTCCAGCAGGCCCAAAGAGTTCCCGTTTAACAGAAGTATACTTTTTCTGGTTCTTTAACAGCCCCTTTTTGTATTTACAATTGGTAGGAGGGTAACCCTGGGTAAGGTTCAAGAGTGGGTGAATCACCTTGCAATAGTCTTTTATAAACCTGTGGTAGTAGCCACAGAACCCCAAGAAACATTGTAGTTCTTTCAGATTATGGGGCTGGGGCCAAGTGCTTCAACCTTACTGGGATCAGTCTCTATCCCTTTTGTAAATACTGTGTGCCCCACATACTTCACGGAGGTTTGGAAAAACTGGCACTTGTCAATGTACAGCTTGAGGCTGAAGTCTTCCTGTTGGTCTAGGACTTTAAACAGTTGGTTCTCATGCTCCTCTAGGGTGCTCCCAAACACAATGACATTGTCCAAGTACACCATGCATTCCAGCAAATTCATATCTCCCACCGCACATTTCATCAGTTGCCGAAAGGTGGCCGGGGCACCCGATATCCCCTGTGGCATCCTCAGAAACTCATAGAACTCCAGTGGACAGATGAAGGCTGTTTTCTCATGGTCTTCTGGGGCCATTGGGATCTGGTAGCATCTGCTGTGAAGATCCAACACTGAGAACCATTTGCTCCCATTCAAGCAATCCAGCGCATCCTGTATACGAGGCATAGTGTATTGGTCTAGGTTGGTCTGCCGGTTCAGGGTTCGATAATCAACACACATCCTCACAAACCCATTCTTCTTACATACAACCACAATGGGAGAGGCGTATGTGCTTCTGGATTCTTGTATCACACCAGCAGCGAACATTTCCTGCAGGTGTCTTCTCACATCATCTATGTCTGCTGGGGCTAGGAGTCGGGACCTCTCTCGAAATGGCCAGTCATTGTGCAGGCATATGTGATGCTCCACACCCTGGACACATCCCACATCCCATTCCTTCAACGAAAACACTTGGTCTCTCTGGGAAAGTCTCTTGCTAATTCTAGCCTTCCATTCAGCTGGCAACAGGGAGTCACCAAAGTCAAACAAGTCTGGGGTCGCTCTCTCCTTCTCACCAGGGTGCTTGTTGCTGGGCAATACTGCAGTGTCTGCTCAGTGTACCATAGCTAGGGTGCACCGTCTGTTCACCCGGCTCTCCTGATCTGACACATTGTGAATCTGGACCATCACTCGTCATGCATAGGCATGGGCATGAGCAGGCAAGATACTGGGTTTGACCAATAATCCTTCTGGCAATTTTCCATCGCCTGGCGCATCCAACATCAGTATTTTGTTCTTGACATCTTTCCGGAGGTGGACCTCCCCTTGAATGGTACACTGGGTGTTAGGGGCCAGTACCATTGAATCGGGATCCTTCTTTCACACGAACCCCACTGGTTCATCCTGGTCTACTTCCTCAAGTTTCTGTTGCAAATCATAGGCCCTCTTGATCAGAGCCGTAATTCTCTGGGCCCTCCCAGTCCATTGCCCTTGTTTCTTGTGACAGAGTTGCGCTAGTCTCCCAAACATATGGGCATTTGTCCCAATTAACAGGGGGACCCCATCATGCAATCCGGTGGGGGGAGCACACTAGGGCCAATGTCTCTACTCGCTCTTCTACACCAGTTACAGTTGCAGGAAAAGACAACCAGAAGCGGACATACTCTAGGTAGGGATAAGACTTGTCGCTTAGGCCCCACACATGTAGGCTTTCCAGGGATTGCAAAGGCACATCAGATAAGTGTTTGTCATACCAGTCCTGGAATATAATGGTCACTTGCAATCCACTGACAAGCACAGCCCAAGTATGAATACCATTCACAGTCACCATAGTCTCCATTGAAGGGCCCACTATTTTGGACCAGTCTGTAGAGGCCTGGACAGACAATTTAGCCACAAAGAAATTTGAGTTAGGATTTCTTGAACCCTCACTGCGGTCATTTCAGGCACCCCTTGGCCACTGATTTGCTTTTCGGAGCTCCTCTTGGAGTCTGTTTACTACTCTTTCTAAGTCCTTCTGAGACCGGCATTCTCTTTTCATATGGCCATCCTTTCCACAGTTGTGACAAATGATAGACTCCTGGGTCATCCTGGGAGAGAACATTGTATGAGGAAGTGAAGCAGTTGTAAGAGATTGGGGTCTAGTATTTGCTTGCAGTGGTAAGAGTGGTGCAATGTGTCTTAACAGTTCCTTTTGAGTGGCAGTCAATCCGGTGATCTCAGCCTTAGAGCCACCCTCGGTAGCAGATGTCTGAGGGTGCACCCCCACCCCTATGGCAGTCACGTCCTGAAAGGGACCAGAATCTTATTCCAAGAGGAAACCTAGCAGAGGCACATCTTCAACTCTAAGACTTCCTTTAGTAGCTCGTCTTTCCAATGCTGGGCTCAGAGTGGGAAGTCCTTTGCATTCTCAGAGTGCTCGTTAAGTGCCGACTTTTGCCCCTGAGCCTCACTTGGCTGATCACTCACGGTCACTTGCGCAGCAGCAGCAGCAGCAGATATGGGTGCAATTCCCCCATGGGGTCACCTTTGCTCAACTCCCCCCAAATTTCTTTCATTAGCTTATCATAGGAGGGGGGAGATTCCAGTTGGGTGGCAAGGCGCAACTGAAGCAGTAACAATTCTGAAAACAGAGCAGACTTAGGGATCCGGTCCAGCCTAGTTCGATCTAATTAATTTGACGGCAAACTACCCTTTCTGAGGCATTCTTGTAGCAGCTTTTCAAGCCGAGGTACATAGAAACATAGAATCTGACGGCAGATAAGGACCGCTTGGCCCACCCAGTCTGCCCATTTCCCTACCTGATGGATAAGCTGCAGGTCCTAGTTAACCAGTAGCCTACTTCTTCCTACCCCAACCCCCTAGAATTGCCTTATGACTGTCCCACCATGCTTGAAATCCACCACTGTTTTTGACTCCACAACCTCCTCTGGAAGGCCGTTCCATACATCCACAACCCTCTCTGTGAAAAAATACTTCCTTAAATTACCTCTGAGCCGCCCCCCTTCTATCTTCAAATTGTGCCCCTGTGTTCTTGCACACCTCTTTTTTTGAAAGATGCTACCCTCTTGGACTTTGTTGATTCCCTTGAGGTACTTGAAAGTTTCTATCATGTCCCCCTCTCCCTCCTTTCCTCGAGGCTATACATATTAAGCTCCTTAAGTCTCTCTTCATATGTCTTCCGGTGCAGACCCTGCACCATTTTGGTTGCCCTCCTCTGGACAGCTTCCATCCTGTCTGTGTCTTTGCGGAGATTGGGTCTCCAGAACTGCACGCAGTACTCCAGATGGGGTCTCACTAGCTGTCTGTACAGAGGGATAATAACTTCCTGTTTTCTACTGGTGATGCCTCTTCCTATGCATCCCAGTATCCCCCCAGCCCTCCTTGCTGCCCTCTCACATTGCTTTCCCACCTTTAGATCATCTGATATGACTACATACACAGACAATGGCTCCCCTGGGTACTGCTGAGCGTTTCTTGCTCTCCACCACAGATCCTCATCTGAATACGGGCTCCCATACACATTCTCCAATGCATCAGGATAGTCCTGTGTAGTTGCTTCGGGGTTATTGGCCCACTTGGCATGGATGGTAGCCAGGGCAGGACCTCTGAGGCTCTCACTCAACCTCTTTCATTTCTCTTCTTCTGAGCATTGCCATTCAAGTACTAGAGGGGCAACATAGTCTATCCAGGTCTCCTAGTCATCCTCCCCTTGGGGGGTGGGGAGGGTGCCCGAGAAGTTTCTCAGCCTTCGGCAGGAGTCGTGACTAATGGCAGGTACAGATGTAGGGGCCAGCATTGGCATGGGCACAGAAGGCGGGGCGGTAACAGGTGCTGGTGTGGGAGGGGTGTTGGGGAAGGAACACCCCCAGGTGGCAGGAATAGTTTCTTAAAGTCCTCTATGGTTTTCCCTTCCTCCAGCAACAACTTTGCAAATTTCTCCTCAAAAGTCTCACATAATGGTGGGAGCTCATCCTCCCCGGGGTCTTTATTGTCTTTTGTTATCACTCTCCAGGCAGCTGGAACCCCTTTCTTAGGCAATAGTCTGTGGCACTTTAGAGCTGTCCATGAAGTCACTACACTCTACCAAGGCTATGAAAGTCTGGGCAATCAAATCAGCCTGTCGACCCAACACCACAGGGTTTTTTAAAGAATCAACTTTGGAGAGTGCTCCTTCTACAGTGTCTTTACTGGTACCCAGGGGAATATCCAGGATAAGTAGAGCATTTTGGGGGTTGATCTCCTGCCCAGTACACCACCCCACCAACTGGTGTACAGCCATTTCTACTGAGGTAATCTTTAACAATAATTCATACTTTTTGGCCACTAGAAGGCACAAAATCCCAGCTGTGAGCCTCCAAACTGTAACCCCTAGGTGGCGCTATCCTAAGGGCTACTACCCCTGCCAGCTTGGCTAGTAGCAGGTTAAGGGGCCTGAGTTCTGACACGGGTGCCTCCACCCAGAGGTCAGGGTTGGTAGTGGTCAAGCTAACCTGGGCACTTCCCTCTGGGACACTGTAACCCCCTCTCTTTCCTTACTAGTGGCCGGAACAATACACAATAATCACTTTCACAATACCCCGATACACCACACAAGTACCCACACTGTTTTCACTTACCACCAGGGCTTTCCTCCAGCTAGGCCTTGGGGACCCCCTGTAAAACAAGGTAATGCACAGCAAATAACAGTAGTACAGTACTCTTGCACAAACTGGAACCACAGTCAGGGTAAATGCAAAAAAAGAGTTAGATCTGATTTATTTAAGGGACTTGAACAAGGGAGGGGCGTAATCAGGTTAATTTGCATAAAGGCTGTATCAATCAAACAGTTATGCATGCATTTCAGGGTCCATAAACAGTCACACAACCTTGGTACCCAGATGGAGAACGGTGGGCTAGCCAGGAACGTTTCAGCTGGTTGGGGCCCTGTGATGGAAGAAAACAACATGCACCACACACACTAATTGTAATCCGGAGCCGGAGGGCTCAGTTCATGAAAAGAAAACAACAAGACAATCAGATGATACACTTTTAGATTAGGCTGTTGTTGCAGGGAGCTACCCTGATGATTACTCATGATACCCAATACTGGACACAGGCTGGATGAAAATTGAGACTGCAGGTGGTTGATCTGGAGTGCCAGGAGAAGCAGGGCCCACACGATTCACCGAGGTGTCGTTCCTGTTCAGGCATGGAGCAGGGGCAGATCCCCAGGCAGGTCTCTCGTCAATGGCTCTTTCTGTGCAGCGGGTAGTCTGGCTGGGCCCGTTTGGCAAGACCCAGGCCAAATGGAGACAAATTCGGATACAGTCCGTTTTGGGCTGGATACAGCTTCCAGCAAGCAGAACGCAGTTCACACAGTGGGGGACCAAAATCACGACCCACTAACAACTCACAGCACATTTACATGTAAGGAAATTCTACTGCACCAGGCAAACCGCTCTCTGACTCAACTGCCAGCAAGCCTTGGACTTTCCCCAGAATCCAAAAGATTTGTTTGGCTGATCTGTCTGTCAGTCACAACAGAGGCTCCCCCTTCAGGTGCAAAAAGGCACCAAAAGCCCCAAACTACAATTCCGACAGATTTTGACTCCAGACAGCTCCTGTTGTCCGGCTCCATTTTAGGTCCGACCAGTACTGATTGGTCCAATTCGGCAGTCCAGGACCAAGATAGTGGAGATAAACAAAACAGTCCTTGCTGCAAAGAAGGCAGGTTAGACAAACTACATTATCATTATCACGCTAAATGATTTTCAGCAAATAGTTACATCTTTCAACAGAGATCCCCCTCAGATTACTTATGACTGCAATCCAGGCAGATCTTAAAGAGACAGTACACAGAGGCTATACAGGCACTCTCTGGCAATCACATTTAAACTGCTAAAACGCAGGACACCAGCCTGGCAATGAGCATTTAGGCAAGCTCAAGGAAGACTTTTTGGGAACCCCCATTTGTAGGGGGGGTTACACAGATCTCTCTTTTTGCTGAAAGAGTTTGGTCTCCTTCTTCGCAGCTTCCTGTGTTTAAGAGCCTAAAGTGTGCCATTGGCAAGCTTTCTTCTGTTTCACTACAGTTTTCGATTTCTGTACATTTCTTCGGTTCTACTCCTGCCTTGGCAGCAGAAGATGGAACACAATAAAGCAAAGCAAGCCCCCAACTTTAAATTCCGTGTTACATGCTGACAGAAGGTGATGAGGACACACCCACTTGTGTTGTGCCTCTACTACCTGGAGACGACACATGATGTCGCAGGTTGCAGCCTGTGCCAGTCTACACTTCCTTCCTTCCAGGAAGATTGCGCAGCACTGCTTCTCCTTGGCCAGCCAGCTGATTGGGGCCCAAAGCTACAGTCAAAAGGCCACAAGAAGGCCTCTGCCATGGCGAGTCAGTAGCTTAACTCATGGCCCATGGAAGAAGCAGTGGCAAAGGCTGCAGCAGACACCTTTTTGGCCTCGACGCTGGTCCTGACTGAGACCAGCATTGACCATCTTTCACCAGTGAATTCTGGGAAATGTGTTGGGCCCCCCAGGTCTTTGGGGAGAGCCCTACCTAACACAGCAAAAAGCACAGGAAACACCAGTGCCAGTTGTGGGACTGGGAAAGATCACATTCCTAATGTTCCCTCGACTCCCCAGACTGCTTGACACAGGTTGAGCACCTGACTTCTGTTGAGCCAAAACTGATCGAGGGCCAGGTTGCAAGCTCCACAGTGCCCCCATCAGGTTTGTCAGCCTTGACACCAGCCATACAGGTGGTCAAGATATTCCTCGACCCAGCTAACCAGTTGTCAGAGGCGGTCAATGAGGAGTTGATCTCCAAAAGCCTGGTGCTCCAGGTCCTTACTTAGAAGGACATGCCCCGGTTGGTGTACCCAGCAGGTTCCACTCATGACCAGCCTCAGCCGGAGGGCATTCCATCACAGCCAGTGCATATAATTTACACTGCACCCCTGCTGGCTTTTCTTCAACGTTGGCCCTCAAGGTCTACATCGCGGTTGAAGAGCCGCTCATACGTTCGGTCCTGCATGACTGGGAGGCATTCCCATCGATGTTCCTCATCCTCAAATGAGAGGGCCCACCAATGCATGTGGCAGCATGACAAGGAACTCTTCTGGCAGTAATGGCCATGGTGGGGCAGGAAAGAGCCATGCTGGTCCATCGAAAGTAGTTGTTGCCGACACCTGTCTCTCTATCCCTGCTGGAGGAACTGCCTCCACCACAGTTGTTGAAGGAAGCCCAGACCAAGGAGTCTGGTGCTGCAACTGGCTTGCAGGCCAGCTGTTGGTGGAAATCACATGGTTCACAGTGGTCAACAGTCAAGGGCTGTTTTTGACAAGTCCCTAGACAACTCTGGCTGTTCTTCCATGCAGTCATCAAGAACTCATACCTTTGACTGAGAGTCGGCCGAAGAGTTGACTACCAACCATGGGTCAGTGCCATTTGGGGCTCTACTCTGACTCATGTTGGAGTCCATGTCTGCCCCCTTGAAGTCTATGCAGAAGAGTGCTAAATACCTTTTTACAGACATCCTCAATCAAGACAAATCCCCAGGGATTGCCTTTACCATGGCTGAGGCCATTTTACGACAGGCCCTGGAGCTTTAGCAGCTTCCGACATCCTGCCCGGCACTTTCAGCCCATATGGTCTGCAAGTATGTCCTCCATACGGACTCTCTGTCTGGGTTATTGGACCACTCCTCAGCTGAGGGTCTTGTCTCGGGCTCTGCTTTCCAGAAGTCCAGAAACATTGGGGACATGGACAAGCTCCCCTGACAAGGAGTCAAAGAAGCCTGACCATGTGGCCAAGAAGATCTGTGCTGCTTTCTCCCTCTGTCTCCATCAGCCGAGCTACACCTTGATGATAGCCAATTATGGTCTCTCCCTGCTGGGAGTGCTCAATCATGCCCCCCCTCACCTCCCTGCTGATAAACAGTTACTGGTGGAGTTGGTCAGAGACGAGGGTCAAGCACTGCAAAACACCAGCTCCAGACTGCCTTAGACATTGGCGACTCATGTGCGCGTGCCATGGCAGCACCATAACAATGCATCTCAGGGTCTTGCTTAGGCTTTCAACCTTTACAACAGACACTCAGCATAAGCTGGCCAATGTCCCTTTCTTGGGTACCGACCTCTTTGGCCAAGGGATAGAAGGTCATCTCATATGGATTGAGAAGTCCAGTACCATTGCTGAGCTCCCTGTGAAAGGGGTTATAGTCCATGTCCCAAACACCTTGACAAGTCTGGGGTACATGTCTAGGAACTTCCTTGTCCCAAAATGGATGGGGGGGGGGCTGGTGCCCCATACTGGATCTACACGATCTCAATCAGCTCATGCAGAAGCACAAGTTCTGGATGGACACTCTGAACCAGCCTATACCATCCCTGGAGCAGGGCATGTGGTTGTGCTCCCTGAACATCTAGGACACATTCTTCCACAACCCAGTTTATCCATTCCCCTGGTGGTATCTTCAGTTCCATGCTGAAGGGGTTCTCTGTCAGTTCCAGGTCATGCCCTTTGGCCTCTCATCCATACCCAGGGTCCTCACCAAGTGCATTGCAGTGGTGGCAGCCTTCCTGCAGTGCCAGGGCATCAGGGTCCAAGAAGGCTGTGGAGGGATCCAAGGATCTGGCCCTCCAGACCTGCAGACACTTGGGCCTCTTGGTCAAACCAGCCATATCAGACCTGATCCTCTCGCAAATGGTTCATTTAATCTGGTCAGAGCTAGACTCCCTGCGGACCAGGCACTGGATCTTACCTCAGTCATTTCAGGTTGAGCACTCACGCCCTGCCCAGACTTCCTGCGGATGCTGGGGTGCATGGCATCCTGCACAAGCACAGTCCACTGAACCCACTGGTGGACATTCAGAGTTGGGCCGTTAGTGGTGCCAACACCTAGGACACTTCGACCAGCTGATCACAGTAACCCAGCTCATGTGGGTTGACATCCAGTGACGGCTGATCCCCGAACATCTGGAGGAAGGAGTCCCATGTGTTCATCCAGAACCGATTGTCCTTCTCACGACAGTTGTGTGTCTGGTGGAGTGGGGAGCTCACATGGGGGACCACAAGACACAGGTTCTGGTCTCCCATGGAGTCCCATCACTACATCAACCTGCTGGAGATCCATTCAGTGCAGCTTGCTCAGATGGAATTCACTCCTTTAGTCAGGGGTCAGGTCATGCAAGTCCAGATGGACAACACCACAACCGTGTTCTACCTGAACAGACAGGGCAGCACATATTCCCTTCCCTTGTGTTGGGAGGCCCTCCACACCTAGCCCCTCAATTACAGCCTGGGTGCAGATCTGCTGATGATCCATGTCACTGGAGTCGACATCAGCTGGCCGAGCTCTCAGTTGGGTGGGTGAGACATCGCATGAGTAGTCCCTGCATCAGGAGATGGTGAAGCACCTGTTCTCCATGTGGGGCACATCTCTGATGGATCTGTTTGTCTCCCAAGAGAACATACCCACAGTCTAGGATAGTGGTGGGGGATGCCTTCACAAGGCCCTAGATCCCAGGCCTCATGCACACCTTTCCTCCTTTCCCCCGATCTGCAAGGTGGTGGTCAAGGCCCAAAAGGACAAGGCACGGATAATCCTGATAGCTCTGGACTGGCCACAGCAGCGCTGGTACCCTGATCTCCTCAGCATCAGCAGCAGACCTCTGTGACAGTTGCCTCTGCACCCCAAACTGCTGACCAGGCAACAAGGGAAGGTCCTGCACCCAGACCTTCAGTCCTTGCACCTCGTGGCCTGATTCCTGAGAAGCTAGATTTCCAGGCTGTAGGTCTTTCGGAGAATGTGCTTCACATTGTGGAGGCCTCCAGAAAGAGTCAAGTTACTGGTGCTATTCCTTTAAATGGAAAAGGTTTTCCATTTGGTGTCAGGGCACGGAGCTTACCTGCCCTATGGCTAGTATCCTTGAGCACCTCTGGTCCCTCTCCCAGCTGGGGCAGTGAGCGACAATCCTCAAGGTGCACCTGGCAGCCATCTCTACATACCCAGCAGGGGCTGGTATGTTGACAGTGTCCCAGGAGAAGGTGGCTAGGAGCTTTTCTAAAGGCTTTTGAAGCCTTTTTTAAAAGATAAAGTGATTTAAAACTGTTTTGAAAATGTATTTGTTCCATCTAGCTTTTTCTGATCTTAATGATAGCTAGTGTAACCCCCCCTACAAATGGGCGTTCCGGAAAAGTCTTCATTGAGCTTGCTTAAATGCTCACTGCCAGGCTGGTGTCCTGCGTTTTAGCAGTTTAAATGTATTGCCAGAGAGTGCCTGTATAGCCTCTTTGTACTGTCTCTGTAAGAGCTGCCTGGATTGCAATCATAATTAATCTGAGAGGGAGCTCTGTTAGAAGATATACTTGTTTGCTGATCATTTGTAAGTGTAGTAATAATATTGCAGTTTGTTCAAACCTATCTTCTTTGCAGCATGGACAGTTCTGTTTGCTTCCATCATCTTGGTCCTGGACTGCTGAAATGGGCCAATCACTTCCTTCGGGGACTCTAAAATGGAGCCTGTCCCCAGGGGCTTTGTGGGAGCAAAATTCTGTAGGAATTGTAGTGTTTGCATTTTGGCACCAAGACAGACCTGGAGGGGGAGCCCTTGTTATGACTGACATAAGAATCAGCCAACCGAACCTTTTGGATCCTGGGGAAATTCCCAGGCTGCTTGTAGCTAGTTTCAGTTTGAGTTGGGAAGTGAAAGAGGTAACAGCTCGAGACAGTCAAGCAGCAATCTGTGTGGATTCGTGTGGGAGAACTGTGAAAGGGCTGAGTTTAGGTCTGCCTGTCTGCCTGCTGTCCCTGAAAGGGAGAAGAGAGTTTATTCTGACCGAATCCGAATTGTGAGGACAATTTAAGCCACAGAACTGTGACCAGGCTTTAACCTGAAGAAGACCAAAGATTTGCTGAATGCAGTCAGCCTGTCAGGATTTCCAGCCATCTTTGAACTCCTGGTTTGTGCAGAGACTCTGTAATTGCGACCGGATAGCAATCTGCCTGGTACAGTAGAATTTCTTACATATAAATCTGCTGTGTGTTGTTAGTGGGTCATGATTTGGTTCCCCACTGTGTGCTGAACTGTGTTCTGCTTGCTGGAGGCTGCATCCAGCTGCCACGGACTGAATCCGTATTCATCTCCATTGGGCATGGGCTTTGCCACACTGGCCCAGCCAGACTACCCGCTGCACAGAGAAGGCCATCAACGAGAGACCTGCCTGGGGATCAGCCCCCTGCTCATGCTTTAAACAGAAACGATGCCTCGGTGATTTGTGTGAGCCCTGCTTCTACTGGCACTCCAGTTCAACAACCTGTTGTCTCGATTTCATCCTGCCTGCGTCCTGTATGGGGTATTGTGACTAAACATCATGGTAGCTCCCTGCAACAACAGCTAAATCTAAAGTGTTGTCATCTGATTGCTTTGTTGTCTTTTCCTTCATGAACTGAGCCCTCCGGCTCCGGATTACAAATAGTGTGTGTTGTGCATGTTGCTTTCTTCCATTACAGGGCCCCAACCAGTTGCGAGCTGGCCTACACGGGCAATGTTCCTGGCTAGCCTACTGTCTTCCTACCTGGGTACCCAGAGTGTGTGACTGTGTAGGGACTCTGAAGTGCATGCATAATTGTCTGATTGATATAGCCTTTAAGCAAATCAACATGATTATGCCCCTCCCTTGTTTAAGTCCACTGAATAAATCAGATCTAACTCTTTTTGCATTTAACCTGACTGTGGTTCCAGCTTGTGCCAAGAATACTGTACTGTTGCTATTTACTGTGCATAACCTTGTTTTACAGGGATTCCCCAGGGTCGAGCTAGAGGAACCAGCCCTGGTGGTATGTGCAAACAGTGTGTTTAATTGCATGGTGAATAAAGGTCATTGTGAAAGTAATTATTGTATATTGTTCAGGCCACTAGAAGGGAAAGAGGGGGGTTACAGTGTCCCGGAGGGCTGTGCCCAGGTTAGCTTGACCACTAACAACCCTGACCGGGTGGAGGCACCCATTTCAGTATCTAGGCCCCTTAACCTGCTACTAGCCAAGCAGGCAGGGGTAGTACCCTTTGGGATAGCACCACCTAGGGGTTACACTAGTTTACTGCCATTTTATTTCTATGATTATGTTTTAAAATGGTTTGGTTTTAATTATTTATTACTGTTATATTGTTTTAGTGTTTATTGTACAGCGCTTTGATTTTTTTGGAACAGTGCTTATAAATAAAGTTGATATTATATATATATGATATATATGATATGATACCTCTCCCTTCTGATGCATGCACCACCTCCACCTTGCTACTTACTGTTGGCACTGGCTATGCTCATGGGCAAGCCTTTTGAGTCTATGCAAAGGTGTGAGATGTCACACCTGTCGTGGAAGACAGCCTTCTTGGTGGCTATCATGTTGGGTAAAAGGATTAGTGAGGTTCAGATGCTCTCGGTGGAGTCTCCATATTTGATCTTCCACAGGGACAAGGTAGTCCTTCACCCCCACCCAAAGTTCCTCCCGAAGGTTGTATCAGAGTTCCACCTTAACCAGGTGATGAACCTTCTGGTATATTTTATGAACCTATCTTTGGAGGCCAACCGCGGGCTTCATACTCTGGAGCTGTGGCGGGCACTCTTCCACTATCTGGAGCACACAGCTGGAGTTCGGGGTGAGGCTTGCCATTTGTCTGTCAGATATGCTGAAGATGCACCTAGCAGACCGACAGCTAAGCAGATGATTGGCAAGTGAATTACATCCTGCATCGATCTCTGCTATAATTTGGCTGGTTAGGAGCCTCCTATAGGGCTTAGAACTCATTCCAGCAGACATACTGCTGCCTCGGTGGCTGCCTCCAAGGCAATCCCTATCCAGGAGATCTGCAGGGCTCTCACCTGGAAGTCAGCACACACTTTCATCTCCCATTACAGCATCAACCTGGAGACTCATCGGGATGCTGCCACTGGGGCCGTGGTTCTCCAATTTGTGTTCGCCAATTAGGGGTGCATGCCTTGCCCCCTCCTCCTCGAGAACTGCTGGACCTAACCTGTTTTCCCCACTTCCTTATTGCTAGCACTTGTGCCTTTCCCAATGGTTGTTTTATGTGGTGTTTTACTATAATTGCTGCTTGAATCTGTTTGACTGTGTGCCAAATATTAGCTTTTGCCATTTACAAGTTGTTGTCTACTTCCTGCCACCACTTGGCTTCCCCTTGATCCCTGTTCTCTTCTCCCCTCACCTCTCAGCCTTCCTTCACTCAACTCCCCTGCTCCTCTCTTCCCCCCGACCACATCTCCTGCACTCTCCTTTTCCCCTCCCCTCTGCCTCCCCCTTCCTTTCTCTGCTTGCTTGCCTCGCCTTTACCTCCTCCTGAGTCACCCCTGCCCGTTCGCTCGTCCCACCCTCCCAGCTGAGCATTGTTCCCTATTACCTCCACTTGCTGTAAACTTACCTCCTCCTACCGACCTCTTCTTCCCTGCCCTGCCGTCTCTCGGTTCCACTGGCTCGGCTTGGCGTTGTTACCTTTTCCGCTACTGCCGTAACTCTTTCGCTTCTCTCCTCCTCTTACCGGCATCATCACCCTTGCCCTGCCGTCTATCGGTTCCACCAGCCCAGCCGCATTCTGCTACCTTTTGCCGCTGTTGCCGTCTTTTGCCGTAACCCCCTGTCACCCTTTCTCCGCTTGCCGTCTTTCGGCTCCACCGACTAGGCCGCAGGTTGGAACCTTGTATCGCCGCTGCCGTATTTGCCGGCTTTCTTTTAACCCTCACTCCCCTCCCTCCCCTCTCCCGGCCATCCCTCCTCTACTCCCTCCTACCTCCCTATTCCTGCCACCGCCTCTCTGTCCTTATCCCCCGTTTGGCCTTGCCCTCTATCCTTCCCTCTATCCTTCCTCACCTCCTCACCTTCCCCTTTTGTCATTTTCCATCTTGTTTCTGGCTTACCCTACACCTATCCTCTCCCTTTCCTAGGTCCTTCAATGCACTTTATGTCGCTCAATGGAAAATGTCCTTGAAATGTATTTTGCCTTGTATTTTCCTTTGTCATGCATTGTATCCTGCCATATGTATCTTCCTGTATTTCTGTGCATCATGTATTTTCGTTATCCTTACTGTATCGTTATGTTCTGTAATTTTACCTCCCGGGTCGTGCCTGAAAACAGTCACTTGCTGGCTAGTGCACTTACCCGGTTAACAAAAACTAAATAAATAAATAAATAAAGTCTGCTATTGTGTGGATAAATGAACTATAGCCATGCCCTGAGAAAAATAGGTTACTCACCTGTAACCTTTGTTCTAGGAGTGGTATATAGTTCACATCCACACCAGCTACCTGACCTCCCTTGACAAGTGGCACATGGATCCCTGCTTCCAGCATGCAAGCTGTTGGGTCACTCTATGGAGCCAGAGGGTATATTGCCAGGGTGGTGAGAGGAGCCTAGCTTAAAGACGTTCCAAGGAATCAGCACTTCTGGTGGAACTGCTGTTATGTGGATGTGAACTATATACCACTCCTGGAACTACAACTACAGGTGAGTAATCTATTTATATTCACCCCAGAGGTAAATAACAGGTCTGAATAACCATTTTTGATCAACCATATTATTTTTTCATCCCATGGTATAAATAGGGGATATTCCATGAGTTGTTCTCAAATAAACTTTTTTTTCACTCTGGAATGTTGCCACCAGTGTTGCCTGGCAATGAGTGGTGAAGCCAGGAGTGCCAAGCTGCACTGCTGGCATCATGAAGGAGTTAATAAAAAGCTTATTTGTGAACAACCCATAGGATGTCTTATGTACACTATGAGTAAGTTGGCTATGTTGGTAGTTGTTTCACTGCTCAGTACAGTTAAATGGGAAGTTGTTATTTGTGTGCCTTTAGTTTTTATGTTGCTTGCATGCATGTGCAAGAAACATAGTGCCATCATCGGAGATTTCGGAGGTGTGTCACCTCCTCCTCCAATTCAGTCAGTGTGCTGGCAGGCACGGCCCCTGTAAGCCAATGCATTTTGGAGCTGTCTATGACATGCTCCAAAATGCAGTGGCATACATTTCAAAGGGGGAGCTACGCTTCAGTGAGCACCGATAAGATATCGGCTGCTCACGCAGCCTCCCGCACCCTGACGCACTGTATAGCCGACAGGGTGCCCAATCCCCGTCTGCTGAGCTGTGTCCCCCCCAGTAGTAGGTGCCATGCTGGGAGCCCACCCCAGCGTGGCAAGTGGTCCCTTTGACGACAGGGTGCCCAATCCTGTCATTGAACACCCGATCCTTGTGCCACGGCGAGCCCACCCCAGCGTGGCAACAATGCTCATACAACGGGGGTGCCCAATCCCCGCCGGCTGAATGCCCCTAACGCCTTGTGCCACGCTAAGCCTACCCCAGCGTGGCAAACGTCTCACGTAGTCATTTTTTTTTAAACCTGTAAACGAAAATGGTCCCGCGGCGTCTCCCAACCCCCTCCCACAACCTGCACCACCCACTGCGCGCCAGCCTCCCACCCCCTCACCGCCACTTACCTCGGACCTCGGCGGCGATCTTCGGTGGACCGGGAAACGTCTGCACTCTTCAAAGCTGACCGCGAACTGAGGAAATGCCGGTAAGCTGTATAATGGGCTAGATAGTGGGGTTTCAACTTTGTTGCATATCGAAGGCATTTTTGGGAATTTTTGCACCAAATTTTCAACATGGGGTTTTTGGGACCCCTTCTCATGAATGATGTCACTGTCATGGCAGTGACTGCAAAATCACCCTTCAGGCCTGAATACCGCCATGACAGTGACATCATTCATGAGAGGGGTCCCAAAACCCATGTTGAAATTTGGTGCCAAAATTCCAAAAATGACTGTTTCACAGGCTCGTTCGCAGTTCCTCATAGGCTCGTGAGTTCTAAAATTTCAATATTTTCACTCCAGATTTTCAACATTGCCATTTTACCACACCTTCTTATGAGTAGTACAGCTGTCATTTTTCACATCTCACCCAAAATGTGTTTCCGCCCATGTAGCGCAGAATGGCGCAGTTGGTGTGCAAAATCAATGTGCGGGACAAATTAAGAAAATCACAGTGACACTGTTCATGAGCAGAGGTCTTAAAATGGCTATGTTGAAAATTTGGTGAAAAAATTCTTAAAAATAGCTGTTTTACAGGCGTCGTTGCAGTTCCTTGCCTTTCGTAGATGGCATTTTCAATATTTTCACTCCAGATTTCCAACATTGCCATTTTATCACACCTTCTTATGAGTAGTACAGCTGCCATTTTCATCTCACCCAAAACATGTTTCTGCCCATGTAGCACACAATGGCGCAGTCGGTGTGCGAGATCAATGTACTGGACAAATTAAGAAAATCACAGTGACACTGTTCATGAGCTCAGATGTTAAAATGGCTATGTTAAAATTTGGTGAAAAAATTCCAAAAAATGACTGTTTTACAAGCGTGCGTTGTACAGTTCTATACCGCATTTCGTAAGTTCGCGAATTTTCAATATTTTCACTCCAGATTTCCAACATTGCCATTTTGCCACTTTCTTATAAATAGTACAGCTGTCATTTTTCACATCTCACCCAAAACGTGTTTCCGCCCATGTAGCGCACAATGGCACAGTCGGTGTGCGAAATCAATGTATGGGATAAATTAAGAAAATCACAGTGACACTGTTCATGAGCAAAGGTCTTAAAATGACTATGTTGAAAATCTGGTGAAAAAATTCCCTTCAGATGTTCTGCAATATTACTAATGGAGACATTGAACAGAACTGGCCCCAGGACCGATCCCTGCAGCACCCCACTGGTCGCCCCCTCTCCCTAGACTGCATACCATTTACCACCACTCTCTGCCTCCTGTCTGTTAGCCAGTTTCTAACCCAGTTTACCACCCTTTCCCCCATGTCCAGCCTACCCAGCTAGTTTATCAGCCTCCTATATGGGATGGTGTCAAAGGCTTTACTGAAATCAAGGTAAGCGTTGTCCGCTGCACCACCCTGATTCACTTCCTTTGTCACCCAGTCAAATAAATCAACCAGATTTATCTGACCTGATGTCCCCACTGTGAATCCATGTTCAAACAACAGGAAGTCTTGCTATATTATGACATATGCAGTATAACCCCAGGTTAGAACTGCTCCGGAGGTGAAAGAGTTAAGTGCATGGAATCTTGAGCATGAGCTCGGTTGAACACTCTGTCTGTTGTGCTTCAAACCTTAACTGTCAGATTCTTTACTCCGCCCCACTGAACAGTCGCTCCGGAGATTTCTCCTACTGCTCGGTTCATTTTGTTGGTTTTAAAGTTTTTTTCTCGGTTTTAAACGCATTTGTTTAAAATCAAACCGCAACTGATCCGGTTCAAGCTCTGTCTGTGGTATCGTAAGTAAATTAAGGTTTTACATTTATTCTGTGTGGAACTTGTAAACGATATTATCGGTTCAGTTTTGAACTGATCAGGTTGTTGTAAAATTACTTCAAACTTCATTAGAAGTGCGGTTCCCGGTTCTTATCGGTTCTAAAAAAAACAGATTTCATTACGTTTTTTTCCACGACCCATGACATGGTCTGGAACCGAAAAGGGTGTCTTGCTTGGCTAAGGGCCATTAACGGGCAAGTTTTCTGGTTAGGTTGGCATTATGTCTGAGAAACCCAAAAGAAAAACCGGGCCCACTGGGTTTCAACACTGTGATGACTGTGGGGAAGCTTTGCTAAGGCTGACCCACACACCACATGTGTATATTGTCTGGGGTTTGACCACCTCAATTCAGACTGCCAGATTTGTGTCAATTTCCTGCAGCTACCTGGGATAAAAGAGTTGGTAGGCTCAGGGAAAAGGAGAGCTAAAGTCCACTGATCCAGATAGCCAGCCGGTTCGGTGCCAACCGAACTAGAGGAATCCCCTAAACAAGGTGAGTCTTCCTCGGGCAAAGGAGAGCTGACTCGGATGAGTTGGTTCCAGTTAAAGGACTAGGAAGTCAGCAGATTTGGAGCCAAAATCCTTCTCCAACTGCTGCAGAAATAGCCAAAGCGATCAAAATTGTCCAGTCACTTTCCCCGGTTCCGACCGAACCGTCACCATCAGGCAGGCGGTCGGTTCGGTCAGTTCCTCCGGTTCAGGAGTATGATGTAGAGGATTTTTATGTACCGGAGGAGGGGGAGGAAGATTTTGAAGAGAGTGAATATGATTTTGACAGTCTGGATGTGCCCTTTGAACCGGACATTTCTCCAGAAATGACCTATAGAAGTTTCTCCCCCTAGGCTTTCTGACTCTCCTTCTCATTTTATGTTCTATAAAAAAGTGGCTGAAACCCTCCAGCTTCCTATGGAAGAAGCTGTGGACGACCAAGAAGAGCCTGACTATGTGGAAATGATGGATATCCCAGAGTCTAGAAGACTGTCTATTCCTATGCACAAATCTTTCAGGAAACAGGCAGTAAAGATTTTAAAACCCCCCCATTCTGTACTTCCTGTGGACAAGAAAATGGACAGAAGGTACACCTTGTCAGGCTCTGACACAGAGTTCCTCTCACAACAATGCAGCCATGTTGGGGTAGTGCAGGCCGCAGCCTGTGATAAGGCAAATATTCCTTTGGCTTCACACCCCCTGGATAAGGACTCCAGGAGGACTGATGCCATGGCAAAGAAACAGTACATGGCAGCATCTTTGGGATTCAGACAGGCAAATTATAGGCTAGCATATCATAAGATATCAGAAATCCAGATGGGATACTGTTATGGCTCTTCTGAAGCAACTCCTGAACAACTTGCCAGGAGCTGGAGCAAGTGGCTGCTGATGGTATTGAGGCATCCAAGGTGCAATTTCATGCTGCAGTGGACTCTAATGATGTATCTTCCAGAGTCATGGCTACATCTGTGGCTCTTAATTAGAATGGCTTGGCTCAGGTGTACTAGCCTGTCACAGGATACCCTGGCTAAGGCCATGGATTTTCCTGTTGTGGATAACTCTCTGTCTGGGAGCAGACAGAGAATTATATGAAGAAAATGGATGAGTACAGGACTACCTATAGGAGTGCACAGGCCAAGAAGGCAGGCCACTCCTCAAGGCAGTTTCAGGGGCAGGGGCAGGCCTCTTCACAGGCCTTTTACCAAATCCAGGCCTCCTCTTCAGCCTATGCCCAGAGGGGGTTCTTCAGAGGGAGAGGCAGACAGGGTGCGAGCAGGCCCGCTCCCACCCCTCAGCCTAAAGCTCCTGTCAAGCAGGCACCCTGATGGGCTGGCCAGGGCCGATTCTCCACTACCTGTAGGGGGCAGGCTGGCCTACTTCTTCCAGGACTGGATGTCTTTAACATCAGACAAGTGGGTCCTGGAAGTAGTAAGCCAGGGACTGGCTCTCAGCTTCAAAAAATTTCCAAGGATGAGAGCCAGATCCTTTCCACCTGCAACTCCTTTAGAGGCTCTCGCCTTGGAAACAGAAGTCTCAACTCTCCTGGATCTCAGAGCTGTGGAGAGGGTTCCTCCCCTACACCAGGGCAAAGGGTTGTATTCCAGGTACTTCCTTACCCCAAAAAAGACAGGAGAATGGCTTCCCATCCTGGATCTCAGATACCTAAACAAGCACCTTTTAAAACCAAAGTTCAAAATGGTGACTCTGGGAGTTATTTTACCCTCTCTAAGGCCAGGGGACTGGCTAGCTTCCCTGGACCTCAAGGATGCCTACTTCCATGTCCTCATCAGAAGCTCCCACCGAAAGTACCTCAGATTCGAACTGCCCTCAGGCCATTACCAGTTCAGAGCAATGCCCTTCGGTCTCATCTCTGCCCCAAGGGTATTCACAAAATGTCTGGCAGTAGCAGTTGCTCATTTAAGAAGGCAAAAGATTGCCATCTTTCCTTACCTGGACGACTGGCTCATAGTGGGCCAGTCCCCAGAGCAAGTCAAAGTACACCTTCAAGTCACCCAGCAGCTGCTCACATCTTTAGGCTTCCTTCTCAATCTTCCAAAGTCAGTTCTACAGCCTGTTCAGTTTCTCACCTTCATAGGTGCAGAACTGAACACACAACAAACCAGAGCCTTCCTTCCTCTGGAAAGGGCAAAGACCCAGGTTTCTCTGGCCTCCTCCTTCACTCTGCAGGTCTCTCGGCCAGCAAGGCATTTTCTGCAGCTTCTAGGGCACATGGCTGCTTCCACGGCAGTAGTGCAGGGAGCAAGATTTCAAATGAGGGACATTCAGTTCCATTTGAAAGCCTTCTGGTCTCAAAGGAGAGATCCTCTAACCAAGTTGATCCCAGTAACTCGAACCCTGATCCAGGCCCTACAATGGTGGCAGGATCAGACCAACCTGAGACAAGGGGTACCTTTTATCCCGCAGTCTCATTCCTTGACCCTTACTACAGATGCATCCCTCTTGGGGTGGGGAGCCCACTTGGGCAACCTCACCACTCAGGGATTGTGGTCCCCTCAGGAATCTCTGCTCCACATCAATCTGTTGGAACTCAGAGCAGTTTTCTAGCACTTCAAGCTTTTTCCACATCTGTTCAGAACAAAGTTGTACAAGTCAGAACAGACAACACCACTACAATGTGGTACATCAACAAGCGGGGGGCACTCGGTCTACGGCCTTGTGCACCGAAGCAATGAAGTTGTGGTCTCTGGCTTATTCCCTGAACACCTCCCTTTTGGCAGTTCACCTCCCAGACAAAGACAATGTCCTGGCAGATGCTCTCAGCAGGATTTTCCAGGGCCATCACGAATGGACTCTGGATCCCCTTGTCCTGGAGGTGGTGTTTGCCAGGTGGGGCATTCCTCAGATAGATCTTTTTGCAGCCCCAGACAATCACCAACTTCCTCTTTTCTGTTGCAGGCCCCCAGTGTTGGGCTCAGTCCCTCTGGACGCCTTCCTCCTCAACTGGGAAGGGAAGTTTCTCTATGCGTTCCCCCCTTTCCCCCTCCTGTTCAAGGTGCTAGTCAAGATCAGATCTCAACCTTGCAGGATGATCCTGATTGCTCCAGATTGGGCGAGACAACCCTGGTATCCACTTCTGCTATCCCTAGCAGTCCAACTTCCACTGTGCCTTCCCAGGAATCACAATCTGTTAACCTGTGCACAGGGGAGGGTTTGGTACCCGAATCTCAAATCTCTCAATCTCAAGGCCTGGCTCTTGAAGAGTTAGAGTCTGCTGACTTACACCTTTGGGGTGTGCTCAATGTTTGAAGGCCCCTCAAGGAAGCCTTCCTGGCCCTTCTTATAACTCTAAATGGAAGGGTTTTCTATATGGTGTTCTGTAGGGTATTTCTCCAGAGTCTGCCGGCTTGCCGCAGTTCTGGATATATAGTGCATTTAAATGCTTTGGGGCTGAGAACAGCTACCTAAAAGTGCACCTGGCAGCGGTGTCTGCCTTTTTATCAACAAGGTAAACCCTCTTCTCTTTCAGCTCATCCGCTGTTCTCCAAGTTTTTCAAAGGGTTGCTTCACATCAGCCCTCCTTTCAGAGATCCTGCTCCCGCATGGGATCTTAATATTTGCATTGCCCAGCTTATGCAACCTCCTTTGAACCTATGTCTTCAGCAGAGCTTAAGTACCTGACTTGGAAGACTGTGTTTTTGGTAGCCATCACTTCTGCTAGGCGCATAAGTGAACTACAAGCATTGTCAGTGGAGCCTGATTTTATCTCCTTTCATAGAGATAAAGTGGTCCTCAGGACTAATAGAAAGTTCTTGCCTAAGGTGGTCTCAGACTTTCACCTGAATCAATCTATGTCTCTTCCTGTGTATTTCACTGACCATTCCTCCTCTGGTGAGAGGAGATTGCACAGTCTAGATGTCAAAAGGGCCCTTAGCTACTATATAGAGTGTACCAAGGGTCACAGGTTTGATTCCCTCCAACTGTTCCTCACTTACGGTGAGGTAGGTAAAGGGAAACCTGCCACTAAAAGGTCCATTGCCAGGTGGATTGTTTCTTGTATCCAATTTTGTTACCTAAAACTGGGTAAGGTTCCTCCTTCAGGTCTGAGGACTCATTCTACAAGAGGCACAGCTGCGTCCTTGGCTGCTGCCAGGGACATTCCTATCTTAGAGATATGTCAAGCAGCTGCTTGGAAAACAGTTCACACCTTCACAAGCATTACTCCTGGACACCCAGGCTAGGAGTGATGCTCGGTTTAACACAGCTGTGCTTCAGAGCCTATTTCTAAGTAGGTTCTGCCCTCCTCCATGGAGGTACTGCTGTGTAGTCTGCATATGTCATAATGTAGCAAGACTTCATGTTGTTTGAAGAAAAAATTACTCACCTTAGTAATGTTGTTTCTTCTAATGGAGTCTTGCTATATTATGACCCCCCTGCCCTCTCAGAACCTCTTCTTCTTGTTTTTGGGATGTGAGTGGGTAGTGACCTGTTGGCACCTAGTGTTTGCCATTTTGTTTGTTGTTGTATTTCATTCTTTGGTCCCCTGACTTGAGTCTTGTTGTTGGGACCATAAAATGTGTTAGTATTTAGTAGCCAGTTGCCTAGTGTAGGTTTACAGCTTCCACACAGAACCTTTAGTGAGTTTTGCTTGTAAAGATCTGACAGTTAAAGTTTGAAGCACAACAGACAGAGTGTTCAACCGAGCTCGTGCTCAAGATTCCATGCACTTAACTCTTTCACCTCCAGAGCAGTTCTTTTTTTTTTTTCTATTAAGATTTTATTAACAATTTTTATACAGAGAATGTATCTTTTAACACACAAAACCTCCATGTGAAATGTACATACATGCGCAAAAACATATAACATAAGATACATCCTCTGCCCTCCCCCCAAACCACCACCCCATCCTCCGGAGCAGTTCTAACCTGGGGTTATACTGCATATGTCATAATATAGCAAGACTCCATTAGAAGAAACAACATTACTAAGGTGAGTAATTTTTTCTTGTCTATGGTCCTGGGTTCCGATGGCATCTAGATGCCCCACTATCCTTTCTTTAAGCAATGTCTCCATGATCTTCCCCACTACTGAGGTGAGGCTGAATGGCCTATTGTTCCCTGCCTCCTCCCTGCTGCCGGACTTGTGTAGAGGGACCACATGTGCCCTCCTCCAATTCACTCATGTTGAATGACTCAGTGAACATGGCTGCCAGAGGTACTGCTATCTCCCTTCGCAGTTCTGTTAATATCCTTGGGCGTATGCCATCTGATTCCATCGCTTTGTCTACCTTCAATTTAGTGAGCTCCTGCAGGACTCTTTTGTCCACCTCTTCACCCCCTTGGCAACTGCTGTACTGCTGTGGCCCTTGCCCCTCCCACTCTTCTGTGAATACTGAACGGAAAGACACAGTGGATGTCTTGGGAGGAAGGCATGAAACTGTCACTTCCAAATACCTAAACAGCACATACAAGCAAGCAACATTCGGCATTGACAAATGCTTGTTAAATCTCTCTGTAGTCCTGTTTGCTTTTTAGACTGGGTCTCTCCTGAGCATCACAGATGCTGATTGGTCACCATAGGAACCTGAATTATCAGGGGGAACCTTGTCCTTATTGGTGGGTTGTGGAAACAGCATGATTTCTCCTGCCATAGCAAAGTTATGGTAATGTGTATTTTATTGCTTCTGATTAACCGAGGAAAGCTATTGTGACAGAGCTGTAGTAGAAATAACATGTTAATTCCACTGTAGCTGAATAGCAAGGAAAAATAATGCTTTTTGTTTACCAGTGTTATTCATTACTTTCATGCTATGTATGTGAATAGCAAATGATAGAAGCAGACTTTCTTTAAACATTGCATCTAGCATCCATTATGTGTATTTTACCCAAAATGTCTCTTAGTATTTTGACTATTTTTAATGTTTAATTTTAGGGGAGGCGTTCTCTGCAGAATATGGAATGCAATATTAACATATAGAAGCAAAGAATTAAGAAAGCAGACATCAAATGCAGAAGATTAGATTATGCTGACATTATGTGGTTGAACTGATAGATGACCAAAGCACACAGAGGGCTCACTAAGTTATTCTACTGTATCTTGGTTTTGTATTTTCAACATGCATTTTATGTATTTATTCAGCAGCTTTGCACAGGCTTGTTTTGTGATTTTGTATAAAGACTTTACTAAACCTATGTATAAATGTGAATTAAAAAAAAAAGTATCACATCCATCAATGAAAAGCACTACGCACATGTTGAACACCATGTTAGTTTCTCTCTGTTACCCGTAAATGTTTTTTTGTAATTGAACTTGTATGTTTGAAAGATAAAACTTACAGCAAAATTCTCAGTCTCAGTCGGGGCAGTACAGAATGTTGCCGTTGCACTGCCACCTCAAACAGCCTTACAAAAACAGTGACAGGCATTGCAGGATGAGGAGTTCTGTACCCCACCACCACACACACACACACACACACACCAGATGAGAGAGCGAGAGAGGTGCAATGGAAGTCGCTATTACAGAAGTTGGCAGGTAGAGTCAGAGGCAGCGACCACTAACAAATGACCCAGCGTGTACCTACCAACATGCACCACCTGGCACATCTTCCAGTGCTCAAACCTGTGCCACATGGTATCACTAAGTGCACAGGCAGCTTGCTAGGATGTTCCTGCACCCTAACCCTTTATATCCATTAGTTCCCTGGTAGTCCAGTGGTTCCCCCCAACCCTGAAGAAAATGCTGCCCATAGTGGACCAGTAGCCCACACTCCCACTCCCTCAGTGACACTAGAGGTCCAGTGGCTCCTGTCCTTAAACTCTCCTCTGGGATCCCTGAAGGTCTAGTGGTCTCCTCCTGCAACATAGGCTGTCTCCATGCCAATACAGCATCCATTGGACCCGGTTGGCTCACTGCAACTCCATAACCAGGCGAGGTCCCAGTGGCATTTGCATACCTCCCCTGGAGCATTTGTAATAGCATTTTTCAGTGGAAGGGAAGGGTGTGACCCCTGTTGAGCATAAGTAAATGATTTTCAAATGTCACACTGCTGCTAAGTGACCTTAGCGACCACTTACTGCTAGCACTGGTGGCTAAAAATTGGGCCTAAAATGTTGCATACAGTACATGGAGTCTGACACACAGTTTTCTACTCCACTGCCACTGTTTTCTGTGGGGATTATTTCATTTGTTCATGAAAAAAAAATATGAATGGTAAAATAAGGATAGACAGCAGTAATTGAATACACACAACAATTAACCTCATGACAATAGTACAGTACTATGGTGTGTACACAAGGCTCTCTGCAACGGGAAGACTGTCTTGTTGTACACCATTGACCATATACTGTATTATTCTATTTGTGATCCACCACACACACACACACTTGTTTTGCTGTTCTCCAGCTGGTAGTGTTCTGTGGAAGTAAATTATTTTATTTATTCAAACATGAACATGGACAATCCCCACTGAGCCAAATGGCTCATTTTCAATGGGTGCCATTAGCATACAGAAACCTGGTTACATAAATAGGGAAGCAAGTATCAATACAAACAGTATAACATTTTATAAGGTTAAAAATCCTTTCGAACAGACAAACTTCATTTATAGCACATATACATATTTCCTATAAAAAGGGGAATTACATTCTATAATACCAATCTAATAAATAGACAAGTAAATGCAGTGAGTTTTAAAAGACATGTTAGGAGATTGGTGTCTAGATATGTGAGACTACAAATGCTATGTGACGAGCACACATTCCCATACACTGTAAAAATAATAAATCCTTGATTATTGCCACATTAAAGGTGTATTATAGCCAATAATGTAACACTGAAATTCTCCTCCATCAGTAAAAAAGTGAATCTGTTTCAGAACCAAAAAATATGTGGCTGTTCTTTTTTGCATAATCTTGTAATGTACACTTTCATCCTATCTTCTCCATAGTGGTTGGTATACAGTGTAAATGGTTAAGCCATTTTAGTTCTGATGTCTTGTATGTTTCGTCTTGTTTTCAAAACCAAATTTCCGCACTTTTTGAATGCATCAGTGTTTTGTATTGAATTCTATTCTATTAGTTTCACACTTACGTTCGTAATGGCTTTAATATTAAATTGCAAGGTTGGTGTCTGCACTGCTCAACTTTATTTACATTTTGATATTTTTGTATTTTGAAATGATGCATATTTGTCACTGCCATTCTTGTTAAGTCCTAAGTGCAATGTGTGTGTTATATATTCTAATTATATCCGTGACTTAAAGGAAAACTGTGACTGGTTCTTTACTAACAAACTTTAAAACAAATTAATATTTTGTTTTGCTCATGTTATACAGCATATTCACACATATTAAGGTATTACAATAGCGATAGATATCTTGTTTCTAAGGATGTATTTATTTGAATGTCACAGCAGGTGGATTGTGCCTTTAAGGAAAACTGTGCAAATACTGACCTCGCCCCAAAAGGCTTACCCTATTGCTTTTATGCAGAAAATCCCCCTTTCCAGAGGCCACTTACTTTATTTTTATTTCCTAAAGTCCGCGAACTGGGAACATGGTGGACCATGCGTGGCTCTCTCCCGCCACCTTCACACCAAACCAGTTGAGGCAAAGAAACAACACTAGTTTAGCATCCCTCGCCCATCTTCCTCATCTGGCCTTGCCACTTTTTCCTTCCGGCTGCCCACTTTGTGGAACAGACTCAGCCCCTCCATCACCAGCTCCTCCTCGTACGTTGCCTGTAAAAATCAACTTCGTTCCCTTCCACCAACCTCATGCCTATGATCCAGATGACTAACTCTACTACCCTCTGGCTCTCACAACTTCCTCACCTACGTGCTTTCTCTACCCACCTTTCTAGATGCACTTACTTCCTGTAGATTCCTCACCAGGTATTTTCTTATTTGACCTAAACTGTGCTTATGACCCATGATGAGCTACCAAATGTATTCACTGTTTTACTGTAAATCCCACTGTACTGTTTTTACAGCTGTATTACTGAAAATCAAACTGTCTGTCTTGTAAAATCTTACACTGTTTCTTTACTACTGTATCACCTGCTACTTGCAACCCTCTGAAATTATGTCTATTTACTAAGTGTGTGTATTTTACGCAAATTTGTATGTAATCCAATCCCCCTTCCCCCAGGTCGCACCTGGAATCGAGCCTCAACTCAGTGTGCCTTTCCCACTTACTAACTGTTTAAATATACAGTATATATATAAAAAAAATACTGTAAAAGTGCGATGTCACACTTTTACAGTAAATGGAGTCATGCACAGTCCACCATATTCCTGGTTCACGGACTTTATGAAATAAAAATAAAGTAAGTGGCTGCTGGAAAAAAGGGGATTTTCTGCATAAATAGCTTAATTGGGGGGTAAACCTTTCGGGGGCGGTGAGGTCAGTATTTGTACAGTTTTCCTATAAGAAGCTAAAACTACCGCAGTACAAAAAGCAGGAGGGGCTGTTACAATGTATCAAGGGACAGGATGTTCTCAGACTGGGTGAAGCATTTCCTGAAAGAAGACTATTTGTATTTGAGCTGAGAAGAAACATAGAATCTGTTGGTAGAAAAAGGCCCGTTGTAACATGGCAGAAAACAGCACACCAGAATAACGAATGTAGATTGGAGGAACACCAACAGGTGACCATGGAGCTACCATTAATTAATTCTCAAGTAATCCATGGTTGCTCCTGTGGTACCTTTCTGAACCACAAGTAAATCACTAATGAGCAATATAAAAGTGATATCCCATTTCTTTCCCATCCACCTGCCCCACGGACCTCCAAGTGTGAAGAGCAAATGTATTTCTCTACAGAATTAGTAACACACCAAGTACTACCAGTATGGATAACTTTGATGTTACCTTTTTGATTTGCAATGTTGTCAGAATCACCAGATGGGTTGACACCAATACAGAAGTAAAGTGAGTACCGCGAACACTTCCACAGCTCCCGCTGGTCGTACTATTAATAGTTCCACAGCTCCTCCTGCGCCTAGTAAAAAAGCGCAGAAAACAAAATCCATCTTGAACTCAGTAATAAGTGTGCCATAAAAGAAAACAGCAGTAGCAGGCATGTGAATCTCTCAGCAGAGGAACCAGATGAGCTAGAGCATAAGAAGTCAGAGCCCAATACCCATAAAATACCTCATGGGCTTGTAATGTATTTTCTGACTGGCTCACAGCTAATAATTTGTCGGTAGATATAAGCACAATCAGTATTCCTGAACTTGCAAACATCTTGAGATGGTTCTATAGCTTAGCTTGTACGATGGAGGCCAAGCAATACAATATTAGTTTGTTTATAGGACTGCGTGCTGGTCTAAATAGATACTTGAATAGTGTGGAAGTCAACGGAAAAGTCAACATTACCACAGATGCAGCAATTTAGGCAGCCAACAATGTCTTCATCGCTGTCCTAAAAGAGTACCACCGGGCAGGACGAGACATTGTTGCACATCACCCCCACATCTAAGAGTTGGATCTGGATCGTATATGCATCTGGTCAAAATTGAGCCCAGAGTCTGCGTACAGCCTAGTACGCAGACTCTGGTTTGAGATGCAACTAGGCCTGGCAAGACGTGGGAGAGAGGGTCTTACCAAATAAAAACATGACTCATTCTCCCCAAACACTGACGAATCAGGCAGAGAATACTGTACATCGCAGTAGCCTTTAACGAGAGCACAAAAAAACAACTCAGTCACTGAATCAAATAGAGATGCGCTAAGAGGGATAGTGTTTTCGCAACCTGGGAGTGAGAACTGCCCTGTCTCCCGCTTCAAAAAATACCTCTCTAGATGTCCCCCAAGTCCTCCAGCTTTCTACCCACATCCTAAGAAACTACCCCAGAACATTTTGGACCAAAAACTGTGCTGGTATGGGAAGCAAGCAATGGGGCTAAACTATCTAGGGGATATGATGGTACAGATCTCTGAGGATGCAGAACTGAGTCAAAGGTATACAAATCACTGCATCTGCAGCACTGTAGTGCACATGTTATCTGAGGTTGGCCTTGCATTGAGAGAGATCATGTCCATCACAGGACATTGATGTGAGACCAGTCCCAGAAACTACTGGTCCTCAATATTACCAACAGCCCATAACTCTACAGCAGCAAAAGGCACCAGCGCTACAACATCCTCAGTTCCAACCCCAGGATGTTCCAGCAACTACAAGTCACCCACTGACCATTGCCACACAAACCAGTAGCAGCTGAACCAGAAATCGAAAAGCAAGATATCACACCTACTACCAGTAGCATTACCAGCCAGATGCCGAAACAGCAGTCAACAAAAGGTGCCACTCCCACCAGTTCCAGCCCATTTAATGTCAGTAATGTTACAATTAATGGGCCAGTGCACTTTAATTAGTATTCTCTACATGAGAAAGGTACACAGTAAAGACACTGTCATAAGCATTGAATTTGTTGCAAAACGTTGTTGTTATTGTCTATAGAACTGTTAAGCCCACACCACAAACAGTGAATGTGAAACATAGCTGAAACTAAAGTAGAACTGTTTCCCCTTGGCTTGTATCTCCTTAAAAGTAGATGTGCAAGTTAACATATTAGTGTTACCCCTTAGAAACAGATGTCATCCGTTGTCTGTAGTGGCCAAATGTTAAATCATTGATGTTTTCGATGCCGTACTATTGTAATGTTAGGACTCCGGTTATTGTTGTTAAAATGTACACACCCATATTTTCTCTCTCTCTCTCTCTCTGGACGTTATGTGATGTTTCTGATCCCACCATGCATTGCGACATTCCCGAGAAAGGCAAAACACGATATTTCGAGGAGCCGTGCAATGTCCCAATAAATGCTAACAAAAATATAAAAGTATATTTTGCAATAATAACACGATGCAGTTACATGAAAATGTTATAAAATAATGGCTTGCTACACCCACAATATATGTAGGAAAGATTGCATTCAGCAGAATGTGTACTATCAATTCAGTGTTAAACATAAGAATTGTAGTCACTGTGTCTGTGTCTTTTTTTGTATTATAGTAAATAATAAATGTGCTTCTTTCTATAAATGCTTGCCATGTTATAAGCGCATTTAACCACTCCAGAGCATGATTCTACTGTGGAATTAATCCATGATTCTGTGGTTGGAGGCACTCAGCCTGTGGCCTCGTGCTCCAACCCCCACAACCATGGATTAATTCCCCAGTAGAACCATGCTCTGTCATGATTTAATGCTTACTTAACCCATCATATGTGCTGTAATATTGAATGAAAGAACCCTTAAAGCTCTTCACTCTCCCCTTCCTCCTTCTTTGTGGTGTGGTCTTTACTAACCCCTTGCATCTGTCCCACCCTCATGTGAATCCCCCACCGATTTCACACAGACCACCTCCTCCAGCAGCTTATTCTGCCCCTCCATGACCTTCTCCATTTATTTATTTGGTTTTTGGTAACCGGGTAAGTACAGTAGACTGTTGAATGCCTATTTACTGAGAGGGTAAAAAACATAACAATGAAGATGTACTTACAGGCATCTCTCCTTAACTCACCCCCCCTCCCATCAGCTGTTCAGAGCTGCCCCATGTATGTTTTCCCACTCAGTCTGAACAAATCTTCCTTGTATCATTTTTCTCTGTAGAGTCCCACTCTTCGGTCAACTGTAAGCCAGAGGTACTAGGACCTCAGGGGGGAGCAAGTCTCTCGGCCAGGGGGCCAGCAGTGGGTACTGACTAGGGTGGCAGTTTAACACCATGTGGTGACATGCATCTGCTAATAATTGTTGCTGGCTCCTCGCCTACCTCAGTTCTGTTCTTCCCTCCATCCAATGCGCACCAAGGGAGCAAGTCACTTTTACCTCAATTTGCCATGTTGGTGTTTTCTTCTTCTTCTTTTATTATTTTTTGAAAATGCTGAGATCTTGAAGAAGGGGAAGAAACTTGCCACTTTCCATTGCTGTTGTCGAAGCAATAATATTAGTTAAGATGACAGGCATTCTGTCTGTTTTTCCTGTCTCAGGCCGAACCACAACATGACTTTCTTTGATGCCTGCTACTCTTGTGCCTGCCGAGGCTGCAAGGTCATTATCTGAAGCTGGGCTGCAAGGCTTGACCTTCAGAGGTAAACATCGGTTCAACAAGTTGCTGGATAGGAAACTGAACCATTCTCTCAGGTCCCCTCACCCTTCTTTGAAGTCAGCTGAGGTATAGAGCTCTCGTTCCCATACTGTGTTGAGGTTCTGTTGGAATCTCCAGTGGTGGTAGTGTCTGGTGAACCTTCGACTCCTTTAGGGGAGGGGCTGATGGACAACCTGACCTTTTCCACCTCTTCACTGATGTGGACACCAACCATTGGTGTCAACACAGCTGTCACCATTTGTGGTGATGACACTGAGGGTGGCACTGGCTGTAGTGCTGGAATCATTCACATTGCCAGGGTCAGCACGAGGTCGATGCTTATCTTAGTGTCAACCATGACTGTGACCTCATACTCAGTGCTGAAGAGATTGATGTCAGCCACAATACCGATGTCAATGCCAGGGTCAGTACCGGTGTCGGTGCCAAGGACAAGCTCGGTGCTGGAACTGTTGGCTCTTCTGAAGTCAGTGCCGTTAGTGGTGCTGACTCAGATAACGATAACAGTTTTAGTGTAGAGATCCCTCCTGGCTCCAGCATATGTATTGGTCCTGAACTGGAATTTAGCCTTTCATTGGGGCCCACCTAGTCATGGAATTACATTGTCTGCCTTGGTGCTCCCTTCCCCCCCAAGTCACCACATTGAACCCTTCTTCATCATAGGAGTGTTAGTAGCAGGAGCCTCTCCTCAATCCTTTCCTAGGGCAAGGTTGTTGCTAGAGCCTCTGGCCCCCTACTGGAGATGTGGTTGCAGCAGCCCAGCAGGCTGCTCCTCCCCCCCCCCAGACCTATACCTCAAATATCTGTGGAGTGGATTGGCAGGATGCCCAGGTTTTTCAGGCCACCAGGCCCTTCAGTGTTGGAGTAGTACCACTTTTGGGTGGACACTGTAGAAGCGTGGTATAGGGAGGCTAATAGGCCTCAAACCAGGTCACACTCCCCTGTTCAAGGGGTTTCCCTGCTTCCTTTCTCTCAGAGTCCTCTTCAAAAGACAACAGATTTTCATTGCACCTGACCTCATCAGTTGAGTACGTTCTCTACAAGAGATTCATAAAGGAAGATGCTGAAAGCATTGGGAATTCCTTTTTACACCAGTCACAATCCTGTCATCCTGCCAGTAGGACTCCTAGAAGTTTCCATACAGACACTTGTGTCATTCCTACCTGGCACAAAGCCATGGAGGAGGCAACAAGGGCACTATGGAGGCATTCCTTCACCACACCTACCACCCACAGGGACTTCACTCCAACTGGGTCTATCTGAGCCATACTTCACTCTATTTTGGGGCTTCAGATCCTACAGAGCTGGACTTGGCCACAGTACCTGACCAGCAAATTACCCTACCAGTCAAGATTCTTTCAGCAGCATGCCAACACCGCCTATGGATGCAGGTGCACATTTTTCTGTCTGCATTGCATGCTTGTGAGGCCAATAGACAAGTCATGAGCATTTTGATTAGGGTCCTGGAGGCAGCTTCTCACTAATCGAGGGTGTCCTACAATGCCAGTGAGGTGACTTCTAGAGTTACTGGATCAGCCATTCGTAAAAATATCTGGAGAAGCAGAGACAAGCTGGGAAAGCCATCAGAGGGGACTAAGGCAAGAACGGAGGAAGGAATAATGCAAGCTATTAAGAAGGGGAGCCAAGACCTTCTTCCATTATATTAGCAAGAGGAAGAAGCCCAGAAATGGTATTGTTAGGCTAAAGAAGGGAGAGGGTGGGTGGGTGGAGGACATCCTTGAAAAAGCTGAGATACTGAACAAGTATTTTTGCTCAGTATTTACCAAGGAAAAGGCGGGGAGGGGACTAGACTCATGAGGAAAGGTTTATGGGGGGAGAGGTGGACACCAGACCATTTATGGTGGATAGAGTCTTGGAGGAACTAGGAAAGTAAAGACAGATATGGCAATGGGACCAGACGGGATTCACCCTAGAGTTTTAAAAGAACTCAGGGAAGTCCTAGCAGGTGGTCCCCCTGCACAAGAGTGGAAGTAGGGAGGAGGCAGGCAATTGTAGAACTGTAAGCCTGACCTCGGTGGCGGGGAAGCTGATGGAGACCCTGCTTAAGGAGAAGGTAGTGAAGTTTCTGGAGTCAAGTGGTGCAAAAGACTCAAGGCACCATGGATTCACTGAGAGAAGGTCCTGTCAGACTAATCTTATTGATTTCTTTGACTGGGTGACCAGGGTGGTGGATCAGGGAGAGGCGGTGGATGTGGCCTACCTGGATTTCAGCAAGGCCTTCAACATCATTCCGCATAGAAGGTTGCTTAACACATTGGGGAATCTGGGTGTGGGCTTTAAAGTGGTAAAATGGGTTGGAAACTGGCTAAAAGGCAAGACCTAGAGGGTGGTAGTAAATGGCATAAAATCTGAAGAGGGAGAGGTGACCAGCGGGTTACCACAGGGATTGGTACTGGGTCCAGTCCTATTCAATATCTTCATAAGTGACATTGCAGAGGGACTGGAGGGGAAAGAATGCCTGTTCGCAGATGACACCAAGATCTGCAACAGAGTCAACACACAGGAGGGGTTAGATAAAATGAGAAATGACCTAAGACTACTTGAGGAATGGTCAAGGGTTTGGTAGTTGGGTTTCAACGTTAAGAAGTGTAACATAATGCACCTGGGACACAGAAACCCACGAGAAGAATATAGGATGGGGGCAGGTTCTAGCCACCACAAGTCAGGAGAGAGAGATCCTGGGGATTATCCTATCTGATGACCTGAAGTTGTCCAAACAATGTGAAAAAGCAGTGGGGAAAGGAAACATAATGCTGGGGTGCATAGGAAGGGGCATAACCAGTAGGAACAGTGAAGTGGTGATGCCACTGTATAGCTTACTGGTGAGGCCTCATCTGGAATAATGTGTCCAGTTTTGGAGTCTGCATCTCAGGAAAGACATAGACAGAATAGGAGCAGTCCAGAGAAGAGCAACAAAAATGATACATGCACTGCACCACAAGCCTTATGAGGAAAGACTCAAGGAACTTAACATCTATTCTATTTTGGTACAGTTTTTTCTAGCAAACAAATAAGTCAAATATATATTAGGCCCGATAAGGAGAGACCTATCGAAATCACTACTGGTATAGTATTAAAAAAAATTCAGGTCTTTAAAAAAACAAACTCAGCAGGACCTGACAACATTTCGAATAGGATGCTTAAGTTTTTTGCTCCCAACATAGCAGTTCCCCTAACTATATTATTTAATAAATCATTGTTATGTGGGACTGTCCCTAAGGATTGGCAGGAGGCAAATGTAGTGCCCATTTATGAAAAGGGGATAAGGCCGATTGTACCAACTATAGACCCATTAGTTTGACCTCAGTGCCAGGAAAACTAATGGAATCCATACTAAAAGATGCAATCGAGGCCCACCTTGAGGAGACCGGACAGGTGGATAGCAAGCAGCACAGGTTTGTCTCAGGGAGATCATGTGTGACTAATATGCTCTGCTTTTATGAAAAAATCTTAGAAGCACTGGATAACAGGCAGGATGTGGATTGCATCTACTTGGATCTGGTGAAGGCATTTGATAAAGTTCCCCACCAGCAAATTCTCCGGAGCCTGCTGGACATTGATCTAGACCACAGAGTGGTGTGTTGGATTGGTACTGGTTGGGTGGAAGGACTCAGAGGGCATGTATAAATGGGTATTACTCTTGACAGGGTGGGTGTTACAAGTGGGGTCCTGCAGGGGTCGGTCCTGGGCCATGTGCTCTTTAAGTCCAGTATAGGTAAGGGGGGGGGGGAGTGGCTGGATTAGTAAATACGCAGATGATACTAAATTAGCTAGGGTGGTGACACACCCTGAGGGAACTATAGGCCTAGAGGTGGACTTAGATAGTATCTGAGACTGGGCTTCTTCTAGAGGTATGATGTTTAACACACAAAAGTGCTGTGTAATTCATCTGGGGAGCCAAAACATCATGCCTAAACTATCACATAAATGGTAGGGTACTTTGTGTATCAGAGGAGGAAAAAGACTTGGGAATAATGATTGATCACAAACTAACATACAGCACTCATGTAAATAAACAGATTGTAAAAGCAAAACGTGTTATGGAATATTAAGAGACATTTTAAGAGTTGTAGTAGGGAGGTGATTATGCCTTTGTATAGGGCGTATATTAGACCTATTTTGGATTATGGGGTTCCAGTGTGGGGTCCCATATCTAAAGGAGTGGTAGCAAATATTGAGAAGGGCCAAAGACAAGCCACCAAAATGATATATAACATTAAGGATGTGCCTTATGAAGAGAGACTGAAACATCTAGGGCTCATGTCACTCGAGACAAGAAGAGTTAGGGGGGATTTGCTATTATGCTATGACATAATTAGGGATGATTATCTACTCAATTAACTAAATCTCCAATGCAGAAATGACACCAAAGGAACCAGGGGGTGCCCACTTCAGCTCAGACACATAAAATATAACCCAAACAGAAGGGGGGCTTTCTTTACACAGAGAGTGGTGACCCCCTGCAACAGGCTCTCAGAGGATCTTATATGCTCTGAGACCAAGACGCAATTCAAAAACCATCTGGATAACAATATAATGGAAAGTGGCTATATCTGCTATTAAGGGTTTCTTGATGGGAGAGGTGATGGGCTATTTTTTTTTGGTCCTCTTTGCTCCCTAATACCTTTGTATGAACCTTTGTATTCACTGGAAGAGAGAAGGGAGAGAGGGGATATGATAGAGACTTTCAAATACCTTAGAAGAATAAACAGGTTACAGGAGGGAGCATATTTCTGAGAAGAAAGTGCACAAGGACAAGGGGACATAACATGAGGCTGGAGGAGGGAGGGAGGGAGGCTTAGGGGGAATGCTAAGAAGTATTTTTTCACAGAGAGGGTGGTGGATCCATGGAACAGCCTGCCAGCAGAGATAGTGTAAGCGAAAACAGTATGGGGATTCAAAAGTGCATGGGATAAGCATAAAGGCACTTTGCTGTGCAGCAGAGCGGGGGAACGGCAGTCCAGATAAGAGTGGGGATTGCCAAACCAAGTAGGGAAATGGGCAGACTAGGTGGACCGGTTGGTCCTTATCTGCCATCATATTCTATGTATCAGATGGATGTCCTGGCCTTGCCTGTCCCAGCTACCTGCTTTGACCTGGCATAAGGTGCCAAATCCTCAGTACTGGAGGGGCTTATTTCTTTTTCCCATGGATCAGGTGGCAGTTATCTGGGAACCCTCCCATTTCTGTGCTTTAGGAGCCAACGCCTGAACCTGACCAGTCCCAAGTCCTTTTGGACAAAGAACAGCCCCCTCCCTTAGGTGTTCTTCCACACTCCAAGGGCTGAGGCAATAGCTAGCCTTATCCTCTCATGAAGAAACAGCTTAGTATTCAGACCCAAGAGTAGGACTCTATGGAGAAGATTGATTCATGGAAGATAGAAAAGTTACAATACTTAACCAGAACTTAAGATCTTCCTGAACATTTTCTCTGAAGAGTACCACTCACTGGCCTACCATCCCACACTGCAGTTCACCCTTTTAAGAGGGTATTCAGTTTGCTGGCAGTCACACACACTGTCTCCCTCTCTCTCTCTCTCCCCCTTTGTGTCTGTCTCACTCTGTTTTCTTAGTGGCTTTCCTGAGCCCTGGCATAAAAAAACGGAAACAAAAAAAAGCACAAATAATTTTCATAATTTCAAAAAGAGTTTTTTGTTTCCTGTTTCCCTTCTTGTCTTCTCCTCTGCCCAGGTTACATCCCATTTTCTTGGGTATAGCCCTATTTGTTGCTATATGTAGCACTTCACCCTAGTTGTATCCTGACTGCTCAACCCCTACCTGATAGTAGCTCTATCAGTGCAGGCAATTTAAATTTGCTCTGTTCTTGTCTGAATAATTTAATTGTGAAAGGATGCTTGATGTGTGTCTCTGATAGGATAGATTACTTTTACTTTCCATTGCAGAGGGGATGACTTTAGCAAGGTCCAGGGAATAGCGCCATGGGTGCATTTGGTAACAGGTTATTCAGTTTTTGCTGTCAGTAATGTGAACCCTGTTGGTAAATTTCCTCTTCTTTGTGGTTCTTCCATCAAGAAGAAAGGGAGAATGACCCTTTGTTAACTTATCTTGTCACAGTTGTCTTACCCCTACAGCCACAAAGGGTATCCTTGTGTTTGGCATTTCTCCTCTCAAATGTTTCTCTCTATCTCTTTCCCTGGTAAGAGAAAAATGTTACTGGATATATACCTCATTCCATTATCAATTAAATCCTATTGACTGTCACCTGAGATTTTTTTCTGTGACAGTTTTTGGGACAGCAACAGTACAAGATTTTACTGTTTTTGAGTCAGGCACAGAGCTTAGGCTGGCACCACTCTTGTGGCTGCTGCTCATCTTACCCTCATTTTTCCCTAGTGGTCAGCAAATCTAGAGGTTAGAGTAATGAGCTGTGAATAAGCTTGTTACATGCAGCAGACCTGGGTTTGATTCCCACAACCTCCACCTGCATACTGTGCGATTCTGAGTAAGTCACTTAACTTGCCCAGTGCTCCCAGGTCGCCTCTGAAAAATGGCACTTGTGCCTAGTGGGCCTTAAAAAAAAAAGTTTTGGTTATGAGGGTAATTGAGTGTAACAGTAGGTCTGGTTCAGATTTGGTTTTTTTTGGACTACCACTAACCTCCACATTGGGGGTGTATCCCCAACTTTTCCTGTCTCTGTTTCTCTTAAGTTGGCAATCGGATTACATGCAGTTTCCTGTTTTTTTCATACATCCTTTTCTTTCTATCCAACAAGCACAGCTTGTACCATGTTTCTCACTCTCCTGGCTAACAGAACAGAGGTAGGTGAAGGAGCCAGCAAAGGTTATTGCCAGACATACGTCACCACACTGACTCACGCTGGTACCCTAGCCAGTAGCCATTGCTGGCTCCCTGGCCAAAATATTTGCTCCCAAGGGGTCCTCCTGCCTTTGGCTTACACCAATGAGAGGTACTGTATGGAGAAAATATTAAGGAATATCTTCAGTTACGGTAAGTATTGTAACTTTTCTTTCCTCGCTATCCACATTATTTATCCAGTGGAGGTATTTGAATGTTTCAGTCATGTCCCCTCTCTCCTTTCTCACCTCAAGCATGCACATTTTCAGATTTGCCAACTTTTCCTTGTACGTCCTTTCCTGCTATCCCTGGAGCATCTTGGTCACCCTCCTCTTCCCTGCCTACACTCTATCCCTGTCCTTTGAAACGTGCTGACTCCAGAACTGCACACAGTGCTCTAGGTGAGGACAAACCAATGACATAAACAGTAGTAGTAGCACATTCTTTCTTCTGCTGGTGATCCTCCTTCCCTATTCACCCCAACATCCTATTTGCCCTACCCACCTCCTTGTTGCAGTTTGCTGATGCCTTCACTGTCTGAAATTATTACTCTTAAGTCCTTTTCCTCTGTACTGCTGTCCACTATTACTTCCCTATTCTATATTCAGTGTTACAATGTTTTGACCTATGTGTATCATCTTGCATTTCATGGGATTACATTTTAACTGCCATACTTTGACCACCTTTCCAAACTACCCAGGTCCTCTTTCATAATTTTTCCACCCTCATTGCTGTCCACCCAGCTACGGATATTAGTGTCATTATGAAAAGACACATATTGTCCTGCATCCCTTCCCTTTTGTTGCAGATAAAGATTCTGAAGAGAAGCCATCACAAGAACGTTCCCTGTGGCACCCCACTCACCCCTTAGAACCCTGCATTTACTACCACCCTCTGGGTCCTATCACATAATCAGATCCCACTGACCTAGGAATTTTGTCCCCTACTCTAAGGCTATGCATCATCTTAGCCAGCTGTCCATGTTGGACATAATGATAGACTTTACTGAACTCAAGGTACAGTATGTCCACCGCCTGTCACTTGTCCACTGCCTTTCTCATCCACTCTAAGAAATCAGTCAGGAATGCCTGACACAACCCCTACCGTGTGAATCCATGTAATCTTTTGTTCTATAATCCTTTGCCCCAGGAAATTTAGTGTCCTTTTCCCCTATCATGGTTTCTAGCAGTTTACCCACATTAGGTATTAGACTGGCAGGTCTGTAGTCCCTAGTTCATCCCTGCTCCTGTTTTTGTGCACGGGAGTCACATTTGACATTCTCTAGTCCCTGGGCACTATCCCTGTCTCCAGTGAGCAACTGAACAGCTCAACTAGTGGTTCAGCAAGGACCTGTCCAATTACTTTAAGCTCACATGGATGTAGCCCTTCTTGGCCCATGGACTTATCCACCTTATGAAGCGCTTAAGCTCTTAAGTACCCTTTTAATTCGAATGGGATCCACATTGACTGCTTCCTTCCCCACCCCCACCCTTCTGGCACAATCAGGCATTGACCTCTTGTCCTCCACTGTGAATGCTGAGCAGAAATATCAGTTCAGGATGTCTGCCTTTAACTGGAGTGGGATCCACATTAACCACTTCCCTCCCCCCTCTGCCCTGATAGCACAGTCAGACACTGGCACTTTTTCCTCCCCTGTACACTTTGAGCAGAAATATCTATTCAGGATGTCCACCTTACCTTTATCTTCCTCTCCCCATTCCTTTCCTTACTTTAACCTGACTATTCTTTCCCCGCATCATCTTCTTTTTCTCCCTTTTGTAACAAAAGGTCTTATCTCCCTCTTTGTACCTTCTGCAGTTCTCACTGCAGTATCAGACAGAGCCCGCAGCACTGTCTTATTGGCCTCTTTCATCCTGCTGCCAAACTCCACCCTGTTCCCCTCTGCTTGGATGTTTCAGTGTTTTTAAATGCCCTTTTCTTAGCCCTCACAGTCTCCTCTACTTCCATCGTTAACCATAATGTTTTTTTCTAGGGGCATGGATATGGTTCACTTATCCATACTTTCGTAGTTCCACTGGAACAATGTTATTAGCCTGAGCATTTTTAAGCTAAGCTCCTCCCACCACTCAGGCAGTATATCCCCTGACTCTGCCCTGTGATGTCAGATCTGTCTTTCTGCTGGAAGAACAGGTCACCTTCTTCATGCTGTCGCTTAGGATTTTCTGTGCCATAGGTGAACCTCTTCTTTTGGAAAGTTTTCAGTCTTGCATGTAGTTTCACGGTTCTTTCAACTCTGTCTCTGGACTAGTGATTGAACACAAGGAACCAGGATTCAAATTTTGTGTTAGGTGCTTATAGAAAATGTTAGTCACTGATCTGTGCAACACATACATGTTCTGCCGGGCGGGTAACATGACACGGCTGGGTGCAGCCTGTGCTTATGCATGCTTCCCCAGTCCCTTGAGGACAGGAAGCTCTGACTCTTGTTGGGTCGGCCTTCAGAATGAGATTCAAAGGACCACCCTAAGGGCTGCAAGAAGTCCTGAGCTACAGCCAGGTCTACTGAGCAGCTTGCAGTGCATGAGGCGGAAGTGATGGCTGCTGCAGAGGGCACCTCTTTCATCTCAGTGCCATTCCCTGGGGCCAGCATCAGAGGGCCTTTCACAAGCTCGTTCAGAGCCCTGCACTCTGTGGTTTAAAATCCAAATGCCATCAGCACCAGTCATGGAACAGGGAGAGATCACTGTCCTCCTGGTCCCTTGACTTGCCTGACTGCTTGACAGCTGTTAAGTGTCCCTCGGCTAAGGGGCATATTGGGCAGGTCGAGGGCTCTTTGGCTCCATTGTCGAGCCAGTCGACCTTGAGTCTGGTTGACCAGGCCATCAGGATATTTCTTGAGCCTGTCGACCAGTTGTCAGGTGAGGCCAAGAAGTCAGTCTCACAGACCTTGGTACTCCCAGTCCTCACTCAGAAAGATGTGGACCATTCAGTGACCCTGGTCCATCCTTCCAGGGACCAGCCTCCACCTGGGGTTGGGTCTTCGATTCCTGTGTTGCTCAGTGTTGTTAAGAGCATCATCTATGGCCAACTGCAGGAAGACCATTCTCGCTGTCAGCTGGGCAGTTGATGGTTAAGGTCACGGTTGAGGCATTCATACTCTCAATCCTCCTCGACTGGGAGGCCCTGCCATCGGCATTCCTCATCCTTGTCATCATCGGGTGAGGAGAGGCACTGGTGTAAGATGCGCTGGTGCTACATAGAATTGCTCTGGCAGCAGTTGGACCATTGCAGGGCTCTACTCCAAGGACCTTCAGTCCCCTGGCAGCTTCCAATGGTTGCCCTGCTGGTCCATGTTCTGCAGGTGTTGCACACCCCTGCTTTTCCACCAGTTAGGATGGAGCCAGCACACCAGCAGCTGTCAGTTGGAGCTACAACAAAAGAGGTTAGTTGTTTGACTTTCCAGGCTGGTTGTTGGTTCGGATTACCCCGGGTGAGGATTCCTGGGAAGTCTGTGGTGAACAATGGCTAAGGGCCATTTTCAAGGAATCATTGAATGACTCAGATCAGGAGTCCATGGCCTCTCAGGAACTGAGCTCTTCGACCGTAGCTCAGTTGAGGAGCCTTCCACCAAGCATGCCATGGTTTCCTTCAGTGGGCTGTTCTGAATTATCTGAATCTACATCAATCCTGCTTAAGCCAGTCGCGAAAAGGGCTATGTACACTCTTTCGGACATTCTGGACCAGGATGAATCCCCGGAGGCTGCCTTCCTGATGGCTATTGCCATCTTCGGATCAGCCCTGGAGTTTTTGCAGCATCCTGCCTAACACCCTTGGCCCACATGGGCCACAACTACATGGCCCCTGTGGGCTCTTTTCAGGGTTTTCAGACCACTCTATGGTCAAAGGCCTGGTTACGGATTCAGTGTTCCATAAAGCTGGACACAAGGGTGACATAAACAAGCCTCCAGACAAGAAGTCCCATAACGCTGACCATGCCACTAAAAAGGTTTACATTGCGGTCACTCTGGGCCTCTGACACGCTAACTATGGTCATTCCCTGATGGGAATTTTTGATGCAGTTCTTCACCACCTCCATCCAGAGCAGCAGATGGCAGTGGAGCTCATCAGAGACCAGGGTCAATCACTGGCTAAACACCAGCTCCAGACAGCCTTGGACATGGGTGATTCATTCACCTGTGTGGTGGCAGCAGCTGTCTCCAAGTGTCGCAGGGCTTGGCTGCATTTGTCCATCTTCATGGCAGACACCCAGCAGAAGCTGGCAGATGTCCCTTTCCTGGGCACTGACCTCTTTGGCCCTGGGGTGGAAGGGCATCTCACCCAGACTGAGAAGTCCAATGCCACCCTTGACTCTGTGATCTTGTCCCAGAAGGACCAGATGAAAAAGCATATGAAGCAGGCTTTTCAGTACTGGTTCTTTCATTCATAGCCTCCTGGTTAATTTCAGGCCTGGTGCCTGAAGCTGAAGTCCAGGGCCCAAGGCTCAGAAAGGGGGCGCAGGTGTAGTGGTGCCCCTCCAGCAGCAGCCACTGGTGTGCCCGCAACATCCCTCCACCTGTCCTGTCCCTGACTGCTCTCACAGAGACCAGCTATGTCACTTCTTGTCATGTTGGTCCCCTATCACAATGAATAAGTGAGTGCTGGACGTAATGGGAAGAGGATTGTCTCTAGACTTTGAGGCTCTCCCACCCTACCTCCTTCACATGCCTCAAGAGGACATGCTGTCCGCCCTCAGGGAGAATATCACTTGGTTCCTTGCAAAAGGGACAATAGCCCATGTCCCAGATCCCCTGGCCAGTCAGAGCAGGTACTTCCTGGTCCCGAAATAGAAGGGGGGCTCGCACCCCATACTGGATCTACACAATCTCAACCAGTATGTATAGAAGTGCAAGTTCCAGATGGTCACTTTGAGCAAGATTATACCATCCCTGGAGCAGAACATGTGGTTTTGCTCCCTGGACCTCCAGGATCCTAATCACATTCCCATCCACAGGTCTCACCGCCAGTACCTCTGTTTCCAAGCGAAAAAGGTCCTGTACCATTTCCAGGTCATGCACCATAGACCTCTCCTCTGCTCCCAGGGTCTTCACTAAATGTATGACAGTGGTGGCAGCCCACCTGTGGAGCCTAGGGGTCAGAGTGTACCCCTACCTGGATGACTGGCTGATAGCTGGTCCATTCAGAGAAGCTGTGGAGAGATCCACAGACCTGGATCTCCAGGCCTGCCAAAACTTTGCATTTTGATCAATCCGGACAAATCCAAACTGGTACTGAGGCAGGTTATCACATTAATTGGGGCAGAACTAGATTCCCTACGGGCCAAGGCCCACCTACCACTGGACCGGGAACAGGATCATGCCTCCTTTGCCTGATCATTTCAGGTTGGGCTCTGATATGCTGCCAGTGATTTCTTATGGCTGCCGGGGTACATAGCATCCTGCACCAGTGTGGTCCACTGGGCCTGTTGGCAGATGCGCCACCTTTAGTGGGAGCTGGCGGTCAGTGGTCCCAGCACCTAGCTGACTTGGACCAACCTGTCACAGTGGCCCAGCCAATGTGGGATGCCATCCAGTGGTGGCTTGTTTCAGAACATCTGGAGGAAGGAATCCCATTTGTCCACCCAGAGCTGACCATCATGCTAATGATGGACACATCTCTGGTAGGGTGGGGAGCATACCTGGAAGACCACATGGTCCACGGGTTCTAGTCACCTAGGGAGTCCCATCACCACATAAACCTGCTGGAGCCCCATGCATTGTGCTTGGCTCTGACAGAATTTGTCCACTAGTCATGGGTCAGGTTATTAAGGTCCAGAGGGACTACACCACAACCATGTTTTGCCTGGACAGGTGGCACACACTGTCTTCCTCTGTGTTGGTTGGGAGGCACTAAGCACCTGGACACTCATGCGCAGCCTGGGTGCCAATCTTCTGGTGATTCATGTCATGTGGGAGAACAATCAGCTGGTAGACCCTCTCAGCTGGGTATGAGAGACGTCACACGAGTGGTCTCTGAATCAGGAGGTGGTGAACCATCTGTTCCCCCTGTGAGACTCATTCTCAGTGGACTTGTTTGCATCCTGGGAGAATGCCAAACCAAGGCTGTTTTGTGCCTGCTCCCCTCAGTCTGGTACACTGATGGGAGATGCCTTTGCAAGGCCCTGGACCCCAGGACTCGCATATGTCTTTCCTCCCTTCCCACTGATCCACAGAGTACTAGTCAAAGTCGGGAAGGACAGGGCACGGATGGTCCTAAGAGCTCTGGATTGGCCTTGGCACTTTTGGTACCCCGATCTCCTCAGCCTCAGCAGCAGGTCTCCTTAGTGACTGCCTCTCTGCCCTGACTTGCTAACCAGACTTCGGGGGACGGTCCTGCACTGGATCTTCAGTCCCTGCACCTCATGGCCTGGTTCCTGAGTGGCTAGATTTTCAGGTCTTGGGTCTCTCCAAGTATGTCCTCCCCATAGTGGCCTCCAGTGAAGAGTTGACTTATAGGTGCTATGACTTTAAAAGGAAGAGATTTTTCCATTTGGTTTCAGGGCAAGGAGATTGATCCCCTTGCCTGTCCTACGGCTAGTACCATGGATTACCTCTGGTCCCTTTCCCAGCTGAGACTGCAAGTGACAGCACTTAAGCTGTACCTGGATGCCATCTCTGATTAATGGGCATTGGCTGGTATGCCAGCGGTGGCCCAGGAGAAGGTGGTCAGGCATGTTTTCAAGGGCCTTGTGATAGGGTTGAATAAGGCCCTGCCCCATTTGTTATGCAGAAAGTGTTTAAACGCAAGTATCTGTTCTATCTTCTTCTTTTCTTTGTCTGGTTGTGCAACCAAATTTTCTCGTGAGACCTATGAACAGATCACGCTGATGGTTTTGCAGTTCTCCACCTCTCACTATGTCTCTGCCTTCACTTGCTGTTCTGTGTTTTCTTCCCCCTTGCTTGTCTGTAGTTAAAAAATGTATATGAATCTTTATGTGGAAATGTCACTGATACTGGGATCCCTTTGTTTAAAACTATATAGTTTTACTGTTGAATGGTTGCAAAAAGCTATTTGGAACTCGGGGGGTTAACTTGAGATGCAGTTTTTAAGCCTTCTGCAGAACTGTAAACAAGAGGTCAGTTCTGTGTCTCTGTGTTCTTTTTGTTGCACCTACAAAGAATGAAACTTTCAAGAACATTCTGTAAACTTGCAAGAATATTTTGTGAGAAGTAGGCTCTCTTAACAAGTTTGTTTATTTTTATTTAGTTTTTGTTGACCGGGTAAGGTGCGCTAGCCATAGCAATGACTATTTTCAGGCACGACCCGGGAGTTTACAGAGACAAAACATTTGATTAACAGAGGTAGAAACAGTACTGTACAGTAAAAGCTTAGACAGTAATAATGCAATGTAGGCAGGGAAAAAACAAAAGTACAAATTGAATCAACTATAATGTATAACAGAGTGAATAAGAGCAAATAAGTTCCCAGACAAAGATTTTCAAAAAGAGCAGCAATGCTTTTGCTAGGGAGACAAGGAGAGTGAGAGACTGAGACACTGAAACTTGGAATTGAGAAACCCTCAGAAGAAGGACTTAGTTTTCTCTATTTGTAACGCATGCTATTTGCGAATTTTGAAACTGCTCCTGGTTTTCCTATGCTTCCTGACCTGTGCCTCGATGACAAGCCTTGACCACTTGTACCCTCCAGTGAGTGAACCTCCTCCACCGTGGGACTCACTGCTGGTCCTGGCTATGCTCATGGGCAAGCCTTTGGAGCTGATGCACAGGTGTGAGTTGTCACACCTGTCGTGGAAGACTGCAATTCTGGGGACAATTACATTTGCCAGAAGTATTAGGGAGCCCCAGGTGCTCACAGTGCACTCTCCCTAGCTGGTCTTCCACAGGGACAAAGTCATCCTTTGCCCCAACCTGAAGTTCCTACCAAAGGTGTCATCAGAGTTTCACCTTAACCAGGTGATTAACTTACCAGTATATTTTACCAACCCATCATCAGACGTTGACCGGAGGCTCCATACCCTGGACCTGCAGAGAGCGCTCTCCTACTATGTGGAGCATATGGCTGGTGTTTGAAATCAGAAGGCTGGATTGGTTAAGAAGATGCTAACACAATTGTCAGATTGGATGAGAAGCATTCAGGGGCCAGATATTCAAAAGTGCATGCAAGAGCAAAGTTTGCACTGTGCCAGTGTTTGCGGCTTTGCAAGGCCTACAGCCTACTATATTCAGAGGCATTGTGCCAGTGCTGTGCCATCTGAATATAGGGTGGCCATGGTGCAGTGCAAACTGATGTAGGGCATGCAGCGTAGAGCACTGGCACAGTGCAGCACAGAGCACACGGGAGAGTGCGGCCCAGCAGCATTGAAGTAGCACAACAGGGATAGCTGTGGATGGGCAGAGAGGGCACAAAGTACAAACACACAACACAGCTGCAGCAGTAACAAAAACAAACTTTATATAGAAAACACAGCAACAGGCCAGTACAAAAACTGGGTAAAGTTCAAGTTTATTGTAGGAAAACTCTGTTGAGCAAGCTCATTCACAAGGAGGTTCTTTGGCACAGACAGGTAGTTACAAATTGCACAATCGAAAAACAGTACAAATTCAGGTACAGAATTATGGGCAAGCATTAACATGTTGCATAAAAATGACGACGAAATAGAAAAATGCAAGTACAGAAAACGGTACAAGTGCTTGTTTCCGAGTGACAAGGCAGCTAATTTCTAGGTAAGTAAGAGGAAGCATTGGGCTAGGGGCTAGATCAGAGAGCTAGGATTTAGAAGCAGCTGCATGTATCTTTTATTTTTGCTGCAGCCAACCTTTTAAATAGGCTGACAGGGACAGTACCAGAAGCTTCAGTACGCCTTGGAGCTGATTCCAGATAGTTGGGAGTGTACTCGATACGGCCTGCTTGCCAAATGAGGTGTGGGTTCTCAGTACATCGAGGAGGAGGTAATTTTTCCTAAGAGAGTAGGCACTATGGGAAATACGGAAAAGGGTTGTGAGATAGTTCAGGAGCTTGTTCAGGAGTAGCTTAAGAGTCCACATACCAGCATGAAACGTGCTTCTAGTTAAGAGTGATGTCCAGCTGGCAGCTAGGAACAAATCACAATAGTGGGTTTGGTAGAGTAGGTTTGTCATGAACCATATGGTGCGGTGGAAGAGGACCTCTAGTTTGCTGAGTCCTGAGGCCACTGCGGAGGAATAGATTAGATCTCCATAGTTGAGTAGCGGCAATAAAGTGGCCTGCAGGAGCCTAGTTCTGGTATCCAATGGAAAGAGGGACTTGTTATGGAAGAAGAAACCTAGCCTAAATTTTAGCCTCTTTGCCAGATCGTCAAGGTGGACATGAAAGGAAAAGGGAGGGTAAACCGGGGTGGAGACAACATGAGGTAGGGTAGGTCCAAATGGGAGCATCACAAGGGAGGTTGTGCCCAAGGCAGGCTCATGGCATTGGTGGCGGCGGAGGAGGTGCAGAAGGCACTGCCAGGTGCAGTCATTGGGTCACTGTTGCCACTGCCAGTACAGCCTTGCAGATGGTCTCCAGTCTCCGTAATATGAGGTGCTGCTGCCTCACTATGCACCACAGGATGTCGTCCTGGCTCTCAAACTGTTCAGGCTGCTGGTGGTGGTCTGGACTCCACTAAACACCTATGGACAGAAAGAAGAGGAAATCAGCCACCTGTGCACACAGAATGGGGATGCAAGTCTTTCCCAATAAACACCGACACTGTCAAGCAAGTCAGTACATTCACCACCATGCCACCTGGGAAGGATAGCTGGCCATCCCTCTCAATGGACTGAACGTGGCACACCATGTAAAGCACCATTGACACTTACACTGAAAGGATACATGGGTATGGTCGTGCCTTGCACCACATGCAGTAGGCCAGACATGGCATACACGCATACCATCGTTGGATGTGGCAGACATACATCAGTGGCATAAGCCCTGGAAGCACTGTGTCATGGTCTGCAGGGCAGAGGCATGTCCCAGGAGCATGTTGGGGTGGCCACACACCACGTGTACACTGACCAGGCATCCTGTGCCTTGGCAACCCCAGGTATGCCAGACATGGACATTCATAACCCTCCCCACATGGCAGCTGGGACAGGCTCAGGCACACACATGGGGTACACAGCACAGCTGTACAAGGGTGGGAATGGCCAGCAGCACCATGTGCAGGCCTGTGATGCACATTACTGCTACAGTGGTGTACATGGTAGGCTGCAAGATACACTGAGCACCTGTCGGCAAAACTCAATGTACACTGTGCTGAGGCTGAACTTGACTGACATCTCTGATGGTGCAGGTGCAGTGTAAGTACAGTGTAACTAGTGTGGACATGAACACAGGGATGCCCAGATATGTCCACATGGCCCCCGCAGTAGGTCTGTGGTGACCCTATATACCCTTATGGTCCCTGCATGTAGCAGTCGTACTATACCTGACCAAGGCTGCTAGTTCAGTATAGCCACAGTAACAGCTCCAGCACAGCACCATGTCAGCCTAGTGATGCTGCCCATGTGTGACACCGTGGCACCTTGAGCCAGCCCAGTGATTTCCCTGTGGACCTATAGAAACAGTCCAGGTATGCCCCCTACCATCCACTGACAATGAATGTCCCCCACTACAGGACTTATGAAGGGCATTGGTCCCACGTTTCTACTGCAGCCAACATGTAGCCAGTGGTGCCGTATGCATTGGGCCACTATAGCCGAGTCAGCACCGTGTGTTATGAACAGCACCATTGCTGAGGCCTGAGGCTTGCATGCCTGGCTCCCAGGGTGCACCGCCCATCAGAGGCCCCAGTGTCTGCCTCCCCACGCCAGTATGGCAGGCTGGCACTTCGCCTTTGGGGCATGCCACAGAGACCACATGTGGCAGTGGAGAGGCCAGCGGTGTAGGGAACACACCATGGCGGGGCACATAGGTGGGAATGGCACTGTAACAACCACATACGGATGGTTGCCTGCCACCACTTTAACCAGTGGCCATGGTCCCAGCTGCAGGATGGTAGGGGTCCCCCACCAGTGGGGCAGCCCAAGCTATGGCTGCTGTGCACTGACACCATCCCCTAGAGCAGCCATCAAGTGGTGCATGATACTCATAGCTACACACTGGGGGCCATGGCATGGACAGGCACACAGGTGGCATGACTGCAGCACAGACATGGCATGGTGCTGTGACCAGTCACAATCCTGGGGGTCACACCCCTACAGAGTTGCCCTTAGCATGGTGACACACACAGGGACACATGTTGCTGGACAGTGGCACTGGTGACATAGTGTGTATTTGTCCCGTACAGGGCACATGGCACCATGGGGGTCAGGGCCCCCCGAGGGTGCCACTATCCCTGGTACCAAGCTGAGGGGGGTCTGTGGTTGGGGCATATCCACAGCCCCCACCATTGTACCCCCTGTGCCCACTACCTTCCACAGTGATGACCACTATGGACACCCATGGCTCAGTGACACAGGTGCATGGGTGCCCCTGGCTACACATTTGGGAGCACTGCCATCCCCAGTGACGCTGGCCCCCATGCCACCACACACATATTGTGGCATTACACCCCATTGGTAGCCTGTGCGGCGATGACAGGGTGCATGCCGCCAGAGTGCCATATAGCTATGGGGACACTGTGAAGGGAGAGGCCCACCATCACTGACAGCAGTGGGCCACAGCCACCACTGTGAAACCTGTGCCAGCACCTTGCATGTAAACATGTAACCCCAGCTGTTGTGCACATGGCTGTGGACTCAATGAATCGCCTCCCTTGTGATGGTCTGCCCTGGGTCCCATCACGGCCTGCTGATGCATCACATGGCTCCCTCCTGCACCTTTGGCTCCATACGTCCTCCATCTATTCCAGTGCTGGCAGTGCATTGAGATCTATAGAGCAGGAAAAGAGGTGTAGTCAGTTTCACATGGTGGTACACAATGCCGCATCCAATATACAGTATCCCACAGAACCGTGCATACGCCCACACAATGGCCCAGCGGCAACACATGCCATGCAGGGGGATGGGGCGGGCAGAGTTGCCTGGTATCAAAGACCTGACCAGCAGCCTAACACTCCAGTGGACTGATATGTGCACATATAGTATAACCCTGCCCCCCCAGTAGGGTGAGACATCCACAATGCATGCCGCCCTGTGTTCTGGCCACTAGCAGGGTCAGCCGGGGGGGGGGGTTAGTGTCAATATCGCGCATCCTTAATAGCATGTGTCATAATGTCATCTACATGATCGCGCTTATCTACATTAGCGCTACAGCAATTCAGCGCAAGCAACAATAGTGATGTGCAGCATCTTTTAAATATTTTACTTACATCTTCCATTGTGCAAACGCCAGATATTTCGGGGAATGATGTCTAGTGCACACCAATTAATGTCCTATAACTAAACTCTTCCCCCTTACATTACATTCCTTCCATTCCTTCCTTCCTTCCTGTTTGCCCTCAATGTGTAACACTGTCCCACGCAAGAATGAGCACATAGTTTTCGGTTGCAGGTAAACTTTATTTATTTCTACAAATTAATTAAAAATTCAAAAGCACACAAGTGAGAAGAACAATGGTGGAGTAATCAAATGTATTCCTTCGTGCCTGTAATTAAACGTTATAGGCTATGCTGCGGAGCTATTCAATCCTGGGGTGCATTTCATATTCAGAAATAATTATTGCAATATGCTTAGCAGTATCCTTGTACTACTTTTTTTCTGTTGCAGCAGTTCCTGCAATGAGCTGCTCGATCAACATTGTGCTGAAATGTTGCTCTTCCTTAAGGCATTGCAGGAACTTTCAAATTGAGGGGTGCGTTGCACCGACAAAATGATTAAACTTGCAGTGCCATGCTTCCACTGAGTTAGTGGTTCGAGATATGCCATGCTGTACAGCTTCAAAACAGTTCCATATTGTGATGTTGAACATTGGTCTCCTGTGCCCCCCTCTTGCCAAGGGGTGCCCCAGCTGAGTTATTACGGATGGCATGAATGCTATAAAGTTGTTGAAAGACTGTACATTATTGAAGGGGTCTATCAATACATGTGTGTCCCCTGGGTGTGCAGGTGGGCACAGGTGCTAACATCCCAGGCAGGGTCACTGTACCCCAGGCTGGTATACGCATACATATTAGCACATGATAAAACAGCGCAATTGCAATAAGCTGTTGTAAATAATAGCGCGATGCACTTGTATGTGCCATCGGCAAACCAGTGTTCACTGTTTTTCAAGTGTTGCAAGTCCTGTGATGTTGAGAAATTAGGATCCTGTCTTGGGAAGGACCAGAATCATATAACAAGAATTTCTCATTTTTCTGGGTTACACACAGCTCAGACGTCAGGATATGCGATGCTGCATCACAGGGCTCTGGCGGAGGGCATGCAGCAGCTCTGTGAGTTTGCCGTACTGTACATTTTATCAAGGATATTGCTGGGAGCTGGGATGCTACAGAGGGGCACAATTCTACAACTGCACCTGCAACAATCTGATGCGTCGTCTCAGTGCTTGTTGTTGCCCGTTCTTTCATTCCTGCCTCTGCTTCCTTGACAGAAACCACTGCAGGATCTCGGACATGATTATGTTCACCAAGTAAGCATTAAGCCACGGCGGAGGTGTGCTCTAATGCTGGATTGATGCATGGGGAGGCGGTGCGTGCCCGAGGCGGGCGAGCTGCCCCCCATATCAATCGCGTTACAGCACACCGACGGAGTGGCTTAATGCGCTGTAACATGGGCCGTGGGTTGGTGGAGGCATGTCGAGGGCACCGACTCTGTCAGACAGAGAATAAAAGATGGAGGCGCTGTGAAATTTGTTACAGTTTGCTTAACTTTCACACAACGGTGCACAGGATTATATACATACAGATGCGGTCACTATCTGAAGTAGCTGGAGCCACGCAGCTCGCCGCTGCTAGCATTTCTGTGCTAGTGCAGTCCAGTTCCCTGCGGGTATTCTCCTCATACCCGCTGTGGGAGGTCTCCGGTGGATGGTTCAACTGCTGCGAGGAGGATTGCGGTCGCGCTTTGCATCTCGGGGGTGCTCACTTCCTGCTCCGCCCTGCACACTGCTCCGACCGTGCCCTGCTCCAGCTAGGCTGTCTGTGGTGCTGCTGGCTCTGCCCCTCACATCTGCAGGAGTGTCCTGCCAGATGCTCCTGCCCCTCGCTATTCACGGAGTCTGCCGCCTCCATACCTGACACCGTCACGGCACGCTGTAGGACACTACTGCCTGGTTCTGCACCCCACCACTGAACGGCAACCCACTGCTCCATCCCGACTGTCCCACACACAGAGAAGCACACGCCGGGATCCTGCATACCATCTACACTGCCGTTGTCATTAGTCTCCCTAATGTGCGCTGTGGGTTACAATTACCCTTCCTCATTTCTGGACTCGGATGCCTAGTGAGGCTGCCGTCACGCCGCTCGTCTCGCTGCTGCACTCGCTGCCCTACAGTGCCCAGTGCTGCTAGGCTGGGGGTCTGGCTGCTGACGGTACTGCCGAAGCGGGCACGGCATGTAAGCTGGGTTAATGCCCGCTTCGGCTGCCGTCTCATGACCCTCCTACACCTATAGGAGCGCTGCATCACAGGCACACTATTAATGCCATGCTACAATGGTCTTTAAAACAACATCCCCATTAAGGTGAAGTCTAGCAATGCAATGACCTTTGTCATATTTAAGGCACTTGTAGTATGCTTTTGCAGGTGTTGCTCTTTCTCGCCGGTAGAGAAACCCATTTAGAAGCACAAGTTCACCACCCTTCTGGCTTCTCACAAAGCGAGCTTTCTCTGACATTTCCAGCAGTATTGATGGTCAAATTGGGAATTACAGTTTTCAGTGCATATTTATTTGTTCCCACTCAGCACGCTAGATGGCGGCATCGCGCTATTATTTACAACAGCTTATTGCAATCGCGCTATTTTATCATGCGCTAATATGTACGCGTATACCAGCCTGGGTTACAGTGACCCTGCCTGGGATGTTAGCACCTGTGCCCACCTGCACACCCAGGGGACGCACATGTATTGATAGACCCCTTCAATAATGTACAGTGGCCCTGTGTTCGCTGCCTACAGAGATGTACAGGGTCCATGGATGTCCAACAGAGCTGAGCACTCTACAGCTGCCAGAGTGGTGAGGGTTGCCAGGTACACAACAAATGGGGGCCACATGACACTGTCCAGGTCTTGCTGAGGCGGTCTGCAGGCGGTCACGGCCTGCTGGCCTGGTGCCCTTGACACAACGTGGTAGCCTCAGCCCCTGTGCAGTTATTGACTGAATGGGTATGCATGGTGCACCAGGACACACACTGCAGGGCTGTGGGACCAGAGCGGTGGCACCACCAGGGGCTCTGGTTGCCATGGCATGTGCCTACACATAGTCCTGTATGTGGTCGGACCCCGACGGCCATGATGCACCCCCTGCAGACCCTGGCACAGGTGGCCCTATGGTCCTGTGGTGCACTGTGGACACTGCATACTATATACCAGCAGGCAGTGCCCTAACCTGCTGGATACAGCACTCAAGGTGGCTGCATGGATGCCACATGTTGGCATCAACCTGGCTATCGGTGCAACAGGTGGTTGCATGGCAGGGACCTCAGAGGAAGCATGTGGGCCCAATTAGTCATGCCCTGCCACTATACAGATGGCCCTCGCACCTGTGCTCCTGCCACCATGGCCAGGCTGTGAACCCCATATGGTGACAGACTGTTTGCCCCCAGGTAACCATGGTGTACAGGTCATGCTTGGGACAGACTGGTGCCCCATGGGACAGGGTGGCTGGCCAGCACCACATGGCTGGTGGGTCATGCAGTGGGGCATAGACCACTGTACATGGGGGGGGAGATCAAGGGCACACAGAAGGCATGTGCAGTGTTAGGAATTACCCTTACTCATTGCATGATGCTACTGTGCTGCACACATGCCCCTACACATACCCCAACCCCCATACCTATTAAGCTCTTGAAACATAACTCAGGGATACAGGTTCATAGCATTAGGGGCACTGATCTAAAATCAGGGACACATCAGACACAGTGGGAATGTGTACTCAGACTGTTGTGCCACTTTAGGGGTGTGTGTGACATACCTGGTAGAGAGACTCACTTTAATGTTTGACTTTATTTTGTGCTGACAATCGCCACTGTTCAGCCACATACACACATTGCACGGGGGACAGAGGTAACATGTGAGGCACAATCAGTACATTATGGACAGTTGAGAGGTATGCACCCTCCTACCACCTGGCTGCACCTACCTGGCCTGGGCACATTGCCACTGGTGACCATATCTCGCAGTCTGCATGCCTCTCATGTCTGCAGATCACTGTATCAGTGAAAGCACTGGTCTCCGATGCAGGTGACCCCCTTTCTGTGGGTCAGGTGATGGACCACCGATGCTCAGACCTTGCACCAGGGCCTGTCTGCCCCAGATGCCTCCTCGAGTAGCTCTTCCTCCCTGACCACCAACAGGTCCACTGGGCTGGCGACCTCGACAGCCAACCATCAGTGGCCACGTTGCAGGCAAGGACGGCATCATCCAGAACTCATGGTTGCTTCTATGATGTGCTGCACAGCCTCCTGGCACACTGCTTTCTGTTGCAGGGCCTGTTCCACTGTTGTGCAGTATATATACAATAGTGTATGGTTGTCCATACACAACGCAGCTATGTTGCCATCGAGGGGGTGTAATGACATCATACAGACCTCGAGAGCGACATTCAAGAGGTCTGAATGATGGCATTTCATCCCCGAGATGGCAACATAGCTACGTTGGGTATGGACAACCATATGCTGTTTTATATAGTATATGGTTCCCAAAAATGTTGAACATTATAATTTCACAAGGCTTCATATCTTTTGTTAAAGCTACCGCTCCTCGGTGCAGTCCCGCTCGGCTCTTGAATCTGGTCCTCACTGCAGTACTTGGTCTCCTGCTGGCCCTGATTATTTACAGCATCCAGTGATTAAAAAAAATAAAAATTGACAAACTAGTAGCTTGGACACGCGGGGCCGACTATGAAAGTCCGTGTCCATCCAAAATACCTTAAGCGACCACTCAGCTGCCTGCTCGCTAACTGATGCTACCATTTTAATCTGTTTTTTAACAGCGTTATTTCCACCAATCACATAGCAGCTCAAGGGGGAAAAGTTGTTGTACTATTGATGTGACATCAGAACGACAGTACAACAACTTTTTTGACCTTTGAACTTCCCTACAACAACAGTTTGAAAGCCACTGTTTTCCATTGGTAATTAGCCCTAACCATATACTATAATTTATATGTAGCACTGTGCAGTGTGTCATTACACCATGCAACACGCATATCCAGGGGTGGGGGCATGACCAGGGGCACAGGGCCTGCATGGGGTGGAATGTGCATGGTATGCGCAGGTGTCTTTGACGCATGCATGCCGCAGTGTAGCACTGCATAGTTGTGCAGCATTGCAGTGTGAAAGCAGCACAGCTCAATGATGTCATAAGTGGGTCACATTACCAGGCCTGCACAGGGCTGTGGTATGCGCAACCAGCAGTGCAGCACAGAACATACATGCGCAAGCACTATCCCAGATAACGCAGCAGGGAAACCTGCAATATTTATCCAGGGTATGTAAATAAGGTTACTGGGCAGTCCATGGGCAACATGTCACATTAGTATGTCAATACGGCTGGCAGTATGGCCTAGAGGTTAGAGTAACAAGCTGTGAATGAGCTTAGTGAATCCAACAGACCTGTGTTTGATTCCCACAGCCTCTACTTGCATACTGTGTGACTCTGAGAAAGTCACTCAACCACCCCAGTGCTCACAGGTTGTCCCTGAAAACAGGCACTTGTGCTTAGTGGTCCTTATCCGATTACCAGAAAGTAATAATATAGGTGGTGCTGCATACATTAGCATGCCAAATTGTGCCTGGGCTATTCAAGGGAGCACAATGCACCACCTAGGTAGCAATGTGGAACTGCAGGTGAATGGCAGGTGAATGGAGGTAAGTGTTCTGTGGAATGCACTAGGGTGTGCAGTGTGTGCAGTTGCCCATGTGTATTTGTTACTAACAGCATGTCCCCCAGATGCATGGGCCATAGACAGATGTCTCAACCGGTTGTTTCATAAACCAGAGACAAGGCATCACACACGTACATGTAGGGACACATCTGAAACTGGGTCACGGTCCCGCAGCAACCTAATAGCAGTAGGTGCCTACTACATACCACACAGCAGTCAACCCCCAACTGAGGCACATTGGCTCCCTAAATGTGGAAATGTGAGACAAAATGTGGGACACTGCAAAAAAAAATGTGTATCTAGGAAGCTCTGAACTCACTTAAACCGTGTGCGTTTATGTTCCCAGTGCTTGTTCTTATGGATCTAATATGGTGTTACATGCTAGACTATGGAATGGTGCTATAAAATTATAACACTATATGAGGGACATATCTCTACAGTGTGGACCATGGGGCTTTTGTGCCCTAACATGTGGCATTGTTCCTTGTACTGTGGGACAGTTGAGAGGTATGGTATACTGTGTCTGTAGCTGCTGTGGTGGACATGAATTTGTGCATGCAAGCCACACTGTTCCATCACAAACACACAGATGTTGAGCAGGCCACAGGAGCAGTTGGAGGCAACCTCAGAGTCATCCCTTACACTCAGGGACATTGAGGAGGTATAGGCATAGCCTGAGGTCCCAGAATGTTCCAGAACTGTCACTGTACCATGGGCCGATGTGTCTGTGTGCATATAGGGGACAAGCAGGCCTCAACTAGCCAACATTTCCAACTGTCCCAGGTTGCCCAGGAAGATGTATAGGACAGCCATCCATGTGGATGCCACAGATGACCTGTAACATACAGAACACCCGGTAGCACCAGGGAAACTGTGTACTAGGCAGGGGTTGCAGTCCTACTGTGTGTGTCATGACCACATAGGGCCCTGGAGTCAGGGAGTGGACATCCAGCCCCATAGCTGTGCAGGGGTTGATGGGACAACAGGGCTGCCAGGTGGCCATCGTCAAGCTGTGTGCCACAGGGGACCATTGCACATGTGCCACTGTGCTGCGGGGTGCTTGATACAGTGGCATGGATGCAGTGCCTCTGCATCACTGGGCCTGGGTCTGCAGTGTTCCAGAATTTTTCATGTTTTGCAGTGGTGGCAATTGTTGGTGAGGTCCCCGTGTAGGCTCTGTACCACTGCGGTCACATTGTCCATGGACTCCTGTCCCATGGCCTCTAAAGTACTGGATGTACTGTGCAGTTGAGTGGGCTCTGCAATAGTGTCTTTGCTGTGGTGGGGCACTTCAACCCCCCATTGTCTATGCATTATCTATCCTGTGAGGGTGTCATCCACCCTCTACCAGTCTACATGGGGAAGCATGCTGCCAGTGGTGGGTCTGCTGGCTGGGTGCCGGAATCACACAGGGACAGAGGCCTTGGGACACCTGTGCAGTGTACCCTGCATCTCCAGTGTGTGTGGCTGTAGCATGGGCATGTGACACCATGGTGTGCTGGTGCACTTCCCTGTTGGTAGTGATATGGCCATGCCAGGAGGCCCCCAGGCCATGCTGCACTCTGCAGGAGGGGCACTCCTGCACAGAAATACATCCGTGTGGATGGTCCAGGGGTACATGGGCCCCTGCCACTATCCACCCCAGCCTGTCTGTGACCAATGCCAGTGCCAGCTGCATGCATGGATGGGATGGTATTGGTTGGCCTAGGGCTGTGGCAAGGCATGCATGTCTGGGACACATCTGAGGTGTAATCTTTAAGGGGAGGGTGGGCTGTGGTCAGTTCAGCTGTGTGCCACTGCCTGAACTCCCCTGTCACCCATGTCACACCCCCTTGTCCGGCAGGTAAAATGGACGGTGGTGACAGACTGCAGGTCCACTGCTTCAGCACAGTAGTGTTGCATGTGCTGGCACAGGCCTACAGGGCAAGGGAGGAGGTCATGTCCCACTGCAAAAGCACGGATGCCCATGTCCAGCAGACTGAGGATGAGATCACAGAGGAGGTGAATGTCATTGGCAGAAAGAATAGGCATCTGGAGGCAGCATTTCCAGGACTTGAAGAGGTGCATGATGGAGGCCATGACAGAGTGCCGTGAAATGCATGCCACAGGCAGGGGACCATGGCAACACAGGCCGCCCAGTCCTTGGATCCTGCAGAGGAGGCCATAGCATCTGCAGTACAGCCCATGGAGGTATCTGGAATGCTGGGTGGCAGTTATGAAAGCCAAGTTGGACCCACCCAGCCATGTGAGTGACTGCCTGTGCGACGTCCCATAGGCAGGATTTGTTGTTGTGGGTGCATGCTGTGGCCATGGTCAGGTAGTGCATGAGGTGTGGGCAACGCTACTGTGTCCCTGTCACCCACTACATGGGCAACTTAACATGTACACAGCAGTGCTGTATGTGGTGCTGTCCATCTACCCTCTGAGGCTGGGATGTGTGCACCCTGGGGTAGTGGTGTGTGCCTAGGTCACCTGGGGTATGTGTGCACTGATGCTAAGTGTGTTTTCACTGGTGGAGGGGTATGTACCCACTGATGCTCTGTGATTGGCTACTGGTGGTGGGGTGTGTACACATAGTGCTGTGTGTATGTACACGTGTGGTGTGCGCGCACATTGGTGATAGGCCGTGGTGACACTGGCACTGTACCGTGTCCTCCATGGTGATGGTGTGTGTGTGTGTGTGTGTGTGTTCCCAATGTAAGTTTGTGCCTCTCCAGCTGGTCCGGTGGTGCTGAGGGTTGAGGCGCTGGATGCCATACCTCACACCACGCCAGCAACCTGGGTTCGAGAATGGACTCGGACTGCCAGGGGTCAGTTAGGGAGGGAGAGGATTGAGCATCCAGAGGACTGCTCTTTTCTTCCAGGGTGGGTTGTGGGTTCTGCTCAGCTCCTTAGCGGCCCCCGATGGAGGTCAGGGGTCCTACAGGAACCAGCGCAGTAAAAGGTGGAGTGGCGGCCGACGTCAGCAGCGTACCTGCGCAGACATCACGTCACATCAGTGGTCCATGGGGAAGCATCGAACATGAAAATGCCCTGACCCTCGGTTGGCAATGGTGGGTCCAGGGGCTGACCTCCATGCCCAGTGCCAGGTCCTCAGCCTGCCATCGGTGCTCCCTTCATTCTGAAGGCAACCTGTCTAGATTGCAGAAAGGTCACCAGTAGGAGTGGGCTGTCCTGCCCCTGGGGGCCTAGATCCGGGGAGCTGAAGAGTGAAGAGGGGTCTCATCTAATGAATGGTAAGGCTGGGACTTGAGGCGGCGGGACAAGATCATGCCTAGTGACCTCACCAGAGAGAGTCCAAGGGTCAGTGAGTGAGGTGCATAAAGAAAGTTAAAAAAAAAACAGTTTGGGCCTCTCTCTGTGGTGCATGGGCTCTTCACTGCACATAGTGTACTGGCGCATAGCGCCATACGCCAGGACATGCATGCTGCCTCAGCCTGTACATTGCTCAGCCTGGTGTGGGCCTGACTAATTGCCTTGTCTCCACCTACAGCACAGCCCATGGAGTCAGACACAGAGAAGGATGCCATGGGACCATCCTGGCATGTGCAGTGCCCAACACCCACCTGTCCACACCAGCTGGAGGACAATGAGGAAGTCCTGGAAGAGGACAGTGACGAAACCTACACCAAGAGCTTGAAGGAGGCGGGGTTGGCCACAGATCATGAGAGGCAATCCCCATAGCCAGGTCCCGCACCACGGGGGACCCACTGCAGTCACCACATGGCCCAGCAGCCACTCAGATGCTGCTCACCTCTATCCCTGGCACAGCTGTTGCTGAGCCACCCCAGGACCACACCACCCCCCCCACTATCCTACCACCCCCCCTGCAATACCACTGGGCAGGCCACCACTGCACCTCCCCAAGATGGATTTGGTAGCACATCTACAGTGTTATCACCCCTCATCCATCATAGTGGACCAGACACAGCTTGCTCATTGCACACACTATGAGCTGCCACATCTGTCGCAGTGCAGACCCAGCCCATACAACGGTTGCAGGTGCAGTCTGACTCTGTCCCACTGGACAGTCCTCAAGAGCTGTGGGATGTTTCCGAGACCAGGCAGCTGCTAAGGGCTGCCGTGAAGGCATAGACTGCAGTGCAGCAGGAGCTGAAACACCTCTGCCACTTGCTGCATGAGGACACGACACACCTCCACCAAATGCTGTATGAAGACATGCAGCATGGTGCGTAGTGGGTAAAGTCACAACAGGCTGAGCTTGTGGCTGTCCTACAGGATCTGTGTGGCACTGTGCAGGAGGCCACAGCCATGCTGGCAAGTACTGAGGGGGCTGACCATAGCCCTGGCCTCTCCAGTGTGATTAGTGCCACTCCACAACAGAGACCGTGGCATACACTGACACCACAGGATGCTAGAATGAGAACACCCAGTACATCCAGGACTTCCAGATCCCTTAGAACACCTTGTATAGTTGGTAGTGACCTGACCCTCCCTGGGAGTGGTACCCCACAGACACACATCAGGCAACAGGTGACACCGTCACCATGGGAATCCCCCATACCGTGGCTGCAGTCCACACCCTTACCCTACAGAAGGCTGTGCTGGCATACTGTCCATACTGGGGGTGGTGGTCGGGGACAGACGTAGGTGGTGCATTGCCACTCCTCACCACCAGGGTGTCTCCAGTACACCTGCCACACCTCCAGCTGCCCTGTGTCACAGCCACGGCCATACAACTCCAGCATGGCTGGCTTGGCATACATCCCCCACATTGGTGGTGGGTATTCCTGTCAACCTCCCTTGCTCCCCCACGTGGTCTATGTTTGTGCATCCCCATGTGCCACCCCATGATGGTGTACCCATACTGTCATGCACCCATGGCTCAGCCTGGATTGCATGTATCTGTGTTAGCACCCCTCAGGACCACTGGCAACCATGGACGTCACCTTCTGTGTTCCTTATTGGCCCCCCCCCTTTGCCCAGTAGCATTGCCTTTTCTCTTACACCCACCAAGTTACCTCCCTGCCGAGCATACTGCACTGCTTACATTGTTGATGTTGTTGTTGGCAGTGATCTGTCTGTGTCATAATACATTACTGAACAATGCTACAGTGGTCTGTACTCACCTGCCAGGTCCATAGATGTAACATATGATGCGGACTCTGTACTCCTGAGCCCTCCTGGCCATTCTCAGATCATGCCTGTCGAGCTGCTCTGGTATCTCCTGATCCTCTGGCTCCATATCTGATGCAGACTGTACTTCTGTGGCCAGCAGGTATATTTCACAGTTGAGCGGCCCTGTGAGGGGTATACTGTAGGTAACCACAGGAACAGGAACTGCATCTTGAGCCTGCCAAAGACGCGCTCTGTGATGTTGCATGTGGTGGTGTGGGTCACATTGTGCCTGTCCTCAGCTAAGGATGCAGGGCAGAGGACAGGTGTGAACAGCCAAGAATGCAGAGGATAGGCACTGTCATCTGTGAAGGTAAAGGGCCTAGGAGGCAGTATAGCGTAGTGGTTAAGGGCACTGAGCTGCACATTTGGAGACCTGGATTTGAATCCCATCAGCCCCCACTTGCATACTGTGTGACCCTGAGCAAGTCACTTAACTTGCTTGTGCTTCCAGGCCACATCTGGAAACAAGCTCCAGCTTAGTATGCCTTTCCTGGTTAAACAATTCCCCCTTAATACAACATAACAGCATAAGCACTTGCACAGTGACAGCAGCCAACACACAGTCGTCTATCCTGTCTCTCCATTGACCCTAGCATACGCAGGACCTATTGTTCATATGTTGTTCTACACCTTCACGCCTGGGGAGGCTGTGGGGTGTACTCACTGATGAGGTAGCCACTAGGGATGTCCCCACCTTCGAACCTCTGGCACAAGATGGAGTTGTGCCATATGAAGGTGTTATGGTTGCTGCCAGTGTACTGTGCTAGGACATTGGTGATGCACCCTGTTGTATCACACACCACCTGGCAACCGATGGAGTGATACCCTTTCCTATTAAGGTAGGCATCCACCCCATAACTGGTTGGTGCCCAGATGGCAACATGGATGCAGTCAGTAGCACCGAGTATTGATGGTAGGTGCACAACTTGATTGAACTTCTGCACTGCTGCTGTGTGCTCTGCAGAGGTGCTGGGGAATTCAATAAAAACATAGAATTTGATGGCAGATAGGGACTGCTTGAGCCACCTAGTCTGCCCATTTACCCAACCTATTGTAACACGGCAGACCCTACTTGATCTCTGGCATTTACCCCCCTTACCACTAAGTTTCCCTTATGGCTATCCCATGCCTTCTTGAATCCTTTTACTATTTTAGCCCCCACCACCTCCGCTGGGAGGCTGTTCCAGGCATCCATCACTCTTTCTGTGAAGTACGTCCTCACATCTCCCCTTAGTCTACTCCCCTTCAGCATTATTGCATGTCCCTTTGTTCTTGAGCATCTCTTTTTCTGAAAAATGCTTCCCTCTTGAACCTTATTTGTACCAGTGAGGTATTTGAAAGTCTCCAACATATCCCCCCTCTCCCTTCATTCCTCCAGGGTGTACATATTGAGGTCCTTTAGTCCCTCATCATAGGTCTTCTAATGCAGCCCCTGCACCATTTTAGTTGCCCTCCTCTGGACCGCCTCTACTCTGTCCATGTGTTTTCCGGAAATACGGTCTCTAGAACTGAACACAGTACTCTATGTGAGGTCTCACCAGTGATCTATACAGTGGTAATACCACCTCTCTTTTTCTGCTCTTGATGCCCCTCCCTATGCAACCTAGCATCCCACTAGCCCTCCTCACTGCCTCATCACACTGTCTGGCCACCTTTAGGTAATCAGATTGATTACCCCCAGGTCTGTTTCCTGCATGGTGGTTGTTAATACTACAACCCCCATTTTGTACTCCGTCCCTGGGTTTCTGTGCACCAGGTGCATGATTTTGCACTTCTTCACACTGAAACTCAGCTGCAACACCCTTGACCACTCCTCTAGCTTTCTTAGATCGCTCTTCATTTTTCCACACACACACACACACACACCCCCCCGGAGTGTCTACCTTATTACACATTTTAGTGTCATCTGCAAAAAGGAACATGTTCCCTTCTAGCCACTTTGCAATGTCGCTAACAAAGACATTAAAGAGGACTGGTCCCAGTACTGATCCCTGTTGTACCCCACTGGTCACCCTTGGAGTAAACTCCGTTTACCACCATCTTCTGACTCCTGTCCCTAACCAATTCCTTACTCAGTTTATCACTTTTGGTCCCACTTCTAGGCTGCCCAGTTTGTTTACGAGTCTCCTATGTGGAACAGTGTTGAAGGCCTTACTGAAATCTAGGTAGGACACATCCACCGTTCCACCCTGATCTAATTCCCTGGTCACCCACTCAAAAAAGTCCTTATCAGATTTGTTTGAGATGACCCCCCCCCCCAAGTGAATCCATGCTGCCTTGGATCTTATAAGCCACTGGATTCAAAATATTACACAATCTTTTCCTTCAGGAGTGATTCCATTAATTTCCCCACTACTGAAGTCAGGCTGACTGGCCTGTAATTGCCAGCCTCCTCCTTGCTCCCCACTTTTTTGAAGTGGAACTACATCTGCTATCCTCCAGTCCTCCAGAACCCCTCCTGTCTCCAGTGAGTGGTTGAATAGGGCAGTCAGAGGTGCAGCCAGCTCCTCTCTGAGTTCCCTTGATATTTCTTGAATACACCCCATCTGGCCCCATTGCCTTGTCCACTTTCAGGTTTGTGAGTTCCTTCAGGATTCTCTCCTCTGTAAATGGACTAGTGTCTATCACCCTTCCTTCAATGCTCTTGGCATTTATCTTTGATCCCTCACCTTCCCTTTCCTCTGTAAACACTGAACAAAAGTATTTGTTCAGGATGTCTGCTTTCTCCTGGTCACCCTCCACATACTGCTCGCCATCCCTCCTAAGTCTTACTATCCCTCCCTTAGTTTTTCTCTTTTTGCTTACATATCTGAAAATTGTCTTGTCTCCTTTCTTTACCGTCTGGGTTATTTTCTCCTCTGTTTGTGCCTTTGCACTCCTAATTGCTTTTCCTGTCTCCTTCTGCTTTTCCTGATAGAGATCCCTATCCTGCTCCCTCTGTGTCTCCTTGTACCTCCAGAAAGCTAACTTTTTTGCCCTTACCTTCCTGGTCACCTCTTTTGAGAACCATAGCAGTCTTTTTTTCCTCTTGCTTTTGCTTACATGCCGGATGCAGAGGTTTGTTGCCTTCACTATCCCCTCTTTTAGTTTCACCCACTGTTTTTCTCCACTCCACTCAAGTCCTCCCCCATTGCCAGGGCTTCCATGAGACATTCACCCATCTTTATAAAATCGGCCCTCCTGAAGTCCAGGACCCTTGTCTTTGTGTGGCTTGATTTTGCCACAGTGCATGTATCGAACCACACTATACAGTGATCACTGGTCCCCAGGTTGCCACCCACTGTGACATCTACAATACTGTCCCCATTGGTGAGCACAAAGTCCATTATTACCCCCCTCATGAGTGGGCTCTTTCACTAGTTGTCTGAGGAAAGCCCCCTGCTGTGAGTCCAGGATGTCCCTGCTCCTAGCTGAAGCTGTGGCTGAGATGGTTCAGTCTACATCTGGCAGATTGAAGTCCCCTACCAGCAGCATCTCCCCCTTATTTGTCATCTTTTGGATGGCTTCCACCAGGACCTTGTCAACCCCCCCATGGAGGTTCGTAGATCCCTCCAGTGTGAATTGCGCAATAAATTCACCAGCATGTTCCAGCAGTACATCTAGGAACTGTCCCAACAGGTGCAAGGTGGACGACTGCGAGATACCAGTGGTGTCCCCCACTGGTGCCTGAAATGTTCCTGTGGCTAGGAAACACACTGCAGCCATCACCGTCAGCTCCATGAAGAATGCATGGCTGTGCTAGGTATCTGTCTGAAGCTGGTCATGCAGGAGTTCACAGACCTGCCTGAGTGTGAGCCTATTGACCCTGTACCAGCCCATGAGATGGGTTGTCACTGAGGATTTCAAATGTGACTCATGGACAGTAATGTTTTTGTGCAGCATATCATCACTGCAGCCTACATATGGGCCTAGGGTGTGCATCTGCCTTCTCTTCTTACTGTACAGCCTCTTGCAGCATGTACAGTAGGAGTGCTCCCCCAAACACCATCTTGGAATGTTGGCTGCAGTGTCTCTGCTCACCTCTGAGGTTTGCCCAGGTTTAAGTCAGCCTTTTTTGGCAGTATTTGCTGGCATAAAGGGACCTGTGGTATCCCCATTGGCAGTGCAAACCCATTGAATGCAGTGCTGCAACTGTATGCATGCCCTCCCCCCATTTGCATACTGTACACCTTTTCTTTGCATGCATGTGCTATCAGCTTTAGCATGTGCTATATATCCCTTTGAATATGGGATTCAAGTGCAAACCCCGCACTATGTGGTCACTATCACTTTGTGCCGAGCACAACGTTTTGAAAATGTGGCCCCAGATGTCTATTAATTGTATTAAAGCTGGATTTATGTGAATTGATACCATCTTATATACCAGTAATAGTAGTAGTTAATTTTATTCAGCAACATGAATAAGGCATTTCCCATTGAGCTACACCTCATTTACAAGGACTACCCATTTTACATATTCTTGGTTACAGAGGAGGAAAAAATTCAATATTTATTCACTGAGCTTATTAATATTGCACAACAATGGAAAACAGTCTTATCAACAATTAAATTCTACACTATGCTATGCTATGTAAAATATATGCAGTCATAGAGTCTCATAAATCAAACACTACATTCATACCTTGTAAAGGTAATCAGTAGCATGTAAGTAAACATAGTGACATGAAAACTTATCCAGCACCGTTACTGGGACAACCAGCTTGTGGTAATGTGGCTTGTACAAACCAATAGTCCCCCAAGATATCATATTATTGTATAACCTCAAATTTTGGGGAATTGTGGTACTGTATACCTGGATACCACTGAACTCTATGATAAAGTTAATCCTTAGATGCGTCAACACTTTAGCTGGTAAGTAGTCATTCTATGTTTACTAACAGTCCCATAATGTGGTATTTTCATCCAGCTGCACCGCAGGGAATGGCAGAATACATCAAGTTGTGGCACTGCACCATTAGTACCACATCTTCACAGCATTTTTGGGTAAGATGTGGTATGGGGGTAGGTGTTCAGTTGTAGGGACTGTGGGGCACTCTTCTCCAGGGAAGTGCTCTGAAGCAGAGGACACTGCCCCTTCTGCAGGACCATAGTGGAGCTCCATGCTCAGCTGGTAGCACCCTGGATAAAAATTATCCAGTTGCACACTCAGCTCAGCAGGGGCCTACCTCCATCACCCCCACTCCCCCAGAGACCCACTGGTGGGGGAGGGTGGAGGGTGGTGGAAAACAGTAGGGTTAGAAGGGCAGCCTCAAAGAAGTTGCCCAGCCCAGTTGAATCCAGACAGTGAATCGCTTTGCACCCTGGAGGAGGCCCAAGCTCCTTACTTCACAAGGGAGGACTCAGAGTCAGTCTCAGGTGACAGACCAAATAGCACCTTGGCACCCAAAGAAAGCAAGACTGTAAAGAGGTCCTAGTGATCGGGGCCTCGAGGCATGGACAGGTTTTTTGGGGGAGGCAGATGGAGGGGGGCTGGTTCGATGTCTGCCTGGAGCATCATCCAATCGGGATTTAGGTAGAATAGGGAGGATGGTGGAGAGGAAAGGGGGGAGCTGGGGGTAGTGGTGCACCTAGGTACCAACCATCTGGCCAACCAGTTGGTAGAGGCAGTGAAGCAGATTTTCCATAGACTGTGGCAAAGACTGGCAGTGCACTTGGCTTCCCTGGCTTTCTCCGAAGTCCTCCCTGTGTGGGTCTGGTCGGGGAGTTGGGACAGGATTTTTGGTACTGAGATAGCAGAATTCAATAGTTGGCTCATGGGGTGTTGGCTGGACATGGAGTACCACTTTGTAGGGGATTGGGGGGATTTATGGGACAGATGACTCTTCACAGATGACTGACTTCACCTGACAAGAGAGGGGGACAGTTCACTGGAGCAGAAGTTTGAAGTCTATATCAGGCATTATTAGTCTAATTAATTATTCATGAGCTCAACTAGCTCATTCATTGGCTGCCATGCTAGTCTGAAATCTTTAAGAAATGCCCAGCAAGGCAGCCGCTCAGCTGTTCACACTACTCCCTGGGAAGGGGCCTCAGACAGGTAGCAAGCACGGTTACCTTCTCAGAGGTACTGCCAGTCCATGGCAGGGGTGAGGCTAGGGTACTGCACACCATGCAGTTTAATGAATGGTTGCAAAACTGGTGCAGAGCACAGGGCTTTGGCTTTATTGGGGACTGAGGATACACCTGGAGAGATGAAGGTCTGTACTGGCACGATGGTCTGCATCTGTCCACGAAGGGAACCAAGCTCCTAAGTGACAGGTTTAAATGCTTCCTTGGCAAGCTTTTAAATTAGCCAAGGGGGAGGTGCTGATAAGAGGCAGGACATTTCAAGCCTCCCCCCACAAAACATGGCAGGTAGTAAGGTAAACACTGAGGTACAGAGCTCAACAGAGGGCAGGACAGGGGTAAATGGAAAAATAGACAAAGGTAATAAGAGCAGGGATGGGGGAGGGGAGGATAAAGCCAACATTAAATGGAGGGCAATGAGTACCAATGCCCATAGTCTGGGAAACAAACTTCCTGAGCTAGTAGCCCTAATGGAAGATGAAAAATTGGATATTGTGACAGTCATGGAAACATGGTATACGGAGAACCATGACTGGGATGTCAACATACACAGTCTACAGAAGGGACAGGGAGGGTAAAAGAGGAGGTGGAGTAGCTCTATACATAAGGGAAGGGATCAAAGCTACAGAACTAAAAAGTAAAGGGGGAGGACAAGAGGCACTCTGGTTCACCTTGGAGACATGGAATGGCATCACAATCCACACAGGGGTTGTATACAGACCCCAATCTCAAGGGGAGGAAACGGACAAGAAAATGATAGAGGACATTCTCAAAATGGCTGACAAAGGGGAGATACTGTTGATGGGGGACCTGAATATGCCAGATGTTAACTGGATGACATGTACTGCGGCCACATCCAAGAGCAGGGTAATTCTCGATGCCCTGCTGGGGGCAGGCCTTAGACAGCTAGTGTTGGATCCCACTCGGGAGGGAGCAATACTAGACTTGGTACTCTCAAATTGAGAGAGGATCACAAATTTAGAAGTCAGTAGACATCTGGGAACAAGTGACCACTGCACAGTGTGCTTCACAATAAGCACAACCATGGAGACAAGCCATACAAAAACAAGGATACTGGACTTTAGAAGGGCTGACTTTGGCAAAATGGGTGAATACCTAAGGAATACACTAGCAAATGGCCAAAAAGGAGGGGTGGAAGAACAATGGAGAAAAATCAAAACTGCTATCATAGAGGCAACAAGCCTTTGTCTGAAACAAATAAAGAAAACAAAGCGGAGTAAAAAACCACTCTGGTTCTCAAAAGAGGTGGCAGGGAAGGTTAAGGAGAAAAAGGCTGCATTCAAAAAGTATAAGGAATCACAGAAGGAGTACGACAAGGAACTGTATCAATTAAAGCAGAAAGAAATGGGGAAGGCAGTCAGAATAGCAAAGGCCCAAACCAGGGAAAAAATAGCCAACGCAGTTAAGAAGGAGGATAAAACCTTTTATAGGTACGTTAGGGAGCATAGAAAGGTTAAGGGAGGAATAGTGAAGATTAATAAAGGAGAGGGAAGGTGGGTAGAGGGAGTCAGTGAAAAGGCAAAGATACTGAATGAATACTTTTGCTCAGTATTCACAAAGGAAGATGAGGAGGAGTTACCTAAACCAGACAATAGAAGCACTCTGGGTATGGGGGTTGACACCAGTCCATTTACAGAAGAAAGAGTACTGAAAGAACTCCTAAAACTCAAGGTGGACAAAGCAATGGGGCCTGACGGGATTCACCCCAGAATCCGAAAAGAACTAAGGGAGGACCTAGTGACACCACTGACCACACTTTTTAACAAATCATGGGAGGATGGGGTGGTACCTGAGGACTGGAGGAGGGCAGATGTGATTCCCCTTCACAAAAGTGGGAGCAAGGCAGAAGCAGGAAACTACAGACCTGTAAGTTTTACCTTAGTGGTAGGGAAAATGATTGAATCACTTTTGAAAGAAAGAATTGTTGATTACCTAGAGGCCAGTGGGGCAGAGGACCCAAAGCAGCATGGATTTACAGCAGAAAGGTCATATCAGATGAATCTTATTGATTTCTTTGACTGGGTGACCAAAGTAATAGGCCAGGGAGGGGCTGTGGATATGGCCTACCTAGACTTTAGCAAGGCATTTGACACAGTCCAGCATGAAAGACTAATACTCAAGTTAGCAAGCCTGCGAGTGGGTTCCAGGGTGGTAGCCTGGGTAGCAAACTGGCTGCACAACAAGACACAGAAGGTAATAGTGAATGGAACACATTCCGAAGAAAGGGGGGTTACTAGTGGAGTACCTCAGGGCTCAGTACTGGGTCCAGTCCTCTTTAACGTCTTTATAGGTGACATTGTAGAGGGTCTGGAGGGAAAGTTATGCCTCTTTGCAGATGACACAAAGATCTATAACAGAGTTGATACACAAGGGGGGTAGAAAGGATGAGAAGGGACTTATCAAGGTTGGAGGAATGGTCAGACATATGGCAACTTAGATTCAATGCAAAGAAGTGCAAAGTAATGCACCTGGGAAACAAAAACCCAGGAGAAGAGTACACAATAGCAGGGGAGGTACTAACAACAAAAAAAATGGAAAGGGACTTGGAGGTAGTCATAACAAATGACTTAAAGGTGGGTAAGCAATGTAAGAAGTCAGTAAGGGATACTGGGATGCATAGGAAGGGGCATCACAAGTAGAAAAAGGGAAGTAGTTATCCCTTTGTACAGACAGTTGGTGAGACCCCATCTGGAATACTGTGTGCAGTTTTGGAGACCCCATCTATGCAAGGACATAGACAGGATGGAAGCAGTCCAGAGGAAGGCAACTAAAATGGTGCAGGGTCTGCATCAGAAACCATATGAAGAGAGACTGAGAGAGATTAATATGTATACCCTTGATGAAAGGAGGGACGGGGGGACATGATAGAAACTTTCAGGTACCTCAAGGGAATCAACAAAGTCCAGGAGGGTAGCATCTTTCAGAAAAAGAGATGTGTAAGAACAAGGGGGCACAATTTAAAGAAAGAGGGGGGATGGCTCAGGGGTAATGTGAGGAAAAATTTTTTCATGGAGAGAGTGGTGGATGCATGGAACCGCCTTCCTGGGGAGGTTGCTGGGTCTAAAACAGTGGGGGAATTCAAACATGCATGGGACAGACATAAGGCAATGGTAGTGGGGCTTACAGGAAGTTGACTGTTGGTTAACTAGAATCTGCAGCTTATCCAATAGGAAGGGAAATGGGCAGACTGGGTGGGCCAAGTAGTCCTTATCTGCCGTCAAAGTCTATGTTTCTATGTTACTCAGACTCTGTTGTCTACTGCAGTCAGACAGTAACTCTGACAGAACCTTGCCAAGTGACAACCTCCGAAACAGAACCCGCACTAAATCCAATAAAGAATGGCAGTACCTGGGATAGAGTTCGACATATTCTGGGGTGCTGAAGTACATCTCATTTACATGCGCCCAATGAATATTAATGATTAATATTACAGTTACCGGCAAAGAATAACACTAATCCCAAAGTAAAAGAAAATTAGAAAAAGCAAACAAATAACTGAGGTAGAAATTATGAAAAGAATGTAAAAATCACTGATAAGCCCTCACACTGTGAACATTTTACACATCAATGAAATGTCACACCATTCTGCTATGTTCGCAGTACCAGCCATATCTGCAGTGCCACACAAACAACGGTTTAAAACAAAATGACAGAACTGAACTACTAAAAATAAATAATTTTTGCGATTGGACTTATAATTGCAATAATGACCTCAGAGCTGTTCATTTCCTGTTGATTAACGACCGGCTGGTGGGGGTTGGCTTGAGGCTTCCCCCAGCTGATCATTAATCTCCAGGAAATGACCGGCTCTTCGGTCATTATTGCTTAATTTAAACTGACTGTGGGAGAGTCCAGATCAACGGGATCTGCAATGGAAGGCAAGCAGAAGGGGATCCAAGATAGTACTCCCCACACCCAGGGAACCGTAGCAGAATACAAAGTATAGGGAGCAACGCAGGGATTATGAGAGTAAGGAAGGAATGGCTGTAACAGGAAAAACTGCAGGCAAGGGCACTAAGGATGCATAGCAGGCAGATGGGCAGTAGCAGAGTCAGAGCAGGGACCAAGTGGAAGGGGGTATGCATTAATGCCAGGAGCCTGGGGAACAAACTTAGTGTGCTCCAGGCAATGATGGCACACACGGGGTAGACCTTGTGGTCATCACAGAAACGTGAGCCACAGAAAATAATGACTGGGAGGTGGCAATCCCTGGAAATACATTATTTAGGAGGAGTCTCAGGACAGGTGGGGGGGGTGCCCTTTTTGTCAGGGAGGGCATCAAAGTGACTGAAGATGGGGGCATTAGAGGTAAAAATGGGGATATTTAGTCTATATGGGTGCAATTCATGGTGGCCTCAGGCAGAAAGATAAAATATGGGGAGGTCTATAGGCTCCCGGGTCAAGGAGAGGAAAGGGACAGATTACTTTAAGAGGAACTTGAAACAGTGGTAGCTAAGAGGGAGGGAATAGTGACAGGGGACCTAAACTTACCTGACATTTTTTTTTTGCTAATAAACACTATTTATTTAAATATTTGAAATACAAAAAGCAAAACAATTAACAGACTAACACAACCAAACATAGTACATATGTACAAAATTCAACCACCAATCATTACTAATCAACAGTAATAATAGAATAAAGACCTAAGGGAGAAAAAATAAAACAACCAAGGCCCCCCACTCCCCACCTACTACTCCCAAACCCTCCCTAGTCATTGCATGCATCGATATTGAAAGAAAATCCCTAATTAGGGGATGATAAGGTAGGTGTAACTGTATGTCCACCCTGCAGCTAAACACGTTCTACAATCTTTATGTCTTCTTTTTATTATTAACAAGGGAGTAAAAGGGCATCCAAACGTCACTAAGAAACATATCTGATATTGATTAGGAGGTCCCAGTGGCCAAGAGCAACAAGAGTCAGTCACTGCTGGTTGCATTTCAGGACTGTCTCCTGGTACAGGTAGTTAAGGAACACAACAGGCAGTCCGCAGTCCTAGATGTAGTACTCACCAACACAGAGCTGGTGGGTGCTGTGAGAGTGGGGGAACCACTGGGGAATAGTGACCACAGCTCTGTGTGGTTTGAACTGACCCTAGGGGCTGGTAAGCCGCACTCAAAAACCAAAGTCCTTGACTTTAGAAGAGTGGACTTCATTAAGATGAGGGAATTGGTCAGAGAAAAGATAGAAAGGGAAGGGGAGATAGGCAGGGTGGAGGAGAAATGGATGGCGATCAGTAGAGCTATCCTTGAGGCATTGAAGACATTCGTAAAAGCAGTGACAAAGAAAAACAGGCTAAAGAAACCACTATGGTTCTCATTTAAAGTCAGGGAATCAGTAGGGGCCACAAAGAGGGCCTTTTACAAATACAAGAGCAAGCAAGGAGAGGCAGAATGGGATAAATATCTCCAGAAAGCCAGGGAGGCCAAGAGGACCATCAGGGAGGCAAAAACAGACACAGAACTGTGCATCACGGAGGAGGTGATGAATGGGGAATAACGTTTTTTCGAGATATATTAGCAAAAAATGTAAAAAGGGGGGTATTGCATGATTGGTGGAGGGGGGTAGGGTGATGGAAGAAGGTGGGCAGAAGGCTGCCATTCTGAATGACTATTTTTGTTCCATCTTCACCAAGGAAGAAAGGGGGGCCCCTGCCTGAGAGTGGCATCTAAGCAACCCCAATGGGAATCCCATAAATGAGTCTGCCAGTGTTTACTAGGGAAAGAGTCCTAAAGGGGCTGGCAGCCCTCAAGATTCATAAAGCCCGGGTCCAGATGGGTTGACCTAAGGATACTGAGGGAGTTAGCAATCAAACTGGCTGAGCCATTGGCTGAGCTGTTTAACAGCTCATTCAGGACTGGGGTAGTCCCAGAGGACTGGAAGTTAGCGGACTTAGTACCACTACATAAGGGCCCACTTATGGGGATCAACCAGGGAATTATAGGCATGTTAGCCTGACCTCCATCGTGGGGAAGCTGATGGTGTCCCTGATTAAAGAAGACCTCACTGAATACCTAAAGAGCAATGGACTCCAGGATGATAAACACTGCGGTTTTATGGCAGGAAGGTTTTGTCAGACCAACCTGATAGTCTTCTTTGACTGGGTCAAAAAAGAGATAGACAAGAGCCACGTAGCAGACTTGTTGTACTTTGACTTTAGTAAAGCCTTTTATTCAGTACCATACAGGAGGTCATTTAGGAAGATGGAGGACCTGGGGGCAGCTGAAACTCTTGTGAGCTGAGTGGGCAACTGGCTAGCAAGTAGGTGAAAGAGGTTGGTGCTCAATGGGATTAAATCGGAAGTGAAGGAGATAATGAATGGGGTTCTGCAGGGACTGGTCCTTTTCAGCATGTTTATTAGCAACATTGGTGAAGAAATCCAGGGAAAGTTGTGTCTATTTGCGGATGACACAAACCTATGTGGGAGGGTGGATAGTGAAGAAGGAATAAGGAATGTGCAGAAGGACCTGCTAAAATTAGAGGAGTGATCAAAAATCTGGTAGTTAAAATTTAAATGCAGAAAAGTGCAAGGTAATGCAGCTAGGGAAAAAGAACCCATGAAGAAGTGCAAGATGGGAGGGGAAAGACTTAGCACTACAAATAAGGAACAGGACCTAGGAGCTACCATCAGTAAGTCCCTTAAACAAACTAGTCAGTGCAACAAGGCCTATAGTAAAGCCAACAGGATGCTGGAATGCATTGGGAGGGGGATTGTTTGTAGGAGAAAAGAGGCGATACTACTCCTCTCTAGAGTCCTGGTGAGGCCTCACCTGGAGTATTGTGCTCAGTTCTGGAGTCCTTACCTCAGAAAAGACAAGGATAGGTTAGAGACAGTGCAATGCAGAGTTACCAAAATGATTCAGGGGCAGCAAGCTAAATCCTATGAGGAGTGCCTCAGGGCACTGAATTTGTATTAATTGGAAACCAGTAGGGAGAGGGGCGATATGACAGAGACCTTCAAATTCCTCAAAGGAATTAATAAAGTGAACTGTGAGGAATTATTTAGCCTAAGTACCAACTCAAGGTCACAGAGTCATGAGTGGAAGTTGGCAGGTAGGAGGTTCAGGAGAGACATGAGGAAGTACTTCTTTGTGGAAAAGGTGGTGGAGCCCTGGAACCATCTGCCAGCTGAGGTGGTGGGAGCGAGCACTGTAAGGGGGTTCAAACAGGCCTGGGATACAGTGAAAGCAATAGTGGTTGCCTAGGCCAACATGACCAGGGAAGAAAATTAGGGTAAGGTCTAGGAGGGTTAGTACTCTGAGTGAACATTAGGTTCTAAGAATGATCCTAAGGATTTAGGCACTCTGGTTTCCACTGCTACTCCAAGGGAACTTTCCATTTCCACTCGAGACTTGTGCTTGGTGCACTGTTTGGATATTCCTGGTTACTTAACCCGACCACTACTCTCAACAAGTGTGCCACCTCTCTACACTGTACCACCTTGCAGTCCATATGGGATACTGCCTGGAACCTTGCAACCCCTACTCCCGGAAACAACGATCAAAACTATCTCTCAAAGAGCTGCGACTCTGTTCCTTAAAACTCCTTCTCCTCCTCCTTCTCATCTCAGGCAATGTCCATCCCAATCCTGGCCCTAGAAGCTCAGGCCACACACAAACTCCAGGTGCCCTTATCCTTGCAATCATTAATATCTGCAGCCTACTACCAAAGCTGGATGCACTCCAAGCCTTCATATGCCAACACAACCCTGACATCCTTGCAGTGGTGGAAACTTGGCTGACACCTAAAGTTCCTGACTCAGCAGTAACAATGCAGGGCTACAATGTCCACAGGCTGGACCGGATATCCAAAAAAGGCGGTGGTTGCACAATCTATATCAAAGACTCCCTGTCTTGGCACCCTGTAGCAACTCCATCACTTTCTGCCTCAGCCCAGATTCTGCCAATAAAAACCATCCTAGGTCCCAACCATAAAGCCCTGACTATTGTCTCCGTATACATCCAACCCAGGGACCCTAAACATGGATTCAACGATGTTCTAAACTTTATCAACTCTCATCCTCCTGAAGCTGAACTTATTCTACTAGGGGATTTCAACATAAACTGGTTAGCATCGAGCACCAGTGCCTATAAAGACTCCATCTCAATTGCTAACCACACGCAAATGGTAAACTCCCCTACTAGGATTAACTACAAGACTGGCACCAGTACCCTCTTGGATTGGGTCCTAACCACTCACCCCACAAGGATTTCTTGTACGACCATTCTCCCAGACTCTCTCAGTGACCACTCCCAAGTCATGTGTGCATGGTCTAACAAATTCCTTAAGCCCCCTCCCAAAATTATCGCTAGCAGAGTCCTTCCTCATGGAAAACTTCCACATCTCAAAGAACACCTGCTTTTACAAGACTGGCTACCCATTTATGAAGCAACAGATGTTAACTTGGATCTTGATCACTTCATCTCAATTTTCAACAAAGCCTGTGACCTCTTTGTCCCTGCTAAAAGGCACAAAACAAAATCTCTCTCTAACCCATGGGTCACCACGGCTCTTCTCTCACAGCTGAAACTAAGGGATCACCTCTGGGCAGTTGCCAGGGCCACTGGCAAACAACTGGACATCCAAAATTACAAACAAGCACGAAATGCCTGCACAAAAGCCATACGGCTAATGAAATCCACCTATTACAAAGATGCTCTCACCAATACATGGGGAAATGGTTGTGCTTTCTGGGACAATATCAAGGATGTCACAGGAAGCAGCCAAAACCTCTCGGCCATGTTAATGGTTGATGGATTCTCAACCCTCGACCCCAAAGGTGATCGCAAAACATCTTTAACACAGCTTTTCAGACCTTAGTGCTGTTCTACCCATGACTTTTTCGAAAACAGGGCCTACTCCCCAAATACCTCAGCCCTTAGTCTAACCATCCCTCTTCTATTTCAGGAGATAAGGCTGAATGAAGCTGCCGCTATATTACTGCAGCTATCTCTAAATCTAGATCTAGTAGCGACACCCTGGACCTTAAGCTCTGTTGCTCACCCTCGATGAGGTAATTCATCCATTAACAAAAATCCTAAACCTCTCTCTCAGCTGTGGAAAATTCCCGGACCTATGGAAAACAGCCACTGTGACACCCGTCCATAAAAGTGGGGATAAGACGAATCACTCAAATTATCGCCCTATCGCCATACTGCCCCCACTTTCTAAGGCACTCGAGCGCATTGTGGGTGATCAACTTACCGAGCACTTGGATAAATACCATATACCTTGTCCACAACAACACGGCTTCCGGAAAGGTCACAGCACCACCACAGCCCTTCTTGAGTTCACTTGAGCTTTGCACAAATCCCTTGACAATGGCCTTCTCACAGGGGCCATTTTCATCGACCTCTCCAAGGCCTTCAATACAGTACACCATGGACTACTAATACACCAACTACTGAATGCTGGGTTATCACCTGACTCTTCTCTCTGGTTTAAAAGCTACTTAGAAAACCGGTCGCAGAGAGTAAAAATTGCGGACGCTCTTTCTGACACCCTGCCTGTTTGCTTGGGTGTCCCACAGGGATCCATACTGGGCCCCCTCCTTTTTAGCCTTGTCTTAAACTCCCTCCCTTACCACTGCTCTGAGCAGATCATACTATATGCTGATGATGCTGCTGTATTCTCCACTCACAAAGATCCTGCAACTCTTCAACACAACCTTCAATTTGGTTTCAGTTCTGTAGAGACATGGTTTCTTAATCATAAACTGGTCCTCAATGACAAGAAAACCAAATCTATGCTGTTCTGCAGCTCTCTATACACAAACTACACCACTTGGCTATCTCCACCACCCAGGGAACACTCTAGATCAGGTGGGGTCCTTCAAATACTTAGGGATACAGCTTGACCTAATCTCTCCTATGGACTTCATGAGATAATGTAGCCAGAGCTGCTAATACATGGCTTGGTCTCCTCTACAAACACAGACTACACCTCACATGAAGCTTTGAAGGTTGCAGTCCTGAGCTCTGTGATCTCTGTAATAGACTATGGTCTCATTATTTATGGCTCGGCCACTACCACAACCCTTAGATGCCTCTCAACTGCCTTAAATAAGGCATGTCGGCTCATCACTGGTGCTCACCATCTCACCCACACATGTGACCTGTACACTCAGACTGGCTGGCTCCAACTATCAAACCTCATAAAGTTTCTCACCTGCTCCATGGCGAAGAAAATCTACCTTGGCCTTGCACCTTCTGGGGTCTCAACTCTGTTACAACACCAAATTAACAAATGGTGCCTTAGGAGATCCACGCTATAGCTACTGAAAGTCCCCCACTGTCACACTTCACAGGGACAATGCTCTTTTGCTTATCGAGCGCCACTCTGGTTCAGTGGCCTCAGTCCAACCATCTCCTCTGCCCCAACAATTGGTATGTTTAAAACTAGGCTCTGGGACTATCTCACTACCAACAGCTCCTGTAACTGCCCAACTTAACCTTGTTTCTCCACTTCCCTTCCTGCTCTAGTGCCCCTTCCCCTCCTCACTGGATTCTACCTTCACATCTTGGTATACCCAATGCTGCACTTTTCACCCTCTCCCCACCATTCCTACATTCCTTCCCTCTCCCTATGACTCTGGCACTTCTTATCTGTTGTCTATTTTCTCTGACACATGCCGCTGACTGCCTTGTTACAATGCTACCCTTGAATTGTATTAATCTGTACTCTGTTTGCAATGTCCACATTGTTGTAATGTCTGTCTTGATGTTCCCCATAATTTGTATTTCTCTGACGTGGAACCTTTGTAAAAGAGCCAAGGCTCAAAGGTATTTGTAATCCTAGACTTGATAAATAAAAAAATAAAAAAAAAAAACATGGATGGACCATGGGTCTTTTTTTCCCCATCATTGTCCATGTTTCTCTATTTCTTTGTTTCATCATCCAGAAAATGGAAACTATTGCATGGATATTGTTTTTGTTGATGGGCTGCCACAGCAGCAGTGATAGGCTTTGCTGCACCACAATATGGCAAAACAACATACTGCATAAACAAAGACATATACGCACAAGTAAATGGTTGCACAGCTCCCCAGTGGCCACAAAATCAGAAAAAGGTGTGGGCAAAGGAGTAGGTATACCAAATATCAACCACTAATGGTATAAAAAAGTGCACAAATTATTCATCCATGGATAAAAATATTCTCAATGTGGCAAAAACAATATAGTACACATAAGTGCTAAAAAATTATAAATAACATGCATGCCTCTCTGAATTATTGCACAGTCCTGACAATGATGAATTGAACTTTTTTTTCCTCAGATGCTCATAGCTACAGTCCCAGATTAAAAAATATCATGCAAGTGATGCCATTCTTTGAAGTTCAAATGAAGATTTATTTAGTGGACACTAGAAAAAGAGCAAGAGATGATAATGCCAGTTTCCAGTTGGGGCACAGTATAATAAAGCTCAGGAGTTACACGTTCAGTTTGACCGGATTCTCATTATTTCATTTCAAAATGATTTTTAAATAGCACACATGCTTTTCCAAATTATTGCCAAGCCCTAACAATGATTGTTCTCACTTTTTCACAAGTACAATCCTGGATAAAAGTCCTTACTAACAATGCCACATTTTAAATTTCAGAAGAGCAAAGATAAATTAGATGCTAGCAAATGATCAAGTGTTAACTCTGATTTTCAATTGATTCAATATTCAAAGTGAAAGATTTCAGTCTTGAATAACCATAATCTTACCAGGTCTCATGACAACAAATAATGCTCATATAAGTAGAGTTCCAGCTCGAACATAACAAGGAACATTTTTACCATAGCAGCATGCAGTTGCTCCGGATCTCAGTCATTGGGGAATGTGCTACAGATGCTGCTGAGCTTGCATCAGTCATTGCATTTACATGCACACTTTTAGCTGGTAAACACAGCATTACCGGTATACCGCATTCTGGTAACATGTTCACTGAAAAATATTGGTTTCTGGGAAACAGTGCCATTTACATGCAGGTTTTGTAACTGGGATACACTGGAATAAATGTCAATTTCCTAGTAATCAAAAATGAATGTAAATGCAGTAAATTATTCAAAGTGTAAACATGCTATACCAGTGACATCAGCTGCTGTAAAGTACAGTGAAAATACCAAAGAACTTTACTGGGATCTGTCTCCAGATGTGGCTTCCACAGCTGTGGGGGGAATATGAAAATAATTAAAAGTGCTTCCTCAGTGAAGGACACAGACCTTGCCTCAGCTCAGCTTTCAGCATCACACATGCTCATTCTTCAGAGCTGTAACAAACGTACACAAGACCAATATATGTAGGCACATCCCTCTAGTGGCATTAGAGATCTACTGCAATTAAAAAAAAAAAAAAAAATATATATAGTAACGGGGGAGCCAGGAGCATAATGATAAAATACTGCAACCTACAAAACCAGAAAAAAAAGAATGCACAAAACTATTAAACCAATAAAAATGGTGGAAAATGAAGAACAAACAAAACCATTTATATAACTACAAAACAGAAAATAAGGGAAATAAAATAAAAGTTATGTACTTATCATAACTGTTGATCTTTCAGAATATTACCACCAAAAGCTTTTGCCAGGGGGCTGGCCATGGCTACTAGGCAAGGTGCCTGCACACCTCCACATGGTGCAGCGCACCAGCCAATAACCACTGCTGGCTTCTTCACTAACCTCAGTTCTAATCGCCAGGAAAGAAAGAAAGTGGGGGAAAAATAAGAAAGGGCTATGAATTTTCCTAGCCGATAGGGAAAGGATGTAGGAATATAAATGAACAATAAAATAAAACATGGCTACCAACATTCGGATAGAGAAATAGGACAGCGCACACTAGGCGGCACAAAGCGGTAGTTGGGTACCAAACCAGAGCCTCACACCACTAGCCAGACAGGAGATCAATAGTGATCATAAAGACAGCACTCTGATAGGAAAGGCAAAAGAAGGATGCTTAGATTTGAGACCCTCTTGCAACCGAGATGGCATAATGTGCCATAATTGGAAGGAATCACACAGACTCTTGGAAAAACCAAACCCCGTGCTACCAGATAGAGGACTGACTGGATAGTCAGTTAAAATGCCCCTTTTCTTCCCCCATCAAGGAAAAGAAAAGGGAACCGCAAGTGCATGTGGAGTTGTAAGACTGAAGCGCCCAAAGAAGTCGAAATGAGTTCTTTTCCCAAGGCACCCCTGAAGGTAGTGGTCTAGCAGCACAGCTGGCACATGGGGAGAAAAAGGGGCATACCAATCAAAAAAGATCGTCTGACACAGAAGAAAAAAACATCAGAGAAAATGACCTGATTCTTCTGCAACCATATAGATATACCCTATGTAAGAGCTAGTGTACGTGATCCAATCCAGTGCACAGGACGTTTCCACAGACAGTACAACTGCCACGCAGAGTTTGATTGGATAGTGCCCAGAGGCACAGATTGCATTTAGCAACTAACAGAGATATACCCCAAGAAGGGATATACCCAGGGAAGGCAGGAGGACAAGCAAGAAAGGGAGGAATGGCACTGCCTTCAGTTTCTTTTTGGTGGGAGTAGGAATGGGAACCCAGCAATGGATTCCAACCCCCCCTTTTTTGTTGTTGTTATTGTTAAACTACTCCATAAGTGGTCCATCTAGGGAGATACCATGACACTAAGTGGTGCTGGCTAACACTCTCAGGGTGAGCTGCCCAGATGTCCTGACTCTGCTAGAGTGGGGGATGGTGGACGGTTGTGGTACTCAATGGTGAAGATATTCTGGAAGATCAACAGTTACAGTAAGTATGTAACTTTCATATCTTCCAAGAATCAAGCTTCACCACTGATTCCCACTTATAGGTCCAATTACCAAGCTGTCCCTTTTTTCTGAGGGAGGATCTATCTCACCCTGAGGGCAACAGATACCTTCAGCCCTCTGCTTGGTGGAAAACAACTGAGGGTAGGGTCTACTTTCAGGTCCGCTGAGACTTGAGACTGGTCAAGGCCAGGTAGTGGCTTCTGTGGCCCAGGTGCAGGAAGGGTTCCCTAACAATTCCTGCCTGACCCTAGGGGAAAAGAAATGAGTCCCCTGAAAGTGCAAGTTAAGCACCTTATGCCAGGCCAATGGTGCCAGTCAGGAGAGGCGAAGCCATGCCATCTGCCTGATGCATACTGCAGTTCCTGCTAACCTGGAGGCGCTGGCATTGTAAGATGCTCTTGACTAGTGCCAAGCTACCTCCAGGTCCAGTGTGGAAAGGTCAGTGGCCTGTATGGCAGTCTTGCTCTGCAGCAGTGTAGATAAGAGCATGCTTAGATGCAACCATCGATGAGGGTTATAGGTCAACATATGCACAAGGGCAAAGATCGTTTGCGCACAGAGCTCCCAGCTGGTTCAATGGTCTCAACATTGACATCACCTCAATGCCAAACCTTGGTCCATTCAAATCCAGTCTCCGTCACATCCTGTCTGCATCTAGCTCCTGTGACTGTCCTTCCTAATTGTTCTCCCCTCTTCTCTATGCTCTTTCCACCTAGCACTTAACCCTCTCCCCCTCAACTCCCTCTCCCATGCACCCATTCATCCTCCCTTCCTCCCCCCTCCTTCCCTACCCCCCCGTAGCACTTTAATTGATATTTGACAAGTGCCTATGGCCGCACCCCACTAGTGTGTCTCTCCTCCATATCGTGTGAACCCTGTTACCAGACATCCTTCTGGCATTTTTGCCACTGTATTGAATGTATAAAACTGTATGTAACTGCCTGTAACGCAGTGTTATACTGTTATTCAATGTCTTGTTTGAATTGTACCTTAATCGACGTGGAACCTTTGTAAAAGAACCTTGGCTCAAAGGTACTTGTAATCCTAGATTTAAATAAATAAATAAATATGTGCCTAGTGTGCAAAGATGCACTTTAGGGCATGTGTTGATGCAAAGAGCATCTGTCTGAGCAGAATCTGCATCTGGAGGTCAGTCACACTCAAGGTACCATGGTCTTAATGAGATCTGCAGCACCTCAAGCCACAAAAAGACGTGAAGTACCTCACCTGCGGACCCTTTGGGTACATGATACCGAATGAGGAGATCCCTGGGGATGGCTGGATTGGAGAAGGGGTGCCTTCACACTACCCTGGATGCTTCCTTAAAGGCACTAGGCCCTAGAGGAACAATAACAGTATTGAATTTGGAACTCCAAGAAGTTCTAACAGCAGGGCTCCTGGATCATGACTTTTAATGCGTTTAAAGGAGTAGTACAGTCAGAATTTTCAAAAACATATGGTGTGCAGAGTGTTTTGCTTTGTGTGTGTAGTCCTAGTGTGCCCTTCCCTTTGTCTGCTATTAGGAGTTGTGTTCTCAATTAACCTGCTAGTTTTACAGTAGTTTTATGGGCCCTGTGGATCTCCATCTTAGCAAGATTTATTGCTCTTCTTTTCCCTACAATGCATTCTATCCCATGTGAGAGTAATGTATCAGGACCATGGATTCAGCAAGCACTGGTTTAGATAGATACATAGATCGATAGATAGATAGGCAGACTAGTTGGGCCAAGCGGTCCTTATCTGCCGTCAAATTCTATGTTTCTAGATAGATCATTTTATTTATATTGTGCCCCTTTCTGGGGACTCAGAGTACTTTACAATACAATTTACAAACACAATAAAACATTAACAATACACAGATCCAATACAAATCAAACAGCAAAATACAAAGAAAATCAGTTATCATATAACTTAGTAATTAAAAAACACTGAATGCCTGGTGAAATAACAAGGTTTTCTGTCCCTTTTTAAAGGATTCCACCGAGGGTGCCTTCTGAAGTTGTTGGGGAAGAAAGTTCCAAAGGGTGGGTGCGGCCACTGAAAAGGCTTGATCACCAGAGTTCCACAACCTCACCCTAGGAACACTGAGGAGGCAACCCTCGGTGGAATGGAGAGTCCAGGATGGGCAGTAGGGCATGAGGAGATCATGCAGATAGACTGGTCTTCGACCGTATAGGGTCTTATAGGTCAGTAATTCAACCTTGAAGATAATCATCTATCTGATTGGCAGTCAGTGCAGTTCATGGAGGATGGGCATAATATGATCAAACCTTCACCCACCCAACAATAATTGAGCCACCACATTCTGCACCAGCTGCAGCCGTTGGAGGTTACTTCCAGAAAGCCCTAGGGAAAGGGCATTGCATAGTCCAGTCTAGATGTGACAAAAGCATACACTAGTGAGGTCAGGTCCCCAGGTGGTAGAAGGTGTCTGATCCGGGAAATATTCCTTTAATGATAAAATCCACTGTTAACAACGGCCAACACCTGAGCATCAAATGTCAGGCCATCATCGAGGATTACACCCAGATCCTTGACCTGTCTGGATGGGGGCCAGAGGTACCCCCCCAGAACAAGACTGGGGGGGATCCCACCATATCCCATCCTCACCACGATGACCCAGATCCACCATGAGCACCTCAGTCTTGTCTGGGTTGAGCTTTAACCAGTTATGAGATATCCAAGTCTGGATTTCAGCTAGGCACCTGTTAAGCACAGAATACACCATCTGGCTACCCAGTGTACTGGACAGGTATAGCTGGGTATCGTCATCATAGCAATGAAAGCCCAGCCCATACCACCTGATGATGTGCCCCAATGACAGCATATACACAGGGAACAACAAGGGTGACAAGACTGACCCTTGCGGAACTCCACAGGTCAGGGGCTTTGGGTTAGATGAAGCAAGTCCCATCACCATCCTCTGCACCCTGCCTGTCAGGTATGATCTGAACCACTGGATGACGGTACCGAACAAGCCACACCAAAACCGCAGCCAGTCGAGCAGCACCTCATGGCCCACTGTATCAAATGCTGCTGTGAGATCCAGGAGGATCAAGATGGTACATTCTCTCCTGTCTCTCGCAATCAGGAGGACATTCAGCATCTTCACCAAGCCGGTCTCCTTGCTATGCCCAGCTCTAAACCCAGAATGAAAAACCTCATAGGCAGGGATACTGGTTTTCCGCATTTGCGGAAAAATGGAGTAAAGAACGGAATCCTGATTGGCCCATGGAATTTCGGCATCAAACCGGAACTAGTGTTTGTTCACGGAGTGTCCGTGAACTACAGCCTTTAAAAGCACAGTGCAGTGTGCTTGTGTTTTCTTGCTTCTGCTCGCTGCTGTTCTGAGGTTCCTCGCAACTCTTTTTTTGCTGCTGAGAATAAGCGTAATCGTCGGATTCACTTCATCATCATAATCAACAGTCTTCATCTACTAGTAAACCTTTAATTTATGTTTAATTGTATTTAGGCAACTGTGGATATCTTTGGAAAGTGTGTATAAATGCACCAGATGGTCTGGATCTTTCCGATTTTACCTGTTGTCCACAGCTACCATTGTTTGTCCATTGTATGTGCAATTTTTAGTTAAATAACTAGTTAAGTTTATTTTTAGTTTTTCTCCTCGGTGCTCCTCGAGTCTTACAGCATGATGAATGTTGATGAATTTGTTGAGGCGGGCAGGCAGGGGGTCAGAGGTGACATTCAAATGCATGTTATTTTTAAAATAAATATTTTACATCAAGTCCCTAGATGCTGATGCCGCCATCTATTGAGGGTGATTCTGCTGAGCACAGAGCTTGCAGTAGCTTCCGATTTATACCAACACGGTTTCTGTACTGCGGGGATCATTTTTTTGAGTTGTTCAGGTGAGAGTTGTTCGGTTGAGGTGCCCCCATGCTTCCTGGCTGCCTCCCATCATTCTGGAATTGGGACTTCCCCAAGCCACCTCGGGGACTGGCTGGTAGCTGGCCCACCAGGACCAGGGTGCCTGTAGATGCAGGTTGCGGATGGTTGGGGGTGTGGCTAGCCTGGGTAGGCACAGTTGGGGTTGCTTATAAGCCTCCCTGTAATTACACTCTCCGTTTTTATCCTCGCTTGGTCCAATTCAACATCATGGTGCCGCTGTAGAGTGATTTCTCTGACCTGCTCTACAGTAAGTTTTTTTCTGGGTCTCCTCTCGATCGAACTTGCAATGCTGGGTGGGGCAGACTGGATTGGACCTATCCTGATTTGAATTTGTGATGCCGAAGAGGGGGGGCTGACTGGACGGCAGACTGGACCTACTCCTGTGTTTTTTTGTTTGTTTGGTTTGTGGTTTTGGGGTGAATGACTGAGACACAGCCACTGAAGGGGTTCTGAATTATCCCCTCTACAGAGATAGCAGGGGACAGTGTGATTTAAAATGGATTTAGCCACACTCTAGGTGGGGACCTGCTGGTTGGGTGTCTCTGGGTGGGGACCTGCTGGCTGGGGGTCTGAGTGGTACTAATGGCCTGTGTTAGGGGCTAGGGAGATGGCTAGGGACATTGTTTGGTTGTCTTGGGGGTTAGTAGCCTTGTGTCTGGGGGGGTGGAGATGGTAGCATTGTGCCTGGTTGGGCCTGAGGAGAGGTTGATTTGTTTGGTGAGGCAGGAGACTGTCTTTGGGGGTGGCTGATGTGGTGTGGACACAGGCTGTTTGCGGTGGGATGGGGGCACTGGTGGTGTTTGCTGCCCACATGCCTGCGGAGGGTGGCTGGCTGTGTGTGTGTGGGGGTGGTTGGTGTCCTTGTGCCAGGTGTGGGCTGGGGGGAGGTTGCTTGTGTTTGGGGCAGGGGGACTGTCTTTGGGGGGTGGCTGCTATCTGTGTGTGTTGGGGAGTGGAATAGCTGACTGTCATACCAAAACTGGCCAGGTGCCGTATAGGCTGTATAGCATGGCTGGGAACACCCAGGCTCCAAACCAGGATAAATGTGAGTGTGAAATATCAGAGCGCTATGCAAAATTCATAGCAGTTGAGAAGTATGGTGGGGGGGGGTTCTGGCAATGTAAAGTTGGTGCGTGGTGGGTATACTGGCCGATCTTGGTGGTATGGGGTCACTGGTCGTGGCAGAGTTGGGGTGGAGAGAGTGAGTGTGCTGGTCTGTCCAAGGTGTCCATGCTGAATTCCTTGTCAGTTTTGTGCTGCTAACCTGCTCTTTCTGCTGACCTTGCTATTTGCTGCCATGAGACTACTACCTTTCTATCTGCCTGGTAAGATTTTTTTTTTGGGGAGGAGCCATGCATGCTGCTTTTATTTGAATAGGAAAGCAAAGGAGGCAAGATGGAGGGCGTAGGGGGTTGTATGTGCATGAAATGTATGCTTAATGTAAATAAACAAGTGAATAATGTTTTTGAAAATGTCACACATGCTGAAAGAAATGGTACTTGTCTCTAGTCATGGTTCTGGCCTCGGAGGGAGGGGCGGCCTGGCAGAGTGGCACAGAACCATTTTTTCCAGCATGTACGCCAGTCTGCCGGGTCCATGCCACGCTCCATTGGTTTGTTGTTTGATGGTTGGCAGATGGGCAGGCTGGGTGGACTGGTTCACATGCTGGGGGAAAATGGTTCTGGCCTCGGAGGGAGGGGCAGCCTGGCAGAGTGGCACAGAACCATTTTTTACAGCATGTACGCCAGTCTGCCGGGTCCGTGCCACGCTCCATTGGTTTGTTGTTTGATGGTCGGCAATAGGCAGGCTGGGCGGAATGGTTCACATGCTGGGGGGGAAAATGGTTCTGGCCTCGGAGGAAGGGGTGGCCTGGCAGAGTGGCACATAACCATTTTTTCCAGCATGTACGCCAGTCTGCCAGGTCCATGCCATGCTCCATTGATTTGTTGTTTGATGGTCGGCAGATGGGCAGGCTGGGCAGACTGGTTCACATGCTGGGGGAAAAGGGTTTTGGCCTCGGAGGGAGGGGCGGCCTGGCAGAGTGGCACAGAACCATTTTTTCCAGCATGTACGCCAGTCTGCCGGGTCTGTGCCATGCTCCATTGGTTTGTTGTTTGATGGTCAGCATATCGGCAGGCTGGGCGGACTGGTTCACATGCTGGGGGAAAATGGTTCTGGCTTCGGAGGAAGGGGCGGCCTGGCAGAGTGGCACAGAACCATTTTTTCCAGCATGTACACCAGTCTGCCGGGTCCATGCCACGCTCCATTGGTTTGTTGTTTGATGGTTGGCAGATGGGCAGGCTGGGTGGACTGGTTCACATGCTGGGGGAAAATGGTTCTGGCCTCGGAGGGAGGGGCGGCCTTCCAGAGTGGCACAGAACCATTTTTTCCAGCATGTACGCCAGTCTGCCAGGTCCGTGCCATGCTTCATTGATTTGTTGTTTGATGGTTGGCAGATGGGCAGGCTGGGTGGACTGGTTCACATGCTGGGGGAAAATGGTTCTGGCCTCGGAGGGGCGGCCTGGCAGAGTGGCACAGAACCATTTTTTCCAGCATGTACGCCAGTCTGCCGGGTCCATGCCATGCTTCATTGATTTGTTGTTTGATGGTCGGCAGATGGGCAGGCTGGGTGGACTGGTTCACATGCTGGGAGAAAATGGTTCTGGCCTCGGAGGGAGGGGCGGCCTGGCAGAGTGGCACAGAACCATATTTTACAGCATGTATGCCAGTCTGCCGGGTCCGTGCCACGCTCCATTGGTTTGTTGTTTGATGGTCGGCAATAGGCAGGCTGGGCGAACTGGTTCACATGCTGGGGGAAAATGGTTCTGGCCGGAGGGAGGGGCGGCCTGGCAGAGTGGCACAGAACCATTTTTTCCAGCATGTACGCCAGTCTGCCGGGTCCATGCCACGCTCCATTGGTTTGTTGTTTGATGGTTGGCAGATGGGCAGGCTGGGTGGACTGGTTCACATGCTGGGGGAAAATGGTTCTGGCCTCGGAGGAAGGGGCGGCCTGGCAGAGTGGCACAGAACCATTTTTTACAGCATGTACGCCAGTCTGCCGGGTCCGTGCCACGCTCCATTGGTTTGTTGTTTGATGGTCGGCAATAGGCAGGCTGGGTGAACTGGTTCACATGCTGGGGGGAAAATGGTTCTGGCCTCGGAGGAAGGGGTGGCCTGGCAGAGTGGCACATAACCATTTTTTCCAGCATGTACGCCAGTCTGCCAGGTCCATGCCATGCTCCATTGATTTGTTGTTTGATGGTCGGCAGATGGGCAGGCTGGGTGGACTGGTTCACATGCTGGGGGAAAAGGGTTTTGGCCTCGGAGGGAGGGGCGGCCTGGCAGAGTGGCACAGAACCATTTTTTCCAGCATGTACGCCAGTCTGCCGGGTCCGTGCCATGCTCCATTGGTTTGTTGTTTGATGGTCAGCAGATCGGCAGGCTGGGCGGACTGGTTCACATGCTGGGGGAAAATGGTTCTGGCTTCAGAGGGAGGGGCGGCCTGGCAGAGTGGCACAGAACCATTTTTTCCAGCATGTACGCCAGTCTGCCGGGTCCATGCCACGCTCCATTGGTTTGTTGTTTGATGGTTGGCAGATGGGCAGGCTGGGTGGACTGGTTCACATGCTGGGAGAAAATGGTTCTGGCCTCGGAGGGAGGGGCGGCCTGGCAGAGTGGCACAGAACCATATTTTACAGCATGTACGCCAGTCTGCCGGGTCCGTGCCACGCTCCATTGGTTTGTTGTTTGATGATGCGACACCGGCAGGCTGGGCGACTGGTTCACATGCTGGGGAAAATGGTTCTGGCCTCGGAGGGAGGGGCGGCCTGGCAGAGTGGCACAGAACCATTTTTTCAAGCATGTACGCCAGTCTGCCGGGTCCGTGCCATGCTCCATTGGTTTGTTGTTTGATGGTCAGCAGATGGGCAGGCTGGGCAGACTGGTTCACATGCTGGGGGAAAATGGTTCTGGCCTCGGAGGGAGGGGCGGCCTGGCAGAGTGACACAGAACCATTTTTTCCAGCATGTACACCAGTCTGCTGGGTCTATGCCATGCTCCATTGGTTTGTTGTTTGATGGTCGGCAGATGGTCAGGCTTGGCGGACTGGTTCACATGCTGGGGGAAAATGGTTCTGGCCTCAGAGGGAGGGGTGGCCTGGCAGAGTGGCACAGAACCATTTTTTCCAGCATGTACGCCAGTCTGCCGGGTCTGTGCCACACTCCATTGGTTTGTTGTTTGATGGTTGGCAATGGGCAGGCTGGGCAAACTGGTTCACATGCTGGGGGGAAAATGGTTCTGGCCTTGGAGGGAGGGGTGGCCTGGCAGAGTGGCACATAACCATTTTTTCCAGCATGTACGCCAGTCTGCTGGGTCCATGCCATGCTCCATTGATTTGTTGTTTGATGGTCGGCAGATGGGTAGGCTGAGCGGAGTGGTTCACATGCTGGGGGAAAAGGGTTCTGGCCTCGGAGGAGGCGGCCTGGCAGAGTGGCACAGAACCATTTTTTCCAGCATGTACGCCAGTCTGCCGGGTCCGTGCCATGCTCCTTTGGTTTGTTGTTTGATGGTCAGCAGATGGGCAGGCTGAGCGGACTGGTTCACATGCTGGGGGAAAATGGTTCTGGCCTCGGAGGGAGGGGCGGCCTGGCTTAGTGGCACAGAACCATTTTTTTCAGTATGTACACCAGTCTGCTGGGTCCATGCCATGCTCCATTGGTTTGTTGTTTGATGGTCGGCAGATGGGCAGGCTGGGCGGACTGGTTCACATGCTGGGGGAAAATGGTTCTGGCCTCGGAGGGAGGGGTGGCCTGGCAGAGTGGCACAGAACTATTTTTTCCAGCATGTAAGCCAGTCTGCCGGGTCTGTGCCACGCTCCATTGGTTTGTTGTTTGATGGTCGGCAGATGGGCAGGCTGGGCGGACTGGTTCACATGCTGTGGGAAAATGAGGTGTGGGGACTGCACTTGCTGCTGCTGTCTATCCCAGAGAATCGATGAACCTGCTGTTGCCACCCATCTTGCTGGGAGTCGGAAGGTGAAGTCTTCATGAACATCATAACTGTGCGCTGCTGCTGCAGATTCCTTCTGATGTGGAACCACCTGCTAGCACTGCTACCAGCACCTCATGCTTGTCCCTTTGCACCACTCTTCAAGTAAGTAGGTGTGGGTGTTGGTGGCAAGCTGTAATTGGAGAGTGCATTGATGAGGATGATGATGATGATGATTATCTTTTCAACAGTTATGTGTACATTTTTCTGTGGGCCACATGTAAACATTTCAATTGATTTTTTATTTATTTATTTTTTTTAGGTCAAACTGTGAAAGTGCTGTTGGTGGTCCGCTACTGTGAGTCCTTGCCCTTCTGAAAAGGTATTGTTGTACTTCTTTGCACTCACAAACAGTGACTCAAAGTCTAGATTGTGTGTTTCTGACATCACAGTGGTTTCTGTTTGGTACCCCTTTCCACATAGGTAGCCTCACATTAGCAGTGCAATTTGGCAGAGACACGTAAGTAACTCTGAAATGGTGGCCAGGAATTGGCTGAGAATGGGATATAGATAAATAGCGATATTGTAGTCTGGAATTTAAGTGGCTGAGGTCAGCGTAAAATCTGTAGCTGCTCCTCCCCACTCTCGTAGACATGGTCTTACATTAGCGAAGAGATTTGGATGCTTGTTTCTTACTATAGATATTTCTAGTCTGGACTGTAAACTTCGAAGGGCAGCATGATTTCTGTAGCTGTTCCTCCGCACTTTCAAACCTGGACAAGAATTATTAGCGGAGATATATTTCAAATGCCGATCTTGTACTCTTGCTATTGTACTGTGACATTCTGAGGTCAGCGTGATGATTTTGTCAGCTACTCCTAACTCTGAAATGGTGGCCAGGAATTGGCTGAGAAATGGATAGATATAGATAAATAGCGATATTGTAGTCTGGAATTTAAGTGGCTGAGGTCAGCGTAAAATCTGTAGCTGCTCCTCCCCACTCTCGTAGACGTGGTCTTACACTAGCGAAGAGATTTGGATGCTTGTTTCTTACTATAGATATTTCTAGTCTGGACTGTAAACTTCGAAGGGCAGCATAATTTCTGTAGCTGTTCCTCCTGACCATCATCCTTCATTCTCATCTACGGCCATGAATGACCAGTGAGATTCTAATGCTGATGTAGTATCTTATTTTTGTCTTGATTTGAGAGATTGAGTAACTAGTTGTGAAATTTTAATAGTTGTGCTGCACAATTGTAAATATATTTTCTATATCTCCCAACTGTTTAAATTTTAGTTTTTTGGGAGTCATCCACACTACACATGTAGCAATGGCAACACCACCACCAAGCAAAATGGCCAAAACATCTGTTACGCTAAAGACCGTGCGTTGCAATTCAAGTCCTATGGCATGTATGAAGATGGAGGAAGATGTTCTGTCACTTCTGTGATCACCCTGTTGACCACATCAGGAAGGACACAGTGGTGGATCACTGTAAAAGCAAAAAACACACCAAGAACACAAGCCAGAAGAGTAACAGCAGACAGGTGACCCTGCACACCAGTTGTAATGCCACAACAGCTGCAGCTGCTGCAAGGGAGGAAAACATTTTGGACACATTGAGGGCTTGGTGTGGTGCCAATATACCAATTAAAAAGCTGGATCAGCCCTGCTTGAGAGACTGGATGGGGAAGTATATCAAAGGAATTGGAGCGCTTCCAATGTCAGACACTTTACGACAGAATTACTTGCCCCGACTAAATAGGGAAATGGAGGAGGGAATTAGCCAGCTGGTAAGAGGCAAGACACTCACAGTAAAGTGCGATGAAACAACTGATGCAGACTCCCACTGTGTAATGAACATTATTTTTGTAATGGAGGGTGCAAAATCTATAATAGCAGACACCATAGAGCTAACAGTGGTAAACCACTCCACTGTTGCCCAAAGTGTTTTAAAAACCTTGCATAAATATGGTGTGAAGATGGGACAAGTGGTAGCATTTGTTAGTGACAATGTACGTTACATGACAAAGTGCTTTAGTGACGTATTACGTGGCCTGATTGGTGACCATGTAGTCCATGTGGGTTGTTGGGCACGTGTTTTGTCATTGGTGGGCGATACCCGGATTGACCATTTTGATCAGGTGAATAAGCTTGTGGCACTTATAAAATATGCCTTTCAACAATCACAGAAACGTAAGCAAGAGTACATTGCATTCCTGGAGCAGAGGGGTGCGGAAAAAAAATATTGCCTCCTGTTCCTGTCTTGACCCGTTGGTACACCTGGTTTGAAGCAGTAAAATACCACTCTGCATATCTGGAACACCTGCGAGAGTTCTTCAAGGATGACACCAGTGATGCCAACTCCATGAGGTCCTTAAAAAACTATTTGAAGAATGGTTCACGGAGCTGCAGGTTCAAACTGCATTCATTGCTGAAAACTGTACCGACCTTATTGATGCAATCGAGCATTTGCAAAGCAAGGAAAAGCCCTTGGCAGTTTTGCTGTATATCACTATTAGCAAAATCAAAAAGCAGTTTGAAGCAGGAGTGTTGAAGACAGAATGATTTGGTGACAGAACTGACGGGTACTTGCAGACTATGAGGCCACGGGTCAAGGAGGAAAATGTTGCCCTTTTCCAAGGAGCATTTGGTATCGCTTTAAACAAGCTTTCTAAGCATATGGACACAAACCCATCAGTTGAATTCTTTAAAGCTTGCCGTATTTTGGACCCCAGAAATTTACCAAAACTGAATAGGGATTTGACACGGCATGCCAGTGACATTCGTCTGTTAGCACTGCACAACCAAACAGAACTGCAAAATGACTGGGATGCATATGCTAGGGAGGATATAAGGGAACTTCCAAACATATTGGAGTTGGATGTTGGGCAGTACTGGCTTTCAAGGCAGTCTCAACTAACTGTACTCTCCAGAGCTGCTCTACAAGCTATCTGGATATCTGGATATCTGTGTCAAGTGCAGCTGTGGAGAGATCCTTCTCTGTATAGTGACAGATCCACACAGATCAAAGGAGGAACCTGCTGGTAGAAAATCTGAAACTGCTGTCCGGTTTCCTCAATGCTTGATGCCCATTTTTATACTTCTATTAGCGTATTCAAGCCAGTCACCAGTGCCACCATCGCCATGAAATAATGGGCTGGCTCCTCCCTCTAACTTCAGATTGTTGCCCCTGTTGTCCTTCCCTCTTTTTGGCCTCTTAGGTACTTGAAGGTCTCACTCATGTACCATTACTTTCTATCTTCTAGGTTGTACATGTTGAGCTCCCTCTCTCTCCTCATGTGCCCTGTCTGTCACCCTTCCCCAGGATAATTAGTCACCCAAAGTTGGACCCCTGTCCCCCACCATCACTGGTAAACACTAAACAGCAGTATTTGTTTAGTACTTGCACCTGGTCTGACGCTTGCTGTACCCACCCTCCTTAACAGTCTTCCTTTCCCTTCCCCTTCTTTGCTGAATAGAGATTTGATTGCTCCCTCCTTCTGCCTGTCTATTGGAGGGGTTGGAGACTGATGGACACCTCTGCATGGTGGTGCGGCTTACTGCCCACACCCACACAATCACCCTGTCTGCTTTAAGTTATACTTTTCCATAATTAACTGTCCCAGATTTTTCTTTAGAATCCCTGAGCTCTACAAACTCTGGTGCAACCTATCCTGTGCATACATGTCTTGGTTCTCCAGTACACCATATGCTACCTCATTAATACACAGAGGAACACCTTTTATACTATTGCACAGTTTTCCACATTTCATATATGCCTTCGCACATTGAATGCATTTATAGTTGGTCAGATACCATATGTTTATATACTGTAGGTTTTAGTTCACTTGCTTTTTCACTGTAGTTATATAGTCAGGTTTTACACATTTTCTTTGATAGAGCTTTAGTTTCATTGCTGTACTTATATGTTCCACATTTTACATATTTTACCGTATATGGGTTTCCATTCAAATGTCTGTTCTCCACTGTTTCTACACTTTCAGTGTACCGTTTTATAACAGTTTTGTATAGATTGTATAGAATTTGGTTTCTCGTATTACACCCGCACCTTTTTATGCTTTTTTAAATACTTTTGCATATTTTTACTGTATGGATGTTTCTGTATTTCTATTTACTCCTTTCTGCACATTTTTTATAAACGCTATTTTATTTAATGCAGCTGTTCTCTGTATTTCATTTTATTCATTACTGAATTAGTGATATGACAAGACATGCAGAGCAAAGGTACCTTGACGTATAGCGCATAGACCAAAGTACAAAGTCATGGTACTAATGTCATGGAGGGGCATAAGTCTGGTTGGGGGGCTTTGGGAAAATATCCCTGCCTAACAGGGAATTACCATGGCATTGCTCAGTAGAGAACCTACTGAAAATGGGTGACTGGGCCGGGGAAATTCGTTAAACCATGGATTTGGTTGCATGAGTGGCTATCATGTATGTTCAGGGCTGTCTGTGTTGGTGCTTGGGGAAGAGCTGACTGTGTGCAATTTTTGATGACTGGACTGGCTGTATTTGTGCACACTGTTGCATCTGGGGGGGCACCATGAGGAGAAGCTGTGTTGGCACCTGGAGGAGTTGGCTGTGTTGGTGTCACCATGACATCTGAGGGAAGAGGTCATGCTGCAGTCAAACCTGAGGAATAGGGACATAATGCTGTTGCTGCTGCTGTGACACCTGAAGAATTGGCGCCATAGTCCTTCTGCAGACAACGCAATAGAGGGTGGGGGCTACAGTGCAGTATCTGAGGGATAGAGCGAGGCCATAGTGCTGTTGACACTGCCATCACACTTGAGGGTTGAGCACACCTGTGCTGCTGCTGCCATCACATCTTGTACCTATCAAAATAACAAAATTGGTGCAAGAATGTATGTATGTACAATAGTGGACGTCAAAATTGCTAATATGCATGGTAGCAGAGCAAAAACTTGTTAAATAAAGTACCCAAAACAAAACACCAGTAAAAATGGATTTTGGACTGGCAGACACCGGTGACAATACCGGTTTTTCCAATGTGCTAAATGGAATTTGCTCTTTCTCAGTCACAGTAAACCAGTGTCCCTGCTCATAGGTGGAGAAGGAGGCAAGGTGCCCCTCAAGTTGGATGGCCACCACCTTTTCTATAACCTTCCCTAAAACTGGGAGGTTAGAGACTGGTCTGTAATTGCTGAGGCAGTCTGGGTCCAGCAGGGATTTCTTTAACATTGGTCTAACCAAGGCTTCTTTTAAAGCCAATGGGAAGACCCCATTCCTCAAGGAGCTCCAAGCGATGTCAGCAACCATAGGTCCAATCAGGTCCAAACATCCAACTAAAAGTTGGATTGGACCTGTGTCGAGATCACAGTGTGTCAGCCACAGCCTCGAGGCAACCTCCTCCACCCCAACTGGGTCAAACTCCGCCCAGAACAGAGGAGTGCTCTGGCACATCACAGAATGAGCCCTGCAATCCCCAAGAGAGACACTGGAGGAGACCTCCGACCTGATGGAGAGCACCTTGTTGGCAAAGAACAGAGCAAACTCATCACATCTCGTATTTGAACCAGCTCCTCCTACATAGAGACAGGCCAAATGCAAAAGCCCATCAACCGTGTGGAACAGATGAGCCATTCTGTTCCTTGCTGAAGCAATCTCCCGCGACACAAAAGCTGACGTCTTATTGGAAATTGCCTCCTGATAGTCCTTATAATGGGACTTCAGGACCAACTTGTCCTCCAACAGACCAGAACCCCTCCAACACCTCTCTAACCTCCAACCCCTAATGTTCAACTCTCACAGTTCCTCATCAAACCAAGGAAATCTCCGATGCAAAGATAGGGGTCAGACATGGATGGGTGTGGCCGCAATGATAGCACTATTATATGCCCACAGATAGAGACTGAAGGACCCCTCCCCCCCCGGAGCAAGCCGAGGAGTTTTCGGATTGCAGGATTCCTGAGGTTGGGTCACAAGGGCAGGAGCCCCAAGCCCTCCCCACAGCCCACAGATAGAGACTGAAGGACCCTCCCAGGAGCAAGCCGAGGAGTTTTCGGATCGTAGGATTCCTGAGGTTGGAGTCACGAGGGCAGGAGCCCCAAGCCCTCCCCACAGCCCACAGATAGAGACTGAAGGACCTCCCGGAGCAAGCCGAGGAGTTTTCGATCGCAGGTAGCGGTGTTTCTGCTCAGCAGCTGCTTCCCAGTCTGAAGAAAAGCTCTACCCACCACTGTTTTTTTTTTTTGTTTGTTTTTTAATTTGGCACCTTTTATTTCACTGCTTTGCCGTAGACTCTAAGTACTGGAGCGCATCGAGCGGTTACACAGCTCTCTGCCTCCAACCTATGCCTACAGTATTAGTCGTATGCATCTTAGGAAGAATCTGTCTCCAATTTGATATATTTTTCTGCTTTACTGTTTAATTTTCTGCCTACAGTATAGTCGGATGTATTTTAAGGGAGTCTGCCTCCAACGATTTATTTCTGCAATACTGTTTGTTTCAAGGGGAGAGCTCTGTAGTCAGAGAATTGCTAAGAACAGTAAATCTCACAGCTTGCCCAGGGGAATTTACTGCTTGGGGGTAGCGTAGCTGTGCTTACCTAGGGGAATCTGCAGCATTATTGGGTAGCTACAGACTGCTGCTAGCGTGTTAAATTTAATTCATTTGTTAGCCTGGTCCCCGGTTTGCATTTTACCACACGTATTTTTAATTTTTTTTCACCTGTAAACGGGAGGCTGCTAAATACTTAAACCTCAAGCATTGCTTTTGTTTCACAAATTAGGACACTCCGCCCACTAGCCACTTACCTACTTATAAGTCTCTTCTCTTCTGCAGGATTCCTGAGGTTGGGTCGCGAGGGCAGGAGCCCCAAGCCCTCCCCACAGCCCACAGATAGAGACTGAAGGACCCCTCCCCCCCCCGGTGCAAGCCGAGGGGTTTTCGGATCGCAGGTAGCCGGTGTTTTTGCTCAGCAGCTGCTTCCCAGTCTGAAGAAGAGCTCTAGCCCCGCCTGTGCTACGCGCAGGCTCCCCACCACCCTTGGTCGGCTCTCGTTTATATAGTGTGGTGCTGTCATACCTCATAGCTCGTGAACCAATCAGCCCACTTTCCCACTAGTCCCTTATATTTCCCAACCACTAGTGGCCACTGTTGTGCTTACTGGCATCTCTGTCTTCTACACTCAAGAAAGAAAAAATAAAACCAGTAATGCAATTCCTCACTGCAATTTTTACTATGCTTTGCATAGCCTCATCCTCCCTCCCCCCTCACTAAACCCTACCCTTCCTGACCCCCTGTCACCTCACTGCCCCACTCCCATGCCCACCCCCCACTCCTCCCCAGCTCCAGTGAATCACTCCCTCTACCAAGGTCGCAACTGGTCACTGGGGGCCACTATCCTCCCCTCCTCTTTCCATGCCTCAACTCCCACCCTATTCCTCCAACTCTACTCAACCCCTAAGGCAATCTCCACTCACACATATCGCCCCACCCGGAGGGGCGCACCAATTAAGCTCACGCACCTATTAAGACACGCCCTGGTTTTTCTACTGCTCATAGCAGGGGATGGTGAACAGAACCCTAGCCCACAGGCACCCACAGCTGCCCAACCAGCGGCACCTCCCTCCACCTCCCCAAGGTCTCAAAATCATGCATATTAACATCTGTAGCATCCTAAATAAAATAGCAGCCCTACAAACATCGGTCCTGGCCCTTTGCCCAGACAGTTGTGATCATCGGAGTCTTGGCTGAAGCCCCATCACCAGGGCCGAGGAATTCTCATACCAGCTTCTCACTAATCCGTCCAAGACAGGCAGGGGAGGAAGAAGGGTGGCGGCACTACTATGTATGTTGCCTCAAACCTCAATATTCTGTAATTACCTCTCAAATACCCTCGACAAACATTGACTCCTCCTGGTCAAAACCCCCTACCCCTCTATCCCTGTTTACATATCTGGGTCATATTGCCCACCAAACACACCGCTAACCAGCATCCTCGAACACCTTGGCAACCTGAGGGCCCTCACAGAGGCGGTGAACTCCACATCCTTGGTGATTTCAATCTGAACTGGCTGGGAAGTGCAGCATCAAAAACATGATCAAGTGCGTCCTAAACTTGCACCAGCAAATAGGGGAACCCACCCGCCTAAACCACAAATCAAACAATCACACACTACTGGACTGGGCACTCATTACCCACCCACATAGGATACTCAATGCAGGCCTCCTACTGGACTCTCTTAGCGACCACCATATGATCTATATAGTGCATAAAATCTTCCATCCCCTGGCTCCCCAACCCCGCCTGCTGCACTGCAGGGCATACAAATCCCTTGATCTACCTGCGCTCCTTTTCGCCCTCACCACCACTGATTGGTCCCCCATCCCTCATGCCACTTCCATGGATGATGCCCTGAGCTACTTCTCCTCTAACTTCCTTGCGATCTGGGATCTATATGCCCCACTAAGGAGATCCAGAGTAAGAGGCTCACACTGGCCCTGGGTAACCTCTGCACTCATGGAACAACTCCGAGCCAGAGACCCGGCGTGGAAATCTTTTCAAGGCCACAGGTTCTCAACCAGCCAAGAGCATTACCGGGCTCTTGAAGCGCCTGCACAAGACTCATCGCAGTCAAATCAAACTACTTCAAAACAACCTTTAATAAAACCACACCCACCCCTCACAATTCTGAAATCCATAAATCCTCCTCACCCCTCCAACCAAACCACCCACCCCACCCTCAACCTCGCAGGCAAAATCATAGATGACCCTTCTCTGGTTGCCACCAATTAATAATCCACCACTACTGCCTCCTAGTCTCCTCCCACCCCACCCTCCACCTCTCGCCCTCCCAAAGGACCCCCTGACCCCCAATGCTCCCCCTGGCCTCCTTCTCGCCCAACCAGTCACCCTGACCAGGTGTTAAATATTCTTCACTCACTAAATGCATCCAAAGGTAAATGCCCATCGGGGCTAGATTCTAAAATGCTACAGCTCTCCGCCCCGGCCATAGCCAGCCCCCTAGCTATGCTCTATAACCTGTCTTTTAAGTTACACACCGTCCCCACAAAATAGAAACAGGCCACTATCTTCCCCCTCCCCAAGGGAGGGGACCTCTCCTCCCCATCGAACTACCGGCCTATATCTCTGCTCCCAATCCTAGCCAAAATTCAAGAGCGCCTTGTCCTATCCCAGTTACACACCTATCTAGATACAATCTCCTTTTCACCCCTTTTCAGGCTGGGTTCAGAAAAACTCACTCCACCACCACATCCCTCCTTCAGCTCACCAACTCCATCCTCACAGGCATTGACAAAGGAGACATAACTGCAGCTATTTTTATTGACCTGGCAAAAGCTTTCAACAAGGTCTCTCACCCCCTTCTACTATCCAAACTTGCCCAAACTGGCCTGTCACCATCTGCACTCAGTTGGTTCCGCTCATACCTAACAGGCCGATCGCAAGCAGTCCGCATCGGTACAGCCCTATCCCCCACCCTCCCTGTCACCAGCGGCATACCTCAAGGGTCTGTACTTGGCCCACTGCTCTTCTCAATTTTTCTAAATGATCTCCCCACTGTCTGCACAAAATCTGGCATCTGTATGTATGCAGATGATACAGTGCTCTTTGCCTCCGGCCCATCTGGTGCCGCCGTATCAGCTTGCCTTCAGAAGGATTTCGACTCAGTCCAACACTGGTTTCTGGAGAACCAACTCTTCCTCAACTCAAAAAAAACTGTCTCCCTCACCTTGGCTCCGAGCCAAACTATCCCGGCTGACCAACGTGCCCACTTTCTATACCTTGGATAGGTCTCCACTTGAGGCCTGCTCCACATATCGATACCTCGACATCTGGCTGGACCAGCACCTGGACTTCTCAGCTCATGTAGACGCACTGCAAAAAAAACTACATCCCATGCTGGGTGCTTTCCATCGCAACAAACTTTGTATCCCCCTACCAACCAGGCAAGAAATGGTGCAAAGAATGATCCTCCCAATCTTTGACTACGGCGACGTCATTTACAGTGCCGCCCCCCCTACATCCTTAGCCAGACTAAACCCCATTTTCAACTCCTTCTGCCGGTTCGCTTTGGACCTCCCTCCCAATACCCATCACTGCGACCTCTACCTGGCCCTTGACCTCCCGTCACTCCATAATCGGTGATTGCTGCACTGTGTTAGAATTACTGCTAAATTCTGGTCTCTCTCGCTGCCCTCCTACCTATCAACATCTCTATCCGCGGCCCCCCCACCTATCTACAATCTCAGGAACACTGACGCCAGGCTCCTTCTCATTCCCCACAGATCCACCCGATCAGGTCAGGTAGCTTTTAGTTTCAGCCTGCCCAAATTATGGAACTCCCTGGCAGCCGAAATCAAACTCACTACAAGTACTCCCCAACGTAATGCTCTCCTCAAAGACATTTTGCCATCAACTGCACGTGCTTTCCCCATCGCTAAATTCCCTGCAACTTCTGGCACCATTTCTTAATTCAGTACCTTTTTGCTGCTGACTCCTCTCTACTGCTGCTGTTAGTTATGCTGGCCTACCCAAATTAGCATGTAACCTACCCACACGATGTAACTGTGAAATTTTTTCATCCTAGTACATCATTGCCTGTCATACTCTGCATCCTTTCTTCTGATTGCATCCTTCCAGATCACCTTGTTGTTTTCTGCGAATTACACATGTGCTAAATCTGGGCCACTGTTGTTACCTATTATTTGTATGTTCTGATTTTATTTCTTGTATTTTTTTTGTACTGCACTATGTAATCCCTCTCCCAAGGGCGCATCTGGAATCAAGCAGTACTCTGCTCAGTATGCCTTCCTGGTAAATCTCTTAAATAAATAAATGCCGCCACTGCCTTCTCAGCCCCATCACACAAGCAGTCCTCATCCCCCGATAGGTCTAGTACCGTTGATAGTCCCACTGGATGCAATCCCCATAATGGGTGGTACTGGACCATCTCCACAGACACAGAGACTCCTGGGGGGGGGGTTAATAGCCTGAATCTCATGATACTATGATCCGACCACACAACCGGATCTACTCCCAGGTCAAAAACCTCAAGGCTGATCAAAAATACCAAGTATAGTGTGTGGCTGCATGAGTTGGTAACTGATGTAATGTTTTGCATCAGACCCAGTTCCCCGTAGTCTTAAGGAGATTGCATCCAAATGTTGAGAGCCTATCGTTGACCAAAGCATTGAAGTCCCCCAGAATTAACCATCTGGGGGACTCCAACAGTAGGACGGCGATTAGCTCCTTGATCTCCCTCAAAAATTCACCCCCAGGACCTGGGGGGCAATAGAGCAGGAGGACCCTGTATCCCATGCCAGGACCTCTTTATGCATCCACACACTCAAATGACCTGGTAGGACTTATAGGTAGCATCATGAGGCGCAGGACATATTTGAAACAAAGAGCCCCCCCCCCACCTCTGCAATCCTGTCTCAGGGTGTGTACCATGGAGTACCAGGCTGGCACTGCAGCTTCCAAAATGGGAGCTGCATTTTCATCCAACCAGGTCTCCGTGATGCAAGCCAGGTCAACTGAGGCAATCAAATCCACCATTATGGCAGTCTTGTTCCTAACCAACCTGGCTTGCATAACACAACCCGAGAAGGATGAGGGGAGACTTCTGGATCAGCTAGCTGCCCACTGTTCTCAATAGAGCCCTTGGGTATGGGCACCAGACAGGGTGAACCCCTCTCCAGTGTCCATTTCACCCCAGGACGTCTCCTTGGTCTCATCACCCGAATCTAGGACTCCCTGGCAGCCACTCGGGTCAGCCCTCCACCAGACCTCCTCTTATGAGCAATTCTCAGCACCCAACACATCCTATAAATCTCAAAAGGAAGTGGTGGGAGCTCAAAGGGCCTTAAAGTGCAGAGGAGGGCTGCCAAGTAGCTGCACCTTTCTATACAATGTCCCAGGCACATATTAAGTTCAAATCAAACCAGAACGTACACTCAGGTTCAAATCACCCAGTCACACAACTTAAAACCACTCATACAACACTCACTCACCCATTCACACAATCCCCAACCCACCCTTCTAAAATAACCCCACACCCCACCACCCAAAAATATAAATCAATAAATAATATCTTTAGTGGGGAGAAAACACACAGTCTACGAGATTGTCTCCAGCTCAGGGTAGTTCTTATGTAAATCACTGCAAATGGATCAACCATCCCGATCCTCTCTCACCAAAAAGGAACAGTTTAAGTGCTGCACTCTAGCAATCTGAAGTCAAAATAAAGTCTGCCATGCTCCAACACATTTAAAGGGCCAATAAATTTCCACCATTTCAGGCTCTCACCACTGGCTGTGCAGAAAACGTGCACCAGTAAAACTTAGTAAACAAAGGCCGTCCAATAAACAAGTTCACAAATAATGGTAATTCTCCAGAGGACGACTGTTAAACTCCTACTCCACTCTTACTAGGAGTAGTGAATCAGTCCTACACCTTGGCTGGTTTAGAGTCAATTTACAACAGCAGAGCTGTGATATTAAGTAACTTTCATTATCAAGTGAGCACTAATGGCTACATTTACAGTATAGCAAATACCTGAGGACAGATTGAGTGGGTTATTCTATAAGAAAACAGCTAGAGTATTTACTAATTTTAGCATTGATGATCTGGGGTGATTTGTGTGCCTTTTATGGCTGTGTGTAGTTTGATGAAATGAAAAGTTTTAAAAGCAAAACACTTACTCCTGCTGGCTAGACCTGACTCACACATAGAAAACAAAAATAATGAATTAGAGCTATTTAATGGAGGCCAGAATATCAGGCTCCTTTCTCTAGTACTTGCTGAATCAGTGGTCCTGGACACATCACTGTCACATGGGACAGAAGGTATTGTACGAAAAAGAAGAGCAATAAATCTTGACTAAGCTCGAGATCTCAGGGGGCCATAAAACTACCATATAACTAGCAGACTAATTTGAAAAATCTCTTAATAGCAAACAAAGGGAAGGACACACTAGGACTACGCAGACAAATCAAAACATTGCACACATCATGTCGTTACAGATTTTGGCTGTACTACTCCTTTAAGCGAAGTGCTTGCAGAACCTCCACTAAGAATCACTGGTACAAGGTGTACACAGCAGCCAAAGGCAGGTTGATGGATGATTCATTGTCCTTGGCTTGGTCCCAACTTCAGTGTCGCTCCCAGACCCATCACCCTCCTCGATGTCACAAACAAAACCAGAGCCAGGGACGACCTTGGGGAAATCACTGTCAGTGCCTTTCCCAGAGGGAACTGGGTCCAGGACAGACACCAGCACCATCACCGTATCTAGTGCCTTCACCCTCCCCTGTGTCACTAGCAACATCATGAATGATAACAACCTCCAAATCATCAACAGCGTGGACAACAGCCCTGATGCTGCTCCCTCTTCTGATACTGTGAACTGAAAACCCTTTGCGATATCATGGCAAATGGTGGCAACAACATGAGTAATTCCAGAGGATGACACTGAGGTGTCCACTAGTGTAGATTGCATGTATAGCTGTGGCCCCTTCACCGTGAACATTTGTTGCTCAGGACAGGCAGACTGAGGGGGGTTCATAGTCGACGATTCAGGAGGACTTGACTGTCCACTAGACCCAACCACTGAAGTCTTAGATGCCTCAATGGGGTGACGTTGAGAACTCTGTACTTCCACAGAACCAGAGGACCTGGGACAAGCCCCATAGAAAAGGTGGACCTGACTTGCACACATGCAATGCCTTCTTCCAATGGTTGAAATCAGGTGACCCTACTTCAACGCGTAGTTCTCTAGGATGCAGTGGTCAATGGAGGAGCAAGCATAACACACATCTGTGTCATGCTCTGATCCAAGACAGGCCACAGGTCTGATGCTGGTCTGGAGCGGCCATTGGTTTCACATGTGGTCTACAATATAGTGGCTGGCAGACTTTTTTCAGCAAATATCTCATCCTATTTTAATTAAATTAGACTTCAACATCGCAGAAAAATATCAAACAAAAGCAACAATGCAAGAAGTTAGAAATAACAGTGACACAGTAAGAATAGTGGTGATGAGTCAAACTGAGGTGCTGTGCTCAAATGGTGTGCACTTAACAGTGGGAAGAACAGAACTTAGGTTAGTAAGGGAGCCAGCAATAGTTTTTGGCTGGCACGAGGCACCACATGATGTGTGCAGGCACCATGACCAGTAGTCATGGATAGCCCCTTGGCAAAAGCTTTCCTCTCATGGGGTCCTAGTGCTTCCAGCCCACACCCGTAGGTGGGAATCACTAATGAATATTGATTCTTTGAAGATCAGTAATTCCCTAAGGCATGTTTCTAAACAAACACATTAAAAAAACATGTTATATCAAATAACAGAAACGAAGATAAGGAAAAAACATCATAAAGTCCCTGAGGCATCAGTGTTCCAGTTTCAAATATTCAGAAAGCTTCTTTTTCAAGTAAGTGCTGAACAATGTTCCCATTGCTGGGTCATCATGATGTCACATGTTTGATGCCTGTAAGCGGTAATGAAGTTACTAATCTATGACTGACATCCAAATAATCTTTCCACAGCATAATTAACATTCCCAGCCTTGACAGCTGTTTGATGCTATGCAGTCCCATGAGTTTGGTCTGTCACACATAGTTCTTATCACAGGAGCAAGTAAGCATGTATATCACTTGTGTTGTATTACAGTTAATGAAGCCTATGATAAAGTATTTGGTGCCACTATGTGGATGGTTATTTTTTTTTATCTGATGTGTCTAAGCAGTTTTTCCAATTACCACAATGGTAATTTCCTTCAGGTTGTGATGGAAGCCAGTAGATATGGGGGTAATGTTTGTATTTTTTTTGACCAGTCCCATACTTATCGTTGCTTGATGCCTATTGTTTTTACCACATATAAATGTAACTCTGGGTTGGCGATTGCCAACATTATTCATGAATCATCTGCTCCAAAATATGCAAGTGTTTCTTCATAATGGCATCAACTTTTCCAGTCATTGGGTTGTATTATGTATGCAATAAAACACATATGAATATTGCATATCTCTGTTTATGTTCAAACACAGAATCCTAGGAGTTTTCCTACCTTTTTGGTATGTTCTTTGAATAATTGAAATTGCCTCTCCTTTAACCTCCAGTGTGTAATCTCAGATTATTTGTAAACTCTTTTTTAGAAGAGTAATTCTGGCATATCCTCAAACATTTTTCAGTTGGTATATTATCTAAGGGTGCTTTTGGATGGAAGCTGTCAGCTTTGAAGTGTGTTGCAATCTGAGGGTTTCCTAAATACTATTGTTTTCAACATGATATTCTCTTTGTAAATGCACAGATCAAGATAATTTTTCTTTACTGTTTTCACATATAAACTGAAGAGCTTGGTCTGTACTATTCACATAGTCCACTAATGCATTGAGTTTTTGTTTACTTCCATTCAATAAAAGAAATAAATTGTATATATGATCCAAATATTGAAAAAATGTATTTGATTATTCAAAAAATATGCTGTCTTTCACAAGACACACATATACTGTAGGTTTGCATAGTTCAGTGAACAAGATATACCCATAGCTGTTTCTGTGAATTTGGCTGTAAAACAATTAAGTAATTACAAACAAACTAATAGACAGGGTACTGTGTATTATGGGCTATAATACCACTGAGAGATTTTGGTGACATGTGAGCCTTGAGAGCAATGCTTAAGAGGTTTTGACATGTTACCAGAACCTCGAGATGGGATTATAGCTGAGTGAAACAAAGTCTCCTATTTTTTATTTATTTTTTTGTAATATATGGAACCAAGATGGCATTATTTCCACCTTTGTAGTCAGTGCTGAGTCAAGCTTTCACTGTATGTGGCAGTTACAGTAAGAGCTGGCTCATGCTGATCATGAAGATTTGTGCTGCTTTTGTTTGGGATAGAGTTTTTTGTCAAGAGAGAACACGATGGGGCCAGCCCAGTGGCATGGAGGGCTGAGGCATCTGTGCCTTGTATCCTGCCATGCCAGCGACCCATATTCACGGTGCAAGCGGGCCACCGGGGGTCGGCTGGGAAGGGAGAGGATTGAGCATCTGGAGGACTGTTCTCCTCTTCTGGGGAGGGATGGGATGGTGTCCATTGCTTGACTGACCCCTGGCAGTGGCTGGGGGCTGGCACAGTGGACCTACAATGTAGGGGGTGGATGCGGGGCAGATGCCCGGCATGCCGTGCATGGAAGCATGCAAGGCTCAGCCACTGGCGTCATTGCACACCTTCTCTCTGTGTTCAGGAATGGGAAAGGAAACAGGAAAAAGAACCCCAAATGGCGGGAAGATGCCGACTTCCCACAGGTGCTGCACCCAGCCAGCACCTTGTGAGGCAGAGGTGAGTCCGGTGGACCCGGGGTGACAGGGCTGGGGAGGCCAGTGGAAGGTGGCTGGTCAGAGAGAAAGAAATTGCCTTAAAAAAAAAAAGAGGGAACATGATGAAAAGAGAAAGTTGTGCCGAGAAAAAAACCACGTAACAGCGTTAGCTTGGAGCATGGCTCTCAGTACACCAGGAAGTTTCAATGAAGTTTCCAATAGAATGAAAAACAGTTGGCGGTAAGCAGGAGAGAAGTCAAATTAATCTCCCCCCCTGCCAGCCAGCTTTTACTGTACTTGACGGTTACAACAAAAGATTGCTCACATGCAGCTGTGCTACGTGTGCATGAGGAAAGTCTCTGATCTTGTAGCACTACCATAGAAATTATCCATCAATAGTGTTACAAGATGTTGTGATACTATCATTAAACATCTAATGATAGTATTACGAGATCTCATAATACTATCAATGGATTTCTATGATAGTATAATATGTTTTTTTATATGGCTTTTGATGGTATTATTAGAGATATCCATATATTGCATTCTAATACACATCTTTTCAGATCCACAATATAGCTTACTGGTGGAAGTTTATTTTCCCTTGTCAATTTTGTAAACCATTTAAAAGCAACGAGTCACTCCTTGTGGGGACTTGATATATATAAACTAACAATATCCATGGAAGCTCCTATAGTACAGTATGTTCTGTAATAGTGACACCCTGTAATTTATTAAGAGCATTAGTGGTATCAGGCACAACTGAGGGAAGCTGAATAACCAAGTCCTTCAAAAAATGATCTAGGAACTGTGATACTTTTTTTTAGTACAAGACCCAGTATTTGACACTGTAGGCCTACCCAGAGGTCTTGTTGTTATCTATCCCTGATCTAAGTCCTGCTTTTAAACAACTACAGCATAGCTCTGAATCTCCACAGTCTCATCCGCTTCCAATTTTGTATAAAAAGAGGAATACTTAAGGTGATGTTCTACTTCAAATATATACGCCCCTGTTGTTTCAAACTACAACAGCACCCTCTGCGTCAACTTATTTATTATCCTGTTGTACCTTGATAGCTCCTTTAATGCTTCACATTCTGTGTTTAATAAAGTATATGCCATGTATCAGAACTGTAGGATGGTCCACCTCCCAAAAGATTTTTGCCATACACACACAGTTGGAGAAACCATAATGAAAACAGGACTCTAAATGTTTTAAGCTTAATTGGCAAGTTATCTCAACAGAAGGTAAAACATTCTGATACTGTATGTCCTTCTGAAACATTTCTCCAGATCATAAAATAATAAGTTACTACAGCATACTTAAAACAGTAGGTTGGGAAGGAATCTGGCAGAACTAACAAATCTTTCAAACTGTGGTAGGCAAGGATTTGTTGATTGTTTTCTTTATGAAAGTAGTAAATGTAGAACATTGTGAAAACTTAGTCAGGGGTGGTCATTAACCTGTTTTTTCACTAACCAGTTGGACAAGTTGACTCAGAATTGCCCCAACACACACATGGTTGCAATAGTTCACAATTATAATGGAGAATTTTACACATTTATATGCAGTCCAAGAAATATTCCCCAATATTTCCTGATTATGGTACATTTATCCTGCTCCTACACTGCTTAACATCTCATTAAAAACAAATGTGTCTTACAATCACACACACAGAAACCAACAAAGAAAGACTGTTGCTCCATCCAGTCTGCCCAGTTTTACCATACTCTACCCTGTGTTATATAGTCTAGAAGGGGATTTTGCCCTTGCCTCCCCCCCTTGCTTCCTGTCATACTGCTGTTCCCCTGAGTTAACTATTAAGCCCTTTATTCTGTCCCAGCCATGCTTGAGCCTATTAATAATTTTTGCAGCGACCACTTCTGTTGGTAGGCTGTTCCACAGCTCAGCCACTCTCTCCGAATCCCAGAAGCTTGAGAAACTGACCTGGCAGAATCTGCTCCTCATGGATTAGTACCTGCCTAACCATCAAGATGGAGGTCCCAGTGTCCCTCAATCCCTGAGTTAACATCCCATTCACTAAGACATGGTGTATGTGCACACTGGAGTTAGCAGGCACTATATTCAATGAAAAGGCTGCTAACTGCTGGATACCTTCTTGATTACCTGCTCCCCCTGCACTCTGCCCCTCTGTAAGATTTTGAGGACTGTCCTAAAACAGACGCCCTGTTTTTTGTCAAATGAAGCACCTCCATTTCCCTGGTTCATTAGTTTTGGGACCAACAGGTTTTACTTTGGGCTCTGGCACAGGCTGGTTTCCCTTAGATTGCCCCCTGGAGGTCCCCTTAAAACCACCCACAGCCCCTCCAGTATTATGTTTTCACAGCATCTCTGGTCAGCTGGCACCATAGAAATTAACTCTTTCAGCTGCCCCCCTTCATGGAACTACATGTTGTTCAGCAACCACACACATAGGTCATCTGGCACACTTTGCAGAAACTGTTCCATTAACAGTAAATCTTTGACCTGATAAATAGATCTGACTTTTGCCTATTCAACCCCCCCCCCAAACTCTTTTTATCCGTCTCTTTTGCATAGGGAAGATGGAACCCAATCGATGTCTTGGAATTGCAGTACTCTAGGGTTGTCATTATAAGATGAATGGCAATGTCTCTCTACAGGGCTATCCTGGCTATTGGCAATCACCTGGATATGCTCCTGTATTCTTTCTTTCAATGCTCAGGAGGTCATGCCCACATAGATCTAGCCACGTTTGCACCATAACACATAAGTAACTTATTTTGTGATGCAAGTTATAAGGTGTTCCATGTGTACTATGCCGAAATTGGGATACAAATGTTTTCAGTTTTTTTGCAAAGCAGCATATGTTATGCCTCGAGCATAGAAAGAAGCCTTGGGGTTTGGGAGGTAGCCTCATTTCCCCATTGTTCAGTGGAGTTGAAGTGGCTATGAACTAATTTGTAATACAGATTTTTACCACCCATAAAGATTACCCATGGCGGGTCTCTACTAATACCATCTAAATCTCGGTCTGTTGTTAATATGGGCCAGTATTGCAATATGATTTTTATCATACTGGTAGCATGATTGTTATATTGCATGACAAATGTCAACTTATTTTCCTCTTGGCCATGGATTTCATGTTTCCCCTTCAATAAATCCTCCTGCTTCTGTTTGATGATCTTTCCAATGCATGATTTAACAAACTCTGGTCATGCACCCTATGTCACAATCTGTTATACAGGCTTTCAACTTTGAAATTCTGCTGGTCAGAACAGTTACATTTTAATTTTAAAGCTTCCCCATAGGGCACATTATTAATTACATGTTTGGGATGTGCACTATGATGGTGCAAAATATAATTTCCTGCTGTGGTTTTTCTATACCTTTCTGTTTTTATTTCACAGTCATTCTCCCCTATTAGAACCAGATCTAAATAGTTTATTTTCTTTTTGTCTATTACTGTTGTAAAGTGCAGGCCTACATCATTCCTATTCAGATAATCCACAAATTCAGGACTTCTTTATTCTGGGCTATTCAAAACAAATATCAAATTGTCTGTGTAACAGCCATAAAATACTAGGTGTTCATGGAACAGATTGCATAAGCGATTGCAAATGGTCCCCTCCTCCCACTAACCCATAAAAAGATTTGTGTAGGAGGGGGTCACGGGTGTCCTCATTGCTGCGCCCTGCACCTGCAGGTAGCACTTTTTGTCGAAAACAAAACAGTTTGACATCAGGATATATTCTACTGAATTTAAAATGAACCCTGCTGGCACATCACTAGGTGCTCTGGAAAAGAAACGATGCAGAGCCTGCAACCCCAACTCATTTTTAATTGACATGTACAATGATGTCACATCGACTGTAACCCAATGATAAGAATCCTGCCAAGTTACTTCTTTCAACAAATTTAGCACATGCATTGTTTCCTTAATATGTGAGGGGAGTTGTACCACTATTTGCTTCAGGAAGTGGTCCGCAAACCGAGACAAATTCTCGGTCAGCGAGCCCCTCCCTGAAACAATAGGGCGACCTGGTGGGTAGACTGCATTCTTGTGAATTTTTTGGTAAATGATATAATGTAGGCATAACTGGATTCTCAACATACAAAAAAATCATACTCTTTCTTTGTAATGTCACTATTTAGCAATGAAATATCCAAGAGATGTTTCAGCCTTTGCCTCAAAACTGATGTAGGGTCTTCTTGTAACTTTCTATATGTATTTGTGTCCTGTAATTGTCTCTGAACTTCCTGAAAATAATCAAGTTCGTTCATTATGACAACATACCCCCTTCACCTGAGGGTTTTATCACACGTTCTTTCAAATTTTTCAGTTTGTTCAATGCTTATCACATCAGTAGTTATGTTACTATAAGAGTACCTTTTTCCATGGTTTATTGTGAATTTTGTAATTTCCTTCATTACCAATTGTTGATAAATCATAATGGCATTACTTTGATTGTTTGGTACAAACATTGATTTTGGTCTAAAATCAGGTAGTTTCAGAGTCCCTATGTTAATAATCAGTTGGTGTTCATTCAAAATTGCTTCCAACTCTTCCTCTGACAGTTGATTGATTAGGGCTTTTGGTAATGACTCATTGCATACTGATTGATTGAACTTTATTTCCTCATTGTTAAATTGACAGTCTCTGATTCACCAGCTAATTCATGTGGCAAATTCAAATGTTAGTTTCCCATCTTTTGATAGAATTTATGCAGGTTCAATTTTCTGCAGAACTTAAACAAATCTACATGTAAGTTAAATTTATCCAATGCAGGGATTGGAACAAAGCTTAAACCATAGGATAATACTTTTATTTGGATGTATGTTAGTGTATGACTGCTTAAATTCACTACAGTTACTTCTTCAAATTAAGTGCCAAGGGGTTGAAGGGTATCTTCTTTCTTTTTCCCCCATCACTGCGCCTTGTCTTACCGGTTCTTTTCTTTTTTCCTGCCATAAAAAAAAAGAACTATTGTTCTATAGAACCTGTGGCTACTTGTTATCCTACATTTGAATTTATATTTTTATCAGATTTGCCTTTGTTCTTATTTCTTCCTGCTGTATTGATGTCTAGTTTGCTGATTTCTATTACATGGCCTCCTCCACACTCAAAGCTGTGAAATGTAGACGTTGAGTAATCTTATTTGTTTCTTCTCAATTCAGTTTTCTTGCATTCAATCACTTCTGTTTCTATTTTATTGATTTTTGTAGTTAATGTTTGATCAAGTTTTTGTATTAATGTCACATTAATGAATGCTTCTAATTCTTTCTGTGTTTCTAATATTGATGTCCTGACCTTCTCATAGTTCACTTCATCCTCAAGAATGAGGAGGTCCACTAATTCAGTTAAACAGTTAGAGCTGTTTCCCACTAATCTTTGTGAGTTAGATTATCGAGAACACATGTAGAGAAGTTATCTATTCATAATCCTCATGGTGCCTATCCTCTTTCTTGATAGGTTTGCAGACTACATTTGTTGTAATGGATGTTCACTTCTTTCATTAAGAGTTTTTCTGTTTTGAAAAATGTTCTATGAATCTGACTCATTATGTCATTTGCTTATGTGGTTAAGTCTTTGCCTTGGTCATTCTGGGATGCTCTCTCATCGATTCTACTAGTGCTGGTAAGGTTTAACCTCTTAGTTTCTCCCTGATTGCTCATGTTATGGTATGTCATGTTTGGAGAGAGGACAGGCTCACCAGTCACTAGTCCTGGCTGCAGCTGCAGTTGACTTTCACAGTCCTGAAACCATTGTGGAGATCTGGGCTGCTGTATAATCATTGGAAGTATTGCTAAGGGCTAGATATCAGCACTCTCAGTAAATCCCGGTGCATACATAAACTGGGTATTTTCAAGCAAGGCAAAAAACATAGCACTCGTGGACTAGGTGATGTTGCATGAAGGTTTTTATTTCTTCATACCACACACTGTTGAGTAATCATCAACAATTAAAACTGCAGCCAGAAAAGGTCCCCAGTGCTTTGAGGCTCCACCAGTCTCTTCATCAGGATGAACACTGGGATGCTTCTCCTGCTTCATTTTATGTGTCATTAATTATTTATTTTCAGTTTTACCATATTAATGACAATTATTTAGTATTGGCCATTAAGTTAATAGTAATGTTATTTGTTACAGCATGAGATGCATCCCTGGCATGTCCATTAAAATTTAATTCCAAATACAAAATGAGTTTGTCCCTTGTTCTACTCAAATGTGCATAGTTGCTTCATTTTTCATGAACACAAAGTATCTGATTCAGTTGCAAACATTTGAAACTTAGTTAATTTTTCCCACCTCTATTATATTGAGAAGCTCACAGTGGTTGTCATTTCTATATGGTTAAAAAGTTGCTTGGCTAGATATGGAGAATGAGGGAGGGTGGGGGTTTGAGGTTCCAGGGGTTTTGTGTAGCCAGGGGCAAAGGATAACCACTAACCTCAAGACCTTAACTGAGTCACTTTAAATAATATAATCTATTTTATGATTAATATTACCCTGTATTCGCATTCTGTACTATAGTCAGATTAAGCAAAACCCCGCTCCCCCTTCCCCAGTTCTCCATATCCAGCCAAAATTAGGAGATTAGACCAGTATCAGGCATACAACCAGAGGCTTGGGACTGGAAAACATGGTACATTGAGTAAGTATTTAGGCACAGCATCTGACATTATCCACAATGAAATCAAAAGGGTGACAGAGGAAGAGTATGTCATGGCCTAATGGAGGAGATTCTCTTGAAGATCTCCTGTTGCAGTAACTTCTACAGAACTGTTCTGTTTTCATCAAGGATATCACTTCCATAAGACCACATCTTTGGAATGACACCCAAATAGCACAAAGTAACAGGGAGGATGGCACAGTCTGATGTGAAACCAAGAAGGAAGGCATTGCAGTACAGTAAGACCAAAACCAGCACATCTGTGAGAGATGCTGTCCAGACAGTAATGTTTAGTGAAGGTGTGAACAGTGCTTCTTATGGCTGCAGCACATATGTCAACAGCAGGGGCATATTTGAGATAAGCATCAGAAGTGGCCATACCCCTTGTGAAGTGACCATGAACGGCACCAGGAAGTTCCTTACTGTACTTCCTGTAACAGAACCTAATACAGTGTGCCAGCCATTCAAACAGGCAATTTTTAGACACAGGAGCACCCTCTTTCCCAGGGTTGAATATAACAAAAAGCTAAGAGAACTTTCTGAAGTCCTTGGTGAGATCAATATAGTATCTCAGTATTCTATGTACATATTCTATGTACATATAAAATATGGAGCAGTGCCTCACTCTGGTTGGCATGCTCCCTTTGCTGCACCAATCTACCTGCAAATGTCATTTGGTAATCTGTTACCATGTGCTGTGTTACACCCTGTTGTATTTTATTGTATATACTATTTCTGTAATTTGTATACATCCTAGCTGTTTTCTAAGTAGCTCCAGGTCATTTCTGAAAATGGGACTTGGCCCAGTGTGCTTACCTGGTGAACAAAGTGAAAATAAATAAATAAAATAAATATAGAAACATAGAAGTTGACGGCAGATAAAGACCGCAAGGCCCGTCCAGTCTGCCCATTTCTTTTTCTACCTTATAAATGTGCTATCGGCCTTTGGTCTGTCAATGGCCTATCTATTCATACTCAGCTGTATTGCTCCCTTATGCCTATCCCATGCCTGTTTGAAGCCCTGCACTGTATTCATATCCACAACTTCCTGAGGTAGGCCATTCCATGCATCCACCACCCTTTCTGTGAAAAAGAACTTCCTCACATTACCCCTTAATCATCCTCCCTCTAAACTCATGCTGTGTCCTCTTGTCCTGCTATTTTTCTTATATTGAAACATGTTAGACTCTTTCACCTTGTTAATGCCCTTAAGGTGTTTGAATGTTTCAATCATATCACCTCTTTCCCTCCTTTGCTCTAGGGTAGACATATTGAGCTCCGTTAATCTGTCCTCATGTTTTCTGATGCAGTCCCTTCACCATTTTGGTTGCCCTTCTCCGGACTGTCTCAATTTGGTAAATGTCCTTGTGAAGGTGTGGCCTCCAGTACTGCATGCAGTACTCCAGATGGAGTCTAACCAGTGTCTTATAAAGAGGGATTATTACCTCCCTCTTCTGACTTGTGAAACCCCTACTAATATACCCCAACATCCCCCTAGCCTTACCTACTGCTTTAGTGGTCTGCTTGGATGATTTCAGGTCATTGGTGATGATGATGCCCAAGTCTCTTTCTTCCCTTGTGACTGCCAGCAACTCCCCTCCCAGCCTATAGATGGCTTCAGGGCTTCTCTTTCCTATGTGCATGATCTTGCACTTCTTTGCATTAAACCCCAGTTGCCAGTCTTCTGACCATTTTGCTAGTTTATCCAGATCTCTTCTCATTCTACCCACCCCATCTGGATCATCTACTCTATTGCAGATCTTGGTGTCATCTGCAAACAGACAAACCTTACCCTGCAGTCCATCTGCAATATCACTGATGAAGATATTGAAGAGGACTGGCCCCAGGACTGATCTCTGAGGTACCCCACTTGTGACTTGCATCTCTTCTGACTGTATACTGTAAATGTTCAGAATAATAAACAGGAAGGTGTATTGTTTGGTTCAGTGTGAATTCTGAAACCAGCTTTGGTAGAAACTGAGGATTCATACACAAACAGACTCTGTCCTTGTGAAAAATTAAATAAGGAGGCTCACACATTAGAGCCTGCAGCTCAGAAATCCTTCAAGCTGAGGTTATAGCAACTAAAAATAATATGTTCCATGGCATGAAATGAAGCCACAACTTGCAGCAAGCTCAAAAGGAGCCAATGTAAATTTCTCAAGAATGAAATTCAGGTCTGTAGGCGGGACTGGATTATGGACAGAAGGTTTCATATGAAGAGTAACTCTCCAAAATGTACATGACATCTCTAATTAGGCAATCATATAACCATCAACAGGGGCATGAAAAGCTAATAAAGCAGCCAAGTGCACCTTACTAGAAGAATAATGCAGGCCAGAGCCAGAGAGGGAAAGCAGGTATTCCAACACAGGACATGCAAAAAGGTCCATATTCCAGGAAGCAGACCACAGAGCAAAGTGCTTCCATTTCGGGGAATAAGATGTCTGGTAGAAGGTTTCCTATACACAAGCAGAGCATCTGTGACATTAGGAGATACCCCAAAATGTGCAATGGCTATGTCTTCAGGAGCCATGCATGCAGGTGCAAGGACTTCAGTTCTGGATGGACCCAGGACCCTTTGCCCTGTCACAACAGTCCCCACACAGAGATATTAGGACAGGAGGCTCCATTGCCAGATGTTGAAGAAGCAGAAACAATATTTGCCAAGGCCAGAATGGAGAGATGAGGATGAGATTGGCACTGTCTACATGCAGCTTGAGCAGACCCCTTTGTATTAGAGGAATGCAGGGAAATGCATATAGGAATTTCCCTTTCCAAGAGAGGGACAATGTGTCTTGCCAAACAACTCCTGGCCCTGGAGGGAGCAGACAGAAATGCAGTAGTGTTGCATTGTGTGAGGATGCAAAAAGGTCCAGCTCTGGATGACCCCATCTTGTAAAGAGGTTGTTTACCACAGAGGACAGCAGTTCCCATTCATGAACCATTGACTGGGACCTGCTTAATATGTCTGCCAAGATGTTCTGGAGACTTTGGAGAAACACAGCCAATAACTGAAGGCCGTGAGGCAGAGCCCAGTACCATACTAGCATTGCTTCCCTGCATAAGGCATAGGAGTGAGTACCCACTTGTTTATTGATGCAATGCATCACAGTAGCATTGCCCATTTGGAATAGCAGAGGACTAGGGCAGAGATAATTCAGAAAAGCCTGTAGGCTGTACAGGACAGCCTGAATTTTCAGGACATTTTTATGCAGCTCAATCTCCACCTTGTTCCACGACCCCTGTGTCTAGTGTGGACTGAGATAAGCACCCAAGGCATCCATGGCGAGGATCTATACAGGAGCTGGTCCAAAGAATGGAATGCCCTTCAGTAGGTTGTCATGATCAATGTGCCATAACAAAGCTCTGTGAAGAGGAAACATGATGAGAACCATGTGCTTCAGCTTGTCCATCAACTGATCCCACAGGACCCTGAGTGTCCACTGAGGTATTCTCATATGAAGATGTGCCAGTGGCACAGCCACTATGACTGCAGCCATGAGGCCCAGGAGAAGTAACATTGTTGGTGCTGAATAGTATTTGCTCCTGTGTACCAAGTGTGCCTGAGCAGTCAGAGCATCTGCCCTGCCTTGTGACAGAAAAGCACATTCCTTCTCTGTGTCCAGAACCAACTCTACAATATGTACTGCAGTCTCTGGCATGGAGTCAACATGATATTGCATCAATTCAGCACATGCATTACAGTGTGAGCATTACAAAGCAGTAATGTGAGCGCTATACAATAGACACGCTGTATCAAAAGAATCGCACAGCAATATCGCTGTGCTGTTATAAACATTTACATTATTCTTTTACCTCACCATCACCATTAGTGCTGCAAAAATGCTGAAAATCGCTGTAAACTGATTGCTATACAGTAACCTAAGGTTACTATCGGTCATGCAATCAGTGTACAGCAGTTTGTAATTAGTGTAATCAACCTTGTTAAATGGTCACTTAGTGCTTAGTGCTAGTCCATTTGTCTACATGTGTTTCCTGGTAACAATGCCTTTGGAGTTTGTGAACAGCCAATGATGACAGCAGCTCTCGTCACATAATGGCTATCTGTATCTCAAGGAGAGGCAGTATGATGAAAGCACATATTGGAAGTGCTGCAAATATGATTCTGTGCATTGTTCTGCCCGTTGCCACACCAGTAATGATACTATCACAAAATTTATCAATGAGCATAATCATGTGCCTGATGCTGGGGCTGTTGCTGTTAGCAAGGCATAGTAAAATCTTAGGGAGAATGCTGTGTCCTCTCAGGAGGGCACGCACCAGATAGTGGCAGGAGCCTCAAGCACTCTAGACCCTGCAACAGCAAGTAAGCTGCCATCTATTTCGAGTTTAAAAAGAACTACAACAAGAGCAAGATAAATTGCATCTGTTGCTCCAGTATTACCAACATACCTTTCTGAGTTACAAATTCCTCTGGAATACAGCATCACTGATCGAGGGGAGCAGTTTTTGTTCCATTACAGTGGTTGCGAGGACAATGAGAGGTTTCACATTTTTTCCGCTCGCAGAAATTTAAATTACATGCAGATGAGTAAGCACTGGTACACAGATGGCATGCACTGTGAAGCAGCTTATGATGCAAGGTAATTATGATTACAATATATTACTGCAAAGCATTTTTCTATGTTTCATTGGCAAAAACAATTTGAATATTATATTTGGGAAATGTTATATTTGGGCATTTGTAGAACTGATTCTGTCTGCTTCTGTCCACCTCTAAATATACGAAGAGAGATCATGACTGCAATGCGATGAGCCTTCTTGCGCTTCACCTGCTTGTGCTAAAATATTACGGTGCTCAATTTGTATGCGAAGAAATTACCACGCTTAAATTAAATGTTCTGATATTGCACATTCGGATTTGACATGGAATCAGTCGACACAGATTTTGACACATTCACCGTGACCCCCAAATCATTGAACTACTGACATGTTCGAGATAGGGTGAGAAGCAGAGCTTCTCTGTAGCTGGTCTTCAGGAGCCAATCATCCAGATAGGGGAAAACAAACAGGCCCTACCTGCAAAGAGCTGCTGCAACTACTGCCAAGCATTTTGTAAAGATCCCTGGCGCAAAGCACAAGCCAAAGGGTAACACTTTGAATTGATAGTGTACACCCTCCAGCATAAAGTGGAGGTATTGTCTGTGGGATTTCCTAATCTTTATATGAAGCTAAGCATTCTTCACATCCAAAAAATAGAGCCAGACTCCTGTTTGCAGCAGGGGAATCAGAGCCTGCAGGGATACCATTCAAACCTTTTTGTATTTGTATAAGATGAAATCCCTGAGATGTAACATGGGACACAGATCTCTTGCCCATTTTGAAACTAGGCAATATCTGGAATAGAACCCTTTCTCTCCTGAGGAGAAACCAATTATATGGCATGCTTCTGAAACAGGGTCTGACTGTCTTCATTTAGAAGAGAAAAGAGGCCCGGAGGATAAAAGGAAGGTGGCAGAGGATGATCAGGAGGGATTTGTGGCAGATTCAGAGCAGCATATCCCTTTGCAGTTATCTTCAGAAACCACATGTCTGTGGTGATCTCCAGCCATTGTTTCAGATGCAGGCAGATCATGCCACCCACACTCACCCATGTAGGCAACAGCTGAGGTGGGGGGAGAGACAGAACAGTCAGACAGAATCAGGGGTGGCAGAGTACCTTTTCCTTTGGGTGCTTTTGCAGGAGCACCACTGAGGAGGGGACCTGAGAGGGGCCCACCACCTTTAACAGGGCCTTGCTGATGGGAGGCACAATTACGTTAGGCAGCAGGCCTGCTAAAGGAGCAAGGAATCTGGGAAAAGGATGCTCAGACAGTGTGGTACTGGAGGAAAAAAAAATATATAGTAAAACACTGTGAGACCGCGCACTCACACCCCAAAAATAGAGATGACCGCCACAGAAATGCAGCATAAAACATTTATTTACTTACATTTCAAAAAGTGCAAAATAGATCTAGGTGCAGACCAACATAACACCCAACAAAGGCCCCAATGCATTTCATACCCACCTAGGTACTTTCTCAAGTGGAGCAAAGTGAAAGGAGCCACTACCACAACCTCTAGTGGGAGCGTAGCATAGGGACTTAACAGACCTCAGAGTCATTTTAGTAGTCTCAAGGCAATGCAGGGCTTCTTTGATACCATAGTCAAACAGTTCAGACCCTTTAAGGGGGCATTCAGAACTACTAGTTGCACATCAGTGGCAAAGCCAGCAAGTCTGAGCCAAGAACATCTTCTCATGAAATTGCAAGAAACAACAGCCCTGGCAGAAGCATCAGAAACATCATAAGCTGAGCACAGCAAATGCTTGCCAACCTCTGCACCAGCAGACAGTGTTCAAAGTCAGTCTTGGTAGAGCCATCAGGCAACGCCTGATCAATAGTACAAACAGCTTTCCACAGGCTGTCCTGATACTTGACCATATGAGCCTGATAGTTTGCAGTCTGAAGACCCAGTGAGGCAGAGGAATAGCTATGCTTGCCCATGACATCCAGCCTTCTAGATTCCTTATCAGGAGGTAAAGTACTCATATGCCTATGAGCCCTAAAGCTATCATTAGTAGCCATGTTAACTACAGAGTCAGTTTTAGGCTGGTTAACATAATAAGACTTAGCAGATGGGGCAGTATACTGCTCATCTGCCTTTTTAGGGACTGCAGGCAAGTAGTTAGGTCTGTGCCATGCAGCAAAAGTAGCATCCTCTAAGGCAGGATATATAGGTGGAATAATAATGAAGGGAGTGCAAGGCACCTCTAAAACTCCATTAGATTCCTCTTTGTGAAATCTTCCTGTTCCACAACACAGCCCATGGCAGACTTCATTTGCTGCATCACAGCTGAAAAGAGGGGTCCTCAGGAGAAGATATTGGGGTATATACTACTGAGTCCTCATTACAGATGAGAGGGTAGAGTAAGAGGGCATGTTTCTTTCATACTGCTCCTCACCCTGATATTCCTCCTCAAAATCTTCCTCTAAATCCATGAGGTCAGGATTATATCCCACATCATTGTTGACATCACAAACGACGATGGGAGCCACTGAAGGAGCTGGTGACACCAGTGGCAGCTGAGAAGCAGGAATCTGGGGCATGCTATTGGAATCCATTGATGGGGGCCTGTGCTTCAGAAGGCCCCACTGGAGGAACAGTGACCTGAAATGGCAACCTTGGCAGCATGTACTGAATCATTTCAGAAAACAACGCTAGCATAGCCTGGAAGTCAATGGCACCCTGAAAAGGGTCTGGGACTACCTGCATCAAAGAGCCAGAACCTGATGTCAATGGCATCATATTGTCCATAGTTGATATGGCAAGGCCTTAGGGTCTCAATGACAGCTGAGGGGGGAACTTTTGTCAGTGCTGCCAGAGCAGGTGTTGATGAGGATGTACCTGTTCTCAGTGGTGACTGGGACCTCGCCGGTGAAGCAGACTTATCTTTGTCCTTGTGTTTGTGCTTATAGCCAGACAATGAGGAGGTCTGAGATGATGCCCTGTCCTTGTCCTTTGATTTTGTTGCCCATTTCTTGGATGACAATAAGGGAGAAGCAGCCTTTAAGCCCTTTTCCCTCTCCATGGCTTTCAATGCTTTCATTGCAAGGAAATTTCCTAGAGCTTTCTTATGGCATCTCCTTGTAGCCTGGTTGAAAGTTTGGAAAATCTCACAAGCTCTCACATTGTGATAAAGGCCCAAACAACACACACAAATTGAGTGTCTGTCTTTTTTTAATTCTGTAATCGCACTTAAAATAGCAAAAATAAAGGTTCTTTAAACTTTTGCAGCATATACAGACAGCGATGCTAAACTTTATAAAATGAACTTAAAGACAGCAAAGCTCATTCAACATTGTTTCCTTCAGCAGGTTTGATGAGGGTGATCGATGGTGGGAGTAAGAGTTGAGGAGTGATGGGGCTGCCCACATCATATGGGCATTACAGCTGCACATTACTGCAGGTGGCCTCCGGCTAACAAATGTTTCCAGGTGGTCCTGATGCTGACGGCTTACAGTTCTAGAGGTGTGGCCTACAAGAGAAGATATCCTCAATGAAGATCACTAGTTTGCTCAATTGAAATAGATTATCTGTCCCATAAAACACTGCAGTCACAAAGGATATTAAATATATACATATTTAATATTTACATTACTAAATTACAGAATATAAAGTACTACAAAACGAATAACACACAACAGAAGGCAAAATAAAATTCATTAAACAGAAAGAAGAACCTCTTTAGTCTCTAGACTAAAATGTAACAGATGTTACCCCACTCAAACATCTCTGGTCTCTAGACTAAAATCTATTAGATCTTACCCACCTCTTGGGTTGCTTCTTCTCTTAGTCATCAAGTTGCCACTAACGTCTGAGATTCGGGAGACACAGAGTTTCCTTTTTTTGCAGTGCACATCTGGGGTCCAATATTCAAAGCTTTGCCCATGGGCAAATTTAGCCCAGAGCCAACAGCATACAATATTCAAAGGAATAGCCCAGGGGCAAACACCACTGAATATAGTAGGCAAACATGGCTGTGAGTGTAGTGCAAAGACAGCCCAGGAAAGAAGGCAACTCTGAATATAGCAACTGGGTAGTGCAAGCAGCAACAACAGCCCAGTGCACGCAGAAGTGGAGTCAGGCACAGGTAAACTACATGGCAACTATGGGTGCTAGCAAAGAAGTGGTGCATAACATCTGCAAATAACAGTGCAGGCAAAATACTGTAGAGCCACACTAAGGCTCAGACATGTTTGCCCTGGTCAAACATGTTTACCCTGCACAAACACATTTGCCTAGAGCAAAACTGCGCCATATTTAAAATGTATATGCAAATGAGCCTACTTAGGCATTCTGAGGGCAAACAACCTCATTAGCATGTCATTATGGCCTGATTTGCATGCATTACCATGTGTAGATTGCCTGTGCTACTTCAGGGTACACAGAGCACCACCCGCATAGCAGACTGGAACTACAAGTCGGTTGCTGCAGGCTGGGTTTATACACAGCGGCACCAACTTTTGTACCCCAGGGGACAAGTACTATAAGCAGGAGTGGTTGTGTTGCATGACATAGACATATCGTTGTTTCTGCTACAGTGTGTATTGTACGCTACAGTACCACAGGTAGCCAGTATTGTGAGGGACATGTCAATGCATACTGTGTGTCTGGTAACACTGAATGCTGTTATCCACACATAGACAAGTCCAGCTGACAGGTGTGTTCTGACAGTGGACAACACTATCATACCATCCTGTGATCTACATTCGCTGTGCCAGTGGCATGGGATTCCCACAATAACACACACATGGCTGGCCGTGTGTGATGGGGTGTATGTACAGGTGTGCAGTATGTGCACAGGGGGGTAGACACAAAACATCATACAGGCCCAATGATGTCAGAAGCATTCCTGTCACTGGAACATGTTCACTGTGAGGATGACCCCAGCCGCATAGCAGCACCTACTATGTGGTGCGTCCTGGGCACCCGTACATCCTCCTTTCAACACCCTCCTTCCCCTCAGTGCAGCATATGTGTGTTGGATTGTGTTGTTGTATCCCCTATGGGGGGATTAGGGGTGTGTGCTGCATGTACTCACTAGCAAGGTGTCCACTGGGTACTAGGCTACCCTCAAATGCCTGGCAGGGTTTGGACCGGTACCAGATGAAGGCATTGTAGGCACTGCCAGGGTACCATGCTAGGAGTCATGGGCGGTACCATCTGTTTGCAGCATATCTCTTCCTTGGCATACGGAGTGGCCCAGAGTGGCCTTCTGCCCTCTCTGCCTTCTCAATGATTGCAGTCATCACGTGCACCATGATGCTGTTGCTGCATACAGCCATTTTACCTGTTGCTGCTGTGTCCACGCCCCCATCCTTATTTTGCTCAGAGTTAAGACTACCTTTTTCTGGGCCTTAACTTTAATCATGCTGTGTGTCACTCTAACATACGTTGTTCAGTGCTAAGATGCTCAATACACCGTTGCACCTGTATTCATGTCCCTGTCCCTTACATTGCACCGTGCATATGTTATCTTTTAGTGCTGGTGCTTCACTGTTGCACTGGGGCTATTTGGGCTTTTGAATATTGCAGCCCACACAATTGGCATGCAAAACCTGTGCAAACCATTTGCACTCAGTGCAAAGTTGTGAATATCTGGCCCCAGATGTGTTCTGTTCCCCGACTGAATCTGCCAAGGCTTGAGCTGTGGTACAAGATTATCCTCCTCAAGGGTTCCGCCCACTTATTACATTTGAATGATAGAAGATATATGCATGTACTAATGTATATGGACAAGTGTTTCAGATACAAGGTTCCTGATTATATTAAATATAGACTGCAATTTAGAGAAATAAAATAAGGATTGAGATCAGCTGAGGGGGTAGAATATTTAATACCTAGATGTAAATCAGAACTGGGAAGAGCACACTTTTTAGGGCTGCAGTGGGTGGAGCCCTGCAATCCTTTTGCTTTGAGTAAAAAAGCACTCCCGCATTCCTTGAGAATGAACTTGTTGAATGCTAAAAAAGTCAACTTTGAGTTGGAACACTGTGTTTGCACTATGTTTTTTTTTGCCTTCATTGGTCCATGACCGCTGAAATACATAACCCCCCCCACCAGACTCTCCCTCTCAGCACCTACCCCCCCCCAGAAACATAATAGTGACACTGGGGGTACCAAATCCCCCAGTGTCATGATCAGGAAATCCCTCCTTCAACTACCAAGCATGCGCTGTTGTGTTATTTTTTTATGATATATACATGTATCTGTATGTGTATATGTTTGTGTAGTTGCTTTGCAAAAGAAATGCCTAACATTTTAAGTAGTCACTACTAGGCTTTGTCAGAGATACCATTACAAATTGTGGAATGTTCTTTTCTAAGCTCCTTTTAATGACACAGGAGAAAATTATGCAAAGTGTTCATAAAACAACAAACACATAAATATATGAAACTTGGCCATAAAACGGCAAGACACAATCACTTAGCGAAATAGAGATGGCAATAATATTGGTGCATATTCTAAAGGAATGTAATATTTCAGTGCTATATTGAAGGCTATCTGACCTATCAAGCAATGAAAAAATTGCTAAAATGATGTCAGGATATGTATCAAAGGACAAATTTCCAGTCCAATGTACACTCTTTAAATACTGCCCTGAATAGATATGACTATGAGCGTGCATTTATTTCATTGCATAAACTACATAAACTGTGCAGTATTCATGTACAATGAAAGATAAAAAAGCATGAAATAATGAAGAACGTAAAAATATATCAAGGTACCAAAGTGTGAGGGGATATCGCATACCTCACCACACAATATGTTTATCAAAGTACCCCCCCATCCAAAAATCACATGAGTAAAGTCAGTCTTTTCAGTTACTAAAATGCAACCAGATCAATGGACTCATTTATCCCCAAACCCTCTTGGTACTGAGCACATAAAACCAACACCACTCATGTCTCCCAATTTGATGTCCTCAGTCGTTCCCCCAGAACCTGAGCTAACCCCTTACCTAATTGGAAGGCATTCATCTAACCTTCGAATAGCAGTCGGACTATTTTCACCTTAGCAGTATATTAGCATGAAATTAGCATGCAATTGGCCTTAAAACTGTTTTGCCATGTTAACAAGAATGTATTAGTTATCTTGATGGCCTCCACAGTCCAAAGCCTTAAGTTAGCCTGCCTATAGCATGAAATATTTAAATCAGAAGCCTAAAATAGCAGTTTTCATAGCAGTCGTAATGATGGTCAAGGGCTGGTTATTGGCAATATACTTTACTGCTTACGAATGCTTCATAGCAGTCTGGATGATGGTCAAGGACTGCTTTTTAGCAGTATACTTTACTGCTTACACATGATTCATATATATTTAAGGTTGAAAGTGCTGCTACTAAATAGATATGTAAGGTTAAAAATACTGCTTAGGACTGGGCTTTTACTGTTAAGTGACATTTAATGTTACAATTCACTTAACAGTCCCATCCCAGTCATAAGCAGTATTTTTAACCTTTAATAATCACATCCCAGTCCAATGCAGAATTTTTAACCTTAAATATGTAGAGTCATTTATAGGCTTGAAAAGTATAGAGTACATTTTACCTTCAACCTGTATCATGACACAGCCTTATCTTATGAAATGTTGTCCAATGTCCATATAAATAATGCATCAATAATAAATAATAGTGTTTTGCCTGATCTCATCACCATGATGTCAGGTCATGTGATCTATTTTACACGGCTAGAGTAACACCTTTTGCAACTGGAATTTTTCATTGAGCGAGAAGTGCTGTTATCAGGCAGTAACCAATACCTCAAAGTGGCTCTGCATCTCCCAAGAAATTTCCCAGTATTAAGAAAATAAAACAGTGCTCACCTACTGTGTCCAGAGTCATGGTAAGTCCATGCATAAATCCCATGTTCTCACACCTTTTTCAGTGTTCTTGAAGGATGTTAAACATTGTCTTCTTCAAGGGTGTTATCACATACCTCAATCTGCCAAAATGCAGAAGTGTCAACAAGGGAATGACCAAAATATATAACACTTTAGAACTAAACTGAAAATAACATTATATGGACAGTCTCAAACTTCTGTATCTACATAGCAATTTCCTGCACGTTACTTAAAATGCAAACAAGTGTACATAGAGCCCACAGTATCCTGCTTATCTGTACATTCTTATTATTGTAAGTAAATGATTACAAAATGTGCATATCTTTGTTCAAGGGCAATGATATTGATATTCCAGATTTCCCATTGTGTTTGTCATAGCACGTGCACATTGGGCTTCTGCAGTAAAAATAAATAATTTTAAAAAGCATGCAAACAGATTGGTAGTAGAGCATGGTCATCTAGTTTGACAGAATTACCCGTCAACTCTGGCACATACTGTCTTCTCCTGGTTCCTAACACTCACCATCCTCCACCCTGGTTTTGGTGCCCTTCCATGTGTGTCTGCTTGGAACAACTAATTGTTATCACTGCATCACCTAGCATATTTTTCAATGGATCCACCATCCAGTGCCTGGTTTTGGTGCCCTTTCATGTGTCTTTGCTTGGAACAACTAATTGTTATCACTGCATCACCTGGCATATATTTCAATGGATCCACTATCCAGTGCCTGGTTTTGGTGCCCTTTCATGCGTCTCTCTGCTTGGAACAACTAATTGTTATCACTGCATTATCTGGCCGATTTTTCAACAGATCCACCATTCTGATGCTGGTAAGATTTTTCAGTGGATCCACCACCCTCTGTTTAATAGACTTCCTGATGTACCTCTCAAACCTTCTACTTGTGAGAGGCAGATGTTAATGGATCCACCATCCTCTTTGTTAAATCCCAATCTACCTCCTACCTTCAACTTTACCCTCAAGTCCACATTACCTTGATGTACCAATCTGAATAGTTCCCACATTCACCTAGTTACCAATTAATCCCCTTTACAAAATGGCAGGTATTATCATAGCCCCCCTTTCCGTCCTAGTCTCCAAGGATCATACAGATTGCTTTGAGACAGTCTTTATACTACCTGTTTTGCGAAATGTTCTTCAAGCACAAATCATGATCAAGTTGAATATCTACATTTTGTCACCTGTGCAGCCGGTTTGCTTCTGAAATCAGTAACTGAGTAAATGTGAAATTCCTTCATGCCATTTGACAGCACGCCACTTTTTAAATTCAGATTTCTTGCCATGCAACCATGAATAGCACCAATACACTATCCCCTTAATCAGTACGTAAATAATGGCACCATTACAGTTTGATCACCCTTTTAATGGTAAATTTTCTTTTAATGGCCCATTAATCGCGCACAATGCCGGCATGACCCATATGTGTTTTAATGGCTCATTAATTGTGTTGAATTCCAGCATGACCCATATGCACCAGAAGAGTGCAGATTTCAAAATAACATCCAGTAAATATAATTTTTTTTAAAGTATCGGGCGCTGTTTTGAAATCAGCACTCATGAGGGGGTTTGCCTGTCACCTGTATGTTTCAGAAACAACCTGCCATATCATTATATGTAACAAATCCATCATCTTGCTGAATGCACTGGTAATCTCACACCTTGTGTGGTCAGTGTGAGGTTATCAGCTTGTTCTGCACAGAGTGGGGCCCAATAGTCTCTGCATGTGCCTGCAGCCTTACCACCTTGGAGCCTTCTACTATCAAATCTCATAAGTAAGCAAAGTCCAATTTGGTAAGTGGAGACCTTGAACAAACACCAGGTGGGGACAAGGCTGAAATAGCTCTCCTTTCCAGGCCACAAAATACACAAATCAAGTTGCTACACATTTCAATGGAGTGGGTACCTTATTATATGCCACACACCTGATAGGGCAGTTAGTTAATTAAATTGGACTTATCTGCCCCATCAGTCAGAGAATCCAGAGTTGGGGTGTCCTGGGTTTGGGGAATTCTGGCATGACCTGAAAGGGAAGAACAGAGAAGGTTGAGGAGGCACAAAGGGTCAGAGGTCCTAGAGGAGGTGGTGGGGGGGGGGCATGGAATTAAACAAAGGTACTTATCAGATGGTATACAGTCTGGCCAGACCTCTAGAAATAAAGAGAAAAAAGAGATTACTATGGGGAACATATAGTAGCGACAGAGAGAGAGCATCTGAAGAGGAGCAGTGGGGTCTGGGTGTCCATGACCAAAAAGTATACTAAACAACAAAAAAAAAAGGGGTACAGTACAGCACAGGGGTAAAGGAATCGTGGTGTCCATGACCAAAAAGTATACTAAATAACAAAAAACAAAGGGTTACAGTACAGCACAGGAGTAAAGAAAGGGGAATTTTAGAGGAAAAGACACACTTAAAGTCACAGTAAGGAAAACATAGATAGGAAATAAAAACACAGACAGCTAAGAAAATAAAGAGATATTGAGGGCTCAGCAAAACCCCATTAGTGCCACTAGTTGGCCTGCTGGTGACTGGCAGATTTAAGTAGTAGCCTAATGGGCTGGTGGGGATGCTCTTGGGCTAGTGGTCACTGCATCGTTTAAAAAGAAGACACTGATGGATAAGGGGTCTTGAGTTGTCCCAGGAGGCCAGTGTTTTAAAGGTATCACCCTGGTGGCGTAGTGGGCCAACTCCCTCATGTCTAGTGGGAAATAATGTTTTATTTTTTTGTTATTCTGTTTAACCTTTTCCTGGCATCTAGTGGGGGGGGGGGAGAGTGTCCTTGGGCCCTGATTGTATGTAGCAGGCAAGTAGGCTGGTCAGAAAACCACCAATCAGAAATGCTGTGGCTGTTGCTATGCAACCACCAGTTTAGCACTACTGCATTAGAGTGACAGTGCTGGCAGGCACTTTCAATTCCCAGTCCCAGTCTGTATGGAGTTCAGGCTGTAACCTACTTCATGTGGGTGGAAAAAAAGATGGAGATTTTGGGGAAAGGGAGGAGGCTAGTGCAAATATGCCTCCCTCTACCAATCAGCCACAAAGCAGCTATGTGAAGAGCTCCCCCCCCCCCGAGAGGATGGTTAAGAAGGTCCAGAGGGGTGGGCAGCAAACAGTAGGTGGCAGGAACTGCCGGCTAAGCCGTATGGTGGCTGAGTGCCCTCAGGGGCCCTGGTATGGGTCATGCTGGAATTCAACACAATTAATGAGCCATTAAAACACATGTGGGTCATGCCGGCATTGTGCGTGATTAATGGGACTTTAAGTTGGTTTGCAACTTGGACAAAGGCCAATTTCCCTCCTCTATCATCTACCAAGATATAGCCTCCCACATTAGACCATGGCATTCTACATCAGGGACGTCTCCTCTATGGTCATGTCACTCCTCCCACCAGGCCATAACTATAGAACACGTGCAATTCCCAAGGATGGTGTTGGCTCTATCAGTTCTCTATGTTTTATCCCTAGCAAATAGCAATCCTGCCCTTAACACAGCCATCACTAAACCAATGTATGCTAGAAGGAGAAACAAAAGAATATTTAGCAGGCTAAAACACCACCTTAAAAAACTACTACTGCTTCTCCTACTCTGTTCGGGAAATGTTGAATTAAACCCAGGTCCACCTATTTCTCTGGATGCCCCTTCGGACCTCCCTCAATATAAAGGGATTAGCTTTCTCCGTATCAATGTCTGTAGTTTGCTAAAGAAGATTGACTCTATACAGACCTGGGCTCTACATGCATCTCCTGATTTCTTCATGATAACTGAATCCTGGCTCACACCCTCGACCCTGCACAAATCTATCAACGTACCCGGATATATCATCTACCGCTGTGATAGACTGACTAGAGGGGAAGGGGTTGCAATATATGTCAAAAGCAAATTCACAGTCACAGTCTTTGACTGTACCTCAAAGGCTAAGGAATTTGAATGCCTTGCTCTAAAATTATCACTTTCCAGCGAGAAATCACTCCTTATGGCAGCATGCTACCGACCACCTGCCTGGTGGCTGGGCACTTCTGCCACACCTTCAAAACCTTCTTGACTCTGCTAATACTGAGTGTATTCTAATGGGGGATTTCAATCTAAATTGGAATGATGACAGCTCTATGAAATTGAAGGATCTATGCGATGTTAATGATCTGTCACAAATGGCAACTGCTATAACCAGACCTAACAGAAAAAACCCTGAGTGCAGCACCCTCCTGGACCTTATGCTAGTAAACAAACCTCACACTATCTCTCATACTGGAGTATTCTTCAATGATATAAGCGACCATTGTGCTACTGCCTGCATCAGACATCCTTCCCAAATAAAAACAGCCTCCAAATTCAAACTGAAAAGACGCCTGAAAAAGTTCTGCCAGTACACTTTCCTGAAAGATCTAAGCAACATTCGTTGGCAGGATTTCTAACTAGCCCCCACCTTTTAATGAGGCATTTACCATCTTTCACAGCCTCTTACTGGGGCTAATAGATAAACATGCCCCACTAAGACTGATCAAATCAAAAAATAAAACTCCTGGCTGGTTTTCTCCCATCCTGAAGAAAGCACTTAGGGATAGGGACTACTGGTGGAAAAAAGCAAGGAAATCCCACCTGGAGGCTGATTGGTTAGCATTCCGTTCCACTAGGAATGCTTGTACCAAGCTAATTAGGTCAGAAAAAGCTAGGTACTTCCAAAAAGAACTAGAAGACAATAAAAACAACTCTGCCAAATTTTGGAACATCCTCAAAGAAGTCGAAAGTCAGTCCACTGCAACACCCCTTCCAAACAAAATTGTGTCTGATGGTACCACCTACACGGACAAAGCTGATATACTAGAGAAGCTTAATGATCACTTTGCCACTGCAGAGCTTGCCCTTGACACCTCACCTATCAGCAAACTTAGCCCAGCAAGAGACTACACTGTTGGCTTCACTGATAATCACAACCATAACCAACCACATCCCACCCCTTCAGCTTTCTCACAATTACGCTCAGCAAGTGGAGGACCTCCTTCTCTGGATACAAAAGAATGCGGTGCAGATAACATTGAACCTTACTTCCTAAAACTTGGCCATACCTATCTGACTGCCCCATTACACACTTATTCAACACCTCTCTGATTCAAGGTGAGCTACCTGTCTTGTGGAAAACTGCCCACATCCTACCATTATTCAAGACTGGGGATCCGAGTGATCTGAACAATTACCGGCCTATTTCTATACTATCTGTCCTCTCTAAATTACTTGAAAAAATTGTCAACATCCAACTTAGAGAACATTTGGATTCACAAAAGTTGCTAAACCCAGCTCAGTTCGGCTTCAGAGCCAAACACAGTACAGTATCGGCTCTTGCCAAAGAAACTACAGACTGGCAAATGGCCTTGGACTCTAAGAAGCATGTATTTGCCCTCTTCCTTGATCTAAGTAAGGCCTTCGATACTGTGGATCATACCATCATGCTTACTGTACTGAGTAACATCGGACTTGATAGTTCTGCCATTAAATGGTTCACCAGCTACCTAAACAGTAGGTTACAACAAGTCAAAGCCATAGGAGATCTGTCCCCACAAAAATCCTTGTTACAAGGAGTCCCACAAGGCTCCATCCTGGGCCCTATCCTCTTTGCAATGTATATCAATAATCTGGACTCGCAGCTGGGCACAGCAAATGTGCACTTATTCGCAGATGATACTGTACTCTATACCACAAATTCATCCTTGGATCTGGCCCATGAGTACTTACAGAAAGACTTTGTCACCCTCCAATACAACCTTCTCACTCATAAGCTCCTCCTCAACGCCAAAAAGACTAAAGCAATGATTCTCTCACCAAAGTCTACTTCCGGATGTCCACATATCACACAGATCCGAACACTCTTAGATGAACCCCTTGAAGTACTTGATACCTTTAAATACCTAGGGTTCTGGCTGGATAACAAGCTCAACTTTCTGTGCCACTTAAATGAAACCTCGAAGAAACTAAGACAGCGATTAGGTTTATTCTATTGCATTAAACACCTACTCACATTAGAAGCCAGAATGAGACTAGTACAAACTACATCCCTACCTATACTGGACTACACTGACTTCCTTTACAGTCATTGCCCATCAACGATGCTAAACAAACTGGACACCCTTTACCACCAGGCTTTAAGAGTTATCTTATCTACCCCGTAATACACATCACTGTCGTCTATACCAGGTTTTGGGATGGACCTCACTCTCAACTAGAAGAAAAAGGAATGCTCTCCTCTGGTGTTTTAGAGCGTTATCTGATAACCTCCCTGCATACATCTTGAACATCTTCAAATGGGCTAAAGGTTCATATGGCCTGAGATGCTTCTCCTTAATCTGCTTCCAGATTCCTAGAGTGAAAACTACCCTTGGCTCAGCAGCAATCAACTTCTCACTTCCATCACTTTGGAACACTATGCAAGACTCATTAAAATTATCCTCACTTCCAAGCATTTTCACATTCAAAGCTCTATTAATGGATTATCTGAAGGAATCATGCAACTGTTTCAGACGTTTTACCACTATAACATCATACTGTCAGTCACAAGGGCCATGCTCCCTTTGTCTTTTTCTTCCAAAAGCTGGTCCAAACCAGTTTCCAGTCTAATGCCCACAACCTCAGGTGAGATCATTTACCCACAACGAACCTGCCGACTTTTATTGTTTAATAAGGTTCCCAAAACTACAGGAGACTCTTCAGAATCAGGACTCTTATCCAGAGGGCCCTTTTGATATGATAAAGCAGAATGCTTAAGTAGAGTGCTTCTGGGTGCACTCCCTTTAAGATAGCAATCTGCTCACTACAAGGGTTCTTCATAATAGTTCTGAATGTACTGCAGCCCATTAAAATGAATCTCTGCCCTGTGATATTCCTTTCGACTCAGTTTTTATGTGACTTTTAATCCTTTCTGACCATCTAAAGAATGAATCAGAATTATTCCCTAATTAGACTACATGCTTACGTGATAAATCTATGTCTATGTTACAAAGGGCACGGTCAAACTCAGGCAACTATAGGGCAGTCATCCTGCCATCAGTACTGGGCAAGATCCTAAAACCAGCTATCAAGGACAGAATAATGGATCTCTTGATTAAGGCCAAAATTCTCAGCTCCTCTCAGCATGGTATTATGAGGGGCAGATTGTGCCATAGCAGCCAAATCTCCTTTCGTCAAGGAGGAGACTAGGAAGGTGGAATGACTGATGACTACCAAGCAGGACAAAGACCTGGGTGTAATCATACCTGATGACCTAAAACTAGCCAGGCAGTGCAGCAAGGTAGCTGGAAGGGCTAGAGGGATGCTGGAGTGCACAGGAAGGGGTATCAACAGCTGGAAGAGGGAGGCGCTGTTGACTCTATATACTGCAGATTGCTGGTATGACCCCACGTAGATTACTGTGTCCAGTTCTGGAGACCACATCTCCAGAAGGACATACACAGAGTGGAGGCTTGCAGAGGAGGGGTACTAAAATATTGCAGGGCATCAAAGGCCCCATGGAGAGAGATTAGAGGAACTCAATATGTGCACCCTGGAAGACAGGAGGGTGAGATGGGATCTGATAAAGACATCTAAATACTTCACAGGGTGTAAATAAGGTACATAAAGGAAGTATTTTTCAGAACAAAAATGGTGCTCAACAACAAGGGGACCTGCTAAAAGTGGGAGGGAGTAGATTCAGGAAAGGTGTGAGAAAGTACTTCTTCATAGAAAGGGTGGTGGATTCCTGGAACAGCCTACCAACAGAGGTGGTGAGGGTGAAAACAGTGGTGGGGTTCAAGAATGTATGGCATAAGCATAAGGGAATCTTAGTGAAAAGGAAGGGTAGAGGGAGAAAGAGCCAGAGATCAATTAGGTCTGCAGGGATACTGTAGATAGGAAAAAAGAGAAAAACTACTCAACATAGTAATGTTTCTTCTTAAGAGATCCCTCACTATATTTACACTTTATGCGGTCATCTCGACTGAGAGTGATGCCCTGGAGATTGGAACCTATGTAAATTTTAGAATTTGGAATGTAGGTTCATACTCTGCACCCACTCTCCACTCTTGCCATTACTCAGGTCTGCTTCCAGGCCAGACTGGAGCAGCAGCTAGTGAAACTAGCTGAAAAGGCTACTATCATTTTAAAAATGTTATATACCTTTTAAAAGCACCAAACAAATTGAAAACAGACTTGAGAAAATGTGTCATATAAACCATAAAAATTAACATACAATTGTATGAGGTGCAAAAGTAATGTTCAAGCAACCTCAATTAAAAATAATCGATTCTTGTGTGAACCTGTTTCAGGTTCTGGAAGGGGAGACAAGGTTAGGGTTTGTACACATAGTGAGGGATCCCTTAAGAAGAAACAACATTACTACAGTGAGTAATGTTTTCTTCTAACCCCAGGAATCCCTCAGTTAAATGTTCGCACTTTATGTAGAGTCAGTAGTAATAATACCTTGGGAGGCTGGGTTCAGAACCTAGTTAGGAAAAATGTTCTGCAAGACAGCAGTTCCCAAGCTGACATCCTTTTCGGACTGTATGTCCAAACAGTAGTGCTGTGTGAAGGTGTGTAATGTTTTCCAGGTAGCTGCTTTGCAAATGTCTAACAATGGGATGCCTCTTGAAGATGCCACAGAGGCAGATGTACCCCCTGTGGAGTGTGCCCTTAAGCTTCTTCACAGCAGAACCAAATGCAAGAGACTGTCCAGTGAGAGATAGATCTCTCTGTAGCTGGTTTGCCTTTGCCAACCCCACCATAGATAACAAAAAGCTGGACTCCCTGGGACAGTACATCTTTTTGTCTGGTCCATGTAGATAGTCAGGACTCACTTTGGTACAGGCTATGCAGCTTTTCCTCACCTGGACTGGAATGTTCTGGACAGAGTACAGGTAAGATCACTAACTGATTCAGGTGGACTTCAGATACCACCTTAAGAAGGAATTTTCTGTTGGTTCTAAGAACTGCTGTATCACTGTGGGGGATTTTGTAATTTGGCTCTGTGCAGAGAGCTTGCAATTCACTTATCCTACTAGCAGAGGTCATTGCAACCAGGAATATCATTTTCCGTGTGACATGCTTCAGGTCAGCAGTTTCCATAGGCTCAAAGGGAGTCTCCATAAGCTGCACAAGGCATATGTTGAGGTCCCAGGGTTGGACAGGACCCCTCACTTGTAGGTACAAGTGACTGAGGCCTTTAAAATAACTTTTGAAAATAGGTTGTCAGCTGATATGTATACTGATATGTGACAGGGTTGGGCAAGACCCTGTCCCATTTGTTATCCAGAAAGAGTTAAAAGCAAGGATCTATTTTGTTCTCTTCTGTTCTGCCACTTGCCTGTCTTTTTTTCTATAAAAGTTTTTATTGAGAGTTTTTAATTTCACAAAGAAGTACAGTAGTACAACTGGTAATTGATGTAGAAAATGACTATAGAGGCTGTGCGAACAACAATGTCTCGGCCATAAAGTGAACGGACTCTCTTGTCTGTTTTTTGCCTGGCTGATTGCACAATCAAATTTTCTTGTACAGGAACTGGCCACTCAGATGGTCTCATGCTAAAAAATGTATATAAACCTGGAATCCCCTGGTTTGCAAATGTATGTAATTTTATTGTTGAAATGATTGCAGAAAGCTATTTTGATTTCTTAAAAATCATGAGAGATGAAATTTACAAAAGTTAAACTGTCAGCATCATTCATTAAATATTGTTATAAAAAGTGTATGCCTGGTGTTTTATATGAAAATCTACCATTTCACACCGTTTGTAGACATTTGTTTTGTGCTCTGCTTCAGCCACGCTGCTAGATCTGAGACTTGCTGTTCCCTGTGGTAATTAGCATGTTTCCTCCCTGGTGATGTAATTTGGGATGTTATTCTCTTTCATCTATGAAGAAGTCAGGGAGATTGTCACATTGCTAAGGTCTTTAAAGATTGTTTTTCCTTGCTCTGTGCCTGTTGCAAGAAACTGAAAGACAATCAGCTGTTTGACTATGGTTTTGTCATGTTCAGTGCCAGTAATGCACACACATTGTTTACATTGATCATTTTATCTTGTGCAGAAGTCAGGGAGAGTAGCATATTGCTGTAAGGTTTGCTGACTGTATAACTGACTTGTGGTGAAAGGCATAAGTCTTATTCTCATGTTAGCTGTCCACTGCTGTGTTCATTCACACCTGACATATAGTAGAGGTGATTTCTCAGGGTGACACTAAAACAATTAACCCATCACCCTGCAAATGGGTGTGGGAAAAGTAATGCTGTTTTGAAACCTTACTAAGACTTTCTGTGAACTAGTCAGCCCACTGTTTTGTCCCTGGCAGGTTCTTACTTGACCTAAATTCAGGCTCAGCTATTCTTTAGTCCACATTAAAATGATCTTTTTACTTGGGATAATGCATCCATCCCTAGTAGGAAGTATCACAGATGAGGCCCCAATTAAAAGTTATTGTAAAGCAGACACTGACCAACACTGAAGAAGCTACCAACATTACAGTACTAGTGGCAGTAAAACTTCTTAACAGGTACAGTAGAGTAGCACCCCAATGGCATCAGCAGCCTGAAGGCATGAGGACTCAGAATCCTGCAACCTTGGAAAAATGAACCACACCAAAAAGGCACAAAAAAAAGTACAAATCTGCTGACTTTTGCTATAAAATCTGAAACACATGCAGTTTTTATGGCAATATTTATTGAGGGGTGTTGCCTCTTTAAAAAGATAGTCTATAATACAGGAGGTTGACGCTGAGACGTATTTTGACCTCCACAAGAATATTCACAGACTTATCAACAGCAGACCAGCTCTGGGACGGACTGTTTTATTCTGTTGCACCTGCTAAATACTAGATGTGCTCTTTAGACTGACCTCAGGAAAGAAACTGGCAAAGTTCTGGTACCTCTTGTGAGAAACAGAAGATGGCAATGTATAACAATCAGGATTCAGAGTTTAAACTGCCAGGAAAACATGCCTTATAAAAAAGAGAGCAATGTTTTCTTTGGAGAGAGATAGAGAGACTGAAATTTAAATTGACAGAGAGAGGCTCTCAGATGTAGGACTTCGTACTGCCTGTATGAAGAGTTATCCTGTACAATTTTAATATTTTTTTTATTGGTATTGATAATAATAAAATGCTACTTGCAAATTTTATAACCTCTCCTGGTTTGCGTATGCTCCTTACCTATGTCACTGCAACAGTTGATGTCAGACAAAGTGGGATTTATGTTGTGCATGCTCGACATCAGGAAGTTTGGGCATGGGTACTACACCTGGTACCAGGGAAACAGAGTAAACATATGGATCTTGCAACAGCAAGCCCAGGAGTGATTAGCAGAAGAATGACAGCCAAACTAGAAACTGAAAAAAAGTCCAAACTGAGACTGTACAGCCAGCTCCAGTGATGAAGGAAGAACAAGCAAGGATAGAACCTGAAAACATGTCTGCCTTCTTCAAATGGTGGGCTATACAACAAAGACAGACAGAGAAGAGAAGAGATGCAGTGACAGGAGCAGCAGTGGCTGGATATCTTGCAAGCTATCAAACCTGGAGGATCTGGTACAGGTCCAGCAGATCAACAAAACACAAACAACTTAAAAGACATTAAACCTACAAGCCTGTGTCCCTTGGATGATATCGAAGCATACTTGACAACTTTTGAAAGGGTGACCAGAGCCTGCCAATGGCAGGCTGGTACTTTATCTGACAGGTAAAGCCCAACCTGCCTACAGTAATATAGACACTGCACAGTCAGAAAATGATGACCTCATGAAAAGAGAAATCCATGAAAGATATAACATCTCAGGAGAGACCTACTGGCAGAGATTCTGGTCCCTGAAGTACCACTCAGTCGACAATACCTGAGAAGCCTTCACCTGACTCAGAGAGCTCCTCATTAAATGGCTCCAACTAGAGGACAAAACAGTCCCACAGATCATCAACACATTTGCAATGGAGCAATTCAACATCCTTCCTACAGACAGGCAGTTTTGGGCAAAGAACACTGACCAGAAAGTGGGAAAAGGCAGTTTCCTTGGTTGAATACTACCAGATGGCCAGACAGACACTGCAATACTGAAGTAACTGCCATGGAATGGTGAAACCCTCTTTTTCCTGACTCAATGCCAGATCAGATAAGAACTCCAATGGGGGTAATAAATCTGCACCCAAATACCTTATTCTCTTTAATTGTAAGAAGCCAGGCCACACTGCATGCAACTGCCATAAAAATAAGGAAGGTAACACTGGAGTAAATTTTACCTTAACAAATTGAGGCAAGTATTTAACAGATGTTAAGGTGGGAGATAAGACTATATAGGGGCTTACAGATTTGGAAAGCAGACAGACCCTGGTGCATGCTGATGTTCTGAGAAAAGACTGTGCATAAGGATCAGGTACTAGGGCCATCTGCATCTACAGGTACACTTGATAGTATCCCACCACCCAAGTGATTCTGAACATTAATGGGGTGTTGCACCAAATTAATGTGGGGGTAGCACCAAAGTTACCTGTACCTGTGATTATTGGAAATGACTTTCCAGGATTTGCTAGATTAATCATAGAGGGAGTAAACCCTGCTGTTTCAGCAGCTGTGAAACAAGAGCACAGACAAAGAAAATCTTCAATGTTGGAGACTCTTTTCCTTTAGGTGACTTTGATTCAGACTTGTCAGAGCCCAGCTCCAAGATCTGGAAGACCAGGAAAGAAATAAGATGCTTGAAAAAAACAGTGGCAACAAAAGCCTGATGGACATAAGGGGTTGATATATGAAAATGCTAAAACTAAACTGATCACTGATTTTGATTTTGTTTCTGAGCAAACTAACAATGTTTCTCTCCAAGGTTATTTTAAGCAGTTGGGGGTGAGACAAAAACATGGGAAATTGATGTTTAAAAATATAATGGGCTACTGTATAGAGTTTGGGTTAATCCTCAGACGCGGGAACAGATAGAACAGTTGGTCATACCAAAGAAGTATAGAACTAAGTTGTTACAGATAACACCTGATAGTCCTATGGCTAGTCACTCAGGGAGGGACCTCACCCTTGCCAGACTGCTGTATAGGTTTTACTGGCCTGGGATTCACGAGGATGCTGCTGTCTATTGCAGTTCTTGTGCCAAATGTCAGAAAGTAGCCCCGGAGACTAAAAAAAGACAAGGTGCCCCTACCATTGATAGATGTGCCTTTTGAGAGAATTGCAGTGGATGTGGGAGCCTCCTGAGACAAAAGTAAAAAGGGTAATCCATTCATTTTGGTAGTAGGTGTCTATGCTACTCAATACCCAGAGATAATTCCAATGTGTTCTGTCACAGCCCCAAAAGTGGCAGCAGAGCCTACCAAAATTTTCAGCAGGGTGGGCACACCTAAAGAGATTATTGCTGATCAGGGTAGAAATTTTGGTGTTGCATTTTTTTTTAAATGTATATATTTTCTGCGTTTTTTGTGCCCTATTTTCTCCCCTATTCTCCAGGGTCCCAGCACATGGGTGTCATGCCCCTTCTGCCCCTCCCCATGGCTATTGCTGGAGCTCCCTTAGGACAGTGCCACCATTCATCCTCCACTGGCTGGCGGCCAGTAGCCGGGCAGCCTCCAGTCCCTTCCAGGAGGAGAGAACTGCCTTGTGGCGATTCGATCTCACTACTCCCCCCCCCGGCTGATGCCAAAAATCTGGGCTCACTCCCAAACCTGGGTCACCAGCACAGCATGAGGTGTGGCTTTCAGCGTCTCAACCTTCAGTGCTACCGGGCTGGCTTTGGTGCTGCATTGTTGAAAGAGCTGTATCAGCTATTAGGTATCACTGTCATAAGAACCTCCCCTTATCACCATCAGACAGACAGTCTTGAGCATTTTAATCAAACCCTAAAATGCATGTTAAAAAGGTTTGTGAAAGGTGCCACTGCATTTTGTTTACAGGGAAGTGCCACAGACATCAACAGATTTTTCACCCTTTGAAATGTTGTATGGTAGACAATCTAGAGGGCCACTAAATACAATAAAAGAAACATGGGAAGATAACCCTACTCAGAAAGAATCTATTACATCTTGTATGTGTGCACTGAGAAGGAAACTAGCAAAATATGTGTAAATTGCCCACAGTAATCAGGAAGAAGCCCCCAAACAGCAGAAGGTGTATTATGACCATGGGGTAAAAGAGAACGTTTTTGAGTCAGGTGAAAAGATCTTGTTACTGTTACCCTCTACAGAGAGCAAACTGTTAATGAAGTGACAAGAGCCTTATAATGTGGTTAGATGTACTGGTAGTTAACTATGAGACTGAGACCACCGATAAGAAAAATCCTACTAAGATACACCATGCTAACCTCATGAAGAAATGGATTGTAAAAAAACACCAAAGGTTGCTTTGTCAGTATTACCATAAACTGTTAAAGAAGATATTGATGTTGTTTATGACAGACTGGAACAAACTGTAATATCTGATGCTGTAAAGGTGAATGTTTCATTATCCACGGAACAAAGCACAGAAATTCATAACTTGGTACAGGTGTAAAAGTATTTTTACAACAGTGCCAGACCAAGTGAAAGGGGTGGAGCACATAATAGTGACAAAGAATGTTTGCCCTATCAGATGAAAGACATACAGAGTACCAGAGCGGTTGAGAGCAGATGTGGTTCAGGAAATACAAAAAATTAAAGAGTTGGGTATCATTGAAAAATTGAAAGTGCTTGGCTATCATCAATGGTGACTGTGAATAAACAAACTCTGGCCAGAGCTGAAGGGCTGCAGCCAAGTTCTTACCAAAGTTAGGGGCCTGTGTGTGAAAATTTGAATGCAGGCTCATAACTTTGATATGCTGTGATATTTTTGCCACAAATTGTTATCATTGCCTTCCTATGATCCTGCCTCATGAAGAAGCCCAAAGAAAATTTTCAACTCCTGTCTGAAAGGTGATTTCACACAAGGACTGCAAAATCACCTTTTGGGCTGCAAAACCACATTTTGGGCAGGATTTGAAAAATTACAGCTGTCACATTCATGAGGTGCTGTAAAGAAATGGCTATGTTGTAAATTTGGGTTAAAATATTGAAAAATTACGAAAGTTATGAGCCTGCATTCACAAAATGGAATGTAGGTTTATAAATTTGTTTTTTTTAATATTTTTACACCAAGTTTTCAACACAGCCTTGTTATGACCCTGCCTCACGAAGAAGGGCACAGAAAATTTTCAACTCCTAGCCTAAAGGTGATTTTGCAGTCAGGCTGCAAAAACACATTTGGGGCAGGAGTTGAAAAATGACAGCTGTCACATTTACAAGGTGCTGTAAAGAAATGGCTATGTTGACAATTTTAGGTAAAAATATTGAATATTAACAAACTTATGAGCCTGCTTTTGCAAAATGGAACATAGCCTCATACCTTTGCTTTTTTTTTTTTAAATATTTTTACACCGAAGCCCGGATATTCAGAAGGGTTGCACATGGCGCAACACTGTTGCACCATGCGCAACCCACTGATGCGCCCAGGCACGATATTCAAATGGGGATTGTGCCTGGCACAAATCCCGATGCGCCGGAGTGCATCAGTAATGTATGCGGCGCAGGTAGGGGGGGCCTGCCCATGCATACTCCGCACATCCCGATATTCAGCCCAGGATGCTGAGCCCATGCATGCACAACCCCACTTCTGCTGCACACAGGTGAGCACAGTGGTGAACATCTGCTGGCCACCACAGGTGAGCTGCCATATTGCAGGGCGCAACATGGCAGCTGCCACCTGTGGGTGGCCACCCGAGCTCCAGCTGCACCTGGCGGTGTCCCCCCATGCCTGATCACAGGCATACATAAAAAAGGATCCTCCTAAATCTCTGGTGGTCCAGTGGACCGCTTGTAGCCCGATCGCAGGCACAAGTTGTAAACAGTACACGTCCAATATGCCTGGTGGTCCAGTGGACCGCTCGCAGCCCGATCGTGGGCATATGTTGTAAATATTAGAGGTCCAATATCCCTGGTGGTCCAGTGGACTGCTTGCAGCCCAACCGTGGGCGTATGTTGTAAATAGTAGAGGTCCAATATCCCTGGTGGCCCATTGGACCGCCGCAGCCTCGATCACGGCATAGTGTTGTAAATGTAGTCTAACAATCCTGGTGGTCCAGCTGTACCCTCCCACCCGCCCACTGAGCCCCACCACCCCGCTCAGCAGTGGCGGCAGCACCCCACCCATCTGCCACCCGCCACCCGCTGACCCGACTATGGAAGAGCTGTCGCATTGGTTCACAGTGTGAGCTAATGGGCGTGCAGCCTATACCGCATTTATACAGTTCAGATATGTCATTCACATATCTGACTGTGTATGGAATGAGCTGCACGCCCATTGGCTCACGCTTGTGGACCAATGGGCGACAGTCCTTCCATACGGTGTCAGTCGGCAGGTGGGTGGGGTACTGCCGCCCGCCACTGACTGGGGGGAAGTGGGGCGGTGGGGCTCAGTGGGCAGGTGGGGAGGGGGGTACTGCTGGACCACCAGGGTTATTAGACCTCTACATTTTACAACATACGTCCACGATTGGACTTCGAATGGTCCACTGGACCACCAGGGATATTGGACCTCTACTATTTACAACATATGCCCGCGATCGGGCTGCGAGCGGTCCACTGGACCACCAGGGATATTGGACGTGTACTGTTTACAACGTGTGCCTGCGATAGGGCTGCAAGTGGTCCACTGGACCACCAGGGATATCGGATGGTTATTTAAATCAACATATGCCCACGATCGGGCAGTGGTTGCCATGCTGTGCAGGGGGCATTGGTCCCTGATGGCTGCTGCCTGGCAGGGTGCCAGGTGCAAGTCGCCGGCGATCGGCGCACCTGCATGCAAATGGGGCCATAATGACATGCTAATGGCTCCATATGCGCCTTGCATGCATTATGGCCCCATTTGCATGTGCACTTTTGAATATCATGGTTGTTGCGCCTAGCACAACGGAACTTGCGCTAGCGCATCCCAGTGCTCCATTCTGGCCACTTGTGCTGGCACTGTGCCACTGCACCATGTGCACTGTGGGTGGCCAGGGTGCGATATTCAATGCTGCTGTGCCATGGTGCAGCTCCGTTGAATATCACCCTGCCAATTCCCCTGCGCAGCCAAGTCGCGCTGTACCCAGGCTTGCGCCACAGCCTGGCGCAGTCTGAATATCTGGTCCCAAATGTACAACATAGCCCTCTTATGATCCTGCCTCATGAACATGGGCAGAGAAAATTGTCAACTCCTGTCCGAAAGGTATTTTGTGCAGGGACCACGAAATCACCTTTCGCTATGTTAAACTTTTTGGGCCAGGATTTGAAAAATGACAGCTGTCAGATTTATAAGGTGGTGTAAAGGTGATATGGCTATGTTCCAAATTTGGGGTAAAATATTAAAAATTACCAAAGTTATGAGCTTGTGTTCACAAAATTTAATGTAGGCTCGTAACTTTGTTGTTTTTTAACATTTTTATACCAAATGTATAACATAGCCTTCTTATGACCCCACCTCATGAACAAGGGCAGAGAAAATTTTCAACTCCCGCCCAAAAGGTGATTTCGCACAGGGAACACAAATTCACCTTTCAGGACAGATTTGCCTAATGTCAGTGCAATTGTTCATGAGACGGGTCCCAAAAAAAGGCATGTTGAAAATCTGGGCCACAAATATGCCCAAGTTTAGCCATTATATTCAAAACACCATTGAAATACAGCAGCGCCTCAATTATCCATACCTCGATTAACCAAAACTCCCTGTCAAACGGACTCCTGGCTTGTACCCCAGTAATTCCACAAAGTGTTAATTGAGAAGTACAGTACTTAGACTCCAGCAAGTCCATGAGAGATCTGTTTGAATGAAGTGCTAATTACCTGCTGAATGATAGCTGTTTAACATGGACCTCAGACAGAGGAGGATTGTTGTATTCGAGAGCCTGTAGTCTCTTGTGACGTGATAGGATACGAGGGGTGATGGGCATGAGTACTACTATAAGGCTGACAGAAATGTTGATCTGCAGAATGAGAGAAGCACTGCAGGAGGAAAAAAACTTCGGGAGCAGCTTGGTAGCGGGGCAGGAGTAATCAAGTGCTTGAGATGGACAGAGCTTGAGTCCATGGGACTGGGACTGTGCCATTGCTGTCAATAAAGTGTTGCATGTGAGCAGGTGGAGGCAATTGTAAATGAGTGCTGGAAGGCTGGGGTGAGATGGATAGTCAGGACATCCAGATGTCAGAGAGTGGCAGTTTAAATTTTTTATTTTTTTTTTAAATCAGAGCCTGTAATCTGTTGTGACATGACAGAGCGGCTGGAATCATCAAGTGCTCGAGATGGACTGAGCTTGAGTCCATGAGACTAGGACTGTGCCATTGCTTTAAAGGAAGTGTTGCATGTGACAGGGGCCCACTCTTCTGCCAGAGTCAAGGACTGCTTTCTTATGGGTCTTGGATGAGTAGCTGGGACCTGCCACCCTGTCATTCAGCTTCTCCTTGGGATATGTGGATGGCAGGAACACCTTTCTCCATTCTTGTAGTGTCCTGAGTGTTAAATGGAAAGTGCATTCATTGCTAACACTTTGCCTGTCAAGAAACAGGTTGACATGAACGGAACTCATGATTAGCTGGATTCCCGATTATATGAACATTTCTTATGTCCCTTAAGTTGTTCGGATAATTAGGGCTGTACTGTACATTGAACCGAATCACTGTTTCTTCAGTTTCTGCAGTCCAGAGAGGATAACAGCGTTGGACCTCCGATGGGTAAGTAAGGGCTTGGGGGGGCAGGGTGGTGTGTGCTGAGTGGAAGCATCAGGTGGGGGGCAGTTACAGCTGCAAAAGACATTGATGGACAGTTTTCTTTTTACAGGTGTAACCCCTAGATGGCGCTATCCCAGGGGCTACTACCCCTGCCTGATTTGCCACTAACAGGTTGAGGGGCCTGGATCCAATGGCGGGTGCCTCCACCCAGAGGTCAGGGTTTGCAATAGTTAAACTAACTTGGTCACAGCCCTCTGGGACACTGCAACCCCCTTTCTTCCCACTAGTGGCCCACACAATATATCAAATTACCTTCACAGTATACACTTACCCCAGGTCTGGTTCCGCACTGGGACCTCCTGCAGAAATGAGATACAGTGCAACAATCACAGTACAGTACTTTAACATAGACAAATACCTCAGGCAGTATAACTTTGCTGAAACAAGCAGCTCTGATTTATTTAGGGGATATAACAAGGACAGGGAAATCAGGTTAATTAGCTTATCACTCTAATAATCTACCTATGGCTCTGTGCACAGGCCTATCCCTATCAGTTACTGTCCCTGGTACCCAAGCCCTAGTGGCTAGTCCAAACCGTGGCAGCTGGTAGGGCCCTTTCACACAGAGAAAAGGAGAATTAAACAGTCAGCAGTACAGTAATTCCATTTGGATTTAATGTGGCAATTCAACAGGGAGGCGACCCTGAATTAGTACTCACGACCTCCAAATAAGATAGGGTCCTTCAATGTCAGTAGGGCTCACTTGAGGTACACAAACCTCTTCACACATCCATATAAAAGAAAGCACTATACCAGGCAGGCTGCATCTGTATCCCGATCGCAATTACTGCACAATACCCGGGAGAACACACAGCAGATTCAGTTCCTGACAGACAGAGTGCAATTTTCAGCAATTCCTCCAGTCTTCTACAGGGTGAGCCTGGTTTCTACTCTTCAGAGATCCTTTGATTCTTTTCACAGGACGGATTCAGTCCTAACAAGCTGCAGACCGGAACTCTGGGCCTTACACACGTTTTTTGACTAAAACTGCACACTGAAAAAGCACAGGGCTCCTTCCTTCTTCACTGCCAAAGCTCAACTCAAACTCCAACTGACAAAACCGGGCACTTCCTTTGAGTTCCTCCCAGTTCTTGACTGGATTGGCTGTCACTCACAATAGACTGCTGCTGTTGGTCCAAAAGGCACTGAAGTCTAAACTACATCTCCCAGAGTCACTGCCCATACAATCCTCTTGTGGCTGGCTCAGATTATGAGTCCAAGTTCTGATTCGTCCAAGGCACCATTTTAGAGCTAGCTTACCCCACACTGATTGGTCCAGTTCAGCAGTTCAAAACTAGAATGGGAACTAGCAGACACAGTTCTGACTGCAAAGAAAGCAGGTTAGACAAACTGTAATTTCATTATTACTCTAAATAATTTCTGGCAAACAGTTACATCTGTCAGATAGGTTCCCTTGCACCTAGTGACTGCAAAATCATGTGAATTGGCAGCAGCTTGAGTGGTACTCAATCAAAGAAACACACAGTCCCCCATACAAACTAATTATGTCTGCAAGCAGACAGCTCTTAAAGAGACAGTACCAGAGGTTCTAAAAACACTCACTGATAAATGGCTTAAATGCCAAACACCATTCAGGCTTGGAGCATTCAAGCAAGCTCCTGGAAGTCTTTTGGGAACCCCCACTTGCAGGGGGGTTACACAGGGTTTATAAAATTAAAAAAAAATGGGCTAAAGATTCCTTATCAGGACATTGGGGGATTGGGCACCCCCAGTGTCACTGTTACGTTCTGGGGGTCGGATGGGGGTGGGTACTCAGAGGGAGGGTCAGGTGGTTGGGAAAATATATATTTTGAAAAAGAGAGAAGAAAGAAAGAAAGAAAAGAAAGAAAGAAATGCACATGCTGCTGTGGTGGGTCGCTGAAAAAAAAAAAAAAGACTGAGGATTCTCATCACGACACTGAGATTGGCACCCCAGTGTCACTGTTATGTTTCTGTTGGGAAGCTAAGAGGAAGGGCTGGGTGGGCAGGAGAAAAAATATATAGCTATATATATATATATATAGAGAGAGACAGAGTTCAGTGATCAAAGAACCTGTAGGTTTATAACCACCTACAGTGATAGGGCGAGAGAGGTTAATGACATTATTATCAAGAATTGAGGTATACTTTGAAACAGCCAACACACCGAAAGAAATAATCAGAGAGGGTCCACAGTTTATATTTAAGCGCCCAAGAACAGTGAGGGATGCAATGGTAAAAAATATTTTGCCACTACAAAACCCAGCCCCAGATCCATGGTTACCCCCCTTACTATCTGGCTCACATAAATGTGGAAGGTGTAAATACTGCCCTTATGTTGTATATGGAGATACTTTTGAGAACTCAAATGATGTAAGTGTTTAAAATCAGAATGTTTATGAACTGTGATACTATGGGAGTGGTCTATTTGCTAGAGTGTTCCTGTGGGGCATTCCATGTTGGATGCAGTACCTGAGCATTCAAAACAAGAGTGGGGGAACATATTTGAGCACTACAACATAAAAATTCTAACTATGCAATAGTACAAAATGTTTTGAGTGCTAGAGTGGGACAACATAAAGTCTTATTTACAGCTATTACTCCCCTCATAAACCAGAAAGGCATCCCTAAGACTCAAGTCACAGATACCCAAGAAAGAACACTATACCAACAGGTTTGCAACAGTATATATACAGCTGGACTGCAGTGATCTTCAGGTTCTAGCAGGGGAGGTAGGGAGGGAACTCAGAATACAGTAAAATTCCCTTGGAAGAAACAAGATTACTATGTTGTCATTTTTTTCTTCAAACCCCAGGAAATCTTACTGTATTCGGACTAATGCAGACTACCCAAGAAGTACCTTTGGAGATGGGTTGAGAACCTTTTCAGGAAACAGGCTCTGCAGGACTGCTGTGCCAAACCTGGCATCAGTCGCGTAGCAAATTCTCAGAGGGCCTGGGTGCAAGGGTCTGTTATAGGGCCCCCCCCCCCACAGATTTGAATGAACATTAAAATTATGATTTGGGCCCCTCAAACCTCATGGGACCTGGTGTGACTGCACCCCCTGAACCCTTGTAGCTACACCCCTGCCTGGCATCCCTTCTGACCTGAACATCCAAGCAGTAATGCTTGGTAAATGTGTGAACAGTTTTCCAGGTAGCTGCTTTGCAGATTTCCATTAGGGGAACATCCCTAGCAGCTGCTAAGGAAGCAGATGAACCTCTGGTCGAATGGGCTGAGGCCTGCAGGTGGCTGCTTGCCCACCTTGTTGTACCAAACTGAATGCAAGTGACAATTCATCTTGCAATAGACCTTTTAGTGGCCAGTGTTCCCTGCCCCATTTCTCCATAGATGAGGAAGAATTGAGTACAGTTCTGCCTGTGGCCTTTGTGTGATCAAGATAATACAAACATACAAATGTGCCAGCAGAAACAGACCACCCAGTCTATCTAAGTCTGCTTGAGTGTGCAGCCAACAGCCCTAGTTTGCAGCTGCCCCATGCCCCTCCCCTTTGTCATCCCACTGCCACCCCCCACCCTCACTCTCCCCTGTTCCCTGTCCCATGCCATTTTGAAGCTGTTCACAGATTTACATACCACCACCCATTCTGGTAGGGTGTTCCTTTTTGCTACCACCCTCTCTGTGAAATAGTGTCTCCTCATTTCCTTCCTAAATCTTCCCCCTCTCTTAGCCTGTGCCCGCGGGTGACCCCTCCCCTCCTTAACTTAAAGACCCCATCTGCCCCATCCTTACTGATTCCCTTTAGATACTTGAATGTCTCTATCATGTCCCCCCTGTCCCTTCTATCCTCCAGGGTGTACATATTCAGGTCTCCCAGCCTGCTGTCATAGTCTGTCCCCTTCATTCCACATATCATCTTTGTTGCCGTCCTCTGCACCCCTTCCAGTAGCCTGATATCATGCTTTAGGTATGGCCTGCAAAACAGCACACAATACTCTAAGTGCGGCCTTACCAGCAACCTGTAGAGGGGCACAATCACCTCTCTTTGCCTGGATGGAAAAACCCTCGCTATACACCCCAGCATTTTGTTCGCTTTTGCAGCTGCTCTGCTGCACTGGGCAATGTTGTTCATGGTCCCTGTTATCATTACCCCTTGGTTCTTCTCCTCCTCCTCAGTGATCCCCAGCTTAACCCCCCCCCCCCGCCAGCCAGTATTCTCTCCTTGGGTTCTTCACCCCAAAGTTCATAACCTTACACTTCTTTCCATTGAACCCCAGCTGCCACCTCTCTGACCACTCCTCTAGCTTGCGTAGGTCCCCCTGCAGCTGCTTCCATCCCTCCTCTCCATCCACCACTGCTCCGATTTTGGTGTCATCAGCAAACAGACTTACCTTACTCACCACCCGTGTGCAATGTCTGATATGAAGAGTCCAAACAATACTGGTTCCAACACAGAGCCCTGTGGCACCCCACTCGTCACTGGCCTTGGAGTTGAGAGCTCCCCTCTCATCACCACCCATTGCAGCCTGCCACTCTGCCAGCTTGTAATCCAGTTCATAATTTTTGCCCCTGCCCCTACACCAGTTAGCTGCTCCCCAAGCCGCCCATGAGGCACCGAATCAAAGGCCCTGCTGAAGTCCAAGTAAAGAACATCCACCGCATGACCCTTATCCAGCTCACCTGTCACCCAGTTATAATATTGTATGAGGCTGATTTGACAAGACTTCCCTGAAACAAACCCATGCTGCTTCACATCCTGGAGGCCACTGTCCTCCAGGTACAACATCAGTCTTTCCTTTAGTATCATTTCCATGAGTTTGCACACTATGGAGGTGAGACTTACCGGACGATAGTTACCCAGTTCATTCCTTGGCCCGCTCTTGTGTAATGGTACTACATGTGCCATCCTCCAGTCCAGTGGCACACATCCCAACTCCAGTGAGGCACTGTACAGATCCGCCAACATCTCCGCCATCTCCCTCAGCACCCTGGGGGTGGATACCTTCTGGCCCTAGTGCCTTGTCTACCTTCAGTGCCCTCAGTCCCTCTAGGACTCTACTTGCCTCAATTCTTCCATCTGTCACCTCCTCTCCTCCTGTCTCCATCCTCCCATCCCATGCTGGTAGCGGTCCCCCCCCTTTCTTCCATGAACACTGAGCAAAAGTATTCATTCAGTGCTTCTGCCTGCTTCTCCCCCTTTTCTGTCCACTCCCAACCCCTTTCTATCCTCACTACTGTTTCCTTGCACTTCCTTTTCTCCCTGATGTATCTGAAAAAGTCCCCCCCCATTAATTCTCTGTGCTAATCTCAGCTCCCTCTGGGCCTTGGCTTCTCTCACTTTTCTAGTCATCTCCCTGGACTATCTTACATATTCCTCCCTGTCCACTTCCTTCCCTGTCCTCCTAAACCTCTGGTGCGCCACTCGTTTTGCCCTCACCACCTCCACAACCTCACTGCTCAACCAGCATGGTTTTCTTGCTCTGCTCCTCTTACTCTGTGCCTTGGTGCAGGCTTCTGTTGCCTCTGTAACCCCCCCATTTAATAATACCCCATTTGTGCTCCACGTCCATCACCTGCCTTATGCCCTCCAGTTTCCCTTTCAGTATTTCCTGCATCCTTCCAAAGTCCACCCCCCTGAAGTTTACCAACCGAGTAACTGATTTCTTTGGCTCCCCGCACATCGTGACATTAAACCACACTGTTTGGTGATCACTGTCGGCTAGTGGGTCCTCTACCTTTATTTCCCTCACTGCCTCCCCATTCGACAATACCAGATCTAAAGTGTTCTTTAGCCTAGTAGTACATTAACCAACTGTGTGAGGAGACCCTCCTGGATCGCATCCAGGAGCACTTGCTCCCTAGCACTGGAGGTGACCGGAATGCTCCAGTCAACCCCCGCAAGTTGAAATCCCCCACAATGACCACCTTCCCTTTTCTACATATCTTTTTGATTTGTCCCACTAACTCCCTGTAAGGCTCCTCAGACTGGGACGGTGGCCTGTATACCATCCCAAACCTCACTTTCCTACCCCTTGAGTCTAGGAGCTGCAGCCAGATTGTCTCTGTTCTCCTTTCTTCTCCCTCGTCCCTTGTGCATTTGATCCTGTCCCTCACATAGACTGCCACTCCATCCCCTTCCCCTCACCTCCTTACGGTCCTTCCTGTATAATTTGTATCCTGGGACTGCCAGATCCCAGTCCTGGTGCTCAGTTGCCCACGTTTCTGTGACAGCTGCAATATCCACCCTCCACACTGCTAGGAGTGCCTGTAGCTCAGCGGATTTGTTTCCTAGGCTTCTTGCATTCAATGAGACCAACCTCTATAATGCCCCCTTCCCTAGCCTTCATCTCCTCCCTTTTACTCCCTCCTTTTTTGGCCGCCCTGAGTCCTTCCCTGCTAGCCTGGGGGGTTGGCTGTGACTCCACTCTATTGGATACCTGCCTACCTGCTGTCCACTTGCCACCTCCCCATCTAGTTTAAATCCACCCGTGTTGCAATATACCTCCCTAGTCCTTGCTTTAATACCTCATTCCCCTCCCCACTTGGGTGCAGCCTATCCCTTGCAAACAGGTTGTCATTATCCCAGGTACTGCCCCAGCCACCCACAACCCCATACCCCTTAGTGCGACACCATTCTACCAACCATGTGTTCAACTCTCCAGTCCCTCTCCTTTTTCACTGTGCTTGCGAAGGGTACTGGGAGAACTTCAGAGAAGGCCACAGACACCCCAGCCTCCTCGCACAACCTTCCCACATCCTCAATCCTCTCCCTTGTTACCTCCACCATTTCCCCCACTAGGTCATTTGTCCCCACATGTACCACAATGTGTGGTTTCCTCCTACCCCTCTTTATGCACCTTAGGATTGCCTGTCCTGCTATATCTGCCTTTAATCCTGGTATGGACTCCACCCATATCCGACTGTGCCTCTCCCCCTTGCTGCCCCATCTGATCCCCTTGAGTATGGAGTCCCCCAACACCAGTACACCCCCTCCTCTTTCCTTGTGCCCATTGCCACTCCCCCCACCACTAAGATTCTTATTTTTGGAACCACTCAAGACTGTGTTTATACCATGTGCCCCAGTGTCTTCCCCCGTCCCTCCCAATTAAGACCCCTCTCCCTCCTCCTGTTTGACTGCCAACCTCCCTCTCCCTCCTCACCTCTCCGAGTATTATCCCTCCCCCGCCACACCATGCACAATCTCTCCACTAGTAATGCCCCTCACTCCTCTTCTTTGTGAGTGCTAACCCTTGTGCAATCACCTCCTGCATCCTCCTTCCCATGTATTGCTAGTAAAGTAAACATGTTCCCTATCCACTTTGCCTTACTATGTGCTTTCTCCTCCCTCCTGCCTACTACTGCTGCTCCTCTTTTTCTAGGTCCTACTTGAGTCCACCCTTCATCAGCTGGCTTCCTGTCTAGTTTGCGCCCTCTCCCCTCCCTTAACCCACTGTTCCTTCTATGTGGTGCCTCCACAATACTCTCAGATGTCAGCCCTCCTACTAATGCAATCCTCCCCTTATCCTTCAACCTCTCTAGCTCCCTGCCAAGCCATTGAACCTCTTCCTTGAACCTCCTTAGCCTGTGGCATATTGGCACCCTCTCAGCATCCACAGTATATTCATCCGCATTGCTGCCCCACAACCATTGCACCCAGCAATCCTACTCATGGTCCACACTACCTATACAGCCTCTCCACACTAACTATCCCTACAGCAAGTAGAATTAACTAATCCTAGCCCAGCCTCTAACAGATATTTTACCTGATATATTCCAGTTGAAGGCCCTCCACAATATCCACCTACCACACTAATCAGCAATTCATTGTGGATGCTGTACTCCTATTTGAGACCTACCTATGCTTTTTCCCTGCCCCATGGCTGCATTATTGGATAGAACTACAGGAGCTGCACCTGAAGTCCCTTCCTCCAATTGTAGGGCAGGTGTTCCCCTATAAATGAGCTGTGCTCTGGGGAGGGTGGGATTTGGGCCCACACTCAACTCTCACAAGAGTGTATCAGCCCTGTGTCTGCCCCTCACTGCACCTCAAAGCACTGCAACCTCCTCCGGAAGAAGGTCCCACACACACACAAACACTGTATTAAACAAGTCAACACTCCTGCCCTAAAGTCCACAGACTGATAAAGAATTTAAAGCTTATCCAGCAACTAAAATCCTTTCCCCAACTGCTCAGTAAAAGCAGGTTCAGAGAAGCTCTGCCAGACCCCAACTGTTTCTGCAGCACTGCTATGTGAGAAGCCCTTGTATTTAAGCTCCAGTGAGCTGTAAATTGATCCTGGCTGAGAAGGACAGAAACTTCCAGAAAGCTGCTCACAATGCCTGTAGAAAAGATAAATAAATATCCAGCTTCCACTATGGATTCCCCACACCACCAACACTATTAAACAAGTCAGCACTCCTGCCCTAAAGTGCACAGACGGATAAATCATTTAAAGATTATCCAGCAACTAAAATCCTTTCCCCAACTGCTCAGCAAAAGCAACTGACAGCTTTCTTAACATCCAAGCTATGCAGTCTACATTTCCCTGAAGAGGAATGGTCAGTAAAAAAGACAGGCAATGTAATGGACTGGTTGAGGTGGAATTCAAATACCACCTTGGGAAGAAATTTCCCATTAGTCCTTAATGACAACCTTGTCCCTTTGGACAGCAATATAGCCAGGCTCTGTGGATAATGCCTGGAGCTCGCTAATCCTCCTGGCAGAGGTAACAGCCACTAGGAACACTGTTTTCCATGTTACATACTTGAGTTCTACTGAGGACATGGGCTCTAAGGGGGGCTGCATAAGCTGAGCAATACATATATTAAGATCCCACATTGATGTAGGCTCCCTATATGGGGGATGTATATACAGCAACCCCTTAAAAAACTTCCTGAACAGTAGGTTAGAGGCAATTGATAACCCTTGTCCAGCTGACAGGTAAGCTTAAACAATTGCCAGGCACACCTTAAGGGTAGACGCCATTAAGCCTAGCGAGTAAAGATGGGTTAAGTAATCCAGGACCACTGACAAGCTGGCCTGATTGTGATCTATGTCCCTTTCCTGACACCAGTTGGAGAACCTCTTCCACTTGGAAGACTAGGTTTTCCTAGTGGAAGGCTTCCTAGATACCCTGAGTATCTCCATCACCCCTTCTGAAAGATGTAAGTTTGCATACTCTAAGTCCTCAAGAGCCAGACCTTGAGCCTGAGGGACTCAAGGTTGGAGTATATGATCCTGCCCTGGGAAGAGGTCAGTAGGTGGTGCCTCCTGGGAAGGCTGATTGGTTTGGCTACTGACATGGACAGCAGAGAATACTAGGGCTGCCTGGCCCAATCTGGAGCAAAGAGGACCACTGTTGCTGGCTGGGACGTGAGCTTGTTCAGTACCCTTAGTAAAAGGGCGAAGGCATACAGGAACTGCCCTGTCCAATCCACTAGCAGTGCATCCAGAGGGATTGTTCCCTTCACAGATGGTCTGCAACAAAACTGAGGTAACTGATGGTTGTCTGGGGCTACAAAAAGGTCCACCTTTGGAGTGCTCCATCCCTTGAAGACAATCTCCAGGGCCTGCTTGTTCAGCAAACACTCATGGTGGTTCTGATTGATTCTGCTGAGGGCATTTGCTAAGACATTGCAGTTCCCTGGAAGGTGGACTGCTGAGAGGGAGACCTCTAGAGAATATGCCAGACTTGAGATTTACATGGCCTCTGTGCACAGAGGGGTTGACCTTGTGCCCCCTTGTTTGTTTATGTAGTACATGGTGGTTGTGTTGTCTGTCCTTACTTGCACCACCTTGCCTTTTATTAGACTGGCAAAGGACTGGATACCCAGAAAGACTGCTCTGAGTTCCAATAGGTTGATGTGCAGCAGTGATTCCTGTTTGAGCCATGTGCTCAGATGTGCCCCCCCATCCCAGGAGTGATGCATCTGTGGTTAGCACCAGTGAAATGGGCTGCTGCAGGAATGTCACACCTTGTCTGAGGTTAGCCCTGTCCTGCCACCACTGCAGTGCTTGAAGGAAGACTCCTGTAATGAGCACTAGCTTTGACAGTGAATCTCTCTTTTGTTGCCAGCGAGCTCTGAGATGAAACTGAATGTCCCTCATCTGGAACCTGGCACCTGACACTGTTGCTGTGGATGCTGCCATGTGGCCTAGCAGCTGCAGAAAATGCCTTGCTGGCCTTGGGACTTGCAGCTTGAAGGAACTAGCTATCTGCACCAGACTGTCCACTCTCCTCTGTGGGAGGAAAGTCCTCCATTTCTGGGCATCCAGTTTGGCCCCTATGATTACCAGGAGCTGAACTGGTTCCAGCACTGACTTCTTTAGATTTACCAGGTACCCCAAAGACTGCACAGTATTCTGTGTGACTACCAGTGCCTCCCTGACTTGATGAGGTGACTGACCTACGATTAGCCAATCATCCAGGTAGGGGAATACTGCTACCCCCTGCCTCTTTAGGTGCACCACGACCACAGCCAGGCATTTTGTGAACACCTTTGGGGCAGAGGTCAATCCGAATGTCATTGCCCTGAGCTGAAAATGGCCTGATGGCAATCTGAACCTCAGATAATTTCTGTGGGATTGCCTGATAGGGATGTGAAAGTAAGCATCCTTTAGGTCCAGGGATGCCAACAAATCTCCCCATCTTAGTGTTGGGAGGATGGTGGCCAGAGTCACCATCTTGAATTCTGGCTTTGACAAATGTCTGTTTAGATGTCTGAGATCCAGAATGGGTCACCACTCTCCTGTTTTCTTTGTTGTGAGGCAGTATCTTGAGTATAAGCCTTTTCCCCTCTGTGCCAAGGGGACTGGTTCTACTGCCTCCAGTAACAGGAGATTGGCTGCTTCCTCATGCAGCCAAGCTGCTTCTGATGGGGAAGAAGGTCTGAAAACCCTTGCCCTTGGTTTTAGCAAGAACCTGAAGCTGAGGGCCAGATCCTGGCCAACTACCTCCAGGACTCGCCTGTCTGTGGTGATACTTTGCCACTCCTGGAGGTAGTGGGCCAGCCTGCCCCCTACTGGGGAGGCAACCTGAACAGACACCTCAGGATGTCTGCTTTCCCTGGGCTGTTGGCTGTGTGCTGGGACTAGTGTGGCCACTTCCTCTTCTGCTCCTGCCTCTGAAGTGTCCCCTCTATTGCTGATACTGGGGGAAAGTCTGAAGCTGGAAAAAGGGCCTGTAATGAGCCCTGTCCCTGCCATCTCTACTCTGGTGTTTTTGGGGTGTGGATGTCCTTTGTTTTGCTTTAGCACTCTCGCAGGCAGCCTTGTACTCATCCATTTTCTTCATATATGCTCCTGTTTGTTCCCCAAACAGAAATGTGAGGTCACAGGGGAAATCTAAAACCTTGGCCTGGGTATCCTGGGTGTATACCACTGTCATATCACTTCCAGCATACTGCACTGACAATATAAGCGTACACATTATATACAACTCATACATACATACAAAACAATAACTAAGGGACAAATAAAAAAACACACATACAGGATAAACAAGAAGGAAGACTAACATGTGGGGAGTAGTGCAATGTACTGGCTGTGGGGCAGCAGTCTTCCGGGAGTCTTTCTGGAGGCTGAGATGCTACCCTATTTTTAGGCAGCTCTCTGCCCTGAGGGAGGAGGTTGCCCGTCTTCAGGCCACACTGGACAGTAGTAAGGAAACCTCCCCCACCCAGGGAGCACCAGGTCCACCACCACTACCTCAGAGACTGCCAAGAAAGTGCAGCAGTTGGACCACAGTGGGCTCAGGGAAGGTGAGGGTGGTAGAACAGAGGCACACCCAGTCAGTTGTACCACTCCACAATCCATACACCATTCTGATGGAGCATAGTTCCCCTATGGATGCACCCACAGAGGAGACTAAAGAGGTTGCGGACAACTGTTACAAGGGAGCCCTACAGGAAGGAGGCAGAGGACACCGCAGGAAAAGGAAGCAGCTCCTGGTGGGGGGCTTGATTGTTAGGGGGACAGAACTGGGGGGGATCAGGGAAGACTGATGTAAGGTGCCTGCCTGGCACCATGGCTTGGAGGGACAGGAAGCGCATCCTGAGGATCACGAGAACAGCTGCATGGGAGACTGAGCTGGATGTCATTGTCCACCTAGGGATGAATGACTTGGCTCAACATGAGATTAGAGCAGTGCAGGAGGAGTTTGTGGAATTGGGGATGGACCTAAGGCAAGTAGCACACACAGTATCCTTCTCAGAAGTGCTGTCTGTCTATGGCAAGGGTGAGGTGAGGGTACTTTGCACCATGCAATTCAATGAATGGTTGAAAAGATGGTGCAGAGCACAGGGGTTTGGCTTTATTGGGGACTGGGGTTCCACCTGGAGGGATACCAGCCTATACTGGCAGGATGGTTTGCATCTGTCCAGGAAGGGAACAAGTCTACTAGGTGATCAGTTTAAATGCTTCATTGGTGAGCTTTTAAACTAGTCAATGGGGGAGGCACTGATGAGCAGCAGGAGATTCTTAGCCTCCCCCTACAAAACCGGGTACTAAATGAGGTAAAGACCAAGGTAAAAAGTTCAGTAGGGAGCAGGACAGGGGTAATTGGAAAAGGCAAAGTCAATGAGGACAGGGATGGTGCTACAAGAGGTAAAACCATCAAAAAATGGAGAGCAATGAGTACCAATGCCCATATTCTGGGTAACAAGCTTCCTGAATTAGTGGCCTTGATGGAGGAGGAAAATCTGGATACTGTGGCAGTCACAGAAACATGGTACACACAGAACCATGACTGGGATGTAAACATACCAGAATACGCCATCTACAGGAGGGACAGGGAGGGTAAAAGAGGAGCTGGAGTAGCTCTCTACATAAGGGATGGCATCAAAGCAACAGAACAAAAGGGTAAACGGGAAGGAGAGGAAGCACTGTGGGTCAATTTGGAGATAGGCAATGGCACCACAATCCTCACAGGGGTTGTATACAGACCCCCTTCTCAGGGGGAGGAAATGGACAAGGAAATGATAGAAAGTATCCTTAGAATGGCAGAAAAAGGAGAGCTATTGCTAATGGGGGATCTGAATATGCCAGATGTTAACTGGAGTGCATTTGCAGCAGCCACTTCTAAGAGTGGGGTCATTTTAGATGCCCTACAGAGGGCATGTCTTCTACAACTATTATCGGAACCCACTCGAGAGGGAGCAGTCTTAGACCTGGTACTTTCAAATGGAGATGGTGAGAGGATCACAGATTTAGAAGTGGGTAGCCATCTGGGAACTAGTGACCATCGAACAGAATGGTTCACGATAAACATAGAGGTAGAGTCAAGCCATACAAAGGCAAAGGTACTGGACTTCAGGACGGCAGACTTTGCCAAAATGGGTGAGTGCCTAAGGAATGCACTAGCAAATGGGCAGGAAGGAGGGGTGGAAAAACAATGGGGAATAATCAAAACTGCCATCACAGAGGCAACAAGCCTTTGTGTGAAGAAAATAAACAAAACAAAAACGATGTAAGAAACCACTACAGTTCTCAAAGGAGGTGGCAGGGAAGGTTGGAGAAAAAGAAAGCATTCAGGAAGTACAAGGAATCACAGAAGGAGTAGAACAGAGAATTGTATCAATTAAGGTAAAAGGAAGCAGTTAAGGCAGTCAGAACAGCAAAGGCCCAAACTGAGGAAAAGATAGCCAACTCAGTTAAGAAGGGGGATAAAACCTTTTATAGGTACATCAGGGAGTGAAGGAAGACCAAGCTAGGGATAGTGAGGCTTAATAAAGGGGGGGGGTGGGCAGAGGGTGACTGTAAAAAGGCAGAGATACTAAACAAATACTTTTGCTCAGTATTCACAAATGATGAGGGGGAGGTACCTAAACCAAACAATAGAAACACGCTGGATATGGGGGTTGATACCAGCCCTTTCACAGAAGAAAAGGTTCTGAAATAACTCTTAAAACTGAAGGTGGACAAAGCAATGGGGTCTGATGGGATTCATCCCAGAATTCTAAAAGAACCAAGGGTTGAACTAGTGACATCACTGACTACCCTCTTTAATAAATCATGGGAGGATGGGGTGATACCTGAAGACTGGAGGAGGGCAGATGTGATTCCGCTACACAAAAGTGGGAGCAGGGCAGAAGCAGGAAACTACAGACCTGTTAGTTTAACCTCAGTGATTGGGAAAATGATGGAATCACTTCTGAAGGAAAGAATTGTTGAGTACCTAGAGGCCAGAGGAGCGCAGGACCCAAGGCAGCATGTATTCACAGCGGGAAGGTCATGTCAAACGAAATCTAACAGATTTCTTTGACTGGGTGACCAAAGTAGTAGATTAGGGAGGGGCTGTAGACATGGCCTACCTAGACTTTAGCAAGACATTTGACACAGTCCCACACAAAAGATTAATATACAAGTTGGCCAGCCTGGGAGTGGGTTCCAAGATGGTAGCCTTGGTAAAAAATTGGCTGGAGAACAGGACACAGAAGGTAATAGTAAATGGAATCCACTCTGAAGAAAGGGGGGTTACTAGTGGGGTACCACAGGGTTCAGTACTAGGACTGGTCCTCTTTAATGTCTTTATAAGTGACATTGCAGAGGGACTGGAAGAAAAAGTATGTCTCTTTGCAGACGACACAAAGATCTGCAATAGAGATGATACACAAGGTGGGGTGGAAAGGATGAGAAGAGACTTGGCAAGGTTGGAGGAATGGTCAAATGTATGGCAGCTTAGATTCAATGCTAAGAAGTGCAAAGTAATACACCTGGGAAACAAAAACCCAGGGAAAGAGTACACAATGGGGGGTGAGATACTGACAACAACAAAAAATGGAAAGGGACCTGGGGGTAGTCATATTAGATGACCTAAAGGTGAGCAAGCAATGTGAGAGGGCAGTAAGCAGGGCTGGTGGGATACTGGGATGCATAGGGAGAGGCATCACCAGTAGAAAACAGGAAGTTGTTATCCCTCTGTACAGACAGCTGGTGAGACCCCATCTGGAGTACTGCGTGCAGTTCTGGAGACCCAATCTCCACAAAGACATAGACAGGATGGAGGCAGTCCAGAGGAGGGCAACTAAAATGGTGCAGGGTCTGCACCAGAAGACCTATCAAGAGAGACTTAAGGATCTTAATATGTATAGCCTTGAGGAGAGGAGGGAGAGGGGGACATGATTAAAACTTTCAAATACCTCAAGGGAATCAACAAAGTCCAAGAGGGTAGCATCTTTCAGAAAAAGAGGTGTGCAAGAACAAGGGGGCACAATCTGAAGCTAGAGGGGGGATGGCTCAGAGGTAATGAGAGGAAGTATTTTTTTCATGGAGAGGGTTGTGAATGCATGGAACGGCCTTCCTGAGGAGGTTGTGGAGTCAAAAACAGTGGTGGAATTCAAGAATGCATGGGACATACATAAGGCAATTCTTGGGGGTGGAGGGTGGAAGAAGTAGGCTGTTGGTTAGCTAGGATCTGAAGCTTATCCATTAGGTAGGGAAATGGGCAGACTGGGTGGGCCAAGCGGTCCTTATCTGCCATCAGATTCTATGTTTCTATGAATAGCTAGATGCAAGTGGGGCACAGGACCCAAGGCAGCATGGGTTCACAGCGGGAAGGTCATGTCAGACGCATCTAATTGATTTCTTTCACTAGGTGACCAAAGTAGTAGACCAGGGAGGGGCTGTGGACATGGCCTACCTAGACTTTAGTAAGGCATTTAACACAGGCCCGAAAAAAAAGATTAATAGTAAAATTAACCAGCCTGGGAGTGGGTCCCAGGGTGGTAGCTTAGCTAAAACATTGGCTGGACAACAGGACACAGAAGGTAATTGTAAATGGAGTACACTCTGAAGAAAGAGGGGTTACTAGCGGGATACCACAGGGTTCAGTGCTGGGTCCAGTCCTTTTTCATGTCTTTATAAGTGACATTGCAGAGGGACTGGAAGGAAATGTATGCCTCTTTGCAGATTACACAAAGATCTGCAATGGTTGATACACAAGGAGGTGTGGAAAGGATGAGAAAGGACTTGACAAGGTTGGAGGAATGGTCAGAAGTATGACAGCTTGGATTCAATGCAAAGAAGTGCAAAATAATGCACCTGGGAAACAAAAACCCAGGGGAAGATTACACAATGGGGGGAGAGGTAATAACAACAGCAAAGATGGAAAGGGACCTGGGGATAATCATATCAGATGACCTTAAGGTTAGCAAACAATATGAGAAGGCAGTAGGGAGGGCTGGGGGGATACTGGGATGTATAGGGTGAGGCATCACCAGCAGAAAACAGGAAGCTGTTAGCCCTCTGTACAGACAGTTGGTGAGACCCCATCAGGAGCACTGTGTCTAGTTCTGGAGACCTCATCTCCGCAAGGATATATACAGTATGGAGGCAGTCCAGAGGAGGGCAACTAAAATGGTGCAGGGTCTGCAAGAGAAGCCATACGAGGAGAGACTAAAGGAGCTTAATATGTATACCCTTGAGGAAAGGGGGGGACATGATAGAAACTTTTAAGTACCTCAGTGGAATCAACAAAGTCCAGGAGGGTAGCAACTTTCAGAAAAAGAGATGTGCAAGAACAAGGGGACACAATTTGAAGACAGAGGGGAGACAGCTCAGGGGCAACGTGAGAAAGTATTTTTTCACAGAGAGGGTATTGGATGCATGTAACAGCCTTCCTGATGAGGTTGTGGGGTCTAAAACTGTGGGAGAATTCAAGATTGCATTGGACAGACATAAGGTAATTTTTGTGGGGGTAGGAAGAAATAGGCTGTTGGTTAAATAGGATCTGCAGATTATCCTGTACGTAGGAAAATGGGCAGACTAGGTTGGCCAAGTGGTCCTTATCTGCCATCAAAGTCTATGTTTCTATGTTTCTATCCTGGGTCAGATTGGTGGTTCTGAGCCAGGCAAACCTTCTGAGGGATGCCGACGCTGCCATTTGCATAGCTGCAGTGTCATTGGCATCAACTGCCATTCTGAATTGTGCCTTTTCAGCTTCAACGCCTCTCTTTGCAGCCTCCTCAAAGTCAGCTGCCATGGGAGATGGGACAGCCTTAGCAATCTCCAGTACCATACTCCAAAGAGTTGTCTGGTACCTAGCAACATAAGACATATAGGAGGCCTGCCTTATGGCAAGGGGTGACAACAGATGCACCTTCCTTGCCACAGAGTCCACTTTCCTAGAATCCTTACCTGGAGGGTGAGATGCCAGCTTTGTCACAAGCTGCAGCCTACACCGCCCCCTCATGGTTAGGGTGCCCAAATAGGAATTCCGCTCCTCCTTTGATAACCCAGTATTTTTTGTCCACCTTTTTGTCCGTTGGAGGTACTGAAGTGGGTGTCTCCAGAATTTTTAAGGCCCATTTCTAGAGAGATTTGTAGATGGGCAGCAGCAGCAGTCACTTTGATGCTGGGACATTCATCATCTCCATGTAGTCCTGTTCTTCCTCCACCTCCTCAGCAGACTCCTGAGTGGGGAGGTCAAGGGTCTGAGCAACCTGCTTCAAAAATGAGTAATATAAGGTAAAGTCCTCGGTTCCCTTATCAGGGGAATCAGGGCAGTGAGGATCTGGGGAAATGTCCAGTTCAATAGGCTTGCCGTAGTCCTCATCCTCCTCTTTTTTTTCTTCTTCTTCTTCCTCCTCTTCTTCCCCATAATGGTCACAACCAGAGTCAAAGGAACCAGAAACCTGAATTGAACCAGGGGTTTGAACCATTGCCTGCGGCAGCGGTCGTTTCTCAACTGGAACTGGAGTTCGGAAATGTAAGGACTGAATAATTCTGATTGCGTTAGCGATCTCCTCAGCAGAGCCGCAGCTTTCTTCAGTTGTGGTTCCTGCCCAGTGTGTTTTTCTTTCTTTTCCTTTTTGTACACAGTAACCAGTTCAGTAGCTGTGTCAACGGTTCATTTTTTACTTAAGGAACTTTCGCCCCTTTCAGAGGGTAGTTCCTCCGGTTCTTTTTGAGGAGGAACCAGTTTATCTAGGACTGGGTCAGCAGCCTTCTCAGACATTTTTTCCTGCAGTAATTTTAACTGCCTCTCAACCGCTGACTGTGGAAAATTTTTACAAATCTCACAGTCTGTCTTGAGGTGTTCAAACCCAAGGCAGAAGACAGAGAGTAAATAAGGATCAGCTTTTGCAAAAGGTTTCTGCACTCATTGCAATGCTGGAAACCTGTAGGTTCCATTCTTTTCTTGGTTTTCTGCAACATAACCAGATAAGAAAAACCTATCTCTCTTTTTTTTTTGGTTTACCACCAACCGATAAGAACCAGGAGTTACCCCAGTAAACAACAACTAAATAGTAATCAACTTACTTTTTGAGTCTGAATATTCAATTTAAACTGAAATTTACTTCAGAAAGTAAAAGAAGTGTCAGTTCCTTCCTGGTTATGGGAAACAAAAAGGAACTGGACAACTTATCCCAAAAAAGGTGAAATCTAACTAAATCTACCTGTACACCAAGGACAGTGCTTTAAAATCCAAAAGAAATCTATAGGCCCGGTGGCACTGAGGGTTGAGGCGCTGGACACCACGCTGGCGACCCAAGTTCGGGAGCGAGCTTGGGCCCTGGGGGTCGGCAGGGATGGGACAAGAACAGAGCACCCACTGGGCTGCTCTCCTCCCTTGGGGGAAGGGTTGAGGCATGTCAGTTGCATCAGCAGCTCCGGTGGAGATCGGGGTGCTGCAGTGTGTCTGCTGCACATCAGCATGGCTGGCCTTGAGCAGGGTGCACGTCTTGTAGAGTGTCAGAGTATACCATGTTGGGAGGGACAACAGAAATAGGAAAAGCCCGGCTCCACGGGGTAGGCGACAGCACCTGACCCCCATGCCCACTGCTGGCTCCACCTCGCCTGGCCTTCCAGTTCCTCCACCCAGGCTCCCACCTGCAGCCAGAGTCTAAACTGTAAGAGTGCCCAAGAGGAGGGACAACCTCACCCTGGAAGGGTTAAGCTGGGGGTGCTGGCTGTAGGGATGGGGGAAGAGAGGAGGCTCAGGGTCGAGGGGACCTCAGGCAGGCAGGAACAGGCAGGATGCCTGAGAGAGACTCCACAGACAAAGAATGGAAAAAAAAATCCAAAAGAAATAAACAGTGCTTTATAAAACCGACACAAAACAAAGTTTTCAAGCAAGCGAAGGAGAGCTCTCTGGAGACATCTTACTGAGGCAAGCGAAGTAAAGAAGTGCAACCAGGGACAGTGGTTTGAAAACCAAGCTCAAGCCTAGTTTTCCATCATTTGCATAGGTTCTATTAACCATTTCAGCACCGGGGCAGTCCTATGGTGACAGCATACTGCATTAGTCAGAATACAGTAAGATTTCCTGGGGTTTGAAGCTATAGGATTTTCAAATTAAGACCAAGGGAGGAATATGGTTTGAATGACAATATACTCACCTATCAGCATTTCTCCATTAGTTTTCCCCTGCTGGTTATGGATGCTGTTATTAAATCTGTACGTGCAGCATGCGGATTCAGTTTTCAGAAAAAGTAGACAGTGGGGCCCAGATATTCAAACTGCGCCAGGCTGTGGCGCAAGCTTGGGCGCAGCTCAACTTGGCTGCGCAGGGGTGTGGCCGGGGCGATATCCAACGGAGTTGCGCCATGGCTCAGCAGCTTTGCATATTGCACCCTGGCTGCCCCCAGTGTGCATGGTGCAGTGACACTGCACCAGTGCAAGTGGCCAGAGTGGAGCATAGAGATGCGCTAGTGCAAGTGCCATTGTGCCATTCACGGCACCCGCGATATTCAAAAGGTGGCATGCACATGGGGCCATTATTTATGCAAGGTGCACATGGGGCCATTTACATGTCATTATGGCTCTATTTGCATTCCATTTGCATGCAGGTGCACCGATCCCCGATGACTTACGCCTGGCACCCTGCCAGGCAGCAACCGTCGGGGACCGACGCCCCCTGTAGCCCGATCGCGGGCATTTGTGTAAATTAAAAGATTGCTTCCAATATCCCTGATGGTCCAGTGGACCGCTATCTGCCCGATCACGGACATCTGTAAAAAAATAATAATCCGTCCTATATTCCTGGTGGTCCAGTGGACCGCTATTTGCCTGATTGTGGGCATCTGTAAAAAATAATAATCCATCTATATCCTTTGGTGGTCCAGTGGACGACTATCTGCTCGATCGTGGCATTTGTAAACAACGATCTCAGTGTCTGGTGGACTAGTGGTCCCACCATTTCCACTGAGCCCCACCACCCGCTCCCCGGTCAGCCGGGTGGCGGTAGCACCCCACCCGCCTGTTACTCTACGCTTCGTTATCGACATCAGACAGACGCCCATTGGTCTGCCAGCGGAACCAATGGGCGGCAGCCCACCGAGGTGTCGCTGGCGAGCTGTGGGCAGCAGGCGGTGGATGCTGCTGGCTGACGGGTGGGGGAGCGGGCAGGGGCTCAGTGAGGGTGGAGGGGACACTAGTCCACCAGGGATATTGGAATTCATTGTTTTTTACAAATGCCCGCGATCCAGCAGATAACTGGTCCACTGGACCACCAGGGATATTGGAAGGGGATCTTCCTTTGACACAAATGCCCACGATCGGGCAGATAGCTGGTCTACTGGACCACCAGGGATATAGGGATTATTTATGTATACAAATGCCCGCGATCGGGTGGATAGCAGTCCACTGTACCACCAGGGATATTGAACTTATTTTTTTAATACAGATGCCCGCGATCGGGAGGATAGCGGCCTACTGGACCACCAGGGGTATTGGACAGCATTCTTTATTTTTACAAATGCCCACAATCGGGCATGGGGGGGTGCCGCCAGGTGCAGCCAGAACTGGGTGGCCACCCACAGGTGGCAGCTGCCGTGTGCGCCTTGCAATGCGGCAGCTCACCTGTGGGTTGCCATCAGTTGTTCCTTTTTTTTTTTGGCTTAACTTTGTGCTGGCGCAAGTAGGGGTTGCGCATGCATGGCTCTGCACATCCCGGGCTGAATATCTGGCTGTATAGGTTATGCATAGGCACACCCCACCCACCTGTGCCTGCATACATTACTGATGTGCTCCGGCGCATCGGGATTTGTGCAGCGCACTTTTCCCTTTGAATCATCACGCTAGGGCGCATCAGTGGTTGCGATGAAAAACACTGTTGCACCATGCGCAACCATTTTGAATATCTGGGCCTGTATATATAAATTATTACCCCATTGAGAAATATGGGGGTGTGCAGGGTATACAAGGGCATATGCAGTACTGTTTTTATTAAGCCTAATATTCTGATTATACTGAAATAGAATATATAATTTGCTGTTGCAATGATTGAGGAATTTGTCATTTTTAAGTGATTCTTTAAGCACTGTACCTGATGTTTTACATCGTGAATATTTCTATTTTATATTTTCTGGTGATGAAAAAAGGAGTAAAATATTTATAGTATCACATATTATCACTTAATACACATGAAAATGTTATTATGAGTTTGAGAGAGTATAAAAGGGGGCATTACTGTTAGTGACAACACTTCTAATGAGGTCCAATCAGTTTGGGTGAAGCATAAGGTGACACAGTAAGTTCTACATCATGGTGTGTCTGTACTTGTGTGTTTTTATGTATCATTCTGAGGCTTTATTATGAATTAAAACATAAAACATGAGCTTTTGGTTTTGAGACTCCTTGCTTTGGGTGCTTAGATTTCCTTATGTATAAATTCTAAAATTTGCATAGTTTCTAATTTCTGGGGTGTCAGTCTCAGTTGAGATAACTGCATAAAGTCTAAACATATTTAAGGGATTCCTGGGGCTAGAATGGGCAGACTGGGTGAGTCAAGCAGTCCTTATCTGCCAATAAATTCTACGTTTCTATGACCGGAGAAGAGACAGTCTACTTGGATTTCAACAAGGCCTTTGACACTGTGGCACATAAGCTTCTGGTCCAAATTCACCAGTGCAGTACACAACATGCATACACAAGGTGCATTAATAACTACCTTGAGGGCAGGAAGTAAAGGGTTTTGGAGGTCAGGCACTACTCCAAGTGGACAGGGGCACTCACACATCCCTCAGGGATCAGTGCTCGGGCCACTACTATTCAAAATTTTCATTAGCGATTTGGAAGCTGGAGTATCCAGCAGTTAAACCAGAGAGTTCAGTGCACCTTCCCCTCCCATCCAACAGGCTGCTTAAGTTCACTGATGACAGCAAGACTGTCAGGGTGGTGGGCTTCCTTGAGGATGGGGACAAACTTCTAGAGGACTTGAACAAACTGGGCCTCTTAGTGTCAATGTAACCAAAAGCAAGGTGCTACACTTGAAGTGGAAAAAAAATGGTACAATCTGCACACTTTGTGGCACTCCTCTTGTTGCAGTGGGGGTCATGAAAGGGACCTGGGAATCCTATTGGACAATGGACTACAGCATGACAATCAATGTACAACTGCTGTCAAGAAGGCTCGGGTGCATTAAAAGTGGAGGGGGTTACCAGCAGAGCAGAGGAAGTAGTCCTGCCTCTTTACAAGGCCCTAGGCAAGGCCCACCTGGAGAACTGCATGCAGTTCTGGGCTCCACAAACCAAAAAAATAATTGACACAGTTGAGGGTACATCACAGGGCCACCAAAGCAATCATGGGTATGGAGGATAAAAGTGACAAAGAGAGGCAGAATACCCTCAACATTTTTCCCTAGGAAAAAAAAAAAAGAGTCTGGGTGGTGGCAGAGGTGGTGGGGCAGGGCATGATCTCTGTCTTCTGATAATGTAAGGGTATCGATAAGGCTGAACAGATGGAGAGAGCTGATGTGGTGCACTCCTGCAGGACGCAGGGCATACCCTTATGTTCAAAGGTAACTTTAGAAAATGCTTCTTTTCCCAGAGGGTGGTGAACCTATGAATAGCCTACCAGGAAATGGTGCATCTGAGAACAGTACTGGTCTTCAAGGGTAGCCTGGATCGACTTCTGCTTACGAAAGGAATCGCAGGGTACCCTGGACAGTATAGCGGCTAGGGAATCCCTATAAAGCAATATATTTGCATAGCATATGTGTTGATCCCTGCTTGTAAGGCAGAGAAAGGACATGCTGGACCTTGAGTCCCGACTGTAAATTACTATGTAACATGTAGGATTCTGAGGTCTGACATAAGAGAATTCAGTGATGAAGAGCCACAGAAAGCTGACATCTGCTCGATTCAGTCCTGAATCTTAGTTCACCAAGAATGATGGCGGTTGATACCAAGTACAATATCTATTGAGGTAATCAGTAGCTTTTTCAAACAAGCTCTTATAAAGCTGAGCCAATGAAGATTCCTTGTCATGAAGTTCAGTTTCTTTGTTTTTAAATATTTAAAGTTTTTATTGAAGCATAAGTCAGAGAAACATAAGCAGTCTTTCGCAGGTGCATATTCACACAGGTAGTTCTTGGAAAACAACTTAAAAAAGTACGCTTGTTTCTTATTTACTTACACAGGTACAGGGCCTCCCCTAAAATATACAAAAAATATAGATTACAGCAAAGAAAGTGAGTCATGCCTATCCTACCTCATCCGCTGTCACTACAGTGCAAATGCAGACCGGGCATCTGAGTACAGCTACAGGCCCATTCACGAAGGGTTAGAGAAGCATAAATACTTCAAAGATCCCTTCTAAGGGACAAAGTCAGGGTCAGTATTGGAGGTAACATCCAACATAGCCACCTGGTTATAAATTGATTAGATCTATCATGGAGCACCACTGTCATCCTTTCCATAGTGTAAATTTCACTGACTATCTTAAGCCAAGTTTGTACCGTAGGGGCCGCTGGAGTCATCCAAAGTCTTGCAATAGCCTTTTTCGCTGCCAGAAAATATATATATAGCAGCAATCTTGGAGGGAGATGGACTTCTCGTATTGGAATAGACAGAAGAATCAGTGTTGGAGTAAGCCAGGTGTGAGAACCAGACAATTCCTCCAGTTGATCCGATACAGCCTCCCAATAGGAGGTAAGAACTAGCCGAGGCCAGAAGATATGAAGACGGTCAGCTCAGGATTGACCACAGCCTCTCCAATATAGTTCATATCATAAAGACAGAAATTTCATTAGCACTGCCGGAGTACGGAAATATTGGTATTGACATTTCCAGGCAAATTCCCTCCACATAGTGAAGGAGGTGATCATCACTGTTTATAATGCAACCTTAAACCACTTGACTAGGGGGATTGAAGAGTTCATTTCTTTGTTCCTGTTGTCCACTGTTAACAGGGTCGAATCGCCTATGATTTCCTGCAGTCCTCTATATAATGTCATCATATTTCCCCAGTGTGTGTCGGAGAGCATCTAAAAATATTGAAAGTAACAATGGCAGGGTCAGAAAGGCAAGTCTGATCTTATTTTTTATGCATGAGATAGGTATGTACTTCAAGATACCTATAGTGTTCATGACTCATCAGGCCACAGAGTTGTTGGAGATCTCAAAAGGAAGAACACCCCCAAGTCTAGAAATTAGTAAATATAAGTAAATCCTAACCATCTCTATCATTGAAAGGTAGGATCAATGGGAATAGGGAAGAAGTCACCATCCTGATGAAACATGGTTCCTCTATGGAGGCACCTGCAGTGGAGACCAAGGAGAATGCTGGGAACCTCCACAATGGAGACCCATAGGAGGGTGGCACAGGACCCCACAGGGGAAGGAAATATCTCCTGGTGGGGGACTGAATTGTTAGGGGATAAAACTGGGGGAGGGAGGGGAAAGGGAGGTAGGTGCCTGCCCGCACCATGGCTTGAGGACAGAAAACAAATCCTCAGGATCATGGGAGCAGCTACAAGGGGGAGTGAGCTAGATGTCATTATCCACCTAGGGATGAATTACCTGGCTGAGAATGGGATCAGAGCAATGCAACAGGAGTTTGTGGAGTTGAGGAGGGGCCTTAGACAAGTAGCACACACAGTAACTTTCTCGGAAGTGCTACCTGCCTATGGCATGGATGAGGCTAAGGTACTCCACACCATAGGATTTAATGACTGGTTGAAAAACTGGTGTAGAGCTCAGGGAATTGGCTTCATTGGGGACTGGGGCTCCACCTGGATGATTTGCAGGCCTATACAGCCACGATGATCTGCATCTATCCAGGAGGGGTACCAGGATCCTTGGTGATAGGTTTAAATGCTTCATTGGCAAGCATTTAAACTAGCCAAGGGGGGAGGCACTGAAAAGGAAAAGGGAAATCCTAGCCCCCCCAGAAAAATCAGGGTAGTTAGTGAGGTAAACACCAAGATAGAGCAGTCTATAGGGAGAAGAGCAGGGGTAAATGGATAAAAAGGCAAAGGCAGTAAGGACAGGGATGGGGAAAAAAGAAATAAAGCCATAAAAAAATGGAGGGTAATGAGTACCAATGCCCGTAGTATAGGTAAAAAGCTTCCCAAAATGGTGGCCTTGATGGAAGAGGGATGCCTGGATATCATGACAGCCACAGAAACATGGTACACAGAGAACCATGACTGGGATGTCAACATACCAGGGTACACAATCTACAGGAGGGACAGGGAGGGAAGAAGAGGAGGAGGAGTAGCTCTCTATGTAAGGGAAGGGATCAAAGCAACAGAATTAAAGGGTAAACAGGGAGGAGAGGAGGCACTGTGGGTCACCCTGGAGACTGGAAATGGCTCCACAATCTGTACAGGGGTTGTATATAGACCCCCATCTCAGGGGGAGAAACTGGACAAGGAAATGATAGAAGGCATCTTTGGAATGGCAGAGAAAGGGGAGATATTGCTGATGGGGACCTGAATATGCCAGATGTTAACTGGAGCACCTTTGCTACAGCCACATCCAAGAACAGGGCCATTCTCTACAGGGGGTATGCCTCAAACAGCTAGTTTTGGAACCCACTCGGGAGGGACCAATCTTAGAACTGGTACTCTCAAATGGGGATGGAGAGAGGATCTCTGATCTTGAAATGGGTAGCCATCTGGGAACAAGCGACCACCAAACAGTGTGGGTCACGATAAATCTAGCTGTAGAGGCAAGCCACACAAAAGTGAAGGTACTGGACTTCAGAAGGGCTGATTTTGTCAAAATGGGAGCATGCCTTAGAAAAGCACTAGCAAACAGGCAAGAAGGTGGGGTGGAGCAACAATGGGGAAACATCAAAACTGCCATCACAGAGGCAACAAGCCTTTGTGTGAAGCAAATAAACAAATCAAAATGAAAGAAAAAAACACTATGGTTCTCAAAAGAAGTGGCAGGGAAGGCAAGAGAGAAAAAGATAGCATTCAGGAGGTATAAGGGTACACACAAGGAGCAGGACAGAGAACAGTACCAGTTAAAGTAGAAGGAAGCGGGGAAGGCAGTCAGAATAGCAAAGGCCCAAACCAAGGAAAAGATAGCCAACTCGGTTAAGAAAGGGAATAAAACCTTTTATAGGTACATTAGGGAGCAAAGAAAGACTAAGACAGGGATACTGAGGCTGAATAAAGAGGAAGGTGGTTGGGCAGAGAGCGACAGTGAAAAAGAAGGGGTACTGAACTTATACTTCTGCTCAGTATTCACAATGGAAAAGCAGGGGGAGATACTGAATCCAGTCAATAGAAGCACTCTGGATAAGGGGTTTGATATTAGTCCTTTCACAGAAGAAAGGGTTCTGAAAGAACTTTTAAAACTAAAGGTGGATAAAGCAATGGGGCCTGATGGGATTCACTCCAGAATTCTAAAAGAACTAAGGGAAGAACTAGTAGCACCACTGACTAACCTTTTTAATAAATCATGGGAGGATGGCACAGTACCTGAGGGCTGGAGGAGGGCGGATGTGATTCCTTTTCATAAAAGTGGGAGCAAGACAGAGGCAGGAAACTACAGACCTGTCAGTTTGACCTCAGTGGTAGGGAAAAAGATGGAATCACTTCTGAAGGAAAGAATTGTTGAGTACCTAGAGTCCAGTGGAGCACAGGACCCAAGGCAGCATGGATTCACAGCAGGAAGGTCATGTCAGACAAATCTAATTGATTTCTTTGACTGGGTGACCAAAGTAATAGACCAGGGAGGGGCTGTGGACATGGCCTACCTAGACTTTAGCAAGGCATTTGACACAGTCCCGCACAAAAGATTAATAAACAAATTAGCCAGCCTGGGAGTGGGTCCCAGTGTGGTAGCCTGGGTAAAACACTGGCTGGACAGCAGGACACAGCAGGTAATAGTAAATGGAGTCCACAGTGAAGAAAGGGGGGTTACTAGTGGGGTACCACAGGGTTCAGTACTGGGGCTGGTCCTTTTTAATGTCTTATAAGTGACATTGCAGAGGGACTGGAAGGGAAATTATGTCTCTTTGCAGATGACACAAAGATCTGCAACAGGGTAAATACCAAGGTGGGGTGGAAAGAATGAAAAGGGACTTGGCAAGGTTGGAGGAATGGTCAAATGTATGGCAGCTTAGATTCAATGCAAAGACATGCAAAGTAATGCACCTGGGAAACAAAAACCCAGGGAAAAAGTACACAATGGGGGGTGAGATACTGACAACAACAAAAATGGAAAGGGACCTAGGGGTAGTCATATCAGACGACCTAAAGGTGGGCCAGCAATGTGAGAAGGCAGTAAGGAGGGCTGGGGGGATACTGGGATGCATAGGAAGAGGCATCACCAGTAGAAAACAGGATGTTGTTGGCCCTCTGTACAGACAGTTGGTAAGACCACATCTAGAGTACTGTGTACAGTTCTGGAGATCTCATCTCCACAAAGACATAGACAGGGTGGAGGCTGTTCAGAGGAGGGCAACCAAAATGGTGCAGGGTCTGCACCAGAAGACATATGAAGAAAGACTAAAGGAGCTTAAGATGTATAGCCTCGAGGAAAGGAGGGAGAGGGGGGACATGATATAAACATTCAAATACCTCAAGGGAATCAACAAAGTCCAAAAGGGTTGCATCTTTCAGAAAAAGAGATGTACAAGAACAAGGGGGCACAATTTGAAGATAGAAGGGAGACGGCTCAGAGGTAATGTGAGGAAGTATTTCTTCACAGAGAGGGTTGTAGATGCATGGAATGGCCTTCCTGAGGCGGTCATAGAGTCAAAAACCGTGGGGGGAATTCAAGAATGCATGGGACAGACACAAGGCTATTCTGGGAGGGGGTAGGAGGAAGTAAGCAGTTGGTTAATTAGGATCTGCAGCTTATCCGTTGGGTAGGGAAATGGGCAGACTAGGTGAGCCAAGATGTCCTTATCTGCTGTCAAATTCTATGTTTCTATCCATCGCCAGGGCTGCAGAGGTAAAATATCTGGGCCATATTCAGATTTTGTTTAATCTTAAACTATACTCTAAGCATTTGGGTTGTAAAGTACTGAGGGTATAGTGCACTGACTGCAGGGGAACCATTCAATTTGCATAGAGAAGTGGTCCAATATCATGTAAGTCATTATTAACAAATTCAATATTCTTCCATGGTTGTGAGGCCTGAGGAAGAATCTAAAGTAATATAATAAGGACAGGAGAAGCTGTAGCATCATTTATAAGGTTTGATTGCTTGACCCTGCCCTTACAGCGGTAGTTGTAAAAGTGAGTAGCAATACAGGGGGCCTATGGCACCTCCAAATGAATCACAATATTATTTTATTCCATGTGGTAAAATAATATTGTACAGGAAACAGCAGGAGTGTCTGAAAAAAATATAATAATCAGGGTAAAATATTCATTCACATGACCTCAATTTGGGGGGGGGAGGTGGCAGCAGTAACTGTTCCCGTTTCAGTACAGTTTTTGTAAGTGCTACTGTTAGTGGCTCATAGTTTAATAGTCCAAGATTATTAAGGTCTTTGGGAATATAAATCCCTAAATACTTTAACTTGGTACTATGCCACTTCAGGGACAGAGCACATTTAAGGAAAAAGGGCTGGACAGTACTTTAGGAGAAGAACTGAGATTCAACAGAAACCCAGCGAGGCGGCCAAAGCCCTGCAAGACAGACTGCTGTAGGAATCGAACTATCTAGATTCAGCAGTGTAAGAAGAACATCAGCTGCATAAAGGATAATCTTATGTTCCACACCTCCAAGTGGGATTCCTTCTACCATCTGCTTTGCCCTTATAGCTACCACTTCTATTGCATCTCTTAACATATGCAGCCTACTAGCAAAATGTGATGCTCTCCGGGTATGGATGGCCCAACATAAACCAAATGTCATCTCAGTCGTGGAGACCTGGCTCACTCCTAGAACCCCTGACTCTACTATCCAGCTTGAGGGCTACACAACATTCAGGGTGGACAGGCGAAGGAAACGAGGGGGAGGATGTGTCATTTATGTTAATGACTCAGTTCAGTGCAGGACAATCCCCATCCCACCACAGGCTGGAAGATCACAAATTCTCTCCGTCCAGGTTCAACCTGGATCACAGGGAAAGTGTTTAACTATAATCTCAGTGTACATACCAACTAAAGATCAAGAGGTTGGTTTCAAACTAGCACTTGATTATTTATCTAGTAGTCACCATCAATCTGAAATCATAATGTCAGGGGACTTTAACATAAATTGGTTATCCCCAGATGTTGCACCTTAGTAAGATACAATAGTGGCCATAGACATGGTCCAACTTGTTCCCCCACTCGTGTAAACTATCGCACTGGTTCAAGTACTCTCACAGACTGGGTACTAACCAACTGGCCACAAAGAATAACCAGAACCACTGTGCTAGCCAACTCTATCAGTGACCACTCACCAATCCTATGCTCCTGGACAAACAAGACGCTGACCCCCCCCCAAAAAAAACAGTAACCTCCAGAATTATAAAAGCTGAACATCTTGCCTCACTAAAATCCTACCTCCGTCAGCTAGGCTGGGAGGGGGTCTACGCTGCTGCCAAGGTGAATGCTGCTCTTGAGTGCTTTATCAACAAGTTTAACATGGCCTGCAACATCTTTGCCCCTCTAAAAATGAGGAAAATTAAAGGAACCAGCAAATCATGGATCACACCACAGCTCCTTGAGCTCATGGGGGTGAGGGATAACCTGTGGCATAGGGCTAAGAGCACTGGGTCCCCCTCTGACATACAGAAATACAAAGCAATATGTAATAAGTGCACTCAAGTGCACTCAAGCCATCTGCCTTGCAAAAAGAGCTCACTTTAAAAGTGAACTAGACAACTCTTGGCGAGACAGCCGAAGATTCTGGGACAATATAAAAACCCTAACAGGCAGAGCAAGTAAATCACCACCATCGCAAATAAACTTTGATGGTGCGATTACCCAAGATCCTGAAACTATCGCAGATGGCTTCAACAAGGCCTTCACAGATCTTAGTGGGGTCCTTCCTTCAGACGATCTCCGACCTGTGCCTAGCTCCGCCATTAGTTGTACCAATATCCCTCCAACACACACAGCACCTCCCTTCTACCTGAAGGTAATCTCTACAACTAAGGCAAAAATGGATGGAAAAAAAAGATGGCGGCCACGCTGGGCGGCCGTCTGTGAGCTCTTCGTTTTGGCTCAAATTGTTTATAATTTTATTATATCTGCATCGTTTCTTTTTTTGTCCCGTTTTGTCCCATTTTAGTTTACATCACATTACTGTTCGGTTCTTAGTTTTAACACCATACCATTGCCTATTATCATAATCGCAATTGTTATAGATTACTATTTTCAACGTTTTGCTGCTCAGCTCAGCTGTCTGGAAATCGTGTTAGGTTTTTGATAAACCTAAAGAGGCTTAAAGAGAGACTTTGGAAATTGGAGGGACTTGCCTGAGTCGAGTTTTGGTCTGCTGGCGTGTGGTTATGCTGCTGGCTGTTCGTCAGGAGCGGTGTGTGGGGAGCTGGTTCTCGATTGCCGCTGTGGAGGATTTGGTTGCCAACAGCCTGGAGGTTTGGCAGCTGCCCTGTGTGTTTGAGAATTGGGAGGAACGTTTAGTGGTGGAGCACCAGTTTCGATTCAGGGAAAGAACTCTGCCGGATTGTAGGAAGAAGAGTTGGTCGGTTCTATATTGTGACTGGACCTGCCAAAAGAAGGAAGTGTTTGTGGAGCAACGGACAGTAGAACCTGTGGATTATTTTGAGCTGAGTGTTCTGATTCCCTGGCCCAGACAGGGAAGCGGGTTTCTCTGCCTCCGGAAGGTGGTGGGGTTAGCTCTGCTTCCTAGTTGAGACAGGGGTACCACCGGAGGGTGGTTCAGCCTGCCTCATCGTAGTGAGGGTTAGGTAGAGTTGGAACTCTTAGTTGGTGTTTTCTGCTTGATGCCTGCAGGACATTGGCATTGAAGTTGGATCTATGTGGACCGTGATGTGGACTACTGAACTGGTGGAGTATATTTAAACTTTTGCTACTGCCAGCGTATGATAACTCTGGAAAACAATTGGGAAGATTAAACTTGAGTTTATTCATTACTAGTTCAGTCTTGTGAGAGGAGACTGACTAAAATTTGGGCCATACTAAGTGGTGAGAGCACATAAGTGTGGACATCAAAAAGACCTTGAACTCCTGTTTCTGTGTTTCCTCTGGGTAAACGAGGGTATTGGTTTTAGGACTACGGGAATTTTAAACTTTGAGTCAATCTTTATGATAGGGGGTTTTGTATAGGTGGAAAGCTCTTCCCCTCGCAGTGGTGAGAGCACTGTGGGTGGGGGTAGATGGATAAAGCGTTTCTGATGTATAAGCTCTGACACACTGTTAGAGAAAAATGTTTGGGTTTGTTTATAATTGTTGTATTTATATTTTGATATTTGAACGCTGTGTTTTTAGTTTTATTTAGAATATATTGTTAGGGTATAATTTTGTTTTTTGTTTTAATTGTAGTATTTATATTTTGATATTTGAGTGCTGTGTTTTAGTTTTATTTAGAATTTTGCTATTTATATAAACCTGTGGGGTTTATTGTTGTTAGTTGTGTTATTAACTATGTGTTGAAGTGAAAATAGGACAGTCAGCTATTATTCCCCCTCTAGGCTCAGGGATCTTCGTCCTTTCTCCTGTCCCCCCCCTGTCACCAGGAGTCTATAGAAGGTGTAGGGCTCTGGGGATTGTGAGGGGGAGGAGGAGGGTTGGAACTGGCCTGGGAGGGTGGAAAGGAGCAGGTGGATAGGGATAGTGAGGTCAAGGAGACGCCCTGGGATGAAATGGGCACAGGAGAGGGGTTCTCCCTGTCTTGTGCCCATACCCAAGGGTTCTGGTCAAGATCAGCAGGTAAGGCGGTCATCGTCGGAGGCTCATCCTACTCTGATGGTATTGTGCAATGCTAGGTCTATTAAAAACAAGATGGCCATTATAGCCGATCTTGTTGGGTCAGCTGACCTGGCGTGCATTACCGAGACCTGGCTGGATGGAAATGCTGGGCCAGTTTTAGCCGCAGCAGTTCCGGCCGGGTACTCAGTGATACACCTCCCGAGGCAGTATCGTAGGGGCGGGGGCGTTGCCATTTGTTTTAAATCAGAATTGGGCCTGGTGGAGGTACTGGTGGAGCCACCAGATCCTTTGAGTGTGTTCTAGGCAAGGGTGTAAGTAGATATTTCTCGTGATACCGCTCCACCAGGTGACGGAAACAAGCTTTCCTGAAGGAAGTCGCAGATTTCATTGTCGACCTGACATTGGGGTCCCCCAAATGGTTGGTTCTGGGGGACTTCAATGCCTGGATCGACGACGAACTCTCACATTTTGGTCAAGACTTCCTCCAGTTGATGATATCACTGGGCTTCACACAGGTAGTTTCCTCCTCCTCGACCCATATTGGTGGGCACTCATTGGACCTGGTGTTCCTTCTGGGGATGGGGATATCTGATTTGGTGGTGGAACCACTCGGATGTCTGACCATCACTCCATTAGGTTCAGTTTTGAGGCTGCCCCTATTAGGTCAGCCCCTTCGGAGATGGTCCGGTACCACCCATTAAGGGGTGTGTCCCCGGATGACCTGATGGCGGTGCTGGACCTATTAGGCCTTCTGATAGATTGCTTGGATCCAGGTGACCTAGTACATGCCTATAATAGGGCGGTAACAGGGGCACTGGATTCTATTGCACCTGTTCGTGTTCGTCCTCTCACTCTTCGCCCCAGGTCTCCATGGTTTGATGAGACCATGAGGGAGCTGAGGAGGGTTGGACGAAGGCTGGAGAGGCGTTGGCAGAAGTCTGGTCTGGATGATGACAAACTTAGTTTGATGGACCATTATATGGCCTATCAATCCACAATCTCTCATAAGAAGGCAGAGTTCCTGTCCAGGGAGATAGTGGCTGCACAGAATAGACCAGCCCAGCTCTTTCAGACTGTGGAGAGACTGTGCAATCCAGTCTGTCTTCAGCCCAGAAGGGCCTTTCTACAGACCGGTGTGAGGAGTTTTCTCTCTTCTTTGCAGATAAGGTTGCCAAAATCAGATCAGAGGTCCGTTCTTCCTCTCCAATGGGAGCTGTGATGGTCGGCAGGAGATGTCAACACCCAGTTTGCGTATGGTCTGACTTCAGCCTCCCAAAATCGATGATATTGTGATGCTCATCCGAGCGTTGCGACCAACCAGCTGTGATTTGGACCTGGCCCACACACCTTTTAGTGGATTGTGTGGATAAAATCGGCCTAGTCCTGGCTTTGATAGTCTGGAAGTCTTTGGAGAGGAGGATCTTTCCAGATCCCTTTAAAGAGGCTATAGTTAAGCCTTTTTTAAAGAAGTCCTCCTTAGACCCAGATTGTCTAGCAAATTACAGACCAGTCTCTAACTTACCCTTTGTGGACAAAGTTATTGAGAAGGTGGTCGCAGTGCAATTGGAGGATCATCTGACCAACAACAATATCTACGATTCTCTCCAATCTGGATTTAGGAAAAGGCATAGTACCGAGACAGCACTTGTTCGAGTACTAAATGACCTCCTAATAGTGAGAGATTGTAGGACCCGTTCTATCTTGGTACTTCTTGATCTCTCTGCAGCATTTGACACTGTTGATCATGGTGTGCTGTTAGAGCATCTGCGGTCCATCTGTGGATTATCTGGTATGGTCCTCAGGTGGTTTAGATCTTACCTCGAGGGTAGGACTCAGAGGGTGGTGTCGGGAATTTTTTCCTCAGCATCAGTCTCCCGATCCTGCGGGGTACCGCAGGGCTCTATTCTAGCGCCTATGTTATTTGCGGTGTATATGCTGCCGTTGGGAGCGATTATAAGATGATACTGTCTGGGTTTTCATTGCTATGCCGATGATACCCAGCTGTATATGTCTTTTGTGCCTGGCCAGGATACTGCTTTGTTGGTATTTAATAACTGCCTTGCAGAAATCCAAGATTGGATGAATGGGAGTTGGTTGAGGTTAAACCCAGAGAAAACTGAGGTGTTGGTTGTGGACAAAGGTCGCTGTGAGGTGGGTTTGCCAGCTGGATCGCCCTCAGGCTTATGGCTTGGGGGCGTTCCCCTGACGACCTCAGATCAGGTGCGGAATCTTGGCGTAATAATTGATGACCACTTGACGCTTAAATCTCAGGTGTCAGTGGTGGTCAAAACTTCCTTTTTCCATCTGAGGAATATCGCCAGGGTGAAGCACCTAGTTCCTCCAGAGGATCTTCCAACGTTGATCCACGCCTTTGTTACCTCCCGCCTTGACTGTTGCAACTCCCTGTACCTAGGGCTATTGGGGGTTGAGCTTCACCGTCTGCAGCTAGTGCAGAATGCGGCGGCCAGGTTATTGACTGGTTCTTCTAGATCCAACCATATAATGCCTGTGCTCCGCGGACTGCACTGGCTGCCAGTATTTTGGCGAATCACCTTCAAGGTCGGTTTGCTGACCTATAAAGCCCTACATGACCAGGGACCTACTTACTTGAAAGAGCTCCTTTGCCCCTACTGTCCCTCCGGCCCCCTCTGATCCACTGATGAGGGATTGCTAGAGATTCCCAGGGTCCGTTTGAAAACTTCAGGGGCTAGATCATTTAGTTTTGTGGCCCTGACCCTGTGGAATTCTCTACCTCATCCGGTGCGAAATAGTCCGACTGTCCTGAGCTTTAAAGGAGCCTTGAAGACCCACCTTTTTAGTATAGCTTTTAATGATTAATAATAGTTTTAAATTCTGTTTATTTATTGTTTTATGAAACTGTACAGGAGCTTTGGTTTGAGAAAAGCGCCTTTTTAAAAATAAAGTTTTGATTAATTGATTGATTGAAAAAAATACTTGGAAAAAGTTCTCGGGAACACTAGATCCAGTGGGGACTCACTTGACCGAAAGATTGTGGCTCTCACCCTGGATGTGTTACTCTCCCCTCTAACCTGGATCCTCAATCTCTCACTAACCACTGACATTTTCCCTCAATGCTGGAAAACTGCGGTGGTCACCCCGGTCTTTAAAAGCAGGGACAGAACCTGCCTGGCCAACTACAGGCCAATCTCAATTCTGCCCCTCCCCCCAAGGCACTAGAGAGGATAGTATATGATCAGTTAGGTATGTACCTTGATAAGTACAACCTTCAATGCCAGGAACAACATGGCTTTCAGAAGGCACATAGTACTTCAATGGCATTGGTTGAGTTTACCAGTCATATCCATGAAGCACTTGACCGAGGGCTGTTGGTGGGGTCACTTTCATCGACCTCACCAAGGCCTTCAACACGGTCAACCATGACTTGCTTCTCGCACAACTCTCTAACACTGGTATATCCTTTGTCTCTCTAGGCTGGTTCCAGAGTTACCTGTCTAACAGGACCCAGCAGGTCAAGATTCTTGGCGTTCTATCCGACCATCGGCATGTCAACACAGGGGTGCCCCAAGGTTCCATTTCGGGCCCCCTGCTGTTCAGTCTGTTTCTAAATGAACGCCCCAAAGTCTGCCAGAATAAGATCCTCCTATATGCAGATGATGCTGTTCTCTACAGGTGCCACTCTATTCCGGAAGAGCTGGAAAAAGGCATGCAAGATGACTTTACTGCTGGGGAAAAATGGTTCCTTAAGTCTAAGCTCTTGCTCAACTACACTAAGACTAAAACAATGTTGTTTGCCTCCCATCAAAACCGTCATAAGTCACATCATCTCAATATCTACAATAACAAGTTTGATCCACTCAAAATGGTCACCACCTTTAAGTACCTTGGTGTCTACTTTGACAGCTCTCTCTCTCCTACAGCCATCACATAGACCATGTTACCAAGACAGCTAGTGCCAGACTAGGTCAGTTCTACCGGTATAGGCAGTGCCTCACCGAAAGTGCCATCGAGCCTGCAGTTAACAGCTCCGTGCTCTCTATCACAGATTATGGACTGGTAGTCTATGGAGCCAGTACAGATACAGCACTTAGGCAAATCAAGATTGTCTTAAACAAAGCCTGCAGTCTAGTCCTGGGTGTGGACCATTTAACTCACACTTGTGAACTATACTCAAGCACTGGTTGGTTAAACTTGAATAGCAGAATTCAGTACCAAGTCTGTCAATTAGCTAAAAAATCCAACCTAGGTCTTGCTCCTCCTGGAGTGAGGCAACTGCTAAGAAACTCCACTTCCTCCAGACTAACTAGGGGGTTGAGTAAAGCTGCCTTCATTATCCCATTCTGCCGGACCTCACTAGGGCAACGGTCCTTCGAATACAGGGCCCCCTGCTGGCTAAATTCCCTTAACTCTGAGCTGATTGAGGAAACAAAACTAAGCACATTTAAGGCCAAGCTGCTGCAGTACCTGGCCACTCTTAGTAACTGCAACTGCATCACCTATGCCTAATTCTACTGTTATTGATAGCTTATCTGTCCTGCATAGCACCCATCCCCCCACTTCCTCCTCTGCCTGGTGTGACCCCTCTGAGCACTTACCCCCGTCCCTCTTTATCCCCCGCTTCCTGCTTCTCTTCACAAATATTAATCCCCAATATTCACCCTCCCCAGTTTTCCCTCAACTCACCCCCACTTTAAAACCCTTTCCTTATCCTCTCTCCTCCCACATTACCCAGCCCTGCCCTATCACCTACTTACATAACCCTGTAGATTCCTATACGATCCCACCCTCTGACTACTCAACCCCTTTTTCTGTCACCCCTTTGTCTCTGCCTCCACCTTCCCCCTGCTCTCATCTATTCTGTCCTCCCCGTCCTTTGGTCACCACCACTTCTGACCCTCCATAACTCTACCTGCACGCTCTAAAGCTCAGCTACCACTATAAATTGCTTGTCCACCTTAGGTATGCTCTTAGTACTTTTGCAATAAAGTTAACCTCTCCTACCTGATGTATTTTAACTGTACTTGCTTGAATCTGCATCTGTATGTACCATAATGTACTTGGCTGCTGTATATAACCATATCGGTTTTGTAATGTCTACGTACCTTGTCTATTGCCTTACGACATGGAACCTTTGTAAATGAGCTTTTAGCTCAAAAGTGTATCTGAGATTCCAATAAATAAATAAATCTACATGTTAACAATAAAGAGAAACCAAAAACAGCAACAAAAAGGACACCCCTGTCAGGTTCCCCTCTGTAAGGATACAGGTAAGATAGCAAACCATTTACCCTAATTTAAGCACATGGATTATGGTACATGAGCTGCAGCCTTGAGACGAACAGATCCAGGAAGCCAAATGTCAACAGGGTGCCCCAGAGGAAGGTCCAAAACACCCAGAGAAATGCCTTCTTGGCATCCAGACTGAGTAGAATAGTGGGTGTCACAGATTCACTCAGCAAGTCAGCCCTCAAGTCCCAAAGTGCCAACCTCTGAGCGTAGTCTTGTGAACAGTGAACAGAACAAGGTAGCCCTCTTGTCTGTTTTGTGGATTCGAGTCACCTTAGTCCCAAGTTCTGGAGGGATTCAAACTTGTTAACCTCTTGCTGGCATACCCAATTGTCAGGCTCAGATAATTCTGTCTTTGGGGGGCCAGATATCTTTGCCTACGGGCACCTAACAAGGTATACAAAATGAACTCTTTTAGAACTCTATACAAGACCCAGAGAAACTCTTAAACTGTTTCCCAGTTTGGTACACCCATAAACTCATGCACCATGTCAGCTTTAAAACCATCTAACTTCACTTAAAACCAATGAAATGTTTCAAGGCACACCAGGCAGTTTCTGTTTTTAAAATATATCTTTACTAAACAAAAGGTAAAATAGTAAACAGTAATATACAGAACTCTTATCACAAAAAACGTACAGGTCATTAAACAAAAAGGTGTAAAAGTGCAACTATATTTCTTATCCACTCAAAATACTTACCTTCTAAAGGCTTGATGTTGCTGCTTCAAAGTCAGGTAAAGATGTCCTTCTATGAAACCAGAATCATAGTTTTTAAAAGCTGCTTTCTCCAGCCCTCTGGATGAGGTCACTGTACTTCCTCCCTATCAGGATATTATTACTAAAAATACAGTATATCTCTACAGGAAACAGGATCCTTATAAGACAATAAGATCCTGTTTTTCTCAGCATAACATCAGTTCTCAAATGACACCTCTTTGATGAAAAAGGGTCTTCATGATCTTCACAGATATCAAAGCCTTTTTAATTTTCACAGAGAAGTGTCATACCCTACTTTCCTTTCCTGTAAACGTTTAAAATGGATATGTTATTTCCTGCCAACTAGGCTACTGGTACTAGAACTAGCTAAACGGGATGTTCCTGATTTTAAGTACCTTTTAGCCCTGCAATTATCTTGGCCTTGCAGGTGTTAGATTTTTTTTTTATCTAAGTTTCTGTGTGTGTGGTTATCTCACATACTGAGATCTGGGTGGGGGGGGGATGTGTGTGAGGCAGGTCCCTCCAAGTGCACTGGTATTTCCCACAGACAAATTCAATACCACATTTCTATTATTTTTAAGAAATAAAAAATGATACAGCACTCAGAGCTGGCTGTCTATGGCCCTGTCCACACTACCCTTCTGTAATGTTACAGAGTGCCCAAACCGTTACCGCAATGGTTTGCATTTACACCTGTAACGTTACAGAAGGCGTTTTTGTAACTGTTGTTGAAACCACATGAGGTGGTTTCAACAATGGTTATGAAACCGGTTACGCCTCGGTAACGTTACCGTGCGTAGTGTGGATGCGTGGCACCGGTCCCCTAGCGCAGCGCTGCATTGTGGGATCGGGTGCCACGGTAACGATCGCCTGGCTCCCGAAGTGTGGACCAGAAGTGCCGGTCCTGTAACAGACACCGCGGCAGTGTGGACACACTGCACCGCTCCCCAGTTGAAATGGTTTCTATCCATTACGGGGTCTGTGTGCAGTGCAGTGTGGATGGGGCCTATGTCACAATTCCTGCCCACCTAGACTGAATTTGGGGGCTCATCCTCTACTACATGGGATGAGCTTCCCAAATCAGTTCACTCATCATAGACCCTAGACAGCCCATCTGAGTTTTTAATATTCGCTCCAGCCCTATGTACAATTTGTAGATCATACCCTTGTAAAGCAAGGCTACATCTTAGCAGTCTCCCATTGTTCTTCCCCATCTGGGTCAGCCAAACCAGGGGGTTGTGGTCAGTCTGCACCACAAAATGCTGCCCATACAAGTATGGCTCTAATTTCTTTAGGGCCTACACTATGGCAAGACACTCCTTTTCCACCGTGGAGTATGCTTGCTCCCTGGGAAGCAGCTTCCAACTCAGATATGCTACTGGGTGATCTGTCCCCTGTCTGGAAGTCTGACTCAGTACTGCCCCAATACCCACGTCTGAGGCATCCGTCTGAACTATAAAAGTTTTGCTATAGTCAGGACTTGTCAAAACAGGAGCACTGCACAGTGCCTCCTTCAGTTTGGAAAAGGATTCCTCACAGGCTAGGTCCCAGGTTATTTTCTTGGGCATCCTTTTCTTTGTCAGGTCAGATAAGGGTGTGGCCAGGGCACTGTAATTAGGTACAAACTTTCTGTAGTACCCTGCTGTCCCTAGAAAGCTCCTGACCTGCTTCTGGGTTTCTGATCTGGGCCATGCCTGGATCACCTCTATCTTTATTTGGTTAGGATGGAGCTGTCCCCAGCCTACCACATGTCCAAGGTATGCCACCTCTCCCAAGGCCACCTGACACTTTTCAGCTTTGACAGTGAGCCCGGCCCTCTGTATCCTGTCCAGCACTTCTCTAAGGTGTGAAAGGTGTTCCTCCCAGCTGGTACTAAAGATGGCAATGTCATCCAGGTACGCTACAGCGTACTCCTCAGCACCATTCAACACCTGGTTCACCAACCTTTGGAAAGTGGCCGGGGTGTTCTTCATTCTGAAAGGCATTACTTTGAACTCAAATAAGCCTAACAGAGTAATGAAGGCCGACCTCTCCCTAGCTCTGTCTGTCAATTCTACCTGCCAATACCCCTTGGTCAGGTCAATAGTCATAACGTAAGTCGTCCCTCCCAACTTGTCCAGGAGTTCGTCCGGGGCATTGGGTGGGCATTGGACTTTGTGACTGCATTCAGTCCATGATAGTCCACACAGAAATGAGTCGAGCCATCTGGCTTGGGCACAAGGACTACGGGTGAAGCCCAGGGGCTGTGGGATCTCTGGATTACCCCTAAATTCAGCATCTCCTCCACTTCCCTACTAATGTCTTTTTGGACAGCCTCTGACACCCGATATGCTGTCCGCCATATGGGCATCTATGTCCCTGTCTCCACATCGTGTGTTGCTAAGGGGGTTAGTCCAGGCTTGGTGCTAAACAAGGGGGCAAAGTCTGCTAAAACCTCCCTCACTTTCTGGATCTGGTCCTGGTTCAGCTGGGGAGACAATTTTACTGCCTCCACAGGGACTCCCATTTACTCTCTTCCAGTAAGTCCAGAAGGGGGTCTCCTTCGTCCGTCCCAACCCCATGACTACACACCGCAAACACCATGTCAGCCCTATTTGCATATTGCTTCATCGTGTTGACATGGTACATCCTTTCTGTCTGTCTACAGTCAGGTAACTCCACAATGTAGTTTACGTCATTTACCTTCCTAACCACTTTGTACAGTCCTGCCCACTCAGCTTGCAGCTTGTCTTTCCAGACCGGAATAAGGACCATGACTTCCTGACCCACCATGTACGAGCGAGCTTTGGCTCTGTGGTCGTACCACACTTTTTGTTTCTGTTGTGCAGCTGCTAGGTTGCTCTGGGCTGTCCCCATAAGCTCCTTCAGCCTTTCCCTAATCCTAAAGACATAATCCACAATGGGAGTTCCCTGGGTGGCGTGCTTGCCTTCCCAGTCCTCCTGGATCAAGCCTAGGGGCCCACATACCCGGTGTCCATACAAGAGTTCGAAGGGGGAAAATTCTTTCGACTCTTGGGGCACCTCCCTGTATGCAAACAACAGGTGGGGAAGGTATTTCTCCCAGTCCCTCCCATGCTGTTCGGCAAACGCCCAGAGCATTGCCTTCAGGGTACCATTGAATCTTTCCACAAGTCCATTGGCTTGTGGGTGATACGGTGTCGTGCATCTCTGCACCACCCCACACTTCTTCCATAGACATTTCATTAGGTCCGACATGAAGGAACACCCTCAATCGGTGATTACCTCCTGCGGAAACCCAACACGGGAGAAAATCCCAAGTAAGGCATCTGCCACTTTGTCCGTCCTCAGCGAGGATAGGGCAACTGCCTCTGGGTACCGGCTGGCATAATCCACCACAGTCAGGATGAATCTCTTCCCTGAGGAGCTGGGGGTATTTAAAGGCCCCAAAATATCCATTCCCACCCTCTGGAATGGCTTCTCCACTATGGGCAATGGAATCAGGGCGGCTTGGGTTTTCTTGCCCACCTTCCCTATTTCTTGGCACCGGTGACAAGACCTGCAATACTCCTTCACCTACTGGGTGAAGTTAGGCCAGTAGAAATTCTGGGCCAACCACTGAATTGTGCGCACAATTCCTAGATGACCAGTCAAGGGAATATCATGGGCAACCTTGAGCAACTGCTCATGATATCCCTGGGGAATGACAAGCTGCCTGCCCAGCGTCCCTCCCTCTGTCTGTACTGCCTGTGTATACATAAGTCCATTTTCTCAATAAACCCTATGTCTTCCGTCACCTCCCTGTACATCATCTGAGTCTGCCCAAGCCCTCAGCTTCTCTAAACTAGGGTCACTTCTCTGAGCAGCTGTGAACCCCTCACATCTTCCCAAGGCATGGGACAGGCCCCCTTCAGTCGGTAAACTAGGGTCCCTAGTACTAGTGTCAGGGATCTCAGGATCACTGCCCATCCCAACCCTCTGACAAGGGGTCACCCCTCCCTTTTTGGTGTAATCCTCTGTAGCTGGGTGGTTACTTGCTCCTGGGGAAATTTCTATCCCCTTTTTATCAGTCTCCCCCTCTGGAGACACAGGCTGGGGAAGCAGCCTCTCAGTATCTTCCCCAATGGCTTCTGGGGGGCTCAGGGAACTACAATTTTCCCTTGCCGCTTGGCTGCACATACCACCCCCTGCTGGAGATTGTTACCCAGGATCACATTCGCTGCTAATGTGTTGGCTACAGCCACCTGCTGCACAGTTCCCCCGTTTCACCCCAGTCAAGGAGAACACTAGCGAGTGGCAATGTTTTCTCTTCACCAGTAAACCCTTGTACAGTTACATATTTCTTGGGTATGAGATGACCAGGCTGTACCAGATCCCCCTTTACCAATGTCAGGGATACCCCTGTGTCCCTTAAGCCCTGCGTCTGTACACCATTTACTATGACTGGGTGCATGTGTTCCCTCATGTTCACTGGCATGCTCCCAGGGACACACAAAAACCCCACTTTTTTTCTAGCACCCTGTTGTGTATTATGGCTCGCCTTTTTGGGGCACTGTCTGGCAATATGCCCAGTTTCCTTACATAACCAACAAGCATTTCTTATTTCAGATAAATCTTTTCATTGAAACCTGGGGCTAACTGGTTTTGGTGGAGGCAGTGAGGGTTTTAGCTTCCCTGAGGGTGCGCTTTTCCTTTCTGCACTGCCACACCTGCCCCATTCATTCTCGGAGCAGGTCTGCTCTTGGCATAGCGGTCCGAGAGTTCAGCAGCCTCTTGCACTGTTTTTGGATCTTGGTCCTCTAGCCAGCTTTTTAGCTCTGCTGGGCATGCCCAATAAAACTGTTCTAATAAAATCACATTTTCAATTTTATCAACAGAGTTTGCCTCAATTCCTTCCCACCAACATTTTAAAAACTGACGTAGTTTCATGGCTAGCTCCTCATAGCTCGTGTCAGAGTTTCTCCTGAGCTTACGGAATTTAGCTCTGTATGATTCAGCAGTTAATTCAAATTTTTTTTAACAGTGCAGCTTTTAACTTGCTGTAATCGTCACTGTCTTCATTGTTCATTTGACCCAATGCATCCCGAGCTTTCCCGTTAAGTAGCGAGGATAGCTGGAAGCTCCAGGACTCTCTAGGAATTTTAGCCTGAATACAAACTTTTTCAAAAGGCATCCATGTCCTCCCCTTCCTTAAACTCGGCTATTAATTTGGAGTTCAATTTGTAACCCAGTCCTGCAGTCCCAGTTAACCCAAGCCACTTACCTGCCCTGGTGCCGCTGGTTGGAGTCTTAGCTTCTCCAGTTCACGTTGCCACTGGCACTCCTCTCTGTTCTCCTCTGCAGCTCACTGGCACTCACACTCCTCACGGTCTGCCTCCCTCTGTTGTCGCTCTGCCTCACGGTCCGCCTCTCTCCGTTCTCACTCTGCCTCCAATTCCATCCTGTGCAACTCAATTTGCAGTTTGAGTACCTCTGGATTCAGGATACTGGTGACCATCCCCTGCCACTGTGGCCCTTCACTGACAGTGGCTCTGCTGTCTTTTTCAGTCATGGTTGGTGACTCGCTGCTCTTGGTATCTGCTACCATCAGGGCCTCTATGAGGTTCTGCTTTTTGGCTGTCACCTCGAACAGGACTCCTCTGTCCTTGCACAACTGTTTTAACTGTTCTACAGTGTGCCTGCTGTAGATGGATGCCATCTTTCCTAACTATGGCTACTCTGACTTTGCACTTTAGAAAAAAAAAAATAGGTAGGAACTTGACTGTACACCAAGTGATAAAGTTCTGTTTTCCCTTTTAAAAAAAATAATTAAATCACTACCTTTCTTTCTTTCAAGTGAGCTTAACAGTCTCAAGTTAACACACACTGAACAACGAAGCTTATTATACCAAACTTTATCCGCACCACTACCAACCAATCTGTCACAGATTCACTCAGCAGGTCAGCCCTCAACTCCCAAAGTGCCAGCCTCTGAGCGTAGTCTTGTGAACAGTGAACAGAACAAGGTAGCCCTCTTGTCTGTTTTGTGGATTTGAGTCACCTTAGTCCCAAGTTCTGAAGGGATTCAAACTTGTTAACCTCTTGTTAGCATACCCAATTGTCAGGCTCAGATAATTCTGTCTTCAGGGGGCCAGATATCTTTGCCTACAGGCACCTAACAAGGTATGCAAAATGAACTCTTTTAGAACTCTATACAAGACCCAGAGAAACTCTTAAACTGTTTCCCAGTTTGGTACAACCATAAACTCATGCACTTTTTAGTGCTTAATTGGACTTTAAAATCCCTCTGTAATATCCAGGGCAGCCTGAAAACACTCTCTTATTTCTTATTTTGACCACCTTCCACGAGCGCTACTGGAAGCTTTGCAGACAGATGCTTCCGGTATAAGTGCTTCATAAGACCCGCACTAGCGAGCGGGGTGAGCATGCGTGGGGTCACACGAGGAGATGCACGCAGAGACACGCGTGATCTTTGGCACGATTCATTGTGTCCACCGAGACAACCGGCATAGGCACTACTATCCTTTACACCACCCTGTTGTCACTATCGAAGGTAATTCCTGATCTGTTACTGTATACTTACTGTACATTAAACACTAAGATGAAGAAGATTAACAAACTTTACTCTACTTGTAACATGTATACTGCAGGTAAATGCACACCTGATTACACCTGTGATAAATGTAAACTTGTTGTCTCCCTTCAGGAGGAAATAACTCGGTTAAATACTAAAAGGGTTATTAATTCAGAGGTTGAGGCCTTAGAAGAGTATATTGATCAGATGTCTCTCCTTATAGAAACAAAACCGACATCAGTCTCCCAGGTTAATACCTCAACAGGTAAACTCGCTCTAATTATGCAACCTGATCTTCCACCCGAAGAATATTTGGCTGATATTTCCACCTCTTCAGCTCTCCTTGCATCCCCATATAAATGTGATTCGTCTATGGAAGTAAAATTGGCTGCTAGTTCTTCCCATGCTAACTTATGCAAATCTCCTGTTGCCTCACCAAAATATTCTCACAATACAGATTTAGCCAGTACATCCACTCCCCTAAATCCCACTTATTTTAATCAGAAATTGTGATCTAATGGATCAGCATGGTCTAAAGTTTTCATCATCCAACAACCACCATAAACCAAATCCAAAGCTTAACTGTCATTCACCATTAATACTACAGAACTCATTTGAACCCTTACAACTAATTTCTAACATCACATCTACGAACAATTGTACCCAAAACAATGTTCCAGTACCTCCCTCCCCACCGTTTTCTACTGCCATTGACCAAAAAGATTACTCATCCGAAATTAAAACATCCAATAAACAAATATTTGTGCTGGGGGATTCCATAACACAATATATTGATCGCACGGTCTGCAATTCAGGCAAACAAAATAGATCTTGTTTAAGCTTTGTTGGGGTGGGAGAATCGGACATAACATCAATGTTAAAAACAACACTCTCAGCTGCTGGTGTAAATCCACTAGTGATTGTCCATGCAGGGATGAATGACATAAAAAGAATAACACTAGAAGAACTAAAACGGAACTATGTAGCTCTATGTAATTTGCTGGTAGAAAGGGGATGTAGTATCTGTATCTCAGAAATACTACCAGTTGCTAGAGCCTCACATTATATAGCAGCTAAAATCAAAGCATAAAACAACTGGCTTCGGAAATGGTGTTAGACAGAATATTACTTGTCTCACTCATTGGGAAGAATTCTACAATAACTACTCGCTCTACTGATGGGATGGTCTCCATCTCAGTAGAAGAGGGAGTCTGTTTTAAGGATGCCAAATTACAACATTTATGCACAAACATTTAAACTATCATTGAAGGGGGAGACCTTGTCAAAATCAAAGTCTCTAAAAGTAAATAGTGAGCTGTCCCCTAACGTTTTTAATGTTTTATCATTGAATGCTCGCTCCCTGTCTATAACTAAAGTAGCTGAACTAGAAACAAGAATCTCATCTCATAACTTGGCACTCATTGCTATAATGGAAACATGGGGTAACTCTGACAGGAAATGGACTTCTGAAATCTCTGGTTTTAAGCACTATTTTAAAAATAGATCTGACAACAGAAAAGGGTGAGAGGTGAGCCTCTATGTTAAAAACACTATTCCTTCCTATGAACTTTCCTCTGATGTACATACTGAGAGTGTTTGGATATATATACACCCTATAGGACTCCTGCAAATTCTTGTTGGTAATTGTTATCATCCTCCATCTGCAGATATTTCCTACACTATGTTAATTACAACTGAAATCTCACAATTTGCCAACAGTGGTACAGTTCTTATCCTAGGTGATTTCACTCTCCCATCTATTAACTGGGATACCTTTACTGGATCTAATCAGCATGATATGCACTTACTCACTACAATAATCGATCTTGGTCTCACCCAGCTAGTTAAAGATCTAACTCATGGTGAAAATATACTTGACCTTGTTATAACTAATTTGGATACCTTTATAACTAACTCAAGTATTACAGGACCCTTAGGCAATAGTGACCATATGTCTATTTCATTTACAACACCCTTAAAAAGCCATACTGTAATAAATAATGGTACATTCAGACAATATAATAAAGCAAACTTTCAACAAATCAATAACCATCTTGCGACTATTCCATGGGATCAAATCCTTTGCTCACTTAACATTGAAGATTCTTAGGTAACCTTTAAGCAGATACTATACGATTTGGAACATCAATACATCCCTGAAATAAGAAAATATAATAACAAAGGAAAAATCCCAATATGGTACAACCCAACCATCAAAAAGTTGAGGGCTACAAAGCTGAAACTATTTTCTCAATTAAAGACATGCCCTGTAGCTCAGAAAGGTGAAATTCTTAATAAATATAGAGAAGTAGTTAAGAATTTAAAAAAGCAAATCATTCAAGCAAAACGGAATCTTGAATTCCATATAGCTACAATACCATCTTTATGCTGATGATACAGTTGTATATTTTGCTGATACATCAGTGAGAACTATTCAAACAGTATTACAACAGGCTTTTGATCAGTTACAGGAATTTTTGCTTAGATCTAAATTGGTTTTGAATGAAAAAAATCTCAGGTAATGGTGTTTCATAGGGGTTACGGGTCTAAAACTGAATATGAGGGGTTACAAATTAAAACATTTTCAGGAAGAATCTTGCAACAAGTTGTTAGTTATAAATATCTGGGGTGTATTTAGATACAACATTTAAATGGGACAGTCATATAGATAGTACCTTGACTAAAGTTGGTAAGTGCTTGGGGTCATTATATAGAGTAAGAAATAGTATGTCTTTGGAAATTAGAAAATTAGTTGTAACTGTTGTTGTACTACCCATATTGGAGTATGGTAATTTGATATATATGGGTGCATCTAAAGAGCAACTATATAAGCTTGATGTTATGTATAATAAATTAATCAGATTTATACTAGGAGCTGCAAAGAGGGCACATAGAGTAGATATGTATAAAGAATTAGACTGGCATACTTTGTCTCAAAGGCGGGCTCTTAGTACAATTATGTTAATGTTAAAATGTATCTCAGGAAAGTCCCTAAATATATGGCTGAGTCCATTAAAATAAAAAGACCTATTGAGGGTCTGCGCTCTGCTAATTACTTGGACTGTGCAGTCCCAAGTCGTAGAACGGCTTGGGGAGATAAGCATTTTTTTAATATCGGACCTTCTATGTGGAATAAATTGCCTGGGAAGCTTAGACCCCTTGAGGGAAATTTCCAGTTGCACCAAATTAAACAATGGCTTATCAAAAATATTAGTTATGATGAGAAATAGTTTGAATCTTAGGATGGTAGATTGTAACTTGTATTAAATGTATACTGTGAATTAATTATTGTTTTTTGCATGTTCTTCTTGTCCTAGTTTGTTTTATGATTTTGAATTGTGTTATATTTATTGATGTATAATTATAGTGTATATGTCTTTTCCTTCGTTATATATTGTTAACTTATAAGAGTAACTGGAAATGACACCTGGATCTCACTGTAAAGGAGCTTCGGCTCAGTGGAGATATCCTTATTCATTTTTTGTATGAATAAACATTTTTTATTACTACTACTACATATTGCTCATACCAAGGACTCACACAAATCTCTTTTTTCCTACTTAAATGGTAAAAAGGGGAGTACAAGAACTGTGGGCCCACTGATTAAGGGAAAAACTACTATCATTTCAGATATCGATACAGCTAATGAATTTAGCAAATATTTTTGCTCAGTTTTTGGACAGGATAGTTCCTGCACATTTACTTTAAACTTATCTAAATCCCCTGGTTACCACTTTTCACTTCTGGAAATCAAGAAATTATTAAATACCTTAAAAAAACAAAAAATCCAGGACCAGATAATATTAATTCAAGATTCATAGTGGGAACAGTTGATACTATTGCCCTACCACTTACTATTATTTTCAACAAATCCTTAGAGGAATCCAAAGTACCATTGGATTGGTTAACAGCTATAGTCACACCAATATTTAAGCAAGGTTCCCACTCAAAGACTGAAAACTACAGACCAATTAGTCTGACTTTGATACCATGTAAACTATTGGAGAAAAAATCAAACTAATATTAGAAGCTGAAATGAAATCATTAAATATTATGGATCCCACACAGCATGGATTTAAAACAGGTTATTCTTGCATCACCAATTTGATATAATTTTATAACATTATGAGTAAAGATCTTGATTCCAATATTCCAGTTGACGTTACCTTATTGGATTACAGTAAGGCTTTCGATAAAGTTTCCCATAACTTATTAGTGACCAAATTGATTAAACTTGGGTTTTCAGCACAATTGGTTTCATGGGTTCACAACTGGCTAAATGGTAGAACTCAGTGTGTTAGGGTGAATAACGTACTTTCCAACATAGTTAACATAACTAGTGGTGTCCCCCAAGGTTCTGTCCTGGGACCCACACTTTTTAATATCTTAGTCAGTGATATGAACATTACATCTAAAAACATAATTGTTAAATTTGCAGATGATACCAAAATAGGGAGCCGTGTTGATGATACGATTAATAAAAAACAGTTAATAACTGATTTGGCTAACATTGAACAATGGGCAGTAACAAATAAGATGTTTTTCAACGTATCCAAATGTGCAGTGCTGCACCTGGGTAGAAATAATCATAAACAGACTTGTTATTTAAATAACATTAAAATCAAAGATGCCAGTATAGAAAAAGACCTGGGGATTCTAATTGACAACAAATTATCATTTTCAGAACATTGCAATAAAATAGCAAATCAAATAAATCCTCTTCTTCGTAGAATAAACTCTACCTTCATTTCTAAATCTGAAGAAGGTCTTATGACCTTGTATAGGTCTCAGGTTAGACCTTACATAGGCTATGGATCCCCACTCTGGAGTCTATACTTAATCTCTGATATTAAAAGAACAGAGCAAATTCAATGAAGGGAAACAAAATTAGTTCATCGCCTTCCTCCCCTAGACTATGAGGAAAGGTTAAAATGTACAGGATATACCCGCTCAGATTGAGAAGACTTTGAGGTGACGTTTTTCAACTCTTTAAGATAATTCAAAATCCATCTTTAATGGCTCAGTGTGGAATACCGTTTACCACTAGAAAAATTGTGGCTAGATGCCACAACAAACAGCTGGTAATTGAAAGATCACGAACTACTAAAAGACAATCTTTTTTTACTATTTGATCTCCTAGGGTGTGAAACTCTTTACCACAAGATATTGTAGATTGTACACAAATAATTAGTTTTAAAAACAAATTAGATAATTGGTTGCTGAAATAATGGATATAAAGGGGAAACAGAGAGTTCCTATCAATTTATATGTTCCACATGTGTGGAGGACAATCTTGATGGGCATTGGTCCCCTTTTGTCCATTTTAACCAAGTAAACCAAGTGTCAGCTTTAAAACCATCTAACTTCACTTAAAACCAAAGAAATGTTTCAAGGCACACCAGGCAGTTTCTGTTTTTAAAATATATCTTTACTAAACAAAAGGTAAAATAGTAAACAGTAATATACAGAACTCTTATCACAAAAAACATACAGGTCATTAAACAAAAAGGTGTAAAAGTGCAACTATATTTCTTATCCACTCAAAATACTTATCTTCTAAAGGCTTGATGTTGCTGCTTCAAAGTCAGGTAAAGATGTCCTTCTATGAAATCAGAATCATAGTTTTTAAAAGCTGCTTTATCCAGCCCCCTGGATGAGGTACTGTACTTCCTCTCTATCAGGATATTATTACTAAAAATATATCTCTACAGGAAACAGGATCCTTATTTATTTTTTATTTATTTAGATTTTGTTGACCGGGTAAGTGCACTAGACAAATCCTGCCTATTTTCAGGCACGACCCGGGGGAGGGGGATACAGATGAATGCCAACTGACCTTGAACCAGATTAAGCTGTTGGTGGTATTTTTAGTGAATGAGGGAAATTTGGCCAGAACACCGGGGAAATTCCCCTACTCTTTTCGATAAGTGCCATGGGATCTTTAACATCCACCTGAACTACCACCAATGCAGGCAGATGGGACCTCGGTTTAACGTCTCATCCGAAAGACGGCACCTCAGAAGTGCAGCACCCCTCTCGTGCTGCACTACAGTGTCAGTACTGGGATATTAACCCAAGTGCAAGATGTGGGAACTGAACCCACAGCCCTCTGATCTCCCGGCCTCAGAGGCGAGTATGCTACCTACTGAGCCACTGTCACTGTTAAGTCACTTATAAGGCAGTAAGATCCTGTTTTTCTCAGCATAACATCAATTCTCAAATGACAACTCTTTGATGAAAAAGGGTCTTCCTGATCTTCACAGATATCAAATCCTTTTTAATTTTCACAGAGAAGTGTCATACCCTACTTTTCTTTCCGGTAAACATTGTAAAATGGATATGTTCTTTCCTGCCAACTAGGCTACTGGTACTAGAACTAGCTAAACAGGATGTCACTGATTTTAGGTACCTTTTAGCCCTGCAATTATCTTGGCCTTGCAGGTGTTAGATTTTTTTTATCTAAGTTCCTGTGTGTGTGGTCATCTCACATACTGAGATCTGGGGGCGTGAGGGAGGTCCCTTCAAGTGCAGTGGCATTTCCCACAGATAAATTCAATACCACATTTCTGTTATTTTTAAGAAATAAAAAATGATACAGCACTCAGAGCTGGCTGTCTATGTCACAGTGGGTATCCTTCCATTCTGTCCATGTTCTACCAGGAGGAGAGTGCGTCTATTATTATTCGTTTGATGTTTTCTAACAAAGTCCACCTGGTCGGAATGACTCAAAGAGAGAAGAATATATTCAGCCTATGTGTCCAAATATTCATACACAACTGATAATTTATGTTTAGAATGGAAAAAGGGGGGATTGGAGGTAGTAGAAATGAGGGTTAGTCACCTGTAACTGTAGTTCTAGGAGTAGTATATGGTGCACATCCACACTTAGGCAGCTCTTCCTTTTAGAAACGTAGAAGCTGACAGCAGATAAGGATCACAAGGCCCATCCAGTCTGCCCATATTTTCTACCTTATGAATGTGCCACAGGCCTTTACTCTGTCAATGGCCTATCTATTCATACTCATCTGTATTACTCCCTTATGCCTATCCCATGCCTGTTTGAAGCCCTGCACTGTATTCATATCCACCACTTCCTGAGGTAGGCCATTCCATGCATCCACCATCCTTTCTGTGAAAAAGAACTTCCTAACATTTCCCCTTAAGCGGCTTCCCTCTAATCTCACGTTGTGACCTCTTGTCCTGCTTTTTTTCTGATATTGAAATATGTTAGACTCGTTCACCTTGTTAATGCCCTTAAGATGTTTGAATGTTTTGATCATATCACCTCTCTCCTTCCTTTGCTCTAGGGTATACATATTGAGCACCTCATGTGTTTTCTGATGCAGTCCCTGCACCATTTTGGTTGCCCTTCTCTGGACTGCCTCCATTTTGTTGATGTCCTTGTGCAGGTGTGGCCTCCAGTACTGCACGCAGTATTCCAGATGGGGCCTAACCAGTGTCATGTAAAGAGGGATTTTTACCTCCCTCTTCTGACTTGTGATACTCCTACTAATACACCCCAACATCCCCCTAGCCTTACCTACTGCTTTAGTGGTCTGCTTGGATGATTTCAGGTCATCTGTGATGACAATGCCCAAGTCTCTTTCTTCCCTTGTGATTGCCAGCAACTCCCCTCCCAACCTATAGGTGGCTTCAGGGTTTCTCTTCCCTGTGTGCATGATCTTGCACTTCTTTGCGTTATTCCCCAGTTGCCACTCTTCCAACCATTTTGCCAGTTTATCCAGATCTTTCCTCTAATTCTTGCTGGAAGGTCTTCAGACTAAGCTCCTCCCACCCACCTGGGTGGTATCCTCTTTGGCACCACCCCATGATGTCAGATCTTGCATGCTGAAAGCAAGGATCTGTGTGCCACTTGCCAGGGGAGGTCAGGTGGGTCACATAGATGTGCACCATATACCACTCCAAGAACTATGGTTATAGGTGAGAAACCCTCATTTCTAGGGATATGGATATGGGGCACTATCCACACTTAGGCAGACTCTTAGCAGTTCTCTTGGAGGATGGGGCAAGGCACACATCCCTACTTGGAAAAAAGGGATTAGAGAACTGAGCCCCCAAAATCAGCATCCCAGCGTGACTCAAGGTTGATGTGGTAATGGGAGACGAAGGTGTATGCAGTCTTCCAGGTAGCAACCCTGCAGATTTCCTGAATAAGGATGTCCCTGGATACAGCCCCTGAGGCAGCAGTATGTCTGATGGAATGGGCCCTAAACCCTACAGGAGGCTCCCTACCTGCTAACCTATAGCGGAGGTTGATACAGGAGACAATCCACCTGCCAATCGCCCACTTAGCTGTCAGTCTGCAAGGTGCCGCTTCTGCATAGATAACAAAGAGCTGGTGATCCTCTCCCCCAATCTCCAGCTGTGTGCTCAGTGTAATAAGTGAACACTCACCACAGGTCCAACCTGTGGAGCTTGTGCTCGGCCTCTGAGGTTGGGTTGGTGAAGTACAGTGGGAGGTTAATCACCTGGTTAAGGTGAAACTCCAAAACAACCATCAGGAGGTACTTCAGGTTGGGGTGGAGTACAACATTGTCCTTGTGGAAAAACAAATATGAAGACTCCACTGAGAGCACCTGGAGCTCACTGATCCTTCTGGTGGAGGTGATAACCACCAAGAAAGGCTGTCTTCAGTGACAGGTAGGAGAAGTGACACCTGTGCATTGGTTGGAATGGCTTTCCCAGGAGCATCACCAGTACCAGCATCAAGTCCCACGGTGGTGGTGGTTCACGCAATGACAGGAACAAGTGGTCAAGGCCCTTAAAGAAGCGCCCGACAATCTTTTCCTGCACCACCACCACCACCATCAGCATACCGACCTGCGCCTGGTAAACAGAGATGGCTGCCAGGTGCATCTTGAGGGTTGTTGACCTCAGACCTGACTGAGAAAGGACCACAAATAGTCCAGAATGCTAGCCATAGGGCAAGAGAGGGATCTAGCTCCCTGCCCCGACACCAAATGGAAAATCTCTTCCACTGGAAGGCATAACACTGGTGAGTCAATTCCTTCCAAGAGGCCTCAAAACATGGAGGTCCTCGAGGTCACATGATGCCACCAAGCTGGCTGCAGCATGGTCGCTTAGCTCCATCCCATTGGGTATTAAAATTGGGTATTTCCTCACCATTTTGGCATCCAGTGTGGATTATCCTGGTGGAGAATCTTAGTCCAGGTGGCTGCAAAGTCGGAAATTGAGAAATCCGGGGCCACAGCCAAGAAAAAGTGTAAATTATCTGCATCCCCTCCACCCACGGATAATGAGGTCAAGCCTGCTCCAGGAACACATGTGGAGAGGGAGTCTAAATTGAATATGGTAGCTAGAGAACTTAATGAAATAAAGACTTTTGTGAGTGGCATCAGGACTGACCTGAACCATATTACGGTTCAGTTAACTGCAGTCTGGGTGTCCACGGAAGCATTAGGACATAGGATGGAAACTGCTGAATCCCGCATTGGTTAGCTTGAAGACTGTACCTGGCCGGTGGAGAGGTGTGTGGCGTCACTGAGAGAGAGGTGTGTTCCCTATGGGAAAAGACTGATGCTTTGGAATTGAGAAACTGCAGGAGCAACGTCTGATTATTTGGTTTGCCTGAGGCAGTTGAGGGATCGGACATGCTTAGATTTTTGCAAAAACATCTGCCTGTCTGGTTGCACTGGTGACATGAGCACACTGGTGGAGATTGAAAGGGCTTACAGGGTCCTGATGGGACTGCCCTCTTCAGCTTCTGCCACCCGACCCTGTCCAGTGTTCTTTAAACTTTTGAGATTTCAGGATCAGAAACAAATTCTCAGAGATGCCTGGGCACGTAAAGATATAAGGGTGATGGGGGAGGCTATTGGGCAGACTCGATGAACCGTAAGGTCCTTTTCTGCCGGCACGATTCTATGATTCTATATCCATTTTAATGGATCCTGCCACTTCTTGCACCAGGACGTTCCTAAGTGGGCAGTGGAATGCTGCAAGGCATTTGACAAAGTACAGGACCAGGTGAGACTGCAAGGGATTCGTTGTTTTTTTTATTCCACCAGCTACTCTGAAGGGGGTAGCCAACAACCAGACTGTTTTCTTTACTACTCCGGCTGAGGCATTGTAGTTTCTTAAGGAGAGGAGCAATATGGCACAGTAGGGTTCACTCAGAGGTTCTAGAAAAGACCGAGCCCCCCCACCTCCAAGGAAGAGGGACAGTGAAGCCAGATCGTCGCATACAGCAGAGGAGGTCTCTCAGGCAGCAGCAACTTTGGAGAATTCCCGGGAGGAAGACACCACAAACTGATTAACTGGAAGACGGTGGTGGTGGTCATTTTTCACTCCTGTTCCATGGAACTGCTCAGTAAGTTGTGAGGGATAACTGATTGTGCATTTCTGAGGGACTGCAGCTTGCGGTGTTATTGCGACCTAGATAGATTTAATATGTGGGGGCTTGTTGCTTTTGCAGCATACTGAACTGAGACTTGAATTTGGAGAGAACCCCCAAACTGCACAAATTCTTTTTTTTTTTTCTTCCTTAGTGCAACCTAGGTCTACACATGGGGACTTTTTGAATTTCTCTACCAGACTGTATCGAACATTTAATTAGGCAAGTTTCCTAAGCTGTACAATTTATTTTTTTGTGACCTCTATAAGGCGTGGTGGACTTTCTGTTTCAATTGACAGGCTGAACTAAATATTTGACTGTAAGAGTTTTCTTTAACTGTATTTATTCTCTTTCATGTCAGTTACATACCATCTGCTGGAGTGTTTTTTGATATGGTGTGAGTATCATTATGTCGGGCTTTGTGGGGGGGGGTACAGATCTTGCAGGTTCTATTATGGTCGATGAGTCATTCTTTTGTGGACCTAGATTCCCGACTATACAATTAGTAGAAAGACTCAATATTGCTTCCTGATGGTAGGGGGGTGCATCACATTTATTTACTGCTGGATATTATAGCAGGCCTCTCCTTTGTTTTTCTACTTGTTTCATACTGGAGGATTGAATGTTTTTGTTTTTTTTATTCTTAGTGGTAGGCACTTGGCTAGATATTTAGAATGGCTAACTACGCGGGGGGGGAGCTGATGTGCTGATTGAATTTCTGTGTTTGATGTTTATGGGGGACTTGGTTCAGAGGGGTGGGGGACTGATACTAATCTTTGGCATTTTATGAGGGGACAGGGATCGTGACCTGGCAAGTACCTGGGGGCGAGTATAGTATGGAGTGCATAGTTAGTGCTTTCTTATCCTCTGTATATAGATTTGGGGAGTTTATGGGGGTCTTTGTTTATATCATTGCTTTTATGGTGTCTGCCAGGTAAGGGTATGTTGGGGTCCTGCAGCTGCTGGGGAGGTGTGGGGGTGGGAGGGATCACTGGAGATTATTTCAGTACTCGTATTAGAGTTATGGGGTCATGTCCTGGAATGTACCGGGCACGAATGGTCCAGTTAAATGGAAGTGTGTTCTTACCCATATTAGGAAGTTAGGGGGTCAATTTGTTTTCTACAGGAGACCCACTTACTTGCAAAGGATGTGGAGCATCTCAAACTAAGCTGGGGGGTCAGATTTATGCTGCCTCCTGTACTTCAAAGAGGCGAGGGGTTATGGTATTGATTAGCAGGGAGATTGAGTGGGTTACTAAGCAGGTTTTCAGGGATCCTCGAGGTCGATGGATTCTAGTAATTGGTACACTAGATAGTAAACCCTATTCCTTGGCCTCGGTGCATGGTCCTAATGAGGATGGAGCACTTTTCTTTCATGGGCTTTCCCAAATATTACAGGATAAATGTGAAGGTACGTTAATTGTATGTGGGGACATGAATGAGGTCCTGGACACTGTGTGCTATCGTAGTGGTTCTCCTGCTCGATCAGTTATGTCGTTTTTCAAGGGCTTTATCCAAGCTGCAGGTGGAGCATGGCATGTGTGATGTGTAGTGCCTAGTCCATCCTGATGTATGAGATTACTCATTCTACTCCTCAGTATACCAGACCTACAGTCGTATTGACTTAATTTTGGCTTCGCAGAATCTTATGAGGTACACTCTTCATGTAACCATAGAACCAATACTAATCTCTGACTATGCTCCATTCACTTGGTCATTTGAGAAGTAGCAGGGGGGTGAAGTACTTGTCTCATTGGCAAAGTAACTCTAGCTTTTTGTTGGACCCCTCTTACCAGGAGTGGCTCAGGGGGAGGTTAAGGAATACTTGGACTTGAATACAGTGGATGGCATTGCACCAAAATTGATTTGGGAGGGACTGAAAGTATATACACGGGGCAAACTGATCTCTTACTCAGCTGCACACAAAAAAGCATGGCAAGCTCAAATTTGGTTCCTGGAGTTACAACTAGAGGCACTAGGGATACAACATAAGGCTAATCCTTCTGACTCTGTTATTAAGAAGCATCAGGGACTTGTGGTTCCAGCTTAACACATTGAACACTCAACAGGTGGAGCTGGGTTTAGGATGAAGCAGGCCTATTTGGGAGGGGGGGCTGGAAGACTTCTTGCCTATAGGTTTAAGAAGATGGGGAATTCCAGGATAATTCTGGGAGTCAGACAGTAAGGAGATCTGGTCTTGGATCGAGAGGGATTAATAGGCCTTCTATGACTTTTATTGTCAATTATACACTTCTGGGGCTGGGAAGGATGACTCTGATATTCAGGCTTTTCTAGATTCTCTCTCACATCCAAAGTTGTTGGTGAATCAGCAAATGGTTTTAGAGGCCCCTATTATGCCTGCGGAATTTAAGACAGCCCTTGGCCAGTTGCGGGGGAGGGAGAGCCCACTCCCAGACAGTTCCCCATAGAATTTTATTGAGTGATAGAGGATTTGGTATGCCCTTTGTTGGCTAAGGTTTCAGAGGTAGCCTGGATTCAAGGGGGGCTGCCACCTACTATGTGTGATGCAGTGATCTCAGTCCTAACTAAGAAAGATAACGATCCTTATCAATGTGGGAGCTGCTGCCTGGTCTCTCTCCCCTTAATGTTGATTATAAATTGTTGGCAAACGTTTTAGCCAACAGGCTGTCCAAGGCAATATCAGCGTTGATCCACCTGGTCCAAGTGGGCTTTGTGGGGGAGGGAGGGATGGGGCGGACCATATCCGCCATCTAGTAGACCTCTTCTGTGTCACAGGAGCATCTTCAAGCACTTCAGCTGTGGTAGCCCTGAACACAGAAGAGGCTTTTGACTCGGTAGAATGGTCCTATTTGTTGGCCACCTTGGAGAAATTTGGATTCGGCCCCCTTTTTATTCATTGGATTAAGGTCATTTACTTGGCCCTAAGATGTCCGTTTTGACAAATGGTAAACTGTCTCCCTCTTTTCAGTTGGGCCAGGGCACCCGTCTGGGCTGTCCCTTTTCCCTAGCTCTTTTTCTATTGGCTATGGAACCACTGGCCTAGAAGATTAGGGAGTCTCCAAATATTGAAGGTGTCCAGGTGGGCTTGAGTATCTACAAAACCATGTTGTTTGCTGACAATGTCCTGCTGACCTTGAGGAATGTGAATACATCTTTGCCCAGTCTAATCCAGTTACTGTACACCTTTGCATTTATATCTGGGCTGCGTAATAGCTGGGAAAAACTGAGATTCTCCCTATGGACTCCAACGGACAGACCATATCATTGCCTGTGCCAGGCATGCGATGGTCTTCAGGCTCTATTAAGTATTTAGGAATTTTTATTTCCTCCTCCCTCTCTGATTGGCCCTTTCTGAAGCTTCACTCTATTCTGATAAAACTGAAAGGGGATGTCCTCAGGTGGAAACACTTTTGTTTTTTTTCTTGTGGGAAAAGGTACAGGCAATCCATATGATGTTTTTACCCTGAATTGCATACAATATGTTACCCCCTCCCCCCGCAGCTCTTTGACACCTGGTGGCAGCAATTTTAGGTCACCTTGTCCTTTTTTTATTGGGAAGGGATAAAGTATAGGATTTCTATGGTGAGGCTGATGGCGCTGTATAAAAAGGATGATTCGCTTCACCTTGGCTCCAGGGCTATTATATTGGGGTGGGGCTCCGGCAGATATGGTTGTGGCTTCATTCTGAGCAGTGGAATTCTACAATTTGTTGGTTGGAACTGGAATTGGAATGGAGTTCTAACTGTTCTCCCAAACTTATTTTATGGGGCTGGGTTTCCCCTTTCCAATATTTACCCACCCAGGAGTATGCCGCACATGTATGGAGGTTGGCTAGGAAATTTTTAGGGTTAGGCTAGGAGGTACCTTTTCATCTCTGGCCTATTTGGTGCCATCCCCAACTAAAAGTGGGGGGGGTTCCTCAATTTTTTTAGTCATCATGGGTGAAAAGGGAAATTACGAGAGTGAGGGATGTGTTCTCCTCTCCTCGAGGATATCTCAAATATTTTATTGAGCTCAAACATCAATTCTCTCTCTACATCACATCATTGGTGTTACCTTCAGTTGTGTCATATTTTAAGCTCCAAAATAGGGGAATCCTTGACATTGCCATCCTCAGAACTGTGGGATGATATTTTTGGGAAAAGTGATACTAACCAAGGGACTCCGACACCTCCTAAACTTGGGACCATCTATAAGGCATTGCAAGATGCTAAGGCTTCTGACATGGGTAAACATCAACAAAGGTGGGAACGTATGCTGGGCTACTCATTAAGGGAGGTTGAGTGGGAGTCTATTTGGCCTAATGGGCAGGGCATTATAAAGACACAGCGGGAAGGCTTATGCAGTTAAAAACCCTGTTGCTTTGGTATCATACCCCCACGTCCTTGTATCTTATATAGCGACTTCAGCACCCTAGATGCTGGAGGTGTGATAAAGAGAAAGGCACATTATTTGATGTATTATGGGATTTCCCTAAGCTAGTTTATTGGTGGAGGGAAGTGCTTCATACCATGGAGCGAGTCTTGGGGCTCCTGTTGAATATAGATGCATAGTATTAGGGAACACTCATAAATTGCATCACTCTAGCAGTTATCAGCAGGTGTGGTTTATGATGGCAGTTACAGAAGCCAAGAGATTACTCCTACATCGATGGTGTACAATTGAGGTTCCCAGTCAGGATCAGTGGATTGAGGGCATGCTTAAAGTAGCAGGTTATGAATGTTTGTCCTACTGTATAAAGCGATAGGTCATTATGGTAAATTTGCTCTTATCTGGTTGCCCTTTTTAAATTATTTGGGGATACCTATCCCCAAGGGACACATATGGCTTCCTCCCTGTACAGGCTCGGGACAGAATTGTACTGCTGAGTTCTGCAAGGTGTGACTCCTTCAGCCCCAGGGTTCCCGGACCTGTGTCAATGGAGTCTTCCATTTCATTGTTCTCACTTTCTCTCTTACCTATTTCTTTCCCTTTCTTCTCCATGGCAACAGGACCTCAAAGGGATGTACGAAGATTCCTTTGTATTTACTTTTGCATGTTGTATTAGACTTGCACTGGGTATGGCTCTAATTTGCTTTTTCCTGGCAGACACCAAAATTATATTCAGTTATATCATGTTTGGTTATATTATGTCATGTTTCTACTTTGTTACATTTTCTATCTTGTTATAGTTATTACTATAGTTAGAGTTGACATTGTGATTAGCATTGCTATATTTACTCTTATACTGATGGTACTCTTATATTGTTACTCCATGGAGTGTTCTCACTCTGGCTATACATCTCTTTTGGCATGATTACTGAGGTGTTGTACTATATTTATTGTGGACTGAAACTTGAATAAAGTATAAATAAATAAAAATAAAAAACAACATGGAGGTCCACATCGTAGAGACCTAAAGCCTGGAACTCTAGCCACTCTGGAACTAGGCTGTTAGGTGCAGGGACTGAAGGTACTGGCAGAGGACCCTCCCCTGAGAGCAAGAGAGCAGGTCCAGGTAGAGAGGTAAGTGCCACGGGGACCTGCCGCCAAGACTGAGGAGATTGGGGTACCAGAACTGGCATGACCAGTCCAGAGCCACCAGGATCATCTGTGCCCTGTCCCTCTGCACCTTGATCAACACCTTGTGGAGCAGGAAAAAGGAAGAGAAGGCATACATGAGGCCCATGGTTCAGGGTCTCGCAAAAGCATCCCCCATCAGTGTCCCACACTGTAGTGAGCAGGCACAAAACAGCCTCAGCTTCGTGTTCTCCAGGGAGGTGAACAGGTCAACCAGGGGACTGCCCCACTGGGAGAACAGGGGATTGACTATCTCCTGCTGTAGAGACCACTCATGAGATGCCTCATCACTCAGCTGAGGGCATCTGCCAGCTGTCCAGATGGCGTACGAGGGTCTAGGTGCAGAGGGCATCTTGACACAACAGGAGGGAATGCATCCCACCCTGCTTGTTGAGGTAGTACATGGTCATGGTATTGTCCGTCTGGACTTGCACGACTTCACCTGAAACTGATGGAGTGAAGGCCATCAGAGCAAGACACACTTGATGGCGCTCTAGCAGGATGATGTGACATCAGGACTCCTTGGGGATCCAGAGCCCGAAGATCCTGTGGTTCTCTCAGGTGGGCTCCCCATCCCATCAGAGATGCATTGGTCGTGACAGTGCTGTTCAGCTCTGGGTGGATGAATGGGACTCCTTCCTGCAGATGTTCTGGGGTGTGCCACCACTGGATGGCATTCCACATTGGCTGCATCACTGTGACTGGCCAGTAGAGATGACCAAGGGCTGAGACCACTGGTGGGCCAACTCCCATTGCAGGAGGTGCATCTGCCAGTGGGCCCACTGGACCACATCGCTTCAGGAAGCCATGTATCCCAGCAGTCGCAGGAAGTCCTGGGCAGGGTGCGAGTGCCCAACCTGAAATGATTGGGCACAGGAGGTAAGACTGCAGGCTGGTCCAGTGGGAGTGAGGCCTTGGCCCAAAGGGAGTCCGGCTCTGCACCGATGAAGTCGATGACCTGCAAAGGGCAGAGTTATGACTTGACTGGGTTGACAAGAAGACCCAAGGCTGAGCAAGTCTGGAGGGCCAGATCCCTGGACCTCTCCACCTCCTCCCAGGATAAACCGGTAATCAGCCAGTCATCTAGGTAAGAGTACACCTGGACCCCTTGGTGCCACAGGAACACTGCCACCACTGTTATGCACTTGAGAAAGACCCTGGGGGCTGAGGAGAGGCTTAACGGCATGGTGTTGCACTCATACAACACCCCTTCTGAGCAGAACCAAAGGAATCGCCGGTGGGACAGATGGATCAGAATGTGGAAGAAGGCATCCTAGAGATCTAGAGAGCAGAAACACACGTCCCACTCTAGGGATGGACAGATTTAGCTCAGAGTGACCATCCAAAACTCAGGTAGTGGTCGAGATCGTGAAGATCCAGTATGGGGCATCAGGCCCCCCCACCCATCTGTTTTGGAACCAGGAAATAGCTGGAGATGAAACCTGGACTGACCATGAAGTCCAGGACATGGGCTACAGCACCTTTCTGAAGGAGCTGAGTAATGTCCTCCTGAAGTATGGAAAGCATATCAGGGGAAACCACAGGGCATGGGCTTGGAAGGGTGGGAGAGCCTCGAAGTTTAGAGGCAGACTGTAACCCACCATGTCAACCACTCATTTGTCTGATGTGATGATGGACCAGGCTTGCAAGAAACAGTGGAGCAGACTCCCCATGGGAATCCAAGGCTGGGGTAGGATGGGCGGAAGAGTGACACCCCTATCAGTGGGCAAGCTTGGCAGAGGCTCCAGCGCCAGATGCCAGGGAGTCCCAGCTCCTTGGCCTTCAGACTTCTTCGAGCTAGATATGGCAGGCTTAGGCTTGGGCTGCCAGGCCTGGAGCTACCCCACTTGGGGCTGTGGCAGTCTGGATTGAGGTGCTGGTTAGGGTCGAAACTGAAAGAGCTTCTTCCTTTGTTTCTGGACATTAGGGTCCTTCTGAGGAGATGTAATGGAATGAAGAGTGACACTGGATTTCTCAAACCAAGTAAAGTGACCATCCACACCTGGACCACACAGGTCAGTACCCAAGAAGGGGACATCCACCAACTTATGTTGGGTATCTGCCATAAAGGTCAACATCCTCAATCACGCCCAGCGCCACATGGTGATCACAGCAGCCACAGATCTGGCACTGGAGTTACCAATGTCCAAGGCTGTTTGGAGCTGTTGTTTGGCAACTGAACATCCCTGGTCCCAGACCATCTTGACTGCCATCTGCAGGGAGGCAGGGAAGAACCTAGTCCAAGAGTACATGAGAGCATGGGAGCAGTTGGCCATCATGACAGCCAAACTAGCATGCTGAAGGCCCAGGGATGAGGTGGCAAAGACTTTCTTAGCTGCATGGTCCAGTTTCTTGGACTCCTTGTCAGGGGATTATCAACAATCCCAACACTGCCCATGTGCCAAAACACCACATCTGCCACTGGACCATCAGCCGAAGGAGTACCATTGACACCAGGCAGAGACCTGGTAGGTATCACATATTAGCGGGACCATATGGGCAGGAGGCTGGACATTACCACAGCTCAAGAGCGGGACTGAGAATGGCTTCTGCCACCAGGAAGGCAACCCCAAGGGAGTCATCCCTGTCCAGCATTTTGGTCAGGGGGCACTTGGTCCACTTCTGGACTAGCTCCAATGGGATCACCATGGACTTGGAGATCAAGTGAAGCAAGGCCCCAAAGGAGACCAGTCTGTGCTCGGTGGTGAGCTCCTCGAAGGACTCTCAGTCAAAGGTCAGAGTCCAAAGGTAGTACATGCAGGAGTCCTGCAAATCCAAGGACTCCTCGAACAATGCCCTTTACCCAAGCTCCCCTGGACAACCTGCAGCTTGTCTGAATGGGTGATTTTGATGGAAAGTCGACTGAGGAGGCTGGAAGCAGGGTGAGCAGCTTTGGATGGGGTCCCATGCAAAGGCTGCAGAGGCAGGGGCTCCACCTGAATGGGAAGAGAAGCCAACATTGGCTTGATGAGGATAACCAGAGTGGGCCGCAGCAAGGGCGACCATGGAAGTACTGGAGGCTGAGATGGGGTATGGCCATGGTTGAGGAGCCACTGTTGCCACTGCTGCTGTACTAGCTCTTCAAAATGGCACCACAATTTGTGGCAGAGCCTGTCGTCATCTGAAGATAAGGAAGGTGAAGAATGCCGATAGTGCTTTTTGGTCGATGGCTGAGAGCAGAAATGCTGAGATTCCCCTGATCTCAAGTGACAGCCAGATTGAGACCTCAACTGGAACCTCAACCAATGATGGTCAGGTTGTCAGGGAGGAGACAAGGGGTTAAAGCATCATGAGATCGACCAGAGCCAGGCCCTGGAGAATCCCCAAGGGGTACTCTCTAGAGGAGAGACAGCTGGATTGGCTGGCCTATCCAGCCTCTCCAGAGAGAGGGCCATGAGGACCATAGTCCTTGAAAGTGAGTCGTCCCCATCATCCTCTGACAGTGGGTTGACAAAGATCTTGGCAGGTTGATCGACCTGCACCTCTACTGGCATGTCCGACTTGGATATTGAGGGGCCAGTGGCCTGGATTGGGACAACAGGAGCATTTGATGAAGCAGATAGCTTGACAGCCATTGAGCAAGAAGCAGAATCAGGGGAGCAGGAAGAGTATGCCCCTCCTGGTCCCACGACCTGTGACAGGACCTTTTAGACTTAAAGGCGCTAGAAGATTTGGACCCTTGAGAAGGGCCCTCTCCAAGAGTAGGAATGGACTGGCATAAGTCCTGGAATGCTCTAGTGAATGAAATGCTCAAGCCCAGCAGAGAAGTGTAGAGACCAAAGCTGTGCCTGCTGCAGGCTGGGGCACAGCCTCTTCAGAAGTGGCGAGCTGCACTGCTGAACCCATCTCCGTGGAAACTGCCTCATGGGCATCCTTGGAATGAACAGGAGGATCCTGTTCATCTCGGTGACCTAAGAGGAGGTGGGAATAACCATCCTCCAATGTGGAGAGTTGAATGACCTGCACAGGCCACAAGGTTGTGGATCATGCTGGGCTCCGAGGTAGTATAAGCACAAGGCATGAGGGTCAGTATGTGACATTTTATGGTTGCAAGCAGTGCACTGCTTGGACCCGGGACCAACTTTCTGGTCATTGCACTCTATTTGAAATCGTACTGAAAATCCCTACACAGGAAAATGGTCGAAGACCAAATTGGGCCTACACCGCATGCAGGAGCTGTGAAGGAGGAGACCTGATGCTTCCGGCGGAAAGGAAGATTTGATGTTATGGGGCAGTACTGAGGTACCCTGGTGGGTGGGTGGGAGGAGCTTAGCTTGAAGACCTTCTGGTAAGAATTAAAGGGAAAGGAAGAATTGCCTAAGTGTGGATAGTGCACCATATCCACGTCCCTAGAAGGATTTTTTCCTGGTTTGAGAGTAGCCACTATAACTGCATGTGCCCAGGATTGAGGAGGATGGTCACCCATGGTAACTGCCTGAAAAGCCTTCAGGGCAGATGGAAAAAGGTATTCTGAGAAAGTTTGGCATCACACCACTGAGAACCCATCTGGGAAGGGCTTTTGAGGAGTTTTTGCCAGTTTAAGCTGAGTCTGAAACTTGTCAAGTCATATCAGGGAAGATAATGCAAATTTGTGTCAGTAAGCTGGGGAAGATTTAAATTCCTTAAGTATTCAACTATTGCTTCAGTGTCAGATGGGGATGGGTCCGCATAGAGTTGTTGGTACAATAAAATTCTTTAAAAATATTTCTGTGCTGGGTCTCCTCATGGATCTACTTCCCTGAAGTGGGGTCCCGTATCTGCAGTACACAAGCCGTGTGATGAGTTGAAAGTTTACGGGCTACAAGGCACGTGATCTGAGCTCCCCTTACATAATGTGATTCCTTCAGGTACAAGAGGACCTGCTGAACTCTGTGGTCCTTAAGTTCACTCTTCAGGGCTTTGACCTTGCCAGTCACAGCCCTGTTTTCTAGGAGTAAAGAGGCTGGCAAGTTTGTAACTGCTCCCCGAGTAAGCTATATTTCTCTGTTTGCCTCCTTTTCTTGAGTGAGGCAAATGAAATGATTTCCACTCTAAGCACTATCTTCAATGTATCCCAAACGATTGGTACAGTGATAGTTGGATCTTCATTATCTTGCAAAATCTGGGGAATACATTGCAATAAAAGGACAAAACTGCTTATCTTTCAGAAGAGACTGAGATGCCAAAAAGATATTATCTTTTCCTTCCCAAGAGCTATTTTCAATAACAGGGAACAATCTGATAACAGTTGGGGACCATACTCCATATCCTGAAGAGATGAAAAAATGCTCGCACACTGTAAAAAAAGTAATCAATATGGGAGTAGCTATTGTGTCTAAGTGAATAACATGTACAAGCCTTCCTGGTAGGAAAAGAAGGACTGCAATACGTCTGTACCCCCCCCCCACCGGCCCCCCTTGTTTAACTAGCAGGGCTTCTCCTCTCACCACAAACATCTAGGGGCAACAGAGAGGGGTGGGGGTTTACATACTAATACTAAACATAAAAGGAGAGAGACTCAGTGGACCAGACTGTTATATAAAAACAGTCAACCAAGTGTGGCAACTACCTGGCAAACACCTGGTGGGACCAATTACCATGGCCAGCAACCCAGGTCCCTGGGAGAAAACGTTTGTTCACAATTATGCTAGGTTTGCACTTCTGGACAGGGGCACCCAAGTAAATCCAGACACAAGGAAACAATAACAATACTGTCCAAACCAGGTTGGGATTCTAGAGTGTGGCTTTCATTCACATAACAAAGTAGGAATAATCACAAAGTGAAGATGGACCCCCACGGGGCTACACATACTGGTATTGCAGATTCTCCAGGGTACAGAAATTCCTGAATTCCCATTTAGCATAGACAGAAGAAACACAAAACAGAGAACATTCTGGTTCTGAAACGGAGATTGGCACACACGGCCAGACGTAGTACATTTCCCATCGGCTAGGCACACACGGCCAGTACTAGGACACTTTCCCATATTTCATGAGGAATGTAGGTGGTACACACGACCACAAGCGAGTACATCCTGGCTCAGGACTTTCAGAACCCATTATACTAGGGTAAACTGAGAGAAAACAACACACATACAGGGGTAAACACTTTTCTCAGGCATTGGCCGATTGCACTAAAGAAAAAGTAATAGGTGCCCTTCAGAATCTGTAGAGGTAAACTGGTTACTCCAGGTGGGGGCTCCTACCTTTTGTTTCCAAGCTTATACTCGGCCATTCATCTGGTTAATAACACCACACAACTGTAGAAACACTGTAGATGCGGTCTTGAAATGTATTTCACACTTAACATACTACACACACACCTCTGAGGTATCAGAAAATGAAAAGTTCTGTATTTGGACGGTCACATACTGGACTCCAACGTAGGCAGACACTTTTAAACAGAAAGTCTAGGTGACAGGGTCCCTTTGTCAGAGATATTCACCCCTAGGTATTGCAGATGCACCTGGGCTTGCACAGAGAAATTGTACTCACAAGGGGATTGCCCCTGAATCCTGGAGTTCTCCCCCATCCCTCTTGGGATGGGGCAAAGGAATTCTTACTGGCACAGGTCTCCACCACTTCAGAAAAACTGTTTTCTTTATTTTTCTTCTAGCGTGAGAACAAACTACCACAAAACAAAAGGGGTAACTCTTTGTCAGAGCTACAGTAAACTGAGGAGCTGCACAACAGCTGCAGCCTCCTCCTACTCAAACTCTTACAAAACTAACTCAACATTCCAATTCACTCTCCAAAGCCAGCTGAACATTGTGGCTTATGCTGCTGTGAGAGTTCCATGATTACATCATCACTCCAGCTCAGCTGAGACTGAAAACAGTGTGACAGTGTGAAACCCATTTACCTGTCATTTCTCAAGCTGCCTTCCCTGCCTGTCACTGATCTAACTGGAATTCTAGTAACCCCTGGAAACAAGGGGGTTACAAGTCTATGATCCCCAGGTTAGAAAAGTTTAAGTGAAGTTAACACTGGATTGGGTAAGCCTGATATTTTGCTGGATTTGAGGTGTCAAACTCCAGTGACATAACATAAAACATAGACTTTGACAGCAGATAAGGACTGCTTGGCCCACCTGGTCTGCCCATTTCCCTACCTATAGGATACGCTGCAGATCCTAGTTAACCAACAGCCTATTTCTTCCTACCCCCCACAAGAATTGCCTTATGTCTGTCCCATGCATTCTTGAATTCTTCCACAGTTTTAGACCCCACAACCTCCTTAGGAAGGCTGTTCCATGCGTCCACCACCCTCTGTGAAAAAATACTTCCTCACATTGCCCCTGAGCCATCCCCCTTCATTCTTCAAATTGTGTCCCCTTGTTCTTGCACATCTCTTTTTCTGAAAGATGCTACCCTCTTGGACTTTGTTGATTCCACTGAGGTACTTAAAAGTTTCTATCATGTTCCCCTTCTCCCTCCTTTCCTCGAGGGTATACATATTAAGCTCCTTTAGTCTCTCCTCATATGGCTTCTCTTGCAGACTCTGCACCATTTTAGTTGCCCTCCTCTGGATTACCTCCATCTTGTCTATGTCCTTGCGGAGATGGGGTCTCCAGAACTGCATGCAGTACTCCAGATGGGGTCTCACCAACTGTCTGTACAGAGGGATAACAACTTCCTGTTTTCTGCTGGTGATGCCTCTCCCTATACATCCCAGTATCCCCCCAGCCCTCCCTACTGCCTTCTCACATTGCTTGCTAATCTTAAGGTCAACTGATATGATTACCCCCAGGTCTCTTTCCATTTTTGTTGTTGTTACTACCTCACCCCCTATTGTGTAATCTTCCCCTGGGTTTTTGTTTCCCAGGTGCATTATTTTGCACTTCTTTGCATTGAATCCAAGCTGCCATACTTCTGACCATTCCTCCAACCTTGCCAAGTCCCTTCTCATCCTTTCCATGCCTCCTTGTGTATCAACCCTGTTGCAGATCTTTGTGTCATCTGCAAAGAGGAATACTTTTCCTTCCAGTCCCTCTGCAATGTCACTTATAAAGACATTAAAAAGGACTGGACCCAGTACTGAACCCTGTGGTACCCCACTAGTAACCCCTCTTTCTTCAGAGTGGACTCAATTTACAATTACCTTCTGTGTCCTGTTGTCCAGCCAATGTTTTACCCAGGCTACCACCCTGGAACCCACTCCCAGGCTGGTTAATTTGATTATTAATCTTCTGTGTGGGACTGTGTCAAATGCCTTGCTAACGTCTAGGTAGGCCATGTCCACAGCCCCTCCCTGGTCTACTAGTTTGGTCACCCAGTCAAAGAAATCAATTAGATTTGTCTGACATGACCTTCCTGCTGTGAACCCATGCTGTCTTTGGTCCTGTGCTCCACTGGCCTCTAGGTACTCAACAATTCTTTCCTTCAGAAGTGATTCCATCACTTTCCCTACCACAGATGTCAAACTGACAGGTCTGTAGTTTCCTTCCTCTGTCTTGCTGTCACTTATGTGAAGGGGAATCACATCCTCCTTCCTCCAGTCCTCAGGTACCACACCATCCTCCCATGATTTGTTAAAAAGGGTAGTCAGTGGTGTCACTAGTTCTCCCCTTAATTCTTTTAGAATTCTGGGGTGAATTCCATCAGGCCCCATTGCTTTGTCCACCTTCAGTTTTAGGAATTATTTCAGAACCCTTTCTTCTGTGAAAGGACTGGGATCGACCCCCCTATCCAGAGTGCTTCTGTTAATTGGATTAGGCACCTTCCCCTCCTCCTCTTTTGTGAATACTGAGCAGAAGTATTCATTCAGTATCCCTGCTTTTTCACTGTCTTTCTCTGCCCACCCACCGTCCATTCTATTCAGCCTCACTATCCCTTCCTTTGTCTTTCTACGTTCCCTGATGTACCTATAAAAGGTTTTATCCCCCTTCTTAATCGAGTTGGCTATCTTTTCCTCAGTTTGGGCCTTTGCTATTCTGACTTCCTTCCCTGCTTCCTTCTGCCTTAACTGGTACAGTTCTCTGTCCTGTTCCTTCTGTGTTTCCTTGTACTTCCTAATTGCTATCTTTTTCTCCCTAACCTTCCCCGCCACCTCTTTTGAGAACCATAGTGGCTTTTTCTTTCATTTTGATTTATTTGCTTCACACAAAGGCTTGTTGCCTCTGTGATGGCAGTTTTGATGTTTCCCCATTGTTGCTCCACACCTCCTTCTAGCCTGTTTGCTAGTGCTTTTCTAGGGCACTCTCCCATCTTGCTAAAGTCAGCCCTCCTGAAGTCCAGTACCCTCACTTTTGTATGGCTTGACTCTGTAGCTGATTTTATCGTAAACCACACTGTTTGGTGGTCACTTGTTCCCAGATGACTCCCCATGTCTAGATCTGAGATCCTCTCACTGTCCCCATTTGAGAGTATGAGGTCTAAGATTGCTCCCTCACTAGCTGTCTGAGGCATGCCACCTGTAGGGCATTGAGAATGGCCCTGCTCTTGGATGTGGTTGCAGCAAAGGTGCTCCAGTTAACATCTGGCATATTCAGATCCCCCATCAACAGTATCTCCCCTTTCTCTACCATCCTAAGGATGCCTTCAATCATATCCTTGTCCATTCCCTCCCCCTGACATGGGGGTCTGTACACAACCCCTGTGCGGACTGTGGTGCCATTTCCAGTCTCTAAGGTGACCCACAAGGCCTCCTCTCCTCCCTGTCTACTCTTTTGTTCCATTGCTTTTATCCCTTCCCTTATATAGAGAGCTACTCCTCTCCCTTTTCTCCCTTCCCTGTCTCTCCTGTAGGTTGTGTACCCTGGTATGTTAACATCCCAGTCATGGTTCTCTGTGTACCATGTTTTTGTGACTGCTACGATATCCAGGCATCCCTCTTCCATCAAGGCCACCAATTCAGGGAGCTTGTTGCCCAGACTACAGGCATTGGTACTCATTACCCTCCATTTCTTGATGGTCTTACCCCTTTTTGCCCCATCCCTATCCTTATTGCCTTTGTTATTTTCTCCATTTACCCCTGGTCTTCTCCCTATCGACAACTCTATCTTGGTGTTTACCTCACTTAATACTCTGATTTTTTGGCGGAGGCAAGGATTTCCAAGCTCCTTTCCAGTGCCTCCCCCTTGGCTAGTTTAAATGCTTGCCAATGAAGCATTTAAACCTATCACCTAGGATCCTGGTTCTCCTCCTGGACAGATGCAGACCATCACACCAGTATAAGCCTGCATCACTCCAGGTGGTCCCCCAGTCCCCAATGAAGCCAAATCCCTGAGCTCTGCACCAGTTTTTCAACCACTGATTGAATCCCATGGTGTGGAGCATCCTAGCCTCACCCATGCCATAGATAGGCAGCACCTCTGAGAAGGTTACTGTGCATGCTACTTGTTCAAGGCCCTCCCCAACTCCACAAACTCTTCCTGCACTGCTCTGATCCTTTCTTAGCCAGGTCATTTGTCCCTAGGTGGACAATGACATCCAGCTCCCTCCCTGCAGCTGCTCCAGCAATTTTAGGATTCACTCCTGTCCCTCTAAGCCATGGCGCCAGGCAGGCATCTTACCTCCCTCCCTTCCTCCCCCAGTTCTACCCCCCCTAACAATGAAGTCCCCCACCAGGAGTTGTTTCCTTCCCCTGTGGGATCCCATGCCACCCTCCAGTGGGTCTTCTTTGTGGAGGTTCCCAGCATCCTCCTTGGTCTCCACTGTGGGTGCTTCCATAGAGGAACCATACTTTGCCAGAACGGCATATGAATTGTGGAGAGGCACAACTAGAGGGATACACTTCTGTTCCACCACCCTCACCCTCCCTGAGCCCACTGTGGACTAACCACTCCTCTTTCTTGGCAACCTCTGAGGCAACGGCAGTGGCCCTGGTGGTCCCTGGGTGGGAGAGGAGGTCACCCAAATCCTGGCCTACTCAGCCTGGAGATGAGCAACCTCCTCCCTCAGCCCAGAGAGGTGCCTGTGGATGGGACAACACCTCATCCTCCAGAATGTCTCCCAGAAGACTGCTGCTCCACAGCCACTGCACTGCACCACTCCCATCATGTCTCATTTCTGGCCCCTTAACTGTTGTTTGCAATATTTACTGTTTCCTCTGTTTATGTATTTGTTTTATTTATTTTTTCTCTACTTACCTACTTACTGCCTCTGTGCCCTTTAAACTCCTGATCTTCCTGTTCTGAGACAAGAAGTTCTTATATTTCTCAGTAGTCTTCTTACTTGCCCAGAGTCAGACCTCCAGCAGCTAGGGGGGATGGAGAGCTACTCTTTTCCTTCTAGGATGGTAAGTCTTTTGTGGCTCTGTGATCACTCACTGCCTGCTCCCAAACAGGAAGTTCCTGTTGTCAGTCAAATCCTGTGCCTATAAAAGTAGAACTGGCTTAGAATAGGTGGGATGGAAGGAGGGCAATACAGTCCCAGTACAGAAGTATATAACAGCAGCTCCTTCCTTTCAGTGTTCTCTGCCTGTTCTCTGGCAGAAGCTATCTAGGACAGTTTTTAAATTTGTATTTAATCTGGCTTCCTTCAAGCTAAGCCACTCCCCCTACTTAACAGCTCTTTCTACACTTAGTTAAGGCACAGATAATTTCCTTCAGCCACCTGAGACAAACACCTAGATAACTGCACAGATAACAGTTCACTTCAGCCAACTCAGACAAACACACTAATTTTTTTTGTTTTGTTTTTACCCTAAATTGAAGGTCTCAGTAGTAGAGATCTAGTTCTTTAGTCCCAGTAGAGAAATATAGTTGTAACAGCAGCTCCTTCCTCTCAGTGTTCTCTGCCTGTTCTCTCTATTACTAAATTCAGGTTACCCCCCTCCTCAGGATTAGCTGTCCCTGTTGTAGGTCCAACATATTACTTAGGAACCTTTTTAATACCAGAGTAGCAGTATTGTGGAGGGAAGTATACGCTAGCTAGGGTGACTTAGGTTAGAAGGAGTTGGCCTTGCAAGATGACACTGGGGGGATTGGAGTCAGAATACACAAATGCACCTTGAATAGCAGTCTAGTGATGACATGATTTAAAGCATACAAGTGACCAATACCATAGTACCAATAGTTTTAAAGACTTCATAAAAATTAATTATAAAAAACACATCCATCCAGTACAACATCTAATAGCAAATACATAAATATGCATTTAAAAAAAACACACCAGTATGTCTTTTTTGTGTTTATACTAATCAGTATATTAAGAGCTTGGTATACGCAACTTAACACACAGCAAACAAAACACTGCTTGGATTTACAAATAAGGTAGTACCTTGTTTTCGCTAATTCAATCCATCCCTGTGATCTGCCAATGAAGCAATCAAAAAAAGGAATTTATTATGGATTTAATTATCCATGTTTGCTATGCGTGAAATAGAACACCAAACACAAAACTGGTTGTCAATGCACTGTATATTGACAATAGATATATAGGACAGTAAATGACCATTAAAAAAGTGCAAACCACAATGTCCGTTGGACTGCTTTTTTTCCTTTTCCTCACCCTTGCCCCCCCTTCCACATAGGTATTTCCTAGGTATGACTAGGGTTGTAACTTCTACTATTGTTGTACTTTATACGATTGCTATTTACTGCATGTAATTTTATTCCATAAACAGCTGTTATATTGTGTTCTTTTATCTGTATTGCACCTGTATGTTACCACTGTTGTATCTCACACTGTAACGATGTCTACCCTCCCTGTGACAAGGTGCCTTTGTAAATGAGCCCCTGACTCAAAGGTTGTAAATCTGACTTTCAAAAATAAATAAATATATAGTGATAACTTAGTGAAGGTGTAAAAAATACCAAAAAAAAAAAACACGTTTTTTTACAGATTTTAAACCACACCAAAAACATATGATATAGAACCAAGTATGCCTTTCAAAATAAAAGGCCCTTTATTTATGTACCCTTTTCTGTATACATTAGTTTTATATCAATCCATTCAATAGGTAGGGGCCCGATACATCATGGTGCGGTTATTTAGATATGCAACAGAGAATTACCTACTGTATTTTCAAAAATTAATTTAATTCAAATTACAAGGCAAATTAATATTACTGTTTAGAAAGCCAATTTTAGGAGGTGCTCTGTTGCGTGCCCCAAAAGAGCTCTGGAACTGGGTTAAGAATGAGAAAAGGGAGCCAGACATTTTGCACTAAACAAAGATATACATCAAAGTGTTTGCATTACAGATACACACTCATGTCAAGATCCTTGTTCTGTCCTGTTGGCAACAAAGCTTCCAAACTAAATATCCATTTTGATTCCTTCTGCAACAAAACTTGTCTTCTATCTCCTTTTCTAGGGAGGGACATCACATGCTGTATGATGGTGAATTTAAGGGACTGTGGATTGCTATCATGCACACTCAGATAGTGCATTGCTATTGAAGATTCTGGATTATTGTTTTTAATGTCCCTATGGTGCTCCAAAAATCTCTCCTTTGCATGTCTAATAGTGCAACCTTCATAGAGCAATTTACATGGGCATTGTGCCACATATATAATATACATGGTAGAGCAATTCAGAAAATCAAAAATGTCCACAGTTTTAGCTTAGGTTGGGTGGACAAAACATCTTTCCTGTACTACATGGTTACACGCAACACAATGGCCTCATTTAAAACAGCCAACGGGCCGCTCCAGAGGCCAGGTATGTACACATGGCCTGTCCGGAATATAGTGGCTGCTAGAAATTAGTTCCCCAATATTCTTTGCCTTACTAAAGGTTACTCTGGGGGCCACTGAAAATAGATTTGGAACACTACAGTGTTCCAGCAAATTTCAATGCTGAAGCAGTATGTTTTTAACCTTAGGGGATATGTAATTATTCTCTAAGATGAAATTCATTTATTTATTTATCATTTTCTGTATCTTTAACTTTAGGTCTTAAAAGGGTATCCCTGTTTTGAGATCTTGGCCTATCCTTGGCTTCTTTCACGTCTTTTGTTTCATAAACCCTGTCCTGAAACCACTTAAACATTTCCTCTGCTTGTGTTTCTAATCCTAGTTCTGAAGAGCAATTTCTTTTAAGTCTGAAAAATTGCCCATATGGAATGGATTTGATCAAAAATAGGTGGAAGTGCGCTTTTGGTGCGAAGTACTGAATTACTGGCTGTGGTTTTCTAAAACATGCAGATTCGATTGTACCATTTGTATTTGCAGATAATGTTAAATCTTAAAAATCCATTGTCACATTGTCAATTTTATGGGTGAATGTTAAATTCATGTTGTTTTCATTTAATGTTTCTAAAAACATTCTTGCTTCTACTTCTGTCCCTTGCCATATGATGAGCAAATCATCTATGCAGTGGCTCCACAATACAATTTTGTCCAAAAACTTATTCTCCACAGAAAAAATATACCTGTTCTCCCACCACCCCAGCTAAAGATTGACATAATGTATGTAGGTGCAACAGTTTCCCTTCTGCCGTCTTTCTTTCTGCTTCCTTTACAGTTTTGGAGTTTTGGGATGGATTAGCCGAGCTGGAAGGAGACTTGAGGAAAGCGCTGCGGAGCGTGTGACTGCAGAATTGGAACTCATTATTACGAGTGAACTCTGTGACAACGTCTACTCTATCCTCGAGAAGAACGGATGAACAGATGAACTTTTTTTATTGAAATATGGAATTTGTAACTAATTCAGATAAGTTTAACTGCTTACACCATTTATTTCTCAACAGGAATAATTAGTTTTAGATTTTACGGTCTATAGCTATTGACTAGTTTTTTGGGGGGGTATTTTTGTGTGCGATAGGTATTAATTGAGTTTGTAATTTTAATTCTTTTTAACTTGCTTGATATCCTATTTTGAAAATATATTTATTTTTCCTTTTAAATTTTCGCGCTGCTGGGAGTCAGCTGACCTTCCATTTTGTACTTATAGAGCAAGCGCGGCATTCTGGATTAGATTGCTGGTTTGCATACATTGAGTTACTGAGTGGAACTAAACAGCACTGCCTCATGAAGGGATTTGTTTTCCCTAAGAAACAATCTTATTATTAGAGATCTGTTGGAGATCTGTGGTTTACTCAGTCTGTTGTTGTACCAGTTGCCCTAGAACCTGCATATATCAAAGGATTTTATGAGATGTGAGGGAAGGTGGAAAGTACATACGATGTAAGTTTGAGTGCTCGTATGTGTTTATGTGCATATATTTACATATATTTACATTGACCAGTATATAGTTAATAGCTGTGTATGTTGTAATTGTTAGTATTAGTTTTGTATTTAGTCTTTATTATTAGCTTTTGGTTATACCTTATCAAAGTGAAGTTAACCAACTCTAATCCAAGGATAAGTAATTTATACATTTGATACATTGGATTAAATTTTATTGACTCCTTCTTATTTTTTATCTCTTCCGACTAGCTTAAAGATTTGAAATTTCATTAAGGACAAGAATAAAAGGACAGAACATAAGGAGAATTAATACTGTATTTTGGATGACTTTGGATAATTGATCAGAAAATGTCTCTGGACCAATTGAGCTCATTATATCAAAAACTCCTTTATATTTGATACATAATGCTGTAGAGCTCAACAACAAACAAACAACAAAGAGTGCAGCGTATGTATATTATGGACAATGATCAACTGATTACTTGAACTGGTATTATTTCTGAAAAGTGATTGAACCATCTGTGATTGAGAACGAGAGAACTAAAGAACTGGAAATCAAGGCTATTGACTAATTCTGTAAATTAGATATCAGTGAAAAGTGTAATACTTATATTTTATAGCTCATTTTGTGCTTACTTTCATTAGTATATCTGAACATTTTAATCTCAATTAATAACTAGGATTTGGGGCTCTGCACTGACTTTTTTGGGGGGGGGCTTTATCGCTGCTTGTTATTACTGCTTGTTATTACTGATCTGTCTGTCTGTTATGGTTAAAACCAGACTTCAAAGAATGAATAATCCAAATCTTTCTCCCTTAAATGATTCATCCTCTGTAAATACGCGACTGGGAAAGCAGATAAAACAGACCAAAATTACAGATCATTTAAATAAAATTAAAGAGGGTGTTAATCTTAGCAGAACTGCCACTCCTACAAGTAAATTATGTATTTCTACTTTACCACTGACACAGATGTCAGATAACAGATTTATACCTGATTTATCTTTAATTGAAGGAGCAGTAGGGAAAACTAGTGAGCATTTGTTGAAACTGAATTAAATGATTCACACATAAGTGATGTAAAGACAGTTGAGTTAAATAAATCTCTAATTAGTTACACAAATGCTTCTCCAATCAGCCTTCTCGAAACAACTCCAGAATTCTGGAGTAATGAGTGCCATCTAATAAAAGAGAAGACTGTGTTGGAGGAAGTTTCAAGGGATTTGCAAGGTATAATTACAGGTTTAAAACAGTTTACATGAGTACAATAATACAACAGAGTTATGTAAGAAATGTCATAAAGGATGTTATAAAGAGTCTGTTATGAATCCTGATGAAAAACTAAAGTATGACTATCAATCAAGTTATCTGAGTGACAAATTAATTGCCCTACTGTCCCATCAACATACAGCCAATATATTGGTAATGGAACAAGTTTTATTAAATAAAGATATAATAGAAACAGAAATGATATAACACAAATAAGAGAAATTATAACTGATTCTATGGAAACTAAAGAAGTTAGAGAAAAGGGGAACACTGATGGTAAGATTATTGCGAGCAGGCCTGACTTTGATAGTACTCATATACCTGATAGTCCTTCTACAAAAGGAAAAAAAAAGAAAAAAAGGATGTAAAAAGGGTAGGAAGAGTAATATGCCAGGGAAAATGACTAAATGTAAGGAAAAGAAGACAACTGTCCCTAAAACCAATTTAGTATTGATGGATTCAATTATGGAAGAGCCTCAAGCTTTAATTGGAGAAGGACCAAAACCTATTCAATTGGTAGTAAATATGTCAGGGAAAATGACTAAATGTAAGGAAAAGAAGTCAATTGTCTCTAAAACTAATTTATTACTAACGGACTTAATTAATTATGGAAGAGCCTCATGCTTTAATTGGAGAAAAATTAAAACACAATTCATTGGTAGTTAAGGGGAAACAGGAAACCAGTTTAAAATCAGATCTACATGCTACTGTAGTAACTAGCGAGCCATTTATTCAGTCTCAATTGATTACACATCTCCATCGATTGGAAAAAGAAATTACACACTTACATCATGATTTGGAGATTAGGAATGTTACTATAACAAATGAAGTAAAAGATTTACAAAACCCGGAGATTAAACTTCCATCTACTTATATTAAAACAAAGGGTAATATACACAAAGCAACAAGTGGTAGTTATGATAGAAAAGAAGAACAAATAGTTAAAAGTAACTCAGTAGAACTTACTAATTCTACACCCACAGTTAAGGTTTTGGCTTCAAATGAATGGGTATATCAAGATGGTAGTCATGAAAGAAAGGATGAACACTCAACTATATGTAATCCAGTAGAAACTGTGAATTCTATATCATTAGTTAGGGTTTTGGCACCAAGTGAGTGGACACAATTAGAAGGTGAAAACCAAACAAGGAAATTGGCAGATAAATTAAAAATGGAGTTGGATATGGATATTGATCCAGAGGAGATAATAGAGGTTAAATCCATATGAGTTGATACAGTATTGTTACTTGATATTTATTTACATTCACATAGAATGGTCAATTATGTTTGGCTCAATGGTATAAACCAAAAGGATAAAGAGATTATTTTTATTTTCCCCAATAGGCATCTATTCAATATGCATGTCTCTCAGTTTAATAACTCGGAACAAAACATTGTAGAGTTAGTGCTCTTTGGTTTAAATGATTTATATATATAAACAGATAGGAAATTAACCAGAGAGATATGCAGTCTACTAAAGACTTTTCTACAAGTCCAGTTAGGAACGGATGGGATATTATCTGTAAGAAGAGCAGGAATGGGATCTCAAGTTAACATCCAAGTTAAGAACAGTGTAATTGCTGATCTAATCCTACAGAAAGCATCTATACTAGATGCTATGGGTTTGAATATAGTAGAGTCGAAAATCTTGGATAGTTACTATGGGAAATTGGATAGAAGTTATGATGCTATCCAAATTCCACTCAATAATAAATTTCAGCTATTAGCTGATTATTCAGACTGACAACCAGTGGCATTAGGAACTTTAATTAATAGAGAAATTATCTCAGATTCGGAATCTATTCTTAATATAAGTAATAATGATAGCTATCAATTTATCTCCTGGAATATTGCAGACATAAATGATAGAAAACAGGATGATAATTGGCTTAATTTTATAACTATTTATGATGTGATTTGCCTGCAGGAAACATGGCATGGTATAAATGATCAGATTGATTTAAATGGTTATCAGGTTTTACATATGCCAGGAAAAAGGTATGCTAAATATGGGTGGAATTCTGGTGGGATTGCCACATATATAAATGTCAAAAGTTTTTCGTCCATCAAATGTATTATGTCCACTGAGAATTTTATTATTGCTTTGTTAAAGTATGAGAGTCAGAGTTTAATAGTAATAAATGGATATGTACCCCCAGAAAGGTCTCCAACTTATAGTGTGACTATATGGGAACAATTGGGTCACTTATTGAATGAAATTATAAGTAAATTTGTGGAAGTAGATATTTTAATACTTGGTGATTTAAATGCCCGTATAGGCAAATATGATGGATTGGGAGATAACTCTTATTATCAATGTGCAATACCCCCATGTTATTGGGATAAAAGAGTAACTAAAGATACAAAAATTAATAAAGCTGGTATTGCACTGATAAATTTATTGAAGGAGTTTAATTTATATCCGCTGAATGGAAGAGTGAAAGGAGACCAAGTGGGTGAATGTACCTATTTAACTAGTAGAGGATCCTCTGTAATAGATTTGGCATTATGGGCAGGTTCAAAAGAATTTTGGGAAAGCATGACTGTTAATTTAACATCAGAAAGTGACCATTATCCTGTTATTCTTAAGAGCAAAATAAAAGGAAGTAAACAACTATCTGTACCCAGACAAATGATTCAGATGCAAATTAGAACAAATAAAAAAATTATATGGAGAACAGAGGCACCTTATAATATTTTGCATGTAATTAGTAAATCATTTTTAATAGAAAGTCTAGAACTTTTGAAATTATATACAGTTGAACAACTGATCAATAAATTATATGAGATCTTTGAGAGAATAAGGAATGAGCTAAAAGTTATCGTTAACATTAAGAGTAATAGAAGAAGGGGATTGTTTGATGAGGATTGTTTAAAGTATAAAAAAGAATTAAGAAAATTAAATAAACAATATATGAGGTCCAAAAATAAAGATTTACTGAAGGTTATCAAACAGACAAAGAAAAAATATAAGGCTTTCTTGAAAGATAAACAGGAAAAATATTATATTAAACAATGGGAAGAAATGAACAAGGTGATTATAAATAAAGATCAAAAAGGTTTTTGGCAATTAGTAGCGAGGGGTACAACAAATTATAAAGAAGATATGGATATTTATATACCAGAATCTGTCTGGATTAATTATTTTGCCCAGATTTTTATGGACCCAAATCTGGATAATAATATAAATAAAATAAAAGGCCAGAAAAAATTTGAAATCACCTATCAAGAGGTGTATGTAGCTATTAATACATTGAAATTGCAAAAAGCACCTGGCCCAAATAATATCCCAGCAGAAGTATATTTATGTAATACTGGCTTATGGTGTAAAGTGTTGACCACTCTGTATAATAAATGTATACAGGATAATAAATATCCATACACTTGGAAAGGAGCACACATAATACCTATACATAAAAAGGGAGATAAAGCAAACCCTGCTATGTATAGGCCAATTAGTTTATTGGATAACAATTTAAAAATATTTTCTAAAGTAATTCTTGAAAGATTAAATGAAGTTATACAAGGTACAGGTGGGCTTTCTCCATTCCAATCTGGCTTCCGGAAGGAATTTTCAACTTTGGATAATATTTATATATTGAACCATCTAGCAGAGAAATATGTACGCCTTAGGAAACAAAAATTATATATAATGCTTGTAGATTACTCAACAGCATTTGACACCATATCTAGGAAAAAGCTTTGGGATATTTTATTGAGTCGTGGTATAGATAAAGAACTGGTCAGTATTATGTATAATCTTTATATGGATAACTAGGCACAGGTACGAATTAGCTTGAAGGGACAACTTTCGGCCCCTTTTGAAATAAATAGAGGGGTCAGACAGGGTTGTGTTTTGGCTCCTACTTTATTTGCATTATACATTGATAGGCTATTAACAGAATTAAATAATGAAACCATAGATTCTCCAAAAATACAGGATCAACCCTGCACAGCTCTTGCGTATGCAGACGACATGGTTTTATTTTCCCTGACACAGAAGGGGCTTCAAGAAAAAATTTATATACTTGATGAAAAACCTAGAGAATTGAATTTGAAAATTAATCTGTCTAAGACTAAAGTACTTATTATTAGCCCTAAAGGTAGGGACAAGAAATGAGTTTGGTTCCTTCAGGGTAATAAATTAGATGTAGTGAAAACGTATGTTTATTTAGGGGTTGAATTTAGTGATAATGGGCTTTGGAATTATCAATTCCAAAGATGTGTAGAAAATTCAACCAAAACTATGCAGGGTTTAGTTCATTTTAATTATAGATATGGTGGAACCACCATTAAGCCTTTGATACAAGTAATTAAATCGAAACTTGAAACACAATTGCTATATGGTACTGAAATATGGAATGTTCCCCACATGGAGAAACTTACTATCCCCATGTTTAAAAGCTTAAGAAATCTATTGGGAGTGGGGAAGTCATGCCCATCTTCCTATATAAGATCTGAATTAGGAATTATTAATATCAATGCTTTGTGTGATACTAGACAGGTTAATTTTTGGATCCAGATAACTAGACTCTTAACAACTAGAGTAACGGTTTTATGTATGGAGGAAAAAAGGAAGTGGTTTGATATGGGATATAGACAGGGTTTTTGGTACACAAAGATTGTTCAATTATTGAAAAAATATAAATTGGAATTTCTAGCGGGGCATGTTAGTAAATGTATTAAACTAAGTACCAAATATAAGAAATATGTTACTAAAAAAATAGGTAATTATTGGAAAGAACAAGATTTAGGATTAATTAAAAACTCTGCCTACTCTAAATGGTTTGCTCTTTATAATTATAACTTTGGAAATAAACCATATTTTGATATTCTAACTGATCCTACTCTTCGTAGAACATTCTCCATATATAAATTTGAACAGTTTGATAGTAGTGTTCTTAGACATAGGTATAAAAAAACTACAGATGATAACTGTAGTTGTATAGTTGGAGGATGCGAAAACCTAATCCATGTTATGTGGCATTGTGCCTGGTACAATAAAGAGCGATTGTATTGGCTGGGTCCCTTTGTAAACAATAGATATAATGTAGACTTTGTAACTCTGACTCTCATATTAATAAATACACAAGATGCAGACTCTGTTTTAAGAGTAGCAACATTTTTCCAGGCGGCTAGTAAGATTAAAAAGAAAGTTAGTAATGTAATTACAATGGCTGGATTTTAAATTGAATAATTTATATTTATACTGTTTCTTTATCCTTTTTTTTTATATTTTTTTATATGTGTGTTTTTTTTATATGTGTGTTTGTATCTGTATTTATATATGGTATTGTTTGTAAATGTACTTGTTGATGACTTTTATAGTCGAACAATAATCTTGACTTGACAGTGGCACCCATGGCTGTGCCCCTGTTCTGCAGACAGTATTTCCCATTAAACAAAAACTAGTTTCCCCGCGGGGTTTTTGGGAGGCAGGGAAGGCCTATATAAAGGGAGCCATCATAAGATTTGTGGCACAGAATAAGAGAAAGAGAGAGGCCACTCGAGTGGAGTTGGAGGGGAGGGTGAAAATGCTGGAAAGGGCAATGATAGGCAAAATAACAGAGGAGGGGTTGCAAGAATTCAAGGTGGCAAGGGATGTACTAAATACTTTTCTCTTGGGGGAGGCGAGGATGACAGGGATGTTTGTCAGAAGTTGACTCTTCGAGTGGGGGAATAAGTCTGGCCATTAATGGTTCGGTTAATAAAAGGGAGGAGAATGTTTTACACATGTAGCAGAAATTAAAAATAGAGAAGGAAAGATAATAAGGGATAAAGCCTCCATTAGAGACAGGTTTGAGCAATTCTACCAACAATTATATCAGGCTGAGTGTGAGGGGACGGAGGAATTAGCTAAACAATTTTTAAAAGGAGTGGAGATACCAAAAATAAATGAGCTGCAGCGGATACGTCTGGGTGAAGAGATCATGTCTTAGGAAATAAAACAGGCAATACAGAGTTTAAAGCCAGGGAAAGCTAGTGGGCTGGATGGATTCCCTATAGAATTTTATAGGACAATGAGAGATCAGGTGGTGGAACCCCTGTACCACATGTTTATGGAGGTTGGGGGGGAGAACTCCCTGTTTCTTTTAGGGAGGTCGTCATTTGTCTGGTGCCCAAACCAGGGAAGGATGGGCTGGAGTGTTCCTCGTATCGACCGATCTCTTTGTTAAACTGTGATGCCAAAATACTGGCTAAGATACTGGCCAGGAGATTGGACCAGCTCATACCGTGTCTGGTGCATCCAGATCAAACGGGCTTTGTCTTAGGGAGAAGCTCATACCATAATATGAGAAAGCTCCTCAATGTAGTGTGGAGAGCCTCACGGGGACAAAAAAATATTGCAGTATTTGGACGCTGAGAAGGCATTTGATCGTATAGAGTGGGTATACCTGCTTGAGGCTCTGGGCACGTATGGATTGGGGGACAGATTCATAGGATGGATTAAAAGTTTATATAGAGCCCCAGTGGCTAGTGTTTTGGTGAATGGGGAATTTACAAAAAAAGTTGCCCTTCATAGGGGCACCAGGCAGGGCTGCCCTCTCTCACCTCTTCTGTTTGCGCTGGCTATAGAGCCCTTGGCAATTGCAATTCGGAAGGTAGAAGAAATTAAAGACGTATTGGGGAGATCGGGGAGGGAACACAAGATCATCTTGTATGCGGACGATATGTTATATATGTTAGAGAACCGACTACCTTGGTACCCCCATTATTGGAAATGATAGGGAGATTTACCGCCTTTTCTGGGTATAGGATAAACATCCATAAATCAGAAATAATGCTTTGGGGAGAAACTGAGAAAAGATTTGGGGACATGGCATGGGGTCTTAGAAGGGTGGAAAAAGAGTTCACATACCTAGGCATTTGAATTGGTCATGAAATTAGCCAGTTATATAAGTTAAACTATGGGCCAATGGTGCAGAGTATAGAAGAGGAGCTGAGAAGATAGAGGGATCTGCCAATATCATGGCTAGGCTGCATAAATCTTGTAAAAATGAATACATTGCCTCGAATCCTGTATTTGATGCAAATGCTCCCCATGGGGTTAAGCAGGAGGGATGTGAAGAGGGTGGATAAGGCCTTTTTGGTTTTTTTATGGACAGGGAAGTGACCAAGGGTGAGTCTTCATAGACTACAGGCAGAGGGGGATAGAGGGGGATTAAATATGCCAAATTTAAAGAACTATGCACTGGCCATGCATTATAGAATAATAGGAGATTGGGTGAATGGGCCGCCTGAAGCTGGATGGTTAGATTTAGAGGCAGGGGAGGGAACAGTGAGAGTAACGGCATTTTAAGGGGAAGGTGGACAGAAGGCATAGCGGAGGCAAACAAACCTGAACCTACTAGTAATCTCAGTGTTAGAAGGGTGGAGGCAGCTACTGAAATGGTTTGGGGTGAAGCCACAGGAAGAAACTCTGCTGCTCCCAATAGGGAGGAACCTGGGGTTTTGGGCAGGGATGGAGGATAAAGGCTTTATTGAATGGGAGAGGCAGGGCATAAGGTGTGTAAAAGATCTCTGGAAAAGAGGGCAGTTAGTATCGGGAGTGGAACTAGAGGAATGCTTAGGTACGGGGATGTTCCATATATTGCAAGCCAGAAATTATGCTAGGGCAATTGTGAGAAGCCATACAGAAAATTCACCCATGGACCAGATAGAATCGATGGTTCTTAGTACTCGAGCGGGGTCAAGTGGAATAATAGGTAGAGCAGCAAAATTGGGCTGTCAATGTATGCCTGACTACACAAGTAAAACCAGAGCTCTGTGGAGTAGAGATCTGGGGAAACAAATATCAGAACAAGGATGGGGCATACTATTACAACTTCACAAGGGGTTATTAGTCTGTAATAAATATCAGTAATCATACTATAAGTATATACCTAGACTCTACTGCCCCCCTACCATGGCTCACAGGTTTCACCCGGAAATCTCTCTGATATGTGGCATATGTGGGAAAGAACAGGGCACGTATATTCATTGTTTCTGGGAGTGCCAGATTTTAACTCGGTTTTGGGAAGCCATAATCGGGGAAGTCAGTAGGGTGTGGAGTAGGCAGATGGACCGAAACCCGATAATCATGCTGTTCGGGGCAGACAATTCAGAGGAAGAGGATTGGAGACCCCTCCCAAGATGTATCAGGATTTTGGTTACCCTAGCTAGGCAGTGCATATTAAACGCATGGGTTTCAAATGAGATGCCTACTGTTCAACAATGGAAGAATATGTGTGTGCAGGTACTGGGTCTTGAAAGAATATATTATGTAAATAAAAATAAAGAAGATCTGTTCTGGACAGGGTGGGGAACGTTCATTTCCACATTGCCACTGGGTGAGATGAATCTGATAAAAAGAGGTTGGTAAAAGTGGAGTGTAATCAGGCGGTAATTGAGGGGGAGAGGGACAGAAGAGAAGTTTAATAGGAGGTGGCTCTGAAGAGGAAGTTGGTCATAAGGACATCTGGGGAAAATCCTAGTAAAAGGGAGAAAAACCCTCTGTTTATAAAGAATAACACCTTGCATAGTGAATTAGTCTGTTGATGTCATGTTTTTGTCTGTTTAATTTTCTACAATGTAGGGGGAACTTTGGGTGGGATATAATAACTAGTGGGGATATGGGTGAGTGGGGGGGTAAAACTTAGGGGTTGTAGTATTCAAAAGGGGAAAGTAGGGGGGGAGGGGGGATACGGGATAGACCAATGTTGTGGGTACTTAATGAGGTAACTGTCTATTGGGAAGTTTCTTTTTTCCTTTATGTATGCCTTGAATTTGTGGTGTTGTGCATTTCTGTAGAAAATGGAATATTAATAAACAAATTATGTATAAACAAAAACTAGTTGGGATTTAGAACAAATTCTACTGTGTTCAAAAAGCATTTTGGTGGGAGTGCATCTCTAAACATTGTATTGTCCAGAAAAAATTGTAATGCACGGATAACTAGGTGGTAGGGCATGTAGGTATATAAAGAATTGACATCCATGGAAAGCCAAATAAAATCTGCCATTGCATTTTATCAAGTTTTTCTAAGATGTGCATTGAATCCCTAGTATAGGAAGGTAGATTTAACACCATCGGCTGCAGAAGGAAATCACAGAATCATGAAAGGTTCTCCATAAATGAGCCTATGCCCAAAACGGTGGTGTGGGGGGTCACCAAACTCTAGTGTATCTTTGGTAAAAAGTAAAAGGTTGGAACAGCCAGGTTTTCCACCCTTACTCACTCTCCCTCTTGGTAAAGAAACCCCTCTGGGCAGCCTCAACAATCAGGAAAAACAGCCGATTCTGGTAATGCAGTGTTTGATCCCCTGGTAATACAATATATGTCTCCATATAAAGAGTCTAATTGCTTCTGTCTCATAATCATTTTTATTAAGGACTACTGTATTGCCACCCTTGTCAGCTTTCTTATAGACAACACTTTTAAGATTTTTCAACTTGTTTAAAACTTCAACTTCAAGAGTAGTGAGGTTATTATTTTATTGTACCACCTTTTGGAAAACAGAACATCTACGTTTTTCATAACTACCTTTTGGTAAGTCAGAACTGCAGGGCCACAGACTCCCGGAAAAAAAAATTGATTTAGGTCTAAATCTCAACTTTCTATCCATGCATAACAAATTAGCAGGTCCTTCTGATTCAGTCAAGTCAGATACAAAAGCATCACCCTGGGTATCAAAATTAATAAAATCTAGCATATCATGGTCTGCTGATATCAAATTAACAGAACCATCATATACATCCTCATTTTCATTTGATTTATTTAATGATGTAATTAGTTCTCCCAATTCGGTATGGTTCAAGTTCTGACTTTCATTTATTTCCAAATGATGCCACCCCCCCCATGTTTTTTTCTGCAAAAAAATAACACCGGTTAATTTTCCTAAATATTTTAAGCAATTCTATCTCTAGCATAAATCTATTGCTTCTTGGTGAAGGCACAAAAGAAAAGTCCTTTCTAAGTACATTCAGTTCGGTGTCATTGAAGACATAAGAGTAAGTTTATGATCTCTTTTGATTCTTCCTGTTGGTCGACCTGGTTGGACGCTTGTTCTTGTCTTATTTTGTATTTTTTTACTTCTCCTTGTTTTTCTGCATGCTCTGCATCTTTCCTGTCTAAGAAAACACCTTTCTATTTGTAGATGTACTTGTAGCAGATGGTTCCTTGGATGGTGCTGCTGAAGAACTTGCACCCCAGGAGACCTACTCTGATATTTGTCCATCACTGTTCTCTGTGTTTGTATTTGTGTTTTTATTTGTGTTCTTACTCCAATTTCTAGAGTTGCTGCTTCCTCTGTTCTCTATTTCTGGAGTTGCTATGGCTGAAATTCCATCCTCTGCTGGCAGTACGAGATGGCCTGTCCCAAACAAAAATCTGTCCGAGAGTGTAATCTTTTAAATCTCTGTCATGCTTCGTTTGTTTAGGCTTTATAATTTCTTTTTCATAAGAAGCAATACTTTTATTTAGTTCTCATTCTTTAATTTTAAATAGAGAGTGAGTTTTCAGGGGTTCTAATTCTTTTTGCAGTCTCAGTTTGTTGTTTAACTTCTTCATAATTTAGTTTGTCTTTTCTTCACTAAAATTCTAATTAGTTCATCTGAGCAAGCCCCTAATGCACTTTCACACACTTGCTCATGTTTAAAATGTTCAGTTCCAGCAGTAGGCTTTATGTCTAAACAGAGACTATGGGGAAACCTTCTATTGTTCAGATAATCCCCTTCAAGGCTGTCGATATTATAATACAAAGACATTTCTGTTTTAAGCAATTTCGCTAGTTTGGTAAAAGTTGCTTTAAAGGGGCACTGTCAATCTGTTTTCCATCATATTATTTCTAGTTGAAACACCACATTTTATGATTGCTTACCTTCTCTAAAATTCACTAATGTTGCTGTTTGTTTTGTCTGTCTCCTTGTTTAGTAGAACTGAAATGCATGGCAATGTATAATTATACACAACCTTGTTTGTTTACAATCCTGGATCTGTTCTCACTGCTTACTTCCAGAGCGTTATAAACACACCCAAACAGTGCAGTCACTCATGAGGCAGTAGCCTCCTAAACTCCCACTGCATCATGAGGGGCTAGACTGTTTTGTGAGTGTTCCCAAGTCCAGGAAAGATCCATTTGGAGTTGATCAAGGAATGTAAACAAACCTGTTTTGGTGTGGTAACACTAGTATGTTGGGCAGACTGTTTTTACTTTTTTAAAGAAAATGAGAAGCAGAATCAAACTACTGGCTACATCAGCAATCTCTACAGAATTTTTGCAATCATACAATGTGTTTTTTAAACTAGGGACACTTTGAGACCTACAGGGTTTGACAGTGTCCCTTTAAGTTCAGCAGTATTTTCTATTAACTGCTCACCTGCTGTAGCACCTTCAGCTGAAATTGGTCTCTGAGTCTGGCGTCTCAATTCATTTTTGTATTGACTCCAAACAGGACACTTCACAATTGGTTGAGATTTCGTCAGTATCATTTTCTTCCTCTGAGCTCGATAGTTCTTCAGGATCTCTCACCTCGCTCATTCCACTCGTGGCTGGATATATTGCAACGGGATTAGAAGCCCTTTATCATTTGTTGCTAGACCTTCTACAAATACAGCAATAGCAAAAAGTAGCTACACTCTCAACACTCCTTTCGGCATAAGCATGGAGCGTGGAGCTAGTGTTTAGGTGAGGAATATGAGCAGCTCAGTCAATTACCAGTCTCAATTCAATGCAGCTCAGCCAACAAAAAGCTTTAGTGTCCCATATTAAAAAGTGAATTGTTTGTTGCAGAGGCAGCCCTCAAAGTACAAGCCACCAATAAAAGATATTAGACATCTGTGCTTATCTATGTACTAACATATAGCACAGATATAGGTCCACAGAATAATTTAAATTAAAGACAGTTATTACTGCAGACTGTAGTCGCATTTACAGGATGCCAACCAAATCATTTTTAGAACACAAGAACTCACGTGCTAATAGTCGATCCTGTGGATCAGCACTTCAAAAAACAGCCCAATTGACCAACAAATACAAAAAGAAGTAGTGATCCACACAGGAGGAAGCTCCAGGACACATACAAATTTACTGAAACATACAAGAATGAGCTGGTCTAGTGGCGTAGAGGGCTGAGGCATCTGTGCCTCACCTCCTACCAAGTGGGCAACCCATGATCACCATGCTCGTGGGCCATCGGTGGGGTTGGCTGGGAAGGGAGAGGATCAAGTGTCTGAAAAGGACTGCTCTCCTCTCCCTGAGGGGGAGGACTAGTGCTCCCACCAAATGACGGCCTCGGGTGGAGGCCCGAAGATAGTGTGGGTCTGATGGGTGCCAGGGAAGGGAGGGTGCTGCGGGACTTCAGTGGATGTGCACATGCCTCAACCTATGCACATCTGGCATGTGCATCCCAGCAACAGGGATGGGAGAAAATGGAGGAAAAATCCTTAGCTATGGTTGATGACTGACTCTCTACAAGCTCCGCACCTGGTGACTGGGGGAGTCGAGAAGGTAAGTCCCAGTGATACTGGGGTGATGGGACTGGGGGGTCAATCTGAAGGGGGCAGCTTGGGTGAGGAATCATAGAAGCTTGATGGCAGAAAAGGACCATACCGATCCATCTAGTCTACACTTCCCCCCTCATACACCTCCCCCTCCGTGACAGCCCCAACCCTCCCCTGATACTCAGCCCCATATGCTTGTCCTATGCCCTCTTGAATTCTTCCACTGATTTAGCCCCCACCACTCTGTCTGGTAGTCTGTTCCAGGGCTCCACCACCCTCTTCATGAAGAAACACCCTCTCACGTTGCCCCTGTATCTTTTTCCTTGCAGTCTGAGGCTGTGCCCTCCAGTTTTGACCCCCTCCTTCCTCTTAAGTAAACCTTCTTCTCCCACTTTATTGAGCCTCTTTACGTATTTAAAAGTTTCAATCATGTCTCCTCTTTCCCTCCTTGTCTCCAACGTGTACAGATCCAGCTCCTTAGACCTCTGCTCGTATGACTTTCCTTGCATACCCTGCACCATCTTGTTTGCCCTTCTCTGAATCCTCTCCAACACCTCTATATTCTTGCAGAGATGTTGCCTCCAGAACTGAACCCCATACTCCAGGTGCAGCCTCACCATGGCTTTGTAAAGGGCATTATTACCTCCCTCTTTCTGCTAGTAATGCCCCTGCCTATGCATGCCAACATTCCATTGGCCTGTCCCACTGCCCTGCTACATTGGATTCATACCTTAAGGTTTGAAGAGACTACGATTCCCAGATCTCTCTCCTATTCTGTTACTTTAATTTCCTCCCCATCTAGGGTGTACCCTGCTCTTCTGTTCCTACTCCCCAAGTGCATCACAGTGCACTTCTTGGCATTACATTTCAGCTGCCACATCCCAGACCATTTTTCAAGCGTCTTTAAGTCCTTCCCCCTCCTGGGGTGTCCACCCTATTGCATATTTTTGTATCATCAGCAAATAGGCACACCCTCGCCTTCAAATCGCCAGCAATATCACTGATGTAGATACTGAAGAGAAGCGGACCCAAAACTGACCCTTGTGGCATTCCACTCTTCACCCTCACTGTCCCAGAGTGCACCCCATTTAGCACCACCCTCTGAGTTCCTCCTGACAGCCAGGCCTCCACCCAGCTTGTTATTTTCCCACCCAACCCCAGGCTTTCCATCTTGCTCACCAGCCTCCTATGGGGGACAGTGTCAAAGGCCTTATTGAAGTCCAGAAAGGCCATGTCCACCCCCCCCAATCAATCATCTGAATCACCCGATCAAAGAACTGAATTAGGTTTGTCTGGCAAGACTTCCCCTTCATGAAGCCATGCTGTCTGCTGTCCTGCAAGCTACTCTCCTCCAAGGAATCCACTACCCTCTCCTTGATTAACGCCTACATTACCTTCACCACCACATAAATAATTATAATAAATAAGGACATAAACAGTATATAGGAGAAAAAAGGAAACATACAAGAACACTTATTTGTAAATCTGAGCAGTGGTTTGCTTGCTGTGTGTGAAGGTAGGTATACCAAGTGCTTAATATACTGATTAGTATAAACACAAAAAAGACATACTGGTGTGTTTTTTTAAATGCATATTTATGTATTTGCTATTAGATGTTGGACAGGATGGATGTGTTTTTTTATAATTAATTGTTATGAATTCTTTAAAACTATTGGTACTATGGTATTGGTCACTTGTATGTTTCAAATCACATCATCACTTGGCTGCTATTTAAGAGTGCATTTGTGTATTCTGACTCACCCCCATCCCACCCCACCCTGATGAAGAGGGTCTCTGCCCTCAAAGTGCCGGGGAAGCATTCTTGTATGTTTCAATACATTTGTATGTGTCCTGTGTCACCAGTCCACTCCCATGGGGCCAGATTTCTCTCTGCCTCACAACAAATCCCTTCAGTGACCGGGGGTCAGGGATACCCTTTCTTCATCCTTCTAGCATGCTTGCTGTTTCACAACTGAACATGTGCCAGAGAATCTCAGGGCACCCTCTCTTTATGTGAGGGGATACAAATACAGTCTCGAGTCTGTGTTCCTGGGGTAGAACTCTCTCAGCCACTGCACCACAAACCAGAAAGCCACAGGCGTGTATAGGCTTTGGGGGGCCCTATAAACCCCTACTATGTGTCACCCCTTCAACATGCAGAGCTCATTTCAAATCCCCCCACAGGCTCCTCCTGTGACCCTTTGTATTTCCTCTCCTCCTTTTGTCATGAAGTCCCTATTGGTACTTCATTTTGATAGTGTTTGGCCTTAAAACAGTCACACAGGTGTGGTATCATTTGAACAACTTTTACCCAAGGCAGCACACACAAATGACATAGGCAGAATTATTTTAAAATAAGCCAAAGGCTTTACTAATTAAATTTATAAGAACAGTAAATAACATAAAGACAAATAATTTTTAGACACTGGTTACAGGATATGGAAAATATACAGAAAAACTAAACTTTGAGAATTCTAGTTTTAAAGTTCTACCTCAGTGTCTTTAGGTTGCTGAATTCTGAAGTGCAAAGTGTCCTTTAGAAGTAGCAGTTGAAATCTTGTCTCTTGTCCAGGAGAAATGGTCTCTGCTCTCCAAGCAGATGGCAGGGTCACCAATGCCAAAAAGGCTAAAGACTAAAAAGCAAAAGGCTTCAAGCAAAAATGCTCAGATACCTCTCAGCATTCCTGTTTTAAGGGGTTTCAAAAGGGAAGGTCCAGTGGACAGTGGCTTGCCCTGTGATTAGCTAGCATTCTGTTTCTAGGGCTATGCAGCCAATCAGATTTTAGTATTATATTACAAAACACAGATATGCAGTTCTGAATACAAGAGAAAAAAACTCAGAGGTCAACCATTTTAAACCAGAATTCTGGGGGAACATCCAGTCTCCCCCCTGGGAGATGGCAGCAATTAAGCTACACGCAGTACAGTCATTTACTTAAATGGTGGCCCATTCAGCTGCTAGCAAAATTAAGTCAGCTTGGACCTCTCAAACAAAGGGGGTCCAGACATCATGGCTCCTCATGAGGTTCTGCTCCTTTCACAAGCAAATTGGGCTACCTGGCCTACCAGCTAGGCTTAATTATTATTTTGTCTCCTTTTAAATAATTTAATTACACTATAGTCACTGGCTAGAGGCCGACAGATTCCTGCTCAGTAACAAGAATTACATCATCATTCTACAAAAGGCCCATGTATTTGTACCCATGATCCCTTGCACTTATATTGGGCCACTATAGCATTCTCTGATGTCTTTCTCACATAAAAATATATAAAACATGACCAAAACAATAAGGTATGGCCTAATCTTGCCACATCCTGGAGCTGCCTCCTGTGTGGATCGCTACTTCTTTTTGTGTTTGTTGACCGATTGTGCTTTTTTTTGAAGTGCTGATCCACAGGAGTGACTGTTAGTGTACAAGTTCTTGTGTTCTAAAGATGACACAGTGACCCTACAGGTCATTATAAGCCTGTTGCAACTCAAATGGAGTATTTGAGGGAAGCATGATTACTGCTAGACAGTGCTTACTCTTAGGCTATGACAAAGCATGGATGATGCATCTACCCACCCAGTTAAGTTTCAGATGCTCTGAGGCTGTCAAATGGGTTTTCTGGATAAAAGAAACATCTGCTGGGTGTTGCCTCAAATACTGAATAAACTTCATTCTCTTTATAGGGTTGCTTAGGCAGTTAATATACTTTTTTCAAATATCATTTTCATTGAAAGTTTTCTTACAGTATAATGACATTATAATACCAAACATCAGACAGAATAGGACAACAACAGACAATACTATACAAATTCCACAGTAACAATTAAAATAAATAAATATATATTGAATGCTATGACATGCAGTAGATATCAATTATTTATAATAAAAAGAGAAGATAAACATCTAAAAGACGTATTCCCTCCCTACCTAAATGATGGGATTTATCTCTTGCCCTTCTTTTCTTTACTTAATGAAATTAATATTGACTTGCTTAGGCTGTTAATATTTTGAGGGAAAATTGTCACCAGGGTCACATGCACAGCTTCAGGGGAAAAGAAAAATATTGTTGTTGTAGGTGGGGAAGAGACCCGCCTGTTGGCCTGGATGATGCTTCTCGACAAACAGGCCTCCGGGAAAGATCCATATACCAATCGCCCATCCCGTAGGATCCAGCACAGCAGGACAGCCAGTCCACAAAGTCTACCACCCAGACCCCTTCCACATGGAATATTTAAGACAAAGGCCTTTAGTATATCCAATAATAAGAGAAGCATTTTAAACTACCTTTTGTCTCTACTTCATTTTTCTAAATAACAGATTAACAAAATCCCTCTCTCCAGTTTACAAGAAATAAACATGCATTAGGAAGGAGAGGGAAAAAACTTAGAACAACCCAAATGAAACCATTGGGAAAGGACTCAAACTTCCATTGGGAGGACATGAGAATCAATTGGGGGTGGGGAACTCTGAAATTATGTACACATTGGCTTCCAAGGAATGGGCTAGGTTCAAAACAGGCCCATATTGCACTAGGAAGGACCGCCATTCTAGGGCGCCCTTTCCCATGCCGGGGATAAAGCCAGGTGCTAAGGGTACCCAGTCCTCCAACAGGACATCTCTGTCCCAACTAAAATAAATATATAACAGGGGTGGAAGTAAGAAGAGGAGTATGGGCATGTAACAATAGGAACACCAGGGGCCCAATTCTAGAAGGTTGATTCAAGTCGCCGTCAAACACGACTTGCACCAATTGCAGCTGCATCATTGACCCTGCGCCCTATTCTAAAAGGGTCAGGGCCTCCGAGTCTATGTCCTGCAACTTGTGACATGCAGCCAGATGCGCCAGACAGAGGCGTGCAGCGAGAAAGTGCAAGCCACAACCGCAGGTCACAAGTGCTCCCCATTGCCCACACACTGCCGGTGCCCCGCAGAGCTAGGCTCCCTACCCACTGTTGTGGTGTCCCCAAATGCACCATTGCCTCGTGCTGTGACTTGTACAGTATGACCCATCCATCCCGTCGTACACCTGGTGGTCTAGTGGTTTCACCCTTTCAATCAGCCATGCCAGTTCACTAGATCTTCTCCATCTTCTCAGCCACCAGCTACAGCTCACCTCTCACTTCCATGGCCAGCCACTGACTCGCGCTCAGAAGGAGCACTTACTGAATAATAGATGTGTTCAGAAATTAATTTCTGAGTGCATCTTTACAGTAGCACTCCTACTGAACTCAGTCTGTGGCTGGCTGTGGAGGTGAGAGGTGGCTGTGCCAGTCGCTGGCTGGGGATGGTGGGAGGGGTGCTGGGTGACTGACATGGCTGGGTAGGGGGCACTAGACTACCAGGGATGGTCTAGGAAAAGCCAACATTGCGGCAGTGATTCAGGGTTGGGGCATGGGTGGGGGTTGACAGCGCTGCCTTGTGGGGCATACAGCAATGGGGGATTCGGGGGTGCAGTGTGGGAAGCCCTGCGGGACATACATAGTACGCTTCGGGGTGGGGATGTGGGCAGCCCTGTGGGGCATGCACAGTACGCTTTGGGGGGAAGGGGGTGTGGGCAGCCCTGAGGAGCACCCACTGGTGTATGCTGGGCATGGGAGGGGAGGGCAAATGTGGATTGCCTGCTGGGCTGCTGGCAGGTCTACAGGACCCCCTGGGGGCATCCGTAAGTTACACCAGCTAAAAGCTGGTGTAATCTACATTGCCTGTTCTCCTCCAGGGGTTCTTGTAGAATCCCGACACTGGGGACTTTGTTGCTGCCCTTCTGGAATGGGGCGCAACTGCTGCCGTAAACCCTCTAGTGCCATGTCACAGGGGGTTTACGGTGCAACTGCTGGCGTAACAGCTCTTTGGCACCTTGGCCTGCGACATGTGGCAGGCCACGTGTGAAATCGCACGTATGCAACTGCTGGCGTAAGTTGCTACATACGCGCCATTCTACTTGGCACAAGTGCTGTTACGCCGAGTGTAACATTTCTAGAATCGGGGCCCAGGAGTTCCTGTCACCCATTCCGAAGTGCCCCCTCCAGGTAATATGGATTCACTACCATTTAGGCAGCCTACAGCGCATATTGACTTTCTGCATTAAAAATGACAAGGTGTACAGGGGCCTCACAGACAGACAGGCAAATGGGGTGCCCTTGGAAAGCTGGTCATAAAGAAGAGTTATGTAAGAACTTACCATAACAGCAGATCTTCGAGGGGATCTCAGTCATCAGGTAACATCTAAGGAACTTCACCTTTGGTGAAGAGAAATTCACACGGAAGATTTTCATCAGTACAACTGGGGCTGCACACGATGTTGATGTCTGCCCACATCATCAACCCTATAGAGGCATGAGCGGCCCTGCTCCCTCCTCAGTTGTTTCCCCCAGAGACTAAGGGAGCCAGGCTCATGCCATGGGAGACCAGGAGAGAGGGAGAGAGAGAGAGAGATGCCCAGGCCTATGTGAAAGGCTGGATACACCAGACAGCCAGTTCTTAGGACCCCAAGAAAGCGGATGGTGGGAGGGAAAGCATACCTGATGACCGAGATCTCCTTGAAGATCTACTGTTATGGTAAGTTCTTACATAACCGTTCTGTCTTCTTCAGGGGTATCTCGGTCATCAGGTAACACCTTGGGAACAAGTCCCAAGTAGTTACAGGTGCAAACAAACAGTCTGGGAGAAGGGCTCACCATAAACCTAAAATAGGAGGCACTATAACACAGCCCTGCCAAAACCTACATGGGCCCTAGAGGCAATGTCCAGACTGCAGTGCTTTGTGAAAGTATGGACGGTACTCCAGGTGGCAACCGCACAGATGTCAACTGCTGAGACCTCTCAGAAACAAGCCACAGAGGTAGCCATGCCTTTTGTGGATTGAGCTTTCAATGCACTGGGTAATTCTTTGCCATACTCACTGTAGCAGAACACAATGCAGTTTGGCAACCATTTGGATAAACATTGCTTAGAAACTGAAGCGCCCTCTCTACCAGAGGTTAAAGAAAATTTCTTCAACTTTCTGCATTCCTTGGTCCAAAACAAGTAGTACTTCAAAGTTCGGCGCACATCTACCGTAAGGAACAGCGCTTCCCCTGGATTGGCACACTCAGGAAAATCAACAAGAAGGTGGATAAACTGTTTGAGTGTAAACTCAGAGACCTCCTTAGGGAGAAACAGGATTTGTGCGCAAAGACTCTATCTTTGTGAAAAATCAAATAAGGCTTCTCGCACAAGAGGGCCTGAAGCTCTGAAATTCTTTGAGCAGAAGTAATAGCAACCAAAAATAATGCTTTCCAAGAAAGAAAGCACAACTCGCAAGTTGCAATTGGCTCAAAAGAGACGGGGTCAATTTCTTCAAAACAAAATTCAAATCCCAAGCCGGGACTGGAGAACAGATTGGGGGTTTCAGATGCAGGATGCCCCTGAGAAGGGTATGGGGGACATCCAGCTGAGCAATTATGCAGTCACCCACAGGATCATAAAAAGGAAGAAATAGCCAAAAGGTGCACCTTGAGGGAGGAGTACTGGAGACCTGAGTCGGACAGAGAGATCAGGTAGTCCAGAATGAGGTTCACTGGGCAGGTGAAAGGGTCCAAACTATGTTTGGCAGCCCAGATGGCAAACCCCTTCCACTTCATGACATACGTGGCTCAAGTGGAATGCTTCCAGGCAGCCACTAGGATGTCCACCACTCTGTTAGAGACCTCGAACCTGGTGATGGCTATGTCTTCAGGAGCTAAGCATGCAGATGGAAGAACCTGAGGTTTGGGATAGACCAGGGTTCCCTGATCCTGGGTTAGTAGGTTCCTGCAGAGAGGGATAGGGACTGGAGGTTCCTCTCCCAGCTGAAGCAGGGGAAACCATATCTGTCAAGGCCAGAATGGAGCTACCAGAATCATGCTGTCCCCCTTCCATCTGCAGCTTAATTAGCACCCTCTGAATTAGAGGAAATGGAGGGAAGGCATAAAGGAATCTCCTGCTCCAGGAGAGGGACAACATATCTCACCAGCAAACTCCAGGCCCTGGATCTAGCAAGCAGAAATTGGGCAGTTTTGCGGTGAGTGGAGACACAAAAAGGTCCAACTCTGGATGACCCCATCTTTTAAACAATCTTCTGTGACGGATGAGAGAAACTCCCATTCATGCATGCTGGACCGAGTCCAGCTGAGATTGTCTGCCAGAGTGTTTAACATGCCTGACACATGGACCGCTGAAAACAGACCATGATCCAGTGTCCAGTACCATACTGTCATAGCCTCCCCGCATAGGGGGTATGAATGAGTCCCTCCTGCTTGTTGATGTAGTATACTACACTTAGATTGTCTGACTACACCAGCTGCTGACCTGGAGCAAGGTGTTCCTGAAAGACCTGCATGGCATGCAGCACCACCATCATCTACAGGACACTGATATGCAGGGAGGTTTCTAACTGGGACCAAGAACCCTGGGTCTGTAAGGGACCCAGGTGTACTCCCCAGCCCAGATCGGAGGCATCCATGGTTAGGATCCGCTGCGGGGAGGAGATCTGGAAAGGAATGCCTTAAAACAGATTCAAGAAGTCCATCCACCACTGCAGTACCTTGCAGAGTGGGGAAGAGACCAGGACAGGATGACCTAACTCATCTGTGCACTGATCCCACTGCACCCGGAGATTCCACTGGAGAATGTGCATGTGAAGTCTGGCCAGTGGGACAGTGGGTATGGCAGCTGCCATCATGCCCAGCAATCTGAGATACACCCTGGCGGGAATCAAATGACTTCGAGTGACTTCTTAAGCTTGGATTATAAGGCATTCTGCCATGTTTTGGGGCAGGAAGGCCTTCCCCTGTGCCAAGTACAGAACCGCTCCTATGTACCGCAGCCCTTGGGATGGTACCAGAACCAACTTGGGCAGATTGGCTGTGATGTCCAGAGAGTGGAAGAGCTAGAGAGTTCACTCCAGAGTCAGCTAAAGCTTTTCCCTGGATGGAGCCTTTAGGAGCCAGTTGTCTAGATAAGGGAAAACATACAGTTCCTCTCTTCTGAGAGCTGCTGCAACCACTGCTAAGCACTTCATAAGGACTCACGGTGCAGAGGACAAGCCAAAGGGCACCACTTTGAACTGATAATGCTTGCCCTGAAAGGCAAAACAGAGAAATGTCCTGTGAGGAGGAAATACTGAGATGTGCAGGTAGGTGTCCTGCATGTCCAGTGAGCAGAGCCAGTCCTCTGTTTTGAGAAGGGGCATCAGGCCTGGCAAAGTTATCATCTGGAACTTTTTGTACTGGACATACAAATTAAGGTCTTTTAATGTCTAGAATAGGCCTGAAATTGCTGGTCTTTTTGAGGGCCAGGAAAAACCTGGAATAAAACCCCTTGTTTCTCTGATGCCTGGGCATGCGCTTGATGGCCTGCTTGCCCAGATGGGACTGTACTTCCTCCCGGAGAACATACAGGTGAACCGAGAGGGTATGTAGAGGGTGGGGAGGGGTTTTCAGAGGTTTTAGACAGTCCTTATGTGCTGGTGCTCTCAACCCTCAGCATTCAAACAAACATGACCAACAACTTGAACTGGTTTCCAGAGGTTGCTTGATGAGCTCCAGGGTGTGACCCCTTTCTATGATCTGCAGAATCTATGCATCCAAAGTTATAGTTCTCCATTGATTCAGATGGAGGGAGAACCAGTCTCTGACCACTGCCTCCTGGTCAGGGACCATCAGATCGGGGGCTGGCAAGGAGTCAAGCATAGGCAGAGCCAGCCACAATGGCTGGTCCCTCACTGAGGTGCTTGGCCGCCGGTCCAGCACTGGAAGGGGCAAGCAAAGCAGCCTGGGCCATGTGCTTCCTTTGGGGACAGGGAGCTGTACTGGGCCTATTGTTGGTTTTGCAAATGGGAGGGCTCCCTCTACCCCTTGGCTGGGTATGGAAGAGGAAGTGAACAGACTTGAGGGCCCTGCCCAAAGCTTGCAGATCATTAATAATGTCCTGGACATCAGGGCCAAAAAGCTTAGTGCCATTAAAGGGAGCATTAAGCACTTTTTGCTGAACATTGGCAACAAAACTAGATACTCTCAGCCAGGAGTGCCTATGTAGGCATATGCCTGTGGTGACTACCCTGGGAATGGTATCAGCCATGTCATATAGGGTCTGAAGAGGTGCTTACTAACATCCTCAGCTGCTTGAAGATACTGAAGCAGTTCCTACTTTTGAGTGCCATCTGGAAGGGCCTGTGCGGTGGCCTTACCCTTCTTCCAACTGGCATTCTGGTACTTTACCATATGAGACAGGTAGTTGACAATCCTCAATCCAGTGTAGAGGAGGCATATACCCTTTTACCTCAGAGGTCCATTCTACAAGACTCCTTATCTGGTGGAAGGGAACTAAGGTATTTAGGTGCCTTAGACCTGTCATGAGCTTCCTTAATGACTACTGCGTCCATTTCTGGTTGGAAAGCATAGCAGGGGAACCTCTGGGGCAGGGGGGGCAGGATAAAGCTTATCCACCCTACGAGGCATAGGGTCTGATCTGTGCCAGGCTGCTGTAGCTTTCATTCCTCAAGGCTGGCAAGATAGGAGGAAGAGAAACATAGAAACATAGAAGTTGATGGCAGATAAGGACCGCAAGGCCCATCCAGTCTGCCCATTTCTTTCTCTATCTTATAAATGTGCCATCAGCCTTTGCTCTGTCAATGGCCTATCTGTTTATACTCATCTGTATTGCTCCCTTATGCCTATCCCATACCTGTTTGAAGCCCTGTGCTGTATTCATATCCACCACTTCCTGAGGTAGGCCGTTCCATGTATCCACCACCCTTTCCATGAAAAAGAACTTCCTCACATTACCCCTTAATTGGCCTCCCTCTAATCTCATGCTGTGTTCTCTTGTCCTGCTATTTTTCTTATATTGAAACATGTTAGACTCTTTCACCTTGTTAATGCCTTTAAGGTGTTCGAATGTTTCGATCATATCACCTCTCTCCCTCCTTTGCTCTAGGGTATATATATTGAGCTCCGTTAATCTGTCCTCATATGTTTTCTGATGCAGTCCCTGCACCACTTTGGTTGCCGTTCTCTGGACTGCCTCAGTTTGGTTAATGTCCTTGTGATGATGTGGCTTCCAGTACTGCACGCAGTACTCCAGATGGGGCCTAACCAGTGTCTTGTAAAGAGGGATTATTACCTCCCTCTTCTGACTTTTGATACTCCTACTAATACACCCTAACATCCCCCTAGCCTTACCTACTGCTTTAGTGGTCTGCTTGGATGATTTCAGGTCATCTGTGATGATGCCCAAGTCTCTTTCTTACCTTCTGTCTGCCAGCAACTCCCCTCCCAGCCTATAGGTGGTTTCAGGGTTTCTCTTCCCTATGAGCATGATCTTGCACTTCTTTGCATTAAACCCCAGTTGCCACTCTTACAACCATTTTGCTAGTTTATCCAGATCTCTTCTCATTCTGCCCACCCCATCTGGATCATCTACTCCAAATGGGTTGGGCAGAATGAGAAGATTTTGGGGGGAAAATTCTGGAATCTCCAGGAAGTCCACCAACTATTTTCTGGTGACATCCTCTTCCTCAATGTGGAAGCTCATGGCTAAGGACAGCTGCTTCATCACATTGAAAAATGTGTGTAGCCCCTCGGTGGCGCTACCCCAAGGGCTACTACCCCTGCCTGTGTGGCTAGCAGCAGGCTGAGGGGCCTAGGTTCGATAACGGGTGCCTCCACTCAAAGGTCAGGGTTGGTAGTGGTCAGTCTAACCAGGTCACAGCCATCTGGGACACTGCAACCCCTCTCGATTCCCACTAGTGGCCCTCTCAATACACAAGGGTAACGTACCCAGTACCCTAGATATGCAGAACACATACACATATATCTGACACTTACCCCCAGAACTGGTTCCTTCGGTGTGCTCTGAGGACCCCCTGTACAATAAGGTTATGCAAGGCACACAGCTACAATGCAATACTTTCAACATATACTGACACCACAGTCAATGTAGATTTCAAAGAAAAGAAGATCTGGTTTATTCAGGGGATAGTAACAAGGATGGGGGGGGTAATCAAGTTAATTGGCGTATTCACACTAAGAATCACACTACTGTGCATGCAATAAAAGTCCCACTCAATCACACTCTCTGGGTACCCAGGATGAAGGGAAAGGCTAGCCAGGACCTTTGCCTGGGGTAGGCTGGCGTCTTATCTGGTTGGGGCCCTGTGATGGAGACAGAACATGCACATATACAATTTGTAATACGGAGCCAGAGGGCTCAGTTCATGAAAACAACACAACAAGAAAATTAGATGCCACACTTTTGATTTAAAACAGGTTGCAGGGAGCTACCCTGGTAATTACTCACGATACCCAAGGCTGGACACAGGATGAATGGCGGTTGAGATGGAGGAGTATTCTGGATGGCCAGAGGAAGCAGAGTCCACATGAGTCGCTTCAGCATCATTCCTGTTCAGGCATGGAGCAGGGGGGCTGACCCCCGGCAGGTCCCTCGTCGATGGATCTTCTCTGTGCAGCAGGGTAGGGAGACAAGACCCTCGTGGCAGGACCTATCTACACTAGGCAACAATGGATTCAGTCTGAAATTATCTGGGAACATCTTCCAGCAACTAGCACACAGTTCAGCTTGGGGGAATACCACATCACGACCCCCCTCCAGTTCTAGCACACTTATATGTAAAGAAAATTACTGTATCAGGCAGACAGCTCAGTCGCTGCTAAAATCCAGGAGCGCAAGGCAAATAAAGTTCCTGACAGGCTGATCGCATTTAGCAAAATCTTTGGTCTTCTACAGGTTGAGCCTGGTCCCAATTTAGTAGCTTGCCTCACAGCACACAGATTGGATTCAGTCCGAAACAATTATCTCCCTCTCTCTCTCTTCTCAGGGCAGCAAACAGGCAAGTAGGTCAGAATTCAGGTCTTTCACAGTTTTCCCGCACGAAATACTGCGCAACACAGCTGCTTGAACTATGCAAGCTTTCAAATCGAATCTGTTTTCTGCCCACGCTTCAGGGCACATCAGCAATCGGTTCGGAGGCACAGTCTGAAAATGAAGCTCCCCTTTTCTTCTCCAAGGCAGGAGAGCTGCAGGCAGGCCAAACTTAGCCTTCCCGACCAATCTCCACGCTACATAGATATAGAAACATAGACTTTGACAGCAGATAAAGACCACTTGACCCACCTAGTCTGCCCATTTCCGTACCTAGAGGATAAGCTACAGATCGTATTTAACCAACAGCCTATTTCTTCCTACCCCCCACAAAAATTGCTTTATGTCTGTCCCATGCATTCTTGAATTCTCCCACAGTTTTAGACCCCCACAACCTCCTCAGAAAGGCTGTTCCATGCGTTCACCACCATCTCTGTGAAAAATACTTCCTCACATTGCTCCTGAGCTGTCCTCCTCTATCTTCAAATTGTGTCCCCTTGTTCTTGCACATCTCTTTTCTGAAAGATGCTACCACTCTTGGACTTTGTTGATTCCACTGAGGTACTTAAACATTTCTATCATGTCCCCCTCTCCTCCTTTCCTCAAGGGTATACATATTAAGCTCCTTTAACCTCTCTCATATGGCTTCTCTTGCAGACTCTGCACCATTTTAGTTGCCCCTCTGGACAGCCTCCACTCTGTCTAAGTCTTTGCAGAGATGGGGTCTCCAGAACTGCACACAGTACTCCAGATGGGGTCTCACCAACTGTCTGTACAGAGGATAACAACTTCCTGTTTTCTACTGTTGATGCCTCTCCCTATGCATCCCAGCATCCCCCCAGCCTTCCTTACTGCCTTCTCACATTGCTTGCCCACCTTTAGGTCATCTGATATAATTACCCCCAGGTCCCTTTCCATTTTTGTTGTTGTCAGTATCTCACCCCCCAGTGTGTACTCTTCCCCTGGGTTTTTGTTTCCCAGGTGAATTATCTTGCACTTCTTTGCGTTGAATCTAAGCTGCCATACATCTGACCATTCCTCCAACCTTGCCATGTCCCTTCTCATCCTTTCCACTCCATCTTGTGTATCAACCCTGTTGCAGATCTTTGTGTCATCTGCAAAGAGACATACTTTTCTTTCCAGTTCCTCTGCAATGTCACTTATAAAGACATTAAAAAGGACCGGTCCCAGTACTGAACCCTGTAGTACCCCGCTAGTAACCCTCCTTTCTTCACTGTGGACTCCGTTTACTACTACCCTTTGTATCCTGTTGTCCAGCCAGTTTTTTATCCAGGCTACCACCTTGGGACCCACTCCAAGTTTGGCTAACTTGTATTATTAATTTTTTGTGTCGGACTGTGTCAAATGCCTTACTAAAATCTAGGTAGGCCATGTCCACAGCCCCTCCCTGGTCTACTACTTTGGTCACCCAGTCAAAGAAATCCATTAGATTCATCTGACACGACCTTCCCGCTGTGAATCCATGCAGCCTTGGGTCCTGTGCCCCACTGGCCTCTAGGTACTCAACAATTATTTCCTTCAGAAGTGATTCCATCATTTTCTCTACCACTGAGGTCAAACTAACTGGTTTGTAGTTTCTTGCCTCTGCCCTTCTCCCACATTTGTGAAGAGGAGTCATATCTGCCCTCCTCCAGTTCTCAGGTACCACCCCATCCTCCCATTATTTGTTAAAGAAAGTAGTCAGTGGTGTCACTAGTTCTACCCTTAGTTCTTTTAGAATTCTTGGGTGAATCCCATCAGGCCCCATTGCTTTGTCCACCTTCAGTTTTACTAGTTCTTTCAGAAACCTTTCTTCTGTGAATGGACTGGTATCGACCCCCGTATCCAGAGTGTTTTTCTTGTTTAGTTTAGGTACCTCCCCCATCTCTTCCTTTGTGAATACTGAGCAGAAATATTCATTCAGTAGCCCTGCTTTTTCACTGTCACCCTCTGCCCACATTCCCTTCCTTTTATTAAGCCTCATAGAAACATAAACATAGAAACATAGAAACATAGAAGTTGACGGCAGATAAGGACCGCAAGGCCCATCCAGTCTGCCCATTTCTTTTTCTACCTTATAAATGTGCCATCGGCCTTTGCTCTGTCAGTGACCTATCTATTCATAGTCATTTGTATTGCTCCCTTATGCCTATCCCATGCCTGTTTGAAGCCCTGCACTGTATTCATAGCCACCACTTCTTGTGGTAAGCCATTCCATGCATCTACCACCCTTTCTGTGAAAAAGAATTTCCTCACATTCCCCTTAATCGGCCTCCCCTAATCTCATGCTGTGTCCTCTTGTCCTGCTATTTTTCTTATATTTAAACATGTTAGACTCTTTCACCTTGTTTATGCCCTTAAGGTGTTTAAATGTCTCGATCATATCACCCTCTCCCTCCTTTGCTCAAGGGTATACATATTGAGTCCGCTAATCTGTCCTCATATGTCTTCTGATGCAGTCCCTGCACCATTTTGCTGCCCTTCTCTGGACTGCCTCAATTTGGTTAATGTCCTTGTGAAGGTGTGGCTCCAATACTGCACGCAGTACTCCAGATGGGGCCTAACCAATGTCTTGTACAGAGGATTATTACCCCCTCTTCGCGACTGTGATACCCCTACTAATACATCCTAACACCCCCTAGCCTTACCTACTGCTTTAGAGGTCTGCTTGATGATTTTAGGTCATCAGTGATGATGATGCCCAAGTCTCTTTCTTCCTTTGTGACTGCTAGCAACTCCTCCCAGCCTATAAGTGGCTTCAGGGTTTCTCTCTCCCATGTGCATGATTTTGCACTTCTTTGCATTAAATCCCAGCTGCCACTCTTCTGACCATTCTGCTAGTTTATCCAGATCTCTTCTCATTCTGCCCACCCCATCTGGATCATCTACTCTGTTGCAGATCTTGGTGTCATCTGCAAACAGACAAGCCTTACCTCTAGTCCATCTCATGAGGTCACTAATGAAGATGTTGAATAGGACTGGCCCCAGGACTGATCCCTGAGGTACCCCACTTGTGACTTGCATCTCTTCTGACTGTATACCATTTACCACCACTCTCTGTTTTCTGCCAGTCAACCAGTTTGCCACCCAATTGATCAACTTCTGACCCACCCCGAGCCTACCTAGCTTATTTATCAACCTTCTATGTGGAACAGTGTCAAAAGCTTTGCTGAAGTCAAGGTAGGCGACATCAACTGCTCCCCCTTGGTCCACCACTCTGGTTACCCAGTCAAAGAAATCTATGAGATTAGTTTGACAGGACCTTCCTTTGTAAACCCATGCTGTCTTGGATCCTGTGCCCTATGGATTCCAGGTGTTGCACTATCCTTTCCTTAAGGAGTGCCTCCATAATCTTGCCCACTACTGAGGTAAGACTGACCGGTCTGTAGTTCCCCGCCTCCTCCTGCTACCACTCTTGTGGAGTGGGATCACATGAGCCCTTCTCCAGTCTTCTGGGACCTCTCCTGTGCTCAGAGACTCACTAAACAATTCTGCTAAAGGCTCTGCTAGTTCCTCCTTTAGCTCCTTAAGTACCCTGGGATGTATGCCATCAGGTCCCATTGCCTTATCCACCTGAGCTTAGCAAGCTCTTGTAGGACCCTTTCTTTTGTGAAGGGAGTAGTGCTCACCTCCTCCCGCTGTGTCCATGATGCTGAGCTGTGGGCCCTGCCCTACCTTCTCTTCAGTAAATACTGAGCAAAAGTATCTATTTAGGATAGATGCCTTTACAGGGTCCTCCTCCTCACATGCTCCCTTTTCTCCATTAGCTTAGCAATACCCCTCTGGACTTTCTCCTTTCACTAATGTATCTATAGAAAGTCTTGTCACCTTCTTTACTGTCCGTGCTAGTGTTTCCTCAGTTTGGGACTTTGCCTGCCTTACTGCCTTACCTGCTTCCCTTAGGGCAGTTTGAGTATGCCTCCCTATCTTCATCCCCTGTGTTCCCTTATATTTTCTGAAGGCCAGCCTTTTGGCTCTGACCTTTTCTGCTACTGTATTTGAGAACCAAGTGGTTTCTTCTTCTTTACACTTCCTTTTCTGTCTAACACAATGGGATGTTGCTTCAAGTATTGTATCCTTAATGCTTGCCCACTTTGCCTGTAACTCCTCACCTGTGTTTTTTTTGCCAGGGTAGCTTAACTCTGTTGGCCATCTTATCAAAGTCAGCTCCTCTGAAGTCCCATATTTTTGCCTTGGAATGGGATGATTTAGATGTAGTAGCCAAATTGAACCATACCATGTGATGGTCACTGGCCCCAGGTGACCTTCTACCTGGAGATCTGTGATCCCTTCTTTGTTAGTCAGTACTAGATCTAGGATAGCCCTGTCTCTGTGGGTTGCTGTACCAGTTGTTTGAGGCCCTCCTGCAGGGAATCCACTATGTGTCTAGTTCTGGCCGATGTTCCTGCTGGTATTGACCAATCTGTATCTGGCATGTTGAAGTCTCCCATTATCAGAACCTCCCCTTTAGCTGTCATGTTTTGTATATCTTCTAACAGTAATGTGTCTATGTCCTCCCTCTGGTCTGGGGGCCTGTAGACAACCCCAGTTCTTATGGCTGTCCCATTTCCTGTTTCCAGGGTGACCCTCAGTACCCCTCCCTTGGTCTTTCTTAATTCCTTAATATACCTATAAAAGGTCTTATCCCCCTTCTTAACAGAGCTGGCTATCCTTTCCTCTGTTTGGGCCTTTGCTATTCTGACTGCCTTCCCTGCCTCTTTCTGCTTTAATGGACAAAGTTCTCTGTCCTGCTCCTTCTGTGTTTCCTTATATTTTCCTGAATGCTATAATTTTCTCCTTAACGTTCCCTGCCACCTCTTTTGAGAACCATAGCAGCTTTTTCCTTTGTTGTGTTTTGTTGATTTGCTTCACACAAAGGCTTGTTGCCTCTCTGATGGCTGTTTTGATTACTCCCCATTGTTCCTCCACCCCTCCTTCTTGCCTGTTTGCTAATGCTTTTCTGAGGCACTCTCTCATTTTCCCAAAGTCAGCCCTTCTAAAGTCCGGTACTCTTGCTTTTGTATGGCTTGACTCTATGACTGTGTTTATCAGGAACCACACTGTTTGGTGGTCGCTTGTTCCCAGATGGCTACCCACTTCTAAATCCAAGATTCTTTCTCTGTCCCCATTTGAGAGTACCAGGTCTAAGATTGCTCCCTCCCGAATGGGTTCCAATGCTAGCTGTCTGAGGCATGCCCCTTGTAAGGCATCAAGAATTACCCTGCTCTTAGATGTGGCTGCAGCAAAGGTGCTCCAGTTAACATCTGGCATATTCAGGTCCCCCATCAACAATATCTCCCCTTTTTCTGCCATTCTAAGGATGCCTTCTATCATTTCCTTGTCCATTCCCTCCCCCTGAGATGGGGGTCTGTATACAACCCCCATGTGGATTGTGCTGCCATTTCCTGTCTCCAGGGTGACCCAGAGTGCCTCTTCTGCTCCCTGTGTATTCTTTAGTTCTGTTGCTTTGATCCCCTCCCTTACATAGAGAGCTACTCCTCCTCCTCCTCTTTTACCCTCCATGTCCCTCCTGTAGATTGTGTATCCTGGTATGTTGACATCCCAGTCATGGTTCTCTGTGTACCATATTTCTGTGACTGCCACAATATCCAGGCATCCCTCTCCCATCAAGGCCACTAGTTCAGGGAGCTTGTTACACAGACTATAGGCATTGGTACTCATCACCCTCCATTTTTTGATGGCCTTACCCCTTTTAACCCCATCCTTGTCCTTACTGCCTTTGCCTTTTTTTGCATTTACCACTGTCCTGCTCCCTAATGATTTCTCTACCTTGGTGTTTACCTCATTAATTACCGTGTTTTGTGGGGGGAGGCTGAGGTTTTCCTGCTCCTTTTCAGTGCCTCCCCCTTGGCTAGTTTAAATACTTGCCAATGAAACATTTAAACCTATCACCTAGGATCCTGGTTCCCCCTGGACAGATACAGACCGCACCAGTATAGGTCTGCATCCCTCCAGGTTGCTCCCCAGTTCCAAATGAAGCCAAAACCCTGAGCTCCACACCAGTGTTTCAACCAGTCATTGAATTCCATGGTGTGGAGTGCCCTAGCATCACCCTTTCCATAGACAGGCAGCACCTCCGAGAAGGTTACCGTATGCTCTACTTGTCTGAGGCCCCTCCCCAACTCTACAAACTCCTCTTGCACTGCTCTGATCCCATTCCAAGCCAAGTAGTTTGTCCCTAGGTGGACAATGACATCCAGCGCCTTCCCCCATGCAGCTGCTTCCATGATCCTGAAGATTCGCTTCCTGTCCCTCCAAGCCATGGTGCCAAGCAAGCACCTTACCTCCCTCTCCCCTTCCTCCCCCACTTTTATCCCCCTAATGAATGAGTCCCTCACCAGGAGTTGTTTCCTTCCCCTGTGGGGTCCTGTGCCACCCTCCTGTGGAGGTTCCCAGCATTCTCCTTGGCTTCCACTGCAGGTGCCTCCATAGAGGAACCACAATCTACCAGAACAGTGTATGAATTGTGGAGAGGTACAGCTGGAGGGATGCACATCTGGTTCCACCACCCTCTCCCTCTTTGAGCCCACCTTGGTCCAGCCACTCCTCTTTCTTGGCCATCTCTGAGGTAGCGGTGGTGGCCTTGGTGGTCCCTGGGTGGGGGAGGAGGTTTCACAAATCCTAGCCAGGTCATCCTGGAGACGGGCAACCTCCTCCCTCAGACCAGAGAGGTGCCTGCAAATAGGGTAGCACCGCAGCCTCCAGAATATTTCACGGAACACTGCTACCCCACAGCCATTGCACTGCACCACTCCCATCATGTCTTATTTTGTGTCCCCTCTCCTGTTGCTCTGTATGCTTACTCTCTCCTCTCCTTACAACTCTCACCCTTCCTGGTCTGGGACAACAACTTCCTGTATTCTTCTTCAGTAGTCTCCTTCTTCCTTGCTCAGAGTCAGACCTCCAGCAGCTAGGGGAAGAAAGAGCAACTTTTTTCCTTCAGGGTTGACAAAACTAATGTTTCTCTATGATCCTTCCCTTCCTACTGCCAAACAGGAAGTTCCAGTTGTCAGTCAAATACAGTGGCTATAAAAGTAGAACTGGCTTAGGGTGGAAGGGTGGAGGGGTGAAATGGAGGACAATTAGTAAGAAAAACGGTAGCTTTTTTAGTCAGCTGCTTTCTGCTCTAAAAGCAAGATTTCTGTCTTCTAAAGGCTAGCAGCAGGAAGTTGTAATTAGAGTCACCTGCTTTTTTTTTTACTGCCTAAGCCACACCCCCAATTAACTTTCTCCCCCTACTGATTTAGCAGACTAAGTTGATACAGTACCCTTCCCCTACACAGAAACACACACTGACTTTATTTTTTTTAACCCTAAATGAGGCCCATTCTACTTGTAATAAAGGATCTGTTTGCTTAATCCCAACAGGCTCTGACTCCAGCTGAGTTAGAAGTGTTAAATTAGTAAGAAAAATGTTAGCTTTTTTAGTCAGCTGCTTTCTGCTCTAAAAGCAAGATTTTTGTCTCCCAAAAGCAGGCAGCAGGAAGTTGTAATTGGAGTCACCTGCTTTTCTACTGCCTAAGCCACACCCCCAATTAACCTCTCTTCCCTCCTGCTGTACTGGTGACCGTATTTGAAAGGGGACATCAAGCAGCTGGAGGGGGTTCAGAGAAAAGCAACAAAAATGATCCAGGGCCTGTGGGAGATGCCTTATGAGGAGACAATAAGAGAGCTAAACATGTATTATTAGAGGATAGAAGAGAAAGGGGAACATGATTGAGACCTTCAAGTACTTAAAAGCATTAACAGAGTTAGCACTGAGGGTTTGTTTAGGCTGAAAAGTGGAAGAGAAACCAGAGGACACAACCTGAAGCTGGGGGGCAGAAGAATCAGGAGGGGAAATGAGAAGGCACTATTTCAAGGAAAGAGTGGTGACAGGCTAGAATGCACTGCCTGAGAAAGTGGTAACATTAACATTAAGGACAGTGGGTAGCTTCAAGAGGGGCTGAGACAGAGTCAAAGGGAGGGTCAGGGTGAAACAGAAAGTGGGAGGGGGCAGCAGTAGTTTGTTAAACTGGGTGCTGCACACTTGATCAGACTTGATAGACCCTAAGGCCTTTTTCTGATGGCAATTTCATATGTTCATAATCCTGGGCAGACAGCAGTAACCCTTCAACCACTTTTATCCTTGCAGTGCCTCAAAATATGAGAAAACAGATCCGTATAGATCATACCTAGGGTGAGGGTCAATGAAGGAGAAGGGTTGAAGGAAGGGGCAGCTGCAGAATAAGGGGTGCTAACTACATATTCGAGCAGACTTGATAGACCTCTAGGCCTTTATCTGCTGGCAAATTTCGTATGTTCATATGTTCGTATACCGTTCATCTTGTCATGAAACATAAGCTGCTTACATAGATAGAACTTTTTCCAGGATAAGATACAGTAAACGGTTCCCTACCTCATCAGGCGAGTGGGGCGACGAAACCAAGGCTCATCCTCCAATTCTCTAATGGCATGGAAATTCTTTGCAGTGCCGAGCCAAATAAAAGTGACTTGTCAAAGGAATTAATGCAAACAGATAACACTGGGAAAAAAGACTGCAAATACAGTAGTACAAGCACTCACCTGTAACAAAAGGAGGCACCCTTATTTATCATCAAAATTGAACCTGTTAATTCTGCTTGCCAGTAACCAATATTTGAATGCAGAACTTACAGTCAGAGGTTTATTATAAAATAATGAACATCCCATTCACTGGCATAATGGACAATTTCTCTCATGGGAAGAAGGCTCCGAGGTGGGTCCTATTGCCAATGTTCGAGCTAACAGAAAAGGAAATTATGCTAAGTATGAAGAAATTTCTTCTTTCTGTAGTGCTCCACGTTTTCAGTGGGATTCATTATGAATGGGTTTTAAGAAGCAGTACTTATGAAAAAAAAAGGGCAGGGGAGAATATTGTCCCATACATCAATTGCAAAACGGGAAAGGAATTTACCCAACTGCTGCCTGTAAAACTCTGTGAACAAAGGCCGCATCAGTGGAGCTTTGAACATCCAATCTGTAGAGCTTCGTGAATGTGTGGATGGAGCTCCATTTAGCTGCCTTGCACAATTCTAAGAGAGAGATGCCTCACCTTTCTCTGCCCAGGAGGTGGCCATAACTCTGGTGGAGTGAGCCTTAATGAGAGCCACAGCCCTCTTCTTTTCTGTGACTTAAGCTTTGGCAATGCATGTCCTCACCCACATTGCCAGAGTGGCCTTGGAGGCTTTTTGTCCTTTCTTGGTTGCTCTGAAAAACATGAACAACCTATCCAATTTATGGAAATCTAGTCTGTCTAAATTATGTCCTAATTGCCGGTTGCAAATCCAACATGTACAACCCTTTCATTTTTGGGTGAGTTGGTTGCAGACAGAAGGATGGAAGACAGATTTCCTGGTGCTCATGAAAGCCCGCCGGGCCCTTAGGAATGAAAGATGTAACCGTTCTGAGAACCACCTTGTCCTTATGCATGATGAGGTAAGGTTCTTTGTGGGGCAAAGCCTGGAGTTCACCAATCCTCCTGGCTGAGCACATAGCAACTAAAAAAAAACAGCTTGTAAGACAGCACGTCCAATGGTACTGACAAAAGTGGTTCAAAGGGCTTTATTTGTGATCCTGCAAGGGTGTGTGTCACTGAACGGCAGCTCTAGCTGCGAGTCTACACTTGAATTTGGGCACTGAGATTTACCGTGGCACTGCAGGACCTCCCTGCTCTTCGAGGAGTTTGTAGCTGACTGGCTCACATCTGTGGGCTTTGAAAAAATGATTTTGCTTCCAGGTGGGGTATAATCTGATCTTTTAAGGGCAGGTTACCCCCACAGTCTGCCTTGGAATCTCGAGCACTCAGCTACGGTTGCCATAGTAGCAGGAGCAACGTCACTTGGCTGCGCTATAAAATGCTCGGCTACAGTGAGTGGAGTCCAGAGTAAGGGCTTTATTTGTGATCTTGTAAGGATGTGTGCCACTGAACGGCAGCTTCAGCTGTGAGTCTACACTTGAATTTGGGCACTGAGATTTACTGTGGTGCTGGAGGACCTCCCCGCTACTCGAGAGGGTTGTAGCTGTCTGGCTCACGTGTGTGGGCTTTGGAAAAGTGATTTTGCTGCCAGGTGGGGTATAACCTGATCTTTTAAGGGCAGGTTACCCCCACAGTCTGCCTCAGAATCTCGAGCGCTCAGTGACAGTTGCCATTGTAGCAGGAGCAGTGTCACTTGGCTGAGGTATAAAACGCTCGGCTACAGCAAGCAGAGTCGAGCGTAGAGTGGAGGCGATGTGGGCAGAGGCCAGCAGCATCTGTTGGCGTCAGTCGGGTGAAGGAACCACGAAGTAGCTGTAGATGAGGAAGGTAGGAAGGCTCAATGGGGGAAGCGTGCAACAGTATGGAGCACAATAAGCATATGATAGAGAGGGACTATACCAGCATGAAGTATTGCCACACTGCAAAATGTATGTGGAGGGAGAACAGGAGAATCAGTTTGTCTAGGATAAATGCACCTTGATCGATATTCTGAGACAAGAAATAGAATCACTACAGAATAGGATACAACTCCAGATAGAAATATCTATGCTAGAGAAATTTATAGATTCAGCAGTGCAGAACAGTGTTGAACAAACTGAAGAGGCACAGGCAGTTGGGGGCATACACACAGAAGGGGAAGACACACCCTTCGAAGCAAAGACACATGGAATCTAGGGAAGAGAAAAACTGGTGTAGGGTCCAAAGGGGAAGTAAAAAGGGAAGAAGGAACATTGGTGGTAACGCACAGATTGTCATTCACAATGACTATGACATCCTCAGTACCGAGGCAGTAAGGGACAATACTGACCAACTTAATTCAGACCACAGTGTACCTAGGGAGAGGCATGGGGAAACGGAAGAGAACAACGAGCAGGAGTTACCGGGAGCATATAAACAAAACAAGGAGCTTCTAGTCATTGGTGACTCCTTGGTTAGAAACATTGATAGAATACTAAGCCAAAGCAGGAACGAGTTTACAACAGTTAGTACTCTACCAGGGGCAGGCATGGGGGATGCCTGTAAACTGTTACCAGTATTATTAGACAACACCCTGAAACCAGTTACGGTACTGCATGTTGGTACAAATGATGCTGGAAAAAGGGGTACACCTGGACATTCAAAGGGACTTTGAGGCAGTTGGAGAGGCCCTGAGGTTGGAAGGGTGCCACATCATGATATCAGAGATACTACCCATCCCTAGAGCTGGGACAGCCAAATATAGAGATATTAGTTCAATGGGTGGCTGAGAAGGTGGTGCCATAGGGAGGGTTTCACATTTATCCACCATTGGGACACATTCAGGGAACCCGGATTGTTTGTAAATGATGATCTGCATTTAAACAAACATAGCAGTGGATTATTGGCTATGGAAATACAACATCAGGTAGCGGATTTTTTAAACTAGGTACAAAGGAAGAAGGGGCTGGCCACCAGGCTACCCAGGCATCAGGGGGCGTCCCCAAATATCTTATGAAGGTTAATTTAACTCAAGACTGGAAATGCCTGTCTGTTAATGCCAGGAGCCTCACAAACAAGTCTGATGAACTAGCGTGTCTACTTAATATGGAAAAAATCCAGGTATGTGCCATAACTGAGACCTGGTGGTCACCTTAGGGTACCTGGAACCATCACATACCTGGATACAATCTATATTATATGGATAGAATCAGTAAAAGAGGTGGAGGAGTAGCCTTGTATGTATCTGACAAAATTAAATCAGAAGCCATTGAAGTGCCCCAAATACCAGGAATAGAACATTTATGAATTAAGGTATTGCCGTCAGATAGCACTAAAATCATAACTGGGGTTATGTATAGGCCACCCTCGATTTCTCCATGGAACAATGAGGCTGTTCTTAGCTTTTTGGATTCCCTAGACCCAACTGAAATAATCATTCTTTTAGGTGACTTTAATCTGCCTAGCATTAATTGGGTAAAGCAATTAGCAGGGACACCAAATGAAATAAGATATCTGGACTCCTTCCTATTAGCTGGCCTGGAACAGCATATAGGAAGTAGTATAAAGGGGGATAACACATTGGATCTTGTGTTAAGTAATTTGTGGGACACAATTAACCACTGTAGGGTAACCACCCCACTTGGCTTAAGTGACCATTGTATGATTAGCTTTGAGTTTAAGGGATTAAAAACTAGGATATTCGGCTCCACTGAGGTTCGGAACTACAATAAGTAGTAAATCTTTTTTTATTCGTAAAAAATACAGGAAGCATTCACTTGAGCATAACTCATTTACAATGAAGTCCTGAGTATCAAAAGACAATAAGGCCAACTTCAATATAATTAGGAGGGAACTTTCAGATTGGGGATGGCAAAAGGAGTTTGATAATAAAGCACTAAATGATAAATGGGATATCTTGGAGAATAAAATCATAGGCTTGATTAATAAGCACGTACCACTCGGGGAGAAATATAACAGAATAGGTAAAATCCCCTCATGGCTGTCCCCAAGAATAAGAAGATTGATTAAAAGGAAAAAAGAGCCTATAATAAAGCCAAGAAAAGTGGGTGTGCAAGTAACTGGGTGGTATATAAAAAACTATTAAAGGAAACTAAAAAAGCAGTAAATCATGCAACTAGAAAACATGAGTTGAATCTGGTCACAAAAGTTAAGGATAATCATAAGTCCTTCTTTACTTACATTAACAAAAAGGGGGGCAAAACTACTGTGGGGCCTGTTGAAGATCAGGCTGGAGAGACAGTAGATGACAACCAGGATATGGCGGGACATATTAATACCTACTTTTCATAATTTTTTAGTGACAAAACTAAGGGTACTAGGGACCATCTGAATAATGCAGGCTATACAAATTACTCTGAATGGTGGGGATACTGAGGACAGATTGATGCATCTGGACCCCAATAAATCTCAGGGACCAGACAGATCCATCCTAGAGTCCTCAGGTTGCTGGCAGGGGTATTGGCAGAACCAATAACAGCACTATTCCAAGCATCATTGGATAGAGGGGAGGTGGTAGAGGTCTGGCATAAGGCAAATGTCATTCCAATCCACAAAAAGGGGTCAAGACAAGAGCTGAGTAATTATAGGCCGGTAAGTTTGACCACTGTCTTGGGGAAGATGTTGGAGTCCATCATTATGGACCAAATAGTGGAGCTCATGAACTTGGCAGGGGACTGTGACGATGCACAGCATGGTTTTAGGAAAGGATTATCATGCCAAACAAATCTCCTGGAATTCTATGAGCATGTGAGTGGCATACTGGATGAGGGCAGCTCTGTGGATGTCATGTTTTTGGTTTTTTTGAAAGCATTTGATAAGGTCCCCCATGGGGAGTTAATGGACATCTTAATATAACACAATATTCCTGGGTATAGCACATGCTGGGTCAATGCATGGCTGAGTGAAAGAAAGTAGAGGGTCTGTTTGAAGCGTGCATATTCAGATTGGTTGAATGTGGAAAACGGAGTCCCCCAGGGATTGGTGCTGGGGCCTTGCTTGTTTAACATGTATATACACTCGCTGACGGGTGGAGGGGAAGTTTGGGAGACCAGATTTGCAGATGATACCAGGATTGGCACAAGCATCAATAATAGCGGGGATGCACAGAAGCTACAGGGTGCTCTAACTAGGATGGAAAACTGGGCTAGGGATTATGAGTTATCCTTTAACATTAATAAATGTGCGGTTATGTACTTTGGTAAAAATAACAGCAAAATGGATTATGTTCTAAATGGACAAAAGTTGGGAAAGGTTACCGGAGAAAGAGATCTGGGCATTAAGGTGACTAATGATCTCAAGTTCCACCAGCACTGTAGCCAGATAATAAGGACTGCTAGTGGTATACTAAATAATATCAAGAAACATATTAAAAGTAGGAAGAGGGAGGCGATTGTGCCACTTTACAGTTTGCTGGTGAGGCCGCATTTGGAGTTCTGTGCCCAGTTTTGTCACCTGGGTTCAAAACAGATATCAAGAGACTGGAGAGGGTTCAGAAAAGGGCAACGAGGTTGGTGGATGATGTTAGGGACAGAGACTATGAGGACAGATTGGAGGACCTAGGGATGTACACGCTGGAGTACAGGTGTCTGAGAGGAGATCTGTGTATAGTGTATAGATCAATCAAGGATACCAACTCAAGGTTGAAACTGGGACTTACACTTTGGGATCAGCATCATAACACCAGGACACACACATTGCAGTTGAAGGGGCAACATTTTAAGACAATAAAAATGAAACAGTGGTTTAGTGTTAGGGTAACTCCAGTCTGGAACAACTTGCCTGAAGAGGTTGTTGCAAGTGAGAACATGCTTGGGTTTAAGAGGGAACTGGACAAATACTGTGTAGCAAACAAAATCATAAGTTTCTATAGCTAGGGCATCAGCGAGCACAATAGACTAATGTCTTCTCTGCTCAGATATAGCCTATGAAACCTATGAAAGATTCTTTATGAAGAGCATTCAGGACCAGATTCAGAGCCCATGGAGGAACAGAGGATCAGAACAGAGGTCAGCTCCTGCTGACAGCTTTCAGAAAATGAATAACCTCACAGGCCCTTAGGATGATCCCAAGGAGGCTCCAAGGGTTGTCACCTGACCTCTCAAAGTGCTCAAAGCCAAACCTTTTTCCACTCCTTTCTGCAGAAAATCCAAAATCTGTGGAACAGTGGCTTTATAAGGCCAGATATTTTTCTCTCTGGCCTAAGCTGAAAAGGTGTTCCACACGCAAGCATAAGCTGCCGAAGTGTAATTCATTCTGGCAGCCATCAGGGTGTCCACTACCTTCTTAGAGAAACCCTACTTTCGCAGCCTCCTCCTTTCAGGAGCCAGGCCATGAGCTGCCGTCACTCCCAGATTTGGATGCAGAATGGGAACTTGGGAGAGAAGGTTCCCTCATACTGGAAGTCGAAACAGCGCGTGTTGAGCTAGGTTCATTAAGTCTGAGAACCATGGCCTTCTGGCCCCACTTCGGAGCTAGTAGAAGAAAGCTCCCTCTTGAGTGCTTTATTTTATGTATGATCTTGGGGAGGAACAGAAGAGGACAGAAGGCATACGTTCCGCCAAAATTCCATGCCTCTGACAGAGCATCCACTGCCTCCACCTGTGGACAACGGTAGCAGCTGAAGAACTGCTGCACTTGAGCATTCTGGCTGGAGGGGAACAGGTTGATCTGTGGACAACTGAATCTTTGGCACAGAAGGTCGAACATCTCTGGGTTCAGGATTCACTCCAATGGGTGGACATTCTTGCGGGTTAGCCATTCAGCCTGAATGTTCAACTCCCCCACACCAAGCGAACTGCTGACAGAGAGAGAAGGTTCTCCTCTGCCAAAAACAGGAGAACAGTGTCTTCTTTTAGTATCTCTCTACTCTTTGTGCCCCCGGACTGTTTATGTACATCACTGTGACAGCATTGTTCAACCTCATTTTCATGACTTTTGACTGCACCTGATTTTGAAAATGAAGGACAGCAAGGCACACAGACATCATCTCCAGGGCATTGATGTGTAGGGGATGTTCCTGTGCAGACCAAGTCCCCTGAATAGGAATGTGGTCCAGCACTGCCCCCCCAACCCAAAAGGCTAGCATCAATTTTCAGAATCAACTCTGGGGGGGACTTCCAAGGGAGATTAATTGATCAGATTCTCCAAACTCACCCACCAACTCAGAGACTTCTGCAGAATTGGGGAAGCTGGAATCCTGGCCAGATAGTCCTCCAATGTCAGATCCTAGGCTGACAGCAATTTGATCTGTAGGTGCTGCATGTGAAGGCTAGCCCACTGGACCAGCTCTAGTGTCACAAATTATGAAGCCCAGAATCTGCAGAAGGCTGTGAACTGAAGCAGACAATTGGCACCTCAGCCATTGAACCTCTCTCAACAGGGTCCCCTTCCTAGCTGATGAGAAGACCTTCCCATTGTCTGTCTTGAACACTGCTCCCAGGTGCTGTAGGGTCTGTGACTGGTCAAGAGAGCTCTTCTCCCAATTTACTACCAGCTGTGGGACTCCAAAACCTCCAGAGTCCTAGTCACTGACTTCTTCACCAATGGAGCTGACAGCACTCAAATGAGCAAGTCATCCAGGTACAGACAGACACAATGTCTCTCCTGTCTGAGTTGAGCCACCAGGACAAGGAGTACCTTCAAAAACACTCAGAGTGCTGTTGCTAGCCCAAATGGGAGCATCCTGTACTGGAAGTGTTTTCCCAGGACCATGAACCTGAGGAACCTCTGATGAGAATGCCAATGGCAAATGTGGAGATGTGCATCCCTCAGGTCTATGGATGCTAGATAATCTCCTGGCTGGATAGTCCGGATGACTGAATGTAAGGACTCCATCTTGAAGGTCGTTTGGCGAACAAACTTGTTTAGGTGTTTCAGATCCAGAATAGGTCTGAACCCTCCACCCCGACATCTTGGGAACCACAAAATAAATTGAGTAAAATCCCTGGCCTTGTTTGATGGGAGGCACCAGAACAATCAGCCCAATCTGTGTGAGGTAATCCAATGTCTACCAACACTGCTTGCCTTTTCATAGGGTACTTTGGTACAGGGAATGGCAGAAAATGCCCCTTTGAGGGAATGGTTGAAAACACTATTGTACAACCTTAGGTCAGAATCTCCAGAACCCAAACATCTGATGTTATCTGGGGCCATCTTGTGTAAAAATTGTGCAGTTTTCCACCAAGGGTAGGGAGGCAGAGATGGGCCAGAGTACCCTCATTGTGATGTGCCCCCTCTTGGCCATGGGTCTCCATTGTATATTCAGGAAAGGACTCCTCTGGTACTGTTGCTCTTGAAACCAGAATAAGATCCTTTACTCCTCTTGTTCTTGAAGTTTCAAAAGGATGAAAACCTCCTCGATACTGCCTCTGTCTGTCACCTTCTTGACCTTCTGAAGTTAAACCAGCCTTTTGCTATTGTTTTAATACTTGAAGTTAGCCCTTTTATCCTGGATATTCTTCAAAATATCATCCAGGCCTTACCCAAACAATAAGCCTTCCTCAAAGGCTAAGTTAAACAGCTTGGTCTTCGATGCCTGATCAGCGACCCAGTGCTGAAGCCACAACCATCGCACAGTGGATGCAATGTGATAAATAGAGCAAGTTAACATGTAAGTTCTCCAGCATGACATCCCCTAGAAAGGTGGAGGCCATGGATACCAACTACAAAATGCTTTCCCCCTATGAATCCAGTAAAGAAAACTGCCCATAGTTGTAATCCACAGTTTAAGGCTCTGGCAACAATAAAGGAGGCATAAGAGGTGCAGAGGTTTACTCCATTGGAGGTGAAGGTTCTTCTGCACAGAGCATCCACTTGCTTGTCATGCTAATCTGCTAAGGCCAAAGATTATTCAACTGGGATAGTAATGTGTCTGACGGAATTATGTACAGCTTTATCTGCCAGGGAAAGGCTTTCCCCACTTGTGGGTATTTTCCTCCAAAAAAGGGGAAACAATGCACTTTGGGTTTTGGCAGATAATTTCTTTGGTCTACACCTGCCCATTCTTGTTCAATAATCTGGTCACAGTGAATAAAGTTTGGAAAACACTTTGAAACAGAGGAGGATGCAGACAAGATAGGATTTAAATCTAGTGCCTCCATGGATTGCACCTCCTTCAGTTGTAATGTAATATAAGCCTCAGTTGTCAGATAGAACCAGGATTTGGTATCAAACAGGGGAGGGATAGGAATCCTCTTTGGCTCCATCCTCTCCCCTTCCTCCTCCTCATCATCATCCAGAAAATGTTTTAGGTCAAGATATTTCCCAAGACCCCCGATATCATACCGGCCTGGCGGTGCCGAGTGTAGAGGCACTGGACACCACACCTCACGCCACGCCGGCGACCCGAGTTCTGGAGAGAGCTCGGGTGCCAGGGGTTGGCAGGGGAGGGATTGGATTAAGCACCCGCTGGGCTGCTCTCCAATCCCGGGGGAGGGTGTTGGGAGTCCGGTGCTCTGGCGACCCCTGGTGGAGATTAGGGGTGCTGTAGAGCACTAGGCTGCACATAAAATAGCATGGCCCAATGCCTGCAGGGTGTTCATGTGCCAAGAAGTCAGGAGACATGCACCACACATGGAGAGGGGGATGAGGGCGTAAGTAGAGGGGGAAAAATGCCCTCCTCTGCCAGGTAGGTGATGGCTTCCTCCAGTGCTGCTGCCACACGCCCAATGCCGGTCTCCCGTCACTGCCCCTTCAATCTCTCCAGGGCTGTTAGGGGGTCACAACATCGGAGAGTCATAATGACTCTGAAGATGACGGAAGGGATGGTAGAGCAGTCAGGCCAGTTAGTAATCCTGAGAGAGTTCCGGATCAGAGGAGTGAAAGAGATTCAAAAAAAAAAAAAAAGACCCCCCCTCTGATATCTTCATCCCGTCCCTCTGTATGGTCAAGGTCAGGGTCTTCCTGCAGATCCTTATTCTCAGACTTGTCCTACTCTGGCGCATTTGGACATGCCTGTGTGAGAGCACTGTCACTGAGGTACAGGTCAGGAAGCAGAGGAAGACGAGCAATTGTAAAATTTGCAAGTGGGTCAATGGTCTGTTGGACTGTTTTGCTCTCTGATTGGAGCCACTTAATAAGTAGTTCTCAGAGTCAGATGAAGGCTTCTCGAGGATTGTCACCTGAATGGTAATAAAGGGACCAGAATCTTTGCCTGTAGGTCTCTCCTGCGATATCGTATCTTTTCAGGATTTCTCTTTGCACCAGGTCATAGTTTTCTGAGTGTGTGGTGTCCATATTGCCGTAAGCAAGTTGGGCTTTACCTGTCAGGTAAGATACCAGCCAGACTGCCCATTGCTGCTTGAGCCACTGGCAGGCTGTGGCAACCCTTTCAAAAGTTGTCAGGTATGCTTCAATATCATCCGAGGGACACAACTTTGTAAGCTTAATATCTTTTAAGTCGTTTGTGTCTTGTTGCTCTGCTGGACCTGTGCAAACTCCTCCAGCTTTGATAGCTTGTAAGGCGTTCAGCCATTGCTGCATCTCTTTTCTTCTCTGTTTTTCCATCTCTTTTTGTTGTATAGCCCACCATTTGAAAAAGGCAGTCAGGCCTTCAGGTTCCGTCACTGACTTTTCTTTTTTTTCCATTACTGGTGCTGGCTGTACAGTCTTCGCTTGGACTTCTGTCTCTGCTAGTTTGGCTGCCATTCTCCTGGTAATCACTTCTGTGCTTGGATCCATACCTTTCTGCTATGCTTCCCTGGTACCAGGTCTAGTACCCACACACAAAACTCCTGGCTTAGAGTATGCATGGTGTAAATCTCTCATCTGACACCATCTATCATTGAGGCACAGGTCAGGACAGTTTCAAAATATGCAAGTGGCACTTCATTATTAACAACAGTAGAGTAAAATAAACAAAATGTTCAGGATAGCTATATACAAAGACAGTATAAACAGAGAAAACAAGTCCTTCCTCTGAGGGAATCTCTAATTCCAAATTTCAGTCTCTCTCCCTGTCTCTTGCAAAAGCATTGCTGCTTTTTTATAAGTCTTTACCTGGGAACTCATTAAGAGATATCATGTTTTTCTCAAAACGTTCTTGTCAAGCTGGCCTGGTGGTGCTGAGGGTTTAGGCACTGGACACCACACCTCATGCCACACTGGTTATCCAGGTTCAGGAATGGACTCGGGTCATTCGGGGGTCAGCCAGGGGAGGAAGGACAAGGCATAAATTAGTGTCGGAGACTTGATTAGTGGCCTTCACTAATCAAAGTAAAAAATTATTAACAATTGACCAAAGTTGATTAGCAATTACCAAAAATGTATACAGTATTTTTGCTCAAAACTCCATAAAATGTATTTATCTTGCTCCACATTGATAAAATATGAAAATTACGTACCTACCATAATTCTTGATCTTCTCTTGTATCTTAACCATTCATTACTGCTGGGTCTGTAAGCGGCAGCACCACCACGGGAGTTTTTTTCCTCAAGAGGAGTCGGCGCCAACGGCGCTTCCCCCGAGAGTGACGCGTGTGATGCGCGAGGGGTGGCCATTAGGCACCACAGATTCCTCCTCCATCCCAGTTCTGTTAGCTGGAGAGGCAAAATAAGCATAAGAAAAAAGAAGAGCGAGAGAGCTGAGGGATAGAAAAAGGAAAGGACATAAACTGAGAAAGGCATAAGCCGGAAGAGGACACAAAAAGAAGAAAATGTCTACCCTAAGGGACCGCAGGGCCTCACTTTTGGGTGGCTCTAAGGGAAGAACAGATAAAGAAAAGGAGAAAAATGAAGAAGAAGAGAGGAAAGAGAACAAGGGATGTTGGGAGGGGAGAACACTGCCCACTGATATATTGGTTTAAGGCTTATAAGCTTGTTACCAAAACAAGGGAGCAAGGATCCAGCTTGATAGGACTGAAAAGAAGGTTCAACCGAACTGCTTGCACAGATTGGACACAAAGGACAGATTCTCTAACCTCCCATCGTCCCAACCCCTTAAACTCTAGCTGAGAGCTCACAGACTGCTGAGACAGAAATTCTGGTCTTGAAAGAGAGTGCCCAACTAGGAAGAGGAAGAGGTCCTCTAGCACCTTGTTAAGTACTAACACAGATGTGTGTGGGGAGGGAGTGAGCTCTACAGAGGGCACTCCTTTAGGAAAAAGATAGAGTGGGAACTCAATTGGACTCCCTGAAGGCAAGGCAAAAGTATCAGCACAAGGTAATTGAAGTGCCAGGAAAGCACCAACCAGAAGAAACTGATACAAAAGAAGATTAAGACCTGCCAGAGGGACCAGGACAAAAGAGAACCGAGCCACAGAGGAACGGTCCTTTAATTGTGAATTGAACAACATGGTTAGGAAAACCAAGGGGTCACCCCTAAGGGCAATCAGAAAGAGTTCCCTCAGGATAGAATAAATTACACTCATTCCCCCTTTACCTTGAGGAAATAGGATATGTTCAGAAAGAACGGAAAAATCAAGATAGGGCTTCTTGTTTTTTTTTGGCTTAAAGGCTAACGAAGAAGGAGGAGGAGGAATGAGCAGGGAGGGGGAGATGCCAAAGAAGGAGGCCCATGAGGGGAAGGTGAGCGGGAATCAGTAATGAATGGTGAAGATACAAGAGAAGATCAAGAATTACGGTAGGTGCATAATTTTCATATCTTCCCTTGTCAATCTTCACCATTCATTACTGCTGGGTGAGTACCAAGCCCCCCCAAAGGGGGCCTGGATAGGCTCTGAGGGAACAGATCCCTCAGCCTCCCACTGGTGGAAAGCAGGAGGGGGGAGGCCCTTGCCAGCAGACTGGGGCAGTCTAAGGTTGGTGAGGACGAGGAGGTGTCCCCCATGGGCAGGGGGAGGGAGGGTGCCCCTGAAGAAGCCTCCTCGCTCTGTGGGAGAACAGGCAGGTCCCCAGAAGGCAGAGGCAGTCACCCTATGCCGGGCAATGGGTGACAGTCTGGAGAGACAAAGCCATGCCGTCCGCCTAATGCAGATTGCTGCCCCTGCAAGTCTGGATGCCACCTCGTTGGTGTCGGAGGATGCCGTCGCTTGGTGCCTTGCAAGCTCCAGATCTTGTGCAGAGAGGGCAATGGCTTGTCTAGACTGCTCTGTGTCAGGCAAAGATGCTAGGACCTGCGATAGCATTGACCACAGATGCCTGTTGTAAGCAGCGTGGTGTGCCTGATGTGAACTTATGCACATCAACACATGACTTGAAGAGAAAACCTTCATCCCCACCGGCCGATCCAGCAGAATCTGGATCCGGGGATCTGCAATGCACCAGGCGCCGAGGCCCGGAAGGAGTGTCTAGGGATGTCAAGCCCGAAGCTGGGTGAGGCAGAGAACCTACAGACTCATGGGGGGCACAATACCATCTCCTGCAGTCTGCCGGGGCTGGAGAAGGAGTGGCTGGAGACTGCCAGGTGTGGATAGATGCTTTCTGGAAAGGGATCAGCCAGGAAGGCACCACCAGGTGGCGAGCACTGAATTCGCTAAGGAATGCATGCATTTGCCGCTCAGTATTGTCCCTACGGATGTAGGAGATACGAAGCTCCAAAACCAGCCTAGAAAGGAACCGCTGAGAGTCAGTGAAATCAGCGTCAGAGGAAAAGTGGACAGAAAGTTCCTCTTCTTCAGAAGAGGAAGTTGAGGAGGAAGTGGAGCGTGAATGTTCAGAGGACTCTTGCGGCGAGGGGATAGGCGGAAAACCTGTTCGTCCAAGACCCTGACATAAGATGGGAAGGTCGCCGCAGTAGCTTTGAACGTCTCCCAAGTTAACGATCCCATGGGACCCACATGGCCTGGGAGAGAGGGGGGTGGTGGTTGGAGAGAGATGGGCGAAGGGCACCTAAAAGCATGTGCCTGGCCTCTGCCAGGCTCTGAGATCCAGGGAGTGACACCACCAGGACTGGGGACCCTGAGATCATGCCTGGTTGCAAAGAGGAAAGAGAGGGAGGCAAACCCAGGAAGAGCCCTGAAGGGGAATCTCCCCTGTGACGCGCCTGGGATTGCATGAGTCCAGAAGGGCAACCCTCAGAACCGCCACTAGAAGGAGCTTTGGAGACCTTGAGAGAAAGGTGGGGATCAGCGCTGTGACTCCTCCCCACACCCCGCAGGGCAGTGGGGATACGCCACCGCTCCTCACCCCAACCTCTCAATCCCTCGGACTCCGAAGCAGCCCTCTTCCTCAATGTCAGTGGGGGAGGTCACTGCTGAGCGAGTCCCTGAAGGGAACTTACTGGGGCAGGGTCCTCCACCCTCTCCCGAAGGACCCTAGCAGCACCAGAGATGGCAGCTGCCCAGGACCACCGAGAAGAGGGCATCCCCTCCCGATCACCTGAAGGGTCCGCGTAGAAGACCCAGGCCACCTAACCATGGAATCCTCTGGCTAATCCAACTTGGGACCCAGGAGAGGAACACGATTGCCTGATGCTACAGCCTATAGGAAGTTCCGATTCAGAAGACTCAGGTCGCCAGTCCGGGTCTCCCACCCCCCCCGAGTCACCCCCCTCGAAGAGGGGTTGAGCAGAGTATGCTCCAGCGAGGTGACTGCAGGAACCTCACCCATAACGCCACCAGGCCCAGCACCTCCAAAGGTCGCAATGCCAAGGGCGCCACTGGAGTCGACCGTACCTCTGTCAGCACCTGGAACCCCAGTGGCACTGCAAATGGCACCGACCGAGTCGCTGGCACTGTGGACGGTGCCGAAACCCAAGATAGCACCGACCCAAAGCAGCACCAGCTCGAGTCCTCGGTGCCACGTATGGCGCCAGACTCCATGGTGGCAATGGTAGGTGATATCGAGGGTCCAAAAGAGCCAGGCCCCACAACCAGGGGCCGCGACACTGGGGGAGCCTGCACCTCCAAGGAGGTGATTGCCGGGACAGCGCAGACAATGCGACCCTGGGAGGGGTCACACCATTCCTCCCGCACTGAAGAAGAAACCTCCTCCTTGGCAAGGCTAGAAGTGGAGGAGATTCCCTCCTCGCTGGGCCATATAGACCCAGGAGGGGACCCGGATGAAGGGTCAAGATATCTGGCCTGGGAAGCCTGCGGGCGACGTCGTCCTCCGAAAGTCGGTGGAGCCCTTCTGGCTTTAAATGCTCGAATTTCTAACACTCGGTGATCCATGGAGAAACAGGCATTGCAGTGGTCCATATCATGGTAGGGTCCCAGGCACCAAAGACAATCATCATGCCAGTCCATGACGGAAAACTGCCGGCCACAGGAGCACTGACGCATAGGGGCACGGCCCGCCTTTGACTTACGTCTTGCCCCTGAACCTGACATGATGCAAAAATAACAATTTAAACAGGAAAGCTCCTGGCGTCATCAAAAAATAAAATAAAAGGAATGGTCTTACCAGCAGACGACATTGGAAAATGAACCAGGATGAAGGAGCGGCATCTAAAATTGACACACGGCCTATGACGCAGGTACTAAACACTATCACTCCGCACAGCAGGTGCAGCCTCGATGGCAGAAGAAACAGAACTGGGATGGAGGAGGAGCCTGTGGCGCCTAACGGCCACCCTTCATGCATCACGTGATCCATCACTCAGGGAAGGCCGGCGCCAACCTCTTGGAAAAAAAAAACCTCCCGTGGTGGGTGCGCGCCTCTGGCTTACACCCTGCAGTAATGAATGGTGAAGACTGACAAGGGAAGATACACATTTACACAAGATTCTGAGACTGATATCTGTTTTATTTAGCCACTTCCAGAATACAGCAATTCTTGTGCAGCAGCACATACATTTTAAGAGCTGAGATAAGATGTCTGTCAAAGCAGACCGTGAATTCGTAAGCGTAATCATGAGTCCATGACAAATTAAAACCCCTGCCCCAGCATACCCTGGGACCGTGATTGACCACACAGTAACTGGCTGTGACCGTGATGGGCCACACAGTTACCAACAAGGATTGGGTGCGAGCTATTTTGCTACTCTTCTCCACCAGGCATGCAGCTGGTAATTCTGGCCTGTTTTGATGGGGGACCTGAATATGCCAGATGTTAACTGGATAACATGTACTGCAGCCACATGCAAGAGCAGGGTCATTCTCGATGCCCTGCAGGGGGCAGGCCTTAGACAGCTAGTGTTGGAACCCACTCGGGAGGGAGCAATACTAGACCTGGTACTCTCAAATGGAGAGAGGATCACAAATTTAGAAGTCAGTAGACATCTGGGAACAAGCCACCACTGCACAATGTGCTTCACAATGAGCACAACCATGGAGATAAGCCATACAAAAACAAGGATACTGGACTTTAGAAGAGCTGACTTTGGCAAAATGGGTGAATACCTGAAAATGCACTAGCAAATGACCAAAAGGAGGGTGGAAGAACAATGGAGAAAAATCAAAACTGCCATCATAAAGGCAACAAGCCTTTAAAGTAACAAATAAAGAAAACAAAGCGGAGTAAAAAACCACTATGGTTCTCAAAAGAGGTGGCAGGAAAGGTTAAGGAGAAAAAGGCTGCATTCAAAAAGTATAAGGAATCACAGAAGGAGCATGACAGGAACTGTAATAATTAAAGCAGAAAGAAGTGGGAAGGCAGTCAGACTAGCAAAGGCCCAAACTGAGGAAAAAATAGCCAACTCAGTTAAGAAGGGGGATAAAACCTTTTATAGGTACATTAGGGAGCATAGAAAGGTTAAGGGAGGGATAGTGAAGATTAATAAAGGAGAGGGGAGGTGGGCAGAGAGAGACAGTGAAAAGGCAGAGATACTGAATGAATACTTTTGCTCAGTATTCACAAAAGAAGATGAGGAGGAGTTACCTAAACCAGACAATAGAAGCACTCTGGTTGGGGGGCTGACACCAGTTCATTCACAGAAGAAGAGTCTGAAAGAACTCCTAAAACTCAAGGTGGACAAAGCAATATTGGTGCCTGGCATCACCCCAGAATCCTAAAAGAACCAAGGGAGGACCTAGTGACACCACTGACCACACTTTTTAACAGATCATGGCAGGATGGGCAGTACCTGAGGACTGGAGGATAGATGTGATGCCCTTCACAAAAGTGGGCAAGGCAGAAGCAGAAAACTACAGACCTGTAAGTTTGACCTCAGTGGTAGGGAAAATGATGGAATCACTTCTGAAAGAAAGAATTGTTGAGTACCTAGAGGCCAGCGGGCACTGGGACCCAAAGCAGCATGGATTTACAGCAGGAAGGTCATGTCAGACAAATCTAATTGATTTCTTTGACTGGGTGACCAAAGTAATAGGCCAGGGAGGGCTGTGGATATGGCCTACCTAGACTTTAGCAAGGCATTTGACACAGTCCCACAAAAATTAATAATCGTTAGCCAGCCTGGGAGTGGGTCCCAATGGTGGTAGCCTGCAGTAAAACTGGCTGAACAACAGGACACAGAAGGTAATAGTGAATGGAACACATTCCAAAGAAAGGGGGTTACTAGTGGAGTACCTCAGGGATCAGTACTGGGTCCAGTCCTCTTTAACATCTTTATAGGTGACATTGCAGAGGGTCTGAGGAAAGGTATGCCCTCTGCAGATGACACAAAGATCTGTAACAGAGTTGATACACAAGGGGGGTAGAAAAGATGAGAAGGACTTGCAGGGTTGGTGGAATGGTCATACATATGGCAACTTAGATTCAATACTAAGAAGTGCAAGTAATGCACCTGGGAAACAAAACCCAGGACAAGAGTACACAATAGCAGGGAGGTACTAACAACAACAAAATGGAAAGGGACCTGGGGTAGTCATATCAGATGACCTACAGGTGGGTAAGCAATGTGAAAAGTTGGTAAGGAGAGCCAGGGGGATACTGGGATGCATAGGAAGGGGCATCACAAGTAGAAAAAGGGAAGTGGTTGTCCCTCTGTACAGACAGTTGGTGAGACCCCATCTGGAGTACTGTGTGCAGTTTTGGAGACCTCATCTACACAAGGACATAGACCGGATGGAAGCAGTCCAGAGGAGGGCAACTAAAATGGTGCAGGGTCTGCAGCAGAAACCATATGAAGAGAGATTGAGAGAGCTTAATATGTATTCTCTTGATGAAAGGAGGGATGGGGGACATGATAGAAACATTCAAGTACCTCAAGGGAATCAACAAAGTCCAGGAGGGTAGCATCTTTCAGAAAAAGAGATGTGTAAGAACAAGGGGGCACAATTTAAAGATAGAGGGGGGATGGCTCAGGGGTAATGTGAGGAAATTTTTTTCACGGAGAGAGTGGTGGATACATGGAACAGCCTTTCTGAGGAGGTCGATGGGTCTAAAACAGTGGAGGAATTCAAACATGCATGGGACAGACACAAGGCAATTATAGTGGGGGGTTGCAGGAAGTAGGCTGTTGGTTAACTAGAATCTGCAGCTTATCCAGTAGGTAGGGAAATGGGCAGACTGGGTGGGCCAAGTGGTCCTTATCTGCCGTCAAAGTCTGTTTCTATGTTTCTTTGTTTTGGGGGGAGGGACCTGTGGGTGGTCCACCATCTTCAGCTGCCAAATCACCAGGACGTCTTGGTTTAGCACTAAAAAATATATGTCTACAGCCTTGTCTGGGTTGAATTCAGTTGGAGGGGGCCCCTGCTTTTTAATACAAATCAATGTTTCTACAGTATCCTCTGCCAGAGTTGCTCTCTAGTCAGTTTTTACCTTGTTCATATTTAAACACATTTCTACAATTGCATTAGACACAGGAAATACCGCAACACATTGACAAGCTTCAACAGATTTGGATAAGAGTTTTGGAAATCACATGCCAGCTTTGACCAGACAGCAGAGGCACAAAGATTGATGAAATTGGTTTGAGCAAAAATCTTAAAACTCTTGCCATTCTGCAAGTAGCAGAGTGCTGTCACACTCAGGCTGGAAAATTGCTCAAAAGTGGTCAGCTACTTGGCCTGGCCTGGTGGTGCTGAGGGTTGAGGTGCTGGACGCCACAACTTGCACCACACCGGCGACCCGGGTTCAGGAATGGACTCGGGCCACCGTGGGTCAGCAGGGGAGAGGGAGGATTGAGAATCGATGACTGCTCTCCTCTCTCTGAGGTTGGTAGTGGGGCTTGCATTGCCCTGTAGTGGTGACTGGCAGAGGCTAGCCGTACTACAGTGGCATGCCAAATGGGGGAAGAGTGCGGTGGGCGTCAGCACTATGTGCTCTGACGTCATTGCACATCCGGCTCTCCATGGGGGAGAAAAAAGTGGAAACTGCAGAGGGCGATCTTCGTGGCTGATGGCCATGCCTTGCACCCCTGAAGACACCTGAGAGAGGCGCGCACCAGTGAGTGTGAGGAGGCGATGACAGCGGCCACTAGGGGAGCAGGTTCGTGTGGCCTGCACGGACGACCAGGTCCGGGAGTGCAGTGCCGGCAGCCGGAGATCGCGGGACTGCTCTGCTGAGGAGGAAAAATAGAAGTACGATAAAAAAGTGGTCAGCTACTGCAGTAATGTCACTGTTACCATACAGCTCCAGTTCCTTTCTGTCTGCAACTGCTGGCCAAAGTCTGGAATCTAACACTTTTGCATGGTTATAGATATTACTTTCATCAGTCAAACCAAACCTTTGTTCACAACAGTTCTCAATGTTTATAAGGTATTTTTTTTTTTTTTTTTTTTTCGTTCTTTCTCTCCTGTCGCAGCTCCATGGAACCTCTCTCAGACAACCTAGTCCTTTATCCTGCCCAGCCTGAAGCCTCCCCGATCTGAACCTCCTCTCTCCTCCCCCTCCCCGCAGCCTGCATCCCCGGTTCGACCTGCCCGGGGTGGGTCGCCCTCTCCTCTTTAGGTGCACTTACTAGTCTTAGCAAGACCCCATCTTATACCCATGTTGACAGATGCCCCATAAGCCCCAAACCCAACCATGTTTTTTATATTAAGGCCAGACTCTCTAAAAATGTCTAAAAAGAGATTTTTCAATCCCTCACTTGTGCCATCTGATACAGCTTTCATTCGTAAAAACTTAGTCTCCACTTGACATTGATGGGATTTACATAAAATTACATAAACCGGTTCCTTTTCAATTACACCACTGTCAGTACTGCTATCCATAAGCAATGAAAAATAATTTGCATTTCTGACAGTTGCCTGCAGGTTTTCATCTAGGTGCTTGCCAATACACATTGCGAGTTCTTTCTCACTAACAGTGTTAATGTATTTATTGCCAAATGAACTCCATGGCGCTTTTCTTGTTCTGCTATCACTTCAAACATTTTAATAGGGATGTCCTCTTTGGCCATCATATACAGGATCTCCATCAGCCTGCCTAGAATCATTCTATGCTGTTCCTCGGTATTACTGAAAGCTCTCCCTGTAAATAAATTATATAAGTTTTAAGTCTTGCTCCAAACCCCTACCCACCCACTCCCATTTTAAACTTACCAATTGTTGTATGGCGATATATATCAAGTAGTGACCTTGTTCTACCAAATTTGAAAATGTTAACAGCTTTCTTGTGCTCTTCTGTCAGAAGATGTTTCTGGATGGTGTCAACTTTAAGCTGGGGGCCTGTAATCCCTGCAATTAATACCACAAGTTTCTCAACCCACGTAGCTCATCTCTGTACTCACAGCACAATTTTCAACTAACATGCACTGCACAGTCTCCCTCACTGCTAATCTGTAGCCAATTTTTCTCTGGATCATATTTTTGGCGCCATCCCTCTGTAGTTGCTAATTTAACTCCAGCCATGTCGGACTGTAATTATTAAAAAGTTTGAAGTTAGCAAAACAGGGTGTCAGGGTGTGCAATTACTTAAAATTAACACATGATGAGGCTTTTCCTGAAAAAAAAAAAAAAATAGCAAATGTGTGACCTCCCACCCGGCCCAGTTGATGGCACTTCTCAGAACAAACCCTGTTCCTAACTAACTGGGGCAATCCCTCCCATTGTGGCTCAGGGCACAAGTTTTTTTTTAGCTCCCTCATGGATCTCTGCAAAGGGCAGGCACATAGTCATTCTATGTGGTCCCAAGTTCATTGCAAAGAGCAGGGCACAACACTTAGCAGGGCACATTTTCTGGTCCCCTTGGATTCTCTGCAAAACTGTAGGGCATAACTTAGTCTTTTCTGTTCCCAAATTGTTCACTGCAATACTAGGGCACATGTCATTGACAACATAAGCTGGCACATAATTCTTAGACGTACCTGGTTTGACCTCTGCAAAGCAAGACTTTTTCCCATTCACTTCAGATGCAGGGCACACAAGCAGGGCTGGACACATTAAATAAGTTGATTCCCCCAATCTCTGCCAAGCAGGGCACATTACTTAGTCTCATTTTCTGTTCCCAGAGTTCACTGCATGTGGGCACACAAAACTAGCTACAAGGCACACAGATCTCTGCAAAGCAGAGCACATTAACTTAGTCATATTCTGTTCCCAATAAGTTCTGGTTCCTCCAATCTCTGCAAAGCAGGGCACATTTAACTTTTTCTGTTCCCAAATTCACTGCAAAGTCAAGAGCAGGGCACACAAATAGCAGGGCACATTACTTCTTGGTTACCGAGATCTCAAAGTGGGCAGGGCTGCTTAATTCTTTATCTGTTCCCAAATGTTCACTACAAAGATGCAGGGCACACAACATAGTAGCAGGGCACATTATGTTCTGGTTCCCCCATAATCTCTGCAAAGCAGGGCACATAGTCTTTATTCTGTTCCCAATGTTCACTGCAATTACGTTCACTGTTTGTTCCCAAATTCACTGCAAGCAGTGCACAAACAAAGTTTAAGGCAAGGCGACCCTTTCATGCGCTTGTTCTCCCACCACCCACAGTCCAGCTCTAGGCCTTGTCTGTTCATTGCCATTACGCCGCCCCATCTGTGCCCTTAAGTCTGTGTGCCCCTCTTCCCTCCTTCAGCTCCCCAAGTGAAAAGATTTTACTCATTTTGCTGCTGAGCTCCCCAATTCTGCTGCACTCCTGCTCTCCTCTGAATCTGCCTGTCCCTCTGCCTCACCCCACCATGCAGCCGCCTGCTCTCCGCTCCATCGTCCAGGTCGCCTCCGTGCCCTCTCATTCTCTCTGCCAGGCCTTCTCCCTCCGGCTCCTCCTCAGTGTGGCCACCACTCCTCCTGGCTCCATCTTGTCTCCAACCAGCAAAATAAAAAGACACAATTAGTTAACCAGAAGATGGCACAATGATGATTAAAAAAAAAAAGGAAATAAAATAAACTCACCTTTGGACTCCTGCTTGACTTCCCAATGCCTGCTTCCTCTTCTAGGTGCACTACAAATGGACTCAGTCATGTTTCTCCTGCGCGGAGACCAGGTTGGGGGGAGAGCAGGAGCATCACTGGACCAATCAGAGAACAGCTTGCAGTTCATGGGGCAGGGTATGGAGGCGGAGGGCAAAAAATGGATACCAGGACAAAAAAAATTTATTAAAAATTTAAGTGACAGTGCCCAATAAGGCACTTTTACAGGACCCAGGACCAATTGGCAATGATTAGCAATGAATGCTAATCATTGCCAGATTTGACTCACTTTTTGCCAATCTAAGGTCACAAACTGAGAAGTGAACCCGCTTATTTTATGCTTTGAAGGATTGAGCATCCGGAGGACTGCTCTCCTTCCTTGGGAAGGGGGTTTGTACTGCGTGCATCAGCACAAGAGGGGTTTGGCTTGCGCCTAGGGTGCTTGGCTGCCTCCATGGAGGTGGAGACAGTTGCTGCGTCCATTGAGAGGGCGCGGGGGAGAAAAAAAACCTGAGGAAAATACCGGGACCTGACAGGACCCATGATGGACCTGATCGGCCAGAGGATGTACCCCTCTGAGGGGGGGGTTGTAGCCCCTGCCAGGTCTGCAGAGGTGGTAAATAATGTCATGATTAAAAAAATGTTCTTGTCAGTTTCTTTGCAGGTGCAACAAAAAGAAACATAGAAATTGTCAGCAGATAGGGACTGCTAGGCTCATCTAGTCTGCCCGTAAGCCCTACACTTGTATGCAGATTCTGACCTTGTCTGATCAATGGCCTCTTCCCTCTACCCACTTCTAAGGTTCCCTTATGCCTGTCCAAGGCATGTTTAAATCCCTCCACTGTCCTTGCACCCACCACCTCCTGTGGCAGGCTATTCCATGTATCCACTATGCTCTCTGTGAAGAAAAACTTCCTCACATTTCCCAACTTGCCCCCTTCTAATTTCATATCATGCCCCCTTGTTCTTGTACTCCTCCTACACTGGAAAATGTCTCCCTCCAGCACCTTGTTTATGCCCTTGAGAAACTTGAATGTTTCTATCATGTCACCCCGGTCCCTTCTCTCCTCCAGCGAGTACATATTGAGGTCCTTTAGTCTCTCCTCATATGTTTTCTGGTGCAAGCCCTGTACCATCTTTGTCGCCCTTCTCTGAACTGCCTCCACCCTATCGATGTCCTTTCGTAGTTGTGGCCTCCAGAACTGCACACAGTACTCCAAGTGAGGCCTTACCAGTGTTTTGTACAATGGCATCACCACCTCCCTCGTTCTGCTTCCCAAGCTGCCCCCCTGTTGACAGCTCTGCAGATGTTTGTGCTGCATGGCAAGTTTAACCCCTTGAGTTCCAAACAGCTTTTTGCAATAATTTCAACAATACAATTGTATGCATTTTCACACCAAAGGATCCCAATACCACTTACAGTTTCACACAAAGACTCACATATTTTTATAACCACAGATATGCAAGGGGAAGAAAAGACAGAAATGGCAAGAGAAGGTAGAGAGATAGTGAGAGGCAGAAAATCATGAGACCATCGGAGTGATCAGTTCCTAGGTCTTACGAGTACATTTAGTCATGCAACCAGACAAGAGGCAGAAAATGACAGGATAAAACAGATCCTTGTGTTTAACTTTTTCTGCATAACAAATGGGACAGGGCCTTATTCAACCCTGTCACACCCACCCTGACCTGAAGGGCCCAACTTGGAGTCGGGTGTGTCTAAAGGGATGTCCTGCCTAACATTGGGGCTCAAGCTCTCCTAAGCATCCACAAAGATTTACGCAATTCTGCTTTGCCACTGTCAGCTGGTACACCAGGTGCATCCCTCAGCTAGGAGTTCCAACTGGGAGGGGACTGTAAGAGACATACTGGCTTGAGTAACACAATGTGGGCAATAGGAACCCAGTGGAGAGGGTCACATTAACCTTTTGAAAATCTTACATCGTTTGAACACTAGAGGTCTCCTATGAGCCGTGGTGTCAAAACACTAGTCAGACAGATGCCCAAAAAGCAGAATAAAATTGAAAACTACCTGGAGTTACCTCAATATACCAAGTGAATGGGGAGCACTGCCTCAACCCCCACCTCCTTCTGTGCTGAAAAAAACACAAGTAGAAAGTGTCCCTACCAGCCTAGAAACTCCAAAGGCTGTAGTAGAAACAATTGTGCTAAGTCAGCCATGCTGAGCTGGCAGGAAAACAGAGCCGGTGCACCTAGCGCTTGAAAAAGTGCAGGCATGGGCGCTCACATGAAAGTGCACATGCATGACATCACAATGATGAGTCTGACACCAGCACGTTGAGGAGGGTGTGCGCCAAAGCATAGGCACGTGAAAAGATGCCCAGAGGCTTGGATTAAGCCTATCATGAAAAAACACAGCATGAGCCCAACAGCCAGGGCTCAGAAAAATGGAGGGAAGCCACATGGCTCAAGGGAGCCACTGAGAACTGCCACACAATCAGAGGCAACAGATCCTCCCTGAAAACTGCCTGAAAGACTCTAGTTCTTCTCAGAGTCAATATCTCCTCTCGTTTTTGAAACAGCAATCCAAGCTGAGGAGAAATTAAAGGAGAATATCCTCTCAACTGTGACCAGTCAAAAACATCTGCAAAGAATATAGTTTCAAGTTTATCACATGTGCATATACAAAAAAAAAAAAGTAACATCACATCACAACATACAATAAACTTTCCATACATTTAGAACAGGTTATAAAATACCACACATATAAATTAATACATTCATCCACCCCTAATTCTAATCACATCTTTAAAAATCTATAAGAGGCAATTGTATATTGTGCAACACTATAAATAACTGAAATATCTGTAGTATTCAGCAGGAATCTTAATTTCTCATCCATTGTAGCACTTCCCATGCTATCTAAATATGGTGATAACCATTTCTTTCTTAGTGCATTCTACTTCTGACATTCAAGCAAAATATGGGCAGACTTCTCATTTTAGCTATATTAATATACAGCTGCAATCCTGTCAATGAAGCAGCTATACAGGTCAAAGCATTTTGCAGCCCTTTTGATGTTCCAGATACCAGCACAGCATCATGGGCATACAGTAAAATATTTTCATATGTGCTATTCTTGGAGCATCTGTCTCACAATTATCCAGCTTATGAACTATGTGGTCAATATATAAATTAAACAGCTAAGGCGCCAAGAGGCACCCCTGCTTGATTCCTCTTTCAACTTTTAAAGGCTCAGTTAATCTGCCATCAGTAGAGTATCTAATTTGAACAAATGTATCTGCATATAGTCATTTTATAAGTGCAAAAAGCTCATTATCAATACCCCAGGTACTCAAAATATCCCATAAAATATTTCAATACTATCAAATGCAAAGGACATATCTATAAAAGCAAAAACAGTACAGTTACGCAAGAACTTACTGTAACAGTAGATCTTTGAGAGAAGCTCTTGCAGCAGGTAACACATGTATAGGACTGATGCCACCTGGCAGCAGATCTCGGCATTTCTTTTTCTCTAGCAGTACCGACGTGGGACCACATACCCGGCGTTGGTCCCGCCCCGTCATGTAGTATAAAGGACGTAGGTGGTCCCCACGTGCTCCAGTTCTTGCAGGCCAAAGACAAACAACTAACTACTGTGGATGAAAAATGCTACAGAAAAACTATATAACTGTATGGCCCGCTATAGGAGCAGAACTTGACCCAGAGCAGAAAGGCTCACTCCTGGGTGAAGGAGGGAGGGAAAATCATACCTGCTGCAAGATCTTCTCTCGAAGATCTACTGTTACGGTAAGTTCTTACGTAACTGTACTATCTTACTTTGAGAGGAAGCTCTTACAGCAGGTAACATACATAGGACTGATTCTCAAGCAGTATAAAACTAAAGACAACCATTGGGAAAGGGTGGGGGAAAGACTAACAGACACAGACCACAGAGGTATAAACTTAAGACAACCCCTGGGAAGGGGGAGTCAACAGACAAGACACACTCATGGTATAAACTTGAGACAACCCTGAGTCAGGGAGGGGGAAGGAGAGGCAGAGACATTTCAGGAGAGAGAGAAAGAGACCTCTTGGGAAATAAGGCCCTGGAGGACTGCCAGGCCAAAACCTGTCAGACGCCTGGAAACAGTACCCAGGCTGTAATGCCTGATGAAAGTGTGCACCGAGTGCCAAGTGGTGGCAGTATAAATGTCAGCCGCCGACACCCTCTTGAGAGCTGCGAAGGAAGTAGCCACCACTCTGGTGGAATGCACCCTAATTGCACCTGGAAGGTTTTTTTTACCCTGCTTATAGCAGAAAGATATACCATTAACCAACCAACGCAAGAGCATTTGCTTGGTAACCAGGCACCCCAAGGACCTATCCACATAGGATATAAAGAGCTGGTCCGATTGCCTGGCCCCCTTTGTCCTGGACAGGCAACAGCGCGATGCACATCAAGGGTGTGCAAGAGCGCTTCTCCCCTATTGGAATGCTCAGGATAATAAACCGGAAGCTGAACTGATTGATTTAACAGTGAGCTCCGAAACCACCTTGGGAAGGAATTTCGGATTAGTGAGGTCTACCCTATCCTTATAAAAAATAAGACAGGGTTCCCGACACATTAAAGCATGAAGCTCAGAAATGCGTCTAGCAGAGGTGATCGCTACCAAAAGCAGAGTTTTCCAAGAGAGGTAGCGAAGCTCACAACTCATGGCTGGTTCAAAGGGGGGAAGCGTAAGCCTCTCCAGAACAAACAACAAATCCCAAGGGGGAACAGGGTCTCGGACTGGAGGACGGAGATGCAAGATCCCCTTAAGGAATGTTTTGACCACCTCAACTGAGCCACTGTCCTCTCCTGAATACAGTGATGATAGGCGGAAACAGTGGCCAGATGTGCTTTAATGGAGGAGTAGCTGAAATCCGACTCCGACAAGGATAGCAGGTATTGTAGAACAGAGTTAAGCGGACAGACCAGAGGGTCAAGCCTCCTGGCTGTGGCCCACAGACAAAAACGTTTCCACTTCATGGCGTAAGTGGCCCTGGTAGTGGGCTTTCGAGCCTCCACCAAAATCCGGGCAATTTCCTCAGATATTCCAAAGCGAACTTTTGCTAGGTCCGAAGGAGCCAAGCATGCAGGTGAAGGGAGCGTAAATTGGGATGAACCAAGGTCCCCTGCTGCTGTGAGAGTAGCTGACCCAAAAGTGGGAGAGGCCATGGATACTCCACCGACAGACGCCGGAGAAGCGGGAACCAAATCTGTCTAGGCCACAGAGTGGCTATCAGGATCACAATTACCCTCTCTGGACTTTGAGGAGGACCTGCTGCAAGAGAGGGAAGGGGGGAAGGCATAAAGAAACATCCTGTTCCAGGATACGGACAATGCATCTTGCCAGAAAGCTCCAGGCTTGGGATTGAGCGAGCAGAAACTGGGCAGTTTTGCATTGCACTGAGATGCAAAGAGATCCAACTCTGGCCTCCCCCATCTTGCGAAGAGTTAATCTGCTACAGACTGTGGCAGGGACCACTTGTCATAGAGCGGTTTTGCCCGACTGAGAGCATCCGCAACCACGTTCAGGGAACCCAGAATGTGGACTGCTGCAAGGTGGACATGGTGTTCCACTGCCCAGTCCCACACCCTCATAGCCTCCCAACAAAGGGGATAAGAGTGTGTGCCCCCTTGCTTGTTGATGTAGAACACCACAGAGGTGTTGTCTGTCTGAACAAAGAGATGACCGGGCAAAAGGAATGGGGCCAGTGCCTGTAGGGAGTACAGGACCGCCCTGAGCTTGAGCACGTTGATATGCAAGTTCTCCTCTAAAGGGGACCACAGCCCTTGAGTCCTGTGGGTCCCCCAACGAGCCCCCCATCCTGTACCAGACGTATCCATGGTGAGAGTCTGTGAGGGGCTGTTTGGCTGGAAGGGGAGTCCTCGGCAGAGATGCTGGGGGAGATGCCCACCAGCGGAGTTCCCAACGAATTGGCTTTGAGATCCTGACAGACAAATCCAAGTCATCCCTGGTCTGGTCCCACTGGACTCGAAGCACCAACTGAATGGTGCACATGCACAGCCTGGTGAAGGGGACCGATACTATGGCAGCTGCCATGTGACCCAGGAGCTTGAGAATGGACCTGGTGGGAATGACGGATGCTGAACAGCTTTGGATTGCCAGCGTCTTAATGCACCCCACCCTGTCGGAGGTGATAAAGGCCTTCCCCAAGGTGGTATCCAATAGAGCGCCTATGAACTGCAGATGCTGAGAGGGGAAGAGCTGAGATTTTTCTGGGTTTACAGTGATCCCCAGACACTGACAGAGTGAACTGTGTCCACGATAGTCTCCCAAAGACGAGACCTGGATGAGGCCAAGAGGAGCCACTCGTCTAGATAGGGAAACAGACAGTGGATGTTTCGGTGCACAGCTGCTGTGACGATGGCGAGGCACTTGGTAAAGACTCTGTGAGCAGAGGAAAGGCTGAAAGGAAGGACCTTGAACTGGTAGGCCCGACCCTCGAACTTGAACTTCAGGAATCTTCGATAACTGTGGCAGATGGAAATATGAAGGTAAGCATCTTGCATGTCCAAAGACGCCAGCCAATCCCCGACCGAAAGGAAGGGGAGGAGATTGGGAAGCGACACCATGTGGAATCTGTGATACGAGACCCACTGGTTGAGGTCGCTGAGATCCAAGATAGGCCAAAGGTTCTTGGGAACCAGGAAGACACGGGGGTAAAACCCAGAGTCCACTTCTGCCTCCGGGACACAATCTATGGCGTCCTTGTCTAGGAGAGACTGGATCACCTGTCTGATGGGAGCCCTGTGGTCTCTTGGGTACTAAGACGGGGGCGGTGGTCTGTCCGGGGGTAGAGATTCGAACTCTATGAAGTGCCCGAACTCCACAAAGTCAATGACCCACTGGTCCAAGGTCACTTATCTCCACGCTTGGGTGTAAAGAGAAAAATGACCTCCTACCTGCTCTCCGGACAAGTGTGGGAGGGAAGGGTCGTTTGAATAGTCAGGTGGCAGGAGAGGGTGGGAGGGCAGCGGCTGGAGGTCTAATCTGTCTAGAGGAGGTAGAGGCAGCATCTCTGTGACCCCCTCATCGATTAAAGCCACCCCGCTGTGCGTGAGACTGAGCAAGGAGCAGAGGAAAACGCTCCCGTTTCAGGCGGGACATAGACTACACTATGTGGACAGCTTTGCCGGAGTCCTGCAGTCCATGAATCACCTTCTCTGTGTCTTCTCCGAAGAGCAGAGAGCTTTTGAAAGAAGTGTCCGGAAGTGTAGTCTGCACCACTGGGTCGAACCCTGAGACCCGGAGCCAGGAGTGGTGCCTAAGGCAAATTCTGGAAGCGGCCGCCCTCGCCGAGGTGTCCGCAGAGTTGTATGCGGCTCGAAGGATGTGGGTACCCACATCAGAGCCCATCTGTAAGAGTTTAGCAAGTTCTGCCCTTTGGGGGCAGTCAGGCATACCTTGCAAGATGTCTAATCCTTGGTCCCAAAGGGCATTCTGGAATTGGACCATGTGAGTCAAGAAAATCAGACTGCGAATGCTGCAGGTGGCAGACAAGTACACCCTGAGACCTAAGGAATCCAGCTGCTTAGACTCCTTGTCTGGCGGCTGGGTACTCAGGTGCTTCGGCCTCTGTGAACGATCATGCGCAGCTGATATGACCACGGAGTCCACCGTGGGGTGTTCGGCCAGGTAAGAATGGTCCTTGGGGGCCCGGTATAAGTGGTTGGCCTTCTTGGGCACTGCAGAGAACATGTGTGGATGCCTCCAGGTAGCCAGGGTGACATCCTGGAAGGTGTTCACCAATGGGGGATGACCACCAGCTTGGGATCCTTCTGGCATAGATATTTGGCCAGACGCAAGCGTTTTAGGGCACAGGGCCTCAGTATCCCATCCCATATTCTCCTGAATATGCCGCATGACTTCCAGAAAGCTAGGGTCATCAGGAGGAGACCTAGGCTGGTCCTCTGTGTCACCAGGGAGCGAGCCATGGTCTGAATCAGGAAAAGAAGGTTCTGATTCACCATAGGCATCAGAAGAGGAGAAAGAGGAACGGTGCAGTCTCCTCTTGTGCCTGAGCCTTCTAGGCAAAATACAGCAAGAGAAGGATGGGGATCTAGTCCTCTTACGCTTGTCCTTGCACTTCCTGGGGCTAGCCAGAGACTTATTTCCTTCCGTCCCAGATGGGATAGGTGTAGCCTGCCCATCTGGCTGAGGAACTGGAGGAGATTTTGGAGGAGGAGCAGGAGGGGTGACTAAGTCTTGTTTGACAGTCTCCCACCAGTGGGGAAAAAAGCTCCTTGACATGAGACATCCCAAGCTTGGGAGAGTCTGGTTTAGGAGGCAATGTCTGTTGGCCCGCTGGGATACCGGTGTCGGCAGGGTCCAGTGTCGGTTGGGCAGGTGACGTCGGCGGGGCAGGTGACGTCGGCGAAACCTCTTCAGCGCAGTCGTTGGGGTCCGGCGTTGGGTGGACCAGCGAACGGTCACAAGGGGGAAGACGTCAGGTCTATCCGTAGGTGACATCGGAAGAACCGACGACGGCTGCGGAACGGTAGCCTTGTCCGGCGCCGGCGGAGGAGCCAAGGGTTTGTTCAGTGTCAGGCCCGAGGCCACATCTGACGGGCGTCCCTTGGCTGATGAAGGGCAGGGATGGTAGGAGCGGGAGGAGGAGGCCTTGGTAGGCCTGTCCGCAGACTTGTGGGGCTTATCCGCCTGGCACTTGCCGACTCTATGGACAGGCGCTGGCCATGTCTATGCTTGGGCAGCAAAGATGAAGCCCGAGATGAAGAATGCCCTGAAGACTGCTTAGCCTCCCAGCGATCGACAGAAGCTGACCGGGAGGGTTGCTTACCTGAGGCCAGTAGAGTACTGCGTCGGAGGGCCTCTTATGGGCTGAGGCGCCAGAGTCTGATGACTTCTCATCAGAGGAGCTGGAGTCCGAGGGCTTAGACGCCACTGTGGAGCCAAAGTCGGGGGCCTGAATCTGAATGGGTTGCAAGGTGGGCCCCTTAGAAAGAGAGGCAGAGGTGGGAGGCTTGAGGGAAGTAAGCCAGAACTCATGTCTGGAGGAGCCGGAATGACCAGCAGACTGGAAGCTGGAAGACCTGGGCCTGGAGGGCAAGCAGTCCTGGTGGTGGTGCTTCTCCTTCCTTTGCTTCTTAGGAGTAGGGGAACGAGACTCCCTCCCAGAGGATGTGTCTTGCTGCATTGGGGCCAACTGCTGCTGTGCTATATGGGCCTGGAGCGATTTTTGTCTCCGGATCCTGGTCCTACTATTAAAGGCCTGGCAGTGGGTGCAGGCACCGGTGCCATGGTCTGGGCCCAGGCAGAAGAGGCAGGCTGAGTGACTGTCCTTGGTAGGGATCTGTCTCATGCAAGAGCACTTGTTACGGTTCCCGGCCGGTGTGCATGACATACTTCGAAGAAATTTGCGGAGCGAACAAAGAAGGAACTGTTCTAGAGGCTAAGGAACCATTAATGAGATGAAAGCTGACTAGCGTGTTGCCGCGGAGGGAAAGAACTGGAGCAAGTGGGGATAATCTACGTCCTTTATACTATGTGACGTCAGGGGCGGGGCTGATGCCAGGTAGGCAGTCCCATGTCGGTACTGCTAGAGAAAAAGAAATGCCGAGATCTGCCGCCAGGTGGCGTCAGTCCTATATATGTGTTACCTGCTGCAAGAGCTTCCTCTCGAAGTAAGATCTGTGGATTTTTTCTAACATTTGCTTTCCTAATTAAATGATCCAAAACAAATAAACAGTCAATGGTCGAATGATTTTCTCTGAAACCAAACTGGCGATTACTTAGGATATTATTCTGGACCGCCCAATATGTTAACTCCTGTAATAGAATGCATGAAAAAATGTTCCCTGAAATATTTTGTAAGGCTATTGGCCTATAATTTGATGCCAACTTTTTGTCTCCCTTCTTATATAATGGAACTCATTCAGCTGTATGCCATAATTTAGGTATCTCTTCATTTTTGATTATAAAGTTAAATAACTTCTGAAAAATATTAATCCACTATTTAATATTGTATTGATAAAATTCTGCCAGAATGACATCTTTTCCAGGCACCTAGTTTTTTTTCTGGACACAGATGGCTTTTTCGATTTTTTTTATGATACTTGACCACTGTATTTCCTCTTTCCTTTCTGAAGATTTGGCTTCAATTATATGTTCAACATAAAGTTCTGTATCATTTTTATTAAGCTTTTTAAAATGTTCAATCCAATCTCCAGACGGTAGATTAGCCTCAATATTTTTATATCTATTTTCGGCTAAAAAGTATTAACTTCCAAAAATCATGATTTTTGCTTTTTATTGCTTCTTTTATTTCTGTCCATAAAGTTGTATTATATTCCTTTTTCTTCTTTATGAGCATTCTGTATTCATTTCTCAACAATACCAGGCCTTTATCATAGTTAAAATCTTGATTCCTCGTAGAAAATCTGGTTATTTGATTTAATAACTTTTTAAAATTACTACATTTTTATCATACCATAGGGCTTTACACACTATCCTAGATTCCATTTTGCATCCACGTGCCTTGGTTACTAACCTGTCTCTTATATGGAAAATTAGATCATCAAAGCATCCCATAATGGCAGTATCTGGTGCTGTTAAAAACAAGTCCTTTCTCCTTAAAATATCATCGCTTTACTGGAATCTGTTTTTCTTATTAATGGACTCCATTTAATTATTTTATTAGTAATAACCATATGTTGGTGTGCTTCTTTTTCTATTTAGTTATTTCCAGGTACCTTAGTCCCATATTCAGGTTTTATTGTTAAGCTGATGGGGTAACAATCAGACATATTTTCATGCATAACTTTAAAATTCATTACTCTTGCTTGAAGGAAAATATTAGTAATTGCTAAGTCCAGAACTGTACCTCAATTCTATGTAGGAAATGTAAAGTCCCCCATTTTATCTTTTTCTTTTTTTTTCATTCATTATTATTTAAAGGATTAGACCATTGAGCAAACTCATTTAAAATGGTGACCCATGACATTTACAATACAATTCTACATAGTTTAAGATAAAAAAAAAAACTACACATATTTCAGAATATGCATTATAAATACAGGATTCACATACTATGCTAAATTAACATCAACCACAGCAGGCCTTAATTTGAGTGGTCATTGTCTCTAAATACCATTGCTTAACAGGGTTTTGAGAGGGAACCCTAATATTGGTCAGACGAAACTTTGGAGGAAGTTTGTTCCAGTAAAAGGGGATCATCTGGCTAAAAAAAAATATTCAGATTGTTTAGTTGTCTTTGGGACAATTAATTCACAGTACGCTGCTTTCCTAGGGGAAGCATTATCTTACCTGACTTTCAAGTTTTTCAGATAGGTAATCAGGGATTTTACCTGTAACACTTTTGTAGGCCAAGATAAATTTGTGAAGTTGCCTTCTTTCAGATAGAAAAAGCCAACTAAGTTTCTTGCACTTCTCCCATTTGCTACGTACAAGTTATGTCTAATTCCGAAGTTAAGCAGTAAGTTACCCTTATCTTTTCTCTGGTCCAGGGAGTTTCTTAATGGTATATTCTGATAGCAACCCATATCTTTATGATATAAAAACAAATCCAGCTCATTACCAATATGGGCATTCCAATCACCCATTAGAATAACATGTTTATGCCAATTATAACATCACAGTGTATCCAAGTATTGTGAAGGTTCCTTTATCTGGGTATTGAAGTCTTTACTATTCAGATTTGGAGAAAAATAGATGTTCACTACTGTATATCAAAATTCTCACTTTTTTCAGTAACAAGTTCAACTGCTAACCAATTAGCATGAATTGACATGAGTTTTTGTTACATGCCACTTATTTTTGTTATCAATCAACACCATCAGGCCTCCTTTAATTCTTCCCTTATTTGTTTTTTCCCCCAGCAGTTCAATTTTATTATACCCTTGGATTTCTATATTTGAGCCCACAACCAACCAAGTTTCCTGTAACAAAATTACACTGTATCTTTTTTATCAAAAAATGCCAGGTACCATCATTAGTTTTTCCATTTACCCCTGCTACATTCCATTAAAGGATATTCAATCCAACATTGGGGGGGGGGGGCTTGATGTTTTTTCCAGAATTCAATCAGACATTTCTGTAGATGAGCTATCCATAGTCGAATTGATTTGCACGAGACAGCATTTCAAATTGGTTACCAAGTATAAGATCCCCTATAAGGTCAGTCATACACCTGTTGTCACATCTCCTTTCATCACACTCATTTGGAACTTGTTCCCATGACTCATCTAACACTACACTATTATGTATTCTCCACCCCCTCCGATTCCTTCCTCTAATCATTCTATCAAACTCTGGGGATCCCTTTAATTCATATTCTATAACTGTTGGTTTTTGCTGATACTTGACAATAGTTTGCTGTTGTACATGACACTGCTTACTCTCTTTCTGTATATATTTACCTTTCTCTTGAACTTCCTTTCCAGTCTTTGCACCAAAGTTTCTGGTTGTAACATTCATGTTAATTCCCAATTTATCTATCTCATCCTTCGTTTTCAGAATTTGACGTACTGTGATTTCTAAGAACTAAGCAAACATAACTCTTATCTGGTGTTGCCTTATACTGATATACTGAGGCCAGATCTTCCCATGAAATTTTATTAAGTTGACTTTTAATGATATTATACACTGTAATCTTTAACAACAAGGGGGGGGGGTTCTCCTTTTGATTTGGGAATGCTCTTAAACAGTTGGAAATGTATCTACTTCTATCCCCCTCTGTTTATTAGTCTTATATTTGTCATTCAGCTGACTCCCTCTCTGTTCTCCACCACATCCATCAATTGTCTTTCCTTCACCTAATCTACAAAGGACTGTTTGTATTCCCTTATCCTTAACTTTGACTTGTCTTTTTTTGTCCTCCAGCATCTTTTTATGCATCTCTCCACTCTTGGCTTGTTTCTTTCAATCCACAATCTCTCTGTATTCTCTTTCTGCAATATCTGATTTAATTTCCTGTATAGTTTTCACCTTTTCCCCATTGCTTACAGATTTTATTTCAATCACTTTTAGATCTTTCATCTGTTGCTTTTGCACTTCTCCTTCATTATAGATCCCATAGCTAGAATAGTACATACAAGGACAGCTTTAATCTCTGATAGCTGTTTGCTAATCATACTTGCCTGCACAGTATAGTCATCTAATAAATCTGGGTTCTCATTGTTTTGCGTTACATTTTCCTCGTGCACCTGTATACTTGCAGGAATTGTTATTACATTCATCCACATTCCCATTTTTCTCCTATTTATAAAGGGGGTTATAAAATTGTAAAAATCTGCAAAATAGCCCCCATTTCCTTCCATTTTCTCTAGTGGTTTCTTTATCTTTCACTAGATCCTCCACACAAACCACAACTCTCCCCCGGAGACTGCTGTTCCCTCAGGGAATGATTTTGTTTCTCTAAAGTCTTAATATTCTTTAATAGATAATCTTCCGATGGACTTGCCTCTCAACTGTTTAATAGGATTGGTGAGGCTGCCCGAGGGGAGGAGGTTCTAGGAGAGATGTCATTGTTGTTGGTTTTATCCATATAATTCAGTTATTCTTTAGCTTTAGTCTTTTTAATCTTATAATTAGCCTTTAGCACCTTTTCATTCCTTAATTTCATCACATCCTTTACACTAGAGGTCTCCATGTCAAGTTATATGCGATAAATTTCCAACTATCTGAATTACACCTAATCTTGTTACAATAATAAAAACTTGCACTCCCAAATCATACATCTGTTATATAGTCTCAATATTTTAAATTTTCCAAAATCCAAATTCCAACGGTAGAGGTATCTTTAAGGCTACAAACTTCAACTTGCCTTGTGTGTGTGTATTATATATATACACACATATATATATAAAATACAACATGTTCATTATAGCAGAGCATATGCAATACAGTATGAAGAGTGCTGGTTCAACTTCAGCAGAATTGGTGATGGTAGTCACAGTTTGCAAAGGTGCCTTGGCACCTTTGCAAACTGTGTGAGAGGCCTTTTGGTACCATGCAATTTTGCTTAAAGTTGGACCCACATAATATTCTCAGAGTGATTTGTATATGCAGACCATGATGCTTGCATTGTGGGGCATGTGTGATTTTGTATTTTCTTGAAACTTGGCTTCCCAGCCAAATGCCCTTTGGGTAACCTCGCCTCAGTGTTTGCACACAGAGTTCTTTGTCTTTATATATATATATATATACACACACACACATATGTAAATATATATATATATATTCTTACAGTTGATCATAGACTTTCAAGAGATTCAGGCCAATTCATCTATCTCTAATCAGTTCAAGTAATATCAGTGTTCCCATAGAGTCCATATAGAAAATGTCTGATTTTCCTATAGACACACAGCAGAAAGCTTTAAAAAAAAAAAAATGCATAAAATGGGTGAAACAGGAAAACCCTTTATAACCTGTATTGCTTACTAGGGATACAACGATTATCCAGGATAAATTAAAAACTAAATAAGCATGCCTTAATTAAATCTAATCTGCCAAAAACACACAAGCTACTACAAAAAAAAAATCTAGCCTGTCAATAAGGGAATTATAAAATGCACAGGGCAAATACAATAATACTATAAAATTAGAGTATATAAAACAAGATATAAGAAGTTATGACACTTACAGGTATTGCTCCACTCAAAATAAAACTCCCTAGTTAACACCCCAAGATAACAGGTGCAGAGGACCAAAAAATAATGCAGATACTAAAATATGCGACCAACTACAAAAAGTTGTTGCAACTCAGATGCTTAATTAATTCCTATTAGTGCTACCTCGGGTGTGAAATTAAGTACAGTCCACACTCGTTCAGGCACACTAAATCACTAATAGAGGTTCCAGAAAAAGGCATATGGCTAATATGAAGTTATCTCCAAGGTACTGCACAAAAAGGACTATAATTTACAAGGACTGGCAAAGCTAAAATAAGCTGGATGGAGATCTGAATATAAACGTGGTTCAAAACCCGGAGCACAAGAACCTCAGAGCCATGTTGCAACACTGTGCTGGTGTCCAAAATGGCTGTTGCTTGCACCAAGACATGTGCAATAAGTGCTGTGCTTGGGTCACGTGTTACAACCACGCAAAGTTTAAAAATACAAAATATAGAAATATCTAAAAATACATATAAAATATCCCAACAGCCTAAAGCTACAATGAATAGTTACAAAAACTAAAGGATACTAATAGTCAAATCGAGAGATGAAAAGAAGAATATTGAACAGTGGGGGCGGGCAGGTAACTCACCAGCAGAGAGATATGGAAAAAAAAAACTTTGGCCTTCAGACTTCTGGCAAAGAAAAGTTTGTTAATAAAACTGAGGTACAGTAGCACACTTTAAAACAGTAACAAGGAAGTTCAAGCTACAAACACTTCTAAATATGTTCCAGGTATGCTGCCTTTTCCTCTCCACCTTGACTTTGTTGCTCCGTCATTACGTAACCTTACTCCATTGCAGATTCCTTTCTTCTTCTCTCTTTCTGGACCTTTTTCCTGGTCCTCTCGGAATCTTTGCCCAGTTCTTCCTCAGTCTCCTCTGGTTCCTTCGCAGTTTTTTTTTCTTTCCATAAACCCTTAACTCCTCACTCCACTCTACTCTTCAAATCACAGGAAGTCACAGGACTCTACAGATGGAATAACAGACTTCTGTAGCTGGTTTTCTGCAGAACATCTTTGCTTGTTCCAGCTAGTGCAGGGCTCATCCACCGCAGGACTCCATACTGCCTAATGGGGACAAATAAAACCAGAAGCGGCACCACCAGCAAACTTGTGACACAAGACGTTCTGGAAAGGAGTCAGAACCCCACACACAGTAAATAAAACTGTATTACACAGGCAACAGTGGCATACCTGTAAATAAAATGAGTAAAGCATTTGACTTGCTGCTGCTCAGCGCTCCTCTCAACAGTGTGCAACCACTCTCTTGCCTCCCCACTTATCACCCAGGAAGAATATAGAAATAAACACACACACACACACACCAGTCACCCTATGGTCATGGGGGGGGTGCGCCCAACTAAACGGAAGGGAGATACAAGGAACACCCTAAACCTAAGCCCTAAAAATAACCCCTTCGATGGCACAGCAAAGACTGGAGAGTCGCTGCTGTCCAGAATGTTCAGGTGCCCAGTATTCTATGCTGATTACTGCCTTGGACTGTGCCATGTCTCCTAGCAGGGGTGCACACAACCCATTAGTAATGAATCCCATTGACAATGCGGAGCACTACAGAAAAAAAATGTGAGTTCTGTTCCTCCCACATCTCAACAGAGATCATACCAACTGTGACATCACTACTAACCAATTAGAACCATTTCTCCCTTATTCTCTTTCACATGAAGCAGCAGGGATTGTCTCTTTATGATTACTAATGATGTCACAATTTCCTGCATTTTGATTGGTAACTTGTAAAAGTCACTGCTTAGGCTATAAGAGTTGTGGTGCCTCAATGTGTTTGGTCACATTTCTGATGATGTAGTGGGAGGGACAGAACTAGTTTATTTTAGCCTCCAGAGTGCTGCTCCACATATCAGCCCAGTACTGCCAGGTGGAAAATCTTCTACTTAGCAAACAGAAAAGAAAAAAAAAATAATTCAAATATAAAAAGTGATAGCTGACATCTGAAAATTATGTTTAATTCCAGGTGGTACACTAGCTCTTTAAGAAATCATAGCCTCAAGGAGCAAAGGGTCTACAGCTTATATCTATAAAGACAGGGCCCGAGAAATCCATAGCAGCCAGGTGGGGGGAGTATTAAGTGGTAACAGAGATGCCCAGTTTTACCATACACGTTTTTTTTTTTGTAATGAGATGATGAAAGAGAGATACCTACATGGCAACAGAGGTTAAGGAGAGTGCAGGTCAACCCCCCTCCAAGAGGGATATACCCTAGCCTGCTTGTACCAGATATATTTCAGAGCTGGAGGTTGTATTGTCATCAGCTTGAGGGTCCCACACAAAGAATGCGTCCCCCCCAATGTAGATGGGCCTGCACTACTGATACATGGGCAATGATCGCACTCAGTGCTACTCAACTGTGAGAGAGCACTTTCCTGCTTGTAGATGCCAACAATCCGATGCTAATAACATGGACAGAGTCAACCCAGACCCCGCATCCCCATCTGCCAATTTTAGGGTATTCTGTCCCTCCAATCAGTCTCCTCCTCAAGCTTGTGGCTTAGACAGCAGTTAATCCCCAAAAGGATATATTTTCATGTAGCTGCCTGCTCACACTGGAAATGAAGCCACGTCATGATAGATGCCATGGTTGTTGCTGTCTTGTTGGTGTAGCTTCACTCTGAGTGGATTGCTAGTGCAGAGGTCTCGGTAGTGGTGATGAACGGGGTGCAGTTTTCTCAGGTATGTGCATATTCCGGGCCATCAGGTCCTTTCTAGCCTCTTCAGCGGACCAGTATTATTCTTGTCCATCTGAGAATTGCATCTGTAAGCGAGTAGGGTATGGTGTTATGGAATTTCAGTTACTCAGATTTTAAAGTATGCAGTATTGCAGCGGATGCCTGGCTCTGCCACATTTTGTCTGGAGCATAATCGTTGTCAAAGTAAACTCGTGTCTGTCTGCAGTACATTCATTTCTTTTTCCAAGCTGTTTGATGCATCTTCTTCCAGTGGCATAGTTTAGAAACCACATTCTCACCAAACACAGCTGGGCATCCAGAGCCAGTTGTTGAGTTCCAGAGTGCAGTAAGTGGGCTCAATATTAATAAGGAATTCAGAGCAGAGATCAAGCACTGTCCGGAAAAAGGAAGGTCAGTGCCTTCAGAATGCTCTGGGAAGCTACAGTCTAATATTTTTACGTTGGCCCCTGTTCTCAGCATTTTCCTGATGGGCCATACTGTAGTATAGTTTTGTGTTCTGATAATGTCATTGAGGGTGGTTTCCACATCATCCACGCAGTTCTTGGTAGCAGTAGTTTGGCACTCTTAAGTCATAGTAGGTTCTTTGCTCCAAATTTACATCTTTCTGGATCTCCCACAGTGCTTCTTTGATGTCCACACAAAAAGCAACTATTTTGTTGTGAACTGTTTCTAGTTTTATTTTTTGTTTGCCCAGAGCAAAGTACTTTTTTGCGGGCGTTCTAAGGCCTGTGCAGCTTTCTAGGCCACGGGCTGTTATATGATCCATCGCCATCCTTCGGTTGGGGGGGGTGATTTTTCTTTTGCAGGCTTCCTGTTTGGTACTAATGTCCTCCATGTGGTAAAATGTAGCAATTTTTGCACAGCTGGACAGGCTGTAATGGAGTTAGTTAGCCCTGAGGTGAGACAGAACTCGGACACTATGCGGCCAATTCTGCTGGTGGTGTACTGGAAGTCCAAAAGATGACAATTTCTAATAGGTAATAATATTTGATCATGGCTGCAAACTCCATTTTGGTGTAGAATGGATAGTTTTTAGGATGGGGAGAAGGATGTGGTGTTTCGATAAATCATGGTACACTGAAAATTTAAAAATTTAAATGTTTAGTAATTTGTTAGCAAAATTTAGTAGCAAAATCAAAAAATATGTATTGAAATCGACAATTATTTTCCTGTGAATTAGTAAAGAAATGCACTCCCAGGTGTACAGGGTCACCCTTCCCCTCTTCATTCACTAAACAAATATCACCAACAGCTTAATCTGGTTCAGTCAGTTGGCATTAATCTGTATCCCCTTCCCCTGGGTTGTGCCTGAAAATAGGCAGAATTTGTCTAGTACACTTATCTGGTCAATAAAAACGAAATAAATAAAAATAAAGTTCTCCCTTGCATCCAGTGGCTCCCCCTCTCTCCCCCCATTCCTTTTCAAGTACCCCCTGGTGTCCAATGGCTCCCTGTCACTTTCCAAGTACTCTCTGATGTCCAGCTGCACTACGCAAGTTGTTCCTGGTGTCCAGTGGAACCCCAACCCCCATCCCAGTCCCATGACTGCAGCTGGCACAATCCCCAGCTACACTGTAGCACTTCTATGATTTTTACAGAGGTCTCAGAACTACTCTATCGATACACCCACTGGTATATCGATTGAGCAGTCTGTGGGGGTCAGATGGCGGCAGGCTAAGGTTGTGGGCAAAGATATTGTGCTGGCAGCTGTTGCACAGCTAAACTGGGGTGCTCTAGAGGTGCCAATGGACATCAGGGACTACTTGCATGGGGATAGGGAGAGGGCAGGAGGTGCCACTGGATTCCAGGTAACTTAGAAAGGGACGGGGAGAAGACGCTCCCAGTAGCACAGTATCAATTTGGCAATTCGGAGCCCAACCAATGTTATTTGGGAAACTTATTTTATTTTTTCAGTTTACAATTTTTGGCAAGGAAAGGCACACTTAGCTGAGGCTGGTTTCCAAGTGCTTCCTGGGAGCACAGGGAAGTTAAGTAACTTGCTCATGGTAACACAGTATGCAAGTGGTGGTTGTGGGATCCGAACAAAGGTGCCCAGATTTGCAGCGCAGTGCTCTTAACCACTACACTATACTGCCTCCCATAAAATGCCCAGCTCTAGTTTAAGCACTGCATTATATTTTTTGTAACTGCATTTTCATGCTAAAGATGATTGGAATCTTTAAAATTTGTGTAAATTTCAGAAATGTTTCATTGTAATTGGCAACATTTACTATACCTTGACCATCTTTTGTTTTAAGTTATTGACATGTAGACAAGTCAGAAGATTGAAAAGTACTGCTAGCCAGAGTCGATCCATGGGTTCTAAGTCACTAGGTCTACGTAGTGGCACTAGCAGTGGTGCTTTTTGGGTCTTCTAAAGAAGACCATCATAGGTAAATTAAGTCAGAATCTTTTGTTTAGCAACAAAAAGGTCCTCACAACTGTTTAAATGTTGGCAAATTTTTATTCTGCTGGCAATGCACAACAGTACCCACAGATCATTTTACCACTCCTGGAGTTCTCTTTTGATTTATTAAAACATTCTCTCATAACCAACACAACAACCAGCTTAATGGGTGCATAAATTATGTCATCCTCAATACGTGTCCAACATGATCAAAAGCACTTCAGTATTAGGGTAACAGTACAGTGACAGTATAATACATAGTGATCGACCACTTTCTCATATACGATAAACAAAAATCCTATGTATTTCTAACTACAGTAAGTAAATGGTTTAAGAATCAAAGTCCAAACATGTTACAATTTAAGAGCTGTGGTGGCACTTGGAAACCATAAAAATGCTCTGCTTAGAAGCAGTTTTAGTTTTTAGTAGAGTATTTATCACAGCTTGGAGTCTAACATCTTTATAAACAAGTCTGCATATGCCAAACATTCTGTAGTCACATGAGTCAAGTCCTCTAGGGGTTAATGGCAAGGAAACTGAAGGTTATGGTGAGACAGACTTTAACAGACCGACTTATACTTGATCCAAGGATTGGAGCCACGCACTTCAAAGGGTGTCTCATTGTGGTAGATGTGGTTGGCTAGATCTTCCAGTGCTGGTTCAGGATCTGTAGTAGCAAACTGTGCAGCATCTTCTATCTCTTTCCTCACATCAACATCAATCTCCTAGAAGAAGAAAATGCAGCGAGACATTATAATTCCCATTTTATATTCTAATATAGTGTATGATAGAACATTTTGAACAGAATTCAGAAAGTGCACAGGACTGTTGTGCATGGTTCATAGGTGTCAGTCATCTGTTGTGTACTGGAGTGGGCAGGGTTGGTGCATGGGTATATTAGTCAATCAGAATCATACAACACATAACTGGCAGAAAATTAGCATACCCAAACTGACAGAACCTCAGCACTCTGCAGTATTCCATAAATTTAAAGTTTACATACAACAGCTGCATTTTACAGTGTTTTACCATAAGCAGTTAAAAGCAACAGTGCAACAAAACTGGACAAAAATATCCAACCAATTTTTGTTACAATAAAAGGTTTAAGGCATCTTCTGTTTTTATTTTGTAGTAACATTTTCTAGCTCCACCGAAAGCCGGCAATTTTATAAATGTTTTTAATTTAGTTTTCTCTCAAGAAAAAAAAAAAAAAGGCCACCACATCTGGCTTATAAATATTCTGCACAGCATAGGAGGGACTTAGAAAAGCAGAAGTAGATCTGACCAGTATGTTAAATTATTTTGTAACAGAAACTAGTTTTTTTAGAAGAACATTTTTTTGTTGCACTGCTGCTTTAAATGTGCTATGGGTAAATAATTTGAAATATTTTTTTCCCCCCCACTCACTGTTTGGTCTAAAGAAATATGAACGGAATGATTTTCAACTTTAGTTTTGTTTAAAAAAAAAATGGCTTATGTCATTATAAAAGACTATATATATACTGTGTGTGTGTGTGTGTGTGTATATATATATATATATATATATACACACACACAACACACACACACACACACACACACACACACACACACACACATAGTCTGGAGAGAAAAAATACAACAGAACTCTGATTCCACCTCAGGATTCTGATGTCGTCAGACCACTCAAACACTGCTCTTGTGGCTTGTGATGGCATCAGAATACCTTGATGGAATTACAACAGTTCTACTATATACAGTATGATCCAAGTCTATCTGTGGAATTCAGTGACTGCTGAAATGCTGTTGTACCATCGATCTGGCAAGTCGTCACTAGCAAGTACCATTCTTCAATTACAAAAAAAAAAAAGTTTGTCCGTAACCATTTAAAACAGGACAAAGAGCAACTGTCAAAATGAACGTAATAGCAGCAGTAAATACTGGAGATACCCAGAGTCAACGTCTTGATGACTCAGACACAGACTCAGAGTGACCATTTTAAAGAGCAGCTGACACCTTTAGAAAAAAACATTACAAAACATAATATTTTAGAGATAGTTCACCTTGTATTTCATCCATCTTCTATAGAGGTCTCCTCTCCATTATTTATTACTAAAGAAATTCCAACAAAAACAAGATTTTTAGCCCTTAGAGTCCTTCTGCCTTTATAGCTTATTCCCTACTTGAAATCTGTTGTGACATAACCGTTTTTTCCATGGGAATAACTGATTGCACAACCACAGTATTATGACATCAAGTTGGGAAGAAGCTACAGGAACCGGTGAACTCTCAAGGAACTGCTATCCTGTTTTCATGCATATGACCGCAGTAATAAATAATGGGGATAAGAAATACAGAGCTAATGAAAAATATAAGCTGCTTTGTGTCCAAATATGTTTTTAAAAGTTCATCTCAAGGCATCGGTGGCTCTCTTTGTGGAAAAAAAAAAAAATGGTTTCTTGTTGCTACCAGTTCTGTTTGTGTTGAAGTTTTCTGTTAGTGACTTTTTTTCCATGTTTTAAATCTTTTTAATTATTTGTTTTTCTTTGTTTGAATCGGAGCTTGCTGTCTGATGTGTGACGCCTTCCTGACTCTCTCCAAATTAGCTGCCACTTCTCTTTAAACAGGTCACTGAACAGAGGGCAGATCTTGTATAATAAAAAAATAGCAGATAGTCAGCCATGTACAACAAGTTCAGGATTCCATCTTGGACTCCTGATGAAATCGGAGACCACGCAAGCTGTGCTCCCGTGGTCATCGATATCATCAGGAACCCTCGATGGAACCCTGAGCTTGTTGTACATGGCTGGCCATCCACTATTCTATTTGTTGTGCATGCTTCCCCATCCACTACTCTATACATTGAGAGTTTCCCAACATTACGGACAGAAACACCACATAAAAACCTTTCAGTAAGGACAACAGTAATCTACAGGTCCAGACTGAAGCTTAGTTCCCCATTATCCTTTTTCTCCATGCTTTTTATCTACTCAGTTCTTAGGTTGGATTGCCAGCAACTTCCTGGCCCCAAAAGACACCGCATGTCCCCTACTTTCCAGAACTGAAAGCAACTACCTGTCCCTTCTTCTACCAAGTCTACTCTTCCAGCCTGGTGATCAACTTCCTGTCCCTTCTTCCATCAGACAGTCTACTCTCTCAACAGCAACAGTCACTACTAATCCCTTCTTTTATCAGGTCTATTCTCCCAGTGTCAACAGCCACTATCAATCCCCTCTTTCATCAGGAAGTCTACTCTCCCAGCCTTGACAGTCACTACCTATCCCCTCTTCTATCTGGAGGTCTAACCTCTCAGCCCCAACAGCCACTATCTCTCTCTCCTTACACCAAGAGGCCTATTCTCCCAGCCCTGACAGGCACAACTCATCCTCTCTTTCATCAGAGGGTTTCCTCTTCCACCCCTGACTGCCACTATCTGTCCTCTTACATCAGGTGGTTTACCCTACCAGCACTGACAGCCACTACCATTCCCCTCTTTCATCAGGACATCTACCATCCCAGCCTTGAAAGCCACTACTCATCCCCTCTTCTATCAGATGATCTACCTTTCCAGCCCTGACAGCCACTATCTGTCCTCTCTTCCATCAGGTGGTCTATTGGAATAAGCAGGAAAAAGGGCAGAGCAGATATGCCTACTGGTCCTTTTCTGCTGACAAATTCTATGTTACCCTCTCAGCCCAGACAGCCACTGCCCATCCCAGCTTTCATCAGGTGGTCTACCCTCCCAACCCTGACAGCTACTACCTGTTCGTCTTCTATCAGGAGGTCTACCCCCTCCCAGTCCCGATGGCCAGTACCCATCCCCTCTTCCATCAGGAAGTCTACCCTCCCGACATCGGCAACCACTACCTATCTCCTCCTCCATCAGGTCTACCCTACTAACTCGACAACTACTATCTGTCCCCTCTTCTATCAGAAGGTCTATGTCTCTCAGCATCGACAGCCACTACCCGCCCTTATTGCCTTTTTTTTTTTTTTTTAAACGTGATACAATGGCACACAGAACATAACACTAATGACAAACTAGACTAACACCCATCAATCCCCCACCCCCCCTTGCAGAAATCAGACTATGTAATACATGTATATAAATATAAGTAGATTTCATCATGAGAAGGGATATGGTGTGTGACAGGACCTTACAGCACATTCAGTTTGAGTATCGAGAGGTCATCCATTACACTACTGTAAGTAGAGTGCTGAGGGAATCCTGTATCTTCTGATATGGCCTGTATTTGTGTTGTAGTGAGGTGAGCATTCACTCTATACAGAGGGCCTGCAGAATCTCTTGATGCCATTCTGCAAAGATGGGAATGGACTTGTCAAGCCAGTGTCTTACAATCAGCAACATGTGATACCTTCTACTTCCAATCCGCTCACTAATGCTCACCCCTAAAAACACAGATCAGTGGCGCAAGGAAAGTACAGTTACGTAAGAACTTACCGTAACAGTAGATCTTCGAGAACAGCTCTTGCAGCAGGTAACACCATTAGGACTGAAGCCGGCAGGCGTCAGGACCCCACCGAATTCTTCTAGCTAGCTAACTTCAGCGGGGACTGCCCCCGATGTCGGTCCTGCCTCCGACATCAGGCGTAGTACATAAGGGGGCGGTCCCGCCAGATTCCCCAGTTCTCCCGCCGGAGACTTCCGGCCACAGGATGACATCAGAATGGGAGATCAAGGATCCACCATCAGAAGACAAAAAGGGCGTAAGCCCCTGCTCAAGGCTCAGTAAGCCATGCCTCCTCCAAGGGGGAAGGTGGGCGGGAAGGTACCTGCTGCAAGAGCTGTTCTCGAAGATCTACTGTTACGGTAAGTTCTTATGTAACTGTACTATCTTACTTCAAGATACAGCTCTTGCAGCAGGTAACACCATTAGACTAATTTCCAAGCAATAACGCTTGTAAGCATTCTGGGAGGAGGAAACCAAGAAAAACCATCCAAGTCCTGACTCTAGGACAGGAGACCCTGTACGCGGCCAGGCTGGAACCGTCATTGTGAAGCAAATGTCCAGGCTGTAATGCCTGATAAAAGTATGCACAGAGCTCCAAGTGGCTGCAGCACAAATGGCAGAGGAGGAAACGCTACAAGTGTTGCAAAGGAGGTAGCCACCCCCTAGTGGAATGGCCTGATTGTACCCGGGAGGGGCTTCTGCTTAGCATCATAGCAGTAAGATACACTGGACGAGCCAGCGGGAAAGGGACTGCTTCGATACTGGTTGGCCCGTCATCCTCTCAGTGAAGGAAACAAAGAGTTGTTCCGACTTGCGAAACTGTTTAGTCCTGCTCAGGTAGTACCTAAGACAGAATAAATGAAATCCTCAGCTCCACTAATGCGTGCCAACTTGTAAGCATAAAGTTGAAAGGAAAAAGGAATGGCACCGCGGGTATATGGAAGTCTTAAATCTTTAATCAGTGCATACCATATGCACAGCCGCTCAGCAGTACAGGCTAAAACCTCAACTAGTTTCGCACCAAACGTGCGTCATCAGGAGGAGTACCTAAGACAGCAGTGAACATCCAGGGTGTGGAGCAGCGCTTCTCCTCTATTAGCATATTTAGGGAAATAAACAGGCAGGTCAATGTCCTGATTGAGAGTGAGTGCAGAGACCACCTTAGGCAAGAACTTAGGATTCGTCCTCAGGGACACACTGTCCTGGTGGAAAATCAAATAAGGTTCCTTATACATGAGAGCATGAAGCTCAAAAATTCTCCTTGTTGATGTAACAGCAACTAAAAATAACGTTTTCCATGACAGGAAACGCAGCTCGCAATCCGCGGCAGGTTCAAAAGGGGGAAGCGCGAGTTGTTCCAGGACAAAGAATAAATCCCATGGAGGAACAGGGTCCTTAATGGGTGGCCTAAGGTGTAACACCCCTCTCAGAAAATCTCGAGAGGCGTCAAGTTGCGCCACTGTGCGCTGTCCCACCGGGAAGTGGTAAGCAGAAATAGAACAGAGGTGCACCTTAGTAGAGGAGTAGGCGAGACCCGAATGGAAGAGGGACAGCAGGTATTCTAGCACCGCTTTCACCGGGCAACCTAAAGAGGAAAGGCTGCGTGCTTGCGACCACAGACAAAAACGGCACCATTTCATGGCACACGTTGCTGGCTTTCTGGCCGCGGAAAGGACTTCCGCCACCTCTTGCGAGACCCCGTGTCGCAAAATGGCTATGTCTCTAGGAGCCAAGCATGCAGGTTCAGTGAGCATAAGTCCGGGTGGACTAGAGAACCTTCCTCCTAAGACAAGAGGTGGGAGCTGAAAGGCAACGGAATTGGAGGTTCCCGGGACAGCTGCGTTAGCAAGGGGAACCAGATCTGTCTGGGCCAGAATGGGGCTACCAGGATCATTGTTGCATGCTCCCTGTGCAGTTTGAGAAGAACTCTCTGGATCAACTGGAAGGGAGGGAAAGCGTAGAGGAATCTGTCCGCCCAGGAGAGGGACAACGCGTCTCGCCAGAAAACACTAGGCCCTGGATCTAGCGAGCAAAAATTGGGCAGTTTTGCACTGGATGGGGAAGCGAATAAGTCCAGTTCTGGAGTGCCCCATCGAAGAAACAGATCCTCTGCGACCCCTTGAAGAAGTCCCCACTCGTGGACTCTGGCCTGGGAGCGACTCAGGCCGTCTGCGATTGTGTTGTCCACTCCGGGAACGTGAACTGCAATCAGGTTCGCACCGTGTCGAATTACCCAATCCCACACTCTCATGGCTTCCCTGCAAAGGAGGTAAGAGTGTGCGCCTCCTTTGCTTGTTGAGGTAATACATCACCGCCGTGTTGTCTGTCTGCAGCAGAAGAGTGCAAGACGGGATTTCTGACTGAAAGGCCTGCAGGGCGTAGAGGACCGCCCTCATCTCCAGCACGCTGATGTGGAGGTGGGCTTCCTGAGGGGTCCAAGTTCCCTGGGACCTCACCCCGTTCAAGTGCGCTCCCCACCCTAGCCCTGAGGCATCTGTGGAGAGGATTATCTCCGGGGACGGCGCTGTAAACGGGACACCTGCAGAAAGTGTCCCTGGGTCTAGCCACCATTGCCAGTCTCGAATCACGGCATTTGTGATTCTGACCGGATGCTGCATGTGGTCTTGCCTTTGGTCTCACTGCACCTTGAGCATCCACTGAGTTATCCGCATGTGGAGCCTTGCCAAAGGGATGGTCGGAATGGCCGCAGCCATGTGTCTGAGCAGACGAAGGACCAGCCTGGCAGGGACAGTCTTCTTCGCCGAGAGATCCCTAATGAGGGATCTGATGCGTTCCGCTCTGTCGTCTGGGAGAAAAGCTTTCCCTTGAACGGTGTCCAGAACTGCGCCTATGAACTGCAGCTTCTGTGACGGTATGAGGAGAGACTTCTCGTAATTGATCATAATGCCCAGAGACTGGAACTAGTCCTGAGTGCTCTGAATAGCCAGCAACGACGCCTCTCTGGAGGCGGCCATGAGAAGCCAATCGTCCAAGTATGGGAACACATAGTGGCCCTGTCTCCTTAAGGACGCTGCCACGACTGCCATGCATTTAGTAAAGACCCTGGGGGCCGATGACAGTCCGAACGGAAGGGCCCGGAACTGAAAATGGTAGCCGAGGAACTCAAAGCGCAGGAACCTCCTGTGCGCTTGAGCCACAGGGATGTGCAGGTAGGTGTCCTGCATGTCTAGGGACGCTAAAAAGGCGTCCTGCTTCAGCATGGGATTGAGGCCCGGAAGGGTCACCATGCGAAATCGTTTGTAGGCGACAGACATATTTAGGTCGCTGAGATCCAAGATTGGACGGAGGTCCCCTGTTTTCTTGGGAACCAGAAAGAAGTGGGAATAGTATCCGGAATCTATCTGGTTCTCCGGAACATACTCCACCGCTCCCTTCTGCAGGAGCATGAGTATTTCTTGCCTGATAAGCAATCTGTGCTGACCCGAGTACCGGGAGAGCAGAGGAGGCCTCGAGGGTAGCTTATCTGCGAATTCTATAAAGTGGCCTATTTTGACCAACTGAAGAACCCACCTGTCGGTGGTTATGGACTGCCATCTTGGCAAGTAATTCCCAATACGACCCCCGACCTTGATGTCCCATTGATCCTGAGGGCCGGGGGCCGGGAAGGAGTCAGGCTGTGGCGGCGGAGGGAGCCGCGGGCTGAGCCAGCTTAGCTGGGCGCTGACTTCTGCCCACGGGCTGTCTTCCCTGGGCTCTTTGGGAACCGGAGTCCCTCTGTTGTGGACCAGTGCGGGACTGTTGTCTCTGTGTCCGTCCACAAAAACGGCTTTGGTTCCTACGAAAGGAACTAAGCTTTGGTTGGTACATTGCCTGGACCGACCTCACCGCCTTCCCGGCCTCTTGGAGCTTGGTGAGAACCTTCTCAGAGGGTGCACCAAAGAGAACTTCTCCTTCGAAAGAGGCGTCCATGATGTTCTTCTGGACATCCGGGGTAAATCCGGAGACACGAAGCCATGAGTGTCTCTGGAGGCATACGCCTGAAGCTGCTGCTCTGGCCGAGGAGTCCGCGGAGTCATACACGGCTCGCAGCACCTGGGTTCCCATGTCCGAACCCATACGGAGGAGTTGCAACATCTCCTCCTTCTGCTCACCTTCTGGCAATTTCTCCGCCAGATCCAGTCCTGTTCCCACAAAGCATTTTGGAACTGCACCATGTGGGTTAAGTAGTTCAGGGATCTGATGGCGCAGGTAGCGGAAGCGTACGTGCGCCTGCCATAGCGTCCAGCTGTTTGGACTCTGGGTCCGGTGGCAGGGTGCTCAAATGTTGCGGTCTCTGGGACCGGTCATGAGAGGCTGTTATGACCAGAGAGTCGGCCAGAGGATATTGAGCCAAGTACTGGTCCTCCTTAGGAGCCTTGTACAGGAGGTCAGCTTTCTTCAGCATCGACGGGAGCGAGTGTGGACGCTTCCACACAGCCTTGGTGATGTCCACAAAAGTGTCCACCAAGGGTGGTACCACCACAGGCTTGGGGTCCTTCTGCCGAAGATATCTGGCAAGGCGTAATCCCTCGGCGTCTAACTCTTCTGCATCCCAGCCCATGTTCTCTTGGATATGTCTCATGATTTCCGAGAATGATGGGTCATCCGGAGGAGATTTAGGAAGCTCACGTGGGTCCAGAGAGGGGACTGGAAAGGGAGAGAGGGATCTGGATCTTGTCGAGGAGTCCGATCCTGTATCCTCCGTCGAAGGCGAATGGCGGCGTCTTCTGGGTCTCTTAGGACTGGGTGACCCTGAAGAGGATCTAGACGGAGGTCTTCTTCGATCTGGTCTTCCCCTCGGAGGGTCCGTAGGCTCCAGGGGGGGGGGTACTCGGCCTGCTGCCCCAGATGGAGAAGGGGGCGCAGGGGCCGGAGGGGTCGCAGGTGGCGGAGGAGGAGGTAGAGGAGGGAGTGTGGGAACCACATCCTTTTTAATGGTATCCCACCAGTAGGTAAAGAGCTCCTTTACCTCAGAGAAAGAAAGGCCCGACGACGGACCTGGCGCCAGTGGCGGGTTCCGGCGTCGGCTCCTCAGGGGCCTCAGGTTGCGGGGAGGGTTCCCTTGGAGGCTCGACAGGACCGGGTTCGCCCGTCTGGTCCTCAGGCTGTGTCAGTTCCTCCTCCGTAATAGTCTCCTGACCAACGTCGGTAGGAGGCGTCGGGGTCCTCTACTCAACTCGTGCGGATGTCGGCCCTCCTGCCGACGACCGAGAGGGCGAAGGCCTGACCAGCGACGGGTGTCTGGTCGGCAGCTCCTGGGACCTGTGATGAGAGGCGGCGTGGACGGGCGGCGTCAGGTCGATGGCCTGGCGAGGTAAGCTCCTTGGTCTTCTGCTGGGGAGGAGGAGGCAAGGAGGCAGACCTGACGTTGGGTTCGGAATGGCGGGAACCCAACTTGCGGTGATGATGATGGTCCCCAGACCTAACCAGGGCTTTGGAAAAAGAGGACGATGAGGGCCTGGAGGTCTTGGCCTGTGACGAGGAAGAGGGGCCCGAAGGTTTCTTCACCGCAGCGGAGGGAGGCTGAGAGCGGGCCCGGGATGGCGAACGGTCGGACCGAGAGCCGGAACTACGGGAGTCGGAGGCCCTAGACGGGGACCTGGATGGAGCATTCTCCCTATGTTTCTCAGAATGTTTCCGGGCTTTCTCAGCAGAACTCCCCTTGGAGGTGTCCATGGCCTTAACCTTCTCCTCGAGCAGGAGCGTCTGCAGAGCCTTCTGGCGGCAGATCCGGGTCCGGCTGTTAAACCCTTGGCAGAAAATACAGGACCGGGTGTCGTGGTCTGGGCCTAGGCACCAGACGCAGGCCGAATGCGGATCCTTGAATGGGATTTGCTTCCCACAGGCGCACTTCGAGGGATGACCTTCAATGGAGGTAGGAGAGGACATCAGACAGCAACTTAGCCGAAAAAAAGGACTTTTTCCCTGAAGGAAGAACTTGATCATGCGTCGCGCGCTAGAAATGATCCGAAGGGTCGAGACATGCAAGTTGACGGCGGGAAAAGAACTGGGGAATCTAGCGGGACCGACGTCAGGGTCGGTCCCCGCTGAAGTTAGCTAACTAGAAGAATTCCGTGGGGTCCTGACGCCTGCCGGCTTCAGTCCTAATGGTGTTACCTGCTGCAAGAGCTGTATCTCGAAGTAAGATCTCCTGTAATCCTAGAACAGGGTCAAGTTTGTTTCTGATATTTAGTTAAAAGGGCTGTGCCTTACCACATTCTCATAGAATGTGCAGTAATGTACCCTCAGTATCCTGACATCTGGTGCAAATGGAAGATCTCAATTGTCCCAAGTTTGCCAGTTTCTGAGGGCTAAGTACAGATCACCAATTATTTTAAATTGTATTATCCTGTGACTGTCAAATTTGACAAAAAGATGTACATTCTGCTGGACTCTGGGCCAATCAACATTTTTATAGTCATCAATGCCTTCCCAATATCTTCGAAGTTTCCCCCATCTGTGTTGCAACACGGTAGCTATTACTTTGTGCAGATTTGAGATGACATAGGGGCCCTGGACTGTGTGAATAAGTGCATCAATGGATGCTGTTCTACCCTTCAGCCTGGGTCGGTGGCCCAGTACACTACATATTGAGGGAGGGAAGTGGACAGTAGTCCATTTTCAGAGGACAGAGTCCTGAAAGGATTCACAAATCTGAAAGGGGACAAAGTGATGGGGCCAGACGGGATGCATCCAAATGTACTGAGGGAACTCAAGGAGGTACTGGCTGCACTTCTGATGTTCCTACTTAAGAACTCAATTAACACAGGAGTGGTTCCGGAGGACTGCAGGAAGGCAGATGTAGTCCTGCTTCATGTAAAAGGCTGTGGGATAACAGATGGACACATACACCGATTTTCAGTTTTCAAAGGATCCAAAAGTATTTATTATTATTATTACAGAACAAAATAATAGCAGACTGATTTCGTCAAAACAAAAAAAAAATTAAGCTTCAATTCAGCAAGTTCAAAGAAAAATAAGTTTCACAACAACTGTACTAGCAGTAACTAGCCTAAATAGGTGTTTCTCTTTCAACACCTTCTTCACATCTGAATCTGTCACTAGATTGAATATAAAAGGGGTTGGACAAAGTGATTGGCCCTCCCACCTGTTATTCACATAACAATGTATGGTTTAATATCATAAACGCATTTCAAATTATCATTCTACAAAACAGTACATTTATTTGTACATAAGGATTCTTGCAATAACCTTCTTGTTTGATATTAAATGCTGAATCCAAAGTAGGACATGAGATTTCGTTCGGTAAGCACCTCCTCCAACAGGTCCGTGATAAAAGAAGGGTAGAAGTGTCCGTCCAGCTCTTAGGAGGAATCTGCAGAGATGGAGCACTGAAAGACTACTTTAATCAAGACTGCATTTTAACTAAGTTCTGGTTTCCATGTGTACCCTTACACGGTCAGGAGAGCTCCTGTTTCACAATACCTTAATGCTGGTAATGTTGGTGTTCATTCTATTTGCAACACAGCTTGTTTTGAATTTTTACACAACCGCAATATACGCAGAGTTGTGTCTGTGTGAACGTGCGCACAGTCACATGGCTTTTCCTTTTATTTAGTCTGTCCTGAAGCCAGACTAGCCGTACCACCGAGGGGTGAGGCAAACCAGAAAAAAACGCATCCTCTGAAGGTAATTTTACCACTAACTAGCTCCTTATAACTAAACAGAAGTCTAACCAGGCAACAACTTCTGTTTTCCCTGATTTTGAATAATTACAAAATAAAGCGCAATTTAACATACAGACACAAAGGAAAAAGCTTCATTTTTTCCTGTTCCCTTAAGGCGCTTTTTTCCCCAGATAGCTGTCTGGTTAAAATATCTTTTACCTTTTCTTTACAGCCCAGCAAAATGCTGTTGTATTTTTTCATAATTCATGCTTAGAGTAGGTCTCTTGTTGAATGCTGGAAATATTTTCATTTTTGAAGGGAGATACAGACAAGACTTTCAAACAGAACAAAACATGGGTGGCCAGCACATGTACACTCACAACAATAAACACAGCAATGACATACACAGTGAACTCCATGAAATATTCCATATTACTGGCATACTGAGGTTATGCCCTCTTATACTTCATAGAGAAGGCTGGCAACTATATGCCAGTAGCCTGGCATTGGTAGTGTGAAAGTGAATGGAATCACTGTGGATGGAAAGGATTGTGTGTGTGTGTGGGGAAGGGGGCTAGTCAAATGAATATAACGGTTACGCAAGAACTTACTGTAACAGTAGATCTTCGAGAGAGGTTCCTGCAGTGTAGGACTGTGCCCCCTGGTGACAAGACTGACGGCAAACTTGTAGCTAGCAATCATCAGCGGGGACCGCTCCCTGTCGTCGGGTGACACAACACTGACATGATTATAAAAGGGGCAGTTCTCTGCCCGCCCTCCAGTTCTTTTCCACTGGAGATCTAGATAAAGGGAACAGAAAAGAGGAGTGACAAACTCCTGATACCCTGTGCCCTGGAAGAGCCAGAGACCTGGACAGGGAATAAAGAAAAACTACAGGAGCTGGTGAAAGCTGGGTGGGAAACTAGACCTACTGCAGGAACCTCTCTCGAAGATCTACTGTTACGGTAAGTTCTTGCATAACTGCTATATCTTGCTTTGGGAGGGTTCCTGCAGTAAGTCTTCACATACAGGACTGAATACCAAGCAGTCTAACACAAAAGAAAGAGTCGGAGACGAGGTTCTGGGAGGAGGAAAATATCTGCCAACTAGAGGTCTGTTCAAGACAGAAGACCTTGCAGAACTGCAAGGCCGAAGCCAGCCCCACGCCTAGAGGCAATGTGCAGAGTGTTATGCTCAGTGAACGTATGGACGGAATACCAAGTTGCCGCTGCACAGATGTCCGCAGTGGACACATTCCTGAAAAAGGCAGTGGAAGTGGCCACAATCCTGGTGGAGTGGCCCTTAACCGTCCCTGGAAGGGGTTTCTTGTACTTCGGGTAAATGCAATGGATACAATTAGCCAGTCACCTAGACAAAGTCCATTTCGTAATCGCCTTGCCCTAGCACTGGTAGGCAAAGGCTACAAAAAACTAGTTTGACTTTTGAACCTCCTTAGTCCAAAAGGTATAATACCTCAAAATCCTGTGCACATCGAGGGTGTGCAGGAGGTACTGCTCCCTGTTGGAGTGCTCTGGGAAGAACACCGGCAGTTCAACACTCTGGTTAAGGGTCAATTCCGAAACCACTTTCGGAAGAAATGAAGGATTAGTCCACAGAACCACCTGGTCTCTGTGGAAAATTAAATAAGGGACTCTACAAACTAGAGCCTGAAGCTCTGAAACTCTTCGAGCTGATGTGACAGCAACTAAAGAGAGCGTTTTCCATGCTAAAAAATGCACATCACAGCTTGCTGCCAGTTCAAAGAGGGGGCAAAGTAAGCTTTTCCAACATAAAATTGAGATCCCAGGGAGGAACAGGATTCCGGACCGGAGGTTTGATATGAAGGATCCCCTTCAAGAAAGCCTTGGAAACCTCTTGCTGAGCTAGGGTTTTACCCTACACCGGGAGGTGGTAGGCCGAAACTACAGAGAGATGGACCTTCAGGGAGGAATAGCTGAGGCCCAACTCTGACAGATGCAAGAGGTACTCTAAAACCTGGGAGGCTGAGCAAGAAAAAGGGTCTAGACCTTTCGCTGAGGCCCAGATAGAAAATCTTCCACTTCATGGCATAAGTGGATCTAGTGGAGAGTTTCCTAGCCTCCACTAAGACCTGAGCGACCCCTGAGGAGACCCCATAGCGAGAAATCACTAAGTCCACAGGTGCCACGCACGAAGATGGAGACTTGAGGCTCAGATGAACCACAATGCCCTGCTCCTGGGACAGAAGGTCATGGGAGAGAGGAAGAGGTACTGGGGGTTTCAGTGCCAGCTGCTGTAGCAATGGGAACCATATCCGCAGAGGCCACAGGGGGGCAATGAGGATCATGTGAGCCCCCTCTGCTTGGAGCTTCAGCAGAACCTTTGGCAGAATAGGAAAAGCACATAGAAATCTCCCTGTCCAAGATAGAGACAGTGCGTCTCATCAAAAAGCACCATGCCCGGGAACGAGTGAGCAAAAGCTGGGTAGGCGAATAGATCTAGGTCTGGCTGACCCCATAGAAGAAACAGATCTTCTACTACTGCCTGCTTGCGCTCCCACTCGTGAGCCTCGGCGACTGACTGAGACTGTCCGCCAGAATGTTGTGAACACCAGGCATGTGGACTGCTGCCAAGGATAAGCCATGCTGGACCGCCCAGTACCACACCCGCATCGCCCCCCTGCATAGAGGGTACGACCGGGTGCCTCCTTGTTTGTTTAAATACCAGACAGTGGCCATGTTGTCTGTCTGGATAAGAAGTGTTCCCGGAATTAGGAGTGACTGGAAGGTCTGAAGAGCACAGAGCACTGCTCTCATCTCCAGAATGTTGATGTGAAGATTCTCCTCCATGGGAGACCAGGAGCCGTGAGTTCTGCGGTCTCCCAGATGTGCTCCCCATCCCAAGTTCGAGGCATCCGAGGTGAGAGTCTGAGAGGGAGACGGAGGGTGAAAGAGAACCACCACCAAAAGGTTGGCTGGGTCCTGCCACCAGAGGGGATCCTTTTGATGGCTGCTGGAGACAAGGACTCTCTGGTCCATGTCATCCAACCACTGGTCCCACTGGACTTGAAGAGACCACTGGGTAACCCTCATATGCAGTCTGGCCAAAGGGACTGTGGGTATGGCGGCCGCCATCAGACCCAGAAGTTGTAAGACCGAATGCGCCGTGGTCCACCAAGATGAAGCCACCAGCATTGCTTGGGAGATTAAGGTCTACGCTCGGTCGGGCAGAAGAAAGGCCTTGCTCTGGACCATGTCCAGCACCGCTCCAATAAACTGGAAGTGCTATGAGGGTACCAGCTGGGACTTGGGGTGGCTGACCAAAATACCCAGACTGGAGAAGAGGTCCAGAGTGAAGGAAAGGGAATCCTTCAGACTGTCCAGGGAAGGGGCTGAGAAGAGCCCATAGTCCAGATAAGGGAACACATATATGCCCCTGCGGTACAGGAATGCCGTAACAACCGCTAAGCACTTGGTGAACACCCACGGTGCCTAGGAGAGGCCAAACAGTAGGGCTCTGAACTGGAAATGGTCCAGAAAGGAGAACCTCAGGAAGCGATGGTGGGCCAGAAGAATGGGGATATGAAGGTAAGCATCCTGCATATCCAGGGAGCACAGCCAAGTGTTGGGAAGGAGGAGGGGTAACAGTCCCTGGAGAGTCAACATGCAAAACCTCTTGTACTCTACGAAGAGACTGAGCAAACTGAGATCTAAGATGGGTCTTAGATCCCTCATCTTCTTTGGAACCAGGAAGAAATGGGAGTAAAATCCCCTGCCTGTCTGTTCTGGACGTACGTGCTCTATGGCTGTCTTTTGCAGCACAGCTTATATTTCCTGTAATACCAGCTGTTGTTGGCCAGATGGGTGAAATGACCTTCCCGGTGAGTTGGGAGGAGGTCGCTCCAGGAACTCTAAGTGACCTCTTTCTATGAGTTGAAGAACCCATGCATCTGCGGTAATGGCCCACCACCCGTCCAGATGGAGGCCGAACCTTCCCCCCCACCGGTTCCTCCGAAAAACAGTCAGAGGGAGTGGGGGAGTCAGAGATCTCAGGAGGGGCGTCTTTCCCCAGAGGCAGCGTTGAGAACTTGACCTGGGGGTCTGGGTGACAGAACCCGGAGCACGACGCTTGTTCTGTCGTTTTCCTGATTCTGTTTGTTCCATTTCTGTTGGCGACGAAATGGCTGCTGCCCTTGTCTTTGATCGGAATGGTACATGGACCGGACATCCTTGAGGGATTTGACGCTCTCCTGCAGCTTGGTAATTATATATCTTTGGCATCGCCGCCAAACAGAACTGGACCCCTAAAAGGAGCATCCAAAAGAAAGCTCTGAACATCCTGTGCCAATCCCACCAGATGAAGCCAGGCTAGGCATCTGAGACAGATTCCCACAGCTGCCCCTCGAGCCACAGAGTCCACTGAATCATATGTGTCGCGTAGGGCATGGCAGCAGGAAGATTCATTCATCCTGACTTTCTCCAGGAGTTATTCAGTAACTGCTCATCGGGGATCTCCTGGAGGTCTCTTTCCAATTCCGAGAGCAAGGATTTTTGGAAATCCACTATATGGGCTACATAATTCAGGGATCAGATGGCGCAGGTGGACAATGAGTACATTTTCCTACCATACTGGTCCATCTGCTTGAACTCCTTATCTTGTGCGGAGGCACTAAGATGTTTCGGCTGGTCCGATCTATTGTGGGCAGCCGTGATGACCATAGAATTGGCCTTAGGTTGGGCAGTTAAGTGGGAGACCCCTTCCGGGGGAAAGTACGTCCTATTGGCCTTTTTGGATACAGCCGGTATGGACAAAGGTTGCTGCCAAATAGTGGACGTGAGGTCCTCATGTGGACCTATCCAGGGTGGAATGGGTAGGGTGTCCATGTTAACCAGGTCCAAGTGCTCTGCCAACCTTTTGCGCTTGGGGTCCAATTCCTTGGAGGCCCATCCGCATGATTTTTGAATGGACCTGAGGAGCTCCGCAAAGGAGGGATCCTCAGGAGGAGACTCTGGGGACTCTTTCGGTTGAGGCTCAACCGGGGAAGGAGGTTTGGATTGAATCCCTAGATCCAAGCCTTCGTCCGAGTCAGAGGTTTCCAGTCTACTGGGCAAGGATGCCTCCAGAGATCGGGGCTGGGGACTGATCTCCAAGAGGCAGAGCTCCCAAGTCTCCCTCAAAGACTCGACTATAGGATCCTGGACTGGGTGGGGGCACCCTGATAGGAGGGGTGAACCTGACTGTGACCTGAGGCTGGCCCAAGTCAAAGCAGCTGGGACCTAGCCACGCAGGAATGACCTCACATTCAGGCTGTGGTGGCGGTGGAGGCGGATTACCTGGGTACCCTACAAGAGGAGGGTATCTGGGAGGCTGGTACCAATAAGGGTACTAGTAATATGTCTGTCCTGGCGCTTGATAGCCCCGATTGGATAGCCCGGCATCAGAAAACCCGGCATTGGGTAGCCTGGTGTCGGCGGGTTGCAACCCAGCAACAGGCCCTCTGGCACTGGATACTGTGGAAACAGAGGGTTCCCAGGAAAGTACCCTGATGGGCCTGAAGAAGGGGCAGAAGGCCCTGTCGGAGGAGGTGCCGAAGGACCGTTGGGAAGCAGGTCTAATGATGGGGTAGGCAGAAGAGCCGCAGGAGGAGGTTCCATACCACCCCTGAAAAGAAATGGCGAAAGGTGAGGATCCGTTGGCGGAAGAGAGCCCAGCGAAGGGGGGAGAGTAGATAATTTCCCCAACAACAGGTGTGGAAGAGTATCACATGGGAGGGTTTCCCCGGGGAGGTTGATCTCGGTAGCGAATCCCTGGAGGGAGAACCCCCGAGGGATGAAGGGGTACCTGCGAGCTCTCTCTCTGCGCAACGTCAGGGACCACAAGGGAGTCTGACAGGAGAGAGGATGCATCCACACAGTAGATGGAGGAGCCGTCGAGTGACTTACTGTCCGCAGCCAGGCTGACAAGAGCCGGTCGGCTAGCGTCAGACAGATTGGCCTGGGCTGGGCGACTTAGCAGTGGAGCTCAGAGCAGGAGACCCTGAAGGAACCTCCGAAGAGGTGACCCCAGACTGCCCGCTAACCTCAGCGGGGGGGGGGAGAGAGGGCATCCGGTCTGCTGGAGCGGAAGAAGGCCCTGCAGGTGGGGTACACATGGAAGTGGAGGGCCCACCCTGGTCAGCGTCGGCTGTCTGGCTGGACTTCAATTGGGGAGAAAGTCTCTGCTCCCGGCATCTCTCCTTATCCTTCTTTTTCTTTTCCGGGGCAGACGACGATCTTTCCCTCAACTCCTGGAGCTCCTTCTCCATCAAAGCCAGTCTCTGGGTGAGCAGGTGGGCATCAAGGGTCCTCTTGAGACAGGTGCATGTGGCCTGGTTGAAGCCCTGGCAGATGGTGCACTCCAAAGAGTTGTGCCTATGACCCAGGCAGAGTACATACTGGGAATGACTGTCCCCATGCGGGATTTGCGCGCTGCACTTGGAGCACTTTTTCTTGGGCCGACTAGGCGACATACACCATAACGGATTGTTGAACAGAATCGTAAAAAAAAAAGGAAATTCGCTATTAGAAAATGGCAGGCGACTGAAAGCTGCTCTACCGCGTTTATGGAATGATACCATGCGGTGGCGGTAAAGAACTAGAGGGCGGGCGGTGGACCGCCCCCTTTATAGTTACGTCAATGTCGCATCACCAGACGAGGGGCAGTCCCCGCTGATGATTGCTAACTACAAGTTTGCCGTTCGGTCCTGATGCCAGGGGCACAGTCCTACATGTTAAGACCTACAGCAGGAACCCTCTCGAAGTAAGATCTGATAAATCTTCTTTGAATGGGTGACCAGGGAATTAGATAATGGTGGAGCGGTCGACGTGGCCTACCTAGATTTCAGTAAGGCTTTTGATACCATTCCACATAACAGACCTGTGAGGAAGCTGGGCAGCTTAGGCATGGATCCAAAGGTAGTAAGCCGAGTAAGAAACTGGTGAAGGGACAGGTGACAGAGGGTGGTGGTAAATGGAGTTTCTTCGGGATTAGTACTGGGACCAGTCCTCTTTAATGTCTTTATAAGTGACATTGCAGAGGAGCTGGAGGGGAAGGTCTGCCTCTTTGTGGATGACACAAAAATCTGAATGGGGTGGACACTCTGGGGGGAGGTGGTGGAAAGAATGAGCAGAGACCTGAGAAAACTTGAGAAGTGGTATATCTGATGACCTAGAGGTGGCCAGGCAGTGCAAAATGCAGCTGGGAGGGCTAGTGGGATGCTGGGGTGGATAGGGAGGGAGTTCACCAGCAGAAAGAGGGAGGTGGTGTTGACTCGGTATAGATTACTGGTGAGACCCCACCTAAAGTATTGTGTCCAGTTCTGGATACCACATCTCCGGAAGGAAAAAAATGTAGTAGTACTGGGAAAAGCACAGTGAGCCGAGGCCTTGTTTCCCGGTGTGACCCATGGTGCAGTGTCTGCATCAGAATTCCTACCAGGAGAGATTAAAGAGCTGCTGATGCCTCAAATAAATCTTTGAAAAACATAACATTTAGATACAATTCAGCTTGCATTCCATATATATTCTATAGATTTCTCATTCCCTTTATTACTGTGGAAATTTGCATGAATATGTGATCTTTATCCCTTACAGTTCATCTGCCTCTACAACTTACTCCCTACTTCCAAGTCATAGTCCTCTGTTGTGACATTACAATCTGTTGCCATGGGAGTAACTGTGATGGCACAAGGAGTGCATTATTACCTCAGGTAGAGAGAAAGCAACAAGAAAGGATGAAATCTTCAATAGCAAAGACCCTGTTTTCATACAAATGACCTTAGTAATAAATAATGGGGATGAGAAATACTGAACGAATATGAAATACATGCTAAACTTTGTCTGCATATTATATTTTATTTAAGTTCTCCTAAAGGCATCAGCTGCTCTTTAACGGACCTCAGTATGGGGCGGGGTGGGGGCTAGTAATGACAGAGGCCTTGAAATACCTCACGGGAGTAAATAAAGTGGATGCTCAAGAACAACGGGAGATGCAATGAATGTGAGGAAGCACTTCTTCACAGAAAGACTGGTGGATGCCTGGAACAGTCTTCGAGCGGAGGAGGGGGCAAAAACAATGGTGGGGATCAGGAATGCATGGGACATGCATAAGGGAATCTTAGTGGAAAGAAGGGGGGTGGGGGTGGGGAAGAGCTGGAGATCAAGTAGGACCTGCAATGACACTGGAGGTAGAGAAAAATGGGCAGATTTGATGGGCCACCCGGTCCTTATTTGCTGTCAAATTTATGTTTCTATATTCTGTGGGTGCTTTGTAAACAGGAGACCACCTCTTTATTCTGTAACCCACATAGGTTTTTTTTTTTTTAATGGCAATGTAGGTAGGAAACTTTTACAGAAGGAGACTTTTTGGCAGTACCAAATGAAGTCGTATGAAATTCTGGTCTCAATGACCATTTTCAGCTGTCACTATATTTCTAATATCTTTAGAGTCTGATATTATACAAAAACATTTTTTTAAAGAAAAAATACTATTGGTACTTTGCAATCTATTTATTCTTTATAAATATATCAGCATGATGTTTATTCTTGCATCCTATATAAGGCAACAAAAGAGAACATTTTTTTTTCCTGACTTCCCCTTTCTTTTCCTCAACACCCCACAACCCCCCCTTTGTTCCTTCACTTTTCTTTAATGTATATATTTATTTTTCTCATTAAGTTTATTAATATGTTTTTTGGATAAACATAACCTGTTTTTATCTGTATATATAATACTGGTTTGTATATGGAGCTGTTTTTTGTGCACCAACATAGATACATAGACAGTGTCGGCAGATAAGGGCCTATGGCCCACCCAGTCTGCCCATTTGAGCTTGTAAGTTCAGTTTGTTTTCCTAGAAGTCTGTTGCCCCTTACCCCTGACCTCCAGAATTCCTTTATGTCTATCCCATGCATTCTTAAATCCCGTGATTGTTTCAGGCCCCACCACTTCCTCTGGCAGGGTGTTCTACTTGTCCACCACCCGTTCTGTGAAGAAATTCTTCCTCATGTTTCCTCTGAATCGTCCTCCCACCAACTTCATCCCATGCCCTCTAGTCCTGGAACATCTTTTTCGCTTAAAAATAGTGTATTCCTACACCCTGTTCCTCCCTGTAAGATACTTGTATGTCTCTATCATATCCCCTCTCTCCCTCCTCTCCTCTAGGGAGTACATGTTCAGTTCCTTCAACCTGTCTTCATAGGACTTGTGATGCAATCCATGCACCATCTTTGTTGCCCTCCTCTGAACCTTCTCTACCCTGTCTATGTCCTTACATAGGTATGGTCTCCAGAACTGTTCACTGTACTCAGGTGAGGCCTCACTGGTGTCTTGTATAGCGGAATTATGACCTCCTTTTCCTGCTGGTGATGCCCTGCCTATACTTCCCAGCATCCTATTTGCTTTACCTGCTGCCTTGTCACACTGTTTCCCTACTTGAGATCATCAGAGATGATAACCCCAAGATCCCTTTCCTGCTTGGTGCATGCTATATCCCCCCCCCCCCCAACTGATATATTGTGCCAGGGTTTTTGTGCCCCATGTGCATTATCTTACACTTCCTTGCATTGAATTTCAACTGCCAAACCCCTGACCATTCTTCAAGTTTCTGCAGGTCCTCACCTTGAGAAAGCGCTTGTATCACGCGAAAATGTTTGGTCACTGAGGGTGGGGTACGTGGATTATCTGACTGCTGCTGTGGGTTTCTTTATATAAAAAAAAGTAAAAAACATCCTGGAATAGCAACTCGGAGCATTTTACTTGTGGAGTGGAGACCAATCTTAGTGGAAAGAAGGGGGTAGGGAAGAGCTGGCGATCAAGTTGGGTATGCGGTGACACTGTAGGTAGGGAAAATGGGCAAACTGGATGGGCCAAGCGGTCCTTATCTGCTGTCAGATTTATGTTTCTATACTCTGTGGGTGCTTTGCAAATAGGGGACCACTTCTTTATTTTGTAATCCATGTAGGTTTTTTAAGGTCATTAAAAGTGGCCAGCCTACCTCCTCTTAAAAGTGACCCTGACCCTATCCTGACTATTGCACACCCCCAAACACAGAGTTCAGATAACCCACTGGTTTGGGTCTAATCAACTCCATTTTCTTTCTTGTATTTGTGGCACTGTGCTGCTTTTTGCCCAGTGTAAATTGCATACAATGCTGTTATTTATTGCCGGACTACACTCGCACCATTAATCACCTTGTAATGCATCTGTTCTATTTATTGTTCTGCATTTACCCATTAACCGGGTCAATCAACTGTGTTGTAACATTCTAATGTATCTCACTTTGTATGCGTTTTTTACTGTTATATGTGATGTGCCATCTTAAAAGCTTGGGCCATGCCTGAAAACAGTTCCTTGATGAGCGCACCCACCTGGTTAACAAATAAGAAAAGATTACTTACCATAGCAATATTTCTTCCAAGGAATCCCTCACTATGCCTACTAATACAATCAGCCTGAAGGGCTGAGCTGCCTCGGAGAGAGCAGAATGTATGTAAAATATGGAACTCGGAACACACTTAAAAATCTCTGCCTCGTGGTGGTGCTCTATCCTGTTCTCCGTCAGATTTATTTCGAAAGCCATGGGGACATTGGCCATGAACCTGACTAACCTATTCCTAACAGGACCTAAGCGAAAAACTATTAAAAAAAAAAAAAAAAGATTGGGCCCACAGGCCAAGCTACGGCACACTAAAAATAAAAACCACACAAAAACTGACTGTAGACCAAAACAATAGGTAATGCTCAAGCAAATGAACACCAAACAACCACTGATTCTAGGAAGACCTTTTCAAGGTTCTGGAAGGGGAGGCACGGTGGGAAATGTAAGCATAGTGAGGTAACCCCAGGAATCCCTCACTATGATTACTAATGCAGACTACAAAGCAGTACCTTGGGAGGCTGGGTACAGAATCTATTTAGGAAAAAGGTTCTGAAAGACAACAGTTCCAAACCTGGCATCCCTTTCTGGACTGCACATTCAGGCAATAGTGCTTTGTAAAGGTGTGTACAGTTTTCCAGGCAACTGCTTTACAAATTTCCAGCAAGGAATGTCCCTTCCAGCTGCCATGGAAGCAACAGTGCCACGTGTAGAGTGTGCCCCGAGGCCTTGTGGTGGCAGCTTGCCACCTTTACTATAGCAAAACTGGATGCAGGAGACTATCCAGTGAGCAATGGTTCTCTTGGAGGCTGGCCTGCCCTTGACCACTTCACTGTATGTAAGGAACAGCCATGAGTGGGAAGATCTTAAGTCCTTAGTGCAGTCCCGATAGTAGCCAAGTGCCCTCAACATCCAGACTGTGTAGCGTCCGCTCCCCAGTGCTGGACTTTGCTGTGAAAAAACACTGGAAGAATGATGGACTGATTCAAATGAAGCTCAGACACCACCTTGGGGAGGAATTTTCTGTTAGTCCTAAGGGCTAACTTTTCCCTGTGAAAGACAGTGGAGTTTGGGTTTGTGCAGAGGGCCTGCAGCTTGCACACCCTCCTGGCAGAGGTTACGGCCACCAAGAAGGCTGACTTCCAGGCAATATATTTTAAGTCTGCAGTAGCCATAGTCACAAAAGGAGGTTCCATGAGCTAGGCTATACACAGGTTAGGTTGGGGTGGGTGAGCATGAAAACTCAGACATAGAACAGAGCGAAGGTGGGGAAGGGGTGATATCTCAGGAAGCAGGTATACAGGGAGGGTATAGAAGAAAAGTGGAAATGGGATGCTCAGAGAAAGGGGATAGTAAAAAGAAAACAAGAGTGAATGGAGGAAATTTAAAGGAAGAGGATATTATTGAGGGATCAGAAGGCACAGAATTGGGCAAAGTACAACCAGCTGGGGTTTTAGGGCACTGCACAGAGTATGAAGAGGGTGGAATCCTTATACTGGGTGATTCTATAATTAGAGGAATTTAATGGAGGAAGTTGGGTGAAGGGAACAGAAATATTAGGATTGAGTGTATGCCTGGAATGACGGCGCTAAAAGCCTCGTGTCTTGTATACTCCCTATCCAGGAAACATAAGGAGATCACACACATTGTGTTGCATCTGGGCACAAATGACCTGGCGGACAGTAGTCTCGAGGAAATGCAAGCCAGGTTCATGGAATTGCCAAGAGTCTGGAAGCTGGATAAGAAATCTGTCTTTTTCAAAAGTACTTCTAGTACCAAAGGCCAGCATGGCTAGAACAATTAGAACTGATGAGTTTACTGTATGGTTAAGGTGGTGGTGTAGTAAACAAGTGTTTGGATTGGTGGGGGGATGGGATAACGTAGAATTATATGCTTTGGATGGATTACACTTAAGCAGAGCTGGCACAATGGTCCTGAGTGACAAATTATATTACTTTGTAAGAAATACAAACAGACCACTTTTCAGTGCTGTTCAGCCCCTGCCAGGCTTATTTTAAATCAAGGATGAAAATGAGAAAGGAAAAGTGGCCCACTGGGAATTGAACCTCAGATCCCTGGTATGCCGTTCCAGTCCTCTATCCATTAAGCTATAGGCTCACATTGTTAGCAGGCCTCAGGCTTTTCCTTAAATCCACACAAATTCCTTCCTCAAGTGTGTTGTGTAATCCTGCAACATAGGAGCATATCAGAAATACAAACAGACCACTTCTCAGTGCAGTTCAGCTGACGTCCGACTTACCAGACTCCCTGCCTGAGGAAGGCCGCGCTGGAGATGCGGCCTTGTCAAGAGGAGGTTTGGCTGGGCGCTCCCCCAAAGGGGTAAGCAGCTTAGCAGCCTTGTCCGGGTGGGCCTCTAAGTGCAGGACAGACGTCAGACTGCCGGACCAGCACGGCTCGAGAGCCGCATGGTAGGGCGGCCTTCATGGGAGTGGAGGCCTCCTTGCCGACACGAGCCAGGCGGAAGAGAGCGCCTTCTTGGTCACCATCAAGACGAGCTGTCGTGGTGCGATCCCGGAAGGGATGTTACTTATGCCGCAGAATCCAGCCGGAGTCGCGGCTACTGTGAAAGCCGTTTCCCACTCCTGGTGCTTCTCCTTGTTGTGCTTTTTCTTGTGAGCTTCAGGGGAAGTGGATGCCTGCCTGAGTTTCTTTAGCTCTTTTTCCATGGAGGCCATTTTCTTCTTTAGGATATGGGCTTCCAGGGACTGCTACCTTCTTTTGTGGGTAGCAGAGTTAAATTTCTGGCAGTGCTAGCACTTCTCCACAAGGTGGTCTGGGCCCAGACAGAAGAGGCTGGAGATGGCCGATCCTTGTGTGGAATTTGGGGAACCATTACCTAGTCGCACTTTACTTTTATGCGATTCTGAGAGCGTCGGGGACGACATACACAGCGAATTGTGAGAAGAACTCGAATAAATAGGCTGAAAAGTTTGAAAACTAAAGGACCGACGAAAGACTGACAAGCGTTGATTCTACCGTGAGGAACTTTCACAAGCCGACGGCGGGAAAGAACTGGAAGACAGGCATGGGGAACCGCCTCTTTTTACTGACGTATGATGCCAGTCACCTGATGTGAGGGCATCCCCACCAGAGACTGCTAGCTAGACATTTTTCCATGGGGTCTGGACGCCTGGCGGGTCAGTCCTATATGCGAATATCTACTGCAAGAACCCTCTCGAAGTAAGATCTAAGGTTGAGGGGGACTTTGAAAAAGCTGAGGTTTTAAATAGTTATTTTTGTTCTGTAGTCACAGTAGAAGGGAATAGAAAGGGACCCGAGTTGAAGAAGAGAGGAGATGAATGTGGGGTGGATCAAGGCCCACTAAGTGCGGAAAGAGTTAAGGAAGAACTTGGAAAATTAAAGGTAGACAAAGCAATGAGGCTGGATGGTTTGCATCCAAGGGTTCTTAGGGAGTTGAGGGATGAGTTGGCAACACATTTAGTGAAGTTATTTAACTTGTCCCTAGATACAGGGTGTTTTCTGAGTGGCTAGAGGATGGCAGCTATAGTACCATTGCACAAGGGAGGCTGCAAGGAGGAGTCAGGGAATTACAGACCTGTCAGCCTCACATCAGTGGTGGGCAAGGTGATGGAGGTGCTAATAAAGGAAAGAATGGTAAAATACTTAAAGGACAACAAACTATTAGATGAAAAGCAACATGGATTCACTGCCAAACAAATCTAAAAGAATTTTTTGATGGGGTAACGAAGGTGGATGATCAAGGAGAGGCAGTTGATATTGCTTACCTGGACTTCAGTAAGGCCCTTGATTCTGTCCCTCACCACAAGCTGGTAAATAAGACAGAGCATAGGTGGGACAGAAAATAACTACTGTAGATGGGTGGAAAACTGGCTGAAGGATAGAAGTCAGAGGGTAGTGGCAAATGGTGTACATTCTGGGGTAAGGAAGTTTATGAGCAAGGTTCCTCAAGGGTCTGTACTAGGACCAATCCTTTTTAACATACATATTAGTGATATATCAGAGGGAATTGATGGGAAAATGTGTCTGTTTGCAGATGATGCAAAGTTATGGAATAGGGTTGACACTGAAGGAGGGGTTGAGGCGATGAGGAGGGATTTAAGTATACAAGAGAAATGGTCAGAAACATGGCAGCTGACGTTCAATACAAAGAAGTGTGCGGTGATACATATAGGGCGTAAAAAATCGACTGGCCAAGTACTCACTGAGGGGAGAGCAGATAAAGCAAACAGAACAGGAAAGGGATCTGAGGATTATAATATCAAACAATATTAGGGTAAGTGACCAATGTAGTAAGGTGGTTGGCAAAGCTAATAGAATGATGGTGTGCATAGGAAGGGGCATAACTAGTAGGAAGAGGGAGGTGCTGATGCCATTATATGACACCATGGTTAGACCTCACCTGGAGTACGGGGTACAGTTCTGGAGGCCTCATTTAAGAAAGGACATGTAATAGAAAAGGTTCAGAGAAGGGCAACAAAGATGGTACAGGATATGCAAGGGAAACCATATGAGACAAGACTGAGAGGAATTAAATCTGTATCCGCCGGAGTTTAGAAGAGACAAGAGACAGAACAGAGACATTCAAGTACATGAAGGGGATAAATGACGTGAGGGAAGGAAGTCTATTTAAAAGGAAAGTCAGAGTTAAAACAAGAGGTCATGCTTTAAGATTGGAAGGAGGAAGATTTAATTCTCTAGTCTAGAACTATTCTTAGTGCACTTACCCGGTCAACAAAAACTAAATAAATAAAGGCAATGTAAGGGGGTGTTATTTAGATAGGTTGTCTAGAGCTCTGTATAGACAAAGGTCCATTATAGCTTGCTCGTGTGATTATCCCAAGATGTTATTTTTAATTAGATAAGTATCCAGCTGTGTCTTGAAGCTGTGTATACTACCACTAGCCACTACTTCTAATGGAAGCTCATTCCAAATTTTTGTTACCCTTATAGTAAGCCAGTGTTTCCTTTTAGTAGTGTTGAATCTATCAACTTCAATTTGGAACGGATGAGATCTTGTGCTATAGTTCTTCCTTTTAACTTTAATCCCAAGAGTTCCCACAGCTGGGTGTCCATAAGGGCTCTATACAGCAAACACATATTACCCCACATATTTCTAAATTCCAGAGAATACAGCCCAAGGGTGTTCAACCTTGACTGGTAATCCAATCCCAAAGCCTCCCTGATACCACGTGTTGCTTTTCTCTGTACCCGCTCCAGGGCTCGAATCTTCCCCTTACCACCCGGAGACCAGAACTGGGCACAATATTCCATGTGAGGTCGAACCAGGGATGTATAAAACGGCAGCAAAACACCTTATTCCTAAAATGAATGTGTCTGTTAACAGTGTAGTATACTACTAGCTTTTTTAATTATATGATTACACTAATGTAAAGCTCAGATCATTCGTGATCCTGACACCCAGGTCTCTCTCATCTTCAACAATGTTCAGTTTCCGTCCCCCCAATATGTAATCTTCCTGCCTATTCATCGTCCCGAATTGCATCACACTGCACTTTTCCACACTGAATGACAATTTCTTGTCATTAGCCCAATTTTCCAGGTCTGTTAGTGCTTGTTGCAGAGTGTCTGCATACTCGGGAGTATATACAATGTGCCCAATTTTAGTGTAGTCAGCAAATTTAGATAGCCGACTCCTGTAGTGGTATTCACAGAGCAGATGTAAACATTAAATAAACATGGCCAGAGTACCGATCCCTGTGGTACCCCACTAGTCACATCAGCTCACTCTGAATAGATCCCTTTAACACTGACTTTTTGCTTCCTGTTGGAGAGCCATGCTTCTATCCAATGCGATACTTTGCCGGTAATTCCATGTTCTATCAAAGCATCAACAAGTTCCCCATGAGGTACTTTATCAAAAGCCTTGGAGAAATCTAAAAAAAATGACATCTACTAAATGTCTATCGTCCAAGGCTTTACTGACCTTACCACAGAACTCCAATAAATTGGTCTGGCATGACCCGCCCTGGGTGAATCCATGCTGGGTACAGTCAAGGGCATTAGTTAGCTTAAGGTGGTTAATTATGTGATCTTTAATAATACCTTCCAAGATCTTCCCAAAAACACAGCTGTCAAGCAAATGGGTCTATAGTTTTCCACCTTTTGCTTGGTACCCTTTTTATGGATTGGTATCACTACCACTTGCCTCCAGGCCTCCAAAACCTTCCCTTCATCCAGCGATTTCTAGTAGATGGATGTTATTGGGCCTACTAATGCCTCTGCCAGTTCCTTTATAAGTCTAGGATGTAATCCAACTGGGCCTTGTGACTTGTTTGGTCAATGTTAATATGGGGACCTGTATCAGTAGCCTGGTCTAGATGATCTAACTTAGGGTAGGTCTTTTTATTGAAAACTAAGGCAAATAAGTCATTGTATTGCTCTGCCATAGCTACGTTATCTATAATCATACTACCATCTGGGCCTTTTGGGGCCAATAGATTTGCTAGCCCCCTTCCGACTATTGATATAAGTACAGAAGATTTTATAGTTATCTTGGACCTTTCAGGCAAGCATAAGCTCATGTTTTTGTTTGGTTTTTCTAATGCTGAGTTTTGATTTTCTTAAGCGAGTTTTATAGGTATCCCAATATTTACTATCTCCACTCTTCTTAGCGTTTGTAAAAGCTTTATTTTTCTTTTTAATTAGTTTCCTGACTCCTGAGGTCATCCACTGTGGCCATGATTTACCTGGCCCTTCATATTTATGTACTACCGGGATGTGTGCTTGCATAAGGGAAGTAACTCTGTTTAACATGAGTTCCCACATGTAAACCAACAGCTGGTTTTCAAATTCCTTTTCTCAGTCCCATATAGCCAGATTGCGTCTCATAGCATCAAAAGTGGCTTTATTATAATTATATACCATAGTACTTCCTATGTCCTTACCCAACCTACCCATGTACCTAAAACTAACCATGGCATGGTCGCTAGACCCTAAAGGGGGCTGAGTATTGCAATCGTAGATATTATCTACTAAATTGCTTAGAACAAGATCTAAAATGTGATTGCCCCTGGTGTTTGATATAACAAATTGTTGCATACCTGCCAAAATAAAGGCTTCTAACAAGCATCATTCTACTGCATTTCCTGCTTGTAAGGTGTCCCAATTTATACTGGGAAGATTAAAATCCCCTAGTAATATACAACTATTAGTAACAGATAGTTTGTTAATAAAATCTAACTACTGTATATCATTCTGCTGTGAGTTGGAGGGGTATCTATGAATAAGGCCCAAGCTGATATTGGCAGCAAGTTGGTGGGGGGGGTCTTAACCCATACTGTCTCGTTGCCATCCCAGTGGGTAGTGTCCAGAGATTCAGAGACTACAGTGTCAATAACATAAAGGGCCACACCTCCCCCTCTTGATAGGGTCCTGTCTCTATGATATAATGTATAACCCAGTATATTTTTATCCCAGGGATCCTCTTCTCTCCACCAGGTTTCTGTGATGGGCAAATATGTACAGTATATTGAAACTTTGAAGGGTGTAGAGTAATTCATCAGTTTTATTATTTAAACTTCTGGATTAATCACCGTAAAGTTCCAAGTTGCAGGATCTACCTTCTTGGTGTTACCAGGTTTAGTTTTGGAATCCCCCCCATCCCCTCCTACTGGTAGTTTAAACCCGTCAATGGCCTGACGTAGCCTGTGAGCAAAAATGCATTTCCTCTGCCTGTTCAGATGCAGTCCATCCTGTGCAAAAAGTCTTTGGTCTCTGAATATGTCCCCATGTTCTAGATATGTGTGTCCTTCCCTATGACACCATTCATTTAGGGTTTGTATATACCTGGCTCTAGTCTGGGTAGCTCTGGGTACTGGGAGCAAACCGGGTACAATAAGGTCACTACCATTCGCTATCAGGTCCCTACCGACCTGTTCAAAGTCCCTCTGGATGTCATTTTCTTTTCTCAAGATCATTAATCCCTGCATGGATTAGGGCTAAGGGTTTCGTGGTATGATTCTGTAAACCAGGGAGGGGTTGCCTTATATCCGTAATACCAGCCACCGGTAACACACTAACTGTAGTGTTATAACTGCATTTACATAACACATGGTCTGTATAGCGCAACATAGAGTCCCCGATTACTAGGGCATCCCGGGGCTCAGGTGTGTAATCAGGCACAGGCGTCGGAGTCTTACTACAAACATGATTAGTTGGATCTGAATCTGACAGGTGAATGGAGCTATCCTGTATTAGCCCCCCTTGGGCAATAAGATTGCCACCGTGCTCACTTAAGTTAACGTCTGGGTTCAGGGCACCACATCTCTTCGCGGGTTTAGGATATTTGAGGATCCTCCTGTATTCCTTCTACCTTTTTTGTTCTTATATTTATTTATTTACCGTACACCAGTCTTCCTCTCCATCTCCCTTATCTAATGTAGATTTAGTTAACTTTCCAGGTTCTGTTATATCCTCACCTACTTTGTCAATATATTGCTCCAAATTACTTGTATCAAGTTGAGTCTGTACCCTTTGCTGTAGTACAATGACTTCTGTCCTTAGTACCTCCAGAAGAACACATTTATCACACTCGTATCCATTTATTTCCTCCCCCCAGCATACATACTACATTGTACACACTGATTCATTCTGGGTATTTACCTAGTTTATTTCAACCAGTAGGCCCAGGTCCCAGCTGCCACAGCGGACGCGCGCATCTCTGCGAGCCCTGCCTACGCTTGTCCTGCTTGCAGCAGGGGCGATCTATATACAGTACCTGTCCCAGAAGTGGTAAAAGGGGTCACGGTCACTCTCAACTAAAGTTGCATTTTAAAATGCACAATTGAGTTCTTCAGTGCGTGTGCTACTCATTCGTAGCATAGGCACAGGATTTCAACAGCCCAAACAGTGTTTTAAAAATGCTAGCTAGTTTTGTAGTCCAGCTGTATTCCCACCGAACTACAGCAGCTCTCTTTCTGCTTCCTGTGTGTACAATGGAAGCAGGGCTCTCATAAAATAAAGGTATTTCAACACTGGTATTTTTCTGCTTGGACTGTGGTCTGTTACTGTGCCCCTAAAAAGAACTTGCCAACACTGTGTCAGCTGCAATGTGCTTCCAACCTCGCCTGCTCACAACAGGGATGATCAATATGCAACACCCGACCCGGAAGTGGTAAAAGGAGTCGTGGTCACTCGCAACTAAAGTTGCATTTTAAAATGCACAATTGAGTTCTTCTGTGCGTGTGCTACTCATTCGTAGCCTAGGCACAGGATTTCAACAGCCCAAACAGTGTTTTAAAAATGCTAGCTAGTTTTGTAGTCCAATTGTAATCCCACTGAACTACAGCAGCCCTCTTCCTGCATGTACAGTGGAAGCAGGGCTCATATAAAATAAAAGGTATTTCAACCCTGGTATTTTTCTGCTCAGACTATGGTCTGTTACTGCGAGAGGGTGGCTGAACCCTGGAAGAGATTACCTGAGGAGGTGGTAGATGCCGAAACGGTGAAGGGATTCAAGAGAGCATGGGATAGACGTATGGGGTTAGTTAGAGGACAGAGGATAGGCTCCTTGTGCAACAGTGACAAGTAGGGGAGTGGGGAGATGGGCAGACTGGATGGGCCAGAATGGTTCTTTTCTGTTGACACATTACTATGATAGTTCAAATCTCAGGGAGGGACTGGTTTCCTAACAGGAGGATGCAGGCATTGGAGTCCCTTAAAGAATTTCTTGAAAATGGGATGTGAAGCCACAGTTTTCTCATTACCTGCAGAAATAGCAGCCCAGTGCACTTTAAGGGTTGAAGGGCTGAGGCCCAAAGCCTGCAGGTGAACCAAGCAGTCCAAAAGAATGGGAAGGTCTGGCTGTAAAGGACTAAGCTGCTTAGAAGCACACTACAGAGAAAATCCTTTCCATTTGGAAGCACACATCTTCCTAGTGGCAGACTTCCTGGAAACCCAGAGGACCTCCTCTGAAAAGTGAAAATCAGAGTACTCTTAACACCTCAAGAACCAGGCCTTGAGATGCAGTGACTTGAGGTTTGGAAAGGTTATTCTGCCCTGAGACATGGTCAGTAGGTTGTGTCTCTGTGGGAGAGATGAATGGTCTGTTTGATGGAAAGGACCAGGGGCCTCTAATATCATGACTGCAGGCTGACTCCTTAACTTCAACAGTACTCTTAGAAGTAGAGAGAATGGAGGGAAGACATACAGGAACCTCCCCGACCAGTCTAGTGTCACAGCATCCATGGGGACAGAGCCCACTGCTGGAGGTCTGCAACAAAAGAGAGGGAGCTGGTGATTCTCTCTGCAAGCAAACAGATCTTTTTCTGGTGTGCCCCAGCTCCAGAAGATTGTGGCCAGCACCTGTTTGTTCAAAGACCATTCGTAATGCCCCTGGCTGATGTTTGATCAATGACCATTCGTGATGCCCCTGGATGATTCTACTAACGGAATCTGCCAAGACATTGTCCTTCCCTGGCAGATAGACTGCTGACAGTTGCACTTACATGGAGTAAACCAGATTCCAGATCTTCATAGCTTCTGTGCACACCTTTGAGGATCTTGTGCCTCCCTGTTTACTGATGTAATATATGGTGGTTGTGGTCTCGTTTCTGATTTGGACTGACTGACCCTTTATCTGGGTGGTGAATGACTGAAGGGCTAGGAAGACTGCCCTTAGTTCCAGAAAGTGTGCTTTCTGGTTTCCCCGAAGGGAACACTCCGCTTACTGTTTGGTCACCCAGGTGGGCTCCCCAGCCTAGAAGTGAGGTATCGGTTGTCAAGAGGAACTGTTGCTTAAAACGTATTCCCCTCCCTGAGGTTGTCTTTTTAATTCCACCAGTCCAGAGATTTCAAGAAGAGCTTTGTCACAGGCACCGGTCTTGAAAGAGGATCTCACTTTTGGGACCAATAGGCCCTTAAGTGGTACTGGATGTCTCTTATTTGAAATCTGGCCACTGCCACCAAAACTGAGGTGGAGGTCATATGACCAAGAGCTGAAGGAAGTGTCTGGCTGGTCTCAGACGGCCCAGGACAAAGGACTTTGCCAGGCTTACTAGGCTTTCCATCCTGTCCTGAGGCAGGAACGCTCTCCACTGGAGGGCATCAAGTTCTGCTCCTATTAACTCCAGGCCTTGGGACTGGTTCTGTTTGGGACTTCTGAGAATTTATGAGAAATCCCAGGCTCTCCAAGGTGCTCTGTGTCAGCAGGACAGAGGTCTTGGCCTACTGGTGTGACTTTCCTGCGACCAACCAGTTGTCCAGGTGGGGAAAAACCAGCACACCCTGTCCTCTGAGATGAGCTGCCACCACGACCAAGCACTCTGTCAATACTCTGCGAGCAGAGGAGAGACTGAAGGGGAGGACTGTGAACTGATAATGACCTAATGCCAGCCTGAACCTTAAGTATTTCCTGTGGCTGGGCCTGATTGTAATGTGAAAATACATATTCTTCAGGCTCAAGGATCCCATCCAGTCTCCCTGCTGTAGAGATATCATTGTAGTCAGGGTTATTATTTTGAACTTGTTCTTTTTCAGGTGTTTGTTCAGGAACCTGAGATTCAGAATGTGCAGCCACTCCCCATTTTTCTTGTGGCTGAAGAAAGTACCCTGAGCAAAGTACAGTTGCTCAAGAAAGTACAGTTATGTAAGAACTTACCGTAACAGTACATCTTTGAGAGAGGCTCTTGCAGTAGGTATTCACAGATAGGACTAAGTCACCAAGTGTCGGGACCCCACGGAAAACCTCTAGCTAGCAGTCTGTTGCGGGGACCACCCCCACATCAGGTGACCGGCGTCAGACCACGTCAATATAAAGAGGCGGTCCCCCACGCCTGCCTTCCAGTTCTTTCCCGCCAAAGGCCAAAAGAGGCAAGACAAGAGAGAAGAGGATGTGCCCCCATGGAAAGGAAGAAGAGAGGCTTAGGGGGACGGAGGCCGGGAAGGTAATACCTACTGCAAGAGCCTCTCTCAAATATCTACTGTTACGGTAAGTTCTTACGTAACTGTACCATCTTACTTCCAGAGTGCTCTTGCAGTAGGTATTCACAGACAGGACTGAATCCCAAGTAGTCTGGAACAAGGAAAAAACGGGAGGAGGATTGTCATCCACAACATAACCTCAGGGCTGAGCAGGTCTCAAGAAAGGAGGCCCTGCGGAACAGCCAACCTGAAGCCTGCTCTCCGGCGAGAGGGAATGTCCAAACTGTAGTGTTTTGTGAAGGTATGGACTGAAGTCAAGGTTGTGGCTGTGCAGATGTCTGCCTCGGACACATTCCTGAAACAAGCAGCAGAGGCAGCTACTCCCCTGGTGGAGTGACCTCTGACCTGACCCGGAAGAGTCTTGTACTTGTCGTAACAGAAAGTGATACAACTGGCCAACCATTTGGAAAGGCATTGCTTGGAAACTGAATTGCCTTCCCCTTTGTGAGAGAAACATGCAAAAAGCTGATCAGTTTTCCTGAGATCCTTAGTCCGATTGGTATAGTATCTCAGGATCCTGTGAACATCCAGAGTATGTAAAAGGTATTCCCCTTGATTGGAGTGTTACGTAAAGAGGGCCGGTAACTCAATGGATTGATTCAGCATAGATTCAGCTACCAATTTAAGGAGAAACTTGGGGTTGGTGCGCAAGGCCACCCATTCCTTGTGGAAAATCAAATACGGGATTTTGCAAATCAAGACTTGGAGCTCGGAAATATGCCGAGCAGATGTGATGGCCACTAGAAAGAGTGTCTTCCATGAAAGGCACTTTAAATCTGCTTCCGCTGCAGGTTCAAATGGAGGCAGTGTAAGCTTCTCCAGGATAAAATTCAAGTCTCATGAAGTGGCAGGATTGCGGATGGGGGGGGGGGTTCAGGTGGAGAACCCCTTTGAGAAAAGTCTCAGAGACTTCAAACTGAGCAAAGGTCCTGTCTCCAAAGGGAATGTGGTAGGCCAAAATAGCTGCCATATGGACTTTTAAAGAGGAATGGCTGAGGCCCAGGTCAAAGAGGTGACGCATGTAATCCAGGACTTTGGTGACTGGGCACGAAAAAGGCTCCAAGTCTTTAGAGTATGCCCAGATGGAAAACCTGTTCCACTTCATAGCGTAGGTGGATCTGGTGGAAGGTTTCCTCGCCTCCACAAAAATGTCAGTACTAAAGGAGAGACTCCGAAGCGGGCTTTAGCTACATCTGCAGGAGCCACGTATGAAGATGAAGGGATTTTAGGCCTGGGTGAAGCAGGGTCCCCCGATCCTGGGTCAGCAAGTGCTGCGACAGAGGAAGAGGAGGTTCCTCGGAAAACTGTTGCAGAAGAGAGAACCCAACTTGCCTGGGCCAGAAGGGGGCGATGAGAATCATCCGAGCCCCTTCTGATCAGAGTTTGTTCAGGACCCTCTGAATCAAAGGAATGGGAGGGAAGACATAAACAAATCTGTCCCTCCAACACAGAGACAGAGCGTCCCACCAGAAAACGTCTCGCCCTGGAGCGATGAGCAAAAGGTGGGAAGTTCTGCATTTTGGGGGGAGGCGAAGAGGTCTACCTGAGGTGTCCCCCAGTGCCGAAAAAAAACAGGTTACTCACCTGTTACAGTAGTTCTAGGAGTGGTACATGTTGTTCATCCACACTCTTTGGCATGTCCCCTTCCACTTTAAATCTTGCTGAAAGTCTTCAAGCTGGCTCCTCTCACCCACCCGGGTGGTATAACCCTTGGCTCCACCCCATGACACCAGATCTTAGCCCACTGGAAGCCAGGTGTTGTGTGTCTGCAGCTGGGGAGGTCGGGTGGGTCTGTGTGGATGAACAACATATACCACTCCTAGAACTACTGTTATAGGTGAGTAACCAGTTTTTCTAGGATCGTGGATATGTTGTTCATCCACACTCTTTGGCAGACGACTAGCGGTTCTCTGGGAGGAGGGAGGCAAGGCACACACACCCTACTTTGGAAACAGATTGGAGAACTGAGGCCCCAAAACCAGCATCCTGGCGTGACTCAAGGTCGATGTGGTAGTGGGTGATGAAAGTGTTTGTGGACTTCCAGGTAGCAGCCCGGCAGATTTCCTGTATAGGGATGTCCCTGGAAGCAGCCACCGATGCAGCGGTATGGCGGGTAGAATGAGCTCTTATCCCTCTGGGAGGCTCCTTGCCCACTAACTCACAGCATGGACTAATGCATGATGTAATCCATCTTGTAACTGTCCACTTTGCTGCAGGTCTGCCAGAAGCGACTTCAGTGTGGGTGACAGACAGCTGGTGAACCTCACCCCGAACTTCCACCATCCTCTCCTTATAATAGGAGAGAGCACGTCTCGGGTCCAAAGTATGGAGCCTGTACTTGGTCTCATTGGGGTAGTAAACCGGCAGAGTTAACACCTGGTAAAGGTGAAACTCTGACACCACCTTCGGAAGTAATTTCGGTTGGGGGCATAGGACAACCTTGTCCCTGTGGAAGACCAGCTAAGGGGAGTCCACCGAAAGTGCCTGGAGCTCCCCTGTCCTTCTGGCAGACGTGATAGCCACCAGGAAGGCAGTCTTCCACAAGTGTGACAATGGCACACTTGTGCATTGGTTCGAATGGCTTGCCCATGAGCTTTGCCAGTACTAGCAGAAGATCCCACAGAGGTGGAGGTTCAAGCACTGGAGGGGATATGTGATCCAGGCCTTTGAAAAAGCGCCCGACCACTGTCTCCTGTGCCAACGTCGGCTGACAGGTCCGGTAAGCAGAGATGGCTGCCAGGTGCACCCTAAGGGTCGAAGACCACAGACCCCCTTTGGAGAAAGATCAAAGGTAGTCCAGAATGCTACCCATTGGACAGGACAGAGGGTCCAGGCCCTTGCCCTGACACCAAATGGAAAACCATTTCCATTTGAAGGCGTAACATTTCCTGGTCGATTCCTTTCTGGATGCCTCCACTACGGTGAAGACATCTTCTGAGAGACCCAAAGCTTGGAACTCTAGCGGCTCAGGTACCAGGCTGTGAGGTGCAGTGATTGAAGGTCCGGATGGAATACCTTCCCCTGATTGAATGATATCAGGTCCAGGCATGCTGGAAGCCGCTCTGGGGGCCTGCAGCTGAGGCTGAGGAGATCTGGATATCAGAACTGGTGCGGCCAGTCTGGGGCTACCAGGATCACCTTCGTCTTGTGACTGTCCCTCCTCACCTTGAGAAGCACTTTGTGGATCAAGGGAAATTGAGGGAAGGTGTAGAGGAGGCCTGGGGTCCACGGCCTCGGGAAGGCATCCCCCTGCAGCGAGCCCTGCTGAGGGGGGCGTGCATGGAACAGCCTCAGCTTGTTGTTGTCCCTGGAGGCAAACAGGTCCACCATCGGTTTGCCCCAGTGCGAGAACAGGCTGTAAGCTACCTCTGGATGGAGAGACCCCTCGTGGCATGTCTGGCCCAACAGCATCCACCAGATGGTTTGAGGTTCTTGCCACATGGATGGCCAGCAGATCTGCCTCCAGACGGCTCATGAGGGTCCAGATGCAGAGCACCTCCCTGCACAGCAGAAAGGAGTCCGTGCGTCCCTGTTGGTACATGGTCGTGGTATTGTCCGTCTGGAATTGAACCACTTGACCCCGGAGCTGAGGAGCGAAAGCTGACAGTGCCAGTCTGACTGCTCTGAGCTCCAATAGGTTGATGTGGCATCGAGACACCTCGGGGGTCCAGAGCCCGTGGTCCCTTTTGCTCCCATGTGGGCTCCCCAGCCCATGAGTGAGGCAACGGTCACAAGGACGACCGTTGGCTTGGGGCGGACAAACGGGATCCCTTCCTGCAACTGGTCTGGGGTGGTCCACCAGTGGAGAGCGTCCTACATCTTCTGGGTTACAGTGATCAGTTGGTTGAAATGACCATGGTACTGAGTCCACTGGAGCGGCCAACTCCCACTGGAGGGGGTGCATGTGCAACCGGGGCCAAGGGACCACCGAGGTGCACGTCACCATGTAACCCAGAAGGCGCAGAGAGTCCAGGGCAGGGTGCAATTTCCCAACCAGAAATGAATGGGCAAAGGAGGAGAGAACCTCTGCCCTGTCTGCCAGGAGCTGAGCTCTGGCTTGACAAGAGTCGAGATCTGCGCCGATGAAGCCCATCACCTGAGAAGGCATGAGTTCTGACTTGGCCTCGATGATCAGGAGGCAGAGTTGGGAGCAGGTCTGGAGGGCCAGGTCCCTGGACCTCTCCACCTTCTATTGGGTGGAACCTGCTAGGAGCCAATCGTTGAACTAAGGATAAATCCTGATCCCCTGCCGATGGGCCGCCACCACTGCAATGCATTTGGTGAAGACCCATGGGGCTGATGACAGGCCGAACGGCATGGCTCGGAACTCATACAGGGTCCCTTCAACCCTGGAGCGGAGGAACCGCTGATGGGATGTGAAAGAACGCGTCCTGCAGATCCAGTGAACAGAACCACATGTTTCGCTCCAAGGATGGTATGATCTGGGACAGACTGACCATCCGAAAGGTGCGGGACCTGACATATTGATTCAAGGTCGTGCAGATCTAGAATGGGGTGTCAGTCCCCAGTCTGCTTGGGCACCAGGAAATACCTGGAGACAAAGCCTGAGTCTGCTGGAAGATCCGTCACTGGGAGCTACAGCCTCCTTGACGAGGAACTGAGCGATGTCTCTGAGAGCCGACTGAGTCTGAGCGGATACTCTTTCCTCCCGAGGGGCACAGGCTCAGCTTGGAGGGTACTGCTCGAATTCCAGAGGCAGCCCCTGTCCGACCATTTCGAGAACCCACCTGTCTGAAGTGACAGTGAACCAGGCGGAAAGGAAGTGACGGAGCCGGCCCCCCACGGGAGGACCCAGAGCTGGCGTGACGGGAGAGGGGTTGGCAGCCCCTGCCCCGTCACTGAGCAAGCTTGGAGGAGGATCCAGGACCAGAACATCGGCCTCCTTTACGGGCCTGGGAGGACCCGGGCTTGGGCCAGGGGTGCCAAGCTTGAGCCTGCTGCTATTGCTGCTGTCCTCCTTGAAAGGAGGACTGCTGAGTAGCAAGGGAAGAATGCAGAAAAGGCTTCTTTTTCTTCTGCTGGTTCTTGCCCGAAGAGCCCTTGGCAGAAGTAGCGTCCAAGGTGGTATTGGACTGCTCAATGCACTGAAGGTGACCAGCTACTACTGGACCGAACAAGTCGGTCCCTAGGAAAAGCACATCCCTTAGTTTGTGCTGAGTATCCGCCAGGAAGGATGAGAGCCTCAGCTAAGCCCTGCAATGAGAGGCAACTGCGGCTGCCATTGAACGGGCACAAGAATCCCCAATGTCCAGGGCTGTCTGAAGATGCTGTTTGGCAACAGCTCGGCCCTGATCCCAGACCTGCTTGACCATGGTTTGCATGTCCATGGGGACTTCATCCAGAGACCCTAGGAGGGCATGGGAGAAGTGTGCCATGATGACATCCGAACTTGCCTGACGAAGGCCCAAGGAAGAAGCCGCATAGATCTTCCTGGCTGAATGGTCCAAAAGCTTGGACTCTTTCTCATGAGGTCGGTCAGTATTGGCAGAACTGCCAGTACCCCTGAACACAGAGGCGGTCACTAGGCTCTCGGCTGAAGGGTGCTCTGTGAACCTCGCAAGGGACCCCATGGGCATCGCATACTTACGGACCATGCGGGCAGACGGAGCTAGACAAGAGGCTGGGTGCTGCCAGAGTTCTAAGGCCAGGCCAACAATGGCCTTGGCCATAGGAAAGGCCTCCTTCGGGGTATCCCTTCTCTTGAGGATGTCTGTGAGAGGGTACTCCGCCTTTTTTCTGGATTGGCTCCAGAGGCATCCCTGCGGACTCAGAGATGAGGCGGAGAATGCCCAGAAAAGAAGAGGGGCCTTCCTCCGTCTCTATCCCACCGGCTGATTCATCATCCCCAGGATGGGAGCGCAGGCTGGTGACATCCGAATTCGAGGAATATGGATATAATGGTCGACCGCCCAGGTCACCTTCGACCCGCTGAGGGCGGTCTGGGGTGACAGAGACCGACAATCGCTGGGGAAGCCCAGTGTCTGGCCTGTCTTCTTTGGAAGGAGCCCTTCCCACAGGCTGCTTGGGCGGTGGTTCCACCACAATCGGTGGAAAGACCATTTAGGCTGAACTGGAGGTTTTGCAGCTCCGCGAGGCGGGGAACTGACCCGATCGACTCCAAAGTAGTGGCTTTGGCCTAGGAGGCTGAAAGCAATGTAAGGGGGTGGAAACCAGAGTGGACTTGTGCCTGGTCAAAATCAGCTGCTGCCACATGAGGTCTTAAGTAAGCTCAGAGTTTCCGCCAGAGCCTCTCCTCGCCCGAGGAGGATGAAGACGACCGATGGCGTCGCCTCTTTTTAGAGTGTTTATGGCTCTTCCTTGGCCTTTCGGTCAAGGGGGTCAGAGACCTCAATCGAGATCGGACAGGCCGATTCGGTCACTCGGGAGACACCGGCGGGACTGGTGATTTCCCAAGGTCAGGGACCACTTCCTCGATGGAAGTCCCAGCAGGCTGGGTCTCCTCGTCAGGGAAAGTCAGAACTGGAGTTTGATCGAGGGAATCGTCGACCAAGTCTGTGATAAAAGTATCGATCCGGGTTGATAACAATTTCTACATCATCGATCGACAGCTCAGTCAACTGGCCAGACAGCAAAGCCGAGAAGCCAGCGGCTGAAGAACCAATCTCAACCAAAGTTGAGACCGCAAGTTCCTGGGACCGAGATCTCTCCCGCTCCCAAGAGCGTCTCCGTCAGGACAAAGATGATCCTGGATACTTCTCCTGCTTACAGGATCGAGAGGAGTGTATGCCCGCAGGACTCTCTCCCTTGGTCGGGAGAGACTGGCACAGCTCTTGGAAGGAACCCGAGAAGGCGGAGCCCAGGTTAAGTGGGACGAAGAAGCTCAGAGTAGTTTCTGCAGCCTGAGCCGCTTCCTCTTTGAATGCGTTCCAACTGCTCGTGGATCACGTAGCCGTAGAAACCGCCCACAGAGCCTCTTTGGATTTCACCGGAGGGCTCCGTTTCTCGGCCTCCGCAGCTTCAGGTGTGCGAGATGGTCGTCGAGGACGTTAGGATGGAAAGCGAGACACACATCGCATTTCAAGGTGTCATGGTCGACACCGAGGCAATAAACGCACGCGGTGTGGGGATCGGTGCGCGGCATTTTCTGGCTGCAGGGGCACAGACGAAATCCGGGGGAAGACTTGTCTTCCATAATCAAAGAATCAAAGTCGCGAATGTGAACTAAATGAATTTTCGGGATAACCAAAAGGTTTTGAGCCAGGGCCTACAAAACGCATGAGAATGAGGGAGGCAACCTGAATCTTCCAGCGGAAAGGAAGATCTGGCGTCATGGGGCGGAGCTGAGGATTATACCACCCGGATGGGTCGGAGGAGCCAGCTTGAAGACTTCCAGCAAGATTTAAAGTGGAAGGGGACATGCCAAAGAGTGTGGATGAACAACATATCCATGATCCTAGAAATGTCATTTACTACCTGTTGGTCTAGCTCCCATTTGTGAGTCCTGGCTGAGGATCGACTGAGTTAGTCTGCCAGGGTGTTTTCCACTCCCAGAATGTGAACTGCGGTCAGGTGAAGGTTGTGCCGAACTGCCCAATACCAGACTCTCATCGGTTCCCAGCACAGGGGATAGGAGCATGTTCCTCCCTGTTTGTTCAGGTACCAGACTACACTCATGTTGTCTGATTGAATGAGAAGATGACCAGGAAGAATGAGGGGGGGAAGAAGAGCCTGTAGGGCTTATAAGACTGCTCTCAATTCGAGCACGTTTATGTGCAGTTTCTGCTCGAAAGGGGACCAGCTGCCCCAAGTCCTGTGAGACCATAGATGGGCACCCCAGCCTTCCCCTGATGCATCCGTAGTCATTGTCTGGGAGAGAGGAGGAATGCAGAATGGAACTCCCAGACACAGGTTCTCCTGAACCATCCGTCAGTGCAAGTCCCTGCTCACGGGGTCGGACACTAGCACCTCTTGGTCCCATTGCGACCGAAGCATCCATTGAGAGATCCTCATATGGAGCCGAGCGAATGGAACTGTCAGAATGGCAGCCTCCATAAGCCCGAGGAGGTGAAGGACTGACCTGGTGCCGACCATCTGCGACCGGACAGTAGACGAGCCTGAATCTGAAGGGTCTCGACCCTGTTCGGAGGCAAAAAGGCTTTGCCTTAGGTCGTGTTGAGAATCATCCCTATAAACTGAAGGAGTTGGCAAGGGACCAAGTGGGAATTGGCCTGGTTGATGGTTATACCCAGGCTGGAAAAGACCTGCAGGGTGAGGGAAAGGGAATCCAGAAGGTCCTCCCTGGAAGGGGCCACCAGGAGCCAATCGTCCAGGTATGGGAAGACCTGCACCCCTGGGTACGCAGGTGGGCTGCTACCACGGACAGGCATTTGGTAAATACTCAGGGAGCTGAGGAAAGACCAAATGGGAGGGCCCTGAACTGGTAGTGGTCCCCTGAAAACAAAAACGGAGGTATCTGCGGTGGGAAGGGCATATGGGGATACACAGGTAAGTGTCCTGAATATCCAGAGTACACCCACTGACCTGGCCAAAGTAAGGGTAGAAGGCTCTGCAGAGATAGCTTTCTGAAGCATTTGTACTCCACGAACATGTTCAGGGAGCTGAGGTCTAGGATAGGCTTCAAGTCTCCCATTTTCGTTGGAACTAGAAAGAAATGAGAATAGTAACCAGTCCCCCAAAGATGGGTGGGGACTGGTTCTCTTGCCGCCTTCAACAGAAGGGATAGGATTTCTTCTAGGTCCAGAGGAAGATGTTGCGGGGAGTAAGATGACTGAGAGGATGGTTTTCGAGGGTGTTTCTGGAGAAACTCTATTGAGTATCCGGCCGATATCAGCTGGAGCACCCAAGCGTCCGATGTTATCCTCTCCCAACTCAGTAGATGGGAGGAGAATCCCCCCCCCCCCAACCGGTTCCTTTGGAATGGACACAGGCAGAGGGAGAGGTTGGGAGTCAGGAGGTGTTGGGCAGCACAGCGGCAGAGGCTCCTGCGGATTTTTTGCTGGGGGGAGTCTAGGTTGCTGGAGGGGCCCATTTGTTGCCGCGCTTGCCTAGTTAGGTTTTGTCGGGATTGATGATGAAAGGACATCGCTGCCCCTAGGGGCCTGTACAAAGTCTGGACCGACTTAAGTGTAGCGCCCTTCTCCTGCAGTTCGGTGATGATGTCCTTGACATCACCCCCGAACAGCACCGAACCCCTGAAGGGAGCATCCTGAATAGCAGATTGAACTTCAGGGACCAATCCTGACACACAGAGCCAGGCGTGACGCCGTAAGCCTACGGCGAAAGCTGAGCTCCTGCCAGCAGTGTCCACCGCATCGTAGGTGGCACAAAGCATGTGCCTACAGGCCGAATGAGCGGAATGGACCAGAACTCCCAGTTCCTGCTTAGTCTGTGAATCAGGAAGGGAGTCCAGCTTGGATTCCACCTGGCTAAGAATGGACTTTTGGAAATCCCCCATGTGACCGACGTAATTGAGGGCCCTGATGCCTAGGGTCGAAGAAGCGTATATCCTCTTCCCGTACTGATCCAGAAGTCGGGATTCTTTGTCAGGTGAAGACGAGCTCAGGTGTTTGGGGTTGGCAGAGCGGCTGTGGGCAGCACTGATCACAACCGAATCCGCTCTGGGTTGAAGACTGAGAAATCTTTACCCTTTGGAGCCTGGTAAAGCCTATCCACCTTCCTCGGAAGGGGGGCCAACGCGAATGGTTGTTTCCAAATAGTTGAAACAAGATCGGTGTGAGGCTCAATCCAGGGTGGAATCAGTGTAGGAGCGGTCTCTGGCAGATCCAAGTGAGCAGCGAACTTCTTGCGTTGTGGGTCTGGCTCCACTGATTGCCACAGACAAGTCTCCTGGATCTTCTTCAAGAACTCCAGAAAGGAGGGGTCCTCTGGAGGGGACTTTGGAGGGTCCCTCGGCCTCGGATGTTCTGGAGTGTGGGGCTTGTCTCCATAATCAGAGTGCTCTGACTCAGATTCTGAGTCGGAAGGCCCTGAGGGAAAGTAAGAAGACTCCTCTCTTGGAGGGGGAGGAATGATCCCTCTGGGGGGCCCAGGGGTTGTGTGTCCTCTCCACCCTTGGAGCCAGAAGGTTCTGCTCTGGCATCGGGTAAGGGAGGTGGAGTCTCCCGTCTCCGAGGGGGGCCAGTATGGGTACCGGCATCTGGTGATGACTCTCAACCTCCTTGGTGAGCTGAGCCTTGGCCTCAGCCCACCAGGAGGCCAAGGTCTCCTATAGATCCGCCGGTGGCTGCAGAGTGGGTGGCGGAGGCAGAAGAGGGCTCAGATACGGGTAGTGCGGGTACCCACAATAAAAGTATTCATAGCCCGACGGTGGGAAGCCCGGTGCCGGGTAATTCAGCATCGGGTACTGTGGAGCCGGGTAATGCGGTGTCTGGTACCCTGGCGCTAGGGGCTCTGATGGAGCAGAAGGTCCTGGCAAAGGCCCTGCTGGCGGATCAGACAGAGGAAGCGTCGGTCCCGGAGGCATTGGGCCCAGGGCAGGGAGACTGCCAAATGGGTCTGACGGTCTTGATGGAGGAGCAAAATCTTCCATCGGGCAAAGGGATGCTGGAGGGCGGCGTCGGGTTGACTGGTGTTGGAGGGTCCAGCATCAGAGGGTCCGGCGTGGGGGGGACCCCTGATGGCAGTGGCCCTAGGTCAGTCTCCACCAGGGAAGGAGGGTTGCAATCTCTGGGTGTCAACCGAGGGGCCGCGGGGACCTCAGTGGGCAACGGGGTTATCCGCAGCGGACAGCCTGGGACGTCAGGCATGACGATAGGTTCTGATGTAGGCAGGTTGACAGGGCAGTCAGAGGAGGAGCCGGCGGCCGTCTTGTCACCAGTGTCCGGGTGGACGTCGGAGGAGCTGTGTCCAACTTATCGGACTCTTTGTCCGAGGAAGGCCGTGCAGGAGGGGCGGCCTTGTTGGAAGGGGTGGGCTGGGCGATCACCGAGGAGGTGGCGTCTTAGCAGTTCTGTCGGGCAGGCGTGGGTAGGACCGACGTCAGACTTACCGGTCCCCCGGAACGGAAGGCGCGATGGAAGGCTGCTTAATGGGAGGGAGGCCTCCTTACCCTGGAGGTTCCGGCGGGCCAAGCGTGAGCCCGATGGGAGAAGCGACGTCTTCTTGGTAGCCACCAAGACGGCCATCGAGGAGTGATCCCCTGGAGGGGATGATACTTGTAAGACCGCGACTCCAGCTGAAGTTGTGGCTGCTGTGGATGACGAATCCTGCTCCCGGTGCTTCTCCTTCTCACGCTTCTTTTTGTGGCCTTCGGGGGAGACTGACGCCTGCCTAAGCTTCCTCAACTCCTTCTCCATGGATGCCATTTTCTTTTTGAGGAGATGGGCTTCCAGGAACTGCTGCCTTCGCTTTCGGGTAGCCAAGTTGAATTTCTGGCAGTGCTAGCACTCCTCCACAGGGTGGTCTGGGCCTAGAGAGGCACAAGGAGTGGCTGTCCTTGTGTGGAAGCTGGGAACCACACGAGTCGCACTTGTTTTTATGTGATTCGGAGGGCATCGGGGACGACATACATAGCAGATGGTATGAAGGAAAAAGGAAAAAATTTGAGAAAAAAGGTTGAAAAAGTCGAAATTTTTTAACCGATGAAGGTAATGACGAGTGCTGTTCTACCGCGAGGAACTTTCACAAGCCAACGGTGGGAAAGAACTGGAAGGTGAGCATGTGGGACCATCCCTTTATACTGACATTGTCTGATACCTGTTACCAGATGTGGGGGCGGTCCCCCACCAGAGACTGCTAGCTAGAAGTTTTCCGTGGGGTCCTGATGCCTGGCGGCTTAGTCCCATCTGTGAATACCTACTTCAAGAGCCCTCTCGAAGTAAGATCTTACCGTAACAGAAGATTTGAGAGTATCTCTTGCAGCAGGTCATAACACATGGGATATCAGCCGCAGGCATCACTTCCATTGGATGACTTCTCAGCAGTCGACCCCAAGACCTACTCCTAACATTACTACATGGTGTCTGGATGGCACGTATAAAAGGGGGCGGTCCCAGCTACTCCTCAGCTCTTTTCCATCCTAGTGACCGAATGAGAAACCATTTCACAGGCCTCTAATGGAAACAGAGAAGGGAAATAAGGCAGCAGCTCATGGAGTTGTGAAAGGACAGGAGCAATGAACCCTTCTGAAGTAACAGCAAGGGGGAAGGTGGGTGGGGCTGCATGACCTGCTGGAAGAGATACTCGCGAAGATCTACTGTTACCGTAAATTCTTACGCAACTGTACTATCTTCTTTGAGACAATCTCTTGCAGCAGGTCATAACACATGGGAAGATTTCCAAGCAGTTATTATGCCAAGGGGAGGAGGAAGTGAACTATCAGGACTTAGGATAGGAGGCCTTGTAAAACGGCCCGTCCATAAGCAGTTCACTTCTTGGAATCGATGTCTAGACTGTAATGTTTTATGAATGTATGTACAGTAGACCACATGGTGGCTTTGTAGAGTTCTAAGGCAGACATGCCCCGGAAGCATGCCATGGAAGCAGCCATGCCTCTTGTAGAATGGGTTTTTACAAGCCCTGTGAGAGGTTTGTCATATTTTGTATAGATAAAGGAAATGCAGTTGGCCAACTATGTGGACATGCACTGCTTCTCGAAACCTGAAAGCTTTGCTTTTCAAGGGTGAAAGAAACAAAAAGCTGCTGAGTTTTTCGCAACTGTGAGGTGCGGGGAAGATAAAAACTCAATGTTCTATGCACATCAAGTGTATGAAGCAGGGATTCCCCTATATTCGCAGGCTCCACATAGTACACTGGTAAATGGATAGCCTGATTTAAAATAAATTCAGAAACAACCTTTGGCAAAAACGACGGGTTGGTGCGTAAAGTCATCCTATCGGTATGAAACTGCAGGCAGGGAGGTTTACACAGTAGTGTCTGTAACTGATGTACGTCCATCCGGTGTAATGGCAACTAAGAATATAGTTTTCCAAGAAAGATAACTGAGTTTGCTGGATTCAGCGGGCTCAAAAGGACTAGTAGTCAATTTTTCAAGTACAAAAGTCAAATCCCACACAGGGACTGGATCCTGGATAGGGGGATGAAGGTGCAGAATGCCTTTTAAAAAGGTTCTGATCAAAGGTAACTTGGACAATGGTTTGTTGCCCACAGGTAAACTGAATACGGTGATGGCCGAAAGGTGGACTTTTACAGAGGAATATTTCAGTCCACCCTCTGACAAGGACAGCAAATAGTCTAATATGCTCTGAGGGAATACTCATAAGGGTCTAAATCCTGCGTAGACACCCGAATGGAGAAGTGTTTCCACTTCCTAGAATAGGAAGACTACGTAAATGGTTTTCTGGCAGCGTGGGAGACTTCTGCCACCTTTGGGAACACCCTGAAGCGTGAGAGGACTATGTCCTCAGAAGCCAGGCATGCAGATGGAGGGAGTGAAGGTCCGGGTGTAGCAGCGAGCCTTTCGCCTAGGACAACAGAGCCCGGCAAATTGGCAGAGGTAGGGGATCTGGTTCCGAGAGCTGTAGAAGCAGAGGAAACTAAATCTGTCCTGGCTAGAATGGTGCTATGAGAATCATAGACGCCCCGTCTTGGACCAGTTTGAGCAGTACTCTCTGAACGAGAGGAAAGGGTAGGAAGAAATCTTCCTGTCTAGGAAAGAGATAATGTGTCCTGCCACACAGTTCCAGGACCTCACTTGAAAGTGCAGTAAAGAGGCAGTTCTGCATTTTGCAGAGTGTCAAATAGGTCCAACTCCTGTCAGCCCCATTGGTGGAAGACGTCGTTTAGGACGTCTGGTAGGATTTCCCACTCGTGGGCCCGTGCAGTGGATCTGCTCAGGGCATCCACCAGGGTGTTGGACAGCCCAGGGATGTGGACTGCCAGAAGATGGATATTTCTCTGGATCGCCCAGTACAAGACCCTCATCGATTCTCTGCAGAGAGGGCATGACTGGGTGCCTCCTTGCTTGTTTAGGAAGTGAACTACCACGGAATTGTCCGACTGCACCTGAAGGCAACCGGGGGGGGGGGGAGGAGAGTCTCGAATGCCTGTAAGGCGTAGAGGACTGCCCTCATCTCCAATACACTGATGTGGAGAAGGGTCCCTACCAGCATCCAGGATCCTCAGGACCAGATGTGCAGGAGACGAGCACCCTACCCTGTCAAGGAGGCATCTGTAGTCAGAATGAGACATGGGACAGGAGAATAAATGGCATGCCTCGCATTAAGTTGTCCCTGGACTTCCACCTCAGTAGAGCTCGAAGAGCCGGGGAAGACATCAGGACCGGGGCATCAAAATAGTAGTCCTTCTGGTCCCAATGGACTCTCACGGACCACTGAAGGACTCTCATATTCAACTTGGCATTGGGGACTGCCAGAATTGTGGCCTACAAATGTCCAAGGAGGTGCAGGTAGTCTTGTGCCAAGACCAGTTTGCTGGACTCTAGGCTGCACGCCAAAGCAATCAGGGCATTTGCCCAAGCCATTGGCAAATAGGCCATCCCCAAGGAGGCGTCTAACACAGCTTCAATATAGAGAAGGCATTGCGCTGGGACCATTTTGGACTTCTTTACAGCTATCCCCACCTGGGCGAACAATTGCAGGGTTCAAGAAAGCATGGCCAACATCCTTTGGCAGGAAGACGCTTTTAGGAGCCAGTCGTCCAGGTAGGGAAAGACATACAGGCCTTTCCTGCGCAGGGCCACTGAGACTGCCACTAGGCATTTTGTAAATACCCTTGGGGCTGAGAAAAGGCAGAATGGGAGGGCCCCGAACTGATAATGATGACTCTGAAACAAAAAAATGGAGAAACCGTCTGTGAGCAGGGTGCATCAAGACATGGAGGTAGACGTCCTTCATATCGTGAGAGCAGAGCCAATCTCCCTTGTTCAGCAAGGGGAAAAGTATCGGGAGAGATACCATCCTGAACTTTTGGTATTTTATATACAGGTTGAGACACCTTAGATCCAAAATGGTTCGTAAGTTCCCTGTCCATTTGGGAACCAGGAAAAAAATGGGAGTAAAATCCCATACCCTTCTGTGGAAGGGGAACTGGTTTGATGGCATGTTTTGTGAGCAAAGCATCGATTTCGTTCTGTAAGACCAATGCTTGGTCTTGGGGGTACTGAGAGACCCTTGGTGGCAAAGCAAGAGGAAACTCTGTGAACTCCAGTGTGTGTCCTGACTCGATCAATTGCAGGAGCCACAGGTCGTCGGAGATGGCTTGCCACCCTTGTAAGTGCAGGGAAAATCTGCTCCCGACGGCTGTGGGAAGGGTCTCCGGTCTCACGACTGGAAGAAGACCTTCACGCCGAAGGCTGGCCCCGCTGGGGAGCAGCAGGAACATAACTGAACATTTTCTGAGCATATCTAGGACCAGGCAATGTCAACTGAGGCTTTCGCTTATTGGCAAGTGGTCTCTGAGCATTGGGATGCACCCTGTAGGGGTGGCCCCTGAAGGCCAGTTTTGCCTTTGGACGGTACAGGGTCCAGACCGATTGAAGGGTACACCAGAGTCCTGCAAGTCCTTCATCATTACTTGGGTCTGTGGACCAAACAGCTGATCACCCTTAAAGGGAGCGTTAAGGATAGATTACTGCATGTCCTGTGAAAATCCTGACAGTCTGAGCCAGGCATGAGATCTGAGAAACACCTGCTGAGGACGTATGGGCTGTAGTGTCAACGGCATCATAGGTGGCCCTGAACAGGTGGTGGCAGTCACCACCACAGACATCTTGGTAGTTAGATCCTCCTGGGCAGAACCCGCAGGGAGGAACTGGACCATTGTCTGGGAGACTTCTAGGATTTCTTCCTGATATTTCAGGAGGTGTCCCATGTAATTAAGTACACGGAGAGACATAGTCAACCAAATCCCAGTTCTGCAGGAAAGGGTCATCCATGTCTACATCCTGAGGGTGAAAACCTCGTGAGACAGGGGAAGAGCTGGTCATCCTCTGGGCTGAAGGCCGAGAGGGAGCAGAGACCGGAGCCAACCCTTCACTGGGGGGGTGCTCGCGAGGGGTCTGTGTAAGGTCCAGGATAGTATTTACTACAGCCTGGACATTAATCATGGCCATCTGCCCAGCGGAAGTAGCCGGGGTAGAATGGATTGAGTGAACAGAGACCACTGATGTTACTGATAAAAGAAGTGGAACCAAGCGAGTAGCCGTCGACAAGGGGTGTGTTTTATAGGACCCCAGGATAGTCGACGAGGGCGCTAACATAGAGCCCTTTGTGGCAAGGTCGGTAGTCGACGAGAGGATCGTCGACGGGCCAGAAGCCATTGTCGATGGATGATGGCTAGAAACCACAGAGGGGGGAGGACAGCGATGGAAGCTGCAATGTCACCCCAGAACCCACCTTCGACGGAGGAGCAATCGATGAGGAAGAGAGGAGGCAACAATCATCAACAGTGTAGAAGACAATGTTACAGTAGCAATCTTCTCAATTCTTACCTTTCTGGTAGTGATCGGGGTACTCACTGACGACGAGGGCGTAGCAGCAATGTGCTTAGTTTTGCTGACATGTTTCTCACCAGGACCCTGTCCCGTAGACAAGGAGGGCTCACCCACAGAGCGGTGAGACCCAGAGGAGGATGTTGAAGACTCTCTGCCTGGCCTGGAGCATTGCTGCTGCTCCAGAAGGGCAACCTTTTGCTCCATGAGGAGCTCACGAATCTGTTGACACCTTCGACAGTTGGTGGCCTTGTTGAACCACTTACAGAGGACATAATCCCTGGTGTCGTGTTCAGGACCAAGGCACCAAACACAGACGTCCCGGAGGTCATCTGTAATGATTCTGTGGCCACAGGTACACTTTCAGAATAAGGGATCCGAAGGCATCAGTAGATGAACCCGTTTAGAATGAACATTTGGTCGGTAGAACTGGTACGCAGAGCTCCAAAGGAGGACTTGTTGCATGCAGGTCACGATTGAAAAGAACTGAAGAGTGGCTGAGACCTCCCGTTTTTATATATGCCATACAGACACCACGTGGTAACGTTAGGGGAGGTCTCAGGGTAGACTGCTGAGAAGTCATCCAGAGGAACTGATGCCTGTGGCTGATATCCCATGTGTTATGACCTGCTACAATAGATTATCTTGAAGAAGACAGGCCCTTTCCTCACTGGGAGGGTGCAACTCCTTCTGCTGCTGTTGCCTGCAGCAACTTTTTGACCTCCACAAAATCCTTTCTGTTGGAGTGGGAGGTTTGAAGTTTCAGCGAACCTGTAGCCTGGGAAATCTTATTGAACTGCAGTGTAAGCCCCTGACTCACCACTTCCAGGACCCACCTGTCTGTGGTGACGTTTTTCCATTCCTGGAATAAGTGAGCCAGCCTTCCACCCACTGGCAATGGATGGGTGACCTGGACTGATTCACCAGGGGGTTCTGCTTGGGCTAAGCCTTCAGTGATGGAACTGGATCAGCATGTCTGGGGCCTCTTCTGCCCCTGCCCCTGAAGAAACCCTCATCTGAAAGAAATCATAGGGCAGGAAGGCGGGGGATAACCCTCACGCCCACCTCCCTCCATGAGGCCTTTAGGAAGTAGAGGCCTTTTCCTTCTCAGTGTTGCTTTATAGGTGACTTTGTATTATTCCACCTTTTTCATGCACACCTGTCTTGTCACAAAATAAATAATTGTTCTCATATGGGAAATCCATGGCTTTTGCCTGGGTGTCCTGGGACACACAAGTGGTTCAGAGACTCCTGAGTCAGGCAAACCTCCTTAAAGATATGGCAGGGGGCATGACCCTGGAAGCAGTGCCATTGGAATCCACTGCCATATGGAACTGGTATTTGGTAGCATCAATGGCAGATTTGGCTATATATGCCAAATCTTGTGCCAGGTCTCCTGAGGCCTTATCACTTATGCTCAGTACAGAATTCCAGAGTGCTTTCTAGTACTGGCCAGTATAGGTCACATAGGCAGCATGCCTCAGCAGCAGAGACACAGAGGTATTAACCTTTTTCCCCATACTGTTCACCTTCCTGGAATTTTTGTCTAAAGGCTGGGTAGAGAGGGGAACCTTAGTCTTGACACAGGCAGCCGCCTGGACCACCCCTTCATGATCTAGGTGTGAGCAGAGGTACTCAGCATCACGCCTGTCCAACTGGTACTTCTCAAATCTTTTTGTCGATCCCCGGAGTGGAAGTAGGGATCTGCAACAACTTACAGGTTGCTTTCTTGAGGGGTTTGTGTACAGGTAGAAGCAACCTTTTGGTTTGGGTTAACCCTATCATATCCAAAAACTCCACCTCATCTCCAAAGTTTTCTGGCTGGATAGGTCAAGGGTATTTGCCTAATGAAGGCATAGTGGGAGGAAAAGTCCTCCTAACCCCGTGAGAGAAACCGAACTCTTGTTCGGGGGAACCGCCAGGTTCAACGGGTTCCCCCTCCTCCTCCTCAAAATAAAATTCAGCTCCCTGGTTCTCAGGAACTGGGAGGGGAACAGGAACTGGAGAGAAACCAACATGCCCATTAATGAGCCCACGGCTTGGAAAGCCTGAAAAAATTACTAAGCCTTAGTCATGTCCTCCATAGAGGACACTTTTGCTCTGTCCACTGATGACTCCTTTCCTTCTTCAGGAGGAGGGGCAGTGACAGGTTTCTCTTTGTTTTCTCTTAGCAGGAACCAACTCTAGAACCTGTTCAAAGGGTCTCTCGTGCTTGGCTACCACCGTGTTCCCTTTTTCAGGAACCCTAGAATCAAACAGGTCTTAACAGACCTTTCCTTCTGTTTACCATGGGAGGAAGGACCCTCATCAGTGTGCTTTGGTGACATAGAGGCAGACTGAGAAGCCATAATGATCTGTAACTTTTTGGCCCTCTTCTTGACAAGTTTTAGGAAAAAACCTAGTGCAAAGCTCACAATCAGTAAGTGAATGATCAGGACCTAGGCACCATAAACACACAACTCATGGCAGTCTGCCCTCACCAAGAGTCTGTAGCACTTTGTACAATTTTTGAAGCCTGTAGGTTTTCTTTTCTTTTTCGGTCTGTCTGACATGCTAATATAGAAAGACCCCTAAAAAACGGTTCCCAAAAAGGAAAACTGCAATTCGCAGTCTGGTTCCCAAAGAAGGACAAACCACTAACAAAACAAACTATAAAACTTTAACTTTCTCTCAGAAAAAGGCAAATACAGAAAATGCGGCTCAGTTCCTGAATATCGGAAACCGAAGCACCAACAGTTAAAAATGAAGTGAAAATAAGAGGAAAAATTAAAAGAAGTGTAGTTAAAATAGAAAACCTATATGTAAAAGAAAAGGTTTTTCTCTGGTTCCTGGGAACTGCTGAGGAGCCAGAGAAAGTCGCAAAAAAAAAAAAAAAAGTTAAGAAAACGCTAACCTACGATAATCTAAACAGCAGAGGTAAGAAAAAATAAAAGGAACTTAAATATTTGGAAAATAAAGTCAGAAAACTTGAGTCAAGCTGAAGAGAACTCTTCAGGGTGGCTTGTTTCCTCGGACGGAGAAATAAATCTGACATTGGAGAGCAGGATAGAACACCACCACAAGTCAGATATTTGAAAATGCATTCCAAGTTCCATAATTTACATGCATTCCACTCTCTCCAGGGCAGTTCAACCCTTCAGGCTGATTGTATTAGTAAGCTCAGTGAGGGATTCCTGGGGTTTGAAATGAATACATACATGCATACATACACACAAATAAATGTCTGCTTGTTGCAAAGCACCTGGGCAGTTATTAGTCTCTTAAGTAGAGGGTTGCCCAGAGTGGCTGCAGGGGGTCACTCAGGCAGATATTAATTTAAAACAACTGCTTAGCAATGTGTAATGAAGTGCTTATAGGTGACAATTTAGTTTAAGTGGGCAGTTTCCCACAGTCAACAAATACTATATATAGTAAAGCTTATGGATGGATTCCGTACTTTTCACAAAGATCCACTTCTGAGCCCATTGATAGTGGGGTGTAGAACGTGCAGCTATATCTAGGTTCTCTGACCTCCATGTCAAGAATTTACCACATTATAAAGCCAAGAGACATCTGTAGGAATCGGGGAGCTTGAGACCTCCTCATGCCTTGGTGGCTGTAAGGTTGGAATAGGTCACCTGGGACATTTCTTCACCCATAAAACGGAATATGTACAGGACTATAGCTTGGTAAACCATGCCTGGGGTTGCTGTATCACTAGCATACCAAAGGGGTACAAGCAGCTGTGGCAGCATATTCATGTTTATTATGTTTATGTCTCCCCATACAGATGGGGCAGTGTCCCCATTTCTCTAGATTATGCTTTATTTTGTTCCATATTACACCTGCCCCTCTTCCATCAGAAGGTCTACTGTCCTAGCTCCAACAACCACCACCTGTCCACTCTTCCATCAGGAGGTCTACCTTCTCAGCCTCGACAGCCACTATCCATCCTTACTTCCATCAGGGCTACCTTCCCAGCCCCGACACCCACTATCTGTCCCCTCTTACATCAGGATAAATTCCCCTCCCAGCCCCGACACCCATTATCTGTCCCCTCTTACATCAGGATAAATTCCCCTTCCAGCCCTGACAGCCACTATGTGTCCCCTCTTCCATCAGGGAGTCTACCCTCCCAGTTCAGATAGCCACTACCCATCCCCTCTTACATCAATAGATTTATCCTCCCAGCCCCAACAGCCACTACCTGTCCCCTTCCAACAGGGGGCCTATGACTGCCAGAAGCTGTCACCCAACAGTGAGCAGGTTACTCTCCTGTGATCCCTGACCCCACCATTGTACTCATGTGGTGAGCAGTTGCAATGTTGACTCCCGTGCATGCAGTGTACTTTGCTGCAGCAGAATGCACTGCAATCCTTCCCCAGGCTGCCCTCTGATCAGTCTCAGCTGCCCAACTGCCAGCATCCTGGTCTCCTCCCCGAACTCTTACAGCTGGCATGGCAAGGAAAAGCAGTGCCACTAGGCCACAGGGGAGGGGGAGCACCAACGACAATATCAAACAGACAGACTTTTATCCGGTGTCCTCCAGCTGGGTGGGGTGACACACCCGGAGGCTCAGAGATGTTAAACTCAGGGGTAACATTAGAAGGCACTTACCCCAGAGAGTGGTGAACCTGTGGAGAAGCCCAAGACTAGACGCAGTGGATATGAAGACAGCACAGGCCTTCAAAGTAAGCCTAGACAGAGTTCTGCTTAGCATGAGAATTACACAGTACCACATGCAGTAGAGTGGTTAAGAATTCCTATAAATGAGTATGTTTACAAAGCATACTTATTCATCCCTGTTTGCAAAGTGGGGCCTGGAGGGAGGGTCAAAATAATGAACCTAAAAAACTAAAAAACTTTTTAAAAGATCTTTCCAACATTAAATTTCTGTCAAGTCATGTTGCACTTTTGGACCATATGATGTGTGCCTGAAGTGATCATTTTAGAATACTATTCGAGTATAAAAATTCAGGCCAATTTCAAAGAAGGAAGGAATCTACATATGTAAAATAGGGATGAATTAAAGATGGGGAACTATTTCATTATCTTTTTTTAATTTTACAATTTATTTACCCAGCATAACACAATTGAGATACATCTTGTCTTCAGTTAGGGCCTGTTTCTATCCATTTCCTCAGCTGGCTGGACTGCAGCACTGGGAGGTTAAGTGACTTGCTCATGGTCAGACACTGAGTATTTGGCTCTAGTGTGGTTTGAACCTCTATATCCTTTGGGAGGAAGAGTGACCCACTGGTTCCAACAATACTGGGTTACCTGAAGAATCCCATTTGAAACCCGAGCTTGGTAACCTGTGTATGCGTGACCAACTTTTGACCTCCCAGTGTTGATCGTCCCAGCTGCAGACCTTGCTAGAAGCAGGACCCCACGATTCATGATGTGGGGCATCACAGCTGGGCAGCCTCTGGTATGCAATCAATCTCCCGGGACACTGATCAGAGCTGGTGCTGTGATCCTGCAAAATCCTGGAAACATTTACATACCTTTAGCTCCTCAACGCTGACAAGGTTGGTGCTCAACATTCTGTCCTTAAGCAAAGTAATTGGGTCACTTTTGCTTCTTACTTCCTGAATTTCCTCTCTTGTACGGTAACTAATTAACAAAAAACAACAAAAAAAACTTTGAAAACCCAATGTAGAGAAAGTGAGGTACCTAGGTTTAGAACACTGTACTTCATAGCACTGATCTGCCAACAAGCGGGTTTACGTAGTATGAACATAACATGAGATCAGAGTCCTTGTAAAATACACTAGCTCTCCCTTGTTCACTTTGTATAAAACTTAAAATGACATTACATCTGAAACAAAGTATTACACTAGACATTAACCAACGTTGTCATGTGTCAGTGCATATGTAGACTGGCACACTGATGTCAAGATTTATTTATTTAAAGGTTTTACCAGGAAGGCATGCTGAGCAGACTACTGCTCAATTCCAGATGTACCCTGGGGGTAGGGGGGTATGGGCTATTAACATTTTAGACATGTACAGACAACTTAACAAAACAATCATACAAGGTTAAAGTGCAGTAATGCAGGCAGTTGTACAAGTCAAATGACAGTAAAATATATTAACAGGTTACAGTCTGGAGTCATAAGACAGTGAAATATTGTAACAAGTACATAGGATTTCTACAATAGATTTAGAAATTCCTGTATACAGGGTCAAGAGCTAACATGGGTGCATGTGCAGATCGGGGAGAAATATTTTTTGAGAAGGGAGTTAAGATGTAGACTGGGGGAGGCATGCTGGATAACCGGGGAGAGCGAGTTCCACAGTTTAGGCATGTGATAAGTGAATGATGACTGGCCTGCTGAGGTAGACATGAGTGGAAATGAAAAGTAGATGCAAATTGTTTTTCCTGAGTGCGTAACCCTGGAAGGTAGGTGCTGCGAGGGCAGAGTCGAGATAAGGAGGGAGTGGCTGCGTCCAATATTTAGCCGCAATACTGGCACAGTAGGAGTAACGCTGGTCCTCCAACGAGGGGAAGTCAAGGTTTCGGTATAAGATACAGTAATGAGCGGATAGAGGACAGTCAAGAGTAAAGTGACAGAAGGAGTGGAAGAGGGGGTTCAGTTTGGCTAGGGAGGACTTGGGGGCGGCACTATAGACCACTTGTCCGTAGTCGAAAATGGGGAGAATCATCTTCTGCACAACTGCATGGCGATGGACTGCACCTTAAGTTTTAAAGTGCTTACACCACAGTATTACATTTGATTGCACTTAAAACCCATATTACCAACTGGAGCACTGAAGTTCCTTCCATCTGGGACATTTCTGTGCCGAAAATCAAAGAAATAGGCTAGAGTTATGACACTGGGATCCACTGATCAAGCAGCCAACTGTCACTTTTTAAATGCATCAGTGACCGCTAAATATTATGCTCGAGTGTTCATATGGCTACTAGGCTTTGGGGCCCCTTTATAACTGCATGAAAGGCCCTTCATTACAGGAGCTCTGGAAATATGGGACTTGATTTTAAAAGCCTGAACTTTGGCGCAAGGTGCCTGCACTAAAAGGATTTGACGCAAATGGCTACTTGCGCCAAAGTTTGCAGCAATCCTGATTTCTGAACGCAGGCTGCACCGAAATCATGATGCCTTGCAGCAAAGCCACCCTTGCGGCAGAAGTGCTGGTGCGCCAGGTTGGAAGGGGTCTTGCACCACAGTGGAGCTGCAGTATCCCCTTATTTGGGATTTTCGCAGGAAGCCCCACCATGGTCGCAAGAGGTAGCTGAGTTTAGACCAGCCACGAGCTGGTCTAAGGACCCTGTGCCATGGCCTCGGAGAGAGGCAAGTGGGAGGGGGGGCGCTGCAAGGTCAGGGCTGGTGGCAAAGGGACCAGTGGGGGTATCACAGGGGGAGACGGGTGAATGGCAGCAGCAGTAGGAGGAGTTAGAGATGGCACCTGGTGGAAATGCTATGCCTACAGGGACGATCGGCCCAGGTACACGGGGGTCAGCATGGACAGACCCTGTCCTGGATTCCAGGTGGCAACAGCCCTGGCACCTGCCCCAGATATAACATAGTCCCTGACAGTGAAGTCTGGCATCAGCCTGCCTCCATGCAGTCGGCTGTGTACCATGGGAATGTTGTGGTGCCCAGGGAACGTTCCAGACCACTGCTTGCACCCCATAACCTGCAGCCAATGCCACCCGCCGCAAGTAGGGCACTGTGGCACCTCTGAGGCAAGTATCAGGACTGTTGTCACCTGGGGGTCTGGAACAGGGTTCTCTCCATGCTGACCCCCATGTATCTGGGCCAATCAGCTCTATCCCTGTGGGTGTAGCACCTCTGCTAGGTGCCACCACTGACTTCTCCCATTGCTGCAGTTCCTCTGTTGCCCCCTATGGCATGACCACTGGTCCCTCTGCCCTGACTTTGCAAGCATATACCCCCCATTTCATGGCTCCACTAGGGTTGCGCCGGGCTGGGAGGGCTCGATGGGACCCTCCGTCAAACCCCTCATGTGCGCCAAAGGTTTGTTGCAACCCTGTTGCTGCAGCAACTTTGGGACTTTGGCGAGGGCCCCCATTTTCTCAGAATAGGCCAAGGGTCCCCACAAGACCAAGGCTTACACAGTCAGAATCAGTGCACTTATGCTGATCTAAGGGCCGACAGAAAATCGAGCCCATAATATTTTTCTCTAGCACATTTTTACATTTTTAGTCAAGCCATTTATGTGTGTTTGGAGGTCTGAAAACAAACACTGCCTTTTTCCATTACATCTAATTTCTGAAGACCGCATGCATTTTAAAACTTACATACTTTCTGTAGATTTTACCTGACTCCAGGATCACTCATACTGTGTCCATGGTAACGGTACGTCTGCAGTTCCATCAAGATGGGTCCCTATAATTAGGAAGATTTATTGAGACATTATACATTAATAAAAAAAAAGGCAGGTATAATTTTAATGTGATACTAGGAAAGAAAGATCATTGGTCCAGCAAATTCTTTTTCACACCAGCTCAGTGGAAATACACTGCTACCACCTCTTCTTCAAAGTACCGGTCAAGTTTAAAGGTACTGTAGTAGCAAGTTAGGCTGATAATGCCACACAAACTTCTAGTTTCTTAAACAAAAAAACAGCATGATCTACTCTGGAAATTATGCTAACTGACCAGATCCATAAAGGCAAACGATCCATTTATAAGAGCATTTTACAGTTTTCAAAAAACAAGTCCTGCAAATTTGACAGCTAACATGGTATTCTGTGCTGCTCCCATAATCACCCTAACCGGACTGGAGCCCCTTTCGTTCTTTTTGTTATTTTGCCCTTAAAGGGAACGTCCCCTCAACTTTTTTTCCTGTTTGCCAGTGTAGTGTGTAGACATGAACAATGACTCTCCCTTACATCCTCCTAATTTCATTCCAATTTAAATTTAAATTAAGTTACTTCACTCTATTTTGCCATGGTGTGACAAACCTGTTTGACACCACAGCAAAGGACATGACCCCTACTAATAAAATGAAAAGTACAGTTACGTAAGAACTTACCGTAACAGTAGATCTTAGAGAGGAGCTCTTGCAGTAGGCTATAACATTCAGGACTATGCCGCAGGCACTAGGACCCTCCAGAAACATTTTCAGCCAGCAGTATACAGCAGGGACCACCCCCGACGTCGGCCCTGGTACAAAAGGGGGCGGACCCAGCTCCACCTCAGTTCTCCTGCCAAGGCCCGCAAACAAGCCCTGACAAGAGAAGGAGACGAAGCACATAGAGGAGATGTAAACGAAGATGGATCTGCACACCTCGAGGGGGATGGCGGGTGGGAAAGTAAGGCCTGCTGCAAGAGCTCCTCTCGAAGATCTACTGTTACGGTAAGTTCTTAAGTAACTGTACTATCTTACTTCGAGTGGGAGCTCTTGCAGCAGGCTATAACATTCAGGACTGAATACCAAGCAGTCCCACGCCAAAGAGGTAGACGACCCCGGGAGGTGGAATATGCTGACTCCAGAGGCCTTAGGACAAAAGTCCTTGCAAAACAGCCAGACCAAAGCCGGCTCGGCATCTGGAGACGATATCCAAGCTGTAATGCTTGACAAAGGTATGCACCGAGTTCCAGGTAGCGGCTGCACATATGTCACTGATAGAGACATTTCTCAGGGCAGCGAATGAAGCAGACGCTCCTCCGGTGGAGTGACCCCTAACCGGGCCCAGTAGGGGCTTATTGTGTTTTTCATAGCAGAAGAAAATGCAGTGGACTATCCACTTCGATATCGTCTGCTTGGTCACTGGTTTGCCCAAGCATTGTGGTGCAAAGGCCACAAAAAGGTGCTCCGATTGACGGTGCGTAGCCGTCCGTTTGAGGTAAACCTCAAAGTCCTGTGGACATCCAGTGTGTCAAGGAGAGCCTCCCCTCTACTAGATGGGGAAGAAAAATAGACTGGAAGGTCAACCGACTAGTTGAGGGTCAACTCCGAGACCACTTTCGGAAGAAACTTGGGATTTGTTCTAAGGGAAACCATTTCCCTGTGGAAAATCAAATACGGCTCTTTACACATCAGAGCCTGAAGCTCGGAAACTCTTCAAGCTGAGGTAATAGCAACCAAAAAACAAACCTTCCAAGAAAGAAAACGCAGCTCATAATCCGCTGCCGGCTCAAAGGGAGGGAGGGAGGGTGAGCTTCTCCAACACAAAAAGGAGATCTCGGGGTGGGATACGGTCCCAAATGGGAGGTCTCATATGCAAATTTAATCTTAAAAAGGTGTGGGCGACATCCAATTGTGCCAACACCTTATTTCCAATGAGAGCATGATAGGCGGAGAGGGCCCGCATATGCACCTTGATAGAGGAGTAACTCAGGCCATTTTGATACAAGGAGAGGAGATACTGCAACGCTGAGTTCACTGGCCAAGTGACTGGGTCCAAATGCTGTGTCGAGGCCCATAAACAAAAACATAGAAACATAGACTTTGACGGCAGATAAGGACTGCTAGGCCCATCTAGTCTGCCCATTTCCCTACCTACAGGATAGGCCGCAGATCCTAGTTAACCAACAGCCTATTTCTTCCTACCCCCCACAAGAACTGCTTTATGTTTGTCCCATGCATTCTTGAATTCTCCCACAGTTTTAAACCCCACAACCTCCTCAGGAAGGCTGTTCCATGCATCCACTACCCTCTCTGTGAAATAATACTTCCTCACACTGCCCCTGAACCGCCCTCCTATCTTTAAATTGTGTCCTCTTGTTCTTGCAAATCTCTTTTTCTGAAAAATGCAACCTTCTTGGACTTTGTTGATTCCACTGAGGTACTTAAAAGTTTCTATCATGTCCCCCCTCCTTCTTTCCTCAAGGGTATACATATTAAGCTCCTTTAGTCTCTCCTCATACGGCTTCTCTGTAGACCCTGCACCATTTTAGTTGCCCTCCTCTGGACTGCCTCTATCCTGTCTATGTCCTTGCGGAGATGGGGTCTCCAGAACTGGACACAGTACTCTAGATGGGGTCTCACCAACTGTCTGTACAGAGGGATAACAACTTCCTGTTTTCTGCTGCTGTTGCTTCTCCCATATACCCCAGTATACCCCCAGCCCTCCCTACTGCTCTTCACATTGCTTGCTAACCTTAAGGTCATCTGATATGATTACCCCAGGTCCCTTTCCTTTTTGTTGTTACTACCTCCCACCCATTGTGTATTCTTCCCTGGGTTCTTGTTTCCAGGTGCATTATTTTGCACTTCTGCATTGAATCCTAGCTGCCATACTCTGACCATTCCTCCAACCTGCAAGTACCTTTTCATCCTTTCCACGCCTCCTTGTGTATCAACCCTGTTGCAGATTTTTGTGTCATCTGCAAAAGGCATACTTTTCCTTCCAGTCCCTCTGCAATGTCACTGATGAACATATTAAAAGGACTGGACCCAGTACTGAACCTCATGTACCCCACTAGTAACCCCCTTCTTCAGAATGGACTCCATTTACAATTACCTTCTGTGTCCTGTTGTCCAGCCAATGTTTTACCCAGGCTACCACCCTGGGTCCCACTCCCAGGCTGGTTAATTTGACTATTAATCTTTTGTGTGGGACTGCGTTAAATGCCTTGCTAAAGTCTAGGTAGGCCATGTCCACAGCCCCTCCCTGGTCTACTACTTTGGTCACCCAGTCAAAGAAATCTATTAGATCTGTCTGACATGACCTTCCCGCTGTGAACCCATGCTGCCTTGGGTCCTGTGCTCCACTGGCCTCTAGGTAATCGACTATTCATTCCTTCAAAAGTGACTCCATCACTTTCCCTATCACAGAGGTCAGACTGACAGGTCTGTAGTTTCCTGCCTCTGTCTTGGACCCACTTTGTGAAGGGAATCACATCCGCCTTCCTCCAGTCCTCGGGTACCACACCATCCTCCCATGATTTATTAAAAAGAGTAGCCAGTGGTTTCACTAGTTCCTCCTTTAATTCTTTTAGAATTCTGGGTGAATTCCATCAGGACCCATTGCTTTGTCCACCTTCAGTTTTAGGAGTTCTTGCAGAACCCTTTCTTCTGTGAAAGGACTGGGATCGACCCTATCAAGAGTGCTTCTGTTAATTGGATTAGACGTTTCCCCCTCCTCTTTTGTGAATACTGAGCAGAAATATTCGTTCAGTATTCCTGCTATTTCACTGTCCCCCTCTGCCCACCCACTGTTCATTCTATTCAGCCTCACTATCCCTCCCTTTGTCTTTCTACGCTCGCTGATGTACCTATAAAAGGTTTTATCCCCCTTCTTAACTGAGTTGGCCATCTTTTCCTCAGTTTGGGCCTTTGCTATTCTGACTTCCCTCCCTGCTTCCTTCTGCCTTAACTGGTACAGCTCTCTGTCCTGCTCCTTCTGTGTTTCCTTATACTTCTGGAATGCCATCTTTTCTTCCTGACTTTCACAGCCACCTCTTTTGAGAACCATAGTGGCTTTTTCTTTCGCTTTGATTTGTTCATTTGCTTCACACAAAGGCTTGCTGCCTCTGTGATGGCAGTTTTGATAATTCCCCATTGTTGCTCCACACCTCCTTCTTGCCTGTTTGCTAGTACTTTTCTGAGGCACTCTCCCATCTTGCCAAAGTCAGCCCTCCTAAAGTCCAGTACCCTCACTTTTGTATGGCCTGACTCTGTAGCTGAGTTTAACGTGAACCACACTGTTTGATAGTCAAAAACGCTTCCACTTCATAGCATAGGCAGAGCGGATGGAGGGCTTCCTCGCCGAAACTAGGACTGCCGCCACTTCCGGGGAAACCCCGTATCTGTGTTGAGCTACATCTGAAGGAGCCAAGCATGTAGGTGTAAGGAACGAAGGTCCGGATGGACCAGCGACCCCTGTTCCTGGGACAGCAACTGCAAGCATATGGGCAGCGGAATTGGAGGCTCCGTGGATAACCGCTGCAGGAGTGGGAACCAAATCTGCTGAGGCCATCTTGGGGCTACAAGAATCATTCGGGCCCCTTCTGCCTGTAACTTTAGTAGGACTCTCTGAATGAGAGGGAAGGGCAGGAAGGCATAGAGAAACCTCCCTGCCCAGCAAAGGGATAACGCGTCTGGCCAGAAAACTCCAGGCGCGTGCTCTCGCGAGCAAAACACTGGCAGTTTGGTGTTGTGTGGTGACGCAAAGAGATCCAGCTCTGGATGACCCCACTTGTCGAAAAGCTGATCTGCCACAGACTGTAGCACTCCCACTCGTGTGCTCTAGGCCGAGATCTGCTTAAGCTGTCAGCCAGATCGTTCAGGATGCCTGGAACGTGCACTGCGGACAGCAGAATGCGCCGCTCCAGTACCCAGTACCAGACTCTCATCGCCTCCCTGCAAAGGGAATACGAATGAGTACCCCCTTGCTTGTCAATGTAGAAGACGACTGCCATATTGTCTGTTTGAACTAGAAGAGAGCCTGGCACCAGGTCCTCTTGAAAGGCCTGTACGGCATAGAGAACCACTTGCATCTCCAGTACATTGATGTGAAGGGATCACTCCTCGGGTGACCAAACCCCTTGCGTTTGATGAGCACCCAGGTGCGCCCCCCCACCCCAGGTCTGATGCATCTGTCGTAAGAGTCTGACCTGGTGGCTCCAGATGAAAACTGACCCCTTTCTCCAAGTTCTGAGGGTCCATCCACCAAAGTAAAGTTCTCCTGACTAGCTCGGTGATCCTGACCATGAAGTCTAGATCGTCGTAGCCTTGGTTCCAATGTACCCTGAGCATCCACTGTGGGATCCGCATGTGGAGGCGGGCCAGGGGAGTGACAGGAATGGCCGCCACCATGTGCCCAGTAGCCTGAGGAAGTTCCGTGCTGGAACTCGAGGAGTTATTGAGATCCCTTCGGCAATCTCTCGCAGGTGATCGCCCCTGTCCTGGGGAAGGAAAGCCATGCCCTGGATAGAATCCAGGACCGCTCCAATGAAGACGAGCTTTTGATTGGGCTCTGGGGACGATTTTTGTAGATTCAGGGTGATCCCCAGCTCTCGGAATAGAGTATAGGTGTCTCAGAGTGCGTGAAGTAGGCCTGCTCTCGACGGTGCTGTAAGCAGCCAATTGTCTAGGTATGGGAAAATGTAGTGTCCCATGCGCCTTAGAGCTGCAGCCACCACTGCCAAGACTTTTGTAAAGACTTGCGGAGTGGAAGAGAGGCCGAACGGAAGAACCTGAAACTGGTAGTGCTCCCCTTGGAACTGGAACCTCAGAAACTTCCTGTGGGTTGGGAAGACCCCGATATGCATATATGCATCTTGCATGTCTAGGAAGCAGAGCCAGTCTCCTTGGTGCAGCAGAGGAAGTAGACCTGGGAGGGCCACCATCCTGAACCTTTTGTACTCTATAAAGAGGTTGAGAGAGCTGAGGTCCAGAATGGGACGAAGATCCTGTGTCTTTTTTGGGACCAGGAAGAAATGGGAGTAAAACCCCTTTCCCCGCTGATGCAAGGGGACTACCTCTATTGCCCTTTTCTGCAAGAGGGTCTGAATCTCTCCTTCTATTAGTGGGACGTGAGAAGGAGGATAACGGGAGTACTTTGGCGGAGTATTTGGGGGAAACTCGGTGAACTCCAGCGTGTGTCCTCTCCTGATGATATCTAGGACCCACTGGTCTGCAGTACTCGACTTCCACCCTTAGAGATGAAGGGAGAAGCGGCCCCCGACCACCTCTCCTGAGTCTTCCTGTGGAGGGAAGGGGGGTGTGGAAGGGAGTCATTGGGCTGAACTGGGTGTAGGCAGAGACGCCTGGGAGGACTTGGGCCCATGGGTAGGAGCGCTTCCATGCTGCTGTTTACCGGATCTCCTATGGAAGCCGCCTCTCTGCCTCTGCTGATTACCAGGGGCGTGACCTTGGCCACCTGATGGCTTACGAAATGGCCGCTATCGTTGCCTTCGCTGGTCACCGCAGTACATCTGACGGACCGACCAGACAGACTTGCCCGACTCTTGGAGACGAGAAATCAAAGCTTCCGTCTCCTGCCCAAATAACACGGTGCCCTGGAATGGTAAATCCTTGATACCGGACTACAGATCCTGGTGAAAGCCTGAAACTCTCAACCAGGCGTGGCACCGTAGGCACACCCCGGAAGCGGCTGCCCTGGCTGCCGTATCTGCAGTGTCATACAAGGCTCTCAGGACATGGGAGCCTACGTCTGAGCCTGATTTCATGATGTCCAGAAGTTCTGTCTTCTGATCAGAATCGGGCATGGCCTTCAAAAGCTCTTGTCCCCTCTCCTATAGCGCATTCTGGTACTGGACCATATGCGTCAGGAAGTTAAGGGACCGTTATGGAACAGGTGGAGGCAGAATAAACTTTCTTGCCCACCTGGTCCAAATACCGAGACTCCGGGTTGGGAGGCTGTGAGCTAAGGTGTTTCGGCTGCCTGGATTTGTCATGGGCTGCCGTGATCACCGAGGAGTCCACCTGAGGGTTCTCCGCTAGGAAAGCTTCTGCCCTGGGGGCCTTGTACAGCCTGACTTCTTAGGAACAGCCGGGATGGAAGCTGGACGTTTCCAGGTAGTCCGCACAAGGTCCACTAAAGGAGGAACCACCAGTGGTTTCGGCTCCTTCTGCCTCAGGTATTTTGCCAGTCTCCGGCGTTCCGGATCCAGGTCCTCCGTCTCCCACTGGCTGGAGGCCTGGATATGCCTCAAGACTTCCATGAAGGCTGGATCGTCTGGAGGCGAGCGAGGCTGGTCCTTCTCTCCCGGGGATCACTGTAAGCTGAGAGAGGCAGATAATGAAGATGAGGATGAGGGAGATCGACTATAAGATCTAGAATAGTCTGATCTCTCCTTATGACCAGATTCCCTCTGTCATCGGTAACTGGGGGACCGACGTCGGTCTGAAGACAGACTCCGGTCCAGAGACCGGCGATGGAGCAAAGACCGACGTCGGAAGCACTCTCGTCTAGAAGACCGAGAGGAGCTGCGTGTACGAGACCTGGACAGACGACGGTCTCCAGAGTCCTTGGAGTGTCGTCGGTGGTCGCCACACCGGGCACGGGAATGAGCCCTAGACGGAGGTGTAGGCGGTCGCTCCGGGGACTTCTGCAGGGAAGGCTCACCTCCTGGCTGTGGTTTGCCCACTGGGTCCAGTACCGGTGTCTGGGCCAGTGACGGGGGGGGGGTCCACTTCTGGATCTGCCCCCACCAAAAGGAAAACAGCTCCTGCAGCTCGTCCTTGGAAAAATGTTTGGCGCTTGGCCTGGAAGGAGTATCCGGGACGTCGGCCCGCGAAGGAGAGCCCTCCCTGGGGGCCCAGGGGGGGAGGAGGACTTGGGCGATGGGGACGTCGGCTCTTCCATGGCCGATCCCTCACCCTTCGCCCCTTCAACTGGCGTCAGTGGTAGCACCGATGACGGGGTGCCGCCGGAGAGTCCTTGGGCTCTGGAGGCGTGCCTTTAGCAGGCGGCGCCGGTGCCTTGGGAGGTGGGGCAGCAGCCTTCACTTCCAAAATGGTGGTAACCCTAGCGGGTTACCTTCTGCTTGGCCGGCTTCTCCTCTCAAGGGGCCGGGCCTTGGCCTGCGACGATTTAGGACGCTCTCCTGAGCCCGGGGAAGGGCGGGCCTTCTTGGGAGAGGGCCGTGAGTGGGACCGGGACCGACTACGATCTTTCCAGTGTTGCTTGGATTCTTCTTTGCATTTCCCCTCAGAGGAGTGCAGATCCATCTTCTTCTCCAGAAGAAAAGCCTTCAGGGCCTTCAGACGACGGATCCAGGTCTGGCTAGTAAATGCCTGGCAGTCGGAGCAGGCCACCGTGTCATGGTCCAGCCCAAGGCAGAAAATGCAACTTCTATGGCCGTCCTTGGCCGGGATCTGCCTCCCACAATCGCTCTTGTTCTGATGGTGTTCAGGCGAAACAGACGACGGTGAAGACATCCGTCGAAGAACTTCAAAAACCGTCGGAAATGGCCTGACGACGGTATACTTGAAAAAAACATAGAAAACAGTATCAAAAAGCGTTTTTTCGGAAAAGTTTTAGCTGTTTCTGGCAAGCTGGAACGAGACCTTTCTCTTCACGTGCGCGACACGGCGGGAAAAGAACTGAGGTGGAGCTGGGTCAGCCTGCTTTTGTACCAGTGCCGACGTCGGGGCGGGGCCGGCGTCGGGGGTGGTCCCTGCTGTATACTGCTAGCTGAAAATGTTTCTGGAGGGTCCTAGTGCCTGCGGCATAGTCCTGAATGTTATAGCCTGCTGCAAGAGCTCCCACCCGAAGTAAGATCACGAGAGTTGATAATGCGTATCTGCACATCAAAGGGACTGGGCGTAAACAAAGAGCTTTTAGCATGTAAGAATTAATCAGATGAATAACAAAACTTCACTAGCAACAGCATCCTTCCAACTCAAGACACCTTAAACAGAAATCTTTCAGAGAACTTACTTAGAAAAGTTTAATGGTCAGCACAAGACAAGAATACAAGGACTTCAGAAGACTTAAAACACAGACATAAAATAGAACTGACTGTAGCACTTCTGCTGACTTGCACACATACGCATCAAGTCCCATGATGCCTTGCATGAGTGGGGTCATGATCTTTGCAATGGTGCCAAACAGGTTTTCACACCAGGGCAGAACAGATTGAAGAAACTTAATTTAAATTAGGTTGAAATGGTGGTGGTGGGGGTGGGGGGGGGGTAGAGAGGAAATCATTGTTCGTCTACAAGCTACACAGGTATACAGAAAATAGGTTGAGGGGACTTTCCTCTAATTAATTGCTGACCACTCACCCCAAATAAACACTTACCACTGTTCCTGCAGTGTCCTTCCTTTATGAATTTTGATTTAGCTTTCTTACTTTTCTCTCTGCTCTTCCTCCTACTCCCTCCATTCCAATGAATCCCATTCCTTCTCTGCCCATTGCTCCAAAACCTCTGCTTGGCAACCTGCCTTCTCCTCGTCTCCCACTTTTCTGGAACAACATACCCTCTGCTCCTCGTCCTCCCCCTTTTCTTCAAAGATCTCCTCTGAATACTCTTCATGCAATACTGTTCCTACAACTAGCCCCCCACATTCTCCTTCAGCCAGCCACTAGCCACTTTTCCTACCCACATCAACCCCAACACTCCTCTTTCTTTTTCTTCCAAGTGCCTCCATTGCACCCCTGCACCTTAGACTCTGTCATACCTGAACTTGGACAGTCTCCATCCCACCAGATTTTATCATGTGTTACTTTTACCAGACCTTTGTATTTATTAGAAAACAGACAATAAAAGCAGGAAAAAGTCAATAAAGGCAGAAAAAGTCCATCTAGTCTGCCTTGAGTTCCCTATCCGCCCTAGGAACTACTGTCCCATACATGGTTTATCCTTGGGATTCCCCACCCTCTGCACTGCTACCAATCTGAGGAATCACCAAACCCTTCACTCTGTCCCAGCCATGCTTAAAAACATTTACATTCTTGGTGCCCACTGCCTCCGCAGGCAGGCTGTTGCATGGCTCTACCACCTTATTCATAAAATAGAACTTCCTATAAACCTTCCCCCTGCCAGTTTCCACTTGTGAACTTAGTTTCATGACTCTGTATTCCTGCTAGAAAGTTCCCCGCAGTTCACATTGTTTATTCCCTTCAGGAACTTGAAGGCCTCTATCACATCCCTGGTCTCTCGCCTGGTCTCCAGTGAGTACATGTTCAATGCCTCAAGATTATCTTTGTGGCCCTGAATCATCCTATCACCCTGTGTTTCACTGTCTCCAGCCTATCCATCTCCTTCCTTAGGTGAGGACTCCAGAACTGAGCACAGTATTCTAGGTGTGGCCTCACCAGTGACCTACACAGAGGTAGTACTTCCTCCTTCTTCCTGCTGTCAATACCCCTCTCCTGATAAACGCCAGCATTCAATTAGCCTTACTGTAGGTCTTGTTACACTGACTTGAGTGTTTGAGGGAGTAACTAATGATGACTCCTAGGTCCCTTCCCTTGCCGTAGTGATCCGTTTATCCCATCCCATCCAGTACTCTGTCCTATGATTCCCCACCAAGTGCATATAGTAACCTTGCATTTCTTGGCATTGAATTTCCACTTCCAACCCTCAGACTGTTGCTCTACCCTTTGTAGTACCAGCTGCATCTTCCTGATCCCTTCATTGCCATCTACCCTACCGCAGGGCTTCGTGTCATCTGTGAAGAGACAACTTACCACAGATGCCCTCTCCAATGTCTCTGATGAACATACTGAAGAGGACAGGACACAGGACAGATCCATGTGGCACCCCACTCATGACCTCCCTCTCTCCCAATATGACCCTGATTACCAACACATACTGCTGTCTCCTCTTCAGCCACTTTCCTACCTATCTAAATATGTCCCTAGCCACCCCCCAGGTCCTCCAGCTTTTTCAGCAATCTTCTAGGTGACAGAGTCAAAAGTTGCCTTGCTGAACTGGAAGTAGAGTAAATCTACAGCACGACCCTTATCTACTACCTTTATTACCCAGCCAAAGAAAACTATCATGTTGGTCTGACAAGACCTCCCTGCCACAGACCCTTGCTGTTTACCTCTTGTAGACCACTGCTATCTAGCTAGTCCACAAGGTCCTCTTTGATCAGTGACTCCATCAGTTTACCCACTACAGAGGTAAGGCCGACAGGCCTGTAATTCCCCAGCTGCTTCTGGTCATCCCCTTATGTAGTGGACTACGTCAGACACCCTCCAGTCTTCTGAAAATACCCCTTATTTACTGCTGACTTTCTATAGTAGAGATTTCAGGGAAATTAAGAGGCTGGGTTGGAGATTAGAGCATCGCTGGAGGAAATCCCGTCTGGGGGCTGACAAACTGGTCCTGTGTGCGCATTATTGCGCATATCAGGAGGCAATCAACCGAAAGAAGACAATATTTTTGTCTCGGGAGATTGCTGCTGGGAGAAGCCGACCAGCCTCACTTTTCCGGACTGTCTACAGACTTCTCCATCCACACTGTCTTCAGCCCAGAAGAGTTTCCTCAAATGAGGATTGTGAGGAATTTGCTCGGTTTTTCTCGGACAGGGTGTCTTCGATCCGGCGGGAGGTATCCTCAGCCAGTAATATCATTGCTGTCAGTGGTCGCCAGTCGTGTTCTAAGAGCACTCTCTCTGGGTGGGGGGAGTTTAGGCCAGTGGAGGTTCGTGAGGTCACTGAGATAGTGGCCAATCTGAAGCATACCGTTTGTGAACTGGATCCCGTGCCAACGCGCTTCTTGATGAGGTGCATTGACACTGTTGGCCCGGTGTTTGCCCTGATTGTCCGGTGCTCCTTGAGTCAGGGTGTCTTTCCGGATGCCTTGAAGGAGGCTCTGGTGAGACATCTTTTAAAGAAAGCTTCTCTGGACCCGGAGATTAGGGCAAATTACCGTCCTATCTCCAATCTTCCATTTCTGGGAAAGATTGTTGAGAAGGTGGTATCATTTCAGTTGGGGGAACATCTCAGGACCCACGCGTTGTATGATCCCTTCCAGTCAGCTTATCGAGCCAGACATAGCACTGAAACTGCATTAGTTCGTGTGCATAATGACCTCCTTAGGGCTAGGGATCGGGGGGACAAGACAATTCTTGTTCTCCTCGATCTCTCTTCAGCATTTGATACTGTGGACCATAGTGTATTGCTTTTCCGCCTGAGGGAGCTATGCGGACTCACCGATGTTGTCATCAAATGGTTTGAGTCATTTCTTACTAACAGGAGGCAGCGGATTGTGATGGGTAATTTCTCATCTGCACCCTACCTCCTTCCGTGTGGAGTCCCTCAGGGTTCGGTATTGGCTCCTATGTTGTTCTCAGTGTACATGCTGCCCCTAGGGGAGATCATTAGGAGGTATGGTTTGAGTTTTCATTGCTATGCTGATGATACTCAACTATACCTTTCCTTTGCCTCTGGAACATCAAATGCAGTGAATGTGTTAAATATCTGTCTGGCTGAGATAAATGACTGGATGTCTTCCAGCTGGCTGCGACTGAACCCTAACAAGACTGAGGTATTAGTAGTGGAGTCTAACAGAGTTCGTGATGAGATGGCCTCTGACTCTGTGACTGGCATTGTGCTAGGAGCTGTGTCATTGATGGCCTCCCCATGGTGCAAAATCTTGGTGTGATCTTTGACAGGAATTTGTCCATGGGCTCAAGTATCCTCTGTGGTTCGTTCCTGTTTTTCATCTGAGAAATATCGCCAGGATTAAGCCCCTGGTTCCGGCTCTGGACCTCCTACTTTGGTACATGCCTTAGTCACTTCTAGGCTTGACTACTGTAATGCCCTCTATCTCGGGGTCTCTGGAACTTGTCTTCCGCAGACTGCAGCTAGTGCAAAATGCTGCCGCCCAGTTTTGACTGGACAAAGTAAGTTCAATCATATTACTCCGGTATTCTGTAGTGACTGGCTGCGGTCAGGTGGAAGTATTGTTCAAGGTGGGTTTCTCACCTATAAGACCCTACATGGACAGGGCCCTGGTTACCTTTCTGATCTCCTGGTACTGTCCACCTCTATCCGTGATCTCCGCTCCTCTAATAGCGGCCTCCTCAAAATCCCGAGAGGACTGAAATCAGCTGGAGACCGATGCTGTTGCTCCAGTTCTCTGGAACTCGCGTTGCTGGAAGTGAGACAGGCTCCTACTATAGAGGCTTTCAAGAGCCGCCTGAAGACCTTTTTATTTATGCAGGCTTTTGGAAATTGAATTTTATGTATGTTATTTTAAGGAATGTATATGGTATGACACACTGTATAGTTTTGTGCGGCGCCCAGAGCCTTTGGGATTGGGCGTCTTTTTAAATAAAATTGACAATGACATTTATTGAGTTTCTATTCATTACATTTCCTGCTATATCCAGACAGACACTTCAAACAAGCCTTTGTTCCTTATCTGATGCAATAGATGTATGTGGGCATTCTGTTTTACTGGAACAGCTATAGCCCATTGTTTTGCCTCTGAAGGCCCTCTAAAAAAAATAGAGGATGACAGCATAAAAAGGCCTCTCGACCCATTCAGCTTGCCCTTTCTACCGGTAAGCTAAACATAGAAACACAGAAACATAGACCTTGATGCAGAAAAAGACCAAAGGTCCATCCAGTCTGCCCATACACTCTGTAATCCCTGGAACCTATTGTTCCTCCAGGGTACTAAACCTCCCTGTCCTATCCCCATTCTCCTCCCTGGTCTTGTTGCCCTGGGTGACCACTATTCCCTTCATTCTGTCCCATGCCTGCTTGAGTCCCCTGACTGGGTTTGCACCCACCACCTCGGCCAACAGAGTGTTCCAAGGTTTCACCACCCTTTCTGTAAAGTACTTCCTCATGTCCCTCCCATTGATTTCCACTCACGGCCATGTGACCTCGAGTTGATATTCAGGGTAAATAATTCCCCATAGTTTACCTTATTAATTTCTTTAAGGAACTTGAACATCTGCATCTGAATGATCACGAGAGTGGCCAATAAATTCCAACTGTGAGAAAAGTGCAGAGAGGTCTGCTTGGCCTATAACCAGTTCACACAAAAAGGGAACTTATGGAGGGGCCTTATTGCAAAAATATTAATCAGTTTAAATGTAAATAACCTGTCTGCAAGCCAGGCTAGCCCAGATTAAGGTGGTCTCCTCATGTAACAGGAGAGGAAAGGAGAGGAGCAGGGCCAAGAGAAATGAGATGAACCAGAGTCTGTAAATTGTGACTGGGATTTAAGGTGTTCCTAGTCTACAAGTCACTGTACTTGAAAGCTGACCCCCTAGGGAGTCTTGGGTTGTTTTGTGAGAGGACTTTGCAATCATTTAGTTGACTGAGTTCCTAGATGTAGATTCCTTTCACCTCTGACTTTCAAAAGTTGTCTTGTAATCCAAGTCTATGTGCAACATTGAAACAGGATTTTTTAATTCTTTCCCTGTAAAACATGTTGCTTGCTTATTGTATACGGAATGTGTCAACAATTTGATGCAACTCACATTTAATGTATCATGCATAGGTCTACTAGTATGCATTATATGTACTGTTGCTTAGAGGACACACTGCAAAAGAACAACTGCTCAATGCTCTTATCCTACAAAAAAAAAAAAAAAAAAAAAAAAAGGTCAGTTCAAAATATTGCTCTACTACACTGTAGCCTGGCCACCAGCCTGCTCCAACTGGCAGAGTTTTACAAAACTCTTAACTGTGTACTGAACTCTTAAGGACTATCTATTCAGGGGTACGGAAGTACTAACAAGTATACTTTTTTGTCCAGAAACAAAGTTGAACACCATCGACCATGTTTGACTGAATACTGTCAAAAATGAAAATTACGTACTAAAAAATGAAAATTATGTATTAACCGTAATTCTTGATCTTCCAGAATATATCTTCACCATACATTCACACTACTGGGTCTGTGCCAGAGGCACTAGAACCCCATGGGAGCAAAGGCTCTCTCAGCTTAGAGCTAGGGGCCCACATCAGTGATGGCACAGCCCGTGAGGCAGACATATGATGTGGCGCTCATGAACTAGGCAGTAACTGACTCTCTCCCTCAGTTCTATTAGCCAGGAGAGAAATGAAGTGGGAGAGAAAGAGAGGGTCGAAAAATTGCCCGAAGGAATAGGTAAGAGGGTATAGGATATAAAAACAAAAGAATAAAACCTGACTACAAGAGAAGGGTGGGAGGGAGGTCCTAATGTAGTGGGTTTGAAAGAACGACCAAAGTAATATGGGCAGGCAGAAGAAAGAAACGCCCCTTCCAGAAGGGGAAGACAAGGGGAGACAGGGACCTGGAGTCTACCAAAAGTCAAAAACTCATGTTAGCAGGGATCAAGGTACCTACAGAGGTGACATGAGAAACAATAAATGGTTCCTACAGAAGTAATCTAGAGGAACATAGGATCACCACCCTGAGCCCAGTCGTGGACAGAAAAGGCATTTGGGATTGCTGGAGAGATCCTGATCAGGTAAGCTGTCAGAAAACAACAGCCCTGAAAGACTGGCTGTTTTAGTATGGGTTATCCTCACCCCTGAGAGGAGAACAGAAAAAGAACATAAACAGGAGCCTAGAAGGCTAACAGACGCTCTGTGCAGGGGGCCTCCTGCAACACGACAGAAATGGGAGAGGCAAAGTTCCCAGTCTCACCTACCTCCCCCCCCTTTTTTTTTTTGTTTAGTTGGACAAGAAAAATAGAAAAAAAAAAGGGCTACTCTTGCCCCCGTAAGAAAAATAAAAGAGGGCATGGGCCCCGAAGGGTAAAAGCCCAAAGTCATGGCTGTACACAGAGTCTCACTGCAAGAAGAGAACCAAAGAGCCTTCTGTGTCTTTTTTTTTTTTTTAGATACATACACACACACAATATATATTTATTTATTTTATTTTTTTTGAGGGGCCGAACCCAAAAGTGGGCAGGCAAGGAAAAACCTTTCTAAAGTTTGTTGTTTGTTTTTAAATATATAGAAGGCCCAAAGCCCAAAAGGGGCAGAGAGCCAGAAAATAGTAAGGAGAGAAGAAGACAGAAAAAAGAGAGCACAACAAGGTGAGCTGCCCAGAAGCCTGGCCATTTGTGAATGGGGGATAGAGTGCGAGCATGTGCACAGTGAAGATATTCTGGAAAATCAAGAATTATAGTGAGTACATCATTTCCGTATCTTCCTAGAATCAGTCTTCACTGTTCATTCACACTGTTGGGTCAGAGTACCAAGTCTACCATGGAAAAGGGCACTGAGCTCACCCTGAGGGAAACAGGTGTTCCCTCAGCCTTCTGTGGAGGATGACCACACAGAGGCAGGGACCACTCACGGGGCTGGTGAGACCAGGGACTGGTCAGGGGCAGGCTCCTATGGCCTGGGAGCAAGAATTCACCCCGCCCTCTTGCACCTGACCCTGAGGGAGAAAATGTGGGTCCCCTGGAAACATGAGGCCAACACCCTATGTTGGGCAAAGGGTGACAACCTGGAGAGAAGAAGCCAAAACCACACCGTCCGAATGCAGACCACTGTTCCCATCTGCCTGAAAGCTACCTCAGAGTGATAAGACTGCAAGTGCACCACAATGCATACACTACAAATGGTGTATCACATGTGATGCACTCCCTTATATTCACGGTAATATGTCAATACGGCAAAGTCATTTGGGCAATTCAATAACAGAGAAATTAAAAGAGCGAAAACAATAACAGCGAGTAATAATTAACGGCAAATGGGTGTAAATGCGAATCTGAGGTGCTAACCTACCCCAGTGTCAATGAGCGCCTCGGAGTAGGAATAAGAGAGATAGCGGGGGTCCGGTGTCGTAGCCCCCTGTGGGGGTGTGGAGAGCAGAGCCCCCCCCCTTACAGAAAAGGTCCCTAGTGTGTACTATATACAGGGTGCAAAATCACCGTATATGTTGGTCGCCATATAAATCTGCCGTTTCAACGCTCGCCGTTAGTTTTTCACCATTATCACATGGAGCCATATTCACGGTAGTGTTGGATGGATTCTCTGGGGTATTTGAACATTTTCTCAGGGTGTGCAAACTTGCAACAAACACAATGATGGCACTTAAAGAAACCACTAGTTCTCTTGGGTAACCATGATTGTACATTCTCTGTGTTAGTCTGTTTACTTAATCTACTATGCTCAAGTCTGTCTTTAAGATTAGGGGCTCTGCTAAACATCATATATAATAGGATAGCAGGTAGGTTAGGTAACATTATGCTCAGGAACTAGGGTATTTTGACCAGTGATAATGTTATTAGTAAAGCAATAGGTGAGAAACCCAGGGTGACGTGAATAAAAAGGAGCGAATCACATGCGATACACCATTTGTAGTGTATGCAGTGTGGTGCACTTGCAGTTTCTTGTACATAGAATGCGAAATAAGATCACTTAAAAAGAGAATACAACAGCATGTGCGATCCATTGAGAATAAAAGAGAGGACACCCCTGATGGTACCCATTTCGCACGAAGGTATAATTCTAATGCTACTGATATGAGGTTTTGGGGTTTAGAACATGTGGCTCCCTTGAAGAAAGGAGGTAATAGAGCCAACTACCTCTTACAAAGGGAATTGTTTTGGATCTTCACACTGAAAAGCGTGAAACCAAACGGACTTAATGATCAATGTCACATCAAACCTTACCTTAAAAAAGGATTCAGAATGTGATAGTGTTACAATGTGGCCACACTGATAACCAGACTTTGATTAAGCATTTGGAAACGGCAATGAATGACTTGTAACAGAAAACATTTAAAAAAAAAAAAAAAAAAAAAAATGAAAATATTGTATAAAGTGAATACAAACCACTGGGTAAAAATAAGGCCATTTAACGGTCACCCAGTAAAATCACAAAATAATAGTCAGATGAACTTGCATTAAATGTTTAAGTATAAGGAGGTTTCAAATGTAATAAAAATGTCCTTTGCTTTGTGTATGTGTCTTCAGAAACTTGAGATTACTGGAAAAAGAATGTGATAGTATTGTAATGTGGTGTCAGCGTGGCTCAGTTGGTAGCACATCCGCCTCTGGACCAGAAGGTTGTGGGTTCTCGTCCCACATCGGGATGGACTTGCACCTAAAAATCGCTGGCATCCGAGTGCAGTATTGGGGGGTGATGTACTGCTGGGGTGTGCCATCCTTCGGATGAGACGTTAAACCGAGGTCCCTTCTGCCCATCCTGGTGTTGTCCTGGTGGGTGCCCAGGTGGAAGTAAAAGAACCCAGGGTACTCTTTGTAAAGAGCAGGGAACATTCCCAGTGTTCTGGCCAACATTCCCCTTCCCATAAACCAGTTCATGCAATTATCCAGGCTGTGTGTGGGTGATTATGTGCGATATGGCTGCCACCACACATTCAGTCACTTCACTACCAGTCTAGCATTGCTTGTAAAGCGCTTTGGGATACTGTGTATGAAAAGCGCTATATAAATGCTGATTCTTCTTCTTCTTCTGCTTTATTTCTGTAGGTTGTATGGGCACCTTCTCCCTTTCTCAGTAGCCTCTTTGTTTTGCGCAGACACCAAGACTTGAGAGAATGCAGCAATTCCTCTACATCTGTGCACAGTCCATGCCTTGAAAAAATGCCATATATCTGCCTTGACTGTCAATCTTTATTTATTTAAAACTATTGCTGTTTGAATTTGTGCTAGTAAATGCATTAAGCATGTCAAAATAATAATTGCAAATATAAAAATGAACTGATGCAATGTAAAAATGTACGAATTTTCAAACTCTGTTTTCATATCACTTCATTTTTTTCATATTCTGTTTAATGTTTAAATACTTATTTTCACGTTAACTGAAATCAGCTTATGTTTATTCATGAATGAGTGATTTAAAAGAGAACACATGTCCCATGACTAGCCATGCCATGACAAACGGTCCCCAGGGAGACGGACTGTCCCCACTCCGACCCTCCCTCAGGCCCTCCCTGGCTCGGTGGCATGAGAATTTCAGTTTATTCTGAAGGTAATCTACCGCTGAGCAAGCTCATTCCCAAGTCAGTCCCTGATGCATAAACAACGGTAACAATACAATACAGTACAAGGCAGGTTTTTCATACATTTCATAGATATATCAAGCTATATATAGATGTAGTAGTCCTTAGAGCTTGCCACTCTAATTTGGGGAATAATTAGTAAATATTAAATTTGTACTCATCACCAAGTTCAGAATCCAGATTTTTTTTTAAATGTATCCATATTAGGGCTATTAACTTCAAGCGGAAGTTTATTCCAAATGGAAACAACCCGGTTACTAAACCAGTGTTTCCTGCGTAGGGTATTCCATTTTGATACCAGTAGTTGTTTAGTATGTCCTCTTGTATTAAACTTCTTATTAACTGGAATAATTCCTAACTGATTACTAAGGATAGGATCATTTAATGCATTAAATACATGGCACATATCTCCCCTTAATCTTCTATACTGAAGTGTAAACAGATTAAGTGATTTAATAGTTTTTGTAAATCTGCGCTGTACTCTCTCGATTTTTAATATATCCTCTTTATGGTATGGTGGCCATATTCGTGCACAGTATTCGAGCGGAGGTCTAACCAAGGCATTGTATAGAGGGAACAATACCTCTTTCATTCACCCAGATGTGTGTCTCAGTATACAGTTGAGATTTTGGCTGGCCCTGTTAATTTGGTTGCTGCAGTGCGTTCTGAATTTTAGGTCGGGACTGATAATTATACCCAGGTCTCTTTTCTGTACAATTTCTTGTAGGAGTATATTCTCTAGTTTATATTTATGGGCATGTTATGTTTACCCAAGTACATAACTTTGCATTTAGTAGGGTTTAGCTCCAATTTATTGGTACTGGCCCAAATTAAGATATTATCCAAAGCAGTTTGAAGTGCTAAGCTACTGTGTTTTTTATCTAGTACAGTTCCTACTCGACAGTCGTCAGCAAATTTTAGTAATCATATACCGAGGTTATTAATTTTTAGAGTAGACACGTATATATTGAACAGGCATGGTCCCAGGACCGACCCCTGCGGAACACCGCTGGAGACTGTGGCCCAATCTGAGTATTCCCCATTTATGATGACCCTCTATTTCCTCCCCCTAAGCCAGTTAGTTACCCATTTAATTATATAAGTATTTAATTTAATTCTTCTTAGGGTATTTATAAGTTCAAAGTGCGGCAACTTATCGAAGGCCTTGGCAAAGTCTAAGAATGCCAGGTCGACTGTCTTACCCAGGTCAATCTCCCTTGTCACCATCTCATAATAGGTCAAAAGATTGGTCTGACAAGATCTTTTCTTAGTAAACCCATGCTGTAGTGGGTCAATTAGTCCGAACTTTTGAAGATGATCTTGTATGAATTCCTTAATTATACTTTCCAAGATTTTACCCATTAGGGACGCAAGGCTAAAGGGCCTATAAATTTCATGGTTTGTTTTGGTTCACTTTTTATAAATAGGCACCACTGTTGCTAAACGCCAATGTTGAGGAACTTCTGAGTTTAGTGAATGTTATAGAATGTTAGTAAGTGGGAGATACATACTTGGGGCAAGCTCTTTTAGTACCCTAGGGTGGATCCCATCAGGGCCAGGAGATTTATGTACATCTAGGTTAGTTAACTTATCCAAAACTATACTGGATGTAATAATAAGTTCATCAGCAGGGGATGGTTCAGCAATGTTTTCAGTTTTATCATCCTGTCTGTTGAACACTGTACAGAAATAATTATTCTGCATAATTGCAATTTCTTGATTTGTAGCTAATGTCCCTTCCACATTTGTGAAGGGTCCCACGGTATTAGCCATCCCTTTAATTTTTTAACATGTGCACAAAAGGCTTTCTTGTTATCCCCTACTCTACCTGCCAAATGTAGTTCGTACCTTGACTTGGCGGTTTTACTCTCCATTTTTATTTTCTTAACTAAAAGTCTATATTTGGGAAGGAGATGGACAAACCCCTTCCTTATTTTCCTGAATAATCTTTTTTTTTTTTTTTTAATTGATCATATGTTTGATGTGGGGATTGAACCAGTGTAGGGTTATTTTATGTGTATTATTATATTTGTGTATTATGGGAATATTTTCTGTAATAAGGCTATTTAACCTTCCTGTCAGTATTCCCCATTTTCCCTCCACTGACAGGTTCGCAAATTCGGTCCGCCAATCCCATGAATTAAGTTTGGATTTTATGGCCTTGAAATCAGCTTTTTGAAGATTAAGTATTTTGGTTACTCCGGTGCCAGGAGGATTATGTGTCCCTGATATTTGAAAATATACCATATTATGGTCACTATTGCCCAGGGGTGCTTCGATTTTTATATTAGAAATACCATGCTCAATGTTAGTAAATATGATATCCAGAATTTTATCATTTCTTGTGGGATATTGTACTTTTTGTTCTAGCCCTAGTTCTAAAACAAATCCAGATACTGGCCCTCATTTTTATTAGTTGTTATGGCCACAGGTCAGTCGGTATTAGGCAAGTTAAAATCTCCAAAAATCATTAGATTATTTGCTGGATCCAGTTTCTCCAAATAGCTTAGTAGTGCTCTATCGTTCTCCGGAGTTATAGACGGAGGCCTATAAACCAAGCCAAGCATATTTGGGGGGGGGGGCAATCTGTGGGGAAAGTTTAATACATGTTTCCAAATTAGGTATATCTACTTGAATCTCTTCACTTATTATATTATTTGATAGGTAGCTAGCCACACCCCCACCCTTTCTATAAGTTCTGCTTTGGAGTATACATTGTAACCCGGAATGGTCTTGTCCCATGAATCATACTCATCCCACCATGTCTCAGTGACCAGTGCTATTTGAATATTATTATCTCCAACAGATATTTGAATTCCGTTAATTTGTCAGTTAGACTTCTTGCATTAAGTAAAACTCCTTTCCAACCTAGGTTATTAACACTGGACGATCTAACCGATTTGATGGGATTCATGTAGTCACTAGGGACCCTCTCCCCATTATTCAGTTTAAATGAAATTCAATATTTTTTTTGATTTTATTCCCCATAATTTTGGTTCCTAAATGATTAAGATGCATGCCATCACCCTTAAACAAAACCGGCTTATTAAAGGAGGTAGAATTATCCATAAAACCTATGTTTTTTACAAGACAATGATTTCTTAACCAATCATTTAATTTATAAATCACATGGTTTTTATAAGTGCTTTTTCCAAACGTTGGCAATATCCCAGATATTATTACTTCACCCCCTTTTTTTGTAATTTGGCCAATGATTGTTCTAAAATTTGATTGAATACCAGAAAAATTAGTCATGTAAAGGTAGTTTGTTCCAACATGTATAATAACTAAAGGCTTGATAGTATTTTCAAGTACTCCCTCTAGCAATTCTATGATGTTATGAGCCTTAACTCCTGGCAGCATACTCACTGTTGTGTATGCTTTTCGCCCTTCACAAACCATTTTATCAACCCCCCTTAGTATAGAATCACCTATTACCACAATATCCCTAGGTTGGTTTGTGCCAGTTTCTGCAGACTGCACATTTTGTGGGGTTGCATTCACCTGTATGGTACACGGTGGAACGGGTCTCTTCTGATATCTCAGTGTCAGTTTGAAATATTTCGTATTTATTTGATAATTCGATATGCTGAACTTCCTGTCTAATAGTGAATGAACAAGCTGTAGTGATACTACTCGCAACACTGGGGTGAGATTCAATTAACTCTGGGGTAGCTAAATTGTTGTGGTGCTTTGAACTAGTTTCCTGGATTGCTTCATCAATAAATGACTAACATCGTACTGTCTTTGTATGTTTGCAGTCTCCCATGTAGCTCAGAAATCTCATCCCATAGAACAGTGATTTGGGTATATTTTCCACACATCAGCTCTTGGTTTTGTGGTGTTTCTGGGTACATTTTACATTGGGTACACATTTGTTTAATAGCCCTTTTCCCCTTTTTTCCCTTGACATAAGCCATTTCGAGTCTATTAAGGAATATCAGCATGTTTGCTAAGCTAGTCTTTCACTCTTTGTTTTGAAGTTCGGTGTGGTGCTGTCCTGGTTTCCTGCATCTCCTGCGGCCACAGCAGACATGTACAGACGCCGCGCTTCATGGTGCCCCGCTCGCAGCGGGTCTCACTTAAACAGTGAGATTAAACCCGGAAGTGGAGCGTCTGATAGCGAGTACTACTCGTAACTTAAAGTTTTCAAATCTTCCCAAACTGTCCCAGTATGTCAGCACAGTACACTACAGTTTCCTCAATGTAGCTTTTTTCTTAAAACACACAGACAGACAGTAATAAAAGGTGTATTTCTAGGCTTTTAGCGTTAGCCTCTCTACCAGGTTACCAATGGCAACCAGGGCTCCCTCACTATTTTACAATACTGATAAAATATTTGGAGAACACAGTTATCTACTCTGCAGTGCTGCTCTACGCTCTGCCAGCACCCAACTGTGTTTGCAGTTTAATGGTCGGACAAACAAATAGAGCAAACGAAAATAAGCAAATATAAAACATACAGCAGGTAACATAAAGAATGAGAACTTTGAGTTATAATAGCAAAAAGTAATACTGGTGACAGCCGGAAAACATTGGGCATACAGGAGACAAAAATCCCTCACTTGTACTCACTTCGCCACAGACATGCTCGTATCTTCCACCTCTCACGTCCCCTCTCAGCCTCCGAGCAAGCTGCCTTTTCCTACCGGCTCCCACTCCTATGGAACAACCTCCCTCCCAACCTCCACCTGGCTCCCTCCCTATCCGTCTTCAAACAGCTTCTCAGGCTCCTCCCTCCCACTCCCTGCCGCAGCTGTGCACCCAGTCCCTCCCTACCTGGACCTAGTGTAACCCCAAGTTTTTGAGAAGTCCACTGCAGTAAATAAATGAATTATACTCATATCTGAAAGTCTAGGGAATTTTATGGTCTAGAAATGAAACATATAAATTTGTTTTTTTTTCCACTCTGCTGCTCTTCAAAAGAGTAACCTTACCACCAATCTCCATGTAATTAACTATACTGTACCATTTTTCATCTGCTACTTGTTATTATTACTGTATCTCTATATTTTCTATATCTATGTCTCCCTGTTGTACTATGTACCTGGGTCGCACCAGGAAACGAGCCTCGGCTCAGCGTGCCTTTCCCGGTCAACAATTTTAAATAAATAAATAAGTGCATAATATTGCTTTTATCAGAGTTATTAGAAGGTTAAGACAAGAGCTAGGTAGGACAGTATTTAGTAGTTAGTAGCACAGACAGATTTCTGGGGTAGTTTTGCCCACGAGGGTTTGAATGTGTGTAAGGGTTATCAGATTTTTTAATTTAAGCGTACTTTGGAGTTTGTTCCAGGCCGAAGGGAGGGAACGTAACTCATGGCTGACTTACCAGCCATGAAGGAGAAGGAGGGGCCTGATCTCCCTCATACTGCTGGGAGATGCTTGGGGGAAGAGCCCAGTACCATGTCCGATGTCTGCCTCCAAAGGTAGGGGACCCACGACACCACCTCATTGCGTGGATTTCAAGGGTGCGATAATCCATTGAGAAGCAGGCATCTCACCGATACATATCGTGACTAGGTCCAAGGCAGGCCTTGCACTCATCTTGCCTAACCCGGATGGAAATATGGTCCCCACAGCTGCACCAATATATAGGGGGTTCATCCATTGTTTTCATTCTTTTTTTTTCACCGACTTTTTATTTGAGCTCCTGGGAGTGACAGGACAACAACTAAAAAGAAAAAAAAAAAAAAAAGAGGATAAAAAGCAAAGAGATTCAGCATTGTAAACTGCAGCGGTCAGAAAAAAAAAACTGAACTGAATATGGCGCTGAGAAGTCGATGAAGTGGTGACACAGGTGAAATTCGCTAGCAACAGCAGTCCCACAGCCTCGCCATAACGGCAGAAAAAAACAGAATTGAGGTAGGGAGGGAACTGGTGTCAGTTATTGGCCAGTCCATAAGCACCATGTCATACATCTGTCTCATGGGTGGTGCAGTCACCAACATTGGCCCCCTACCTCTAACCTGTGAAAGCTTTGCTCCCACGGGATCCTAGTGCCTCCAGATAGGTTACTCACCTGAGTGGTATATGGTGTACATCCACACTTCTAGAAGGTTTCCTTTCCCCTTTAATTCTGGCCAGAAGGTCTTCAATCTGGCTCTTTCCACCCACCTGGGTGGTAACTCCCTTGGTACCACCCTGACGTCAGATCTTACCTGCTGGAAGCAAGAATCGGTGTGCCACTTGCCAGGGAAGGTTGGGTGGGTTGTGTGGGTGTACACCATACACCACTCCTAAAAAGAACAGTCATGTAAGAACCTACCGCAACAGCAGATCTTCGAGAGGATCTCAGTCATCAGGCAACACTGAAGGAACTTCACCATCGGTGAAGTGGAATCCACATGGAAGATTTTCAGCAGTGCAACTGGGGTCGCCCATGTCGTTGATGTCCGCCGACATCATCAACTCTATAAAGGCATGAGCAGCCCTGCTCCCTCCTCAGTTCTTTCCCCCAGAGACTAAGGGGGGCCAGGCTTGTGCTGTGGGGGAACGAGGACAGAGAGAGGTGCCCAGGCCTATATGAAAGGCTGGATACACCAGACAGCCAGTTCCTAGACAGGAGCCCCAAGAAGGGGGGATGGTGGGAGGGGAAGCATACCTGAATGAGATTCTCTCGAAGATCTGCTGTTATGGTAAGTTCTTATGTAACTGTTCTGTCTTCTTCGGGGGTATCTCAGTCATCAGGTAACACCATAAGAACGAATCCCAAGCAGTTACAGGTGCAGACAGTCAGTCTGGGAGGAGGGCTCACCATAACCTTAAGACAGGAGGCCCTAAAGCACAGCCCTGCAAAAACCTGCAGGGCTCTAGAGGCAATGTCCAGTCTGTAGTGCTTGGTGAAAGTATGATGAAAGTATGGATGTACTCCAGGTGGCAGCTGCACATAAGTAACGGCAACCAAAAATAACGCTTTCCAAGAGAGAAAGCATAAATCACCATCACAATTGGCTCTGAAAGAATACAGGGTCAGTTTCTTCAAAACAAAAATCAAGTCCCAAGCCAAGACAGAACGGATTAGGGGTTTCAGATGCAGGATGCCCCTTAGAAAGGTATGAGACACATCCAGCTGAGTAATCTTGTGGTCACCCATGGTCTCATAAGATGCAGAAACAGTTGAGTGGTGCACCTTGAGGGAGGAGTACTGGAGACCTGAGTCAGATAGAGAGATCAGGTAGTCCAGGATATGGTTCACTAGACAGGTGAAGGGATCTAAACTATGTTTGGCAGCCCAGATGGCAAACCAGTTCCACTTCATGGCATATGTGGCTCGAGTGGAAGGCTTCCGGGCAGCCACCAGGATGTCCATCACTCTGTTACAGACCCCGAACCTGGCGATGGCTATGTCCTCAGGAGCCAGGCATGCAGATGGAGGGATCTAAGGTTAGGATGGACCAGGGTAGCCTGAGCCTGGGTCAGCAGACTCCTATCAAGAGAGGGAGGGGGACCAGAGGTCCCTACGCCATCTGCTGAAGCAGAGGGAACCAAATCTGTCAGGGCCAGAAGGGAGCACCAGAATCATGCTGGCCCCCTCCATCTGCAACTTGATTAGCACCCTCTGAATTAGGGGAAACAGATCGAAGGCGTAAAGAAACCTCCCACTCCACGAGGGGGAAAACGCATCTTGCCAGAAATCTCCAGGCTCTGGATCTAGCAAGCAGAAACTGGGTACTTCTTCACTGAGTGGGGATGCAAAAAGGTCCAACTCTGGATGACACCATCTATCGAACAAGTCTTTTGCAATGGATGAGAGAAGCTCAGATTCATGCATGCTGGACTGAGTCCTCCAGAGACTGTCCTCCAGAGTGTTTAGCATGCCTGGCACGTGGACTACAGAGAGTGCCAGACTATGATCCAGCATCCAGTACCACACTCTCTAATGGCCTCTCTGCAAATGTGGGTACAAATGAGCCCCCCGCTGCTTACTGCTATACTATACTATACTATACTATACTATGCTTAGATTGTCAGACTGCACCAGCAGCTGACCCAGCGTGAGGTGCTCCTGAAAGGCCTGCATGGTGTAGAGCACCACCCTCATCTCTAGGGCACTGATAAGCAGGGAAGATTCCCACTGGGACCAAGAGCTCTGGATCTGGAAGGGACCGAGGTGCACTCCCCAGCCCAGACCCAAGCATCTGTGGTTAGGATCAGTTGTGGGGACGAGCTCTGGAATGGGATGCCTTGAAGCAGATTCCAGAGGTCCATCCACCACTGCAGTACCTTGCGTCCTGAGGAGGAGACCAGGACTGGTTGATCCAACTCCTCTTTGCACTGGTCCCACTGTACCCGGAGGGTCCACTGTAGGATGCATATATGAAGTCTGGTCAGTGGAACAGTGGGTATGGCAGCTGCCATCAGGCCTAGCAATCTGAGGTATACCCTGGCAGGAATGTAGCGACTTTGGGAGACTTCCTGAGCTTGATCTATGAGACACTCTGCCCTGTTTTGGGGCAGGAAGACCTTCCTCTGTGCAGAGTCCAGGACCGCCCCTATATACTGCAACCTTTGGAATGGAACCAGAACCAACTTGGGCAGATTGACAGTGATGCCCAGTGAGTGGAAGAGCTGGAGAGTTCGCTCCAGAGTCAGGAAAGCTATTCCCTGGATGGGGCCTTTAGGTGCCAGTCATCCAGATATGGGAAAATATACAGTCTCTCCCTTCTGAGAGCTGCTGTGACCGCTACTAAACACATGGTAAAGACTTGCGGCGCAGTGGACAATGCAAAGGGCAGCACTTTGAACTGATAATGCTTGCCCTGAAAGGCAAAACTCAAACTTCCTGTAAGGAGGACAGACAGAGATGTGCAGGTAAGCATCCTGTATGTCCAGTGAGCAGAGCCAGTCCCCTGTTTTGAGAAGGGGCATAAAGCCTGGCAAAGTTACCATCTGGAATTTTTTTGCACTGGACATACAGATTGAGGTCCTTTCGATCCAGGATAGGCCTCAAACCACTAGTCTTCTTGGGGACCAGGAAAAACCAGGAGTAAAACCCCTTATTCCTCTGGCAGCTAGGCACTGGCTCGATGGCCTGCTTGTGCAGAAGGGACTGTACTTCCTCTCTAAGAACAGACAGGTGAGCCGGGGGATAACAAGAGGGCAGGGGCAGGGTTTCTGGAGGCTGCTCGATGAGCTCCAAGGTGTTTCTCCTTTCTATAGTCTGCAGAATCCATGCATTCGAAGTTATGGTTCTCCACCGATTCAGATGGAGGGAAAACTAACCTCCAACCACCACCTCCTGGTCTGGGACCAGAAAGGGGGGGGGGGTTCCGGCATGGAGTCAAGTAGAGGTGGAGCCAGCTGTGGGGGCTGATCCCTCACTTCTGGGGCGCTTGGCTCTGCATTTTCCCTGGGGGCCGGGGAGCTGTCCTGGGCCTATTGTTCGTTTTGCGAAATGCAGGATGCCCTCTATCCCTTGGTTGAGTGTGGCAGAGGGAGTGGACAGACTTGAGGGCTCTGCCCAAGGCTTGCAGATCCTCAATGATGTCCTGGACATCAGGGCCAAACAGCTTGGCGCCATTAAAGGGGGCATTAACTCATTCACATCACAAGAGCCCTTTGAGACTTCCACCACTTGTGCTCTGTATACTCTTAGCACTGCATCCTGGGCCTTTGCAAGCAAAATCAAGCCATAATCAGCATGCCACCAACAAATGTGAATACCTCTTGAACCGCAGTGCTACACAAAGTGCGAGTGGCAAAGTTGTTCAGCACATTACCTTTCCAATGGTGCTATGAAATCAATTGTAATCAGTTTGGTTTTTATTTTATACTAGCTGAAATACCAAACAACTGTGTTTTTTCAGATGTTTTCAAGGTGCTTAGGTAAGGCTGGAGACAAATGTCAGCCATGCAAACAATACCTTAAACAAATGCGAATAACTCCTAAAGTCTACATGATAGACAAAGTATCAGCAGCAAAATTGTTCCACACAAAATTACCTTTCTAACGGTGCTATGCAATCAATTCTAAGCAATTCAGTTGGTTTAATATTTAGGTAAAAGCTGCTGACTCCCTCAGATATTTCCAGGCCTGAGTGAAAGTCAGCCGAGTAAGTCTACAGGCACTATTGGCCAGAGTGGCTATGCTTTCAGATGCCATCTACAGGCGCATCTAGGTCTGAATGAATTAAGCACTTTTTGTTGCACATCGGCCGCAAAACTTGAAACACTGAGCCAGAAGTGCTTATGTAGGCATATGCCTGTGGCAGCTGCCCTGGCAACGGTGTCAGCCATGTGATACAGGGCTCTGAGGAGATGCTTACTAACATCCTCAGCAGGTTGGAAGCACTGAAGCAGTTTCTGCTTTTGAGTGCCCTCTGGAAGGGCCTGGGCAGCAGCCTTGCCCTTCCAGTTGGCATTCTGGTATTTTACCATGTGCAACAGGTAATTGGCAAACCTAGCGTAGTAGAGGAAGCATATGCCCTTTTACCACAGAGATCAATTCTGCGAGACTCATTGTCTGGGGGAAGGGAACTAATGTGCTTAGGCGCCTTAGACGTGTCATGAGTTGCCCTGATGACCACTGAGTCGATCTCGGGCTAGGCAGCATAACAGAGGAAACCCTGGGGGCATGATAAAGTTTGTCCACCCTGCGAAGCAGAGCTGGCACCATGTCTGGTCTGAGCCAGGCTGCCGTGGCTGCAATCCTGAAGGCTGGTAAAATTGGAGGAATGATCTTTGGGGGAGATTCAGGAATCTCCCGGAAGTCCACCAATTCTCTCCTGGTGGTATCCTCTTCCTCAATGTGGAAGCCCATGGCTGGGGACAGCTGCTTCATCACATTAAAAAATGTGGGGTCTTCAGGAGGAGACCTGGGGGTATGCTTCACCGAGTCCTCACTGACAGAAGAGGCTGTAGATCTGTCAGAGAGCAGGATTTCCTCCGCTTCTTCCTCATCAGGAAGAATGAGGTCTGGATAGTACTCCTCCTTGACGTCGACCTCTTCTGCATCTGGGTCTGGCATCAGATTTGCTGACGACGGCCCACAGGGAGCTTCCCGGGGCCAACTAGTAGGTGTCTATGATGAAGCTGCCGTCGATGGCGTAGGTGAGGGGGGCCGAAAGGCACCCAGCTGCTGCACAATTACATTAGTGAACTTGAGCAGGATTTCGTTCAGGTCAACGGTGGTCGTCTATGGAGGGGGGTTTGAAGGCACAGGTGTCGACGACCCACCAGCTGGATCCTAAGAACCCAAGGAGCCTGTAGCCTTGGTGGGAGAAGGAACAGGTCTCCATCAAAGAGTCGATGAGCCTGTTGTCGACGAAGGAGGAGCAGACAACCAGCTGCCCTGAGAATTGGGCGGAGGTGCTGTCAGTATGGGTCTGGTGCGCACAGAGACCTGGACAGCAGATTTCTTCACCAGTGCAGCCGCTAAAGATCCCACAGAAGGACAGGCAGACGGGGAATGAGATTGACAGAGGATGCAGTTGCAATCTGTCTTTTTTGGGACTTTTCCACGAGGACTTGGAGGCCTGGGAGCTTGAAGAACCGGTAGGCAACTGAGAAGCTGGGACCTCAGAGGACCCCTGTCTGGAACTGGCTACCTGTTGATCCATCAGGAAATTTCTGAGAGCCTTTTCTGTGTCACCTGAGGGTTGTTTGGTTAAAGTTCTGGCAGAGCTCACAGTCAGAAACTTTGTGGTCAGGCCCAAAACAGCAGACACAGGGAGAGTGTTTGTCTGTGGAGGCAATCTTCTTTCTGCAGTGGCAGTGGAAGAGAGAAGTTGAAGGATTAACTCTCGACATAAACAAGTTGTAGGAATCTCTTTAGAAAAAGAGATTCTGAAAAGTAAAGTTAGAAAAGCCGTAGGTGAAAAAAGGCACAAATACTGGGACAAAGCTTCTGTGGAAACCCATGAGAGAGAGTAGACAGCAGGAAAGAACAGAGGAGGGAGCAGGGCCACTTACACCTTTACAGGGCTGATGACGTCAGCGGATGTCGATGGCGTGGGCTGCCCCAGTTGTACTGCAGAAAATCTTTCATGTGGATTTCCCTTCACCGATGGTGAAGTTCCTACAGTGTTACCTGATGACTGAGATACCCCTGAAGATTTACTGTTACAGGCGAGTACCCTGTTTTTCTAGTGACGTGGATATGGTGTACGATCCACACTTCCGGCAGACTCATAGCAGTTCTCCACGGAGGCAGGGGCAAGGTGCACCTCCCCCCCCACTTAGGAAACAGAGATTGGAGAACTTAGGCCCAAAGAAAAAACAGCATCCCAGCGTGACTCAGGGTCGATGTGGTAACGGTAGATGAAGGTGTGTACTGACTTCCAGGTAGCAGCCCTGTGGATCTCCTGGATATGAACGTCCCTGGAAGCAGCCACCAAGGCAGCGGTATGTCTGGTGGAATGAGCGTTGCGGGAGGCTCCCAACCAGCCAACCTATATCAGAGGTCAATGCAGGAAACAATCCACCTGCCAATCGTCCGCTTAGTTGCTGGTCTGCCAGTGCGGCTTCAGCATAGGTGACATACAGCTGATGAACCTCTCCCCGAACTCCAGCCGTGTGCTCCTTATAGTAGGCAAGCGCTTGCCTCAGGTCCAGAGTATGGAGCCTGTGCTCAGCCTCTGAGGTGTGCTTGGTAAAGAACACTGGGAGATTCATCACCTGGCTAAGGTGAAACTCAGACACAACCTTCGGGGGGAACTTCAGGTTGGGGCAAAGGACAACCTTGTCCCTACGGAAGACCAGGTAAGGAGATACCACGAGAGCACCTGGAGCTCACTGATTCTTCAGGTGGATGTAACAGCCACCAAGGAGGCGGTTTTCCATGTCAGGTGAGAAATGTCACACCTTTACATCAGTTCAAATGGCTTGCCCATGAGTTTTGCCAACACCAGCAACAATTCCCACAGTGGTGGTGCTTCACACACCAGAGGAGAAATGTGGTTGAGGCCTTTTAAAAAAGTGCCAGACCACCTTCTCCTGCTCCACCGACGGCATACCAGCCCACACCCGCTACGCAGAGATGTCTGCCAGGTGCACTGTAAGGGTCATTGATCAAAAGCCCGACTAGGAGAGGGACTAAAGGTAATCGAGAATGCTAGCCACTGGACAAGATAAGGGGTCATGCTCCTTGGCCTGGCACCAAATGGAGAACATCTTCGACTTGAAGGCATAGCATTTTCGGGTCAACTTCTTCTGAGAAGCGTCAACTACAGTGAAGACATTGTCGCAGAGACCCAAAGCCTGGATCACTAGCCGCTAAGGAACCAGGCTGTCAGGTGCATGGATTGAAGGTCCGGATGGAGCACCTTCCCCTGATAGCATGAGAGCAGGTCAGGGCGGAGTGGAAGATGCCACGGGAGCCTACAGCTGAGGCTGAGGAGATCGGGAACCAGAACTGGCAGGGCCAGTCCAGAGCCACCAAGATCATCCATGCCTTGTCTCTCCTGGATTTGAACAGCACTTTGTGGATCAGCAGAAACGGAGGGAAGGCACGCAGGAGGCCCAGGGTCTGGGGCCTCGAGAAGACACCCACCTGCATCGTTCCCTGCTGAGGGGGGAAGGCACAATACAGCCTCAGCTTTGGGTTCTCCCTTGAGGTAAACAGATCCTCCAGGGGGGTGCCCACTGGAAGAACAGAGTGTACATTACTTCTGGATGGAGAGACCACTTGTGGGACACCTAGCCTACCTGGCTGATGGCATCCACCAGCTGATTGGACATACCAGTCATATAGATAGCCAGAAGATCGGCATTCAGGTTGAGCATGAGGGTCTAAATGTGGAGAGCCTCCCCTGCAAAGAGGAAGGGAGTGGGTTCCACCTTGTTCATTGAGGTAGTACATGGTCATGGTGTTGTCCATCAGGACCTGAATGACCCGATTCTGAATGTGTGGAGCAAAGGCTGTCAGCGCCAGCTGAACTGCCCAAAGCTCCAGCAGGTTGATATGGCATTGGGACTCCTCGGGGGTCAAGAGACCATGGATCTGTGTTCCCCCAGGTGGGTACCCCAGCCCATCAGGGAGGCATCTGTTGTGATGGCGACCATCTGCTCTGGTCGAACAAAGGGGATTGATTCCTTTCTGCAGATGTTCTGGGACCAGCCACCACTGGAGGGGGCGTCCCACATCCGCTGGGTCACAGTGACTGGCTGATCAAAGTGGCCCTTGTGCTGAGCCTATTGACAGGTCAGCTCCCACTACAAGGAGCGCATTTTCCACTGGGCCCAATGGACCATGCTGGTGCAGACTGTCATGAATCCCAGGAGGTGCAGAAGTCCAGAGCAGGGTGCAACTGTCCAACCTGAAATGATCGGACAAAGGAGGAAAGAACCTCTGCCCGGTCTGCCGAGAGTCGAACTCTGGCTCTGCAAGAGTCTAGCTCTGCCCCGATGAAATGCATCACCTGCGAAGGTACGAGATCTGACTTGGCCTTGTTCACCGGAAGACCGATGGCCAAGCAGGTCTGGAGGGCCAGGTCCCTGGACTGCTCCACCTCCTCCCTGGAGGGACCCGCTATTAGTCAGTCATCCAGGTAGGGATACACCTGGACTCCTCAACATCTCAGGTAGGCAGCCATCATTGCTATGCACTTGGTGAAGACCCTGGGAGCTGAGGAGAGGCTGAAGGGCATGGCCCAAAACTCATAAGAGTCTCCCTTCCGCTTAGAACCGAAGGAACCAGCAGTGGGAGGGACAGATGGGAACATGGAAGAACGCGTCCTGAAGATCTAGGGAGCAGAACCACATGTTCTGCTCCAAGGATGGAATTATCTGAGACAGACTGACCATCCTGAAGGTGTGCAACCGAAGGAACTTGCTCAGGTCTTGCAGATCTAGAAAGGGGCGCCAGCCCCATCTGTTCCGGAACCAGAAAGTATGGAAACAAACCCTGGGCTTACTGGCCGGTCTGGGACTTGAGCCACTACCTCCTTCTGGAGAAACTGGCAATGTCTTCCCAAAGGGCTGACAAAATGTCTGTGGACACCATGCCCTCCTGTGGGGTGTGGGTTTGACACGGAGGGTAAGCCTCGAACTCTAGAGGCAGATCCTGACCAACCTCCTTTAGAAAAAAACCTGTCCGTGGTGACAGTGGACCAGGTGGAAAGGAAGTGGCAGAGCCGGTCCCCCATGGGAGGACCCGGGGAGGCAGGACAGGCATGTGGGAGGCAACCCCCGGCCCATCACTAGGCTGGCTTGGAGGCGGAGGAGGGACTGGCTGAGGATGCATCGGGGTCACGACCACCTGGTTTTTGGACAACGGAAGCAACAGACTTTGGTCGAGGGTGTCAAGCCAGGGCCTGCTGCCCAGTCGGGGGCTGGGACGGCTTGGCTGCAGGGGCAGAGAGGGGCTGAAAGGGCTTCTTCCTCTGAAGCTTAGAGCTCTTGGGATCCTTCTGAGCAGAGGTAACAAGAGTCTAGGGTGGCACTGTACTTCTCAATGCTTGTGAGGTGTCCTTCCAGCCCCGGCTTGAACAAACTGGTGCCGAGGAAGGGGACATCTGCCAACTTGCACTGGGTGTCTGCCATGAAGGTGGAAATCCTCAGCCAAGCCCTGCAACGCACAGCCACCACGGCAGCCAAAGACTGGGCACAGGAATCGCAGATGTCCATGGCCGTCTGAAGCTGTTTGGCCACTGCTTGGCCCTGGTGCTGGACATGCCTGACCGTAGTCTGTAGGTCATCTGGGAGCTGGAGAAGCACCTCATCTAGAGTGCCCAGTAAAGTGTGAGTGAAATGGGCTATCAAAAGGGTCAAACTCGCCTGCAGAAGGATGAGCGAAGAGGCCACATAGACCTTTTAGGCCATGTGATCCAATTTCTTGGATTCTTTGTCAGGAGGTTTATCCATGTCTCTGACATTGCAGGTGTGCTGAAAAACTGAGTCTGCAACCAACCCCTCAGCTGAGGGATGTTCGGTGAAGCCCGATAGGGAACCTGTAGGGACCACATATTTCCAGGCCAAAGGAGCAGAGAGGCAGGGTGATGCCAAAGCTCCAGAGTAAGGCCAAGAATGGCCTCAGCAACCGGGAAGGCAACCCTTGGGAGGTCACCTCGATTGAGAACTTCTGTCAAGGAATATTTATTTATTTATAAATAATAAGTAATAAGTATTTATTTATACTTGGCCCGTTTTTGGACTGGCTCCATCTGGATCCTGGTAGACTCCAAAATTAAACACAGCAAGCCCCCGAAAGAAGTGGGACCGTGCTCCGTAGTCAAATCCTTCCCCTGATTCGACGTCAACCAGATAAGAATGCAGTGAGGAGCCCTCAGACTCCAAGGATTCACCAAAAAGCAGTCAACCTCCAGAGTCCCTACTGACTCTGTGGGGTCTATCGGGAGAAACAGTGACCAACAGCCGACGAGAAAGCCCGAGGGTGGTGCGGGCATCCTTAGGAGGGGGACCATCCTTCGGCTGCTCAGGAGGTGGCTCGACCCTGATGAGTGGGGAGGCCGGAATAGGCCGAGCCAGAACAAGCTGAGCCGGAGCAGGCTGTGGCCTTGGCAGCGGCAGCCACATAAGAGCCGAGATGGGGGCAGGAAGTGGCTTAACCCCAGACAGCATGAGCTGCTGCCACATGAGCTAGTGCCGGTGCATGTTGCATCAGAGCCTCTCCTCACCCAAGGAGGAAGAATAGCAGCAGCGTCACTTGCCCAAGTGCTGAAGGCGCCAATGTCGGCGAGGGCTGCTCAATTCCGGGCTACCAGATCTTGATCTCAACCATCGGGGAACCCGACGGAGAGAAAAGAGAGGAAACCAGTTAAAGTGGAGGGTCCTCCGAGGGAAAGGGATCCTGAGGGTTAGGGACCAGATCAGGAGGTTGGTCCAACCCTCCCTGGGAGGTGACAGGCAAGACTGGAGTCCTAGAGAGAGTAGTATCCACCTTGTCCTGTGACAATACGTTGATCAGCTCGAGAAAAATCTCAGCAGGTTGGTTGACATGCGTCTTGACTAACGGGAAGACCATGGAGCAAGTTGCCTGGACTGAAGGATCGACTGAAGTTGAAACTGCCAAGGAAGCATGGGATTCCAAGGCCAGAGTGTGCTTGCAATCCCACGATCGACGATGAGACCAGATTTTAGTCTCTATTTTAGAAGATTTCATGCCCTTAGAGGGACCCTGCCCCAAGGGGGAAGGGACTGTCACAAATCACAAAATGCCACTGTAAAGGTGGTGCCAAAGGAAAGCGGCACAAAAGCCAAAGCAGAAGAGGGATGTTCAGTAGCCTGAGCTGCCACCTTCTCGAAGGCCGCAAGTTGTTCGGCGGACACCGCAGCCGCGAAGACCGCCAGGTGGGTGTCTTTCGAACGAAAGGAAGGGTCCCGTTCATCTGGGCACCCGAGAAGACGACAAGTGTGTTTATCTTCTAAAGTCGTTGTCGGATGTAGAGTGCAACAAAGGCCGCAGGCCTAGGGAATGTGCTCATGGCCCAGGAAGAAGACACATGAGGTGTGCAGGTCCATCATCTGCCCACAGTCGCACCATTTGAAACCGGGAGGCTGACTTCGAGTCGTCCATGCCAATAGCAGGAAGTTTTCGAATGGAATTTGAAACCAACTTGAAGTTTTTATTTTAGAAAGCAAAGGGCCTACACAAATGCGACGTGCAATGGAGGGAACCTTCTTCTTCCAGCGGAAAGGAAGATCGGACGTCGTGGGATGGTGCTGAGGTAGTTACCACCCAGGTGGGTGGGAGCAGCCAGCTTGAAGACCTTCTGGACAGAATTAAAGGGGAAAGGAATCTTGCCAGAAGTGTGGATCGTACACCATATCCACATCCCTAGAATGAGAATCTATCACTAATGATTGCCAGTTAGATTTCTGGCTTGTGCACAACTACATTTTTACAGATCAATATAAAAATAAATTAAAACAGTTTTGCTCAGTTGGTAGCACATCCACCTCTGGGCCAGAAGGTTGTGGGTTTTAGTCCTACAGCTGGACTGGGATCATACCATAAACACTGAAACCAGAGTGCAGTACTAAGGGGATGTTTTACTGTCAGGGTGTGCTGTTCTTCGGATGATATTTAAAAATCGAGGTCCTGTCTGCCTTTTCTGGTGGTTGTTCAAGTAGACATTAAAGATCCCACAGCACTTCTCAAAAAGAGTAGGGAATTTCCCCCACTCACTAAAATACCACCAACAGCTTCACATGGTTCAATTTCAGTTAGTTTGCATCTGATCCCATCCCCGAGGATCAGGCTGAAAATAGGTAGCACTGTATAACCCTCCCTTCCCAGTCAACAAATCTAAATAAATAAGAAATAAGCCCTTTGGTCTATCGAGCACTAACCTTCACTAACTCAGTGTGCAGAACCATGTATTCCTTTTCCCTAAAAGTACTTACCTAGATATGGATGGTTCAGGTAACACTAGTTTTACTACTATTGCTACTAACGTCTTACACTATTAATGACAGAGGTCAGAGAGAGATGTGGACACAGAGCTCTCAAACTTAAACAGCTACACAAATCAAGGGACTCTGGCTTACCTTTCCCGACCTGCAATGATCGGCAGCAAACTTAGTTGCTTCTCTGACACATAGAATGTCCATACCATCCACCTACAAAAGAAAACTTATTAAGAACCGTCTGACTTGCAGTACAAGGCACTGGCATTTCAGTCACCCCCAGTCAACAGTTAGCACATGCACGTTTGATGCAGCAAAACTGAAAATGTTTTGTGAAATGAAGACAAAATCCTGAAACAACAGCTGTTACTTACCCTAAGCCCAGGAATGTAGTCCCCCCTCTTGTAGTAGTCGGTACTGGCTGCAGCTCGCTCTACTGATGTGCCCATTCCATACTTATTGTTCTCACAAAGAAAAATGCAAGGCAGTTTCCACAAAGCAGCCATGTTATAGGTTTCAAATATCTGACCCTGCAGCAAAGGGAAAAGAAACAGTTGCGTTTAGAATGGAAAATTAAGCATTCCCTGATGTGGTGTATATGGCATAGCTGAGATCCTCCAAAACACTGATGTAGTTAAGTTGGTTAAGACTACATGACTCTGTGGATTACTTGCATTGCTCCAGGTTCTGCCGTATGCGTTAGTTTCATGTAATCTGTTGTATCCAATCATCTTCCTAGCGTCTAACCTGCTGCAACGGGCTTTCCCCTGACTTGCCCCTGCTATCCTCCCACCTCCCACTACAACCTTTCCACTTACTACCTCTCTCCCTATACAGTCTTCCCTGCTCCTGACGTACCCTCACCTCCAAACTGTGCCCATAACCAATTCTTTGCTTCTCAGATAACTGAAAGCTACCTGCCCCTCATCTCTGACTTCACCCCCTTCTCATGTCTCCTTCCATTGCTATTCTATCCCACCCTTCTTGGCTTTCCCCATTTGATCCCTACCCACAACATGCTGCTCCGCCCTTTACTCCTTTGTTGCATCCTTTGTACCCTACTTAATTCTGCTCCCCCTCTCCTCCACACCCTGCCCCTCTTTACCACAACCTCAGCACCACATTCCCTCCTCCTACTACTGCTCTCTTTCTCTCTCTTCATACCTTCTTGCAAAATCTTGAACTGTTTGAGAGCACTTCCTCAACATCCCTCCCACATGTGTCCTCTCCTCCTTCCTTCCCACTTCAAGAAGATGTCCTACAAGCTTATCACTGCCTCGCTTATGTTTGTGAGTGATACCGATCTCAGACCCAATCCTAACCATACTTCCCCCTCCGTCTCGAAGGTTAGAAGTGTAGGTCTCCTCCAACTTGTCATCTTAACACCCACATCCTACTACCTAAAAATTGACCAACTCAGGTTGTGGGCCCTCCAACTCAACCTAAATGAGTTTGAATAGGAGCGCTCCCCCAGGATCAGAGATGCAAATACTTCCTTGCACAGCTTCTCCCTCCACAGACAGAACCAAAACAACTCTATGGGTGGTCTGGCTATATACATTTTCCTTTCACCACTGGCTGAAAATAACACACTGCTTCTCGACTCCCCTACTCCCATCAGCTTTTTATAGGCAAGTTCATCCCAGACACCCACCCAATTTTTTGTGCTAGGTGACCACTGCTGCCCTGTTATTAGGGCTGATACAGTTTTCTGTCTGTCAATCTATAAGGTATCTTCCCTTTGCTTTCTGTGGTAAAAATATAATAAACAATATAGAAAAAATTACAGAAACTCAAAACTGGCTTAATATGCATACAACTAAGTAGAAGATAAAAAAAAGGCATTAACAACCAGAAAGATGTCAAATCTTAACATGGAAATTAGTGTGGGAGATAGTGATAAGCTCAAAGAATATAACGAACAAAAGAACCAAACAGAAAATTTACTACGGGAAGACAGACTACACAATGCTGAAAAGGAAAAAAAATCTAAGAACTGAGAGAAATGTGGTAACAGCATCCAAATTAAAACAAGAAAGCAAACAAACTAATACAATAAAACAACAACTAATAATGAAATGTATTTATTTATTTAAGCTTCAGATCAATACCTTTGAGCCAGAGGCTCATTTACAAAGGTTCCAAGTCAAGTGACACAATACAGAGCCATTGAGTTACATCAGTGAAAACATTGTAGAGAGAGAGAAACAAGGGCGACACCAGACAACAATAAACATACAAAAGTAAAACAGCTGGTGGCTACATTACAAAAAATATAGGTTACTAAGTGCAATGAACAGATTTCTAAGTGCAATTGGGCAGAAACAGGCATAGTGATTAGAGAGTGCATGGCAAAGCTACCACTTGTCTGTGGTAGTGAGGAATTGCGACATAGGGGAATTAGAGGGTCTAGACACATCCAGGACAAGGACGATATAAGTTGGGAGGTCGGGGTGTAGCCAGGAAGGCATTGTCAGGTGGGGGTGGGTGGGTGGGAGGCAGGGGAGAGGCTGTTTAGGGCAGTATGGGGTACTGGGGAATGTGGAAGGCCCTCAGGTGGCATTGATAAGGACTAACAGTTGCAGGTGGTCTCACGTGCCCAGCAGGTTCTGGAGTCCAGTTTGAAATGGCTGATTTTGCTGAACCCAAGGAGTTCATTGGGTGAGTCACTAAGCCATGTAGGGCCCTGTGGGAGGGATGGTTATTAAGGTGAGTGCGCTTAAAAGGCACTAGGAACACTCCTTTGGTAGTACTTCTGGTGTTCACAGTTGGTTGGGTGTAGTTGTATAGTCTGGAGGTGGACTCAGGCAGAAGGCCAAGCAATGCCCCCCCACCCCCAAGTAGACAAGCCTGGTATTTCATTCTGTGATGGAAGGGAAGCCAGCTAGTGTCCGAATACAAGGTGAATGTATGCATCTGATAGTCAGTACTCAGGACCAGGCGGCAGGCCTTGTTGAGGAGGGTTATGATCCTCTTCAGGGCGGCGTCAGAGCCAGCACCATAGATCGCTAGACCATAGTCAATGGCAGATAACACAGAGCTGCATGTAACCAGTTAAGAAGCCTCCAAGGGCCTAGAGTGTCTCTGTCGGTAGAGAACTCTCAGTTTGGTGTTAGCTGTTTTGACGACATGTTCATGTGTGTTGTGAAGGACAGTGTGTCATCAAGGTATACTCCAAGATATTTGAAGGTGCTGACCTGCTCTAGCAGCTCACCTTTTTGACTTGCTATGTGTAACGGCCCATGCTTTTTCCTGTTTTGTGGCACCAGGAAGAGCATACACTTGTTTTTTTTGTAGTTGAGTAACAGTTTATAATGGAAGAACCAAGATGCTAGCCGTTTAAAACTGGCCTGTAGGTCAGTGATTATAGTGGTGATGTCCCTACCAGATGCAGAAATGACCGCATCATCAGCATAAAGTACCATTTTTTGCTGGGCAGGCAACAGGTAGTGAGTTTATGAATAGACTAAATAAGAGTGGACCCAGTATGGAGCCTTGGGGGACTCCAAGGCTGACCTCCCTAGGCTCAGAGAGAATGTTAAGGATCTTCACACACTGTGTTCTACGTGAGAGGTAGCTTTCGAACCAGGTAACAGTGCTAGATGAAAGGCCTATGAAGAGGAGACAGTGTAGTAAGAGTTGGTGGTTAACGGTGTCAAATGCCTTAGTGAGGTCAATGAATATAGATCCTACTGCCCTGCCATTATTCAGAGCCTCATAGATCTGTGTAGTGTAGTCTATCAGGGCTGTTTGGGTGGAGTGATGTTTACAGAAACCGTGCTGCTGCGTACTTCATAGGTTGTATTTCTCTAAATGCTCAGTAAGTTGGTCAGATACTGCACGTTCCAGGGCTTTGGACAGAGGTGGTAAAATGGAGATGGGGCGACAGAGAGGCAAGGTCGGTCTCCACTTTTGTAGACCGGCGTGACGTGCGCTGCCTTCCACTTCTCTAGGAATATGCCCCTTCCTAGGGATGTACTAAAGATTTTTGTAAGTAGTCCAGCTAGCTCATTTAGTGTTCGGGCTACTAGCTTCATGTCGATGGCATCACTCCCCATCCTGGTCTTGCCCAGTACCTGCTTGACGTACCATTTGGTCTCAGCTTTGGAGAAGTGTCTGAAGTAGAGGCGCGGTGGGCCACTGGGTGTAGTAGGAGGCAGGCTCAAGTTAGGGGGCTGTCCAGACTAGGGGGAGGGGAGGTATTCCCTGGGGAGCACAGCACTTAGGTCCGTGAAAGCAGTATTAAATGCATTCGCAATGTCACTTGGATCCTGAAGTGTCCCTGATTGGGTAACTAGAAGATCAGGGTGTGCCTTGGTGGTCATGCCTGTAAGGGATTTCACTGAGTTCCAGAATTCCTTTCCGTTTCCCCAACTCCTGTTTAGAAGGTCTTTGTAGTAGGAGGCCTTGGCCTGCCTGATAAGTGTTGTGCATTTATTTCTGGCTGCTTTGTAGGCAGTGAGGTCGGCCATATTCCCTTATGCTTTAGCCCTATGCCAGAGGTTGTCCCAGAGTCGCATAAGGTCAATTAGGGTTCCAGAGAGCCAAGGGTTACTGACCCCTCTTACTTTTTTTGAGCTGTAGTGGGCTAAAATATCACAGGCGTTTGTAAAGACTGAGCAAAAGTAGTCTAGGGCTTGGTTACCATCTCTGGCGGTGTCGAGTGGTAACTACTCAATTAACCTTAGGCACCATCGCAAATATTCCGGCAGACTGGGTCTTAGCGTGCGAGTTCTGGTGTTCTGAGGTGAATGCTTTGTGAACTTATTGGACCAGGTGCACATAACTGGGGAGTGGTCACTTAGGGAGTTAGGCAGAACAGAGACATCTGTGATATCGTCGGGGCAGGTGGATAGGAGCCAATCGATAAATGTACTCGAGCCGGTCCTATCATTTATCCTTGTGGCTTGTGTGACCAATTGCATGAGGTAGAGGCTAGATATTTTATCTCTAGCTGCTGCATCTTGGAATTGACATCGAAGTCTCAGACTATGAGCTGTTCCCAGTTTTCGCTGATAAGCCCTTGGTTACTAAAGAAGTGATCCAGTCCAGGCCCCTGTTTACCAGGGGGTGGTTATACTGCTGAGAGTACGAGGACCTTATTTTGTTGACCACTAGAGAGTTTAATACTGAGAATTTGCGCATCCTTGCTACGCAGACTGGCCGGTAGACCTTGACCTCTTACATCAGATTTGATGTAGACCAGGCAGCCACCACCCCTCTTGGACAGCCTATCCTGCCTGAATATGGTGAAACCATCAAGGGCTGTTTCAGTATCAGGGATCTTGGGAGATAGCCACGTCTTGGTGAGGGCCATAACATCCAGTTTTATCGATTTCACCCATGCCTGGAATTGCGGGAGCTTAGGCATGAGGCTTCCAATATTCAGGGATACTATCCTTAGAAGGCCCAGCATAGAGTTGTCTCCTGCTGTGGGACGTCTAGGGCCTGGGTTCAGGTGTACATCGCCAGAGAGTATAAGCAATAGGAGGATCAGTTTTCTGCGGGATCGTGGTGAGAGCAGCCAAGATAAGCAGGCTTGATTTTGCTTGCAGTTTCTGAGGTGTTTGTTGGAAGCTGAAGAGGTCTGCCCGTGCAGTAAGGCAGCTATAGATACAGGACTAGGTACTAGTGACAAGTACTGGTTCAGGGAGACCTTAAATGCAGTTGCCAGGAGCTGGTCAGAGGAGGTACCCCTCAAGTTATTTTCGGGTTGTATATTAGGGGAGGTTTTGTAACCCCAGTCAGGGTAAGACTTCAGCCAGCAGACGAGAATTAGGATTAATGTCCAGTGAATACGAGTCTGCATTCTAGGTAGATACAGACACACACTCTATGTAGACATTTGGTGGTTGAGCTAAGCTAGTGGGGAAGTGGGCAGAATACAATGGTAGGGACAGGCACAAACCTTAGCAGATGGTACTAGGTTCAGTGGTTGCTGCCTTTTAAGAGGGAGGTGTATGGAACTCGATATTCTCTGTATGTGTTGGTGGGCGGGGCCAAAGCATATTTAATTAAGGTTGGGGGGCGGGTGAAAATTTCTCAGAGCACTACGAGTCCAAGCCCGGTTTAAAAATTGGAGCTGCAGGGCAGCCTGGCCAACCGGGGAACTCCTGGGTGCAGAGCATCCAATGAGGGCGAATCCCTTGGTGGAGCCAGAGTTTGAGTCAGCTTGCAAGGCCTAGGACAGCCATGGCTGTAACTGGTGGATAGTCTTGGGGGGTGGGTGGCAGCAGTTCTCCTCACGCCTTGGAGGTGTTCCAAGCTTCAATTCCAGGCCACAGGTCGTGGTGCAAGCCTAGAGGGCTGGGGAGAAGTGCGCCTGATGGATAGTATTTGGGGGGCGAGTGGCAGCAGTTCTCCTCGCGCCATGGAGGCGCGCCAAGCTTCAACTCCAGGCTGCAGGTTGCGGTGCAAGCCCAGAGGGCTATACAGAACAGATATAAAAGACAAAACTAAATTCTGAGATAGTTTGCTGCAATCAAGTTCATAAAAATTAAGGAAAGAAAAATAAAAATGATAGATGAAGACGGTAAATTAGAAGAAATTGTGGGATGCTACATAAACCCTGAGGGGTTTATATGAGCATCCAACACTGAGGGTGCACAAAATTTCTCAATTATGCTCTCACCCCCATGCATTTTTATGTGCAATTGCTGGTTTCTGTTTTTTCACCAGAAAGAGGAAGAAAATAAATTGCAGTATGTTGGCAAAAATGTTTTATTTAAGTGAGCATTGCAACTTTTTTTTTGTAATTCGTTTGGTAAAATGAGTAAACATTTTAAGCAAAGAGGTACTTTTAGGCAAGTAAAGCGCTTTAAAATTAACTAAATAAAGGTTACTGTTTTGTGATGGAAACAGGAAGCAGTAGCAACGTGGAACGTGAAACAATTATATTAACAAAAATCTTCAACTGTATAATTACTCCATTGTAGAAATGTGCTGTTTTGTGCACATAAAATCTGTAAATGAGTTTTGCAGTAGTATTCTGAATCCTTTTTTTTCTTTTTCGATCGTGGTTTCTATGGCTATATTGTAATTAGGCAGGCGTGATGAATCCAGTTGGTTCCTATGGAGATGAGCGAGAGAAGGTTAGTGTTTAGGGACCGTGTGCATTTTACTTGAAGAGATACTGTTAGTTATTCTGTAAATTGTGTTTGTTTTTTAAATCGTAAGTTGGAATGGAGGCATGTGGAGTGAGTGGCTACTAGGGCACTATACTCTTGGTACTCGCATCGGTGTTGCCTCAGGTGTTTTTGTGGTGATTTTGAAAAGTCACCTATTGCTGACGCTGCAGCACGAGGGAACAGAAGGAGCAGGTGGCACGTGTTCGCCGTTATAACTCGCAGGTTATAACGGCAAATTATAACCTGCTCCTTCAATGGTAAAAAATAGAAGCCAGTTATTATAAGTATGTAATGAAACTTCTGAAGCAGGAAGAATGGCCCCTTCCTATGGCCAGGCACCAATAATGTAAATCTGCAACACAAACAAGTACTCTCAAGTACTCTACTAAAGCTGAAAATTACAGACCCATGTAGTTGTAATATACTATAAAATACTTGTATAAGAATTATTGGTTGGGGGTGGCTGGCAATCTCAACAAAATACACCAAATCAAGATGGACTAGTTGAAGGAAGGAATTCAGTGGACAACAAAGCAAGGGAAGCTCATAAATAGAACGGAAATAGCAGAAGAGTAAGATTAAACATTAGCCTTTATTTCATTAGATGCAGAAAAAACTTTTGACAGGGTGGGGTCGGATGATATGGTGTGTACTCTGTGGGAATCTGGATTAGGAGAGGAGATCAAGTGGATAGACTTACTTAACACACTTCCCTCTGTTACAGTTTAGGAAAATAGAGTATAAAGGCATGTAATTTCCAGAGTAACAAGCCAAGGGTGTCTATTATTGCCTCTACTCTTCACTATGATACTAGAACCATTAGCAGAAAAGAAATAAGGAAAATTAAACCGCATTATGGGTTTTAAGTTAGAGGATCAAACACTATTTGCCCTTGATACTGTACTCTACTGAAGAGTCCATTCCAATTCTAATACGGATTACTGAAGACTATACTGCCCTTCTAGGATATAGTATGAACTGGGAAAAAAAGTCAAATTATTAATAAAAAAAAAAATGCCTGGCCAAAGGAAGGTACTAAAATATCTGCATATTATTTTTCAAAGGGATTCACCCGAAATGATGGAAACAAACAAATTACCAAAAATGTATGTAAACAGTGGGAAATTAAGATTATTGTGGGAAAAAAATTTAAATGTACTTCTGATTGGTAAAGTTAACTGTGTTAATATGTCTTCTGAAACAGCCCAGTGCTACAGCAGGCTGAGGCATCCATGCCGGGGACCCGAGTTCGGGAACTGACTTGGACTGCTTGGGGCTCATCTGGGGAGAGAAGACTGAACATCCGTAGGACAGCTCTCTTCCCTTGGGAAGGGGAGATACGATGACTCATCGCTCAATTGCCACCTGAAGAAACCCAGATGGCAGCGCATGCGAAGTCTCGCAGTTCAGGGAAGGGCCGGCATGTGGAGTGCTGAGGGCGCCTCCGCTGAGGTGGAGTGCGTGCACCACACACACTGCAAGTCTATGCCCAGGGAAAAAATCAGGAGGAAAAACAATGGATGTCTGGGCTTAATAAAGCCTACCCTGCAAGCACCGATGGCCCGCCCAGTCTTGGAGGAGTAGCCGAGACTTGGGACAGCCCTGGTACAGCTGCCCAGCCTGCCACAGAGTGATAAAAACCTATATTGGGGTTGGGGAGAGAATGTCTTTTGAACACATGGATTGTTATGCATTTCTCAAAGTTCAGACAGAGTTAAATTCACTATCCTTGACACTGTTTTTAAACAGATTCTGGCCATTAATCACAGAGGTGTGGGTATATGTTGGAGAGTGGTATGCCTCAACAGCAGGGAGTCTGGGTAACATGATTAGTGTGCTCCAAGCTTTGGTGGCAGACACTGAACTGGATCTAGTGGCCGCTACAGAAAGTTGGGCCAGTGTGAACAATGACTGGGACATAATCAATCAATCAAAATCTTTATTTTGCCAGGTGTAACATCATTGAGACAAACTCATTTACAAGATGGACCTGGGGCAAAACAATTGCCAACAGGGTTAAGACATCACAGGTTGAGTGAACATACATAATTACATAACAACATATAACCATTGCATGTGACAAGATACTTGCACCAGAACATAATAGGTTCAACAGGAGGTAGTGCCATTTAAATACAATTGCATGGATACAGATATATGGATGTAAGGTAATAAGCTAAAGTTTATACAGTAAACATCATTGGAGGAGTCATAGTGAGCAGAAGTGGCAGTTCCTCTAGTGTCAAAGTGCGAAGAAGACTGAGATGTAAGAGTCCTTTGAGAAGTACTGTAGGCATAGCCTGGCAAGTGGGGTGGGAAAGGGAGGTGGGTATAGGGAGTAGGGAGGGAAGGTCAGCCGAGACAGGAGAGGGTTGTACATGATGGCCTAGGGAGGAAGGACTGTTCGAAGGGAGAACACGAGAGATGCTACAGGCAATGGTTGGTGTATAGGTCCAATATTTGAAGCAGACAGAGTGTGATGTTGGGACCTTGATTTGGACAATGACAGAAGGGAGGACTCAAATGACGCCTCAGGCAATGGTTGAGGTTTATGTCCAGAATTTAAAGCAGTAACAAATCTTGATGTTAAGACCTTGACTTGAAACAGTGACAGACCTCAGAGAAGGACCTCAGGAATAAGGATTTGAAGAGGGAGAACGTGACAGTGGTAGCGAGCCTTAAGGTTTTCTGGATCTTATTCCAGAGCGTAGGAAGACTAAAACTTATTGAGGCTCTACCAAAACGCGTTTTAACTTTAGGGATAGCCAGAGATAAGATGGTAAGACTTCTGAGAGAATAGGCACTAGGAATGCAGAGAGTTAGGCAGCTTGTGAGATACTGAGGTAATTTATGAGTGATTACCTTATATGTCCATAGAATAGCATTCTTTTGCCTCCTGAAGCTAAGGGAGGTCCAGCCCATGGAAGAATAGAGGATGCAGTGGTGCGTGTCATAAGGGGCATCCAAAGTTAACCTAAGGGCTCTGTGGTATAGGGTATCAAGCTTGGAGAGAGCCATGCTAGTACTATGGCCATACAGGAAGTCTGCATAGTCTAGGAGAAGCAAGAAGGTAGCTTGGACTAGGAGTTTTCTAGCCTCCTGGGTTAGTGACTGCTTGATCCTGAAGAAAATACCGAGCCTTTGACACAGTTTCTTAGTGAGTTTATAAATGTGATCAAAGAAGGACAATTTGCAGTCAATCCAGACCCCGAGGTATTTGAATTTTTCCACAAACTCCAGGGCTTCTCCCAAAAGGGTGAGGAACCTTATCTGGGTTTGGTTTTTTCTGAGATGCGGGGCCAGTGGAGAGAAAATCATGGCCTTAGTTTTTTGGCATTAAACAGGAATTTCAAGTTGATTAAATTTTTTTGGGAGGATGTCAAAATCGTTCTGGAGGTCCAAAATGGCTTGATCCAGAGCTGATCTGTCAATGTATAGCACTGTATCATCAGCAAAGAGATGGATACTAGATGACTTTAGGCCAGTGTCAATCTGATTAATATAAATGGCAAAGAAAAGTGGACCAAGTATGGATCCTTGGGGGACAGCTGTAAGGAGTATTTTTTTTGGCGATAAGTCTCCTTCAGCCTTGACCTGCTGCTGTCTGTCCACAAGATAGTCTGCGAACCAACTTAGGGCCAGGTTGTTCACCCCAACTTTCTTCAGGGTCACCAGGAGTAAATCGCGGTCCACCATGTCGAAAGCCTTGCTAAGGTCCAGAAACAAGGTGCTTATGTATTGTTTGTTATCAAGTGTGGACTACCAGTCATTTATAACCTTAGCAAGGGACATGGAGGTACTATGCATGGGAGGGAAACCGGATTGAACTGGGTTTAGTAGATTAAAACTTTCCAGATGGGATCTGAGCTGTTCATTTACCACCTTCTCCAATAGTTTTGACAAGGCCTGGAGCAAGGAGACTGGGTGTTAATTATTTAGGTCGCGCAGGGGTCCCCTGATTTGAATAGAGGGGATGAAATGGGCTGTCTTCCAGACCTTGGGGAGGGAGCCCTGATTGAGAGACAAATTGAAAAGGTGGGTCATACAGGGAGCTAAAATATAGTAGGCCAACTTTAGGAAGAAAGGCTTGATCATATCCGCGTCCGCACTTTTCTTAGTATCAAGTTGAAGAAGGAGATCCTCAACCTGTTTGACAGTGACTGGACAGAAGGAGAAAGAGTGGTAAGAGTCAACAGATTCCGGATCACAGCAATCAGATGACTGACTAAGGAACTGTGCCCTGATGGCATTTGCTGGGGAGGTATCAAAAGCCATCCCTGCTGTGGCAAAGTAATTGTTAAGGAGGTCAAGGACTTCATTTTTATCTGTAGTGTGGGTACTACCAGTAAAAATTTTGTGGGGAAGCGTGTCAGCGCTGTTATGGCCTTCTACCTCCCTTAAAGTTTTCCAAAACTTAGTAGCAGAGTTAGTGGATACATTAAGCTCAGAGCGGAAATAACTAGACTTTGCAGCTCTGATAGTTTTCATGCAGAATTTCCTTGCGGATCGGAAAGCAGACCAGTCTGTGGCCAATTTAAACTTTCTGGCTTTTTTCCAAAGAGCATCCCTGTGCCATAAGGCAGGCTTTAGGTTATCCGTGAACCAGGGACAGGATTTTCTTTTGGTTCTGCTTTTGGCAACTGGGCATGGAGGTCTAGGGTTCCAGTGAGTATTACATAAAGTACCTTGTGTGCCTCTTCCACAGAAGATGCAAGGTAAAATTTCTGCCAGTTAGCATACTGGAGGTCATAGAGAAAAGCATCTGGGCAGAAGTTCTGTTTACATCTCTTATGGATGTATTTAGAGGAAGAGGAGGTTTGGAGTTGGGCCGACCTTATGCATGCAATGGCATAGTGGTCGCTGATGTCGTTAAAGAATACACCTGAGTGGGAGAAGAGGTGAGGCTTGCTTACAAGGATTAGGTCAAGAAGGGAGCTACGCTCTGGGTTTGTGGTGTTTGGGCGAGTAGCTTCATTAATGATCTGGGTAAGTCCATGGGCATCACAGAATTCTTTCAATTGTAAGGAGACTGGAGAGAGCTAGTCAAGGTATAGGTCACCAATTACGGATACTTCTGATGAGGTGGTAGCTAGTATGTCACTTAGGTGCTTGAGCAGAGAGAGGCCAGCTGGGGGGGGCCTATGGCACCCACTAATGCAGACAGAGGTTGATTTGGCTGGTTGACTTCTTAACAAGGGGCACTCTAACTACTTAGGGACTGTAGTCGTGGTCACCATAGTTGCGGTAATGTTGTCCCGAACATAGATGGCTACTCCCCATCTCCAGGATTTCCTATCAGTACGAAACAAGTAGTACAAAGGAATGTTAACCTTATAGTCCAGGGTGGCTGGTCTTAGCCAAGTTTCAGAAATTACAACAACATCAGGAGAGCAGTGGAGGGTTCAAGTTTTGAAAGCATCAAGCTTTTTCAAAAGGCTACAGGCATTCACATGCAAAAATGATAACCCTTTTAGTAAAGGTAGGTCAGCTGGGGCAGGAATGGAGAGGCGGGGCCTGGGGTTTAATTCGACGTTACCAGCACAGATGAGTAGCAGCAGGAGCACTAAGTAGTAGTCAGAATGGCCGAATTTGGCCCCCGAGGCATGAGCAGTTTTTCAAACTCTTCTCCAAGGACAAATAGTGAGGCGAGGAGCGACAGTAAGCATACAGAATAGCTTTAATTGAAAAAGCAAACCCATGAGAGAGAGGCAGTTGGTACCCGATGCAAGTACAGCAGTGTATGGTAGTACAGAGGCCAGGTCGGGTAAGTGGCAGTGGGAGGGAAACACTTAGAAATTTATGTATAAGATCTAGGAAGCCTGTGAATATGTCTGGATGTTGAAAATTTTGTGGGTTCAGAGACCCATGGTATTTAGGCGTGATAAAGGGAAGTGGAGGTGTGGCCATCTACATCAGAAAAAGGATCCAGGAAGTACAGGATGCTACCATGGGGGGACAGAATCTGCTCACAGAGTTGTTAGGTATGAACACTTGCACAGGGGTGGTTTACAGGCCACTGGGTCAGGGAGAAGAGAAAGATAAGGAACTGGGTGCTGAAGTGGGGATGGGGGAGGTTATAATAGTGGGTGAGCTCCATCTGACAGACATCAACTGGGACATCCCAGTGGCCAGCAGTACCAGAAGCCTGGCTCTGCTTGATGTCTTGCAGGACTGCATGTGAGTATAACAGGTCTGGGATCCCACTAGACAACAATTCTAGATGTGGTACTCACCAACTCGGAAAGAGCAGGTGTAGTACAGGTCAAGGAACCACTGGGGCACAGTGACCACAACACTATATGGTTAGAGGTGGCCCTGGGCACCTGTAAGCCTTCATTTAAAGGCTGACGTGCTAGACTTCAGGAGGTTGGATGGATTTCAACCACATGAGGGAAATTGTGCTGTAAAGGTTAGCTGGGGTAGGCATCAACAGGGGAGTGGAAGAAAGATGGGCTGTTTGAGGAAACAAAAACATGCACAAGACAAGTTATCAAGAGAAGCAAGTATAAGAGACCAGTTTGGTTCTCTGAAAGGGTCCAGGAGTCAATGAGGGCTAAAAAGAGGGCCTTTCTAATGCAAAAATTAAAACAGGGGGATGAAGCATGGGACGAGTACCAAAAGAAAACTAGAGAGGCCCACTTCCCTACCTATTGGATAAGCTGCAGATCCTAGTTAACCAACAGCCTACTTCCTCCTACCCCTCTACTAGAATTGCCTTATGTCTGTCCCATGCATTCTTGAATTCCACCACTGTTTTTGACCCCACAACCTCCTCAGGAAGGCCGTTCCATGCATCCACCACCCTCTCCATGAAAAAATACTTTCTCGCGTTGCCTCTGAGCCATGCCCCCTCCATCTTCAAACTGTGTCCCCTTGTTCTTGCATATCTCTTTTTCTGAAAGGTGCTACTCATTTGGACTTTGGTGATTCCCTTGAGGTACTTCAAAGTTTCTATCATGTCCCCCTTCTCCCTCCTTTCCTTGAGGGTATACATTTAGACTTTCTTCGTATGGCTACCGGTGCAGATCCTGCACCATTTTAGTTGCCCTCCTCTGGACTGCCTCCATCCTATCTATGTCCATATGGAGATGGGGTCTCCAGAACTGCATGCAGTACTCCAGATGGGGTCTCGCCAACTGTCTATACAGAGGGATAACTTCCTGTTTCCTACTGGTGTTGCCTCTCCCTATGCATCCCAGTATCCCCCCAGCCCTCCTTATTGCCTTCTCACATTGCTTGCTTACCTTTAGGTCATCTGATATGACTACCCCCAGGTCCCTTTCCATTTTTGTTGTTGTTAGTACCTCCCCCCATTGTGTACTCTTCCCTGGGTTTTGTTTCCAAGGTGCATTACTTTTGCACTCTTTGCATGAATCTAAGCTGCCACACTTCTGACCATTCCTCCAACTTTGCCAAGTCCCTTCTCATCCTTTCCACCTCCCCTTGTGTATCAATCCTGTTGCAGATCTTTGTGTTGACTGCAAAGAAGTATACTTTTCCTTCCAATCCCTCCACAATGTCGCCTATAAAGACATTAAAGGGGACCGGTCCCAGTATTGAACCCTGCGGTACCCCGCTAGTAACCCTCCTTTCTTCAAACTGGACTCCATTTACTATTACCTCTGTGTCCTGTTGTCCAGCCAATTCTTTACCCAGGCAACCACCCTGGGACCCACTCCCAGGCTGGCTAACTTATTAATCTTTTGTGAGGGACTATGTCAAATGCCTTGCTAAAGTCTAGGTAGGCCATGTCCACAGCCCCTCCCTGGTCTACTACTTTGGTCACCCAGTCAAAGAAATCTATTAATTCATCTGACACGACCTTCCCGCTGTGAATCCAAGCTGTCTTGGGTCCTGTGCCCCGCTGGCTTCTGAGTACTCAACAATTCTTTCTTTCAGAACTGATTCAATCATTTTCCTTACCACTGAGGTCAAACTAACAGGTCTATGGTTTCCTGCCTCTGCCTTGTTCACATATTTATGAAGGAGAATCACATCCACCCTCCTCCAGTCCTCAGGTACCACACCATCCTCCCAGGATTTGTTAAAAAGGGTTGTGAGTGGTGTCACTAGTTCTTCCCTTAGTTCTTTTAGAATTCTGGGGTGAATCATGTCAAGCCCCACTGCTTTGTCCACCTTCAGTTTTAAGAGTTCTTTCAGGACCCTTTCTTCTGTGAATGGAGTGGTACGACCCCCCCCCCCCATCTAGAGTGCTTCTATTCTTTGGTTTAGGTACCTCCCCCATCTCTTCTTTTGTGAATACTGAGCAGAAGTATTCATTCGGTATCCCGGCTTTTTCACTGTCACTCTCTGCCCCCTCCCTTTATTAAGCCTCATTATCCCTCCCTTGGTCTTTCTTCACTCCCTAAGATACCTATAAAAGGTTTTATCCCCCTTCTTAACTGAGTTGGCTACCCTTTCCTCGGTTTGGGCCTTTGCTGTTCTGACTGTCTTCCCAGCTTCCTTCTGCCATAACTGGTACAGTTCTCTGTCCTGCTCCTTCTGTGTTTCCTTATACTTCCTGAATGCTATCTTTTTCTTCCTAACCTTCCCCACCACCTCTTTTGAGAACCACAGTAGTTTTTCCTTCTTTTGTTTTTTTATTGCTTCACACAAAGGCTTGTTGCCTCTGTGATGGCAGTTTTGACTTTTCCCCATTGTTCCTCCACCCCTCCTTCTTGCCCGTTTGCTAGTGCTTTTCTGAGGCACTCTCCCATTTTGCCAAAGTCAGCCCTCCTAAAGTCAAATACCCTTGCTTTTATATGGTTTGACTCTACGGCTGTGTTTATCGTGAACCACACTGTTCGGTGGGCGCTTGTTCCCAGATGGCTACCCACTTCTAAATCTGAGATCTTCACTCCATCCCAGTTTGAGAGTACCAGGTTTAAGACTGCTCCCTTCCGAGTGGGTTCCAACACTAGCTGCCTGAGGCATGCCCCCTGTAGGGCATCGAGAAAGACCCTGCCCTTAGATGTGGCTGCAGCAAAGGTGCTCCAGTTAACATCTGACATATTCAGGTCCCTCATCAACAATCTCTCTCCTGTTTCTGCCATTCTAAGGATGCCTTCCATAATTTCTTTGTCCATTTCCTCCCCCTGAGACGGGGGTCTATATACAACCCACGTGCGGACTGTGGTGCCATTTCCTGTCTCCAGGGTGACCCACGGTGCTTCCTCACCTCGCTGTTCACCCTTTAGTTCCATTGCTTTAGTCCCTTCCCTTACGTAGAGAGCTACTCCTCCTCCTCTTTTACCCTTCCTTGTGCCTCCTGTAGATTGTGTACCCTTGTATGCTGACATCCCTGTCATGGGTTTCTGTGTACCATGTTTCTGTGACTGCCACAATATACAGGTGTCCCTCTTCCATCAAGACCACTAGAGTTCAGGGAGCTTGTTACCCAGACTGCGGGCATTGATACTCATCACCCTCCATTTTTTTAAACTGCTTCTGTCCATCTTCACATGCTCATGCACTTCATTTTGACATTCTCCATCAGTATGAACCCTGTATTTTAGGCTGTGATAAAGTACCTGCTTATTTGTTGACTACAAAGCCCACACTGCAGGTCTGCGTGAAAGTGAAAAACTGCAGATACAGTTATTTGGGATTCTTGGGGCAGGGTTTAGATAAGGAGATTTTCCTGATTACCTGCAGACTCCAACTCTGTGTGAGAAGAGATAAGTGTCCATGGCAGTAGGGAAGGCCTTGCGATTTGTGAATAGCAAGAGAGAGTACAGTTACGTAAGAACTTATTGTAACAGTAGATCTTCGCGAGGACATCTTGCAGCAGGTAATACCCTTAGGACTAATGCCACCAGGTGTTAGGACCCCACAGAAAACCTGTAGCTAGCAGTCTGTAGTGGGGGATCGCCTCAGACGTGAGACGTGGTATAGAGGAGGCGTCCCCTAATCCATCTAGGTTCTCCTGCGGAGACCCGGCTAGAAAATATTAAGCGAACGGACAGGAACTCCCACTTACAAAAAATGTAATCACACTGATTCCCAGGGATGGAGGCCGGGAAAGCCACCTGCTGCAAGAGCTCCTCTCGAAGATCTACTATTAAGGTAAGTTTTTACGTAACTGTACAATCTAACTTCGAGGGGGAGCTCTTGCAGCAGGTAATACCCTTAGGACACAGTCCCAAGCAGTGCCCAAAGATAGGCCCAGGTCTGATCGGGAGGTGGAGAGTGGCCAACTACTGGCTAAAGACTGAATAATCTCAAGAGAGCAGACCTTGCAGGATGTCTAGTTCAAAACCAGCTCTCCTCCTAGAAGCAATGTGTAGGCTGTAATGCCTGATGTAGGTGTGGACCGTGCTCCATGTCACTGCAACGCAAACGTCTACTGACACATTTTTTTTAAGGAGGCAAACGAGGTAGCCACAGCCCTCATGGAGTGACCCTTAAAAGGCCCCAGAAGGGGTTTGCCATAATGCTGGTAACAAAAAGAAATACAGTGCACCAGCTAACGGGCTAGCGACTGTTTGGAGACAGGCGGTTCGAAGGGAGGGAGGGTGAGCTTCTTGAGGATGAAAAGCAAATCCCAAGGAGGAACAGGGTCCCTCCTGTCATCTGTTTTGCAAAGGAGATGAAGAATCTTTCTGGAAGGTTAAGTCCTGTGGAGGTAATACCTCAGGATTCTTTGGACATGCAAGGTGTGCAACAGTGCTTCACCTTGGTTTGTAAACTCAGGGTAATAAACCGGAAGGTTGATGTCCTGGTTCAGAGTCAGTACTGACACCACCTTCGGTAGAAATTAAGGGTTCATACGCGAGGTCACCCTGTCCCTGTGAAAGACAATGTAAGGCTTCTTACACATCAATGCCTGAAGCTCGGAAACCCTTCGAGCAGAAGTAATGGCCAAGAAAGGAAACTTAGCTTGCAAGTTGTGGCTGGTTCGAAGGGAGGGAGGGTGAGCTTCTTGAGAACGAAAGGCAAATCCCAAGGAGGAACAGGGTCCCTCCTGGGAGGTCTGATGTGTAAGACCCCTCTGAGAAAGGTCTTGCAGACATTAAGTTGTGTTAGAGTTCTCACCCCAAAGGGTTCATGATATGTGGAGACTGCACACGTGTGTACCTTAATGGACGAGTAGCCTAACCCTAAGTCCAAAAGGTGGAGAAGGTAGTCTAGCACATGCCTAACCGGACAATCCAGGGGATCTAGGGCACGGGCAGTTGCCCATAGACAGAAACACTTCCACTTCATAGCATACGTGGCCCTAGTGGAAGGTTTCCTCGCTGCCACTAAGACCTCTGCCACCCTGCTTGACACTCCTAATCTCCCCTCTGCTAAGACTGTAGGAGCTAGGCGAGCAGGTGAAGAGTATGCAGAGCAGGATGGACGAGAGTCCCCTGTTCTTGTGAGAGCAAGTGGGTGGAGAGGTGCAACTGCACTGGGGGTTCCAATGACAGTTGCTGAAGCAGCGGATACCAAATCTGACGAGGCCATAGAGGAGCTATGAGGATCATCCTGGCTTCTTTCAACTGCAGTTTGAGCAGTACTCGCTGAATGAGGAGAAAGGGAGGGAAGGCATACAGAAATCTCCCTGTCCAGGAAAGGGACAATGCATCTTGCCAAAATACAGCAGACCCTGTAGTGAGCAAAACTTTTGAGTTTGGCATTGCACGGGGACGCAAAGAGGTCCAACTCTGGATGGCCCCAATGACCGAAGAGGTAGTTTGCAACTTCTTGGAGAAGTTCCCAGTCATGACTCAGAGAGAGAGAGAGAGAGAGAGAGAGAGGGGCAGAGACCGTTGGCGAGCATGTTCTGGACCCCTGGAAGGTGCACTGCTGTGAGGTCTAGAAGATGTTCTACTGCCCAATCCCATACTCTCATGGCCTCCCTGCAAAGGGGATAAGAATGAGTGCCCCCTTGCTTGTTGATGTAGAAGACTACTGGTGTGTTGTCTGTCTGCACCAGGATGGGACCCTGAGAAAGCTGGTCTCAGAATGCCTGAAGTGCATTCAGAACTGCTCTCATTTTCAGAACACTGATATGTAGAGAGCATTCTGTGGGAGACTAGGGCCCTCGGGTCCTGTGATCCCCTAAGTGAGCCCCCCATCCTGTCACAGAGGCATCTGTTGTCAGGATTTGAGACACGGTAGGTCTCCGAAAGGAGACTCCTCCCTCTAGGTTTGCATGGCAGAGCGACCAGTCGAGGGAGCGAAAGACCGCCCAAGAAAACCGGATCTGTTGATCCAGGTCATCCACCATCTGGTCCTACTGGACCCTGAGGTGCCATTGAAGAACCCTCATGTGCAACCTGGTGAGGGGGACAGTAGCTATGGAGGCCGCCATGTGACTCAGTAGCTGCAGAATAACTCGTGCAGGGATGGAGGAGGCTGTTTGTACTCTGCTTGCCAAGGCCCGCAGGCATTCTGCCCTGTCCAAGGGTACAAAGGCCCTTCCCTGCGCAATGTTCAGGACTGCCCCTATGAATTGCAACTGCTGGGATGGCCAGGGTTGTGACTGTGGTCAATTCACTGTTATTCCTAGGGAGTGGAAGAGCTCCTCTGTCTGCTTGAGGGCGACTCGAAGCTGCTCGTCTAAAAAGGCGGAGAGAAGTCAGTCATCCAGGTAGGGGTAGACAAGCAGGCTTCTCCTCTGGAGGGCCACTGCCAGACATTTGGTGAAGACTCTGGGGGCAGGTGAAAGGCGGAAAGGCAGAACCTAGAACTGGTAATGCTGGTCCTGGAACCTGAAATGAAGGAATCTTCTGTGAGACTTCAGAACCTTGATATGCATGTAAGCATCTTGCATATCTAGGGAGCATAACCAGTCCCCTTGATGGAGCAAGGAGAATAGACTTGCCAGAGTTACCATCCGAAATCTCTGGTACTTGACTGAGAGATTGAGCTGACTTAAGTCCAGAATTGGGCAAAGGTCACCCGTTTTCTTTAGGACCAGGAAAAAATGGAAGTAATAACCTTTGCCCCTCTGTGCCGGAGGAACCAGCTGGATGGCCTTTTTCTCTAGAAGCAGCTGAATTTTCTCTGCCAGAAGATTTATTTATTTAGTTGTTTAACTAGGAGCAGCACACTAAGCTGAAAGCTTTTTTATAGGAGCATCCTGGGAACACAGGGAAGTTAAGTGACTTGCTCAGGGACACACAGTATGCAAGTGGAAGCTGTGGGATTCAAACCCCGGTCTGGTCTGCTGGATATCAAGTTCAAGTTTATTGCAGGAAAACTCCATTGAGCAAGCTCATTCACAAGGAGGTCCTGTGACACCAGATTTGCAGCTCAGAGCCTTAAGCCACTGCGCTATACTGCCTCCCTGATGGGCGTGGGCTGGTGGACAACTGATTTGGGGGATTGTTCGGTGGGATAGAGAGGAACTCTACAGAGCACCCTTTTCAAACAGTGTCCAGTACCCACTGGTCTATGGTGATGCTGGACTATTCGAGCGGGTAGAGGGCAAATCCCCCTCCTACCTTCTCTGTGTGCAACTCCCAGGAAAGGTGGGGGAGAGGCAGTGAGTCAGGCAGTGGGAGTAACGGGGCCCTGAGCCCTGGGCTGCCTAGGACCTTGGAAGCCTTGGGGGCAGGGTGACCCCACCACTTGAATCCCTTGCCCTGGGGATTTTTGCCTCCCTGTCCTTTATGAAAGGGACGGCGATGGGGTTCTGGAGGCTAGGATTTATACATGCGGTGAACATCCGCAACTGCTTTCCCTGACTCTTGAAGTTGTTTGACTAAGGTTTCTTCCTCTGGGGCAAACAGCACTGAGGCTTGAAAGGGGGAGTCCAAATTGAAGTCCTGCAGATCAGGCTTAAAGCCAGTAAACCTCAGCCAAGATTGCCTCCTCAGACACACACCTGAGGCAGCTGCTCAGGAGGCCATGTCCACTGCATCATAAGAACAGCATAAGACATGTTTATCTACGTCCAGACCTGACTGGGCACAGGCAAGCACTTCCTCCTTGGCATCTGAGTCTGGCGTGGAATCAACCAGCTTCACAGTCTTCTGCCAAAGTGACTGCTGATAAGTCACCATGTGTGCCATAAAGTTCAAGGATCTAATGGCACCTGTGGCAGAGGAATATACTTTCCGGACGCAGCTGTCCAGCTTCTTGGAGACCAGGTCCGGAGGCTGACAGCTGAATGCTTAGGTTGTGTGCTGCGGCCGTGGGCAGCGGTAAGCACCAGAGAATTAGCCTTTGGTTGCTCCGTCAAAAAAGGCTCTGCCCTGGGAGGCTTGTATAGCCTATCAGCCTTCTTGGGTACTGCTGGTATGGAAGAAGGTGTTGACCAGGACAGTCGAGTTACGTCTTGGAAGGGCTCGACTAGGAGTGGGATAACCAAGGGCTTTGGCTCTTTCTCTCCCAGGAATTTGGCCAGACACTGGTGCTCTGGGTCCAGATCCTCGGTGTCCCATTCATAGATTGCTTGGATGTGCCTCATGATGTCTAAAAATCAGGGATCATCCGGAGGGGATCTAAGAGAGTTCTTAGGAGTCAGGGAAGGGGTAAGAATTCATCCCCTGAAGAGTCAGGAGATGATGGGCCAGCGTCCCCTTCATCTGACGAGGAGGTGTGACCCCTGGATGAAGGAATAGGTGGGGAATGCTTCTTCCTTCTTTTACCCTTCGGGTCTGGATGGAAGCCTTCATCCCCTGCTGGAGTAGGTGGAGTTGGGGGAGGTCCCATAGGTAATGGAACTGGGGTGGGGTCTGGGGGTCTGTAAAGAAGATCCCCCTTCACAGTATTCCACCATGAAGTGAAATAGGACCCAATGTCTGCCACTGGGATGACCGGTGGGCCAGGCGTCTGGTTAGCAGGACTGGGTGTCTGAGGGTCAGGGACCGCCGCCAGGTCCTGGAGGTCTGTACCTGTGTCCAGGCGTTTGGCATCAGCTTCGCCTGGGAGCTGGCATCCGGGGTGGGTGGAGGCCCTGCAGGCGACCAACCCTCAGAAGGAGGGGCGGGCATCAGACCCTCCACCGGCGACCGCCCCTTATCAGATGTCGGGTTGAGCGACGTCGGTGAAGGTGACCGGCTAGATTTGCGATTGTCAGCTGGAGGATGAACCATTGCCGGCGGGGGTGGAGGAGGAGTCTGATGCTTGACGACCTCCTGCCTACCCTCTTGTTCATCTGAGCACTTCCGTTTTTCAGACGGACTAGGCCTGTCCTTCAGAATGCCCGAGGACTGGTGTTCCTGGGTCGACCCTGAGGCAGGCTTGTGGGGTCGGTGGGCCAGGGAAGAAAAGTGCCCAGAAGGGTCTGACTCCTGATGCTTGCCCTGAGAAGAGGCAGGGGTAGACTTATCCTTGTAGGAAGACTCGGTGGCATGGGCCGGAACCGAGCCGGACCTCTGTCCGGAGGTCGAAGAAGCGGAAGGTACCTTTTTGGAGGGCGACTTTGGGTGGGACTCGGACCTGGCCCTATCCTTATCCCGGTGGTGATGCTTCCCACCCAACGATTTTTCCCTGGGTGGGGAGTCCCTGGTGGAAGAAAAAGAGCTGGCCCCTGAACCTCGCTGCATAGCCGCCACTTTTCTCTCCAAAAGGTAGGCTTTGAATGCATTGGCTCTTCTTGTTCTTGTTTCCTGATTAAATTTCTGGCAGTGCGGGCAGGCGTCAGGCAGATGGTCGGGGCCTAGGCAGGCCATGTGGCCATCTTTAGCTGGAATCTGCATCCTGCACGCATGATTTTCGTTGCAGTGGAGAGGGTGACGACATACACAAGGTCAGAGATTAATATGAAGGCTAAGAAACAAATGACTTTCTAAATGAATTTTCCTCAAGAGCATTGACTGGCAGAGAAGGCATCCACGGAGCAGAACTACGTGGGTCGACGGCGGGAAAAGAACTGAGATGGTACCAAGGGACCACCCCCTTTATACCATGTCTGATGTCGGGTGGAGCAGATGTCGAGGGCGGTCCCCCGCTACAGACTGCTAGCTACAAGTTTTCCGTGGGGTCCTAACGCCTGGCGGCATTAGTCCTAAGGGTATTACCTGATGCAAGAACTCCCCCTCGAAGTTAGATCATCCAATATATCAGAGAGGGGAAGGGCGGATGGGTGAATTTATGTTTGTTTGTTGTTCCAGCGACTGTTTCAAGGCAGTAGAGATATTACAGGCACTGAAGATCCCCCAACTGTTTTTATTTGTGACGTGTACTGCCAGGTATTATGGGAAGAGTCCACATTTTGATGGCAATCCAGAACTTGCAGAATCTCCACTAAAAGGTTCATCTCTGTATAAAAAGATAAGTAGAAAAAATACAGTCTTGTAGTTTGGGACTAACCCAGGCCCTGTACAGACTACAGCACAGTAGTCAGCTATATAAAAGCAGATTCTTCTTCTTAAACTGTTAAACATTAAAAAAATAAAGTTTAAAGCTTACTGTGCTGTAGCATTTGCGCCTCAGATGTCATGTTTAGAAACAGCTTTTAAACTGCTTCCGTCTGTCTGCACTACTTGGGATTATAGAGTTTGAAATTAAATTCATAGGGTACGCCCCCAGTGGACTGTAGGTCTCGGGAAGACTGCAGCAATGAGGGAGAAACATGGTTGATGTCTGTACTATGCAGGTAACCCGAACTAGCCCTTAAAATGTTTCAAAAAAGTGTTATAGTCCAGGTCTGAGCAGGGTTTTAACACAGTTTTTGGAATCGTGCTAGACTGCGCTACAAATACGGATGCTAGTTGAGCTACAGTGACTTATAACGGTTTAAGCTCTTTAAACTGTTTTAAGTGCTGTGGTCTGTAGAGGACCCAAGTCCCACTAGATTGCCTGTTTGGTAGTTTACTTCCCCTTTAAATTGGAATGTTGGTATCTTCTGTAGAACAGAGGAAAATACCTTTTAGGTGGCAATGTGGAGACACCAATTTGGTGAAAAAGTTAAGGAGTACAGTGAAGCAGGTGAGAACAAATTACTTGTGCTGAGAGTAAGCATTACAGTCTGAAATAAGCACTGGTTCCTATCGTAAAAATTTGCCAAAACAAAAGCCAGCATTTTCTTTACAACTCAAAAGGATCCTGGTCAGTGGATGTAATTAGTTCTCTTTGGCCTTGGTGCCAATTGTTAGGGCTGGTAAAGGTGCAACATAACTGCAGCACATTTCTGGTCCCCAAAATGGATGCCTCCATATTGCTAATTGAAACTGAATCTAATCCAACAATCCAGGTGTTACTGTTTTTACCCTTAAAAAAAAAAAAAAAAAAATCAAATGGGGAAATGGTCCCTTTAATAGTGTGATAAAAGTTTAGTTTAACATTCTAGTTGATTTAAAAATCATTGTAGAATGGTACTGTATTCCAATAGATAAAGAGGCTTGCATAATTTAACCTTCCAGAAAGGCAACATAAGTTATGTACATGGTCTGCCAGTATTAAATTACAAAAATGTTTACCTGATTAGCCGCACCATCACCATATAAGGTCACACAGATTTCATCCTTGCCAAGGTACTTGCAGGCCAAGGCAATACCTGCCCCAAGAGGCACCTGTCAAAAATCATGTTCATCATTAAGAAAACAAAACAACTCCGCATCAGAGAAAACTTGGGTGTTAAAATTGAATCAGAGTCAATGAGGCTTCTCCCAATTCAAGATTTTAAGACTGAGGTGCAAAGTCAGAGGATAAAACCTGATTCTGGGCATCTTTCATGGTGACAATGGTGAGGGCTGTCAATAGGTACAATGAGAATCTGTCTAGAGGAACCATCATCTCTAGCAGAGGAAAATAGTTCTACAGTATTCTACAGAGTATGGTATCTGACCAAAGACCAGAACTCTCATACAAATGTGTGAAAGCAGAAGGAACACAGTTCCTGTGCGGGAGGGGAAGGAGAGAAATTTCCTTTGGTTTAAAAGATATATGGAAAAAGTTGGGTCAGCTGTTGTCCCAGCTGTAGCACTGAATGCTACAAAAGTGGGTGAGCCAGGTTCTGGAGCAGATCTGGGAGTCTTAACCAAGTATCCAAGATACTGCCATTGGCAGTGTGCCCCAGCTCAGGCAAGAATGATGCCTCAGCTGCCCATCATGGTGGACAAAAGTTTCACTATAATGAGGGGACACGCTGCGTGCGTGAAAAGCCCTAGTGAGGCTATGCATGGTGCCATAGGGAGGCAGGAGGGAAAGGGTCAGAGTTCACATGCAACTGGCAGACTGAGTATATACAGAGTTTAAAAAAAAAAAAAAATTATTCCATTAGGATGACAGAAGGCTTGGGATCCCTCGACCCTAGACAGCCCTATTCTTCCACTTGATGAGGACGTGCCTTGGAGGAGGGAATGTCCCTAATATAAGTGCAGGTTGCGGATGGAGATAAGTAGAGCTGGGGTGGAGAGGTCACTGGTGGCATCCTGAGTTCTAGTGTGTAAGGGGGAGATAAACCAAAAAAGAAAGAAAACGGGGGGGGGGGGACATCTGTCACACAAGGGGCTTCCTTTCAGTTCTGACTTCAGATTTAAGTCACATAAAAGAAAGAGTTACACTACCAAACTATAAAATTACAACACAAAATTATAAGTTGAGAAAATTACTCACCTTGTACCAGTTTCTTCTAATGAATGTGATGCAGATTCTTATTAATAGCAGCCATCTTGCCATCTAGAGATGCCCAGTAATGCAGTGTTAGTAGTTAAAGAATGCCTTCACATTGTGCAGGTCATGCAACACCTAGCTCCATAATGGCAGATCTTCAGCTGAAGAAGCTGGAGCTATGTCAAGGAAAACAAACTCTGGGCAGAGCCGATATAGCTGCAGCCGAGGTCGTGTAAGAGGGGCAAGAAGAGCAATGACGCAGAACCTCTTGCAGCCACGTGGAGCATATGCTAGCTGGCGGTTCGTGCATATGTGTTGGTGTGCATTTGTTTTCTTGACATGATAGCGGAGAATAAGGAGTTCCCACGGCACTCCTGGATTCGGATATCACTTAGTTGGGGTCCAGAGACATGAGGGCTGCGGTGCAGAAGGCACGAAAAGTACAGTTATGCAAGAACTTACCGTAATAGTAGATCTTCGAGACAGGCTCAGATACTAACCATAAGGACTTGGGCAGTCAGGCACTAGGACCACATGGAAAACTTCAGCTACCAGTGTCTGGTGGGGGACCGCCCAACTGATGTCATGTGATGGACATCAGTGTGACCCTATATTGTGGGCAGTACTCATGCCTGCCCTCCAGTTCTCCCGCTGGAGACATAAGAAGGAACGACAGGAGAAAGGAATGGGCTCCTGGAGCCAAAGAAAGGCTAGGAAGAAGAAGCAGCAGAAGCAGGGGGGTGGTGGGAGGGGAAAAAGGTACCTACTGCAAGAGCCTCTCTCTCGAAGATCTACTGTTATGGTAAGTTTATATGTAAATGTACTATCTTACATTGAGAGAGCTCTTGCAGTAGGTACCAACCACAAGGACCGAGTCCCAAGCAATGTAATTCAGACGAAGGATGAAGCATGGGAGGCAGAAAAGGTCTGCAGGACAGCAGGGGATCTAAGACAGTAAGTCCTGAAAGATAGCTAGTCCAAAGCCTCCATTGCGCCGAGAGGCAATGTTCAAATGGTAATGCTTGGTAAAAGTGTGGACAGAGCTCCAAGTAGCTGCCGCACAGATCTCAGCAGCAGAAACATTTTTGAAACAAGCAGCGGATACAGCCATGCCTCTGGCTGAATGCCCTTTAACCTCCACCGAAAGTGGCTTGTTGTACTTCTGGCAGCAGAACAGAACACAGTTTGCCAACTACTTGGACAAACACTGTTTTGAAACTGCCCTCACTTTTGGGTGCAAATGAAATGAACTGATCTATTTTACGGACATGCTTCGTCTGACTAGTATAACAATACAAAATTCTGTGAATGTCGAGGGTGTGCAGAAATAGCCTCCCCCAAGACTGGAATGCTCAGGGTAATACACTGGCAAGTGTATAGTCTGATTCAAAATAAACTCAGACACTACCTTAGGTAAAAATTTAGGATTTGTACTAGGGATTTCACGATATAAAATTTTCAGTATCACGATATTTGGGTAACAATTATCACAATATACTGATTATCACGATAATCAGCAGAATGAAAAAAAAATGTTTCCCCATATAGCTGTTTGGACAGGGTCGCCACCAGTTCCAGCCTTCAGGCATCCTGGTGCCCCCAACCCCAAGCACCACTTTCCCTGCTGTCTTACCAGTGAGGATCAACATGAGGAGAGGTCAGAGGGCTCCTGTTCGCCATTACGTATCACTGAGAAAAATTACTGCTGAAGGAAAGGATTGCGTAATATCTTGAATACTGTGGCTCACAGGATCCAAGGCAGCATGGATTCACAACATTCACAACAGTGAGGTCATGTCAAACAAATCTGATAGATTTCTTTGACTTTGACCAGGTAATTAGATCAAGGTGGAGCCCCCAGGCAGCACCTCTCCCCTATTCTGCCATCTTGCCAACGGTATCCGCCAGTACCTTATCTAAATCATTCCCCTGTGCTGCACAGGTGGCTGTGCATGGCCCAAATGTATTAGGAGATCATCCTGACAGCTTGGGGGTTTTCCTCCAAGTCCCATCAGATTCTGGCTCACAGGGGTCCCATGGGGAAATGAATGCACATCCCAGAGCACAGCTAACATTTGTCTACCCACTCTGCTTCCATTGCACTGTCACACACAGTCACCCAGGTATCAGTACTGCAGCAGAAGCAATGACTTTCCCTTTCCAGAGGAGGACAGTGCCCTCTTGGATGCTCAGTCATCTCCTCCATGGGTAAGGGCTCATTCCAGAACCATGGCACTAGTGTCACAGGTGGCAGTTTTTCATATCTTTCTCTCCAGGCCCCCAAGTGAGGAAGTTCCTGAGAGTAATGACAAAAGACACCACTGAAGAGGGAAGACTATAACAGCCCAAAAATAAAACAGAGAGAGAAAACAATGGAATAAGCAGATAAGAGGTTCTATTAAAGTGTGGCAACATGCAGATGCAACCTGTCCACCCTGAGGAAGGAGCTGGTGGGCACCCCGAAATGTTGTTAAGAGACACAGGCACTTCATTTAAACTACACCTGAAAAAAAAAAATATATATATATATATATATATATATATATATATATGTATATGAAGGTAATTGTAGTGAACGAGTCGCCATTCCAATATACTGCTATAACATTTTTTTTTTTTTTTACGAAATTATATTCATCGCCACCCGATGGTCCATATTTATCCTCATCTGAATAAAACATTTCGTGAAAAACTATTTTGTATTTTCTTCTAATAAGCAACATTTGGTATAGTTCTTTTTATGGAACCAGTAATTTAGAGTTTTACCTATGCCACGGTTTGTATACAGAACTTGCTGCTCTGAAAGGTCTACAGCTTATCCTCAGCATACTGCACATAAGCCATGATTAGAGGTATATGATGGCAGAAAAACTTGCTTTGCAAATACTTCAAAGTTCTTTGCCTAATGAAGTAACTACTTCGCTGAGTGAAGTGGTTAATAATCGCATAGTTTTGTCTTTAATAACCAAAACATAAATTCATCACTCACACTGTATGTTATATGTAGCCCACCCTCTCCTACCACTTTTTTTTTTTTTTTTTTAAATCAAACTCCCCATGCATCAGTCTGTTGCCGCCACCTCCCCCATAGAGAGCAAAGTTTACTATAACAGTCAAGTCGTGTCGCCGGTTCCCTTCCCCCATTTGCAAAAGTAAATAAGAGTGCCTTGTGTAACTGAAAGAACTGGGGCTGGTAGTATATCCCAGAAGTTAGAGTAATGAGCTGTGAATGAGTTTGGAACATCCAGCAGAACTGGGTTTGACCTCACAACCTCTATTTGTATACTGTGTGACTCTGAACAAGTCACTTAAAGGAAAACTACACCCAAAACTTGAAAAAATATATGTTGTGCAGAGTGTTTTAATTTGTATGTGAAGTTCTAGTGTTTCCTTCCCTCTGACTGGTATTAGGAGTTTTTCCTAAATTAGCCTGCTAGCTTTAGGGTAGTTTTATGACCCCTGGAGATCACCATATCAAATAGTTTTATTGCATTTCTTTGTCCTATAATGCACCTTGTTTCATGTAATGGTGATGTAGCAGAACCCATAAATCCAGCAGAAAGCATTGCATTACAATCAGTTCACAACAGAGATGGCTATATTTTAAAATCTGTAGAATTCAGCTTGGTGACCACCCTCATTCTAAAGGTTTTACTGTCCTGAAAAACTTTGCTGCTGGTAATTTTTGTGCAGCTTGTAAAGCTTCCAAGATATTTAGTTTGTTTGGCATGCGTGTGCTGAATGTTGGGTCTCTCTTACATCACAGTCACATGAGACAAAATGCACTGTGGGAACCAGAAATACAATTACACTATCAGGTATGGAGATCCCCAGGGGTCGTAAAACTAGCATAAAGCTAGCAGGCTAATTTGGGAAAATCTCCTTGGGCTCCTAGGTTGCCCCTGAAAACAGGCACTTGTGCCTAGTGGGCCTTATCCATAAAAGAAGCCCTGCAATTGGTCGGTAGCATTGCATGACACTCCAGCAATCTATATTGTACAGAATGTGGTCCATAAGAAAAAATTACTTACCGTACCAATCTTGTTTCTTCCAAGGGAATCTTACTGTATTCGGACTTCTGCAGTATGGTCTCACCATAAGACTGCCTCGGAGCCGAAACGGTCAATAGAACTTATGCTAATCATGGAATGTTAGGCTCCAGCTCGGTTTTCAAACCACTATCCCTGGTAAACATTCTATAACTGTCAGATTCTTATGGAGCAGAACTAATAGCAACCTATCTAAACTATACTAATAATTAACCAACAATTTAACAACACCCATCACCAGCTATTCCCCTTTATTCAAAAATGTGGGCCACACTAAGACTCAAGTCACTAAGCCCAAGAAAGAAACACCCATAGGATTTAAACAGCATGAACACCTGTATTGCAGTGCCTATAGGTTCTAACAGGGGAGGAAGGGTGGGAGCTCAGAATACACAGGTTACTAACCTGTAACAGTAGTTCTAGGAGTGGTATATGATGTTCATCCACACTGTCCGGCAGATCGCCTTTCACTTTAAATTCGTCCCGGAATGTCTTCAAACTGGGTGGTAAAAACCTCAGCTCTGCCCCTAGACGCCAGATCTTTGCCCGCTGGAAGCAAGGTTGTACGCCTGAGCCTGGGGAGGTCAGGTGGGTTTGTGTGGATGAACATCATATACCAATCCTAGAACTACTGTTACAGGTGAGTATCCTGTGTTTCTAGGGATGTGGATATGATGTTCTATCCACACTATCTGGCAGACTCCTAGCAGTTCTCTGGGAGGAGGGAGGCAAGGCGCACACCCCGTACTTAGGGAAGAGAGACTGGAGAACTGAGGCCCCAAAACCAGCATCCCGGCGTGACTAGAGGTCAATGTGGTAATGGGAAATTAAGGTGTTTGCTGACTCCCAGGTAGCAGCCCTGCAGATTTCCTGGATAAGGACGTCCCTAGAAGCAGCCACCGACGCAGCGGTATGGTGGGTGGAATGGCCCCAAGCCCTACGGGAGGCTCCCTATGTGCCAACCTGTAGCAGAGATCAATGCAGGAAGTGATCCACCTGACAATCGTCCGCTTGGCTGCAGATCTGCCAGGTGTGGCTTCAGCGTAGGTGACAAACAGCTGGCAAACCTCTCCCCAAACTTCAGCCGTATGCTCCTTGTAATATGAGAGTGTTCGTCTCAGGTCCAAAGTATGGAGCCTGTACTCAGCCTCCGCAGTGTAACTGGCATAGTACACCAGTAGAGTCAACACTTTGCTTAAGGTGAAACTCCGACATCACCTTCGGAAGGAACTTCGGGCTGGGGCGCAGGACAACTTTGCCCCTGTGGAAGACCAGATAGGGAGACTCAGAGAGCGCCTGTAGCTCCCCAACCCTTCTGGATGACGTGATAGCCACCAGGAAGGCAGTCTTCCACAACAGGTGGGAGATGTTACACCTGTGCATCGGTTCAAATGGCTTGCCCATGAGCTTTGCCAAAACCAGCAGTAGATCCCATGGAGGTGGTGGTTCACGCACCGGAGGGGATATGTGATCTAGGCCCTTTTAAAAAGGGCCAGACCACCTTCTCCTGCACCACCGACTGCTAACCGGCCCGCACCCAGAACGTAGAGATGGCTGCCAGGTGCACCCTGAGGGTCATCGACTGAAGTCCCCTTGGGAGAGGGACCTAAGGTAGTCCCAAATGCTAGCCACTGGACAGGTCGAGAGGTCCAACCACTTGCCTTGACACTAAATGGAGAATCTCTTCCATTTGAAGTCATAGCATTTTCTGGTCGATTCCTTATGGGATGTCTCAACAACCGTGAGGACCTCATCAGAAAGACCCAAAGCCTGGAACTCTAGCCGCTCAGGAACCAGGCTGTCAGGTGCAGGGACTGAAGGTCTGGGTGGAGTACCTTCCCCTGATTGATGGAGAGCAGGTCCAGGCGTGCTGGAAGACGCCTTGGGAGCCTGTTGCCAAGGCTGAGGAGATCGGGGTACCAAAACTGGCGGGGTCAGTCTGGAGCCACCAGGATCACCGTGCTTGTCCCTCCTGACCTTGAGCAACACTTTGTGGATCAAGGGAAGTGGAGGGAAGGCACAGAAGAGGCCTGGGGTCCATGGTCTCTAGAAGGCACCCCCTGCAGTGAGCCCTGCTGAGGGGGGAGGGCATGGAACAGCCTCGGCTTTGTGTTCTCTCTGGACGCGAACAGGTCCACCTGAGAGGTGCCCCACTGGGAGAACAGATCAAGTACTACCTCTGGGTGGAGGGGCCACTTGTCCACCCGGCTGAGGGCATCCGCCAGTTGATTGGAGGCTCCTGCCACATGGATGATGAGGAGATCCACCTCCAGGCTGTGCACAAGAGTCCAGATGAGAAGAGCTTCCTTGCACAGTGGCAAGGAGTGAGTCCCCACCCTGCTTGTTGAGATAGTGCATGGTTGTGGTATTGAAACACAGAAACACAGACTGATGGCAGATAAGGACTGCTTGGCCCACCTAGTCTGCCCATTTCCCCACCTACTGGATAAGCTGCAAATCCTAGTTAACCAACAGCCTATTTCTTCCTATCCCCCCATTAGAATTGCCTTGTGTCTGTCCCATGCATTCTTGAATTCTCCCCCAGTTTTAGACCCCACAACATCCTCAGGAAGGCTTTTGCATGCATCCACCACCCTCTCTGTGAAAACCACTTCCTCACATTGCTCCTGAGCCATCCCCCCATCTTCAAATTGTGTCCCCTTGTTCTTGCACATCTCTTTTTCTGGAAGATGCTACCCTCTTGGACTTTGTTGATTCCATTGAGGTACTTAAAAGTTTCTACCATGTCCCCCCTCTCCCTCCTTTCCTCAAGGGTATACATATTAAGCTCCTTTAGTCTCTCCTTGTATGGCTTCTCTTGCAGATTCTGCACCATTTTAGTTGCCCTCCTCTGGACTGCCTCCATCCTGTCTATGTCCTTGCAGAGATGGGTTCTCCAGAACTGGATGCAGTATTCCAGATGGGGTCCCACCAACTGTCTGTACAGAGGGATAACAAATATGGTCATTAGCTGGACTTAGATTTAACCCTTGATGAGCACAGGAAATCATTTGTTTTGGAATGTGCTGAGACTGCGCTAACAAAAAATGCGTTTGTTTTTCAGGGATACTACTATCTTCAGATTAAGAGGACAGCTACGAGTGCAACTTTTGTACCCAATTATGCTAACCTATTTTTGGGGCTCTGGGAGAAACTAGTGGTCTATGACGCACAGGTCAATCCTTTTTATCATAGGACTGACCTGTGGCGTCATTTTACTGACGACATTTTCATGATCTGGAAAGGCATGGTGAACGAACTGAGGGAATTTGTGATATATTTGGAGAATAGTAATTTAAACCTTAAATTCAGTGTAATGAGTGACAGGAATATGGTCACCTTTTGGACACCGAGATCAAGAGAGATGCTAGTGATGGGATACAAACATCCATCTTTTGGAAAGAAACTGATAGGAATTCCCTCTTGTGCGCACCTAGCTGCCACCAGAGACACATTATTAACAACATTCCCAACTGCTCAGGGCACTCAGAAATTGCAGTATAGATGATGATTTCGCAAAACATGGTAGAGATATGTGGGTTCCTGGATAGGGGTTATTCGATGGAACTAGTGGGACATGCCATGCAGGAGGTTTCTAGCCTTAGTCAGAGAGAAGTATTGATTCCTTAAACAAAACAGGAAGGTGTTGATAACAGGATACATTTCATGACTACCTTCTGTAGACAGTCTAGTGCCTCGGGGGATATTATTAGAGAACACTGGCCTTTTTTAAATTTAGATCCACGGTTGAAAGATTTACCCCGGATTGTATATCGACAGGGTAAAAATATTGGGGACATGCTCACCAACAATTACCAACCTATCCCACGGGCAGAGGGTACTAGGGATACTTGGCTACCTTATAGACCTAATGGCACTTTTCCATGTGGCAACACTAAGTATTGTACTACTATCTTGAAAAGTACCACATTTACATCAGTAAATGCCTCTAGAGTATTTACAATGAAATCTTTTTGTAGCTGACCCGGCAGAGGTTCATCATACTTATGATAACAGAATCTGATGCAGTTGCCCAACCATTTGGAAAGACCCTGCTTGGAAACCAGTTTGCCTCGTGTCTTTTGCACGAAGGAGACAAACAATTGATCGCAAGAGCGAAATTCCTTGGTTCGGTGGGTATAGTACCAGAGAATCCAATGGACATCCATTGTATGAAGGAGTGCCTCACCCCTGTTAGCGGGGGCCAGATAATATACCGGAAGCTCTACTGACTGGTTCAAAGTAGCTTCCAAGACCACCTTAGGAAGGAACCTCGGATGGGTTCTGAGGACCACCCGGTCACAGTGAAAAATAAGATAAGGCTCCTTGCAAACCAGAGTGTGGAGCTCCGAAATTCTTCGAGCCGATGTGATAGCCACCAGAAACAACGCTTTCCAAGAAAGAAAGTGTAGGACACAACTCATGGCTGGCTCGAAAGGAGGTAAGGTGAGCTTTTCCAGGACGAAGTTCAAGTCCCAAGGTGGGGTTGGACTGCGGATGGGGGATTTCAGATGGAGAATCCCTTTCAAAAAGGTTTTTGAGATATCCAACTGTGCCACGGGTTTACCATCCACCAGCTTGTGGTAGGCCGAGACAGCCGAGAGGTGCACTTTCAGAGAGGAATAGGCTAGACCCGAGTCAGATAGGTGAAGGAGGTATTCCATGATTTGTGGGGCCGAGCAAGAAAAGGGGTTCCAGCCCTTTGCAGTCGTCCAAATGGAAAACCACTTCCACTTTAGGGCATAAGTGGAACGGGTGGAAGGTTTTCTGGCTTCAACAAGGACCTGTGCCACTCGGGAAGATACCCCAAAGCGAGAAATGGCTATGTCTGCAGGAGCCATGCATGCAGATGTAGGGTCCTGAGCCCCGGATGAACCAGATGGCCTTGATCCTGAGTAAGGAGGTCGTGTGTCAATGGATGTGGAACCTGTGGTTCCCTGGATCGCTGTTGAAGCAGCAGGAACCAAATCTGTCTCGGCCAAAGAGGAGCAATGAGGATCATCTTGGCCTTCTCAATCTGTAATTTGAGTAGAACCCTCTGCAGAATGGGAAATGGAGGGAAGGCGTACAAAAATTTCCCTGTCCAAGATAGAGATAATGCGTCGCTCCAGAAAGCACCAGGCTCTGGAACGAGCAAGCAAAACTTGGGAAGCTTTGCGTTGAATTGAGAGGCGAATAGGTAGAGTTCCGGTCGCCCCCCAATTCTGGAAGATGGATTCCGCCACTTCCTGATGAAGTTCTCACTCGTGAGCAGGGGTCCGCAATCTGCTGAGACTCTCTGCCACGATGTTTAGAACTCCAGGTACGTGCACGGCCACTAGGGACAAGTGGTGCTGAACCGCCCAGTTCCACACCCTGGTTGCCTCTCTGCAAAGAGGGTACGACCGGGTTCCTCCTTGTTTGTTGATGTACCAAACCACTGACATGTTGTCTGTTTGGATCAGCAGTGTTCCCTCGGGCAGCAGGGGTTGAAAGGCCTGTAAGGCATATAGGACCGCCCTGAGTTCCAGAACATTGATGTGAAGAGATAACTCCAAGCTAGACCAAAGTCCCTGGGCTTGATGTTCCCCGAGATGAGCACCCCACCCCATGTTCGAGGCATCCGTGGTAAGAGCAGCGACAGGTGCTGGGCTTCGAAACGGAAGACCCAAGGAAAGATTGTGTGGATTCATCCACCATAAAAGATCCTTCCGGACCACTGAAGAGATGAGGACCGGATGGTCCAGGTCATCCAGAAGCTGGTCCCACTGCACCCTCAGGGACCACTGAGTCATCCTCATGTGCAGCCTGGCTAGGGGAACTATAAAATGGAAGCTGCCATAAGGCCTAACAGGCGAAGGACCTCCAGGGCCGGGATAGTCCTGCAAGAAGCCACCTTGGAGGCCTGATGGATCAGAGTCTTCACTCTGTCCAGAGGAAGGAAAGCTCTGCACTGGACCGTGTCGAGGACCGCCCCAATAAACTGCAGTTTCTGGGTGGGAATAAGGGATGACTTGTGCATGTTGACTGTGATCCCGAGTCGATTGAACAGGTCCAGGGTAAAAGACAGAGCCTCTGTCAAAGAATCCCTGGACGGGGCCACTAGGAGGCAATCGTCCAGGTAAGGAAACACTGCAATCCCCCTGCAAAGTAGAAATGCCGCAACCACCGCTAGGCACTTGGTAAAAACCCGGGGTGCCGAAGACAGCCCAAAAGGGAGCGCTCGGAACTGGAAGTGCTCCCCCTGGAAAAGAAAACGCAGGAACAGACGGTGGCTGGGGAAAATGGGGATATGGAGGTAGGCATCCTACATATCCAGGGCACAGAGCCAATGATTCTCCGAAAGGAGTGGAAAAAGGCTCTGGAGTGTCAGCATGCGAAACTTCTTGTACTCGACATAGTGGTTCAGCAGACTGAGATCTAGAATGGGTCAGAAGTCCCTGGTCTTTTTTGGAACCAGGAAAAATGGGAGTAGAAGCCTTTTCCTGTTTGCCCTGAGGGGACTCGCTCGATTGCTTGTTTCATCAAGAGCGAGTTTACTTCCTCTTGAACAAGGATAGCCTGATCCCGAGAGTATGAGGACTTCCTTGGAGGATTTCCCGGAGGAAGCTCCAGTAATTCTATGGTGTGACCTAAGGCCACTATTTGCAGGACCCACTCGTTGGAGGTAATCACCTGCCACTCCTGTACGTGGAGAGCGAACCCCCCCCACCTGCTCCTTGCCGTAAGGCTGAGGAGGCAGTGGGGCCAGGGAGTCAAGAAGTGGTGGGACGCTCGGGGGAGGACCCCCTGAACGTCGGAGACTCTTGGAGGCAGGAGTGGTAACGGTACCCGTGGCCTTCCGCTTACCATGGCGATGCGCTTGAGCGGTTTTTCCTCTGCCTCCAGATCCTCTTCCGAAAGGGTTGCTGCTGCTGTTGCTGTTGACGAGCACCCGATCGGTACATAGACCGAACAGACCTAAGGTCAACGCCTTTGTCCTGTAGTTCTGTAATGATGTCCTTGGTGTCACCTCCAAAAATGAAGGAGCCCCGGAATGGGGCGTCCTAAATCGCAGACTGGACCTCGTTAGCGAGACCCGAGAGGCGAAGCCAGGAGTGCCGTCTCAGGGCAACGGCTGACACCGAGGTACGGGCCACGGAGTCGACAGAATCGTAGGTGGCCCGCAAAGCACGCCTACAAGAAATCTTGGAGAGGCGGAGATCCTTGGCAAGTTCCTCCTTAAAAGGTAAAGGATCCATAGACTGGACCTTCGACTCCAACCTGGCCATAGTCGCTTTTTGGTGGGACACCATGTGAGCCACGCTAACTTAGAGAGACAGGCAGCGCTGCGTGGCAGAAGAGTAGATTTTCTTGCTGAACTGGTCCATCTGCCTCGACGCCTTGTCTGGAGGAGTAGTGCTCAAGTGCTTGGGAGTAGCTGAACGATCATGAGCTGCCGAAATGACTACGGAGTCCGCCTACGGATAGGTCTTCAAAAAAGGAGCATCCTTAGGCGCCCGGTAAAGCCTGTCCACCCGCTTGGGGACAGCCGGGATAGAGTGAGGCATCTGCCAGACTGTGGTGGTGAGGTCTTGGTGGGGGGCCATCCACAGAGGAACTGGGATAGGAGACAGAGACTCTAAGTCTAGATGCTCCACAAGTCTCTGTCTCATCGGGTCCTGTTCCTCAGACTCCCAATCGAAATAGTCTCGCAGGGCCCTCATGAGGTCCGAGAAGGAAGGATCCTCAGGTGGCGACTTCGGTGAGGTCTTACCTCTCGGCTCGGGTTCCTCCACAATTTCCTCCTCCGAAGAGTCCTCCCTCCCATCAGAACTGTCGTCGTCGGCCTCCTCAACTGGACAGCATTCAAAATGAGAAAGGGGGACGTCCTGTCGAGTCTTCCCCGAGAGGTGGACAGTCAGGATCAAACTGCTCGGGGAAGGGGACCTATGAAGCTGCGGTTGTGGGAGCCTCGTTTCCAGGTCCAAAACCAACTCTGACCTCACCCCCTGCCACCAAGACTGTAAGAAAGACTTGAAATCCGTGGTAGCCAGGGGGGAGGTGAAGCCCGTTGAGGCGGGGGGGGGGAGGAGGAGGAGGTGGTGGAGGGGGAACAGCGACTGGAGGGGGATAATACCCATGTGGACCCATGTAATGGGTATAGGGATTATAACCCTGGTAAAACTGTCCCATTGGACTCCATCCAGGAGTGGGGGCCTCTGGGTAAGGACCCCCAGGATACCCATGAGGGTAATGGGGGACAGTAAGGGGATGGTTATAAGACCTTGTCGTCAGCCCTGACGTCAGCGGAACCCACATCAGACTTGCTGTTGTGTAAATCAGATTAGGATCCGGCGTCAGGACAGTCCACGTTAGAGGGACCGTCGGGGAAACACACGTCGGACCTGCTGTTGTGTAAATCAGGTTAGGATCCGGCGTCGGGACAGTCCACGTTAGAGGGACTGACGGCACCAGCGCCACCCGATCCGGCGCCGGAAGGGGATCCAGCGTCGGAGGGGCCGGCATTGGTACTGGACGAAGGGGCTCAGTCGTAGGAGTCTGGTCCAGCGTTGGGGCTGGAAGAACGGGCCTAACCATCGGTCCCGTCGTCAGGATTGTCATAGGGACTGGCGACATTGGAGGCGCGGGCAGCCTGCCCCCAGGCTGTGGAGGGGCCTCCAGAGACAGGCCATCCGGCCGAGGAGCCTCCTGACCCTGGTCCCCGTTAGGGGAGCGAGGGGAAGAACCCCCGAGACTGGCAGGTTCACCAGCGTCCCCATCGGCCTCGCCGGACGTGTCAGTGGGTGAATGAGAGGACACAGGCGAGGGAACAACAGGAGGGAGCGAGACTGTCTCCCTTCGGTTCCGCCAGGTGTCGGGTGAGATGCCGTTAGGCACCGATGGGGGAACCGAGCCCGTGTGGTCGTTGGGGACGGCCGACTTAGCAGGCATGGTCAGGCGGTCAGGGGTAGGACTCCCCAGTCGACTTAACAACCGATGCTGGGCGACTTCCCCCAGCTGGGGGAGTCAACTTAACAGCCGCCGGGCGGTCTCCGGAGGAGCCGGAGGCCGACTTACCAGCCAGAGCAGCGCAGTCGCCGGAGGCGCCAGCGATCGACTTACCCACCTGAAGTTTCTCCTTAATTTCTGGGTGCTTCGATGGTGGCTGGACCTTGCTGGTAGAGGGCCAGACGTCGTCCGCGGAGCGAGCCCGCTCCCTAGCCTTCTCCTTATGCTTCTTAGGGGAAGATTTCTCGGATGAGTCCCTAAGCTTGTCCATCTTCTTCTCAAGTGAAAGTAAACGGACTTTGAGAAGATGAGCCTCCAACGCCTGCTGTCTCCACTTTTTGGTGGCCTGGTTGAAGGACTGACAGTCGGGGCAAGAGGAGACTGGATGGTCTGGGCCTAGGCAGATGGCGCACTTGGAATGACAGTCTTTGTGCGGGATCTGTGTGCCACACTTGGAGCACTTCTTCTTAAGTGAAGACATGAAACAAACGAATTTTGAAGAAAATAGCGAGTTTTGAAAAACGGCGCAAGAACAACTTTCCGACGATCGCTGAAGTAAGTCTGCAGAGTGACTAGCACAAAGCGACGGTGGGAAAGAACTGGAGGGCAAGCGTGGGGACCAGCCACTATATACCGTCACGCTGACATCTGTCATGTGACGTCGAGTGGGCGGTCCCCCCCCCCGTCAGGAATTGCTAGAAAAGTCTGCCGTTCTGCCCAACGTCCAGCGACGTCAGTCCTATTTGTGATGACCTACTGAAGGAACCCTCTCGAAGTAAGATCTTGGTATATCTGGCTACTTGTACTTGTGGTGCCTTTTATGTTGGTAAAACAACACGCCAGTTTAAAATAAGGATTGGTGAACATATGCACAGTATGCTGAAAGGTGATGACAGGAGTGCACTTACTAATCATTGGGCCAGATATAAAAATGAGAGGTCTAAACATGAATTCAGATTTTGTGGTGTTGAGACAGTGAAGCTGGGACACCGTAGAGGTAATATTAATGACATCCTATTAGCTAGGGAAGCTTTTTGGATTTTTACTTTAGGGGGCTTGCAAGAACCTGGATTAAATGACAAATTGGACGTGGTACCTTTGATTAATATGAGGAAGAAGAAATGTAAAAAATTTAAAACAACAGCAAGAGTGATAATACTTTTTGTGGTTACATAGAAAGTACTTTCTACAGATTTATTTACAACAGTTCTTTTTTCTTTTCTCCCCTAGATGGTGCTGATTATACGTTAAAACATCCAGCCTCTGAATAGTTTAAATAGTTTTATAGAAGGATAAATGGAATCCAGTTACAAGTAAAGTTAACCGTTTAATTTTCAATGTAGTTAATGTAAAAATGGACCACGTAAATACGTGGATGTTTGCCTTTTATCAATATACTTAAGGATAACACTGCCTCAGGTCTTCTTAAAACTACTGGAGGAGAAGATATTGACTTAGTAATCAGTGCTGGAAATAAGTTATGAGATGAGGTACTGTGTATTAAATTCAAAATTCAGAATTTAACAGTGAATGGTTAATGGGCTAATAGCCTTGCTTTAAGTACTGAACTAGTAATGAACTCTGTGCGATTACTATTGTACTACAATTTACTGCGAATGGTGGTACTATCAGTGCACTAATGGGTTTATTATGTGCAATTGCCATCTTACTGGTGTTATTTAAGAACTGTGGACATGTGGTGCATCATCCTCCCGATGACGCACAGTTAGTGTGAAACCGGTCGAGGTTTTTGTGCTCCTGTACTACAGGGCGGCTCTGTTCATATATTTTTTATGAGATTAAATTTCATTTCTATTACCTTGAGGTGCGCCTTGGTTTTTTGCTTGCTGTTCGGATTTACTTTTGGCACGCGCAAGAGTGGAGCCAAGGATTTTTCTTGTTGACCGTGGTCTGCAGATCTGCCGGGAGATGAGGGACCACCTCGTCCAGGGAGCCCAAGAGGGCGTGAGAGAAATGTGCCATCAGCACGGCCAAGCTAGCCCGACAAAGGCCCAGAGAAGAAGCAGCGTAAATCTTCTTGGAGGAGTGGTCCAATTTCTTGGACTCCTTGTCCGGAGGTTTGTCCATGTCTCCAATATTGCCCGTGCGCTGGAAGATGGAGTCGGCCACCAGACCCTCAGCTGAGGGATACTCAGAGAATCCAGAGAGGGAACCGGTTGGCACCACATACTTGCGAGCCATCCAGGCCGAAGGTGCCGGGCAACAGACTGGACGCTGCCAAAGCTCCAAGGCTGGACCAACAATGGCCTCGGCTACCGGGAAGGCCTCCGTAGGAGAATTCCCTTTATCCAGAATCTCCGTAAGGGGATACTGGGCCAGTTTCTGGCCCAATTCAAGCTCCATCCTTGTGGACTCAGATGAGCCGAAGGATTCCCATGAACGAGGTAGGGGCCCTCGTCCGCAAAGAGACCCCCCCAATTGATTCCATGGCCATCGGACGTGAGTGTAGGGAGGAGTCCTCAGACTCTGAGGAGTCCACATAAAGCGGGCGGCCATCAGTGGCGCCTTCGACCCACCTGGGATGGTCGGAAGTGAGGGTGACCGACAGTCAATGGGGAAGCCCATTGGCCATCCGAGCCTCCTTGGATGGAGCCCTGGTTGTCGGCTGTTTGGGTGGTGGCTCTACCACAATAGGAGGCGGCGCCTGCTTTGGCCATGCCAACGTGGTTTGTACCGGCTCCACTGGGGGAGTCGACGTCGGCCGTTTGGGCAACAGCCACTTAATAGCCAGAGTGAAAACCGGCATCAGATTCGATCCAGACAAAACCAGCTGTTGCCACATTAGATCTTCACAGCGTCGACACAACTTGCGCCGAAGCCGCTCCTCATCCGAGGAAGATGAAGAAGAATAGCGGCGGTGCTGCTTTCCGTGATGTCGGGAGCGAGATTGTCAGTAATGGCGAGACTTGTTCGTCCCGGAGGAAGGAGACACAGACCACAACCATCGATGGTGCCAACAGAAGACCTCAGAGGAAGCTGGGGAACCAAACGGCTCCGCCTGGTCAGGGTCTGGTACCAGCAGGATCAGTTCAGCATGCTGGGCCGACCCATCCGAAGGTACCAGAAGGACCGGGGTCCTAAAAAGAGAGTTGTCGGCCTCATTGGACGACAACCGGTCGACTGGGACAAGGCAAATCTCGGCCGCACTGTCAGCCGGCATCTCAGCCAACTGGTCCAAAGGGGCCACCGTGGAACCAGCAGCCTGGGCCGCGACTCCGACCAAAGTCGAAATCGGAGTCTCCAGGAAGCAGGAACGTTCCTGATCCCAAGAGCATCGACGATGAGTCTTCTCCTTGGTCTTCGGCTCCTTCTTTCAAGGGCGTGAGCCGGAAGGACCCTCTCCCTTCATGGGAAGGGACTGGCATAGCTCCTTGAAGGAAGCCGAGTAAGTGGAGCCCAAATGGAGCAGAACGAAGGCCGAGGCCAAAGAGGATTGAGCAGTGGCCTGGGCAGCCTCCTCCTCGAAGGCCTTAAGCTGTTCAAGCTGCTTGGCAGACCCCGCAGCCGCGGGAACTGCCCAACGGGTGTCCTTCAATTTTACCATCAGGTAACGCTTCTCTGGTCACCCCAACTGGAGTCGGGCAGCATGGTCATCCAAAACGTGCAGGTGGAAAGACCGACATATCACAGGCCTGTGGATCGTGGCCTAAGCAGTACACGCACGTGGCGTGAGGGTCGGTCCACATCTTCTGCCCGCAGGGGCACCGGCGAAATCCAGGAGTGGTCTTTTCCTCCATCACGGAAGCGATCGAGAAACTAGCAGAATTGAAAACTCAAACAAGTTTTAAAGTTAGTTTAGGAAACAAATCCAAAGAGTCAAGTGCCAGGGCCTACTACACGCGGAGCCGTAAGAGGGGAACCTGAAACTTTCAAGCGGAAATGAAGATATGGCATCTGGGGGCGGAGCAGAGGGTTTTACCACCCGGGTGGGTGGGAGGAGCCTTGAAGATGTTCCGGCACGAATTAAAGGGAAAGGCGATCTGCCAGACAGTGTGGATAGATCATCATATCCACATCCCTAGAAACAGTAAGATTCCCTTGGAAGAAACGAGATTACTATGGTAAGTAATTTTTTCTTCAAACCTTAGGAAATCTTACCTCTATTCTAACTTCTGCAGACTACCCAAGCAGTACCTTTGGAGGAGGGTAGAGAATCTATTTAGGAAACAAGCTCTGCAGTACTGCTGTGCCAAACCTGGCATCACTTCTGGACTGGGTATCCAGGGCTGTAGTGTATGATAAAGGTGTGAACTGTTTTCCAGGTAGTTGCTTTGCAGATTTCCAACAAAGGGATCTCTCTTGCAGCTGCTATAGAAGCAGCTGTACTCCTTGTAGAATGGGCTCTGAGGCATACAGGAGGCTCCTTACCCACTTTGCTGTAGCAAAATTGGATCGGGCAACAATCCAGCGGGCAATGGTTCTCTTTGAGGTGGGTTTGCCCTTCCCCACTTGTCAGGAAGAGATGGGTTCTATCCTGCCTGTGCCCCTTCATGTGATCCAAGTAGTAGCTAGTTTGGAGAGATCTACTAAAGGACAAATCTGTGGATGATGCCTAGGAGATTATTAAAATATAATTTTAAAAGTTGCAAAAGATAATATTCCACAAATAGAAAAATCTAGTACATATAAACGACCACATTGGTTAAATCACAACATTAGAGAGTTAATTAAGAAAAAGTCTAGAGTATACAAAAAATATTTAAAAAAAAAAATCAAAGCACTAGCACTTATAATACCTACAAACATATTTCAAAAAAATGCAAATCAAAAACTAGACAGGCCAAACAGAACATGGAAACAAAACTTGCCTAGGAAGCTAATAAGACTAATACCAAACATTTCTATTTGTACATTAACACTTTAAAGAATCCCAAAAATGAAGTTGGACCTATAAAGGAGCGCACCAACACAATAACTGGCAATAAATCAACGGGCAAGACTTTTAATAGATATCACTGCAGTGTGTTTAATAATGATCCAAGTCACTCTTTATCCAGCCAAATAAACTGTATCACCTTAGATAAATCCCAACAATGAGATATCCAAGACAGAAACTGACCAGAAAGTAAAAACTCAAAAAGAGAATAATCTCCAGGGCCGGATAAGATATCCACTGGAATTTTACAGCTTATGGCCAAACATCTTCTAGACCCACTTCAACTATTTTTTAACCGATCACTAAATCAATCTAAAGTTCCAACAGAATGGAAATGAGCCCATATTGTTTTTATTTTCAAAAAAGGCGACAGGGCAATAATTTTGCATTTGTTCGCGATTAGCCTAACTAGTGTTACTGGCAAAGTGATAGAAAGTATCATTAAAGGTAGAATAATGACTCAAATAAATGAACTGGATCAAGATAAACATGGCTTCACAAAGGGCAAGAGCTGCACGTCTAATTTACTCATCTTCTATGCATAAATTAGTGCATACCTGGACAATAATATATCGTGACACAATTGACCTTAATTTCTCAAAAGCTTTTGATTTAGCACCACACTGGGCAATAATAAAAAAAAATCTCAAATCTGAATATAGGTACACCCACTGTTAACTGGATAGCTGACTGGTTGACTGAAAGGAGACAATGTGTCTCAATTAATGGACAGATCTCTAAGGAGGGGCTTATTGCCAGCGGAGTTCCACAGGGCTCCATCCTAGGTCTGGTAATTTTTAACATTTTTACTTCTGATGACAACAAAACTAGAGGGTATAACAACAAAACATGCAGATGATACAATGCTAGGTCGGCCATATAGTACAACAGAAGATTCTAGCAGACTACAACATGATTTGAACCACATTCTATCCTGGACCTAGCAATGGGACATGAGACTAAACAAAGATAAGCATGAAGTTATGCACTTGGGCAGATTAAAATCAGAAACATGATTACTAACTATTTTGATGGAATCTCAATTTGCAAAACCAACTGCGAAAAAGACCTGGGTATACCTATAATGAATGATCTCAGTAGTGAACAACGAGTTAGTGAGGCCACAAATAGGGCAATTAGAGTGCTATGGTCCATCACGTGAAACATAAGATCCAGTAGTGTTCTTGTTCCTCTTTATAAATCATATGTATGACCACATCTGGAATATTCATCCCAAGTCTGGAATCCTTACAAAATGTGAGAAAGAATTAAACTTGAACAAGTTCAGCGTCAATTCACTAAAACAGTTGAAGGATATTACGATTTTTTCATATGATAATAGATTGGATGCTTTACGCGCCTCATGTCTCTGGAAACTCGTAGAGCTCGTGGCAACATTCTGTTTCTCTATGATGTCCTATAGGACCCCAATCTCATGTGTGGTTTAAACACTGAATTCAAAAATAATAATATAAAAACCAGGGGACACCCATTACAAATTAAAGGGAAGCAGTTTAGAACAAATTTAAGGATGTACTCGTATACTGTTAGGGTGGTTAACTTATGCAATTCCTTGCCATTGAATATAATACTGGCTCAAAGTAAACAAATATTCAAAGCCAGTTTGGATAAGTATATACTCAACGGTGCTAATCTGAGGTATTATACGTAAGGTTGAAATGCAAATGGGCTTACGGACCCCTGGTTCCTATCTTTTCCTTAGTATGAACCTTATAGCTCTCTTGACATCAAGAACTCTTGAACTTAAAAGAATCTCTTGAACTTACAAGCTTAAATGGGCAGACTTGGTGGGCCATAGGCCTTTATCTGCTGACATTGTCTATGTATCTATGTAAGACTATGTCGTCTTCTCTCCCCTGAAAAAGACCCTTTGTCCCTCTTGCTTGTTGATGTAGTACATTATGGTCGTATTGTCTGTTCTGACTTGAACCACCTTGCCCTGCAGCATTGCAGCGAAGGACTGAATGCCCAGATAAACTGCCCCAAGTTCCAGCAGGTTTAAGTGAAGCAGAGACTCCTGCTGGAGCCAGGTACCATGGGCAGTATGCTCCCCTAGGTAGGCACCTCATCCTAGGAGGGAGACGTCCGTTGTCAAAACTGCTGATGGTTTTTGGATGAAAGGCACCCCTTCCCTGAGGTTGCCCTTTTCTTGCCATCACTGCAATGCTTGGAGAAGAGTTCCCATTACTGGTACCATTTTTGACAGGGAGTCCCTTTTCTGAGACCAGTGAGCCCTGAGATGGACCTGAACGTCTCTCATCTGGAACCTTGAGCCAGACACTGTTGCTGTTGATGCAGTCATGTGACCCAGCAGCTGGAGAAAATGTCTTGCTGGTCTGGGGGTATGGAGCTGAAGAGAGTTTACCAGCTGTACCAGATAGTCCACCCTTCCCTGGGGGAGGAAGGCACTTCCTCTTGGGGTATCCAGTTCCGCACCTATAAACTCCAAGAGTTGAACAGGGGTTAGCACTGACTTTTTCTGGTTTACCAGAAAGTCCAGTGCCTTCAGTGTGTCTTGAGTGGTGGATAGTGCCTACTGTACCCGTTGAGGAGACTGACCTGCCACCAGCCAGTGATCCAAATATGCGAAGACTGAAACCCCCCGCCTCCTTAGGTGTGCCACCGCCACTGTTAGGCACTTTGTGAAGACCCTTGGAGCAGAGGTCAGGCCGAAGGGCATGGCCCTGAACTGGTAGTGGCCTGATGACAATCCAAACCCGAGGTACTTTCTGTGTGATTACCTGATGGGAATGTGGAAATAGGCGTCCTTTAGATCCAGGGATGCCAACCAGTTGCCCTGTCTTAGTGTTGGGAGGATGGTAGCCTGAGTGACCATCTTGAACTTTGGTTTTGTCAAGTTTGTTTAAAAATCTGAGATCCAGAATGGGTTGCCACTCACCTGTTTTCTTTACAGTGAGGAAGTATCTTGCGTAAGGACACTTTCCCCTTTGAGCCAAGGGAACAGGTTCTACTGCATGGTCCTGAATGAGCTTTGCTACATCCTCCTCCAACAGAGATGCTTCCGATGGGTTGGCAGGTCTGAACAGTCTTGCTCTCAACTTGGGCAGAAACTTGAAACTGAGAGCAAGGCCCTGGCTTGCTACCTCCAGTATCCACGTGTCTGTGGTAATAGACTGCCAGGACTGGAGGTAGTGAGCCAGTCTGCCCCTACTGGAAGTGGGGAGGTGACACTGGCAGACCACTCAGGGGGTCTGCTTTGCCTGTGCACTAGCCTGAGGCCAGCCCTGCTGCTCTCCCTTTAGCCTCTGCCTCTAAAGTACCCCCTCTGGGGCTGGTAGGTAGGCAGAGCCTGTGCCTGGAAGAAGGGCCTATAATGGGTTCTACCCCTGCCCCCTCTTCCTTGCAATTTCAGAGGTGTTGCTGTGTTTTCCTTAGCAGCAGCACACTTGTAAGCCATCTTGTAATCATCCATCTTTTTCATGCAAGCCTCAGTTTGCTCCCCAAAGAGGGATGCGGGCTCACAGGGAAAATCCAGTGATTTTGTCTAGGTATCCTGAGACAAATGTGTTGCTCTTAGCCAAGCAAATCTCCTCAGAGAGACTGAGGTTGCCATTTGCCTGGCTGCAATGTCACTGGTATCCACTGCCATCCAAAATTGACACTTAGAGGCTTCAATGCCCCTCTTTGCTGCCTCCGAGAGGTGAGATGCCATAGGTCCAGGACATGCCTTGGCCATTTCCAGAACTGTATTCCAGAGACTCTTCTGGTATCTGGAAACATAAGCCATATAGGTAGCCTGTCTGATGGCTAAAGAGACTCCCAAATATGACTTCTTAGCCATAAAGTCCATTTTCCTGGAGTCCTTCTTGGGGGCGGGGGTGATGCCAAAGGGATGCCTTTATCACAAGCAGCTGCCTGCACCACCCCCTCATGACTGGAGTGCCCAAAATAGAATTCATCCCCTGATTTGGCCACCCAATACTTCCTGTCCATCCTCTTATCCACTGGGGGAATGGACGTTGGTGTCTGCAAAATGTTTGTGGCTTCTCTCTTAAGGGATCTGTGGATGGGCAGCAACAGTCTCTTTGTTGCTGGAACAGCCATCATTTCCATATAATCTGGCTCCTCTTCCTCCTATGTAGACTCTTGAGTAGAGGGTCCACAGTCTGTGCCACCTGCTTCATAAAGGCAAAGTGGGTAGAATAATCTTCCACTGCCTTATCAGGGGAATCAGGATTATGGGGATCAGGAAAAACCTATGGTTCTATAAGTTATCCATAATTAACCTCTTCATCATCATAGTCATTGTCTTTCTCAGCAAAAACACTGGTTAGTTGTTCCAAGGAACCGGGAACCCGAATCCGAAACTGAGAGTTGTGAACCGGGATGCGGAATAGATACTGTGGTACCAGTCTGGAACGCCTGTAAAAGGCTTATGGCACTAGCTATAGCCTCCGCAGTTGGAACCGCTGGAACTGCCTGTTGCGGTTCCTTAGCGGAGTACTTTTCCTCTCTCTTTTTCTTCACAGAGCTTACCGGTTCAGTGGCAGTGTCTGCAGTTCTCTTTTTAACTTATTACCTCCTAGGCGGCCAACTGTGTCAGGTAAACAATGGATAGTTCAGACTTAATATGGAGCTATTGGAGGTAATGATTTAAACGAGGAACCATCACCCTGGTCAGAGGGCTGCTCACTGGGTTCTTTGGACTTCTCCCGAGAAGTGGAAGCTTTTTTCTGAAGCTGGGTCAGCAGCTTTCTTGGACATTTTCTCTTTCAGTCGGTTCAAGCGCCTATCCAGCATCGACTGAGGAAAATCTTTTACAAATTTCACAATCTGTCTTCAAATGATCGAATCCCTGGCAGAGAACACAAATTAAGTGAGGATCTGCTTTAGCAAATGCCTCCCGCCACACTCTGTACAATGCTGAAAATCCGTTGGGCTAGTTCTTTTCTTGGGTAGTGACAAAACCAACTGAAACCCCCTGAAAGTGGGATTTAGTGAGCCCAGGTCACACACAAAGAATATCCTTTTTTTTTTTTTTTTTTTTTTTGCGGTCGGTTCAGCAACCGAAGAGAGAACCAAGAATTTTCCCGTTTTTTCCACAAACAACAAAATAACTGGCCCAGAAAGGGTTCAAATCTGAAATAACTTTTTAAAATATAAACAAACATTCAGTTTCCTCTCGGTTAAAAACAGAGAAGAAACCAAAGAACTTACCGGAATAACACTAAATCTAGACCAATCTACCTGTAAACTCAATGATAATGCTTTAAAAATGAACAGAAATAAAACTTTACTTCAGAAAATCGACAAAATAAAATCTTCAAGAAAGATGAATGAGGGCTCTCTGAGGCGTCTGTATTAGGCAAGGGAAGTAAAGAATCTGACTGTTGTAGAATGTTTACCAAGGACAGTGTTTTGAAAACAGAGCTTGAGCCAAACATTCCATGATTAGGATAGGTTCTATTAACCATTTAGGCTTCGGGGCAGTCTTATGGTGAGACCATACTGCAGAAGTCAGAATACAGTAAGATTTCCTGGGGTTTGAAAAAGAATAGTTTTTCAAATCAAGTTTATTCAGGTACAGTTAATTTTCTATCATTTGGAGGTAAGAGCATCGTTTAAGCAAAAAGCAGCATTACAGGGTCAAGTAGAAACAATTCCCTGTTCAATTTAATGTAAAAGTAAAATCAGAATCTATTAAGGATAAGCTTCCACATCTATTATCTAAAAAAAGAAAAAAAAAGTAATATGTAGGCACTAAACCATGAGAGGTGTGTGTTGTACCATAATAAACCAATACTAGGGATGCGTTGGAGCCACAAGGTGAAGCAGACTCACTCTCTCCAGCCATCAAGTGGGTTTATTAGAATACCAACCCACAACCTCTCATGTGGTCTACTGTACTTAAAAGTGGGAGCCTGCCTGGCTGGGAAAAAAGTACGTTTAAACAAGAAAGATAAGTCTTTATTTGTTACAGCAGCTGTATTGTGCTGTATGAGAAAACAGTTCCTCTGTTTGCGCTGGCCATTACCTTAACCCCTTTGGGTTACAGCAGTCTTGCCCTGTTTGACACTGGAGATAGCCCTTCTTACCGCATATCACTTAAAACAGTATCCGGGTTGGAATCAAACCATAAGCCTCCCTCAAGGGCAGGCTAAACAGCTTACCTTATGAAGCTTGATCAGTGAGCCAATGAGTAAGTCACAGGGCTCTCATGGCCAAAAACAATCAAGTAGGCCATGTGGGCTGATATGTGCAATTCTCCAGTGAATAACCACCTAGAAGGTGGAGGTAGTGGTCATCAACTGCAAAAGGCTTGCACCTTCAGAGTCGGGCAGAGCGAAACTGGCTAGAGTAGTGACCCATATGGCTCTGTCCACAATAAAAGAACCATAAGACATACAACGTTTGTGCTGACAGAGGCGGAACCCCTCTTGCACGTGGTGTCCACCTGCTTGATATGAGAATCCGCTAGGGCCAGAGAGCCTTTGATAGGCAGGGCAGTGTTTTTAAACAGAAATACAAAAGGCCTTGTCTTTCAGTGGAGGAGCTTCCCACCTGCGAGATCTGTCCCTTAAAATATGAACGATCCATGACATTGGTTGGGTTGATACTTTCTCTGATCCACACCTGCCCACTGTTGCTCAATAATTTTGGTCACATAGTAGCTGAAAAAGATGCAGACAGAGCCGAATTGACATCCTCCATCTCCATGGCCTGCACCTCCCGAGCTGTAAGGAACTACAATGCCTCAGCTATCCAAAAAACAACATGGATTTATCAAACACAGGAGAAAGAATCCCTGACTTAAGACTCCATCCACTCCCTTTCCTCTTCCTCCTTCACAGAGGGAGGGGAACATCCTCCTCATCTGAGAGTTATTTAAAAAAAAAAAAATGTTATTCAAGGTTAGGAACTTACCCAAGATCCCCGTAATCCTTAAGCTGGCCTTCTAAGAAGGCAGGGTTGGGGTCTGCCTGCACATCTGTTATCGCAGCCTAAGCTCACTGCACCACACCTGGACTTGCCTGTGTGGGCCCCCCGTCCTGAAGAGCCTGATTGGGGTTGGGTGTTATGCAGTAATTTGCGTCCCAAATGACGCAAAATAGATGTTTGTGCTCCCTAGCAGGTGTGTGCAGGACGTTAGCACACTTGCACGGGTGTGTGTGCACCAGCAGATGCACAATGCAATTAATTAGGCTATTGCATTATGTTAACGTGCAAGCATGCACGCACCACAGGCATGCATGAAAACACGAAAATCCGCCTGAAGAAAGGAGGCATGCCCAGCCGCTGATGGTGGCTGTCAAACGGGAAAAAACAAGAGGGCTATGGAGAAAAAATCCATAAAAACCTCCAAATGAATCCCTAAATAAGGCAGAAATGGCTCCCAATCCACACAGGAAATGGGAAAAGGCAGGTTATTCAATTTGAAAGCTGCAGCTTAACAGGCACAATTTTAATTTAGGGGTGCTCCCTGAAAACAGCTAGCCTCACCCTGCTATGCAGAATTGCAACCCCAAAGATTACCCATTTGTTATAATTACCCATTGACAATGTGAAACGCTACAGAAAATAGTTCCTTTGAAAGATGAAACGTTACTTGTCACTGTAATGTACTGTTAAATATTTTGGTACTGTCACTGATCCTGGTGTTTGCAAAACAGCTTGGTGAGATGCATCGACAGGGTGTACACTATATCTTCTAAATTAGTTACACTCAGGTAACTCCCTTATGACCTTTAAAGAGTAATCAGAGACTCTAGCAACTCATGCTGACTGCTGAGCTCACACACACTCCTGTGCTGCTTTTGCTTTATACATAGGGGCTGGCTGCACAATTTGTGGTGGAGGAGAAGAGAGACAGCGAGAGAAAGAGAAACAAGGCAGATTTTAAAAGAAAGGAAAATAGAGTGGTCTATCAGAGACCAGAAGTACTGAGATACTAAAAGAGAGAGGGATTTAATACAAGAAGTTTTCGAAGACAACATTACTCATAGAAAGGGGTCAAAATAACCGTCCATCCCTTTGTACCAGGCATACTGTTTTCAAAAACAACAGGCATTTTTGTTACCTTTGCCTCTCCCTGAGACAGGAAGGCAGCTACAGCGCAGTTTATGGCCACTATGACATTGGAGCTAATAAGAGTCAGCCTAACGGCATATGTGAGGTCCAGTAGCGAAGGAAGCGCCACGTCATGATGTCACACTGCACACGCCATCCCTGTCACACCAGACCTCACAGGATCTGCTCTAGCTCCGTGCTCGTGTGTTTTGACAGGCGTATGGTTTAAAATTAAGCTGCAGCTTCAGGAAGACTTGCAACTGCCATGCAGATCTCGTGCCATAGGCGCAGTTGCTGGTCTGTGCTTGCCCCACTGCATTACTCACTGCAATGAGGAAAGGCTGCAGTGGGCTCCTAGAGAACACCATTTTTTGTTCATTGTTAAGCCCCTTTGTAAGGGGTTGTGGAGCAGTTATTAAAAAAGCCCTTTTCATGGATAGCAGTTGGTAGCATGAAAATGAGCAGAAAAAATATCAAAAATGCCCCTGTCAGGTCTAAGGAGGATTGTATGAGATAGGCAGGGGCTGAATTTAAAGTGTTTGGGTAGGAATGCATGACGGAGCCATTAAAAAAAAAAAAAAAAAAAACTTTTACAGGTTGCCTGTATAGTAGCTGGCAGCAGATTAGATAGAATTTAGAAAAAAAAGGATATATTTAAAAGCCTTTGTTGGGGCTAAGCAGAAAAGGCAGGCTGACAGAGGAGGAAGAGGAGGGGAAGCAATAAAAGACCATTTCAAGGCTGATCAAGCATACAAGTGGGGTGGGTGTCTCATTGTCCCCCAATATACTCAATAAATATAAGGCCAGCAGGGCTGAATGGGGTGGGGGCAATTAAAAAAATTCTAATACTTCTGATCGTATTATGAATGTTTTAAGTGTAATAATCCAGCAGGGCTGTGGGCTAGTGCTGTAATAACCTCACTTACTGGACCACCCACCTAAGCCATTCGCTTATTACAATACTGCAGCACACCCGACCATGGATTACTTACTTAATGGCATTAGTCTGTCTAGTCTGAGTTGCCAGTTACAGTCAGCATTATACAGGGCTCAAATCTGTCTGGTCAGTAGGCACCAGTTACTTAGCCCTATTAAGGGCACCTGTTTCTAAGCCCAATTCTATTAAGAAACAGATGTTAGTTGTGGGTAAGGTGTAGTAGTGATTATGTTTACGTTCTGAGGTTTGGCTGTCATATTAGAGTACCAACAAAGACCTCAGAGTTGTATGTATCCCTCTTATCTCACTGCAACATGGCACAAACTGACCAAAGAAATTACAGCATTTTTTTTAGAAGACATTTTATAAAATAAAACATTTCTCTGCTTGAACTGAAGTGAAGCAGAATGGCTTCCACCACCCAAGAGTGGGTTTATTAGAGCACCACCCCACAACCTCTCAAGTAGTCCATTGCTTAATGTAATGTATCCACTTTGCTACTGTATTGTATTGATTATAGTTGGTAAATGTTGTAACCTCTCAGGTTGTGTCTGAAAATGAAGAAATGTCTTCATACTTGCCATAAGTTCCTTTTCTGTTAGTGCCTACATTGTCAATGGGTAGTAATTACAGATGGGAAGTGTGCACCCCAGTTAGGGGAAATGGCGCAGCCCAAAGCCTTAGAATGTTGGACACATGAGGATTCTGAACAGCAGCAACTCTCCAGTCACTAGTGTCCTCGCAGTGCCTCTAAATATGAAAATAAATGCCATACCGGTCGACTTGACACGAAACAAAAAATTACTCACCGTAGTAATTCTAGTTCTTCCAAGGGGTCCTTTAGCATCAGTAACAATAGCAGTAAGCTGACCAGGCTGAACTGCCTCGGAGCTGGAGCCATGACTAGTCATTAAAATAGAGTGGCCAATCGGAATTAAGCAGGAAGTTGTGCTACGTGCAAAGAACCCACAAGGCCTCAGAATTATTTTGAAGACGAAAGGAAAATAATAATAATAATAACGTTTATTTATAAAGAGCCTTTCTGTTATCAAGGTGCTGTACAAAATAGGACAATACAAATCAGGCATAAAATTCAATATAAAACACAGATAAAACTACATTATAATCCACAATTTCAGTGCAATCAATGCTCCAAGAAAGTCATTTGAAAAAAATGGAGTTTTAAACCCCTCTTATATTCCTCCACGGAGGTGCACTCCCATAACCGGCAAGGTAGAGAATTCCAAAGAGTGGGTGCAGCATATGAAAATGTTCTACAACCAGATGATTTCAAACTCAATCTTGGAATCTCTAGCAACCCCTTGTCGGCCGAGCAAAGCAATCGGCCAGGGCAGTAAGGAACCAGGAGTTCTTTCAGACAGGCCAGACCCAGATCGTGTAGGGCTTTAAAAGGCGATCCGCCACCATATAGGTAGCCAGTGCAGTTCGTGCAGCACCAGAGTAATATGACAGGACCTACTTGTCCCAGTCAAAACCTGGGCTGCAGCGTTCTACACTAGCTGAAGGCGGTGGATTTCAACCCCAGAAAGCCCAAAGTACAGGGAGTTGCAGTAGTCCAAACGCAAGGACACAAAAGCGTGGACCAACGTTGGTAACATGTCAGATGGAACAAGGTGTTTAACTCTGGCAATATTCCTAAGATGGTAAAAGTACTGTGCCAATAGGCTTTAACAGCATGAACTATAAAAAGACTACAGTTAACCATTAACATGCCCTAAAAACAATCCAAAAAACAGAACAAATCTGGCAAAAAGGTTGTCTCGCCATTGCTAGGGGGATCCTCCTACCCACGCTCTTATGGCTTGGTATCCTTTGACCACATTTCTAAACCCAGTCTCTCCAAATGGGACACAGCGTACAACAATGTATGCCATTTTGCCTTCGCTGCTCCTCACCTCACACACCGATGTGAGCTATACTCCCAGCTGGAGTGGCTTCCCCCAGAGTACCACCGCACCTTTGTTCTTGACAACTTCATCGACAACATTGTCAGAAATGCCATTCCTCCTGCACTCGCCTCATTTCTCAAACCTGCAAACCCCACCTACCATCTAAGATCCAGCGACTCTCAGGTCCTCCTAGTTCCGAAAACCCACACCCAAATGGGGGACCGGCCTTTGCTGCCTGCGTACTCAAGCTGTGGAACTCCCTTCCTGCTAGCACTCACTCCACTACCTCCCACCCATTTCAAAGCCTCCCTATGGGGCTTCCTAAAATCGTCCTCTGCCTGCCTCTTCTGCCTGAGCCACTAAGCTGGTCCAGACTGCCTGGGCGTGGTGACCCCGGCCTCTGCTAGCACTTCATCTACCTGGCAAGCTCATTGCCATTTGTCCCACCGTTTTGAATATGGTGCTCTTCCTTGCCCTACCAGTCCCTGGAAAGAGTGCCTACACCTTGTAGTCCCACCCCCCACAAATTCTGCTGCCCATCCTGAGTAACTGGCCTCTCCATGCCTGTGTACTCCAGTGGGTACTGTCGACTTTACCCCCAGGCATCTGTTTGTCCATACCGGTACCTCGCTGTTATCTACCTCTTGATGAAATTTATGAGCCTGATGCTCTTGTATGTATCTAGCTAGCTTAAAGTCTGTTGTAATGCACCTTGGTTAAACTCCCTATGCCTGTACAAAGTTGCTTTTCTATCTATCGTTCTAATCACCGTTTCCGCTGATTCTGTATGAACCCTGTCTGCCTGATGTTCATGATGCAACTCTTAATGTAGTCTATGTTCTGATGCTCTGTATGCACCCTGTTCTGCCTGATGCTATTGTACGTACAATTGTAATCCTCCTGGTTCACACCTGAAAATAGGCATTTGGTTGTCTAGTGTGCTTATCTGGTTAACAAAAGCAAATAAATAAATAGATACAGAAGCAGAGCCCTCTTAACGTAGGTGTCTGGGGAGCCAGGGTGGGAGTTTACCGATGCTTAGGGACCCCTTGGAAGAAATAGAATTACTACAGTGAGTAATTTTTTCTTCTCAACCAGAGAGTCCTTTAGTATCAGTAACAAAAGCAGACTACAAAGCAGTACAGTTAGGAGGAGGGTACAGAACCTGCTTAGGGAAGAAGCTCTGCAGGACCGCCCTGCCAAATCTGGCATCAGACCGTGACTGTACATCCAGGCAGTAATGCTTTGCGAATGTGTGTACAGTCTCCCGGGTAGCTGCTTTGCAGACCTCTAGCACGAGGATGTCCCTTGCAGCTGCCACAGAGGCAGCAGTGCCCCTAGTAGAGTGGGCCCTGAGGCCTTGAGGGGGCTGTTTGCCAGCCTTGGCAAAACAGAAGTGAATACAGGAAACTATCCAGCGAGAGATAGTTCTCTTGGTGGCTGGTTTTCCCTTGCCTACCTCACCACAAGTGAGGAAAAACTGAGTAGAGGAGCCTCTGACCTTTTGGTATGCCCCGTGTAATAGAACAGTGCTCTCCTGACATCTATGCTGTGAAGCCTTCTTTCCCCTGGAGTGGAACTGTCAGTGAAAAAGACACGGAGAGTAATCGACTGGTTAAAGTGGAACTTGGGAAGGAATTTCCTATTTGTTCTGAGGTCTACTTTGTCCATATTGGAGGACCATGTAGTTAGGCTCAGTGCAGAGTGCTTGCAGTTCTGAAATCCTTCTTGCAGAAGTGACAGCCACTAGGAATACTGTTTTCCAGGTAACATACTTAATGTAGGCTGTAGCCATGGGCTCGAAGGAGGGCTTTGTGAGCTTAGCAATGCAGAGGTTAAGGTCCCAAGCGGGAACAGGTTCCCTAACTGGGGGCTACAAATGAAGGTGGTCCTCGAAGAACATTTTGAAAATGGCCCAAAATGATAAACTTTTCTTTCCCAGTGGAAAGGCAGGTTGATACTGCAGCTAAGTGAAGCCTCAAGGATGAGGCCTTGCGGCCTGATTGCAGATGAACTAAATAGTCCAAAAGGGAAGGGATAGAGGCCTTCAGAGAGTCTATTCTTTTTCCTTTGCATCAGATTGAAAATCCTTTCCATTTAGCTGCATAGGTTTTCTTTGTGCTTGGCTTTTTAGCCATGTGAAGAATTTCCAGAACTTGTTCTGAATACTGTGCATCTGGGAATTCTAGCTCAAGAACCAGGCTTTAAGGTGAAGGGACTCCAGGTCTGGATAATTCACCCCTACTTGTGGTAGGGTGAAGAGACAGTGAGTCAGAGTAAGTCGAATCGGCTTGTTGTGGGACATGGCCAGCAAGAGAGGATACCAGGCTTGCCTTGGCCAGTCTGGAGCTGTGAGGATCATGGTTGCAGGCTGATCCCTGAGCTTCAGTAGCACTCTGTGTAACAGGACAAATGGAGGCAAAGCATACAGAAACTTCCCTGTCCAGTTGAACTCTTGCAGCTGCTGGGAGAGTGCCCATTGCTGGGGGTCTGCAACGGTACAGAGGAAGCCAGTAGTTGAGGTGGAATGCAAACAGGTTCACTTCTGGTGTGCCCACCTCCTGAAGACTGTGGCAAGGACTTTTCAGAGTTAATTCGTTGTGACCTTGGATGATGCGGCTCAGATCATCCGTCGGGGTATTGTCCTTGCCTGGGAGGTGTATGGCAGAGAGACTCGCGTCCAGGGAATAGGGCAGGGACCAGATTCTCATGGCCTCTGTGCACAGGCCAGTAGACTTCGTGCCACCCTGCCTGTTTATGTAAAACATAGCAGGGGTGTTGTCTGTTCTGATCTGAACAATGCGTTTCTTGACCTGAGGGGCAAAAGCTTTCAGTGCTACATACACAGCTCCGAGTTCCAGAAGATTTATGTGGCTTTCGGACTCCTTTGGCGTCCAAGTGCCACTGACTGAAGAGCTGAAAGGGGATGCCCACTGAGAGGTTTTCCTCTTACTTCCACCAGTCGAGAGCTTGAAGCAGTGTTTTTGTCACTGGTACTAGGACAGATAATTTTTCTTTTGTGACCAGTGGGCTCGCAAATGATATTGAACGTCCCTCACTTGAAACCTTATCCCTGGGACCACAGCTGTCATGGAAGCCATGTGGCCCAGAAGTTGCAGAAAATGCCTCGCAGGCTTTGGCTGGCCTAGCAAAAAAGAATTTGCTGCAGTCAGAAAGTTTTGAATTCTGTCCTTAGGAAGAAAGGCTTCTGCCTGCTGAGTATCCATGTCTATACCTGTGAAGCTGAGGAGCTGAGAGGGTTCCAGATAGATTTCTTTTCATTGATTAGAAACCCCAGAGAGGACAGAGTTTGTCTTGTGCGGTTCACAGCCTCTCTGACTTGCTGAGGGGTCTTTCCCACTATTAGCCAGTCGTCCAGGTATGGAAAGACCAAGATGCCCGGTTTCTCAAGGGGGCTGCCACTACAGACAGGCACTTGGTGAATACTCTGGAAGCAGAGGTGAGGCCAAAGGACATGGCTGCAAACTGGTAATGGCCTGAATGCAGCCTGAACCTCAGAAACTTTCTGTGGGAGTGCCTTATTGGTATGCGAAAATAGGCGTCCTCGACCCAGGGAGGCAAGCCAGTCTCCCTGCTGCAGAGAGTGTATTACCATTTGAAGGGTAATCATCTTGAATTTTGGTTCGAGTAGGTGCCTGTTTAGATATCAAAGGTCTAAAATAGGTTGCCACTCCCCATTTTTCTTTAATGTCAGGAAGTATCTGGAGTAGATACCTTTTCCATGTTGTAAAAGGGGAACCCTCTCCACCACTTTGGCTGATAATGCAGTCTTTACCTCCAGCTCCAACAGGTATCTTCCTCTTGGGGACAGGGGTTTTGACAGAGCTGAACCCCGAAGGGCAGGAAACTACCTGAACTGTAGGGGCAGACCTTTTTCCACTACCTCCAAGACCCATTTGTCTATGGTGATGTGGGTCCTAGCTTGGAGATAGTGGGAGAGCCTGCCCCCTACTGGAGATGGGGATGCGACCTGATTGCAGAAGTTAGGACTTGGACTGTGGAAGGGGCAGGAGTGGTGGCAGCTCTCCTCTGACCCCTCCTGCCTCTTCCCCTGAAATAACCTCTCATTTGACAGAAATCCAAAGGCAGAGGATAGAATGCCCTGGGGAAGTAGCCCCTGCCTCCATTTCCCCTAGGTTGAGACTTCTGGGATGTAGAGGCTTTCTGCTTGGCTGCATCACTTTCATAGGTGGACTTGTACTCCTCCACCTTTTTCATGTATGCTTCAGTTTTGTCCCCAAAAAAGGGAATTATTTTCACAGGGGAATTCCACAGCTTTGGACTGGGTGTCCTGTGATACATTAGTTGTTTGTAGTCAGGCAAAATGTCAGAGAGAGATCCTGAGCCATGACCCTTGTTGCTGTGCCATTAGTGTCTGCAGCCACGTGAAACTGGTATTTGGAAGCTTCCACACTAGATGTCACTGTTTCAGCAATGTCCTGGAACATCCTGCCAGATTTGTGAGATAGAATGGCCTGGACAGAACTCCAAAGAGCCTTCTGGTACTTAGCAGAGTATGCTAAGTAAGAGGCTGTGGTAGAATATTTTTTAGCCATAGCATCTAATTTTCATGACTCCTTTTCAGGAGGCATAGAAGTGAGAGGGACCTTAGCCTCATCACAGGCTGTAGCCTGAACCACCCCCTTCCTGGCCGGGAAAAGTATGAAGAAAGCCAGCCTCATTTTTAGCCAGAGGATATTTTCTATCCACTTTCTTGTCCATTCCTGACAGGGAAGTAAGGGCCCACAGGAGCTTCACAGTGGATTTCTTTACAGGAAGCATAATCTGTTTTTGCAGGAGGAAGGCCCATCATTTTTTTTTTTTTTTTTTTTTTAACAGCCCTTCTCCCCTTCCCCCTTCTTCTTCTTCTTGGTGGACTCCTGAGCAGGGAGGTGCAGGGTGTCCACCATGTGCCGTAAGAAGGTCAGGAGGGAGGAACGGTCCTCCTGGCCATCTGGAGAGGTAAAGCGTGGGTCAGGCAAAATGGCTGGCACCAGGGGCTGGCCCCCATTGTTGTTGTAGTCATCACCATCCTGAACGTAGTAATAGGATGTCCCAAAGGTTGGGACAGAGCTGCTAGGGTCACCATGAGTAGAGGGAGCAGAGAAAAGGCCCCCCCCCCCCAAATACCCTGTAAAGTTTGATATAGGTGTCATGTCTTTGCCATTTGTTTTACAGGGGTAAATCTTTTATTAGGGTCAGAGACCTCAGTGGGTGACTGACCCTCTTTTTTTTTTTGTCTTAATGCTTTTTTGCCACTGGAGTCTCCCCTTGCCTTGATGTGGGAGGGGGCAGTGGTATGCTTGTCTTTACATAGTTTTTTTGCTCGAACATACCCAGTGCACTGTTCACCATTTTTTTTTTTTTTTTCTTTTTGAGCATGTCACCAATTTTATTGTTTTGTTTATCAGACTCATTTTCTGAGGGGTCCTTATCTTTAGGCTTAGGCAGGGCAGTGGACCCCTCCTTAATAGGATAAGCACTATTAAAGGCCATCTCTTTCAGTCTTTTGGCCCTCTTTTTTGAGCACAATTTAGAGCAAAAATGTTCTGAACCCAAGCACTGTAAACACACCACACTTAACAGATAACTTGTACAGGTCACTAGTAACACTGCATCTAAAGTATGGAGTTCAGTACTGGTGCTCACACCTCAAAAATGACAACTTCCTGGAGAAGGTCCAGAGGAGGGCTACAAAGATGAAGGCTGGTCAGCAGGGTTAAGGCATTCGAGGAGAGATTTGGGGTAATGAACATGTACTTCCTGGAGGACAGGAGAGAGAGAGAGAGGGGACATGATTGGGACCTTCAAGTACTTGAAAGGGATACATAAGGTTGATAAGGAGAGTCTCTTTAAGCTGAGTGGCAATCGTAACACAAGGGGGCACAGTCTTAAGCCGGAGGGTGGAAGGTTTAGGAGGGAGGTCAGGAATCACTTCTTCACAGAGAGGGTGGTGGACACTTGGAATGCATTGCTGGACAAGGTCATCTCATTGAAGACAGTGGGCAGCTTTAACAGAGGCTGGAATAGGCATAGGGGGAAGGTAAAGATCATGGGTAGGGAGGATGGGAGGAGTGGGGAGGGAGGGCAGGGACATTAGCTCAAGCTGTGGACCCTGCAATAGGAGTAGAATTGATAAACCACATGGCCTTCTTCTGCTGACTTCTTTGTATGTTTGTATATGAATACAATTTTTTAAACGTGCGTCCAGTCCTCATTTTTGGCTTTTCTGACATAACAATGAGTCAGAAAGCTGAAAAACATTGGTTCTCAAAATGGAAAAAACTATGAATGCAGTCGGTTCCCTAGCAGTAAAGAACTGCGATTTAAAATAAAACTCAGTAGAAATAGACATAGAAACACAGAATTTGACGGCAGATAAGGACCACTTGGCCCACCTAGTCTGTCCATTTTCCTACCTAACAGATAAGCTGCAGATCCTAGTTAACCAACAGCTTACTTCCTCCTACCCCCCACTAGGACTGCCTTATGTCTGTCCCATACATTCTTGAATTCAACCACTGTTCTTGACTCTACGACCTCCTCAGGAAGGCTGTTCCATGCATCCACAACCCTCTCCATGAAAAAATACTTCCTCACATTACCTCTGAGCCATCCCCCTCTATTTTCAAATTGTGCTCCCTTGTTCTTGCACATCTCTTTTTCTGAAAGATGCCACCCTCTTGGACTTTGTTGATTCCCTTGAGGTACTTGAAAGTTTCTATCATGTCCCTCTCTCCCTTCTTTCCTCATGGGTATACATATTAAGCTCCTTTAGTCTTTCTTCATATGTCTTCTGGTGCAGACCCTGCACCATTTTGGTTGCCCTCCTCTGGACAGCTTCACTCTGTCTGTGTCTTTGCGGAGATGGGGTCTCCAGAACTGCACACAGTACTCCAGGGGTCTCACCAACTGTCTGTACAGAGGGATAACAACTTCCTGTTTTCTACTATTGCCTCTCCCTATGCATACCAGTATCCCCCAGCCTTCCTTACTGCCTTCTCACATTGCTTTCCCACCTTTGAGGTCATCTGATATAATTATCCCCAGGTCCCTTTCCATTTTACTGTTGTCAGTATCTCACCCCCAATGTGTACTCTTCCCTGGGTTTTGTTTCTCAGGTGCATTTGCACTTCTTGCATTGAATCTGAGCTGCCATACATCTGACCATTCCTCCAACCTTGCCAAGTCTCTTCTCATCCTTTCCACTCCATCTTGTGTATCAACCCTGTTGCAGATCTTTGTGTTGTCTGCAAAGAGACATACTTTTCCTTCCAGTTCCTCTGCAATGTCACTTATAAAGACATTAAAAATGACCGGTCCCAGTACTGAACCTTGCGGTACCCCGCTAGTAACCCTCCTTTCTTCACTGTGGACTCAGTTTACTACTACCCTTTGCGTCCTGTTGTCTAGCCAATTTTTTATCCAGTCTACCACCTTGGGACCCACTTCAAGGTTGGCTAACTTGTGTATCAGTCTTTTGTGTGGACTGTATCAAGTGCCTTGCTAAAATCTAGGTAGGTCATGTCCACAACCCCTCCCTGGTCAATTACTTTGGTCACCCAGTCAAAGAAATCTATTAGATTTGTCTGACATGACCTTCCCATCGTGAATCCATGCTGCCTAGGGTCCTGTGCCCCACTGGCCTCTAGGTACTCAACAATTCTTTCCTTCAGAAGTGATTCCATCATTTTCCCTACCACTGAGGTCAAACTAATTGGTCTGTACTTTCCTGCCTCTGTCCTGCTCCCACTTTTGTGAAGAGGAATCACATCTACCCTCCTCCAGTCCTTAGGTACCACCCCATCCTCCCATGATTTGTTAAAGAGAGTAGTCAGCGGTGTCACTAGTTCTACCCTTAGTTCTTTTAGAATTCTTGGGTGAATACCATCAGGCCCCATTGTTTTGTCCACCTTCAATTTTATTAGTTCTTTCAGAACCCTTTCTTCTGTAAATGGACTGGTATCGACCCCCGTCTTCAGAGTGTTTCTCTTGTTTGGTTTAGGTACCTCCACCTCCTCTACCTTTGTGAATACTGAGCAGAAATATTAATTCAGTATCCCTGCTTTTTCACTGTCACCCTCTGCCCACATGCCCCCCCCCCATTAAGCCTCAGTATCCCTCCTTTGGTCTTTCTTCGCTCTTCCCAATGTACCTAGGAAAGGTCTTATCCCCCTTCTTAACAGAGTTGGCTATCCTTTCCTTGGTTTGGGCTTTTGCTATTCTGACTGCCTTCCCTGCCTCTTTCTGCTTTAACCGACAAAGTTCTCTGTCTTGCTCCTTCTGTGTTTCCTTATATTTCTTGAATGCTATCCTTTTCTCCTTAACCTTCCCTGCCACCTCTCTTGAGAACCATAGTGTTTTTTTCCTTCGTTGTGTTTTGTTGATTTGCTATACACAAAGGCTTGTTGCCTCTGTGATGGCTGTTTTGATTACTCCCATTGTTCCTCCACCATCCTTCTTGCTAATTTGCTAGTGCTTTTCTAAGGCGCACTCTCATTTTCCCCAAAGTCAGCCCTCCTAAAGTCCAATACTCTTGCTTTTATATGGCTTGATTGTATGGCTGTGTTAATCGTGAACCACACTGTTTGGTGGTCGCTTGTTCCCAGATGGTTACCCACTTCTAAATTTGAGATTCTTTCTCCGTCCCCATTTGCGAGTACCAGGTCTAAGACTGCTCCCTCCCGAGTGGGTTCCAATACTAGCTGTCTGAGGCATGCCCCTTGTAGGGCATCAAGAATTACCCTGCTCTTGGATGTGCCTGCAGCAAAGGTTCTCCAGTTAACATCTGGCATATTCAGGTCCCCCATCAACAAAACTCCTTTTTCTGCCATTCTAAGGATGCTTCATCATTTCCTTGTCCATTCCTCCTCTCTCGAGATGGGGGTCTGACACAACCCCATGCGGATTGTGGTGCCATTTCCTGTCTCCAGGGTGACCCAGAGTGCCTCACCTTCTCCCCGTTTACTCTTCAGTTCTGTTGCTTTGATCCCTTCCTTTACATAGAGAGCTACTCCTCCTCCTCTTTTACCCTCCCTGTCCCTCCTGTAGATTGTGTATCCTGGTATGCGGACATCCCAGAAAAAAATAGTAGTTCCGGGTAAAAAACAGGAGCCTCTATTAAAAAGACCTTGAAAACTGTCAAAATACTCAAAACGCTGTATATTTTTACCTCATAAAAGTTAAAAGAAGCCAGCCCGGTGGTGCTGAGGGCTGAGGCGCTGGACGTCTTACCTCATGCCATGCCGGTGACCCGTGTTCAGGAATGAGCACGGGTCACTGGAGGTCGGCAGGGGAGGTGAAGGATTGAGTGTCTGGACTGCTCTCGTCCAGGGAGGGGGTCCACTAAGGTCAGCGCCAGTTCTCCCCCTGGTGGAGGCTGGGGACAGAGGGCTGCAGTTGCTGGGAGAAGCTGGTAGCAGACGCCTGGAGGAAGTGCAGAGTTGGCATGGCTTCTCCTCTGCCTGGTGTCATTGCACGCCCCAGCTTCAGGGGTAAAGTGAATAAGGAAAATGGCATCCTCGTCAAGTGGCTTGATGGCCATTTGGAAGATCTCTGGCTCTGGGGGGCACATCTGATCTGGATCCGTTCGGGTGGGTGAGTTGGGGGCTCCCCACCGCCCCGCTGTGGGGGTTAAGCCACAGGGGACAAGACGGTCCTCATCAAGGAGTGCAGGAGAGCGGATAGCAGCTGGAATCCCAGTGGGTTGCATGGAAGATGGGAGCAGACAGGTATGGCCAAGGAGGAAGAAAGTGTAGCTAAACAAACAAAAAAAAAAGTTAAAAGGAACCGAGGAAAAAGGGGGAAAGTGTGGTTCCTGGGAACCAGCAAGGAACCATTAAAACCGCTTAAAATGATAATAAGATGCAAAATACTTACAAACTCAGCGCAAAAGTAAAGATTTAGGCACAAAACATTTGTTTCTCAAGAATAAGGAGGAGCACCTCAGAGGCAGTGTTTCTCAGTCAGTCGGAGAAAAAAATTCTGAAACCCTGTGGGCTTTCTGCACTCAGAACAACTTCCTGCTTGATTCTGATTGGCCACTCTATTGAATATTCATGGCTCCACCTCCGAAGCAGTTCAACCTGGTCAGCTTTCTGCTATTGTTCCTGATGCTAAAGGACTCCTGGGGTGAGAAAGGACACAATTAGCTGTCTATACAGATATGACTATAGCCAGAATAAAATATAGTAAACACTGGCCTACCTCGTCAGATGATGCAGATGGGCAAAACCTCCAAGATAATTTAAATAAACTCTTAGACTGGATTATAAAAAACAAAATGTTCAATATATCCAAGGCAAAGTATTGCACTTGGGTCCCAAGAATCAAAACTTTGTATATAAATTAAATAATCAAATATTAGAAACAACATCTGAGGAAAGTGATATAGGAATTTTCATAACAGATACATTATCAATGGATGTGCATACAAAAAAGAAACGGTTAAAAAATGTCAGAACATTTTGGGCTGTATTCTGTCAAATATCAAAAGTAGAGATAGAGAGGTAATTCTCCCACTGTATACCAGTCTGGTATGACCACATTTGGAATATTGCTCCTAGTTCTCTGCCGCAACTTCTGTAGGAAGTCAGAAATTGAAAGAAAGAGTGCAAAGGATAACAAAAAAGTCAGAGGACAACATAATGTGCCATACGGTAACAGGCTACAGAACTGGGGACTATACTTGACTGAATATAGGCAACTAAGAGGGGATCTATGTTTAGTATTTAGAGCCACCAAAGATCAAATGCTAATGGAAAGCACAGGACTTAAAAGATGTGAAGAAAAAAATAAAAAGACGATCACACAACTGTAGATTAAAAGAGGACATAAACATGACAAAAAAATGTTTGGACTTTTTTACCCAAAGAGTAATAAAAAGTTGGAATGAATTACCCAGATACTTGACTGTAATTGAAACTATGGGGAATTTCAAATATAGATTAGATAAATATATGGGAAGTAAAAAAATTCACATACCACCAATAGAGTAATTAGGTGGCGAGTTCATTAAGGACAAATTGTCTACAGAACTTGAAATGAACCTATGAACCTATGAAGAAAGGTGAGCGATCGAGGCTTGTCTTCCAAAGGTCCAAGTCTTGTAAGGTCCTATAAAAAGTATCAACTTGAATGAAAAAAGATTTAGTAAAAATGCAAGGACTGCATGCAGCATAAGCATTCACCTGCAACAAAGGAGACACTCTTGGTTAACATAAAATTCAACACTGTTAATCTACATAACAGCAATCAACGCTCTAATGTGGAACTGCTCATTTTTTTTTAAATATCTAAATAAATACAGGCGTGGCAGGTAAACTATGTCCAGGTAGACAAAAAAAAAAAAAAAAAAAAGGAGGTTGTAACAGTGCAACGGACATTTTCACGCTGGCATACCGGACAATATTCTGCAGAAGCGAGGCTCTAGTGTAAGCCCTGTGACGCTTGGCCAGCTAGTTATGATTACTGTATGATATTGGTAGTATAAATAAATGGTCAGTGTATGAAATGTTAGTCTGAGATTTGGCCCTTTTAAATTACAAGGTGTCAGCAGCTGAAATCACAGGATGTATTACACTGACCAGGAGATCTCTGCAATGTAATTAACTTCTTTGAGAAACTGCATTTTATGGCCTTTTTATGACCTCATGTTTTTGAAGTGGAAATCAAATGTGACTTTATGACTTCAGAAACAAGACATTATTAGGCCGATTCCTGTTTTTTTTTTTTTTAAAAACACACTGGTGCCAGTGTGGGATTGCCAAGTTCAAAGGAAACATGTAATTAAGGAGTTATATATATGAAATGTCTTTTTTCTTCTGATGGCACCTTATTTAAAATTCCTCCTGATAGGAAATCATTTTTTTAAATTTTATATTCTAAAAGGAGGAGCTAGATGACTCACAGAAGGGGTGTGGAGACACAGAGTTTAAACTGATACTTGTGTCTGAAATGAATGTCATTTCATCTTGGGACTCTAGAGAGAGAGAGACAGCCCTCTGATCTAACTTTAAAGGCACTTACAGAGGTAATACATTAGATAGAAAAGATCTAAATGTATTGTGGTAGGAGTTTATTCTGTAGTTTTCCTTTTTTTTCTTTTATGTGATTGTGATGCTCTTTGATATTTGTTCTGTATTTTATCTGACCATTTTTATCTATTTTTAGTAAACATATTCTTTAAGATACTGCCTGGGTCTCCCAGTTTTCTTTCTGCATGTGGAGTGCCTGTACTAAGTCTGACAACTGTTCCAAGGGCTTGATGGTGTTACTAAGCTTGGTAAAGGTAAGAATATACCTAAGGTCTCTTAAGAGTTTTAAGGATTCATTTTGGATACCTGGTTAGGTGCCCTTAGGCGAAAGATATATTGCATTCCTCGAACAGAATATTATCAGAGCCTGTGCATTTGGGTATGTTAGCATAAGGTGCACAGTTTGAATCCCCCCAGAACTTAAGGCTAAAAGGTGATTCGGACCCAAAAGCAAACAGAGGGTTACCCTGTCTGTTACCTGTTCACACTATTGCGCTCTGAGGGAGCAGAGGGTCTGACCTGCGGAGTGCGTCTGTGACAGATTTGTTTGGCAGCGGTACGAAAAAATTGGTAACACAAGCTGTAACTATTCAGTGTGTCAGCTTAATACTGTACAGCTCACTTGCAAAAGAAGGCAGTAATTTTTTTTTTCTTTTTAAAGAGAAAGAACTATATCATTTTGTTTACAGTCAAGTTCCTACCGTTTTTTTTTTTCTAAAGTGCAAGTTAGAGTAGCCGTAGTTAGGGAAGAAGATGGCTTCCAACTACAGCAGGTATACTGCAGACTACTTGAGGCAGTTGTGCCAGGATAGAGGTGTCCAATATGAGGGGAAAACCAATAAGCAGAACGTCACAGATGCCCTGATGGCACCAGATGCCCAGAGCATCGAGTCACAGACTGTGACTGAAAAGGACCAAACATTGTGCATGGGGGGGCCAGCAGCCAGTGCAGTGTCCAGATCCGGTGAGGAGGACAGCAGGGCCAGTGCAAGCGAAGGGCCACAGCAGCAGGGCGAGGTCACTGGCATTCTGGAGCCAGAAGCAATCAGGCTGCACATTGAGTTGCGCCGAATGAAGCTGGAGTTCCAGAGAGAGGCGAAAGCAGCGAGCTGCAGAGGAGAAGAGGGAGTGAGAACAGTGAGAAGCTGACCATGAAGAGCATGAGTGCCAGCGAGCCGCAGAGGAGAAGAGGAAGTGAGAACAGCAAGAAGCTGAACGTAAACAGCAAGAGGTGGACCGTGAAGAGCGTGAACACCAGAGGTGACGAACTGGAGAAGCTACGACTCCAACCACCAGCATCAGAGCAGGTAAGTGGCTTGGGTTTAACTGAAACTACAGAACTGGGTTACAAGTTAATTTCCAAATTGATAGCTGAATTTAAAGAGGGGGAGGATATGGATGCCTTCTTAAATTCCTTTGAAAAAGTTTGTATTCAGGTAAAGATTCCTAGAGGGTCCTGGAGCTTCCAGCTATCCCCACTACTTACCAGGAAAGCTTGGGATGCATTGTGTCAAATGGACAATGAGGACAGTAATGATTACAGCAAACTTAAAGCTGTACTTTAAAAAAAGTTTGATTTAACTGCAGAAGCATACAGAGCGAAATTCGGTAAGCTCAGGAGAAGCCCTGACATGAGCTACGAGGAGCTAGCCACGAAACAATGTCAGTTTTTAAAACATTGGTGGGAAGGAATTGAAGCAAACTCTGTAGAGAAATCTGAAAATGCTTTATTGTTAGAGCAGTTTTTTATGGGCATGCCCAGCAGAGCTGAAAACCTGGCTGGAGGATTGAGATCCCAAAACAGTGCAAGAGGCTGATGAACTCTCAGACCGCTATGCCAAGAGCAGACCTGCTCTGAGAGCGAATGGGGCAGGCATGGCAGCGTAGAAAGGGAAAAGCGCGCCTTCAGGGCAGCTAAAACCCTCATGGCCTCCACTGAAACCAGTTAGCCCCAGGTTTCAAAGAAAATATTTTTCTGAGAAAAGAAATGAATGTTGGGTTTGCAAAGAAACTGGGCATATTGCCAGACAGTGTCCCAAAAGGACGAGCAATACGCAAAATGGGGTAGGAAAGAAGTGGGTTGTTTGTGTGTCCCTGGAAGCATGCCTGTGAACATGAGGGAAAACATGCACCCAGTCACTGTGAATGGTGTATAGACACAAGGGTTAAGAGACACAGGGGCATCCCAGACGTTGGTAAAAGGGAATCTGGTAGAGCCTGGTCAGCTTATACCAAACAAATCTGTAACATACAAGGGTTCACTGGAGAGGAGAAAACATTGCCACTTGCTAGTGTTCTCCTGGACTGGGGTGAAACAGGGGGAACTGTGCAACAGGTGGCTGTAGCCTAAACTTTAGCAGTTGACGTCATCCTTGGCAACAATCTCAAACCGTATGGTGTGTGCAAGTGGCAAGGGAAAACTGTAGTTTCCTGGACCCCACAGAAGCCACTGTGGAAGCCACTGTGGGGCTGGTTTCCCAGCCTGTGTCTCCTGATATGGAGACTAATGAAAAGGGGGTAGAAATTTCCCCAGTAGCAGTTAACCACACAGCTACGGAGGGTTACTCCGAAGAAGGAGGGGTGACCCATTGTCAGAGGCTTAGGGATGACCATGATCCGGAGTGCCCTGACGCTAGTGCTAGGCACCCTAGAGACTGAAAGGGACCTGTCCAATGCCTTGGTAAATGTGTACGGAGTTTGCAGCTGCTCAGAAAAGTGACACTAGTCTAGAGAAGCTGAGAGCTTTGGCAGACACTGATGGAGCACAGGGAGGTGACAGTAAACAGAAGGTTTATTGGGAAAATGGACTGATGTATACTCAGGATGCTAAGACAGGGTGATAGGCAGGCAGCTTGTCATTCCCCAGGCGCACTGTGAGCAGTTGCTCAAGATTGCACACGATATTCCCTTGTCTGGTCATCTGGGAATCGTGCGCACTATGCAGCGGTTGGTCCAGAATTTCTACTGGCCCAACTTCACCCAGCAGGTGAAGGAGTGCCGCAGGTCTTGTCACCAGTGCCAAGAAATAGGGAAAGCAGGTAAGAAAACCCAAGCCGCCCTAATTCCATTGCCCATAGGGGAGGAGCCATTCCAGAGGATGGGAATGGATACTGTGGGGCCTTTAAATACCCCCAGCTCCTCCAGGAAGAGGTTCATCCTGACTGTGGTGGATTATGTCACCCGCTATCCAGAGGCAATCGCCCTATCCTCACTGAGGACAGACAAAGTGGCAGATGCCTTACTTGGGATTTTCTCCCGTGTTGGGTTTCCGCAGGAGGCTATCACCAATCGAGGGGGTTCCTTCATGTCGGACCTGATGAAATGTTTGTGGGAGAAGTGTGGGGTGGTGGAGAGGCACACGACACCTTATCACCCGCAAGCCAATGGGCTTGTGGAAAGATTTAACGGTACCCTGAAGTCAATGCTCCAAGTGTTTGCTGAACAGCATGGGAGGGACTGGGAGAAATACCTTCCCCACCTGTTTGCATACAGGGAGGTGCCCCAAGAGTCGACAGGATTTTCCCCCTTCGAGCTCTTATTTGGACACCTGCTACGTGGGCCCCTAGACTTGATCCGGGAGGACTGGGAAGGCAAGCATGCCACCCAGGGAACTCCCATAGTGGATTACGTCCTTAGGTTTAGGGAAAGGATGAAGGAGCTTATGGGGACAGCCCAGAGCAACCTGGCAGCTGGCCAACAAAAACAAAAAGTGAGGTATGACCTCAGAGCCAGAGCTCACTCGTACACGGTGGGTCAGGAAGTCATGGTCCTCATCTCGGTCTGGAAAGAGAAGCTGCAGGCTGAGTGGGCAGGACCATACAAAGTAGTCAGAAAGGTAAATGATGTGAACTATATCATAAAATTACCTGACAGAACACATACAGAAAGAATGTACCATGTCAACATGATGAAGCTATATGCTAATAGGGCTGACATGGTGTTTGCAGTGTGTAGTCCTGGGAAGGGGACGGACAAAGGAAACCCCCTTCTGGACTTGCTGGAAGAAAGCAAGCAGGAGTCCTCTGTGGAGGCAGTTAAATTGTCACCCAGCTGGCCCTGGACAAGATCCAGGAAGTAAGGGAGGTTTTAGCAGACTTTGCCCCACTGTTTAATGCCAAGCCTGGACTAAATCCCTTAGCGACGCACGATGTGGAGATAGGGACACAGACGCCCATACAGCAGACAGCACATGGGGTGTCAGAGGCTGTCCAAAAGGACATTAGGAGGGAAGTGGAGGAAATGCTGAATTTAGGGGTAATCCAGAAATCTCACAGCCCCTGGGCCTCACCCGCAGTCTTTGTACCCAAGCCAGATGGCTCTACTCATTTCTGTGTGGACTATCGTGGACTGAATGCAGTCACGATGCAGACGCCCACCCGGTGCTCCGGATGGATGAACTTCTGGACAAGCTGGGAGGGGCGACCTACCTTAAGACTATTGCCCTGACAAAGCGGTATTGGCAGGTAGAGTTAACTGACAGAGCTAGGGAGAGGTTGGCCTTCATCACTCCGATAGGGTTATTTGAATTTAAAGTGATGCCTTTCAGAATGAAGAATGCCCCGGCCACTTTCCAAAGGTTGGTGAACCAGGTGTTAAATGGTGCCGAGGAGTACGCCGTGGTGTACCTGGATGACACTGCCATCTTTAGTGCCAGCTGGGAGGAACACCTGTCCCACCTTAGGGAAGTGCTGGGCAGGATACAGAGGGCCAAGCTCACTGTCAAAGCTGAGAAGTGCCAGGTGGCCATGGCTGAAGTGGTATACCTCAGGCATGTTGTAAGCCGGGGACAGCTCTGTCCTAACCAAGTAAAAATAGAGGTGATCAAGGCATGGCCCAGACCAGAAATGCAGAAGCAGGTCAGGAGTTTTCTAGGGACAGCAGGGTACTATAGGAAATCTGTATCCAATTACATTGCCCTGGCTGCTCCCCTATCTAACTTGGTAAAGAAAAAGATGCCTAAGAAAATTACCTGGGAACCAGCCCATGAAAAAGCCTTTACCAGACTGAAGGAGGCACTGTGCTGTTGACAAGTCCTGACTATAGCAGACCCTTTATAGCCCAGACTGACGCCTCAGACATGGGTATTGGGGCAGTACTGAGTCAGACATCCAACCAAGGGAAAGATCACCCCCGTAGTGTACCAGAGTAAAAGGTTACTTCCCAGAGAGCAGGCTTACTCTACTGTGGACAGAGAGTGTCTTGCCATAGTGTGGGCCGTAAAGCAGTTAGAACCATACTCACATGGGCAACATTTTGAGGTACAAACTGACCACAACCCTCTGGTTTGGCTGACAAAAATGGGAAAAATTAATGGTAGATTATTAAGATGGAGACTTGCCTTGTAAGGGAATGACATGACAATCTCACATAGGGCTGGAACAACCAATCAGAATGCAGATGACTTGTCACGTCTATATTAGGAGTGAACTGACTTAGGGAACTCATCCCGTACAGGGGATAGAGCCCCCAAATTCAGTCTAGGTGGGGAGGATTGTGACGCTTGGCCAGCTGGTTATGATTATTGTAGGATACTGGTAGTATAAATGGTCAGTGTATGAAATGTTAGTCTGTGAGATTTGGCCCTTTTAAATTACAAGGTGTCAGCGGCTGAAATTACAGGATGTATTACACTGACCAGGAGATCTCTGTAATGTAATTAACTTTCTTGTTATGACTTCATGTTTTTGAAGTGGAAATCAAATGTGACTTTATGACTTCAGAAACAGGACATCATTACGCTGATTACTGTTTTTATATATGTGTATATATATATATATATACACACACACATATATATATATATATGTATATATGTATATATATATATATATATATATATATATATATATATATATATATATATATATATATAAAAACACATTGGTGCCAGTGTAGGATTGCTAAGTTCAAAGGAAACATGCGTAATTAAGGAGTTATATATAGGAAATGTATTTTTTCTTCTGATGGCACCTTATTTAAAATACCTCCTGATAGGAAATCATTTTTTGTAATTATATATTTTAAAAGAAGGAGATAGATGACTCACAGAAGGGGCATGGAGACAGAGTTTAAACTGATACTTGTGTCTGAAATGAATGTCATTTCATTTTGGGATTCTAGAGAGAGAGAGTTCTCTGATCTAACTTTAAAGGCATTTACAGAGGTAATACATTAGATAGAAAAGATCTAAATGTATTGTGGTAGGAGTTTGTTTTGTAGTTTTCCTTTTTTTCTTTTATGTGATTGTGATGCTCTTTGATATTTGTTCTGTATTTTATCTTACATTACTGTTTTTATCCATTTTTAGTAAACATATTCTTTAAGATACTGCCTGGGTCCCCAGTTTTCTTTCTGCATGTGGAGTGCCTGTATTATTAAGTCTGACAACTGTTCAAGGGCTTGATGGTGTTACTAAGCTTGGTAAAAGGTAAGAATATACCCAAGGTCTCTTATAGAATTTTAAGAGTTCGTTCTGGATACCTGGATAGGTGCCCTTAGGCGAAAGATATATTTCATCCCCCTGAAGAGAATATTATCTGAGCCTGTGTGCATTTGGGTACGCAAGCATAAGGTTCACAGTTTGAATCCTCCCAGAACTTGAGGCTAAAAGGTGATTTGGACCTAAATGCAGACAGCAGGGTTACCCTGTCTGTAACCTGTTCACACTATTGCGCTCCGAGGTTGGCACTGTGGGAGCAGAGGGCCTGACCTCCAGAATGCGTTTGTGACAAGCCCCATTGACAGTGTAGGAGCTAGCAGAAAAGGAAATTACGGTAAGTAAACGAAATTTCTTCTTTCTGTAGTGCTCCACATTGTTCATTTGTAGTAATTACAGATGGGTTCTAAGAAGCAGTACCCATGAAAAAAACGTGTGGGGGAGAATACTGTCCAACACATCAACTATGTACAGGAAAGGAATTTACCTGGTAACTGCCACCTGCAGATCTCTGTGACTAAAGGCCACATCAGCAGAACTTTGAACATCCAATCTGTAGTGCTTGATCAATGTGTGGATGGAGGACCATGCAGTTGCCTTATAGAACTAAGACGCCTCATCTCTCTCTGCCCAAGAAGTGGCCATAGCCATTGTGGAGTGAGCCTTGATGAGAGCTAGAGGCCTCTTCTTTACTGCACATAAGCCCTGGCAATGCAGGCCCTCACCCACCTAGCTAGGGTGGCCTTGGAGGCTTTTTGTCCCTGCTTGGACACTCCAAAAAGGACAAACTGTCTGATTTCTGGAACTCAACCATCCATTTAAGGTATGTCCTAATGGCCCATCACAAACAGAACTGGCGCAACTCCTTCTCCTTTGGATGAGTAGGTTGCAGACAGAAAGATGGAACACAGATTTCCTGGTTCACATGAAAGGCTGTGGGAACCTACAGGATGAAAGAGGGACAGTTCTGAGCACCACCTTGTATTATGCATGACAAGGTATGGTTCTTTACTAACATACTAAAATGCCAACAGAATAGGCCTAACGGTCTTTCGCCTCTGCTCGTTAGGTCAGCCCCAACCCTGGGAGCTGACCTTGCTGCCCTCCTCGCCTTCTCTGGCTTCTCCATTCCCAGTTCCAGATATTCTTGCTGCATTAGATTTTGCTTCCAGAACCCTTCCCCTGTACCTGTCCCACCCCCTCTTGAACCCCTCCACCGTCTCTGCCTCCACCAGCCCCCTAGGCAGCACATTCCATGGCTCCACCACCCTCTCAATGAAGTAGCACCTCCTCCTTTCTCCCCTGAATCTTCCCCCCTCCAGCTTCCACCCATGCAATCTAGTGGCCCCCTCCTCCTTCCTTCGAAGCACCCTGACTGTTCCTCCCCTATTTAACCCCTTCATGTACCTGAAGACCTCTATCATGTCCCCCTGGTCCTTTCTCTCTTCCAATGTGTACATATTTAGGTCTTCGAGCCTCTCCTCATATGTCCTATCCCAAAAGCCCCAAATCATTTTGGCTGCCCTCCTCTGGACCCTCTCCAGGAGTTTAATGTCTTTAAGTGTGGCCTCCAAAACTGCATGCAGTACTCGAGGTGCGGCCTGACCAAGCAGTTATACAGAGGGAGTATCACTTCCCTCCTTCTGGAGGTGATTCCCCTAGCGATGCATCCCAGCATCCTGTTTGCCTTGGCTGCTGCCCTCTTACAAGTCTCTGAGTTGTTCATCTTGACATCCACCACCACCCCCAGGTCCCTCTCAGCCATCGAGACTTGCAGCATTCCCCCAGGGTGTACACTTGGCCCTGGTTTCTGGCTCCCAGGTGCAGTACCTTGCATTTCCCTGCACTGAACCTCAGCTTCCACTTCTGGACCATCTTTCCAGAGCCTCCAGGTCCCCTGTAGGGTCACCCTCCCCTCCTCACCATCCACCACCGCCCCCAGTTTTGAGTCATCCGCAAAGAGACTCATCTCACTCCTGATACCTGTCCTTATGTTAGAGACGTAGGCGTTGAACAGGAGAGGCCCAAGGACTGATCCTGTGGGACCCCACTAATGACCCTCCTTGGGGATGCGACTATTCCGCCAACTACGACCCTCGGGGTCTGGTCCTGGAGCTATTTGCCTATCCATCTGATCACCTGGTTGCCCGCCCCCATTTCTCCCAGCTTATCCAACAGGTCCACGTGAGGAACAGAGTCAAATGCCTTGCTGAAGTCTAGAAAGAGGATGTCCACTGGTCTACCCAGGTCCAAGGCACTCGTCACCCAGTCATAGAACTCCACACGGTTTGTCTGACACGATTTCCCTGGGACAAATCCATGCTGTCTATCGTCCAGGCACCCTGACTTTTCCAGGTCCCCCAGCCTCTCCTTGACAATGCCCTCCATCACCTTGCCCACCACCGATGTCAGGCTGACAGGCCTGTAGTTCCCTGCCACCTCCCTTGATTCCCCCTTGTGGACAGGCACTATATGCGCCACCTTCCAGTCCTGGGGCACCCACCCTGTCCTCAGAGAGATGGTGAAAAGCTCCGCCAGGGGTTTCGCCAGGACATCCGCAAGTTCCTTCAGCACTCTGGAATGTAATTTATCCGGCCCCGGTGCTTTCTCCATCTTAAGGGACCCGAGGGCTTCCTCTCTCTCTGCTGTGATTTCCACTTCGCTACCTCTTCTCCTTGCTTAGCCTCCCCATCTGCCAGTGATGCCTCCTCTCCCCAGACTCACCGATCGGTAAGGGTCCCCTTCCTCAGTATCACACTGTCTCCTCCCATGTATGATGCAGCACCCCCATTTTCCTTGGTGAAAACTGAGGTGAAGTACTCATTTAGTACCTCAGCCTGCTCCTCCAGGTCTTATGCCCATCTCTCCCCTGTTTTAATCCTGCTAATCTGCCCCTTCACCCTTCCTTTTTCCCCAGTGTATCTAAAGAACCCCTTGTTCCCTCTCCTAATTTCCCTGGCCAGGTTCTGCTCCCTCCTTGCCTTAGCCGCCCTCACCACCCTAGTGGCCCTTCTAGTCATCAGCTCGTACTCCCCTTGATCCCTTTCACTTCTTGAGCACTTGAATTGCCTATAGTGAGATAAAGCCTGGAGCTCGCCAATCCTCCTGGCTGAGCACATACTGTAGCTTCCAACAACACACCTTGTAAGGCAGCACGTCCAACAGTACCAACAAAAGCAGTTTGAAAGGCTCCTTACTGAGAGCATTTAGAACCAGATTCAGATCCCATGGAGGAACTGGGGATCAGAACAGAGGCCGACTTCTACAGACAGCCCACAGAAAACGAATAACCTCCCAGTTAGTCCCTAGGGACAGACCCAAGGAGGCTCCAAGGGCCGACACCTGACCTCTCACGGTGCTCAAGGCCAAACCTTTTTCCACTCCTTCCTGCAGGAAATCAAAAATCTGCAGAACAGAGGCTCTGGAAGGCCAGATATTGTTATCCCTGGCCCATGTCAAAAAAGTGGTCCATGCATGAGCATAAGCTGCCAACATGGAAGTCTTCCTGGCAGCCATCAGGGTATCCACCACCTTCTTAGATAAACCTAGTTTCAGGAATCCCCTCCTTTCAGGAGTCAGGCCGTGAGCTGCATCACTCCCAGGTTTGGATGCAGAATGGGGCTCTGTAAGAGAAGGTCCCCCCCGCACTGGAAGGCAAAACAAGCGTGTTGAGCTAGGTTCACGAAGTCTGGGAACCACGGCCTTCTGGGCCACTCCAGAGCTATTATAGAAAGCTTCCTCTTGAGTGTCCTAGTTTGCATATGGCCTTGGGGAGGACAGGAAGTGGAGGGAAGGCATACCCTCTGCCAAAACTTCACTCTTGCGACAGAATGTCCACTGCTTCCGCCTGTGGTCATCAGTAGCAGCTGAAGAACCACTGAACTTGAGCACTGTGGCTGGAGATGAACAGTTTGATCTGAGGATGACCGAACTTTTAACACAGAATGTTGAACACCTCTGGGTTCAACACCCACTCCTCTAGATGAATATTTTCATGGCTTAGCCAAAATCGGCCTGAATGTTCAACTCCCCTGACAAGTGGACTGCTGACAGAGAGCGAGAGAGAAGATTCTCCTCTGCCCCCAGTAGGAGATCAGTGGCTTCTTTAAGCATCTCCCTGCTCTTTGTGTCCCTTGATTGTTTATGTACGCAACCGTGGCAGCGTTGTCTGAGCTTATTTTAAAGGCTTTTGACTGCACCAGACTTTGAAATCGAAGGAGAGCGAGGCACACCGCCCTAGTCTCCAGAACATTTATGTGCAGGTAATGTTCCTGCACTGACCAAGTCCCCTGAATGGGAATGTGATTCAGGATGCCCCCCCCCAACCCACAAGGCTGGCACTGGATATCAAAATCAACTCTAGGGGGGTCTTTCAAGGTGGACCCTTTCCTAAGATTCTCCAAACTCACCCACCAACACAGAGACTGCCTTAGGTGTTGTGAGAGTGGGATCCTGGCCTGATAATCCTTTGAGGTCGGATCTCAGGCTGAGAGTAACTCAATCTGTAGGGGCCACATGTGAAGGTGAGCCCAAGGGACTAGTTCTATGGCCACTGACACAAGGCCCAGAATCTGTAGCAGGTGGTGAACTGAAGCCGATGACTGCCTCCACAGCCACTGGATCTCTCTCAATACGATCTCCTTCCTGGCTGGTGAAAGGAAGACCTTCCCCTGATCCATCTTGAACATTGCTCCCAGGTGTTCCACGGTCAGTGACAGCTCGAGAGAGCTTTTCTCCTGGTTCACCACCCAGCCATGAGACTCAAACATTTCCAGAGTCCCGGTCACTGACATCCTTGCCAATGAAGCAGATGGAGCTCAGATGAGCATATTGTCCAGGTAGGGATAGACATGATATCCCTCCTGTCGGCACCTTTGAGAAAACCCTGGAAGCACCCTGTACTGGAAGTGCATACCTAGGACTTCTTAATCTGAGGAACCTCTGATGAGACTGTCCGATGGTGATGTGGAAATATGCATCCCTCAGATCTATGGAAGCTAGATAATCCCTCAGCTAGACAGCTCAGATAATAGACTGCAGGGACTCCATCTTGAGGGTTGTGTGTTGAACAAACTTGTTTAGGTGTTTCAGATCTAGGATAGGTCTGAATCCCCCGACTTCTTGGGAACCATGAAACAGATCGAGCAGAATCCCTGGCCTTGCTCATTGGGAGACACTGGAACAAACGCCCCAATCCGAGTGAGGTGGTCCAGTGTCTGCAACACCACTTGCCTCTTCATGGGGTCTTTTGGTACCGGGGATGGAAGAAAACACCCCTTTGAGGGAATTGTAGGAAACTCTGTTGCACAGCCTAAAGCCAGAATTTCCAAAACCCAAGCCTAAAGCCATAATTTCCAAAACTCAAGCATCTGAAGTTATCTGGGCCCATCTTGTATAAAAATTGTACAGTCTTCCACCAAGGGAAGGGAGCTCTGTCCTGCTGTGACGCACCTGGATGTGCTTGTGTGATCACCAACCCAACCTGAGGGGCCCGGGTTGGGGTTGGGTGTGTCTGATGGGATATTCTGTGGAACACTGGGACCCAAAAGCTCTCCTAAGGGTAGCAAAAATGATTTATGCAATTCTGCGTTGCCACTGCCAGCTGGTACACCAGGTGCCCCCCCCCCCCAATTCACATGTCTAACTGGGGGAACCGTAAAAGACAGATTAGCCTGAGAAACACAATGGGGGCAATCGGAACCCGTAGGAGAAGGTTATGTTACCCTTTTGTAGGTCTTACATCTTTTAATAATGAGAGGTCTCCGATGAGCCATGGTGTCAAGAAAAGTTGTCTAGCAGGTGACCAATGTCAGAAAGAAAAAAGTTTAACTCCCAAATGAAAACTGGAGTACTACTGCCATAAGCCCCACCTCTGACTGTGGGGGAAAAGGAGAGGAGCCTGCAAAAAATGCATCTCAGCTGCTAATGCTTACTGATGCAAAGAAACAAGCTGTGAACACTAAGCCGCCGTGTCCAGCACTGTGCAAATCCAGGCTGGTGCACACTCCCAGAAGGTGTGTGCGCGTAACGTCACATCAGCATGCCTGAGTGGGGTGCATGCACCACACAGGCTTGCAAATGGTGCTCCAAGGCTGTAGAAAGCCGTTAAAGAGAAGAAGCTCATGCCCATCGGATTTTGAATAGCAGGAAAAAATGGCGGACAACTGCATGACTCAACGCAGCCCAGAAAACTGCCAAAACCGCCTGAAGGGCAAAAAAAACTGTCGGCTCGTACTATAATCTCTCACAGCAGCAACCTGTGCTTCCTTTTCCTGCTACTGAGGAAAATTAAAGGGAAAGTGTCCCTAGAATTCAGAGAGCCAAAACACAAAGGGAAGTCCCTTCAAAAATACAAAGAACATCCGACAGGCACACAACCAAAAATAGATCCTAAACATGAAGGAGGAAGGGGGAGCAACCAATGCCCAGATATGGAGGGGAGCCCCCAGGAAAGCCCCTGACTAAAACACCAAAAGAATGAACAGGTACTTACCTGAAGCACCTTCCGCTCTGTTTGTTTGTTTTTTAAATTGGAGACCTCAGAAATATATCCCCCGATAAAGTGTGGCAGACATGGCCCCAATCCGAGCTCAGGAAGTGGAAAGGGGGAGAGCAGGTTAGACAACTTGAAAGCAGCAGCTTAAAAGGCACTATTTTAATTTAGTGGTGCTCCCTGTTACCAGGTAGCCCCCAACCTGCTATGCAGAATTGCAGCCCCATGGCCCAGAAGCTGAAAAGTTCTTCAGAGAAGCATGAGAGATGTTTCCCCTTTGATGGCACAGCTAAGACTGGAGAGTTTCTGCTGCCCGGAATGCTCATGTACCCAACATTCTAAGCCTTTGGGCTGTGCCATTTCCCCTAGTAGGAGTGAACGAACCCCATTTGTAATTACTACCCACTGACCATGTGGAGCACTACCGAAATAGGCATTTAACTGTCTAGTGCGCTTACCTCGTTAATTAAAAAAGAACTAGAACTAAATAAATAAATAAATCCATTACCTGAGCACCCACAATGCCATTCCCACCATAGAAGCGATCAGCATACATGTGCATGGATCCTCCTTTTCCCTTGGCACATCCACCCCTTCTTCCTAGAATACAGAAAATGTGAAGCATTTTATGTCATATACTACAATATAAATTACAAAGTGAAATTATGTACAATAAAGTATTGCTAAGATTTTTTGTTGCCTGTTCTGTCAACCAACACAAAACAACTAAGGGCTCTGGCACAACCCGCTTCTTACAAGAGGGATGTTCCATGTTTGTATTGCAACTTTGTGATGGGGGTGCTGTACCCTAGCACCAAACCTGACCATGCCTGTCTGATGGTTGAACAGCTTTATCTTTTTCTCTGTCCCCTTTGACAGGGACTGCTGCTGTATTTGAGAAGACAAATTCTCTAATGTTTGCTTTCCACCATTATTAGGAACTCCCTCAGGGCCTTTATTGTGTTTTGGTGACAAAGGCAGACTGAGAAGTCAAATTCTTTTCTTCTAGCCTTTTTTTTTTGAGCTTTACAGCAGAACTTTTTACAGAGCTCACACATGATAAAATCGTGATCTGGACCCAGGCACTGTAAACAAAGCTAGTGGCTATCTGCCCTTGCCAGGAGCTGAAAAAATTTTTTCAAAGCATGTAGGTCCTGTGCTCTTCTTATTAGGTCTATCAGCCATATGTACTTGTACATGTGTGCGCATGTATATGGGTAAGGGTGGTATACAAAGGATGTATACCTATCGAGGGGTTAATTAGGGCTGTAAGGCTACGAGCCTTAAAGGAGAAGACTCCTGTATATTTATGATTTGAATATATCAGATGTATTTATTATACATTACATCAAGTACTGTACATATGTCAATAAGCGATCAGCCATTTCTTCTGTTGCAACACATATCTAGAGTTTGAGGCTCTGACACAAGGTAGTACAATGTCAAGCAAGCCTCCATTTACATGCAAATGAGTTACTTGTAATACAGCCCCTCCCATTCCTTGATGTCACTGCTGCAACAGTGCAGAACAAAACACAAGGGTATCAATGCTGTCTAGCCTGATTATAGTTTAAGTTTGCAATGGTTTAAGGCAGTTCTGTCATGCAACTCACACAAGAAGTAGTACTTTTAGCCTTAATATTGTATGTGTAGAGCAAATAATATATCTAATAGTATTGCATTCACAGGAAACAAAAGCTGTTTCTCTGTACTGCTCATTTCTCTCTGTGAGACAGTTGTAACATGTTGTGGAAAGCAGTAGACTGAATCAGTCAATCAACCAACCAATCAATCAATCGAGTAGTCAATCAGTCACTCTGTATTGAACCAGCTGAACACCCTTGAGAAGATTTGTTACAAGATGAGCCTGGGCAGTTTACCAAAGGATCACACAAGACTGACTTATACACATCCCCTTTCAGCAGCCTGAGAGTGGAGAGCTAGATCACTTACTTTATAAAGTGTATTGTTTTACATTGCAAATGCTCCTTAAATCTGAGTTTCTGACTGGAAATACCAAGACACAGAATGCATATGACATGGGAGGACTGAGCTAAGCAAATACAGAGCACTACAAACAGAGACTGATTAGTTTCTTTACCTACAACAGCTGAGGTGTAGCATCTGATTTGTGAGGGACATCCTAATTCAAATACTGGCATTACAAAATGGGGAAGGGGGGCTGCCACAGCTTATCTTTAGTACCTTGAAAGTGAAGTGCTATAGCTCTCACAACACTGCTAATGATTTATAATGGGAATTGGGGCACCTTTAAAGTCATGGACCTGAGGGGCCATCACAGTTTCTAAAGAGCTGCATAATACCACTTAAAACTCTTGTTGTACCCAGAGTCATTTATTGGGTAAACGGTTTGTGCTAACAGAAACAGTAACGCAACACATACAGGCACTTCCTTATGTGAATACTATATATACCTCAAATCGGTGCTGCATCACACTCACATGGTCCTAGTCCCTATTAGACCTGCACTTCAGGATGTGCACAACACTTAAAGGGTTCCTCCATTACTCAAGCGAGGAACCAAACATTGTGGGTTTGGTCTACTGGTGGAACTGCATTTAGTGCAGCACCATCATCTGTTGCTCTGATGACATCATCCTCCAGCAACATTGATGGTAAAATGGAGGACAAACACATTGATAACTTTTGGGGGCTGTATATTTTTATTTATAATCTAGATCTGGATAGCAATAGGACTGCTGGCAACTGGAGGAGGCACACAACAGTTACATGTAAGGAGCTGGGAAAATATTGGTGTGGAACTATGGGAGACTTCCCCTTTAAGGGTGAAAGAGTTTATTGCCCTTATTAATCCCCCGAGATGGTATACTTCCAAGTGTTCCACCCTTACACATTGTTTGTTGAATATAATGTATTAGACTGGTTATTGTTATGGAGATCGCATTTGCAATCATGTTATGGCACCTGAAGGTCTCTTGCAGCAAGGAGGGAATGCTGTGTAGTGAGTGCAGGTAGGAGTTTGGGGGATTTCTGGGTTTGGGAGAGTTTTGTGTTTCTTTTTTCCAGGTTCTTTTGCAGCTTAATTGGTTTGGCTAGTTTCCTAATGATGTGTTAACTGTGTTATCAGTATTGTCCTATTAGTTGTTTGATTAGTGCAGGTATATAGCTGTAATTATTTGCTTAGCGCAGGTATATAGCTATAATTAAGTTGGCCCCTGGTGCGGAGGGTTGAGCCGCTGGATGCCACACCTTGTGCTATGCTGGCGACCCGAGTTCAGGAGCAAGTTTGGGCCACCGGGGGTCGGCCGGGGTGCAGGAGGGAAGGCGCGGATTTGGATCGAGTCACCAGCAGACAGCTCTCCTTTCCCAGGTAGGTCGGTTGTATTGCGCAGCTCATGCTCCTGGTTGGTCACTAAGGGGTGTGGCTAACAAAGTGCAAGTTACAGGGGTATGGGGGCCGCGGCGGCCATCCTGCAGGCGGGAGCAGGAGCACGAATGTGCTGCGCTGCACATCATTGCACGTCCGCGCCCCCAGGGACCACAGAAAATGGAAAGAGCACTGGCACTCGGGTAGGCGACTGTGAGTCCAGTGGATGTCCCCCACGCTCCTCACCGGGTCACTCCCAGACGGCCTCTGGCTCTCCTCCATGCACCAATCACCCTGCTGGATTCTAGATGAGAGTACCAGAGGAGTAGGCGGTCCCGCCTCAGGGGGCTTAGTGCCGGGGGGGGGGGTCGGTAGCTGTGGAGGATGAGATCCCAAGACGGAGACCTGGCCTGGAGAGGACCTCAGGCAGAGCAGGAAGGAACTGGCCAGTCTGAGTTACCACACCCGTGAGAGACCTAAGGAGCCACTGAAAGGAAGAGCATAAAGAGAATTGACAAAAAATATATACAGTATATGTGTATGTTATATCATATAATGTGTGTATAAAGTACAGTTACGCAAGAACCGTAACAGTAGATCTTCGAGAGAGTCTCTTGCAGTAGGTATTCACGAGTAGAACTAAACTGCCAGGCATCAGGACCCCATGGAAAAGTCTCTAGCTAGCACTCTCTGGTGGGGACCGCCTCCACGTCAGGTGACCGGCATCAGCAGATGTCAGTATAAAGGGGGCGGTCCCGACGCCCGCCCTCAAGTTCTTTCCCGCCAAGAGTCAAAGGTCTGACAAGAGAAAAGAGGATATGGCACCCATATCTGAAAAAGAAGAAACTGAGGTATTGGAGGAAGGGAAGGTAATACCTACTGCAAGAGCCTCTCTCAAAGATCTACTGTTATGGTAAGTTCTTACGTAACTGTACTATTTTACTTCGAGAGGGCTATTGCAGTAGGTATTCACAAACAGGACTGAGTCACAAGCAGTCTAGAACAAAAAAGAAAGCGGGAGGAGGAAACACCATCCACAAAGGCTGAGCTTCTAGATAGGGATCATGAGCGTATTCCCTGCAGAACAGCTAGTCCGAAGCCTGCTCTTCGGAGACAGGCAATGTCCAAACTGTAATGTTTTGTGATGGTATGGACGGAAGTCCAAGTTGCGGCTGCACAGATCTCAGCCACCGACACATTCTTAAAGCAAGCGGCAGAGGCTGCGACCCCACTAGTGGAGTGGCGTTTGACCTGACCCGGAACGGTCTTGTGATACTTGTTGCAACAGAAAGTGATACAATTGGCCAACCACCTAGAAAGGCATTGCTTGGAAACAGGGTTGCCTTCTCTCTTGTGAGCGAAAGACACAAAGAGTTGGTCTGTTTTTTCTGAGATCCTTAGTCCTGTAAGTGTAGTAGCTCAGAATACTATGAACATCCAGGGTATGGAGGAGATACTCTCCTTGATTGGAGTGTTCCGTGAAGAAGGCTGGAAGCTCGATGGACTGATTCACAGTAGATTCAGCCACAACTTTCGGAAGAAATTTAGGATTAATACGCATGGCTACCCAATCCTTGTGGAAAATCAAATAGGGGATTTTACACCTCAGGGCTTGCAACTAATCCTCCGAGCTGAGGTAATGGCCACCAGAAATAAAGTCTTTCAAAAAAGAAACTTTAGCTCTGCCTCCGCTGCAAGTTTGAAGGGAGGCAGAGTAACCTTCTCTAGAATGAAGTTCAGGTCCCAAAGGGGAGCAGGGCTGCAGATCGGGGGTCTTCGGTGCAGGACCCCTCGTAGAAAAGTCTTAGAGACTTCTAGTTGGGCAAACATCCTGCTCCCGAAAAGGATGCAGTAGGGCGAAATGGCTGCCATATGTACTTTCACTTGACAAGTAACTAAGACTTAAGTCGTACAGGTGCCCAAGGTAGTCCAGAACCTTACTGGCTGGACAAGAAAAGGGTTCTAGGTTTTTAGAACCTGCCCAGATGGTGAGGCGCTTCCACTTCATGGCATAAGCAGACCTGGTGGAAGGCTTTCTGGCCTCCACCAGGATGTCTGCCACCGTGGGGGAAACTCCAAAACGGGCTTTAGCTATGTGTGAAGGAGCCACACGTGAAGGTAGAGAGACTTGAGGCCTGGATGGACCAGGGTCCCCTGATCCTGGGTCAGCAAGTGTTTTGTGACAGTGGTAGAGGAAGAGGAGGTTCCTCGGAAAACTGTTGCAGAAGAGAGAACCAGGCTTGCCTCGGCCAAAAGGGAGCGACGAGGATAATTTGCGCTCCTTCTGACCTTAGCTTGTTGAGCACGCTTGGGATCGGAGGGAGGTGTAAACAAATCTCCCCTTCCAGCACAGAGACAGCACATCCTGAAAAACAACTTCTCACCCTGGAGTGAGCAAGCAGAAGACAGGAAGTTTGGCATTGTTGGGGTAGGCAGAGGTCCATTTGAGGAGTCCCCCAGTGGTGGAAGACGACGTTTAGCACAACCTGGTAGAGTTCCCACTTGTGAGACTTGGTTGACGAGCGACTTAAGGCGTACGCGAGAGTGTTCACCATCCCTGGCACATGGACAGCCGTCAGATGAAGGCGGTGCTGGGACTCCCAGTGACAGACTCTCATTGCTTCCCAGCAGAGGGGATAGGAATGAGTTCCCCCCTGTTTGTTGAGGTACCAGACAACACACATGTTGTTAGACTATACGAGAAGGTGACCAGGAAGAACAACCAGGAGGAGTGCCTGCAGGGCACAGAGGACTGCCCTCAGCTCGAGGACGTGTATATGGAGTCTTTGTTCGTACTGAGACCAGCTGCCCTGAGTACGGTGAGACCCGAGATGAGCACCCCAGCCTGCCCCTGATGCATCCGTCGTCAGGGTCTGGATGGATGAGGTGGTACAGAATGGGGTCCCCAGATTGAGGTGTTCTGGAACCGTCCACCATTACAAGTCCCTGACCATGGGGTCTGACACCAGGGTCCCGTGATCCAGGTTGTCTTGAGACTGATCTCACTGAGTCCTTAGGGTCCACTGAGAGATCCTCATGTGGAGACGAGCTAGTGGGCTGAGAAGGCAGAGGACCTTCCTGGCTCTGACCCTTCTGAGACCAGATAAGAACAGAGCTTGGTTTGACAGCATCTTGGCTCTGTCTGGGGCCAAAAAACCTTGCCCAGGGTCATGTCCAACACTGCCCATATGAAATGCAGCAGTTGGAAAGGGATCAGATGGGACTTGACAAGGTTGATGGTAATCTCCAGGTCGGAGAAAAATTAAAGGGTGAGGGAGAGGGAGCCCAAGAGTTCCTCCCTGGATGGGGATGCCTGAAGCCAATCGTCTAAGCAGGGGAAGACTTGGACCCCCTTGGTACGCAGGAAGGCCGCTACCACTGCTAGGCATTTGCTAAATACTCAGGGGGCAGAGCATAGACCAAATGGGAGGGCCCCGAACTGGTAGTGGGACCCCTGAAAACAAAAGTGAAGGTACTTGCAGTGGGAGTGGCAAATGGGGATATGGAGTTAGGCATCCTGCATATCCAGGGCGCATAGCCAGAAGCCCGGCCGAAGCATGGGGAGAAGGCTCGGGAGGGAGAGAATTCAGAACAGTTTGTATTCCACAAACTGATTGAGGAAGCAGAGGTAGAGAATGGGCCTCAGTTCCCCCATTTTCTCTGGTACTAGGAAGAAGTAAGAATAGTAACCTGTCCCCTGGAGATGGAGAAGGACAGGTTCTATTGCCTCTTTCAGCAGAAGAGAGTGGATTTCCTCCCGTACCAATTGCAGATGAAGGTGGGAGCACGATAAGGGAGGGGGTGGTCTGCAAGGGGGTTTTTGAACAAACTATCATGTGTCCTGCTGAAATCAGCTGGAGCATCCAGGTGTCTGCCGTTATCCTCTCCCAACCCGGCAGATGGGAGGAGAATCTCCCCACCGGTTCCCTCTGACTGACAGAGGACTGGGAGAGGCAAGGAGTCAGAGGGCAGAGTAGTGGCCGAGACCCGGATCTTTCTTGCTTGGGGAGGGGGGCCTTGACAGCTGGGGTGGCTTTACGCTTGTTGGGACGCCTGGATTGTGTCTGTTTAATCCTTGAGGTTGGGGCCGAAGGACTGCTTTCTAGCCTCTTTGAGAGGGTTTGTACATGTCTGAACAGACTTAATGCCAAACCTTCTCCTGTAACTCTGTGATGATGTCCTGACGCCACCGCCAAACAGTACAGTCCTCTGAATGGAGCATTGTGGATGGCCGATTGCACTTCAGGGCCAGACCGACACTGAGCCAGGCATGACGCGCAAGAAAGATACGGCGAAGCCGAGCTCCTGCCTGCAGTGTCCACTGCGCCGATATAGCACGGAGCATGTGTTTACAGGCCGCGCGCGCGGAGCAAACAAGATCTTCCAGTTCCTGCTTGGTTTGGGAATCTGGGAGGGAGTCCAGTCTGGATTCCATCTGACTAAGGATAGCCTTCTGGTAATCTCTCATATGGCCAACGTAGTTGAGGGCCCTCATGCCCAGAGTAGAAGAAGCATAAATCTTCTTCCTATACTGGTCCAGAAGACGGGACTCCTTGTCAGGAGGGGACGAGCCAAGGTGCTTAGGGTTGGCCGATCGGTTGTGTGCAGTGCTAATCACCACCGGATCAGCCTTGGGGTGAAGGCTGAGGAAGTCCTTCCCCTCAGGAGCCTGATATAGCCTGTCTGCCTTCCGAGGAAGGGGGGCCAACGAGAAAAGTTGCTTCCAGATAGTGGAAGCAAGATCCGCGTGAGGCTCTATCCGGTATGGGAGAAGTCTCCAGCAGGTCCAGATGGGCCACGAGCTTCTTATGCTGGGGATCTGGCTCCACTGATTGCCACTCACAGGAAGACTGGATTTTCTTCAGCAGCTCCAGAAAGGAAGGATCTTCTGGAGGAGACTTCGGAGAACCTTGCGGCCTGGGTTTATCTGGAGTACGTTGCTCGTCCTCTAGGTCACAGCATCTGGAGTCCAAATCTGACCCTGAAGACTCAGACAAAGCAAAAGAAGAGTCCTCCCTAGGAGGAGGAGGATCGCCCTCACTGGGGGTTCCCCAGGGGAGCGTGTCCTCCCTGGCCCAAGATCAGAAGGTTCAGCTCTGGTGTCAGGCAGAGGTAGGGGAGTCACTTCATGCTGAAGCAAGGGGTCCAGCGTCGGTATGCGTTTTTTCGACCTCTTGAGTGATCTGTGTTTTCGCTTCAGCCAACTAGGAGGCCAAGACCTCCCTCAAGTCCACCTGAGGCTGCGGAGGAGGGGGAGGAGAAGGCAAAGGGGGGCTCGGATACGGGTAGCCTGGAAACCTGTAATGAGGGTACCCATAACCCGACGGCAGGAGGCCCAGCGTCGGGTACTGAGGCACCAAGTAGAGCAGCGTCAGGTAATAAGGCACCGGATACTGCGGCATTGGGTATGCCGGCGTTGGGGGCACCGACGCAGTCAAAGGGCCCAGAAGGTGGACCGACGGGTCAGGCATCGCCCAGAGGGTAGGCTAGAAGGGGACCTTATGGGGGGGGGGGGTCCGTGAACCTGGAAGGACCTGATGGTATAGGTCTATCGTCAGGAAGTGGAATACCAGAGGGGGACATTGGGACCGGCTTCCGAGGATCCGACGGCAGCATTTCGGGCTCCTCGACCCCAGCCAGGGAGGAGAGAGTGAACTCATCAGGAGGAGCCGGATGAGATGCCGGGACCTCAGTAGGCAAAGCAACGGGTTTACGTTGCAGCGACTCTCTGGCATCAGGAGTGGAAGAAGAGTCTGACGACAGGTCGCCGGCTGGGCGGACGTCGGGGGTGCCGACGACCAACTTATCAGCTGTGTCCAGGCAGACGTCAGTAGGGCCTGATGTCTGGCTTATCGGACGCACTCTGACTGGTAGGCCTGGGTTTAGAGGCCGAAGCGGGAGTGTGGGCCTCCTTTGCCCAGGAGGCTCCCGGCAGGCCTGAGCGCAAGCTCGACGGGGTGGGGTGGGGGGTGTCGACGCCAGCTTAAATACCACTAGAGGAGCCGTCAAAGGACAATCCCCCAGAGGGAAAGTTACTTGGAGAGCCGCGACTCCAGCCGAAATCGCAGTTGCTGTGGAAGGTGTGTCCTGATCACAGTGTTTCTCCTTATCCCTCTTTTTCGTGTCATGGCCCTCAGGAGAAGTTAACGCCTGCCTCAATTTCTTCAGTGCCTTTTCCAAGGATGCCATTTTCTTCTTAAGTAAATGGGCTTCCAGGGACTGCTGCCTTCATTTCTGAGTAGCAGCACTGAATTTTTGGCAGTGTTCACACTTCTCCACGTGGTGGTCTGGGCCCAGACAGAAGAGGCAGAGGGAATGGCCGTCCTTATGAGGGAGCTGGGATGCACACGAGCCGCACTTGTTCTTGTGCGATTCCAATGGCATTAGGGATGACATGCACAGTGAGGTATTAACACAATTATCAGAATTACAGAGAAAAAAAGACCGATACTTATCCAAAATGGCGAGATAAGAGAGTGCTGTTCTTCCGCGAGGTAGTTTCACAAGCCGACGGCGGGAAATAACTGGAGGGTGGGCATTGGGACTGCCCCTTTATACTGATGTCGGCTGAGACCGGTCACCTGACGTGGGAGCGGTCATCGCCAAAGACTGCTAGCTAGAGATTTTTCCGTGGGGTCCTGACACCTGGCAGCTTAGTCCTACTTGTGAATACCTACAGCAAGAGCCCTCTCGAAGTAAGATCTATAATTGTTTGATTATTGCAGATATATACTTTTAAAGGAAAACTACACCCAAAACTTGAAAACATATATGCTGTGCAGAGTGTTTTAATTTGTATGTGAAGTTCTAGTGTTTCCTTCCCTCTGACTGGTATTAGGAGTTTTTCCCAAATTAGCCTGCTAGCTTTATGCTAGTTTTACGACCCCTGGGGATCTTCATTCCTGATAGCGTAATTGTATTTCTTGTTCCCACAGTGCGTCTTGTCTCATGTGACTGTGATGCAAGAGACCCAACATTCAGCACACACATGCCAAACAAACTAAATATCTTGGAAGCTTTAAAAGCTGCACAAAAATTACCAGCAGCAAAGTTTTTCATGACAGTAAAACCTTTAGGATGAGGGTGGTCACCAAGCTGAATTCTACAGATTTTAAAATATAGCCATCTCTATTGTTGTGAACTGATTGTAATGCAATGCTTTCTGCTGGATTTATGGGCTCTGCTACATCACCATCACATGAAACAAGGTGCATTGTTGGACAAAGAAATACAATAAAGCTATTTAATATGGAGATCTCCAGGGGTCGTAAAACTACCCTAAAGCTAGCAGGCTAATTTAGGAAAAACTTCTAATACCAGTCAGAGGGAAGGAAACACTAGAACTTCACATACAAATTAAAACACTCTGCACAGCATATATTTTTTCAAGTTTTGGGTGTAGTTTTCCTTTAATTAATAGATTAGTCATAGGTATACAGGGAAATGATAGCCTCTTCTATGGGGAAAAGTTCCCATCCATGTATTATTATAGTAGTGCTACTATAGTTAAGAGTTGAGCAAGGATTTCTCTGTTAAACCTCAAACTTTGCATTTTAAATAGCTTTGCAACCGTTCAACGGATCTGCATGAAATTTTGCATGTGCTGTTTTGGGGGTAGATCTCTTGATGTGCCAAATTTTGTTTTGGTAAGATGTGCGTAATTCCGAGATGCAGACAGCGAAAAACGTGGGGGAAATTTTTTTTGGGGGGGGGTTGCTGTTTTTTTGTGTCAATGCCTAGCACCCAGATGGTTTGGAATCTTGGTCTGAAATTTTCAGGGTAGAAAGGGCTTGGGCCGCATCGGTGCGCCTTACACTGGTTTGGTGAAAAAATGTTAATCCATTCCAAAGTTTACATTTTAGAATTTTGGTTCTGAGCATACTCAGTATGGTCTTTTGGATAGCTGCTTGGAACAAAAAAAGAATTTGGTCCATATGAAAAAGGATCCTTTTTTATATGGGGGTAATCCTTTTTCGTCAGCAAAAAAAAAAAAAAAAAAAAATCCAGTTCCTATGGCCGACATCTTGTTTCCGTGTTTTTCAAAGAGAAAAAATTTCAAAAACCCACAACAATGACATGCTGGACACTGGACACACAACACATGTATCCTGGTCATCGGGACCCCATTAGGTGGATTCTGCACTTAGTTCTTGGAAAAATAAACCAATTTTTTTTCCCCATTTTAAAATCCTTTTTCATGACTATTTTCTTGTTTTGGTATGGCTATTTGACAAAGGAATTCAGCCATACAAAAAAGGATCCCTTCTATGAAAAAAGAATTTCATTTTTATTTCACATAAAACTGTTTAGGCAGATCCTATTTTCAAATGATTTAGTGTCAAGGATACAACAAAAAATAGTATCAGACATTGTAAAATACAGGTGTAACAGATTATAGTAGTACAAATTCAGGATGACAAATAACAGTAGTCTAAGCACATCTTAGCTGAATTTTGGGCTGGGGCAGCAAACATGTAAGCATTAATCCCCAACGAAGGAGGCTTCTACTGGGGAAATAATGCATGTTTTTTTTTGGGGGGGGTACGAGGCCGAAGGCAGAGTGCCTACAACCACCCAATCATGCATTAATTCCCCAGTAGAAGCCTCCTTCAGAGGGGATTAATGTGCTTGTAACATGGGAAGCACAACATCAGTAGTGTTAAAATTTCATTACATGTGGGTAGCAAATTATTAAAAAGTCATAATTTTGCTTTACTAACCATTACATGTGAGCACTTTTGACTGAAACTATCCCTATGTCAATGTATGGTACGGGCGCGTGCACATTCACTTCTCCATATCTATTTATATTGTGACCACTGTTTTCACACACTTTTTGGCGTGCTGTTTTCAACTGGAGACCAGATAGACATTAGTGAAGATTTAACTCTGGCTACTTATGGAGTGCTGTGGTCCCTCGTTTCCTTAATTTTCTGCATTTATTCTCTAATGCATTATGGGTAAAGTACGAATATTTGCATATTAATCTCTACAAATATTCGTACTCTCTCCACAATGCATTACTGGCTTTACATATTTACTTTTTTCCTGCCTCTGACCGCTCTCAGTTATTGCTAGTGTAATGCACAACTTTTTAAACATGGATTCTGATTATTGCCCACTTCTCCGTTGTATTACTCTATGCGCCGAGATTGCTCACTGCATTGAGGGACTTCCGCGATACATGTGCGTGCACTTGCCGGTTATTCCAGGTACAATGATCGGTGCAGTACTGCGGGGATGGTGGCGGCAAACTGAGGTTCACGCACCGATACATTTTGACACGCCACCTGTAGGGAGCACTGGTGCATACAGCACACGCTGATTTCCTAAGCGCGCGCCCGCCTCCTATTGGTGATTACTGTGTTGGAACGGGCCTTACTGGGGAATTAATCCCTGCTCCAACTTTAGTCACCTGCCGTGTTTCCTCCAATCCCTTTCCGTTATTCTGGCTTGCTGATTCTTGCCATGTTACAAATAATTGTATAACTACACAATTTACAACAGGGTGCTGTAACAGGAGACAGGCTTGAGGTGCAGGGGGAATCATATCAGTTAAAGCAATTGCAAGTCTTAGCAGGGAATAGCAGCTTAGTCTTAAAGAGATCGTCCCAGAAACAAGTTTTTAGGGTAACACTTTTTTTTCTGATTATTTTTACGCATGACGGGATCCTTTTACGTATGTTTTTTTCATTCATACGAAAAGGATGCCCTCATACGTAAAAGAAGGGGGGACTGAGGGCATCCTTTTTGTATGAATAAAAAAAAACAAAAAAAAAAAACAAGGAAAAAGGATCCCTTCATACGAAGAGAGATTTCTGACTTAGCTTTTTTACCACATTTTAACTTTGAACAAGCCACAACTCCCTTAATATTTGCAGTTAAGGGGAAATGTCTTATACAGTTCTACAAGAATAACACGTAATAACCCCCTCCACCCCAAACAATTCAGGTAGCAGGTAAAAAAAATGTAAACCATGAAAATTACCATAGGATAACGCAAGAAATTTAACTACCCATACAGCCAAGCAAATTGATTTTAGACTCAAATGGATATGTTCATGCAGGCCTCGAGGGACCTGCGTAAATGAGGATATGGTAATACTATCTCACAAAGTAAGGAAATTCATTGCAAAAAAAACTTTGTTAATGCGTCAATTAAGGTTAAAGCAACAAAAGTAGGGAATATGTTAGGGTGCCCAACCCTAACGCCCCACCTGCAAGCAGCAAGAGGAAAACATTATGGTTTCATCTCTCCCTGAGTCTTTGACATCAGGCATGGGGTGTACACTGGGATGTCAACCTTTATGCTCATCCCATTCTCATATACTCTACACATCTCGGATTATTTACTGATGGAATGGGGTGAGAGTTAGTGTTGACAACCCCAACGCATACCCCACGCCTGATTTGCAAAGACTCAAGAGAGGTGAAACCATAATGTTTTTTCCTCTTGCTGCCTGCAGCGTGGGGGTGGGGCATTGGGGTTGGGCACCCCAACATATTCCCTAGTTTTGTCGCTTAAACCCTAACTGGTGCATTAACACAATTGTTTGCAATGTATATATTCTTGTTGCAAAAAAAATATGTTAATGCATCAGTTAGGGTTGCTAGCAAACTGTAAAAAAAGGAGCGAAATACAACGTTAAGGTTTCAAGCCTAGCACCCCACACCCTCTCTGCACACACCAACCAGCATCGGGGGGGGGTGTTTTGGGGTCGTCTGCCCTAATGCTTACCCCACTCCATAAGTACGTAAGCTGAGATGGGTACAGTATAGCAGAATGGGGTGTGTTAGGGCTGACAACCACAAGGCACACCCTCAACGCTGGTTGGTGTGTGCAGGGAGGGGGTGGGGTGTTAGAATTGAAACCCTAATGTTGTATTTCCCTCCTTTTCATGATTTGATATCAACCCTGATGCATTAACACAGCTTTTTGCAAAGAACTTCCTTACTTTTTGAGATGGTGTAATTGTAGCCTTATTTGCCTGTGGGAGCGCAGTGCCTTTCGGGCCCTGCACTCCCATCCCTCCATAGATGCGCACATGTATGTCACTGTGGAAGGGCCCTGCACTCCAATTAATAGGACAACAGTGACCAAACTGCCAGCATAGCCATCTTATTACCCCACCTCACGTACCTGGTACAGAAAATTTTCAAAACCCCACCAAAATGTAATTCCGCCTAACTAGAATGTCATTCCATGCCACAGGTGCAAAAAAGACATTCTGACTAGTATTTGAAAAATGATGACCATGACATACATGAGGTGGGGTAATAAGTCTATGTTGAAAATTTCTGAGATTTCTTAGCAGACACTTCATCAGTGAACTGATCAGGTTTTCTTTTCATAGCTGGCACTTCATCAGCGCCTTTGGAAGCTTTAGGTTTATTAGGCACCTCATCGGCACCTTTGCTGCCATTTTTCCCTTTAGATGGTACTTCATCAGTACCTTTGCTGCTATTTCTTTTAGTTTTAGCAGGTACTTCATCAGCTCCCTTATTCTTAGATGGCCCGTCACTGGTAGCCTTAGCAAGCATTTCACTTAACCTTTTTGCTCTGTTCCTCAGAGTCTGAACAAAATTTAGAGCAAAGGGAACAGTAATAAACTGGCCCCAAGCACTGTAAACGCAGGTCGTGAGTATCAGCTTTTGCCACAATTCTGTGGCACTTTACACAATTTTTAAAACTTGTGGGTCCAGTCCCCTTTTTTGGCTTTTATGACATGCCAGTTTGTCAGAAAAACTATGAATTACTGGTTCCTAAAAGGGATTAAGTTCTAAAGCAGTCGGTTCCTTCGCAGTAAAGAACCGCAATTTAAAAACAGTAGAAAACGCAGCAAAACAATGAAAATAGCAGTTCGTGGAGAAATAAGGGAACCCCTATTAAAATAACAAACCATCAAAATACACTAGACACAATAAAATTTTACCTCAGAAAAACTAAAAGGGAACCGTGGAAGAAAGGGAAAACGCGGTTCCCGGGAACCGCTAAAAAAAACATTGAAAAAGTAAAAATGACAAAAATAATTACAGACTCAGCACAGAACCAAAGAAGTGGTTCTATATGAGAGAGACAGAGCACCTCAGAGGCAGCGTTTCTCAGTCAGTCGGAGAAAAAATTCTGGTGCCCTCTGGGCAGGCTCCACTCAGCGCACTCTCCTGCTCTTTTCTGATTGGCCAATTCATTGTATGAATATTCATGGCTCCACCTCCAAGGCAGTTCAACCTCGTCAGCTTACTGTATTTGGTTACGGATGCTAAAGGACCCCTGGGGTGAGAACATAATGGATAATCTTCTAATCACCCTCCACCGAAAATATTATAATAGATCCAAATGCAAATGCTGAATCTTGTGGATAAAGATTTCAGAAGGGTAAACTTTTCAAAACTATGTCAGCCTCTCACAAAGGGAAGTCTAAACCTTTCACATTTTGACCTCAAAACACAAGGCTTAGGCACTCTTGCACCTTAGCTTGATTCATTACCCCTCTGTCCCAAAAGGGCAGACTATGAATCTCACTTGTTGGGCAATTCGTTATATCCAAGTACCCTGTTTGCAACAGAGTGTACTCAGATGCAACAGCATCCCACTATTCGACACACTACACATGTGTGGAAGCTAATCAAACAAACTGGTCCACATGGGGTTCTAAGCGTCTCCCACTTTGGAATAATGATGGGCTTGGCATCATGCCAAACAAATTTGTTGGCCTGGGTAAATAAAGAGATAGCACCCCTTGGTGATCTCCATGATAACACACAGGGGTCCGCAAATCATTCACCCAACTGCAAACCATCTATGACATACCCAACAACCAGCACTGGCGCTACTTGAAACTGCAATACACACTTCGGCCAAGGTTGGGACCTTATCAGCTAGAGCATGATAATCTCTTAGATGCCCTCCTGGAAAGTAGACGAGACACTCTGCTGACCTCCAGAAGAATCCATCAACTCCTAAATGCCACTGCTCATGACCCCGGTGAGGCCACAAGGGCCAAATGGACAGAGGAGCTGGGTGTCCAAATAACAGTGTAGCACTGGCACAATTGTTGGTCCCTGCTCAAAAGGAATGCAAAAGATACCAGAAACTGGTTCAATCAGTTCAGGCTTCTCCATAGATGGTGCAGCGCTCCCCAGAAGCTACATAAGTGGGGCCTGCTCCTATCAGAGCAGTGTTAGAGATGGAATAACACAATAGGCTCAGTCACTCATATCATTTGGCACTGCGCTTAGCTTAGAGGCTGCTGGACAAAAATACAAATGATTTGTGCCAGTAGCCTCCATTCTCGCACTGACATTACTGCCCCTCGGGTCATACTGGTTCTTGATCCTGCTTAGACCAGAGTATGCACAATACTCATAGGTGGCTCACAGGTGCACTTATAACAGCACAGAGAAAAACTCACCCATAGTGCAAGAATAGTTATTAGAGGTACGAAAAATGGCATGCTTTGAAAGGGTACAATTCCATAACATAGATAGGACAGACCAGTTCTGGTCTACAAGGGTTGACTGTTACATCACAATATTGTGCCCTCCCGCAAACGTACTTAACAGGACAGGCCACAATGAAACTAAACGTTAGTACCATACCACCTCTACACTTGCCAGACAGATTTATGAATACCTCTCTATAGTTAGCCATGATTATATTGTAAATCAGCTTTCTTTATTCTTTTATAAATTTTCTGATTTGTTTATACCACGTTGAGACTGTTACCTCCAATGCAAATTAGTGTTGTATCTCCAAGGGGGACACCTCAGCTAGGTTTTCATGACAGTGGAATGCATTGTATATAGTGCATCATTATGTGAAAAATTTCAATAAACTTTTAAATATAATTCCTGGCCATGTTCCTGGTGTTGTATTTGTTGGAGACAGTGCAAAAGCAATTTATGAAAGCAGGGGGAGTTAGGCCCAAGAATGCCTTTTAGCTAGAAAACAGGTCTGGAGCTTTATTCTGCCGAGTAAAGGGAGCCGGTTAGTGAGTGTGTAAAGGGTACAACTATGAGAACGGTTATCTACACTAAGTACTAAGTGGCACACCTTATTACAGATCAGCTTGATTCTGTTTAGCACTGTGCCACAGGCAACCGTGTATCCAGGAAGCCCATACACTGACAGAATGGAGCTGGCCACAATAAGATGTTTAGCATCCCAAGGGAGATTGTTCCCATTACGGTACAGGGCACACAGTGTTCTGTTAGCTATGGCCACCAGACTGTCAACATGGGATGCAGAAGAAAAAGTGCCATCCAGAGTTACGCCAAGGTATTTGAAGGTCTCCACCCATTTAAGGTTTTGTCCTTTGGCCATTTCAGATGACAAAGGCTGGAACCTTCCTCTTCTGTGGGAGGTTAGAGAAGAGCATGGTCTTCGTTTTCTTTTTTTGTAACTGAAGACCAGTTTGTTATTAGAGAACCAGCATTCAAGTGATCTAAAGTTACTTTGGAGTGCAGCGATAAGGCTGTCATGGTCAGAGTTTTTGGAACAGATGATCACATTATCGTCATACAGGAGTACGTTGGCTGTCTGACAAGCACTGGGCAGTTGATTTATTAAGAGGCCAAGTAGGACTGGACCAAAGATGGAGCTCTGGGGGACACCAATATATAATCCCCTAATATCAAACATTTTCTTCACCTGCTGGGAACAATTGGTGAGATAGCTGTGGAACCAGTCAAATGTGTTCTGTGAGAAACCCAGGCCAAGGAGTTTAAGTAGGAGCTTTCCATTTCTCTGGAAAATGCAAGTAGTACAAGGAAAAGTTAAAAATTGTAAAGATGGGATGGGAAAGTTTCTCTACCACAAGGGCAAGATGTTTCTTATCAACTGAGTCACTCCCACACCGCAGGGTATTAAATAAACTGAAGATTAGCAGTTTCTTGCATGAAAGTGCTAGTTAAGTGTAAAACCGCACAACAATTGGCACAGATTGATTAGAAACATATAATTTGACAGCAGATAAGGACCGCTTGGCCCACCCAGTCTGCCCATTTCCCTACCTAATGGACAAGCTGCAGATCCTAGTTAACCAACAACCTACTTCTTACTGCCCCCACCCCCTAGAATTGCCTTATGACTGTCCCATGCATTCTTGAAATCCACTGTTTTTGACTCCACAACCTCCTCAGGAAGGCTGTTCCATGCATCCACAACCCTCTCCGTGAAAAAATTCTGCCTCACATTACCTCTGAGCCGTGCCCCCTCAATCTTCAAACTGTGCCCCCTTGTTCTTGCACACCTCCTTTTCTGAAAGATGCTACCCTCTTGGACTTTGTCGATTCCCTTGAGGTACTTGAAAGTTTCTATCATGTCTCCCCTCTCCCTCCTTTGCTCAAGGCTATACATATTAAGCTCCTTAAGTTTCTCTTCATATGTCTTCTGGTGCAGACCCTGCACCATTTTAGTTGCCGTCCTCTGGACTGCCTCCATCCTGTCTATGTCTTTGCGGAGATTGGGTCTCCAGAACTGCACCCAGTACTTCAGATGGCGTCTAACCAGCTGTCTGCACAGAGGGATGACAACTTTCTGTTTTCTGCTGGTGATGCCTTTCCCTATGCATCCCAGTATCCCCCCAAGCCCTCCTTACTGCCCTCTCACATTGCTTGCCCACATTTAGGTCATCTGATATGACTACCCCCAGGTCCCTTTCCATTTTTGTTGTTGTTTGTCTCTCACCTCCCACTGTGTACTCTTCCCCTGGGTTTTTATTTCCCAGGTGCATTACTTTGAACTTCCTAGCACTGAATCTTAGCTGCCATTCATTTGACCATTCCTCCAGCCTTGCCAAGTCCCTTCTCATCCTTTCCACCCCACCTTGTGTATCAACTCTGTTGCAGATCTTTGTGTCGTCTGCAAAGAGACATACTTTTCCTTCCAATCCCTCTGCAATGTTGCTTATAAAGACATTAAAGAGGACCAGTCCTAGTACTGAACCCTGCGGTACCCCACTAGTAACCCCCCTTTCTTCAGAGTGGACTCAGTTTACTATTACCCTCTGTGTCCTATTCTCCAGCCAATTCTTTACCCAGGCTACCATCTTGGGACCCACTCCCAGGCTGGCTTGCTTGTATATTAATTTTTTGTGGGAGACTGTGTCAAATGTCTTGCTAAAGTCTAGGTAGACCATGTCCACAGCCCCTCCTTGATCTATTACTTTGGTCACCCAGTCAAAGAAATCTATTAGATTCGTCTGACATGACCTTCCCGCTGTTAATCCATGCTTCCTTGGGTCCTGTGCCTCTCTGGCTTCTAGGTACTCAACAAGTCTTTCCTTCAGAAGTGATTCCATCATTTTCCCAATCACTGAGGTTAAACTAACAGGTCTGTAGTTTCCTGCTTCTGCCCTGCTCCCACTTTTGTGAAGTGGAATAACATCTGCCCTCTTCCAGTCCTCAGGTACCACCCCATCCTCCCATGATTTGTTAAAGAAGGTTCAGTGGTGTCACTAGTTCTACCCCTAGTTCTTTTAGAATTCTGGGATGAATCCCATCAGGCCCCATTGCTTTGTCCACCTTCAGCTTTAAGAGTTTTTAGAACCCTTTTTTCTGTGAATGGGCTGGTATCAACCCCCATATCTAGTGTGTTTCTATTGTTTGGTTTCGGTACTTCCCCCTCTTCATTTGTGAATACTGAGCAAATATATTTTTTTAGTACCTCTGCCTTTTCACAGTCACCCTCTGCCCACCCCACTCCCCTTTATTAAACCTCACTATCCCTCCCCCTTTGCCTTCCTTCGCTCCCTGATGTACCTATAAAAGGTTTTATCCCCTTTCTTAACCGAGTTGGCTATCTTTTCCTCAGTTTGGGCCTTTGCTGTTCTGACTGTCTTTCCCGCTTCCTTTTGCTTTAATTGATACAAATCTCTGTCCTGCTCCTTCTGTGATTCCTTGTACTTCCTGACTGCTTTCTTTTCTCCCTAACCTTCCCTGCCACCTCCTTTGAGAACCATAGTGGTTTCTTACATTGTTTTGTTTATTTGCTTCACACAAAGGCTTGTTGCCTCTGTGATGGCAGTTTGATTATTCCCCATTGTTCTTCCACCCCTCTTTCCAGCCCATTTGCTAGTGCATTCCTTAGGCACTCACCCATTCTGGCAAAGTCAGCCCTCCTGAAGTCCAGTACCTTTGCCTTTGTATGGCTTGACTATACTGCTGTGTTTATCTGAACCATACTGTTCGATGGTCACTAGTTCCCACATAGCTACCCACTTCTAAATCTGTGATCCTCTCGCCATCTCCATTTGAGAGTACCAGGCCTAAGACTGCTCCCTCTTGAGTGGGTTCCAATACAAGTTGTCTAAGGCATGCCTCCTGTAGGGCATCTAGAATGACCCCACTCTTAGAAGTGGCTGCTGCAAACTTAAATGCTGTTTTTTTTTTACCCCCAGGTAGTCGCCTGTGCCGTGCAGTTGCTCACAAAATGGTTAGCAGTCTACTCCTATGCATTTCTGGAAATGGTTAGTGTTGCCCCGTTTTACATAGATTTTGCTATGCTATACCAGCTATTTAAATCCTGCACTTAGTTTTGCCAAGTATCTTAGAGGTGTATTCCAAGGTGTCTGACTAAAAACAGCCTTAAAAGTAGAATGTAGGATTCCTTGGTTGTGATCCGGGGTACACCTGGTCTGTTTAACTGCCCAAAGACACTGCAACATTGGACTGGGGAGTGGTCACTTAAAAGAGGGAGTCTGGCCAATATTTCTGACATCAGTAAATTCAGAATTTGGATCAGCATATCCCCAATCAGCATCATGCCAAAAATGAGATCTCCAAGTTACTTTGTTTAAAAGTTCTGTCATTTTGTAACCCCAAATTCACTGCCTGTTCAAGAAAGACCATTTCAGTGAAGAGCTACTGAAGTCATAATCTGAACGTGCACCCTAGTCTTCCCTGTAAACTACCTTATATGACTTATTTCTCTCATTTTACATAAAACTGCAGTTGTAGTAAACATCTGAAAAGGAAAACGGACACTGGGTGGGTCAGCGAATGCATTTTCATAATGTACAGATGCAAGGTAAAGTACTTCAGAATATGACAGAGGGCTGGAACAGAGAAAAACACACTAAAACTAACAAATATTACTGAGGGAGCAGTTATTTATAAAATATTTTTATTATAAAATGATGCTCATCAAGACAATAACTTAAGCAGTTAGAAGTCGAGCAGAGCTCTCCGAGACATCCAAACTGGTAGGCGGAGAAATAGATCCGAGCTCAGAGTGTGGCAGTTACTAGGGGGTGCAGTTTGAAACTGGCATGAGCCAATGAGCTTTCCATCATTAGCATACATTCCATTTCTCTCCATGGCAGTTCAACATAGGGGACTAACTGTACTAGTTAAGCATACTGAAGGATTCCTGGGATTAGAAACATGGCTTTAGAATGACTAAGTTGTGTGCAATTTTTAGAATATTGTAGGTATGAGATTTCGAAATGTCACCAAGTTGCAATTGTGGAATGCAGCAGTGACACAATCTCAGAAAGTAGCTGGGACACATAATTTTGGAACGTGGCAGGGACATTAAAATACATAATGTGGTGGTATCACATTTTTAGAATATGGCAGACAGAAACAATTTTGAAATGTGGGGGACAGTTGCGGAAGGTGGTAGGAATACACAATTTCAAAACGTAGTCGGCACGCTTGATTTCAGACTGTGGTGGCAACATGCAATTTCACAATGTGACGTGGACACGGAATGTGGTAGTGATGCAGTTTCAGAATGTGGTAGTTATGTAATTTCAGAATGAGGCAGGGATGTGTCATTTTAGAATGGGACTTGGACATGCAATATCAGAATGTGGCAGTGACCATCATTTTCAGAATGTGGTGGGGATGTAGAATTTTGGAATATGGTGGAGATGCACATTTTCAGAAATGTGGTGGCAGCGACAGGCAATTCTGGAATGTGGCAGGAAGGTACAATTTCAGAATGTGCCGCACAGTTTCAAAAGGTGGCGGTGCCGCACAGTTTCAGAAGGTGGCGGTGCCGCACAGTTTCAGAATGTAGCGATGATGCACAATTTCAGAATGTGGCAGTGATGCACAATTTTGGAATGTGGCAGTGATGCACAATTTTGGAATGTGGCAGGGATGCATAATTTTAGAATGTGGCTGGGATGCACAATGTTGGTATGCGGTGGGGATGTGATGCATAATTTTGAAATGTGGTGGGTGTGTACAATTCTGTAATGTGGCAAGGACAAGCAGTTTCAGAATAAATGCTGTGTCCTGTCACATTACGACAGTGTGCATCTCCACTATATTCTGAAATTGCCAGTCCCTGCCAAATTCCTCAATGTGTGTTCCTGCTGCATTCTGAGATAGAATGTCTGACCACACTGAGATGGCAAATCCCTGCCATATTCTGAGACTACATCCCCCACCACCCAAACATTTTAAAACTGTGCACCACCTTGACATTCTATGCCTTGGTTCAGCGCCGCATTCATAACTACCTCCTGACATGTTCTAAAGTACAGTACCACGCATCTGAACATTCTGGTAAACGCAAGCACTGTAGCCAACCCTATGTCAGTTTTTGTTAATGATTACTACAGCTGCAGTTTCTTAAACTTTGGAGAAGCAGGTCCCATAAGGTTGCTGACAAGGAGGACCAGACCGAGTTCAGGTTATGACATAATTCAGTGGCTCTTCCTTTAGGCGATTGCGGACTTCATTGTCGATGTGGCATTGGAGTACTCCAGATGCTTAATTCTGGGGGACTTCAATGCCTGGGTCGACGAAATCTCACAATTCGGTCAGAATCTTCTCCAGCTAATGACTGTGCTGGGCCTCACACAGGTGGTTACCTCCTCAACCCATATAGGGGGTCACTCATTGGATCTGGTGTTCCTCCTGGGGATGGAGATAACGGATCTGGGGGGTGGAACCAGTCAGTTGGTCTGACCATCACACCATAAGGTTCAGTTTCAAGGCCCCCTGCAAATAGACCTACTCCTATTGAGATGGTCCAGTACCACCCTTTAAGGGGTGTTATCCCAGAAGGTCTGCTGGCGGTACTGGACCTATCGGGTTTGTCGGGTGAATGCATGAGTCCAGGGGATCTTGTACTGGCCTATAATAGAGTGGTGGGAGAGGCCCTGGACAAGATTGCTCCAGTTTGTGTTTGACCACTCACTCTTCGTCCAAGGACCCCTTGGTTTGATGGTTCCTTGAAGGAGTAGAGGACAGCCAGTCGAAGGCTAGAGAGAGCATGGTGGAAGTCAGGCCTAGATGCTGACCGGCTTAGACTGACAGAACATTAAAAGGGCTATCAATCAGAAATCACCCAAAAGAAGGCAGAATTCCTTTCCAAGGAGATTTCTGCTGCACGGAATCGACCGGCTCTGCTCTTCCGGACGGTGGACAGACTGTGCAATCCAGTCTGTCTCCAGCCCAGAAGGGCATTTTCTCAGGCTAAATGTGAGGAGTTTTCTCGATTCTCTGCAGATAAGGTTGCCAGCATCCAGTCTGGCATTGACCCTACTCTCCCTATGAGGGACTGCTGAGGTCAGAGAGAGGTGATGAACACTCGGTCTGTCTGGGTGGACTTTAGCCGACTGGAATTCATGGATATTGTGCAGATTGTCCAAACAGTGCTCCCAACCAGCTGTAGTTTGGATCCGGGCCCTACACCATTACCGGGTTGTGCAGATGTCATCTGCCAGATCCTAGCTAAAATAGTCTGGGGATCCTTGGAGTGGGGTGTCTTTCCAGATCCCCTTCAGAAGGCGGTGGTATGACCACTCCTAAAAAAAAAAATCATCCTTGGATCCGGACTCTACTGCTAACTACAGGCCTGTCTCTAACCTTCCTTTTGACGGGAAGGTTATTGAGAAGGTGGTTGCGTTGCAACTGGATGATCACCTTGTGACCCACAATATCTGTGATGCTCTCCAGTCTGGATTTCAGAAGAGACATAGTACCGAGGCTGCACTTGTCTGGGTATTGAATGACATCCTAATAGCGAGGGATTGAAAGGCACGTACCATCTTAGTCTTTGTTGATCTCTCCACAGCATCTGACACTGTAGACCATGGTGTGCTATTGGAGTACCTGCAGTGTCTCTGTGGACTGTCAGGGACAGTTCTAGAATGGTTTTGATCTTTTCTCACAGACAGGTCCCAGAGGGTGGTCACTGGAATTTATTCTTCTGATGCCCTTCCCCTGTCCTGTGGGGTCATGCAGGGCTCCATATTGGCGCCCATGTTGTTCGCAGTGTACATGCTGTCATTAGGAGATATCATTAGGCAATACGGTTTGAGTCGAGTTTTCATTGCTATGCAGCTGATACTCAACTGTATCAGTCCTTTCTACCTGGACAAGGGGATGCAGTCTCTGTGTTTAACAACTGTCTTGCTGAGATCAAGGACTGGATAAGCACCAGCTGGCTGAGACCGAACGAACCCTGACAAGACCGAAGTGTTGGTTGTGGACCCTGGTCATTCAGGGGTGGGTCTTGGGGCTGGGCAGGCCTCTGGCATATAGCATGATGGCATCCAGCTTATTACCTCTGACCAGATGCATAACTCGGGTGTTATTTTTGATGACGGCTTGACCCTGAAACCTCAGGTGTCTACCGTTGTCAAATCCTCTTTCTACCATCTGAGGAACATTGCCCGAATGAAACATCTGGTTCCTCCGGATGACCTTCCAACATTGGTCCATGCCTTCGTCACCACCCACCTTGACTGCTGCAATGCCCTCTACCTAGGGCTTCCTGGGGCTGATATCCACCACTTGCAGCTAGTGCAGAACGCGGCAGCCAGGCTATTGACTGGTACATATAGGACCAGCCATATTACACCTGTGCTGCGCGACTGCACCGGCTGCCTGTTCAGTGGCGGATCACCTTTAAGGTCAGTCTTCTGACCTTTAAAGCCCTGAATGATCTGGGACCCAGCTATCTGCAAGATCTCTTGACTCCCTACTGCCCCCTCCATCCTCTTCGATCTGCCGATGAGGAACTGCTGGAGATTCCCTAGGTACGTCTGAAGACATCCGGTGCTCATGCCTTTTCTTTTGCAACCCCTACCCTGTGGAATTCTCTACCTCATCGGTTGAGAGAATGCCTGACCGTCGAAAGATTTAAGACTTATCTTTTTCAGATGGCCTTCCCAGATGAATTTGATTTATATATCTGTAATTCTACCGATTTATATGTTTTATGGTTCACTTGTAAAGCGCCTTGGTTTCAAGAAAGGTACTATATAAATAAAGTTTGCTTTGCTTGCTTTGCTCTTCACTGAAATGGCTTTTTTGAACAGAGTGAAATCAGGGTTACAAAATACCTCATAACTTTAAAATGAAGTAACGTAGAAACCAAATTTTTGGTATGACATTTATTGGGCATATGATTATTTTAATTCTGCAATGTAGCACTTTTGGCCAGACTCCCTCTTTAAGGTATCTGGCAGAACTCTGACAACTTTAACCCTATCAGGTGTTTAACTAGTACCCAGGTCATGGGGTCATAGTGCATGTTTTATATTTGGTCCTACTGTGCTCAGTGGCCATTTGAGAAATAGGCTGGACATCTTATCCTATGACTCGTGTTGGACTTAATGTTCCAATTGAAGTTAAAGTCATCAGTAATAATGTATTCCCAGTTCTGATCGAGTTGCACGAAGTAGAGAGTAAGTGGCTCTATGCCCAGATTCTGTTTACCCGGTGGGATTATACAGAGACAATGGCAATATTTCTGTTCTTGTCTTATCAAAAGCTTTATTGCCAGGCGTTCACAGTCCCTGGTTAGGTCTTTGATCGCAGTTTAAGAGGCCTGCAGGTCTGATCGGAGGTAGATAAGGCAGCCCCACCTCACTTGCCTATTCTATCCTCCCTGAAAATATTGAAGCATGGCAATGAGACAGTGGCATCAGGAATGTGTGGACTAAGCCAAATTTCAGATAGCCAAATAATGTCTGTCGTCACTAACTCGACCCAGGCTTCAAATTGGGCAAATTTAGGTAGGAGACTGATGATATTTGGGGAGACTATGTTCAGCAGTGCTTGGCTGCAGATGCCAGACCCAGAGCTGCCAGCAGGGCAAGGGTTGAGGAAGACACTGCTGGACAGTAGGAGTAACATTATTGTAAGGCCTTTGGTGGCTCTGAGGTACTGTAGTGCTTCAGTTTCCAAGTCTTACTCCTAGAAAGGAGGGACAGGTATATGGTCCTTGGAGACACAGCCAAGTTAGGCAAACCCACAGCACTCTCCACGTGCCACCAAGGTTTGCTGTCCAATTCGGGGATGGGTGGTGCATACACAGAGAGGGAGTGAGAGAGATATCAAGATATAGATTTATTTACTTTATTTATATTTCTCTATCTTTGGGCCCTCGTCCACATAAAAAACACTATCATATTTTGCATATGAAAAAATAACATATGAAAAAAAATTGCATATATGAAACAAACCAGCTAATTACACTATATTATTCACACCTTAACATGAGGTGGTCATGAGGGCACTGCACAAGCAGCCCGCCCCCAAAATTTCTGCACAAGCTCACTCCGTGGCCTACAAGGTGGTCGTGAGGGCACTGCCCAAGCAGCCCTCCCCGAATTTCTGCACAAGCTTGCTCCGTGGCCCATGAGGTGGTCGTGAGGGCACTGCCCAAGCAGCCCTCCCCCGAATTTCTGCACAAGCTCGCTCCATGACCCATGAGGTGGTCATGAGGGCACTGCCCAAGCAGTCCTCCCCCGCATTTCTGCACAAGCTCGCTCCATGGCCCACGAGGTGGTCATGAGAGCACTGCCCAAGCAGCCCTCCCCCCGAATTTCTGCACAAGCTTGCTCCATGGCCTACGAGGTGGTCGTGAGAGCACTGCCCAAGCAGCCCTTCCCGAATTTCTGCACAAGCTCACTCCGTGGCCCACGAGGTGGTTGTGAGGGCACTGCCCAAGGAGCACTCCTCTGAATTTCTGCACAAGGTACAGATGGCGTTTCTGACTCAAGACGTGGCTCTCTTGTGACTGCCCCACGGCCCCCACTATCACTGCCCTTGGTGGACTTTTCGTTTTATACTATCTCTCACGTGTATGTCTGGGCCAATCAGCCGACTTTCCCATTAGCAGTCTATATCCATTCATCACTAGAGGCTGCTACAGTGCAATTTACTACAGTAGCTATCCCCCACATGTATTCCACCATGTTGACTCTCTACTTCGCCCTTCTTGCTCCGCTATTCCCTCTAGTGACACTCCCCCCTCCTCAAAATTCCCCTCAGAGCTGGTTTGCAATGTCACAGCTTACACTATCACCGCTTAGCAGTCACCCTCTAGCACTCCTCACACCGGGCTGTACCCGATGTCAACGCAGCATCTGTGGCTGGTTGGCCCCTCAATTCTGCTACCCTCCTTCCACGCTAGGCTCATAGCCCTAAACCCTACCACACTGTAACACCCCAGCATTGGCTACCGTCCAAGGTCCACTACCCACAAACATCAGAGCCCCATGCTTACTACAAATTCATTGTGACCTTCCGGCTGCTACTTTCCGGGGACACAGACAAATCCTGGGCCATCTACCACACCAAATACAGGACTATCTACTACCTCCCCCCCCTCAGTGTACCTCGTGGCCCAAAACTGATGCATTAAAATATATACAGCCTACTAAATAAAATAAGCTTACTGCAGCCGACTATCACCTCCCTAAAACCTGACGTCCTGACTATCTCTGAAACCTGACTCAAGCCCCACAACAAGAATTTCGAAATCTTAATTCTGGGCTATTCCATTATTAGGCATGACCAACCAGGCAACAAAAGGGGAGGTGGAATAGCTATGTACATCTCTTTCTCCATCTACTTCACCCCAGTCAATTTACCAAAACCTCTCTCTCTCTCTCTCTCACCCGATAGACACTATTAATCAAACTCTCCCTCCCTCCCTCCACCAAACCACTCCATTATTTAAAGCAGGGTCTTATTGCCCCAGATCCACGATTCCTGTTATTCTGGAACCCCTGGACTCCCTAAAATCCCACGCCAAGGACGACGCGTTCCATATCCTGGGGGATTTCAATTTAAACTAGCTATCCAGTACCACCTCCAAGATCCATAACCAAGTTGTTGCACTAAATCTGTCACAACTGATCGCTGAACCCACTCGACTGAACAAGAAGTCGAACTATCACTCCCTTCTGGACTGGGCCTTTACCTCCCACCAGCATCGCAATATTGCCTCAGGCATCTTACCTGACTCACTAAGTGACCACCATATGATTTACTTATTCCGCAAAATTTTTAGGCCCAACGCCTCCTCCCAGGACCATTCTCTCTAGGTCATACAAATCACTGGACCTTGCCTCGCTCATAAACGCCCTGACAGCCACTGATTGGTCCCCCATCCAGAAGGCCTCCTCTATCGAAAATGCGTGGCTCTATTTCAAACTCAAATTCTTAGCTGCATGGGACATCCATGCACCACTCAGATGTTCTCGGGTGAGGGATGCCCACCTGCTGTAGATCACTGCTGACATTATGTCCTTCACCAGAGCCAGAAACCTGGCATGGAAGTCTTTCAAGGACTCATGTTCCCCTGTTGACCACGCAAAATACCGATCCTTAAGCAACACCTGCACTAGGCAAATCAGGCAGGCTAAGGCAATTTATTTCAAATCTTCATTCCAGGCTAACATAAACCAACCATCACAATTCTGGAAAGTGGTCAAATCCCTCTTCTCCCCACCCTCTCAGCCCCCCTCACCTGCGTTAAATGTAGGCGGTACCACTGTAACTGACCCACTGGCAGTAGCAACCGAATTTAATTCCTATTTTACAAGTTGCACCTCAGCACTGCTGTCCGCACTCCCCCCCTTTACAGCCCCAAACCCTCCCCTGACACAGCCACCCCCACAAAAGCCCATTCCCCTCCTGCCCCTAAATTCTCCTGTCAAGTCGCACCCTCAGAAGTTTTAAAAGCCTTAATCTCCCTAAACCCTAACAAAGGCAAATGCCCCACTGGGTTGGATTCCAAGTTGCTCTACTTAGCTGCTCCTGCCATCGCCGCCCCACTGGCTGATCTCTACAACTACTCCTTTTCTATAGCCTCAATTCTCTCAGAATGGAAACACGCTACTGTCGTCCTGCTCCCAAAGGGAGGTGACTCCTCTGTCCCCGGCAACTACCGTCCTATTTCCCTCCTCCTCCCCATTCTAGTGAAGCTTCAGGAGAAATTAGTCCTTTCCCAACTCTCCTCCTTCTTCTCACCCTACCAGGCTGGCTTCAGGAAGTCCCACTCCACAGCCATTGCACTCCTATGGCTCACTGATTCTATTCTTGATGGCAAGGACAAGGGCCACATCACCTCCACTATTTCTGTCGACCTGGCCAAGGCTTTCGATATGGTTTCTCATGCTCTCCTGCTAGATAAGCTCTATATTGCTGGGCTATCTGCCAAGGCCACCAGCTGGTTCCACTCCTACCTGGTAGGCCGATCCCAATCCGTTAGAATTGGTGGTTCTATCTCTCCCTCCTTCTTACCACTGGAGTCCCTCAAGGCTCGGTCTACTCCTATTCTCCATCTTCCTAAATGACCTGCCCACACACATCCATTCACATGTATGCGGATGACACAGTCCTATACACTTCTGGCCCTTCAACCGCTGATGTAGTGACCAGGTCACAGCAGGACTTCAATGAAGTCCAGCTCTGGTTTCGTACAAACCAGCTATTCCTAAATGCCAAGAAGACTGTCTCCATGACCTTTGGCACAAGGCAGAGACTCTCTCAGCTCACAACCACCCCCTCCTTCCTTACCCTGGACAGGACTACTCCGGAAGCTTGCCCCTCCTTTAGATATCTCGGGGTCTGGCTGAACCAGCATCTCGACATTTCTGTACACATCGATGCTATCCACAAAAAACTCCACCCCAAACTGGGTGCCCGCTACCGCAATCGGGCTGAATCCCCTGCCAGCTCGCGAGGCACTCGTGATAGTAGGGCAGATTCTCCCATCTTCGACGCTCACGGGATGTAGTTTACAGTGCCGCTCCCAAGTCCAACCTAGCCAGACTGGACCCCCTTTTCCACTCTTTCTGTAGATTCACCCTTGACAGCCTGCCCTCCTCACACCACTGTGACCTCTAGCAGTCTCTAAATCTGCCCTCGCTCCATGACCGTCGACAGGCTCACGGCGCCAAGCTCATGACAAAGTACTGGTCCCATTCTTTCCCTATGTACCTCGGGGCTATGCTTGCACCACATACCCCTCCTGCTTATTCCCTGAGGAATGCTGACACCCGCCTCATGTCGGTACCACGCATGTCCTCGTCGACTGGTCAAACAGCTTTCAGACACCGCATGCCCAAATTATGGAACTTCCTCCCTTCAAGCACTCGGCTAACGCCATCTCAGCACCCAAGTTTCCTCATAAATGCGCACTTCACCACACCATGTGTGTGTTGCTAGGAGTGCCCAAAATGGTACATCTACTCCAGCCTCATACTAGCTTTGAAAATTTGACGCTGATCCTGTTGCGTGTTTGTCTTCCGAAATTACTGTATCTTAAGTGCTGCTATGAATTAATAGGATTGATGCATTTTGCTTAGCTTTGTTTTGTACATACCTCTGTATTTTATGATGAAATATTACTTTATGTATTGTATGTCTTTTTCCCTATGTTCCCCCACACCCCAGGACGCACCTGTAATCGAGCAGTATTCTGCTCAGTGTGCCTTCCTGGTAAAACTTTTAAATAAACAAACACTGTTAGCCAACACACTATAAACCACCTTACAGCATGCAACAAGCACCTAAATAAAGCACGCGACAGCCATCTTATTAACATATGTAACAGACCTAAACGACACATGTAATAACCTCCCTACTTACACACCCAGAAATCACCTACCACACCCCCCCATGAAACGAGCACAAAACATAAAACAATCCCCAACCCAAATAGCATCACAAAACCTCCCTCCAACTTAACTCCCCTCAGCCATGTCTCTGGACGCTCCAGGCCTCACACAAGCTGTCAAGCCCTCCATGGTGCTTCATCTGCTGACTCTTTCCCCATGCTCTTCTGAATCGTCACTCACATGACTGCACTGACATGCTGCCCCTCCTGATCACTCAGCCACACTACACAGCCACCCCGATTGCTCAGCCATGCCACACATCCACTCCCAACTGCAAAACATAATCCAAAGCAGGAAGCCATGCCAGACCACTCGAACTTCACCCTGAAAGGAAATGCTAGCAAACCACTCCCCTTTCTTCATAAAGGAGGGCCAGAATGGACGTGCGCATAGAAGAAAAGAGCACCCCCCCCCCACCACCACCATTGCACTATGGAAACAATAGTCCAACAAGAAAAAAAGATACAACATACTACTACACTATGGAAAAATACTAAATCTTACAGAAAGCATACAAGCTTGTTGAAAACTTGAAAAGCACATACAGTAACCAAACTAATGTATTACATAAAACAAATACAAAATCACACATGCCCCCATAATGCAAAGCATCATGGGCTGCATATGCAAATCACCACAGAATTTTATGCTGGTTCAATAAATGATGGTTAGTGTGCCACTGGAAAGTCTACCATCTTGGGAGGCTAACTGACTTAATAAACCCACTCGCCCGCCTGACTCTCAGGTTACTGGCCAAATTCACGCTCCTCCAATGGTAATTTCCTTATATACCACACTTACCCATCATTTATTCTCTTTCTCTCTCTATTATATATATTTATGCAACAGGGATGGAGATAAACAGTGTGTGATAAATCCATTTATCTGAGTAAATGTACATAAATTTCATTTATGTATACAGTGCTTATGTCATCAGCCGTTTATCCACACAGTGCTTATGTCATCAGCCATTTATCTATACAGTGCTTATGTCATTTAGAATGTTCGGCCTCAGTAGCAGTATTAACCATATTCAAATGCGAATAACTTTAAAACGAAAAACGATAGCATGGTACTGTGAGCATGAAAGTTGTTCAGCACAGAAATATCTACAAAATAAGTGGTGCTTTATTTATTGATACCTTTTAGATTTTTTGATAATTAGCAAAAACACAGCAGAAAATTCATATTTTTTTTTAATTTTGTCCGCAAACAAATGTAAATAGCTTTAAAATGAAAAATAATAGCATGGTACTGTGAGCACAAAGTTTATTCAACACAGAAATATCTACAAAATGAGTGGTGTTTCATTTACAGATACTTTTTAGTTTTTTCAGAATTCGCAAAAAAAAGCAGAAAATTCAATTTTTGTGCACTTTTTCATCAAACAAATGCAAATAACAAACAAAACATGATAGTATGGTACTTTGAGCACAACAGTTGTTCAGCATAAAAACTACCTACAAAATGAGAGGCGTTTCATTTCTAGATTCATTTTAGATTCTCTATAATCAGCAAACAATGGCAGAAAATTCAATTTTATTCACTTTTTTGACAAACACATGCCCCTACAAAAGCAAAAACAAAAGAACTGTATAAATGGAATATGCAAAGGAAAACTTGTATAATAAATGATTTATCTGCACTCTAGCAGTTTGATATCGTTCACCTCACTCGTGGCTTACACCAGTCGTGAGGTTACCCGAGGTCAAACTGCTCTAGAGCAGATAAATCATATAGTACACTTGCTTCCATTGCATATCCCATATATATATATTTCTATTTGTCTACACACACACACACACACACACACACACACACACTTCCCTTCCTGATAGCTACTCAAAATAGGGAGAAAAAAAAAAACCCACCGAAAATGGTGAAGATAATACTTGAAGAGCACTCTCTCTCTCTCTCCCTCAATCAAAGCTGCTACTCCGGACACTGGTACAGAAGTCTGAGGAACATGGAGCCTTGGATTACTGAGGACACCAACATTCCAAGCTGCTAGGCACAACTTCTTAAAGCTATAGCTGTACCATGTGGATGCCGTATCTAAAGCTTACCCCATACCAATTAGAAAAAGCATGAATTTGTTGCTGTTCAAAAAACATATTGGTTTCAGTGCTAAGAAACACCCAGCTAATTTGCTGAATAAAGGAACTACAATCTCAAAATCAAGTATATCCAGAAAAACTGCAATGGCCTAAACAAGTAAAAGTAGACAGAAAAATGATACATGGGAAAGAATTTTGGGAAAACGGATTGAGATAGCTCAGATTAGATCATCACAGACTAACTCACCATAAAATAATACAAAATTACTGGTGACCCCTTTATCACACTGTTTACAGGTATCTGTAAAACGCTGTAATAACCCAAAAACCGGGTTATTACGGTGTTTTGGTTTAAGTCTCCTGTCACTTCCCTGGTGTTTCGTGTTACTGAATTCTAGCGCACCGTCTTATTGGCTCTTAGTCTGTGGGCGGGCCGTACATCGCAAGCAACATGGCAGCTCCATTTCGGCACTACCGAAGCATCCGCGCTGATAGTCTGTGTAGTATTCCCCCTCACAAGTGAAGTATTAACTTTTGTCCATATTTATGTGGTTGATCCTGCCTTCAAAACCAAAAAAAAATATCTAGTTCATCCTACAGTACTCACCCTTTGGTCGGGGCTTCGGCAGTCAGTCAGATCAGGAAATGACTGTGGCTGACTGACAGCTCTTGTGGTGCTACAGTGAAATGCACCAGTAATTATAAAAAATAAAGTCTAGGCAAGTGTGTGTTTATGATGCGTTTTTTTTGTTTTGTTTCCTGTTCTTTTTTTTTGTGCCCCCCCCACATCCTGCAGACCCGACCCTTCGGGACCGCCAAAGAGTCATCCTGCCTCACTAGCCCTACCCAGACTCATCCGTCTTGTCCCCATGTAGCTGTGGCTTGCCCCCGAAGTGGGGTGGGCAAGCATCCCAATACTCATATTTCGTCGGACCGGAGGCAGTCGGGCAGGCGAGGGCATATTGGAGGCACGCTCTGGGCGCTCCTTCTTCCCAGGATCTGCAGGCGTTTTCTATTTTTTCTGTGTGGGGGGAGTGGCACGCACCCTACACCAAGGCATCACTGCTGGCATCGCCACTCCCCTCATCCCTCTATGTCTGCTCTGCGCTTGCCATGCCACTGGCCTCCACCAGAGAACAGTCAAACGCTGAGCGCAGGCCCCCTCCCTCACAGAAGAGGAGAGCTGTCCTCCAGACACTCAATCCTCTCCCTCCCCTGCTGACTCCCGATGGCCCGGGCTCGCTCCCGAATCCGGGTCACTGTCGTGGCGCGAGGTGTGGCATCCAGCACCTCAACCCTCAGCGTCACCGGGCTGACCATTGGTTTTTTTAACACACACCCTCAGTGAATGACGAGCTCAAACCTCTCGAGCTTCACTCTCGAGGTTTATGGCTCACTCAGCTCAGATGTGTGTAAAAAAAAAAAGAAAAAGAAAAAAGACATCATAACACACACCTGCCTAACCAGTAATTTCTATTTAACTCCTATTTTACACCAAGTAAACAGTATTTGGCAAAACACCCGACTGTAGATACTGCAGCTGCAAGGATTCAGCTGGGTCTCAGGTTCATATGTTCTGGAGTGCCCTAAAATAATTCCATTGTGGACAGAGCTGGAGAAGAGTAGTGCACAATTACTTGGCTTAAAAGTGATAAGAAACCATGTTTTAACACCTCTGGATGCCATCCTTATTTCTGTTTACTGTTTGACCAATATTCTGATGTTTTGACCTATTTTTGGTTATATTACTTGTTACATATTTTTTTGCCTTTGTAGCTGACCCGAATCCCTCTCTCCTCAGCAGTTGCGGCTTTCTCTTTACGTACTTCCAAAACATTCCATGACATCAGAAACACAATTCCAGACCTTTCGGATAAAAAGTTTGGAATGGTGCAACTGATGTTACAGAATGACTTAAACCTGAAAAGAAAGAGTAGTAGCTGCTGAAGAGAGTGGAACTGTGTGAAGATCGGAGAGCACCCTAAAGCTAGATTATTTATTCATCAAAAATTGGTCAAAGCACATCAGGATACACAACTGGCATGGAAAGGAAACTGGAAGGGCAGATAACTACGTAGAAATCATTCCGTAGCTCCTTTATGGTGGGCATTTAATCTGGAAATGTGTCTGTTAGGTGTTGTTCGCAGATGACCTAAGAAGATAAAATCCATTACATATCCTTAATGTCGGAGATAGTTAAAAAAAAAAAGTGCCAAAGCGCTGACTTAGTGACAAGCCCATCCTATTTAATGCATGGCATAGCTTCTTCTTAGCCTTCATCTAGAAAAGAAATGTCATACAGTCTTAACAATAACAGTGGGTTTTGAGAAAAGATGGAAGCCCCTAGTAGATATATTTACAATAGGCTAAAATTGATACTACATAACCATTGCAGTGACTGTACTGATGTTCTAGAATCATGAAGCAGGAAAAATGTATCCACAGCAGCAAGCTCCTTATACTATTCACTGGAATACTTACATATACAAAAGTGTTTATTTTCCCTTTTTATTAGGATAACCAGATTTACGTATTTGATTATTTGTTTCACTTTAGCAGAATGTTAAGATAACTGAACAACACTTAGCTGTTTTGTACCTGCGTTTAATTGTTAAATTGACATATTGCATTTACCTGTACCTGTTTTTTCAATATTTAAAATGTAATAAAGTATATTATTGTATGCGGGGGCTACAGTTGTACCAGTGTGTGCTTGGTCAGGGTGCATACAAATACATGTGCAAAGACTACCTACTGATAAAGTGGAGTGACATTGAAATAGCTATCTGTAAATGCTTCAGCCAGGATGCAACACGCTTTGTTTAAGTTGCTGCCAGTGACATGCTGCAGAATACGGCAGGCACACACTGTAATCCAATGGCAATGACACCAATTTATCTTACAGGAAATTGCGATGTGCTTATCACAAAGCATTACATCCTGGCTGACGTTGGGCTGAGATGACAGACTTCTCAAATTTCACTCTCGTGGTCTATCTACATTGTCATCTCACCTCTCTATGGGAACACAGCCTTGTTGTGTGTGGTTGCCCAAACATCATAGTGTACAACTAAATATGCCAAGTTTAAACAAAATCACGAAGACATATCTTCCAGTTAGAAGATAGACCATAGTCAGAAGTATGTCAGCTTGGATTCAATGCAAAGAAGTGCAAAATAATGTACCTGGGAAACAAAAACCCAGGGGAAGAGTACACAATGGGGTAGGGGGGGGGGAGGGAGGGTAGTAACAACAACAAAAATGGAAAGGGACCTGTGGGTAATCATATCAGATGACCTTAAGGTTGGAAAGCAACGTGATAAGGCAGTAGGGAGGGCTGGGGGGATACTGGGATGTATAGGGAGAGGCATCACCAGCAGAAAACAGGAAGTTGTTATCCCTCTGTACAGACAGTTGGTGAGACCCCACCTGGAGCACTGTGTCCAGTTCTGGAGACCCCAACTCTGCAAGTACATAGACAGGATGGAGGCAGTCCAGAGGAGGGCAACTAAAATGGTGCAGGATCTTCAAGAGAAGCCATATGAGGATAGACTAAAGGAGCTTAATATGTATAGCCTTGAGGAAAGGAGGAAGGGGGGACATGATAGAAACTTTTAAGTACCACAGTGTAATCAAAGTCCAAGAGGGTAGCATCTTTCAGAAAAAGATGTACAAGAACAAGGGGACACAATTTGAAGATATAGGGGGGACAGCTCAGGGGCAATGTGAGGAAGTATGTTTTCACAGAGAGGGTGGCAGACACATGGAACAGCCTTCCTGAGGAGGTTGTGGGGTCTAAAACTGTGGGAGAATTCAAGAATGCATGGGACAGACATATAGAGGACTGTGTATGAGCAATCATACACCACAAGGCAGTTGTGATCGAGAGGTTTCTGTGGTAACCAGAGACCTCAAGCACGCAGCTCGAAAGGTCCGTTACCACGGAAACCTCGAGATCTTACAACAGCCTTGTTTGTGTATGGTTGCTCATACACAATCTTTTATAGTGTATGGGCAACCATAAGCAGCACTCCGTCATCCCCCAAACAAGTGTACAAGAAGAAATAAGGCTTACTTCAGGATCTGTGGCAGCGCGCTGACTTCCGCGTCACCATGGGCTGTTCAACTGCGCATGCGCGAATGCATTCGATCTTGTTGTACTGCAACGGTGATGTACTTGGTGCGGCACAACAAAGATCATGACGCACCGAGTACAGCACAACAACGCTGTTCCAGGCATGCGGAACAGCATTCCACTATACACTATAAGGCAATTCTTGTGGGGGGTAGGAAGAAATAGGCTGTTGGTTAACTAGGATCTGCAGCTTATCCAGTAGGTAGGGAACTGGGCAGACTAAGTGGGCCATACGGTCCTTATATGCTGTCAAAGTCTATGTTTCATACAGCACAAATATGTCCATCTTGATAAGGCAGATCAAAAGTAAAGATCAAGCCCTGACCCCCACTACTGAAGCAGAAAGACAGAAAACAATCACTTGCATCTACTCCACCAGATATATTCCTCATAAAGTAGTCTTCAAATTTCTTTAGGCTACAGATTTTCCCTCAGGTGCCCTACTGCCCCCACCAAACTTCCCAATTTTTCATACCAGCATCAAAATGAACCACAGTAACCTAGGATGGGAAGATGCCAGACAGAAGCAGAACTCCATACCCCAGCCAGTAAGCATTAACAGTTGGGGTGCTGGCGTTCAAAGTATGGTTTTCTACTCCATCCACCACTAACCTGTAAGCTCAGCCAAGATAAGCCGGATTGGAATCCCTCGAGTGTAGGTGTAGCCATGAGCTCGATAAGCTGTTATAAGGTGGTCTGTGGGTTTGATTGCATTTTCAATCCCAACACAGCAAGCTTCCTGTTTTGGTGAAGATGTAGAGAACAAGCACTTAAAATACAAACAATATAACAATGCATCTTCAAGAAAAGCAAACTAGGCATTTGTTTTGTATTTGCACCCAAATCCTAAAAGGGACAGGTTAGCTTTTCTTTAATTTTACAAAGTGTATTGTAACAGGTGTCCTGTTGATATTACTAGGACTACAAAATGCACACATACCCACATGATTTACATAATATTGCCATTTACTGATTTTTGGGGGGCTACAATTAAATTGAAAGTGACACGCCTTGAAGGCTGCTGACCATTGCTTCCACGCATCCACCAATATAATAAAAAGCCGAGATGCAGGCACAGTCATTCATGAACAAGTTGATGCGAGATACGTACAGTGCCAGATACTAGTGCCTCTGCTGATTTTGGCAAAGTGACTCTCTCTGTAAAATGAGCGCCCTAACCCGATTAATTTACGGTTTAAAATCTGAAGCTGCGCTGGCTCAGTGGCACTGGAGGTTGAGGCGCTGGTCGCTACACCTCACACCATGCTGTTGACCCAGGTTTGGGAACAAGCCCGGGCTGCCGGGGATTGGGAGAGGATCGAGCATCCAGAGGACTGCTCTCCTCTCTTGGGGGAGGAAGACTAGTCGTCCAGCTTGTTGACTACCCTCTGGCATTGGCTGGAGGGCAGTATGGGTTGGGAGGCTTGATCTGACATCCTCACGTCAGAAGGGAGGGGGGACAGGCAAAAAATGGATGAAAATGAGCCTGGCAGGCTCGATGATGGTCCTCCGCTCCCAGGGGCCATTCCCGGATTCTGGATTGGGTCTCCAGGAGGGAGGAGAAGCAGACAACCTCCTCCAGGCCCCGCCACAGTGGGTAATCTGTGGGGGAACTACTGGGGACTGCAAGTATGGGAGCGGCGGGTCCGGAGAGAGAGCCCCTCCGTCAAGAAGGTCAAAGCTGCCTGGCAGGGCTCCGGAGGATAAAGAGATAATAGAAAAAATAAAATAAAATTTGAAGCAGAGACTCTGGGCATGCACATTAGTGTGGACCTTATTAATATCAATAGGACATATTAGTTGTTGGGTAAGAAATTTAGCAAGGGGGTGGTTTACAGGCCACCAGTGCAGAGAGAGGAAAGAAATAAGGGGATAGGAGCAGCAGCAGAAAAGGGGGTGGCAAAAGGGAAGGTTGTAGTATCTGGAGATCTTAACCTGCCAGACATCAACTGGGACATCCTAACAGCCAGGATCACCAGAAGCACAGCAGCAAAGTTTCATGCACTAAGAAGGGCTCCACAATGAAAGGCTGAAAATTACTTGTGTGTCAGCATCAAATTTAAATTTACTGTACTCACGTCAACTGAAAAGAAACACACACAAAAGTAATGCTGAAAGATGCTGCCCGACACTCAAAACCCCACAGGTGATTGCATGGTACGCACTTTCTGACAACTTAGTAGGTGGCTGGCTGTGGTGGACAGCGGAGGGCTGTGCCAGTCACCGGCGATGGGATGGGATGGGGAAAATGGTGTGGTGGGGCACTACCCGCCAGGGTGGGGGTCCTGTGGACACCAGGGACTATTGGGTATTGTTGGATGGGGAGGGGAAAAAAAAAAAAACAACAACACTGGACACCAGGGCAGTGTTGACAGTTTCATATTCACAGGATCGAGGATGGGGAAGGGGACTGCTAGCGCAGGGAATGTTTCTGCTTTACATTTTACTGGGGATCACTGATGGGGAGGGGAAGAGAGAAGACCGCTTGACACCAGGGAGGGATGTATAACTTTTACAGGGACGGGGGAAGAGAACCACTGGACATCAGGAGTTCTGCTGTTGAAGCATACAGGGACATCGGGAGGGGGACTGCTAGCCACCAGGGATGTGTTGTATTTGTCTATGATGCATGGATGAGTCGTGGTGCCCCCCAGTCTACTCACCATTAAGGGCTGGGTTTCAGAAATATTAAGCTGCGCTGCTAGAGTGGGCATTGGCACTTCTGAATTTGTACTGTGCTGCATATGCAAGCGGGATCCCTCATTTGCAAGGGCATAGTGCACATTTCTGTGTGCGCATGGTTTTGCTGTGCAAATGTGCCCTTTGAATATGGGCAACGCCCAGACACCCAGCACTATTCACTGTTTGTGCAGTTTGTTTAGTTATTTAACCAGGTGAGACACACTAAGCTGAAAGTTTTTTTTTTTTTTTTTTTTTTTAACAGGCGCAACCTGGGAGCACAGGGAAGTTAAGTGACTTGCTCAGGGTCACACAGTATGCAAGTGGAAGCTATGGGATTCAAACCCAGGTCTGGTCTGCTGGATGTCACCAGATTTGCAGCTCAGAGCCTTAAACCACTGCGCTATACTGCCTGCCTGTTTGTGCAGTGCAAACCCAGTTTGTGCCACACTATCCTTTTGAAAATGGGTCTCCAAGATCACTTACCGCAGCTTTACTTAACAGCAGCAGTATTTCCAGAAGAACGGCAAACACTTCTGCCTGCTTCGGGTGGGGGTAGGGGGGCATATAACCAGGCACAGCGGCTTTACTCTAACCACAGAGTATTACAAAAAAAACAAAAAAAAAAACATTTCTGGCTGCTTGGAAGGGAAACAAGAATATGGAAGTTTTTTTCCAGCAGTGCCAGCACAAATAAAACATACCAAGACCACATTACCTCCTATTGCAACATCACCACATATTGACCACAATACTAACCACAACCCACAAAGAACTACTGTACTTGCACAAATGTACTCCTACAATACCCCCAAAACTTCATCTTTTCCCATGTTTAAAAATCTTCTCTTATAAAAATTGTAATTTAGTTCATAATAGCAATAGTACAATCCAGGGTGCTGGTCATTGTGGCAGTCTTCCAGTTCTCATGTGGTTTTAATGTCCTTGGCCAAGCTTTCTGTCTCACCACACGGGACATGGGTAAATCTCACAATGGCCCACACCCTGCCATGCCATACTGCTTAACTAACTTTGGGGTTGAAAAGACACTTTTATGTTAAACCCCTACTTTGGGATACTTATAACTAATCCATTGTATGATCTAGTGACCTGAAATTCAGCATGCACATCTTCTGTGACAGAATCTTCAACCAGCCAAATTTAGTGGTGTTGGGCTGAACCATTTTTGACTTAATAGATTTTTGAGCTTCATTCTCTGGCCATGTCACTACTCTGATCTCACCACAACAAACTCAAATAGAAACATAGAATTTGACAGCGGATAAGGACCACTTGGTCCACCCAGTCTGCCCATTTCCCTACCTAGTGGATAAGCTGCAGATCCTAGTTAACCAACAGCCTACTTCTTTCTACTCCACCCACTAGAATTGCCTTATGACTGTCCCATGCATTCTTGAAATCCACCACTGTTTTTGACTCCACAACCCCCTCCGTGAAGAAATACTTCCTCACATTACCTCAGAGCCGTCCCCCCCTCAATCTTCAAGTGTGCCCCCTTGTTCTTGCACACCTCTTTTTCTGAAAGATGCTACCCTCTTGGTCTTTGCTGATTCCCTTGAGGTACTTGAAAGTTTCTATCATGTCTCCCCTCTCCCTCCTTTCCTCGAGGCTATACATATTAAGCTCCTTAAGTCTCTCTTCATATGTCTTCCAGTGCAGACCCTGCACCATTTTAGTTGCTCTCCTCTGGACTGCCTCCATCCTGTCTATGTCTTTGCGGAGACTGGGTCTCCAGAACTGCATGCAGTACTCCAGAAGGGGTCTCACCAGCTGTCTGTACAGAGGGATAACAACTTCCTGTTTTCTACTGATGATGCCTCTCCTATGCATCCCAGTATCCCCCAGCCCTCCTTACTGCCCTCTCACATTGCTTGCCCACCTTTAGGTCATCTGATATGACCACTCCCAGGTCCCTTTCCATTTTTGTTGTTAGTATCTCACCCCTCATTGTGTACTCTTCCCTTGGGTTTTTATTTCCCAGGTGCATTACTTTGCACTTCTTAGCATTGAATCTAAGCTGCCATACATTTGACTATTCCTCCAGCCTTGCCAAGTCCCTTCTCATCCTTTCCACTCCACCTTATGCATCAACTCTGTTGCAGATCTGTGTGTCTGCAAAGAGACATACTTTTCCTTCCAATCCCTCTGCAATGTCACTTATAGAGACATTAAAGAGGACCGGTCCTAGTACTGAACCCTGCGGTACCCCACTAGTAACCCCTCTTTCTTCAGAGTGGACTCCGTTTACCATTACCCTCTGTGTCCTATTCTCCAGCCAATTCTTTACCTAGGCTACCATCTTGGGACCCACTCCCAGGCTGGCCAGCTTGTATATTAATCTTTTGTGTGGGACCGTGTCAAATGTCTTGCTAAAGTCTAGGACACTAAAAGTAATAATAATCTTTAAAATCAGCAGGAAAGAGAATGCACGATTGCAAGAGGTGCTGCAATCTATCCCTTGCTGCCTAAAAACAGTTTTGAACTGAAATTTCGGATTAGTTAAAAATTACAGTACAGCCAAGGGTATTTGCTGTTTCATTTAAAGAGCTAGTGTACTGCTTAAAACTATTTAGTTTTTTTTAAATAGTCAACAAATTACCTTTTATATCGGAGGTACTTTTTCTTTTCCATTTGGTTAATTCGTTTACCTGATGTTAGTAGGTGTGATGTGTGCAACAGCACTCTGCCTGGCAGCTGACATATCTAGCTCTGTTCCACCCATTAAATCATCAGCACTGAGACCTCACTGACTGTGACATCACTACTGCTTATGAACTCAGTAGCTGCCAGGTCAGTCACCTGTAATGTCACAGTCTGTGAGATCACAATGCAGATGATGTAGTGGACAGGGACTAGAGATCGAAATGTTAGCTGCCAGGCTGACAGCCATTTTCACATGTCTTGCACAGTATTATCACATAGAATACTTTCCAATAAATGAAAAGAAAAAGAAAAATACTTCAGAAATAAAAAGTTATAACTGACTACTTCTTAAGATTTGTACGATTTACCTGTCTGCCTGTTTTGGTTCCACTATCTCTTTAACTGGAAAATGTGTCAATTTTAAATTAGGAACTTTACACATGCTCAGTTCCAGTTTTCAACTATTTTTCATGCAGTGTTATTTGTGAATGCTGCGGCAGCCATTTTTATGTTTTGTAACTAGTTTTCATGAAATAAGACTTTCGTTTTCTAGACCATATACTTATAAAAACTGGTAAAACAAGTTATGACAGGAGTCATGTTTACTCAAAGTATTAAAAAAGGGCTGAGCTTAACTGTGAAACTGGTGTGGTCAAAATAATACTGTATGGTCTAATGGTGTTTCTTCTACTTTTGTTTTGTTTTTCCTTTTTTTTTTTTTAAAAGAAGTATTTTCTGAAATATTTATTTGTTAACTGGGTGGGTGCACTGATCCAAGAGACTATTTTCAGGCACAAAACATGGTACAAAGTAAACAGGTACAAAAAGTAAAGTGAGAGCTAGTAGTTACAATACACAAGTGACACATTAAGTAATATAATACAAATGGTACAGATTTGTACAACACTGGGAAACAGCGACCACAGTACAATCAACTATAGTGCACAATGAAAATAAATTGGGGGGGTCACAAAAGTGGGGGTCTGGTTGCTTGCACAGACAATGTAAAAAGCCAGGGTAACACCAACGCTGTGCAGGGTGATCTTTTAAACCCTGAGAAACACCCCTCAATAGAGAGACTGGCTTTGCAGTTTTACCTTTTATGAGGTCAGCGAGTAACTCAAAGCTAGTAATTTGTTTACAAGTTTTATCACCTACAACATGATTTTCTGCATCTTTAACTGGAAAAACATGATTACCACATTTCATGGAGGAATGATCAAATGTATGGCAGCTCAGATTCAATGCAAAGAAGTGCAAGGTAATGCACCTGGGAAACAAAAACCCAGGGGACGAGTACACAATGGGGAGGGGGTGAGATATTGACAACAGTAAAAATGGAAAGGGACCCGAGGGTAACTATATCAGATGACCTGAAGGTGGGCAAGCAATGTGAGAAGGCAGTAAGGAAGGCTGGGGGGATACTGGGATGCATAGGGAGAGACATCAATAGTAGAAAACAGGAAGTTGTTATCCCTCTGTACAGACAGTTGGTGAGACCCCACCTGGAGTACTCTGTGCAGTTCTGGAAACCCCATCTCCACAAAGACATAGACAGAGTGGAGGCTGTCCAGAGGAAGGCAACCAAAATGGTGCAGGGTCTGCACCAGAAGACATATGAAGAAAGACTAAAGGAGCTTAATATGTAAACCCTTGAGGAAAGAAGGGAGAGAGGGGACATGATAGAAACTTTCAAGTACCTCAAGGGAATCAACAAAGTCCAAGAGGGTAGCATCTTTCAGAAAAAGAGATGTGCAAGAACAAGGGGGCACAATTTGAAGACAGAGGGGGGACAGCTCAGAGGTAATGTGAGGGAGTATTTTTTTTCACGGAGAGGGTTGTGGATGCATGGAACAGCCTCCCTGAGGAGGTCATGGAGTCAAGAACAGTGGGGGAATCCAAGAATGCATGGGACAGACGTAAGGCAGTCCCCATGTGGGGGTAGAAGGAAGTAAGCTGTTGGTTAACTAGGATCTGCAGCTTATCTGTTAGGTAGGAAAATGGGAAGACTAGGTGGGCCACGCAGTCCTTATCTGCCGTCAAATTCTATGTTTCTTTGTTCAAAGTTTACTGAATGATCAGGCTTAAATTAATATGCGCCAATTTGGTTTTTGGCACACATCAGATCACAAATGTAAACTGGTTCCCATCTTGGTGGGTATCAGCATGGCTCAGTTGGTAGCACATCCGCCTCTGGGTCAGATGGTTGTGGGATCTAGTCCCACACTGGGATTAGGCTCAAACCTAAACACTGGCACCACAGTGCAGTACTAGGGGGGTTGCTGTACTGTCGGAGGGGTGCCATCTATTGGATGAGACATTAAACCAAGATCCCTTCCACCCATCTCTGGTGCTGTCATGGTGGGTGTCCACGTGGAAGTAGAAGAACCCAAGGCACTTTTCGCAAGAGCAGGGGATTTTCCCCAGAGTCCTGGCCAACATTCCCCTTCCTATAAAACCAGTTAATGCACCTGTCCAAGGATGTGTGTGGGTCCTGATGTGCAAAATGGCTGCCACTACACATTCAGTCACTTCACTACCAGTCTAGCATTGCTTGTAAAGTGCTTTGGGATACAGTGTGTACAAAAAGTGCTACATAAATACTGGTTCTTCTGCATCTTTCTAAACCTCATGTAACCATTTTCTTTCCAAAACAATGAAAATATAGTTTAAATGGCTTGATTCAATGTACACCTTAATTGGGGCATACTTCTCAACTGTCCCCCGATTTTCAGGGACATTCCTGATTTTGCCTCAGAATTTTCCTCTGTCCCTTGTAAAATTGTTTTTGTGACTCAGTGTTAAGCCTTGTCCTCGATTTATTAGGCAAGCGGTTGAGAGGTTATGATTCAGACAATTTTCTGGCTATCCATTCTGGCATTGTGGAGGTATCTCACAATAAAAATGGTTGTGAGTCAGCAGTATTTGACTTTATGGCCCTGAAATGTAAAGAGCACATCTCTCTATACAAGGGGCAATTGCTATAAATTTGAAGGAAATCCCTGGACATCTTGGAGCAATTATGATAGAGAGAATTTCTGAGCTACATCAAAGAGAAAAGCAACTATTCTGTATTATGAATTGGTTGCCAAAAATCCGGGCAACCTGATTGACTGAGCTCTCTCGTTACCCGTGATTAAAATCCACATCATAACCAAGGGTAAGAGTTTACTAAATTAAAACCCCTCCTCCACAACTTCACCAGCATTTTGATCCTCCCACCAACTGCGAAAAAGTAGCGCTCCTGTCTGCTCACAGCAAACACCAGTCCCTCCAGCTGACTCAAACTTATTTTTGCACGCTCACCCGCTTCAAATGCCGCCGACCATCACTCCCAACGATTCCACAATTCCTCACGACTAATAGCCACCTAAAACTTACGCACTGCTCATTGTAAAGGTCCTCCTGGGAGGGGGCGTGGCTTGGCCTCGACTAAGATGGCTGCCCAATCTTTCATCTCTGTGCATATAAAGGTTTACATCTGGCATCATCCTGCAAAGATAAAGTGTCTGCAGGCAGGAACAGCAGTGGTGTATAGTGCTTAATCTAAGCAACAGATGGCTTTACTTACTTTTGAAATGGTCCCGATCTGCGTCAGGTTGCATTACGCGACAGCAGCGCTAACAAGCATGAAAATGGCGATGGCCAGAGGTAACAGTATGGATCCAATGAATATAGATACAGGTGAAATGTTCGCCACATTAATGAAACAGATGTTCATCCGATGTTTTGATTACCTGTAACGACACTACACTGGCAAACCATAAGCATGGTGCCCGGATTTTCCAGACAGAAAGGATGCTGCACTTGAGGAGCTGACAGCTGCCATGAGGGAACAAAAATTAGACCATCTACTTTCTCCTAGACAAGGTGGATGACTTGGAGAACCACAGCCGCCAAAACAACGTGTGGCAACTGGGCTTCCTGGAAGGACTGGAGCAAAGAAACAATCTCATTTCTACAACAGGTGCTCCCACTGATGCCGAAACTGGACAGCAGCACCCAGCTCAACATCGACAGGGCCCACCACACTCTGGCGCTGCCGCCCAAGCCTAGAGATAAGCTGAGGCCTGTCCTCGTCAGATTCCTGAACTCTGCAGTCAAAGAGACTATTCTCACCAAGGCCAGGGAACTTGGCCACCTGACCTGGCAAGGACACAGGGTCCACATACATTAAGCTTATTCTAAGGAACTACTGAACAAGAGAAGGGACTATATGGAGGCTCGTTGCATCCTTCACAAACTTGGAGTTCAGTTTTCCCTCTGGTACCCTGCGACTATGCAAATTATGCACAACAGAGTTCCGTTGTTCTTCTCCACCCAGAGTCCGTGATGGAGTTCCTACAGAGAACATAGCCGCAAGAGTTAGGGGCATTTCGCTTGACGACCAGGCACAGGAACAGCTTGGGAATGGAGAACACAGATGGGACAGATGAAAGGCTCAGGGAAAACTGACACAGAGTCCCAGGACAACTTACAAGGGAGCTGGGCCCTTCCTACTCGTGCTCCGAAGAGAGCAATATGCAAGGCACAACAGAAGAGTCCCCGAGGACTGAGGCGCTTCTGTAGTTGTTGTGGGGATCAGATTAGGGCAGATGACAAGGTACTCAGCCCTTATTTTTCCCCAGAACAAATATGCGCCACTCTGATTGGAATCCCCAACACCGCAATATTGTGATGCCATTTCTGCAGCAGATTCTGGAGGACAACTACCGATTCCGACCAAGACCTCTGCTAAATCCTGGGCTGCAGCAATCGCCCAATGTGCCATCTCCACAAACGCAGTCCAACCAGCCTCTAGTCCTGTGGGTAGCTTACCAAAGGTCGTCTCCTCATTGCACACATTCCATCAGAAGGCAACTGAACCAAGTGTAGCAGAGCAAGGCTGAATTTTCCGTTTCAGATGAGTGCTATTTTCTTTGCCTTTCTTGAGGATGGTGGGGGTATAGAGAGGAGTGGCAAGGGGTTTAGAGGTTAATACTCCATATATTTTAGCAAGCAGCCCTCAAGGGATACACAGAAGAGGGGTCACTGCACTGGTTATTACACTAGCCTATCCCCTCAGATGAACCGAGAGTGCATGTCTCTGGGAGCACATCTTCCTCCTCCAGTCCCCTATACTCGATAAGACAAAAACAAAGCAAGCACATAGCAACAACTTTACAAGGTTTCTATCTGTACTGATCTAGCATTGTTAGGGCTAAAAGATTGTTTGATCAGTAATTATAGGTGCAGTTTGCTGTGAAGTGGGAAACTCCCATATGTGCCTATGCCCCTAGCTCCCCTGTACATTTTCTCCACTGTTAAAGACATTATTCCTGAAATAAAGGAGAGAGGCGACCACAGAAATGCTGACAGTTGTCTGGCGTAACAGTTATATTTGTCCTGCGTGCACAGCCCATGGGAGTCGGTCCCTAACAAAACTGCTGACAATATTACAATACTCATCATTGGTCAGCTTCTTGACTTTCACCATCACGAATGATGCTCTGTGCAGGACTTCATTCCAGTTGTTGTGTAATATGCCAGCATGTTGACATGTGCACAGGAAGTTTTGGAAAGAAGTACTAAAATGTGGTGTGTGAAAACCATCCCAAACGCTTACCCCCCTTCACAGTCCCCAAGGGCCATCACAATATATATACAAATTTTGAATCAGTGGGGTCAGTGTGTAGCCACTGCTCTCATGTTGTCTGCCACTGGTCCTTTTATACTTGGCTATGAGCTTGTATATCACTACTAGAAGGGGGAAGGGAGGTGCAGGGAAGAACCAAGAAACAATGACAGGGATCTTGGACAAGTTCGGACATGTTCTGGAGCCCAAATAGCCAACAATAACCTAGACAGGGCAACCTGCCTTAAGGGCGCAAACAACATGTGTGCCACTCTTACCAGTACTAAGATCCACAAAGATCTGGCTATGCAGCTCCCTGTGTCAATGTATATAAACTTTCTCCCATCCCTGTTGGTTAGGAAGCACCTGCACAAATACTCCAACATGTATTAGCAGTGCTTTTATTATAAGCCACGGGAGAGCAGGGATGCTAACAGGAGCCACCCACAAGGCACCATCAGGTCCTATGGACTCGCCTGATGAACACCAGCCTAACAATGGGGCTTGCACCCAGGCTAAGCTCTCCAGAAAGACTAGGCTGATCTTGACTGGCAACTTGCCATTGGTCTTAAGCCTCATCGTTTCCCCTATGTGCCATGTAACTAAGTTTGTAAATAGTTGTGTGTTATACTTCAGTATAACTGGTTTAATCATAGGCAGAAATAGTAATATGGAAATGCAGTACTATGTGGAAAGGATATTTGTTAAGTACCTTAGCCCCCCCTGGTTCCAAAGTACAGAAGAAAAGGTAACTCTTCCAGTGCTTAATGTAGATGACTTGTGGACTTTGTCCTCTTTTGGCTGGATCGTCACTTATCAGCTCATTTCCGACTACCTGACAGACCACGGGTGAGATTGTTTGCCATACCTGGAACGCAAGGGGGCTTAACACACCTGTCAAATGGAAAAAAGTGATGTCTCACCTCAACAGGTTAAATTCACAGGTGTGCTCTTTACAAGAAACAAAACTCACTAAGGAAGACCATACCTACTTGGTAACAGACTGGGTGGGGCAAGAGATCTATGCTAGTGCACCCAACCTGCAAGTGAGGGGTACTTATCCTTATACATTAAGGTCTAAAATTGATCATTACACAGGAGTCTGAATCTCAAGACAGATGGGCATTGGGATTAATGGCCACTCCTAGTGGACCCCTCCTTCTAGGCAACATATATGCCCTGAACGAGGATGACCCCGCTTTTTTCCACTCTATTGCTAGCAGCGACCAACACCACTGTAATTACAGGAGGAGATTTTAATCTAACATAAATGCCCATCCTCAGCAGAAGCTCTGCAGGTAAAGAACCTCACCTGAGAGGAGTGCAAGCAGTGCATCAAATGATGCTAGATTTAGGCCTAACTGATATATGGCGAATGTTTCATCCCAGAGACTGTGATTATACATATTATTCAGCAGTACACTGGTCTCGTAGCCATCTGGACTTGTGGCCGACGTCCCTGCACATAAACCAGGCAGTCCTTGATTCATCCATTCTTCCTTTAGTCATACCTGGCCATGCCGAGATCACGTGATGCGTCTGGCGTGTAAGCGGGGATCTTTCAGAGCTCTCACCTCACCTCCGCTAACTTTAATATTTTAAACTTATTAAGAGCGTATTCCGCGACTTTTCGCATCCACTTGTTGCACCAGTTGACCAAGGAACATCAAGGGAGTTTGTGGTATTGGCGAGCGGGAAACCCAATCGGAATGGATGCCAAAATGAAGACAGCCCTGCCTAAATGCAATTCCGCCGGGTTTCCCAGAGAAACAGGCCAAGAAGGCCAAGCAACAGGCCCAATCCTCCTCAGCAAGCCAAGTACTAGCCTTCTGCCTCTATCCCTGTCGGAAGATCGATTTTAGAGGAAATGCAGCCACTAAAGAGGCACTATCTGAGTTAACCCTTGAACTGAAAAATATCGAGGGGAGGTATCCCACTTGCGACAAAGGATATCAGACAATGAAGTTCGCTCCACTTCACTCGAAACCTGGTGGGATAAAACGGATCCCGAAATTGTTAAAATGAAACAATTAATAAGTAAATTGCAACAGAAAACAGAGGATCTCGAGGGCCGCTGTTGGCGGAATAACGTGCTAATTCACGGCCTGTCAGAAGGAGAGGAGGGCCCTTCCTGCATTGCATTTATTCAGGCCTTACTTACCAAAGTAGTAGGCCCATCTCCACACAACCCTGCATACATTATTGAGAGGGCCCATAGGTCACTACGACCAAAGCCTGAACCTCCAACTCCTCCCAGACCTATAATCATCAGGATGCTTAATTATTTGGAATGCCAACACATCTTAGCAAAAGCGAAGGAGTTACATTCCATCTCTTGGGAGGGGAAGAAGTTACGTATAACTCAAGATCTCCCACTGGAAACCCGACAACGTAGAGCCACATTTCACCCTATAGTTTCAAAGCTAATAGCTGCGGGCATCAAATTCAGGATGGCTTATCCTGCTCGGCTACAGGTTTCACTGGAAGGTAAATGGCATACCTACGAGGCAGCCTCTCAAGCCCAGGAGGATCTAATTCGACCGTTACCTTCTCTGTTTAAGGCTCCATGAGACATTGTGGCCATGGAATTTAACGATCCCTGTTGTGGGATTTTTTTCCTGTGTTGTGATGGGCAAAGTTGATGGAAAACGCTAACCAATAACCTTTGCGCCAGCAAATATCTGGGGTTGACAAACATCTTTATTTTCTTACTTGTAAATGAGTAGATGCTTAATTTCGTGCTGCTTCTCCGGATCTGCCCAGTCCTTCTTGAGGGAAGGGAGTTTCGGTGCAGGGTTGTATAGTCCAGCTCTCGGTGTCGAAGAGACCAGCTCGAACCTTAATTGGGACCTTCGAGGCAAGCCCGCGTTTCCTGGGGACATATAATTCGGATGCACAGCAGTACTGGTGTTCCATATATTTAGCCCCAGGGGAATCACCAACAGTAGATCACAGGTCCCTCCTGCGATTTAGAAGCAGATGTGATACCTTAACCTGCTTTCCTAGCAAAATGATCTGTATGGGGCTAATATATTTCAATGGACCTGTGGACTACAAGAACTGTATTAAGGTGGAAGAAGGAAAAAGAAGGATTATGTGGCAACATGGTGGAACAACAAAGAGATACCCATTTTAATTTTCACTTTATCCCTTTCCCTATCCCTCTTTCCACCCCATTCCCTTCCCTCCCGTTTTCCCTCCCCTCTCTCCTCCCTGTTCCTCCCTCATCCCCCCCATCAACCCTCCCCCTCTTTTTTTTTTCTCTCTCTTCTAGGCTTTGGAGCGGACTTCGCGGACATGGGGGTGGGGTGGGAGTTTTGAAGTGGAGCTAAACATGCCTGGCCACACGTACTGGAGAATAGGGGGATTTTCCTGGCTTACCTCATAGACAGTATTAGTACTCTATTTCGGATAAGAACCGATATACAGCTACGTAAATGTTATTATAGGAGGATCTCAGGTTTAAGCAACAGTGGACCAATTCTATTCTCAATTTAACGTCCAGGCTGTTAAATCTTTCTATGGGGGAGAAGAATGCTAGAGCTTTAGGAAGGAGTAGTAGGATCATGTATTGGTAACTTTGTTTTTCAAAAGATATGGGGGGGGTGGATTGTATATAGTTTTCTATGGGTTAATAGTAAAGGGGAGGGGGACACCTATCTATACTTAATCTTGATAGGAATTGCACTTACAATCGTCGAAGGGTATTGTGGGGTTGGGAGGTATTATCTTGGTGGTGTTATGTTGTTTAATACTATTCAGGATTTTATTTAATTAATCTTCCATGGAAGAGTTGTAGTTTTGGGAAAGGGACTGTGGTGCTTATCCCGAAAGGTACCAGGGTAGGAACATTAGAAAGGTTTAAATCAAATGGCGTCTAATTGTAGTAAGTTTGTTACATGGAATGTAAGAGGGGCTCGCAGCACTATAAAGAAACTACAGATACTAAAACATCTAGAACATTTGCAAGCAAGGGTCTCCTTCATTCAGGAAACTCATCTACTCCCAGGTGAGGCTGTTAATCTACGAAGAAGAAATATCGGGCAGGTTTTTGCCTCAGGTGGATCACCCAAGGCGGGGGGTACAGCGATTCTTATCCATCGGTCGGTAGCCTTTCAATCTACGGCTACTGTATCGGACCCTGCAGGTAGATATATATTAGTCAGGGGTACTTTAAACCATACAGAGATATTATTAGGGAGTATCTATGGCCCAGTTGAGGGGGACCCACTATTCTTTACCAATCTATTAGGGAAGTTACAAGATTTCTTATCCCTGCCAATAATACTTGGGGGGGACTGGAACCTGCCTCCTACACAGGATCTGGATAGATCTAACCCTATACTAAAACCCTTTTCCGCCGCGCAAAGGGCGCTCTCAGACTTTACGGAATCACTTGGTCTTTGTGACCCATGGAGGTTACAGAACCCAGTGACCCGTAGTTTTACATTTTATTCTACAGTCCATAACACGTGGACTAGGCTTGACTATATACTGTTTAGTAACATGCTCTTGCAAGGTACGAGTAATACAGGTATAGAAGCTATTGTTGTATCAGATCACGCACCAGTCTGGGCGGTCACTATGCTGGATGTTAATATCAGTAGAGACCCTCTATGGAGACTAAACAATCAGCTTTTAAAGGAGGAATATGTTGGTACTAGGATATCGAAAATGATTTAGTACTTTTTTCTCAGCAACCAGGACTCAGTGGCTAGAGCTGACCACGAATGGTGTGCACTGAAATGTTGTTTAAGGGGCAAATTCATCCACCTAGCTTCTACGCGCAAGAGAAAAAATGAAGCAAAGGCACTAACACTTCTTACTCAAATTAAAACGTTAGAGCAGTCTCTCTCTCTGCAGTTTCCACAACGGACACATTGGAAACTCTCTTGTCTTTAAGAAGTCAATACTCCTTGTTACTCCAGGAAAAAGCTGAGTTTGCTATTTTGAGAACTCGTGCAAGGTATACAGAGTGTGGGGAAAAAGCTAGCCATTTGTTAGCTCTGAGATTAAGGAAATTGGAATCTTCCAGGTCAATCAACTCAATTGAAGATCTCAATGGGGAGATCAAAACCAATCCCAAGGAGGTAATTTCGGTACTCAGGACCTATTTCTCTTCACTTTATAATAAGGAGACCCCTTCCCCCTCCCTAGATGAGATGCTCAGTTATTTAACAATTCTTTCCTTGTCCTTGATTGGACAGGATCAACAATCATTGCTGATCTCTCCTATATCCACTCAGGAGATATTAGCGGCAATTAATGACCCGTCTCCGGACAAGTTCCCCGGACCGGATGGTCTCTCTCCGAACTTCTATAAACTATTTGCTAAGGATTTAGTACCGGGTCTACTTCGCCTGTACCAATATTTGCTGGCTGGAAATATACAAGATCCCACGCTTCTAGAAGCCCTTATTATTCTCCTTAAACCAGGTAAACCTGCGCACCTCCCCTCGAGTTATCGTCCTATTTCATTATTAAACTGCGACATTAAGATTCTAGCTAAAATTCTGGCTAAAAGAATCGAACAGGTATGGACCCCCCCTAATTAGTTCCGAACAGATTGGTTTTGTTGCCAATAGGTCCCCAGTTGATCATCACCGTAAGTTACAATACCTTATTAGTGTAGGCAGGACTTCCCTTTCTCCGATGATTCTAGTATCCCTAGACGCAGACAAAGCGTTCAATAGGGTTGATTGGACCTTTCTTTGGGCCACATTACAAGTTATGGGCTTCCCCCCTCTGTTTATTACATGGGTGCAGGCACTGTATACCTCGCCTGGAGCTAGATTGTATTGCAATGGGGTCATGTCTGACCCCTTCCCACTCACATCAAGCACGCGACAAGGGTGTCCTCTTTCTCCCTTTTTATTTAATTTATACCATGAGCCTCTTCTCAGGCGTTTCAGTTCTTCTCCGCTAATATCAGGCATTCCCGTGGTTAATAGTGTTGCGAAGATTTCAGTATTTGCTGATGATTTGCTCTTGCACCTGTCAAACCCAATTCCATCGTTAAGAGCAGCATTAGACATAATTGACGGTCTACAGTAAATATTCTAACTACAAACTCAATATCAGTAAAACTGAACTCTTCCCTCTCAACCACTTCACTTACAGTTCAGGCTTTGCTGAATTTGGGATGAAGTGGACTACGCGTTCTATTAAATATCTTGGGATCCATATTGCTCTTAACTCATCACTGACGAGGAAACTGAATTTAGATGATCTATGGCGGGATATCCAGCAAGATTTAGTTAGGTGGTCCAAACTCCCTTTATCGTTGTGGGGGCAGAATTAATATTATTAAAATGAATGTGTTACCCAGAATTTTTTACCCCCTAAACATGTTAAATATATGGGTACCTCTGCCTTACTTCAGGAGTATTCACTCTGGAATAAACTCTTTTCTCTGGAATAACAAATCCATCAGAAAGTCCTACAATAAGCTATCCCAACCTAAAGAGTTTGGGGGACTCTGTCTCCCTAACTTCCTTTATTACTATTGGGCCTCACATCTAAATAAGTGTGGGAAATGGCTATCCCTATCTGATTCTCAGTCTTGTCAAGGGTATAAGCCATTGTGGCTCCAAGTTGAACAAGACCTTATGAAAACTCATAATATTGATCCAAAAGCTCTCTTTTACACGTCCAGCAAAAATATTCCTGCATCATTTCGCTCTCTTCCTCTCGGAATTTCTCTGAGGGTGGTATCTCAGTCATTCAGGTTTTTCAAGATCTCTCAGGCTAGGGACTTTTCTCAACCCATTTGTTTAAACCCTAATCTCCGGATAGGCAACTCTATGATAGCTGAAAAATGGTTACCATCTCTCTCTGGATGTAGCGTGAAAGACTTTTACTCATCCAATCGTATCTTGGATATGAGCGAGATCTTAGATAAATTTAAATGGCCAACAAGGATGGCCTTTAGGGTGTATCAGTTGAGGCATCTCTTGTATAAAAGGTTTGGGGGCGTCGACAAAATCTCCTACCTTACAAACTTTTTTTCTCAAGTCACCGCAATTATTAATAAACCACATAGTGTTTCTGGGCTGTATAGTTTATTACACAGATTTCCTGAAACCCCACTGAGTGTCGGCCCTAATATCTGGAAGGACCTATATCCAGATGGAGATATTAATTGGCAGAACATTTGGAAGGATCTACATATCTACCACACTCAGGACAGGTATAGAATTACACAATATTGTATATTAAATAATCTTTATTACACTCCAGTCAGATTGGCAAAGATGAAGCGTGTTGCTTCAACAATGTGTATTAGGTGTAACAAAGAGGAGGGTTCTCTGATACATATTTTTTGGTCATGTGGGTCAGTATCCCCTCTCTGGGCTCAAACAGAAACTTCCCTTGACCCTCTGCTAGGGCTACAAGGTCTCTTTTCCCCTAAAGCCTGCATCTTGGGTGATTACTCCGAAATTCAGGTGAAGGAAAGGAGATATCATTTGGCATTAATATCAATAGCGGTTAAAAAACTAGTACTCAGACACTGGAAGGACCAGTCTGTGTTAACTTATATGGAATGGTTACACGAGATTACCTTTGCTCTCCGTGTCGAGAACCTGATAGCTCAGGTGAACCGACGCTTACCTTCATTCACAAAAAAATGGGGTAAGCTACATGCCTTGCTTTTAAAAAGATATTAGGAGATGATGGGCTGCGGGCTCCTCTGTACTTATTTTCCTTTTCCCGTCTCTTATTCATGTATTTAACCCAGAATATGTATGTATTTATGGTTCTTTCGGGTTTTCTATTTATCTAGTTCTTGGTATTTTATTTGGCACCAATATATGATATAAGCATTTAGCTTAATGGTATTGGTAAGGACTAATATGCACCACAGTATAGGGGGGGGGAGGGAAAGGGGAAGGGAAGGTTAGCCTTGTTATGTTCCGTAGTAACAATTCTTGAACAATAGATATCTATTTTCTTTTTGTACGTTCTCTGTTATTAGTCCTTGATGTATTAGGAAGTCCCAGAACAATGTTCTATATCAATATAATACTGTTGTGATTAATAATTAATAAAACATACTGAATTATAAAAAATACCTGGCCATGCCCCAGTCCAACTCCATCTATCCTGGGACCCTCCTTTAACTACCTCCCCCTCATGGAGGCTAGACCTTCTTCTACTCGGGGATACAGAGTTCGTCCCATGGGCAAAAAAAGGAAGCAGCCTTTAAAGAAAACCCCATAGATGATAGCTTGGCCGGCAACACATGGGAGGCCTTTAAGGTGACCATCAGGGGGCAAATCATCGGGTACACAGCCAATAGACGCAAAGAGAGGGAGAAGCAACTCCATAAGTAAGAGGCAGATCTTAGAAAAGCTGAGACACAATTTAAAGCCCAACCTACCCCTAATCTACACTCTCCCCTGGCCACAGAGTCATAGGGCTCAGAATGGAGATCAACACATTATTGTCCAGGAAGGCAGAGAGCTCGATCCTAAGACTACGGCACAAATATTGGAAAGGGCAAGGGGGGGGGGCCTGCTTATCAGCTACAGAAACAGCAGTCTGAAAAGTATACTGCTGGCCTCAAAGGACCTATGTGACAGGTTCAAAACAAGCCACAAGTGGTCAACTCCATTATGAAATCCTTCTATGCTACTCTGTATTAAACCTCTCATCTACAAACCCCAGCGAGATTCAAACCTTCTTAGATGAGGACACTTTGCCCAAACTGACCCTACAGCAAGCAGACCTGCTGGATGACCTTTAACCATGGGAATAAATAAATAAAAAAAATCACACAAGCCTGCTTTCACTAAAAAGGGTAAATCCTCAGGAGGTGATGGACTCCCAGTGGAATTTCTACAAGCCTTAGCTCCAATAATCTCCCTGTACTCTGCAAGGTACATGCTGAAGCAGAAGAACCGGGCACCTTCCCTCCTACCCTTAGAGAAGCAGTAATAGTCCTCCCCAAAAAAGGGAAAGACCCCACATTAGCAGGGGTCAATCTTAACTTTATTTTACTGGCCTGGGGCATAGTGCAAACTGCCTCTGGCCAGTATGATGGCCCCCTAACTTGGCTAGTGCAATCTAGTAATTATTTGGTTATGGCCTTTTAAGGGGATTGTAAGAGAAACACTGTTTCCTTCATATTTTATTTTTCCCCATCTCATGTTTTCCAGCTGAAGAGCTTGTAAAGATCGGAGAAAAAACAAAACAAAACAAAAAAAAAACAAACAAAAAAAAAAAACATCATTAAAATGAATGGGCCACCATTCATTTCAATGGCGCTTGTTTTTCTCCTGGGCATAACTTTCTTAGTTTTTTATATTTGTTCTACTTTTTGTTCTTGAGGTGCCATTTAGATCCCCTCTCACAAAACACAAGTATTGTCATTAAAAAATATCAAAAGATGAAGAAAGTTATGCCTTGAAGAAAAAAAAAAAAACACCACTGAAATGAATGGGTCCCCATTCATTTCAGTGGCATTTTTTTCTCCAAGGCATAACTTTCTCACCTTTTGATATTTGTTTAGTGACAACACTTGTTGTTTGTAGTGACGACACTTGTGTTTGTGAGAGGGGATCTAAATGACACCTTGACAACAAAAAGCAGAAAAACAAACTATCAAAAGGTAAGAAAGTTACGCACATGACAAAAAACAAACAAAAAAAAACACTGAAATGAATGGGCCCACATTCATTTCAATGGTGTTTTTCTCTTGGGCATAACTTTCTTATCTTTTGACATTTTTTTTTTTTTTTAAATGGTAGCACTTGTGTTTGCGAGTGGGGATCTAAATGACACTGCTACTGCAAAAAAGTAGAAAAAAACATATCAGATGGCAAGAAAGTTATGTACGTGAGGGAAAATAAAAAAAAAAAAAAAAAACAACAATACACATCATTGAAATGAACGGGCCCCCATTCATTTCAATGGTGTTCTCTCCTGGGTATAACTTTCTTATCTTTTGATATTTGTTTCAATTTTTTTTGTTGTCGAAGTGTCATTTAGATTCCCTCTCAAAAACACAAGTGTTGTCATTATATGACAAGAAAGTTATGCTCAGAGAGAACAAACTCTGGTCAGAGCAGACATGCCGCTGAAGCGGCAAGAGTTGAGTAAATGAGCAGTCTGAGCTCTCTTACATACGGACAGAGTAAACAGTGATTTTATTTACGTGGGTTAAATGTAGGCGCAGATCCAGTCCGGAAATAGGTTACCTGATGAGGTAAGTGATGAAGTTCCAAATGTAGTATGAAGAGCCAAGGGAACAGGAGGCGTTGTACTGTAGGCAAAGGCATGGTGTATGGCGGCAGCCAGAGTTTGTGTTGCAGTCACTCGTGAGGAGATGTGTAGTTTTTACTTGCTGTTGCCGCAGCGGCGGCCGCAGTGCAGAAGATGGCAGTGATGACAGAACTGCAAATACACAATACTCTCACATGTGCAGTTTGCATCAGTGGTCATCTTGTGCACAGTGGCTGTCACTTCCGCAGCTACGGGAGAAAAACTATTGCCTCAACAGTGGGTGTGTTTATGTGGCCGGCGGAGGGGAAGCGCCGCATAAACACAAGCACTGGAAACTATGCCAGAGCTGTACTGCATCATGAGAGGGATGCTGCACTCCTGAGGTGCAGTCTTTCAGATGAGATGTCAAACCGAGGTCCTGTCTTGCCTGTTCTGGTGGTTGTACAGGTAGACGTTAAAGATCCCATGGCACATCTCAAAAAGAGTAGGAGAATTTTTTTATTGGCAAACAAACTCATACAAAAACAAAGAAAGGCCATCAGGCAGAAGAGAAAATACGAAACATATGAAAATTGCATGGAATAAACAAACAAAATGTACACCACAAAAAGGAAAAAACACAATGCACTACTAGAAAATAAGAAGAAAACAAAGAGGTACAAGTGACATTACAATTCAGAATTTCAGGTCATGAAAATCAACAGGAGGGTAAAAAGAAAATGAAGCATCTAGGGAAGAAAAAAAAAAAAACAACATTTCATGGAGAACATAAGAACATAGGAATTTGCCGGCAGAAGGAGACCGTGTGGTCCATCTAGTCTGTCCCAGATGTCTACCCCCCAATCTACTACTCTTGTTGATGTGACTACATTTTGAAAGGTTTGAAAACATTCATCAGTGATCCCCACTTCTTTACCAAAACAACATAAGGTAATTTATTTTTCTCGTTTGAGTAAATCAATAATCATACATTATCATATGAATCAAAGTACTTGGGGCATGTCTTTTTGTTGAATTAAAAGGGCACACCTGGAATACCACAAATAGAATTTAAGTATTGTGAAAATTAATTTCAAGGTGGAGAGATCACATGTTTGAGGAGGGGAGCCAACCTAATATGATGTAGGAATAGAAGAGAAGAGAAGAGACCTCAAAATACTTCCCCAGAGGTGAGCTATGGTATGCCAAAAAAGATGGGCATAAGGATATGCGAGAAGAAAATGTTCCATAGTCTCTAGACAGGAGAGGCAACCATGCCGAGGGCAGTACCATTCCAAGAGACGTTTGTGTTTGGCGTTAGCCTTTACACTCAGCCTGCTGTGACAGCTGAGCCAAAGGAAATCCCACATTTTTTGGGTGAGTTCTATTGTCTGTCAAGTGTTCACTGACTATGGCCATATCAGTGGGAGGGATCTCGTTATAGGTAGTAGGCTCTGTGAAGGCTGAGAGCATTATCCTGTTATACATATCTAATCGAAAGTAAGGTTTAGTGAAAGCCAGGTCCATGTTCCACTGTCTGATCTTGGAAGGAAATAAATAAAGGGGGATTTGTAAAAGCAGGAAAATCTCTAAAAAAAGCAAAGCTTGTGACATGAGATTCCATGCTTCCAGCAGGGGGAAGAACCATCTATTAGCCCATAAGTGCCAAAACTTGAACGTGTTAGAAAAATAACTGGAAAGGTTCTAAAGGAGGAACAAGCTAAAGTAAAATACAAGAGGGTTTTTCAAACCTAAACCGCTAAGTGCAGTTGACTGGTACAACACATTTAGTCTAATGGGGTTTAGACGACTCCCCCATTATCAATTGGAAGGTAGTATCCAGTAATGGCACTTCAAGTTGTAGTGGAAGAGGATAAACCCCGCTCAGGCAAGTAAAGAGGGGAAGCAAAAAGGAATGAAGCACAGCCACTTTCTTTTTATCTATTTAGATCTCGGATTACAAATACCGTTGAGCTTAGAGCTCTTTTACAAAGGTTCCACATCAGCAGCATAATACAACAGGTTAACAGAACAAAAAAGTGTGGCAAACCAGTATACATAGAGAAAGGAGATCAACAGGTTTACGGACTAAACAGGGTATGGTAAAATAATTATAAATAAGAAAAGATAGCAATAGTTGACATTCACAGTGAATTAATGAATAGAAACAAGTAACGCTAAGCAGTTTCATGCACAGGAATACATACAGTAAATTGAAAAATCAGCCAAAACAAGCTTTGTCAGTTACTGGTAAAATCATAAGGGAAGTTGAAATCAGCCAACAGACCTTGTCAGGACAGATTGGGGTGGGGGCATTAGGTAGAGGGAGGAAGGAAAGGTGGGGTAGCGGGGGTGTCAGAGATGGTGCTAAGGGGTAGGGTAGCAGGGGGGCAGGGGATGTCAGAGTTGGTGTCAAGTAGACCTAACAGTATTTATTTATTAGCTTTTGTTGACCAGGTAAGAACACTAAACAATTGCCTATTTTCAGGGAGAGTAGGATGAAGGACAAGTCCATACAGAAAACAATAAGATACAATTCATACCTTGCACAGGATCAAGCAGAGCCAGGTTAAATTAAAACAAGTAGTCAAGAATTACACACAACTGGGTAGGAAAGAACATACTTAGAATAAGCTAAAGAGAAGAACAGTGCATCAGACAAAAATCACCGCCCAGAGGCGTAGGGTGAATACATTTCAGTGCAGTAACAGACCCACCAAAACAGTGCATCAGACAGAACTCCGCCTAGAGCAGAGAGAAGTAACATTAGAAAACAAAGCAGCATCCTAAGCAAGCAAGATCCACCCTCAGGGCCCAGTAATCAAGTGCTAGGGTTTTAGATTGCCATAGATTTGTCCCTGGGAGGTACCACAGCGAGGGACCAAAAAGAGCTGGGATTCAGAGCCACGGGTATGGCGGGTATTAAGAGAGGGGCTGAGAAGACCTTGAATTCCAGGTGGTAGGAGGCCTAGTGTTATTTTCTTAGCCATCAGGCATGTCTGATATTTGATGCGATCTTTGAGCTGGAGCCAACCAGTTTGGGCATAGAGGTCGCAAGAGTGGGTGAGACGGTGGGCTCCTGAGATGAGGCGAAATGCCTGGTTTAGAGCAGTGGAAATGCGCCGGAGGGCAGTTTCAGTGGCAGATCCATAGATTATCAATCCATAGTCAATAATGGAGGTAACACAGCTCTGTCTCGTAACCTTAAGGCTTCTGGTGTAAGGAGTTCCTGTGTCTGTAGAGGAGGCCGATGAGAGTATTAACTGTTTTGGCAATGTTGTAAATATGCAACCCATAGGATAAGTTGCTGTTGATGGTGACACCGAAATATTTAAAATAATGTACCTACTCAACAGCATTCCCAAGGTGGTTAGAGGTAGTCAGGGATGATGCCTGTGTTTATTGTGGGAGCTGCTGAACAGCATGAGCTTTTTTTTTTTTTTTTTTTTTTTATAGTTTAGCACTAGTTTTTGATCACTGAACTATTTCTCTACCGATGCAAATTCAAGTTGCAGCTGGCTTTCAAGAGATTAATTTCAATGTTTCCATAGTTGAATTTTCCAGGAGTATGTTTGTAGCGTAACTTCCCAGTTAGAGAGGGTAGGGGAACCTTGGCCAAAGGTGATGCCCAAAATACAGACAGAGTCAGGAGAAATAATGATCTCTCCCAGAGATGGGATCCAAGGGTTTAGCAAGGTTCAGTTTAGCCCCAGAAATTGGAGCAATGGAATGAATCAGTGGCTAATCATCCTGAGGAGGGGTCTTTGAACAAAAAGGATGATATCATCAATGTAAGCAATCAATCTAACTTCAGTAGAATGGTCAATGGAAGAGATCCTGTGCATCTGGGCATGTGACACCAATTTGTGCAGGACTGGGTCTATATAAAAAACATATCATAAAGGGCTCATGGAGCAACCTTGTTGGACTCCAGAAAGCAGAGGGATCCTGTGTCCCAGATGGCCATTAACGTGTGGAAGGACACCAACTGCACTACTTAAATTTTTAATCCATGACCAGAAAGTAGGGGAAATACCATAATGGTCCACAACTGCAAATAGGTAACTATAAGAGACCCTGTCAAGGGCCTTCTCCTGGTCGAAGGAGAGAAGATATTCCACATCTATCTCCTGCCATCCAAGGTCAAAAAGTTCTTGTAGGAGAAAGAGATAGTCATATATGGACCTGCCAGGGATCGAGCAGGATTGAAATTCAATAATCATATGGTGGGATATGTGAGAATCTTGAAGTAAGGATTTTCATTAAAATTTTCACGTCTGAATTTAATAAACTCAAAGGTCACCAATTATGGAGGTCCGTGACATCACCCTTTTTATATAAAAAAGTTAGCAGGGTTTCACAGAAAGGAGGGGGGAGGGTTGGCCACCATTCAATTAAAGACCAGAACTAACATGTCTGAAAGGAGAGCAGCATCAGTTTTATAAAATTTGCAAGTTAAACCATCAGGGCCAGGGGCAGTGGAGTTATGTAACTGCATAATAGCCATACAGATCTCTTCACAAGTAATCGGCTGTGTAAAAGAAAGCAAGTCTTTTGGAGGAATGGGGGGTATGTTAACAGAGTGCAAAAAGGTACGAGCAGGAAGAGTCGGGGATTAAGAATCAAAAAAGGAAGGACAAATACTGGTGTATTACTTTAAGTATGGCCTCTTTAGAGCAGACAACCTGGCCATGCACTGTATGTAAGGAAGTAATGGCGTGACGAAGAACTCTATTCTTACAACTAGTAAATGCGTTTCCCCTACCAGACTTTCCTTGTGTCCCTGAGTAGTGTTCTAGGTAAACTGATTTCATGCGGTTGTACCGTAGGGTTTGCATCTGAGCCTTAACCAGGGAAATTTGGGTTTGGCAATCCAGTATAGTGGAAGAAGCATGTGATAGTAAGGACATAAGCTGTTGGTGAATGGATCGACAAGTCAGAAAATCATGACAGTGGTGTGTAGTGGCTATGGAGCAGAAAAAAAAAGTTTTATTGCTATTTTGGGATCAATCCATCACAAGCCAATGTTGTCATACACACAGGTTAATGTCCGTCTAACCAATAATAAGTCATTTAGTAAGGTTTGTAAGGAAGTATCCAGGAGGACAGACTAATTTAGACGCCATAAGGCAGGGCCAGTATTTATTACAGTTACCACCAAAGGACCTTCCTAGCAGAAGGTGGTCCGAAGATTCAATAGGCGTGGTTCAGATGGATTGTGTGATGACATGGGAGCTCATCAAAATAAAATCTATGTGGGTTCCTAAAGTATTTCTGAAGTATGTATAATCTCCTGTAGCATGCAAGGACCTATAGGCATCCATTAAGTTAGCATTTTTAATCAGATGGTTCAGAAAATTAGAGTCACAAAAACGTTGAGTCATTTTAGCCCCCAAAAACACCCATACAAAAGTGCACCAAGTCTGGTGGTGCTATAGAAAAAAAAAAAAAACCTGAAATGCAACCATATAAATTCCAGCACTCACCACCTCGATACACGAATGCCACATATGAAGTTCATTAAAAAGCTTTATTGAACAAGAAACCACTCCATAACTTCGCCTGACACGTTACAGACTGTCAGGGTCCTTTATCAAAGGCTAAACACACATACGTAGTGAAACACTTACATAGCAGTCACAGTCAAATGACATCCTAGGTGAACTGAGCTCTGATTGGCTACGGCATATTTCAAATTCATTGACTGCAATTATCCCAATAAATAGCAACAGATAGATGCTTTCACCATGAAAAGACCTAGAAAAGTGAATATAACCCATACATACATATATAGGACATACACTACAAGACCGGAAACAATATCTTATAGCGAGTGCTGGAATTTATATGGTGTCATTTTAGTCCCCCTATCAGCAGTGGACAATCCACAATTAAAATCACCTCCGAAAACAGGTAACTAGAAGTATAGAAGGAAGGTTGAATTCATTGCAACAAATCAATCCGCTCCTTCTTTGTTTGTGGTACATTTACATTGATGAGGCCTAAGAGATTATCATGAATAGAGATATCCAGAAGAAGGGCACTACCTGATGCAATGTCCATCAACTTTTGTAAGTAAAAAGCAGTGCTACGAAACAAGATACAAACTCTACCACATTTCTCGGGACCCCAATGCCACGATGTTTGTGCTCAGTAGATGGCAGTGGTTGTAACAAAGCCGATATCATGAAGAAAAAATATATCATAAGACAACTGCTGGAGAGTTGAAAAAAGGAGGTTTAGCCTGATAGTGTTCTTTATCCTGTTGATATTGAGTGTTGCAAGGGAAAGGAGGACAGCCATTCAAAAGAAAAAGGAAATAGAGAGAAAAAGGTCAATCGGGTAGAAAGAAATTCAGATTCGTCAGCCGTCTGAGAAACTTGCTTAGACTTCTTGCGTTGTCTTTTTTAAATTTTTAAAGAGAAGAGTCTCCTGCCGAATCAGATCTGAGGTGTTGAGTAGTGGCTTGCAGGATGGGAGAGTCCGAATCAAGACTGTCCTCAGAATCCAACTTCTCTTGGTGCAGTACAGCAAATCTGTTATCAAGCGAAAGTGATGGAATGGATGTATAGGCATCTGTAAAGTCAGTGCGGGAATCTTTAATTGTTGTAAAGATCTCTCCCTGGTCATCATGGTGTATTCAGGAGGAAGCATTTGTGTTTCTTCATGTTCCATCGTATCAGAGAAGTGATCCATGGAATTTTGGGAGGGATAAGGAGTCACAGATGTAGAAGGCTGCTCCAAGTCAGCAGGGGCAGAAGGGGCCAACTGTAGAACAGGGTCAGCTAGAGAGTGAGGGTGGTCAGAAGTAAACTGGAGTGAATCTGGGGTGTCGTCTACATGAGCCAGTTATTGAGCCACTTCCTTATGAAGTTGTTTTTTGCAACTTCTTCTGGGCTCCATCAATGCTCAAGAGGGGGTCTATCTTCTTGATTGTGAGAAGCTCACAGGCATGTGCAGTTAAGAGTGCCCAAGAGTCTCACACAAGTTGCAACATAAGCAATTCGAGCAATGTGCACTGACATGCCCAAAGTCGAGACAGAGAGAACAGAGTCTGCCACATGCCGTATTAAGACATTGGTCAGAGCCACATTTGAAACAAGTTTTTGGCTGACATGGATAGAACCAGTGAGCCCTATCCCTGCCAAGATAGAGGACACTTGGCAAGTGCTACAGTCCAGAAGGTCCATGTTTCAACTGGACTTTAAATCTCCAGTTACCAGTCTAAAATTGCTTGGAATCTATGATCGGTTCCGGATCTCCGAGCAAGCCAGTACTTAGTATCAAAGACACGGACTCCCTCATTTTATAAACGGATTGTGACTGTTTGGAGCACAGGCTTGGTGAGCGGGATCACCTGGAAGGGTAGCCACAGAGGAGTTTTCTTGAGTTTATGGTACTCAGCCCAAAACCTGTCAAGGTGGGCAGCAGACAAAGTTGATAACGAAGTAGGGGTCAGCAGCTGAATGCAGCAAAGTAAAAATCTCATTAGGAGAAAACAGCATGGAATCTTTCAGTAAGATTTTACTCACATAAGATCTGTCCAGTGGCATTTCAAGACCTCCAGTATAGAGAAGCCGGACAACGTTGCGATGCTGAGCAGAGGTCTGGGGGTAGGAATAGGTGTAAGTCATCGAAAGGACTGCCAGGATTTCGCCAAGTCAGTAGGCTGAATGGTAGTGGGAAACAGGCTAAGTGAGGGGTATTTCTTGATCAACCTTGTTCACCCAGGAGTCTTGCGAGTCGGGAGCAGTTGTAGCAGGGGTAGACGCAGCGGTGGGGGGGGGGGGGAGTGGTGGCAGGCAGCAAGGGAGGAAATTCAGTAGCCGAGTCATACTGACTCAGAGAAGGCAAATCCACAGTTGGAGTGGGAGGTTCAGTAGTGTCCTGCAAGGGAGTAGCAACAGAGGCAGGATAAGCCGGTGGAACAACCAGAACAGCAATGTGTTGTGAAGGAACTGGGAGCTGAGAAGGAGAAACCGAATAGACAGGCTCACAGGCAGTGGACATCATGCATGCTGCAGGCTGGGAAGGAGTGTTTGCACTTCCCTGGAGGTTAGTGTCAGTAGCTCCAGAGCGGAAATCAGCAAGTAAAATTGCTGGGGAGGGTTGCAGAGAGAAGTCCCCAGAGGTAGCTGCAGTGGATGGCTGAGGGGTTGTTGCAGGCTTTACGGAAGTGGGATGCCACGGACCTGAAGTGGTCCCCCCCCCCAAACAGTGCCTTGCAAAACTGTCACCGGGTTCCAGTCAGGAGAAGGGTAATCTATGGTATACTGCCGTCTGGAGCTATGGTGAATGCCCAAGGTAGAGCGTGAAAAGGACTGAGGGAGGCCTCCAGGCACAAGCGGGAGAGGTGGGTTCAGTGTCGGAAGGCTCTCCGGAGGTAAAGGGTGATGCAGTGTAGAAATCGGTTGCAAAGGAGAAGCAGAGTGCAGGGGAGCAGCAGTGGTACAGATCGAGGGAGCAGGGAGACTTACTACTTCAGACTAGGAGAACATAGTGTTACAGATAGTGGAGGCAGAAACCAAAGTTTGCAGGCAGGCGGCGTCAGTCAGCTAAAGTTGACAAGAAAGTCGCAGCGAGTTCTTTGATGAGAGCGCACCATTGCACGCGACAGGCGAGTGAGGGCGGTCAGTGGAATCCATGGCGTCCAGGAGAAAAACAGCTGAAGAGCATCCTGAAAGGAGTTTTTCATGGGCTGAAGCATCCCATTCCTCTTCCTTTTCCATCAATGAAAGTAAGTGTTTCTTTTTTGCCAAAGCTGCAGTAAGATGGGTCTCTGCTTCGCAAAGTTGTTGAGGAGATAAAGAGGCAGAATCCAAAGGTAGACCAACCGTAAGGGCAGAATCCGTTGTAGAAGTTTCAGACAGGGTCTTGCTATCAGTGCAAGCAGCAGAATTCAGAGCTTCAGAAGTAAAAGGCATGGGGAGGGAGGCTCGCCTCGCTTCCCCACATCAGGTGGAACAGAACCAGTGAACTCATGTCCACCCTGATGTCAGAACGGGCAAAGGCTCCCCCTACTGCAAGAGTAGCAGAATGTCCCCAGTGTCCTGGCCAAATCTCCCCTGTTCACTAAAAATACCACCAACAGCTTAATTTGGTTTAATTTCAGTTTGTTACCATCTGTATCTTCCCCTCCTCCAGGACGAGGCTGAAAATAGACAGAATTGTGTAGCCCTTCTTTCTCTGTCAACAAAAACTAAATAAATAAATCGCACTTCTCAGGTACATTTAAATGCACTCGGCTGTGCCTCACACCTAATAATGCACTTGAGGCATGCGATTACTATCACCATAATGCACACCCCATGTTTTACTGCTTACATAATTTGAAATAAAATAAGCAATTCATGCAATGGCGATATTTTGTACCCATACCTTTTTATTCCATTTTAGATCACCATTTTTCTACTGTCTTGAAAGATTCTCCCACCCCTACCTGCCCAATTTTAGCCTGCTTTGGCATTTTTTTTAGATTTTAAATTATTAATAGAGAGCATTATTGAAGAGAGCCAACACCGTTAATTCTTCAGGGCAGCAACTTTTGGCAAGGAGCTGCCCGTTCAAGGACCTAACAAGCCATAATTTGAATTATTTTCTAAAGTGATTTTTTAGATATTTAAATTTACTTCAGCCACAATCATACTTCTGTGTACAGCTGAGCTGCCAAGTGTCTGCCTCAGGCCAGGCCCTCAAAACTATGATTTGATGATGCAAAGTAGGGAAAGAGCTGCAGAGCCAACAGTGATATAGTGTAGTGGGGAGGGAGAACGAGGCAAATCCAGCCATCACATACTATTTTTACTTTGCAGGCAACCGATTTGATGGGGGCATACATACACTGATACCCACCTTAACATGCACTCGCAAAAAAAAGTATATAAAGGCCAACACTGCTCTTAATCCACAGTATGTCTAGCACTGCAGCCCCTTTCAAATTCAAATCTACTGCAAAGCAATAGAGAGTGAACTGTCATTTACAATTGCGTCCAAAAATAGGTAACAAAACATATAATACATACAAATACACGTAAAGTCATCAATTGATAAGACATGCAAACATTAATACACGTTTCAATTATTCATCCATAGCAATCACATATGTATATTAAAAAACTTTAATATGATTTTAAAAACTTGCATAAGACATAAGTGATGTTAAGTTTTTTCTGTATAGAAACCCAAGCTCATGTTACAGTACTTGCTAAAGTAATGTTACCATAGTTAGTTTTACGTTTAGGTAAAGAAAATTGTGACAAATCATTTGATCTCAATGCATATGTACTAATGCGTTTTGGGTGTACAAGTTCCAACAGGTATGCAGGTAATGTTCTTAAAACAAATCTATAAACAAAAAAACAACTAATTGATCTGTTTTCAGGCAGACAAGGACTGCCACCTCACAGCTACATATAAGCTACAGTGGTGTGTCCTCCACAGAAGCCCGGTAACAAACCAAACGGCGCTATGATACAGTGGATCAAGCACCCCAGTATTGTATCAGTTGCCTATATATGTGTACGTACACACACACACACACACACATATGTATATATCTATACATATACACACACAAGCCCTGTAATCAATGTGTGATAAGAATAATGAATTAACCAACTGTTTTTGTATGGAAAGACTAAAACTAGTCCTGTTTCTATATAAAAAAAAAAAAAAAAATGATAAACTCTTTAATTTTACAGACAGTTTTTCCACATGCAGATGAAATTTCAGGGAATCATCCAAATGTATTCCCAAATATTTGTAGAATAATCTACAAATTACTGTTCCAACTGCAGCTTTAATGGTCAGATTAGTGTAATCAGTTTTGGGTTTACTAGCGAATAATACACATTGGGGCCGGATATTCAAACTGCGCTATTTTGTGGCGCAAGCCCTTGCTGCGCTGCACAAAATAGTTGCACAGGGGTGTGTCCAGAGTGATATTCAAAGGAGTTGCGCCCTTGAGCAACTCCTTTGAATATCACCCCCCCCGGCCATAGCCACTGTGCATAGCGCCAACTTGGCGGTGGCCGAAGAACCATTAGCACATCGCAAAATCCCCATATTCAAAGGTGAGCATGCAAATGGGGCCATAATTCATGCAAGGTGCAGGGGGCCATTTGCATCAGATTACTACCCATTTGCATGCCATTAGCATGCAGGTGCGCCGATCCCCGAGGACTTGGGCATGGTGCCCTGCCAGGCAGCAGCCGTCGGGGACCAACGCCCCCTGCAGCCCGATCGTGGGCAAAACAGTGTAGAATCCCCACCACCACCCCCCACTGGCCCGATCGTGGGCATAGTTTAACCCCACCAGCCCGATCGCGGGCAGCAATATAGCTCCCCAGCGTATCCCTGGTGGTCAGTGGACCGAAAAGCCCGATCGCGAGCAGTAGTTGTTTAATAAACCCCGAAGTCATCCCTGGTGGTCCAGTGGCACATCCGATCGCGAGATGTAAAGTTAACAAACCACCCCCGAACATAGCCCTGGTGGCTAGTGTCCACCACCCACCAAAGCCCCTACCCGCTCCCCGGCAGCCAGCGCGGCGGCAGCATCCCACCCGCCTGCCACCCGCCGACTGACTGCCGGTGAACTGCGCCCGTGGTGCAGAGCAAGAGCCAATGGGCATGCAGCCCTACCGTCACATGACAGTCAGATTTGTGAAGATCATTCATTCACAAAACTGGACTGTCTCTATGGTATAGACTCTGCGCCGTGTGCTTGCTCTGCACCAATGGGCGTGCAGCCCGACAGTCGGTCGGTGGGCGACAGCGGTGCTGCCTCCCGCCACTGCCGGCGAGAGGGAGGCGGTGGGTGGGGCTCCAGTGAGGTCGTGGTGAGGACACTAACCACCAGGGCTGAGGTCGAAGTTTGTTCAGCATATCCGCGATCGAGACGTGCCACTGGACTGGGGATGACTAGGAGGAAGGGGTTGAGTAAGCAACTACTGCCAGCGATCAGGCACTTTCCACTGGACCACCAGATGAATCGGGAGGGGGTTTGATAAACAACTACTGCCCGCGATCGAGCTTTTCGGTCAGTCCACCACGGGGGATGAATTCGGGAGGGGGTTATTAAAACAACTACTGCCCGCGATCAGGATTTACGGTCCACTGGACCACCAGGATACATTCGGGAGATACATTGCTGCCAGCGATCGGGCTGGTGGGGATATTAAACTATGCCCACGATCGGGCCAGTGGGGGTGGTGGGGGATTTACAGTCGCCTGCTGGCGATCAGGCTGCAGGGGGCACAGGGACTGAATGGGGGCCAGCCACGGGTGGCAGCTGCTGTGTTGCACCCTGCAATGCAGCAGCTCACCTGAGGGTGGCCCTCGACTTAAGCCTTTTTTTTTTTTTGGCTCAAAGTTGTGCAGGTTGCGGGTTGCGCCTGCACAACTCTGCACAGCCCAGCTGAATATCGGGCTGTGCAGTTTATGCATGGTTCCTCCCCCTCCAGTTCAGCATGCATTCATTTGCATTGCGCTGTTGCTCAGCATGTTTTCTGAGGCGCAACTGCCTCCTGCTGAATATCGCAGATTGGAGCAAGTTCGAACTTACGCAGGCGCAACCCTATTGCGCATGGCGCAACCCTTTTGAATATCTGGGCCCTTGTGTCTTTGCAACATTCAGCAATAAACGTACATTTATGAGTTCATGCTGAATCCTAATAAAGTCACCCTGTATAGTGTTCTGTGCCAATAAAAGGTCTTTATTTTGGGTATATAAAATAGTATCGTCCGCATAAAGAAAAAAACTTTAGTTTCGACAGAACTACAATTGGGCAAATCATTAACATAAATAAGAAATAAGAGGGGCCCCAGTACTGACCCGAAGAGGAACACCCTTACTGATGGTAACATAGTCTGAACAGTATTTCCCAGCTTTTACACATTGTAGTCTTGTTAATAAATAAGGAGAAAACCAGAACAACCGGTTCACTCCTAGACCCAAGGCTTTTAGTTTGTTCAGTAAGATGTTATCATCAACTGAATCAGACGCCTTAGAGAGATCCAAAAAACTGCTGGAACTTGCATACCTTGGTCAAACGCAGTCTGTATATCATCAACAAATCTAGCAGTAACAAAGGCAGTGTTATAACCTTTGCGAAATCCAGACCGATAATTTGACAACCCCCTTGCTTTGTTAGAAGGCTAGATAGCTGTTTGTAAACCAACGTTTCAAATATTTTTGCAACTGGAGACAATATTGAAATGGGACGATAACAGCCCGAGTCTGTTTCATTGCCACCTTTAAAGAGTTGCTGATGCCTAAAAGAAAACTTTGAAAAACGTAATAGTTAGGTACAATTAATCTTGCATTCCATATGTATTCTATAAACTTCTCCACTCCATTGTGTATTAAGGAGAAAATTGGTATGAATATGTTATCTCTATCCCTTAGAGTTCACCCTCCTCTATAGCTTACTCCCTACTTCAAGTCATAGTGCTCTGTTGTGACATCACAATCTGTTGCCATGGGAGTAACTGATGTCACAAACAGTGCATTATGATCTCAGGTATGGAGAAAGCAACAGGAGTAGATGAACTCTTCAGAAGCAAGGATATTGTTTTCATACAAATGACCTCAATAATAAATAATGCGGAAGAAAAATGTAAAACTAATGTGAAAAACAAGCTGAACTGTGTCTAATGTTATGTTTTGTTAAAGTTGTCCCGAAGGTGTCAGCTGCTCTTTAAAAACTGGAATGACGCAGGCTGATTTCCAATCAAGAGGAAATGAAAATTACGTACCAACCTTAATTGTTGATCTTTCTGTGTATCTTCACCATTCATCACTAGGGGGTATAGCGCCAGAGCTAGGACCCACTGAGAGTCTTTTTTTCCTATGGTGGAGTCGCACCTCAGGGGCCAGTGCTGCCCTCGAGTCAGACGTTCCATGTGGCGCTCGCGGGTTGGCCGTTATCTGTAGACTCCGCCCCAGCCCCAGTTCTGAGACACCGGAGAGTATAAGGAAAGGGAGGTGGGGCGGGACAAGGAAGCCCAAGGGACACATAAAAGGAAAGGATATATATAAACTAAATGGAGAAATAAACTAAACTACAGAGGAGACAGGAGAGAGAAACCAGATATGGAAAATTGGGGAAAGGGAAGGGGCCACAATCTCTGGAGGAGGAGAAAGAAAGGGAGGGATAAGAGAGGGAAGGGGGGGGGAAGAGGACCACACCCCCCGAGACAATCCCCTAAATCCTAGGATTTTGACAAGAATGATAGACCATAATCTGGACTACCAAGATTAATAGCCGCCAGGAGGCAAAGCCTGAACTATTAAGCAGCATTCGCCCGGGAGGGCCAACTTTAAGAGGGGGGTCAGGATGGGGGTCTGCCCTCCTCCCGAGATAGGGGAAAACAAATTGCCAGGAGGGCATTAAAGGTATCCAACTCAAGGAAATGAACCCAAGAGTTTTGAGTTCATAAAGAAAAATGAGGGGGGGGGGGGGCTCCCAATCCCTCAGCTCACTCCCGGAGAAGTGAGGGAGAAGACTAAAGACAGGGGAAAGAGACCCCCAGTACACCCCAAAAATACCCCCTACAAGAGAAAATTCCTCCGTGTGTCTCCAGGGTCCTCTTCTTCCTAACCACGAGGGAGTGAAGAGCAAGGAGAAAAACAACAGAGACACACGGGGGAAGAGGGAGCCCAGAGACTGAGGCCCCAGGGGAAGGAGGGCAGAATTTAGTGATGAATGGTGAAGATACACAGAAAGATAAACAATTACGGTAGGTACGTAATTTTTAAATCTTATCTGTGTCAATCTTCACCATTCATCACTAGTGGGTCAGGACCGAGCCTCCCTCCCCCAAAGGGGCCCTAAGCTTCCCTAAGGGACTAAGTCCCTTAGCCTCCAATGGGTGAGACACTGGAAGAGAGAACCTTTACAGGCCCGGGGAGGCCTGAGACTGGTTCGAATGAGATGGGGAGCCCCCAGTGGGGGAAGGAAGGTGCCTCGAAAGTCGCCATCTTACCCTGCGGGAGAAGAGGTGGGTTCTCCGGTATGCAGAGGAGATCACCCTACACCGGGCCAGGGGTGACAACCGGGATAAGCGCAGCCATGCCATCCGCCTAATGCAGATCACTGTCCCTATAGATCTGGAGGCTACCTCACTGGTGTCATAAGATGCCCTTGCTTGATAACTTGCTAGCTCCAGACCCTGAGCAGAGAGAGCAATGGCTTGCCTGGTTTCCTTCATATCAGGCACTAAGACTAGGAGTTGTCCTAGCCTGGACCACATGCACCTATCGTAGGAAGCAAAGTGGGCCTGATGAGAAGCAATAGAAATAAGGATCCGTGCCAAATAGAAAACCCTTCTCCCCCAAAAATCGAAGTCCGCAGAGTCAGAGTCTGGAGGTCAGTCACGGTGGGGGGCGCAAGGCCCAGAGGGGGTGTTCAGGGAGGTGAAGCCTGAAGAGGGATAAGGTAGAGAACCTGGAGACCCGGGGAGGGGGGCCTGCAATACCGTTGGCGTAGGTCCCTTGGGGCTGGAACAGTGGGGAAGGGACATAGCCAAAGCCGATGTGATGCTTCCGGGAAAGAATAGGCCAAGTGGGAACCACCAGGTTGGCCGCACTGAACTCACCTAAGAAGGTGCGCCTCACATGCTCGGGACTGCTGACAGGGACCAGGGTAAGATGGAGCTTGTCCAACATCCTCACGAGGAAGCGCTGATAGGAAGAAAGATCAAATGCTGGGGAGATGTGGTAAGATAATTCCTCTCCCTCCAAGGATGACGAAAAAGATGCAGGCAAGCTCCGAGGTTCAGGGTCCGGCTGCACGGAAGCATGTTGGAACACCTGCTGGTCCAGGGCATGGAGATAGGTACGGAAATGTGCAGCGGAACCTCTGAACTGTTTCCAGGTAAGAGGTCCCCTAGGACCAGGAATTCCTGGGATAGCCGGGGATGGAGACAGAGGCTTGGGGAACAAGCTCCTAGCAGCAGGAGAACAGCCTCTGTCAGGGAAGGGGGCCCAAGAGGAAACTCCCCGCAAGGAGGGAGACCCAAAGGTCCTAGCAGCTAACAGACGATCAACCGGATCAGATCGGTCAGAGCTGTGCCCATGGGAAGAAATCCTCTCCGTTAGGTAACCGGGACCATGCGAGTCCAGATGGACGGCCCCTGACCTCCGAAGCTGAAGTCCTTCTAGAGGACCGATCCAGGGAAGAGCGAGGATCTGCACTGCTGCTCCTCCCAGAACCTGGCTGGGCTCCGGTGAAGGCACGCTGTGCCACACCCTTACTCCTCAACCCTTCAGAGTCGGTGAGAGACCTTGTCCTCATAGCCACCAGCCTAGGCAGCTGACAACTCTGGGCATCCTCCGAGGAGTCCACCCAGGGAGCAGTACCCTCCCCCTTCCTGGTGTGCACCGGGCTGTCCCAAACTTGGACTGTCCAAACACACCAGGGAAGGGGTGCCCCAGCAGGGGCAGCAGATGTGCCAGTGGCCCCAGGTTGCACGGCAGTGGCCACGGGGACCACTGCTGGATGGTCAGTACCACTGGACCCTAAAGTCTACCAGCGATGACTGACCCCAGAGGGGGGGGTCGAGGTGCTGAAAACTGAGGGATCAGAGGATTCCGAAGAATCTGGGAGCCAATCTGGATCAGACCCGAGTCCGATGCCAGACTACCCTTCGACTCCCCAGTTCTTGGACCTGAGTCAAACCACCCTCCACCCCGGCACCGCAGATGGCACCAGGGGTAAGCATGGCACCCCGCCCGATGCTGCCATCCTCCCCGGCACCACGAACGGCACCGGAGTTGAGCGCGACACCAGTGCCAAGGTTGGCGCTGCCCCCATTCTCAGTGCCACGAAAGGCGCTGGAGTCGGAGGTGGCGCCGGCACCAGAAACAGGCCCAGAAACTGCTGAAGCACTACCCCTGGTGCCACGAACGCCACCAGCAGCACTGAGGAGACAGCCTGGCACTGACCGCCACACCACCCTCCTCCAAAGCCCGCGCAATCTACCGAATGGCACCAGGACCAAGGGCGGCACCGCCAGATGACTAAGAGGACAGTACCAGTCCAGACCCAGAGGGCCCAGAACACAACACTGAGGGAGCCTTCACCTCCGAAGAGACGAATGCCATAGCAGTGCCTCCAGTCTGTCCCCTGGGAGGGACAGACTGGGCCTCCTGCACCATGGAAGGAGCCCCCGCTGCGGCAAAGCTGAGAGAGGTGGAGGACCCCTCCTCCACAGGCCGTATAGGACCGGGAAAGGACCCGGAAGAAGGTCAGAGAATCCTCACGTTGGCCTGTCGACTGCGAGCCTGTCCCCCGAAAGCTGGCGGCGCACATCCTATTTTAAACGCTCGGATCTTGAGAACACGATGGTCCATAGAGAAGCAGGTGTCGTAGTTATCCATGTCATGGGCCAGGCCGAGGCAGGAGAGGAAACGGTCATGCTGGTCCGTCACGGAATAAAGGTGGCTATAGGAGCACAAACGCATAGGAGGCCACCCCGCTCGACAATTTTTTGTGCCCCCAGGACAAGACATGACTGTACAGCAAACAAACAAAAAAAAAAAAAAACAGTACTCGACGCCACTTAAAAGTAATGAAAAGATCTTACTGGCAGAAGCGACATTGAGCAGGGCAAAAGAGAACCGAGACACACACACACACACACACACACACACACGGCCAACGGACTAGGCCGCATATGCAGTTTTGCTAGGAGAGTCTCCACACGAGGTCTACACTCGATGGTTGGAGAAGAAGAACTGGGGCTGGGCCAGAGTCGACGACAGATAACGGCCAACCCACAAGCGCCACGTGGAACATCTGCCTCAAGGGTGGCGCCAGCCCTGCATCGACTCCACCCAAAGGAAAAAAAATAAAAAATCTCCCGCGGGGTCCTAGCTATACCCACAAGTGATGAATGGTGAAGACTGACACAGATAACATCTACAGCTAGTTTAGTGAAAGGTTAAACAGATATGTTAAATAATTTACCAAGACAGGAGCACCTATTTTATAGAAAACTGATCCTATCTTGTCACTGCCTGCCCCTTTAATATCCGTTTTTTTGTAGTTCAACCAGGACATCTTGCTCAGTAATCTCCCTAAATGAGAAAAGCTCTCTGTTACCACTATTTAAAAAAATTGTATCCACTGTACTTTTTGACATGTTAGGGAACATTTTATCAAAAGTACTACCTGCTTCCAAACAAATTCTGGCACAGCCACTCGGGCTGCAAATGCATTAACTTGATAAGGGTGTTTCATGAGCTTAAACATAAACATGAATTGCATTTAGTGGGGCCTACGATACCATTCCAGAAAAAGACTTGTGAACAAGCTGGGCAGCTTGGGAGTGGGTCATAAGGTGGTAAACTGGGTTAGGAACTGGTTGAATGATAGAAGATGGAGAGTCATGGTAAATGGTGCTCAATCTAAGGAAAGGAGTGTGACCAGCAGGGTGCCACAGGGATCAGTCCTGGGCCCAGTTCACAAATGAAACTGCAGAGGAGCTAGAGGGGAAAGTGTGCCTGTTTGTGAAGGACACTAAGATCTGCAACAGGGTGGACACTCTGGGAAGGGTGGAAAAAATGAGGAGGGACCTAGGAAAACTGGAGGAATGATCCAAAGTGTTGCAGCTGAGATTTGATGCAAAAAAGTGCAAAATCATGCATGTGGGTTGCAGGAACCCAGGGGAGGATTACCAGGGTGGGGTGGGGGGCTGATGGTCACCAAACAGGAAAGGAATTTGGGGGTAATTATATTGGGTGACCTAAAGGTGGCTAAACAATGTACCAAGGCTTTGGGGAGAGCCAGTGGGATGCTGGGGTGCATAGGAAGAGGTATCACCAGCAGAAGGAAGGAGGTGGTGATGGAACTGTGCAGATCACTGGTGAGACCTCATTTGGAATATGGTGTCCGGTTCTGGAGGCCGCATTTTCGTAATGTAACTTTAAATCACAAATGGGTTAAACGGTTCTATTTTAGATTTGTATCCCTCTCTCCTTCTGCTCCCACTGGTTAGGCTTACTGAACACAACCTGGAAACATCTTGGCTAGCATGATAATTCACCTGCACAAGTTGCTTCTCAGTCCACAACATCTGTCTTTTTAAAATTTTAACTTTGTGTTGAAAATAGCAGTTTTCCACAGTAATACATAAGCTAAAGTGATGTCACCTACCAGGAGTTGCAAGACATACTGTAGCTAACCTGGCTGGAGGAAGGGTGAACATGGTCAGGACCCCATAGCAATTGAAATGCATATGCAGCAAATAAGTCTAGATGCACTAATTTACCCTGTTAAGTATCACAGTCTGCATAATACAAAAGGCTTACACTGATGAATCTTCATATGGTTTGGCTGGTTTGGGTTCTAATGTTTATAATACAGGGATGAATAACTAGTGAAGATTATTTTTCAGTGACTGCTAAATGTAGCACAGTGGCAGATGTTTTGCAAAGGTATAACAGAAATTATGTCTATGAGGTATTGTTGTCCAAGAATTGGATCATGTTTTCATAGAGACAGATTTCATTTAGGGTACATGATTGTCCCTTTGTGAATTCCTGCTGCTCTCTGCACTGAAATCACTGTTAGACATGTGGCCAACTTAAAGATTTAAGTAGTGATTCTAGAATTTTACCCAGAACCTGTACTTATCAATTCTTAAGAAAATATTTTGAGAGGGTGCATTGTTATGGATTATCCCAATATTTAATTTCAGCATTTCAGTAGAAACTTTGCACTCCGATTTTCTTATTCTGAATATTTTATAGTAGGTTGTCTGTATTTATATTAATTATTTTGGCATTCCTGGTAATGTACAGAGGCAGGGGACTGAGTTGTGATTGGGTCTGAATAAGGAACACAAATATTCATTACACTGCTTTGCTATCTCCACTGGAATTGTCACCGTTTCCCCTTTAATATTAATATACTTCTATATATTTTTTTGTTTAGGCAATTGATGTAACTGAACAATTGCTTGCTGTTGCTTTTGAGTTCCACTTTCTTTTTGAAATGGTTACTTTTGCGTTTAGGTTTCTTTTAAAATGTTTAATATTCTGATCATGTGGTTATGTCATGGCTTTTGTTTTCAGATATTTTATTGCATGTTAAGCTGTTTTGTTGTTGAGTAACTTTCTTCACATCTTCACTTAGTCACCTTGCTTGTTATTTGTTGTTATATTTCTAGATCCTTTTAATGTAAAGTATTGCACATCATATGTTGCCCTTTATAATCTGCCAAATATCATTTACTGTTTTGTTGTTTTAAATTTTATGGCAATCTGTTTGATTTTTTTTTTGTTGTTTTGTTCTTTTCTACTGCATCTAAGGCCCTTTCACTTCCTTTTTATCCTGTTCAACCATCTTCTATATCCAAGACCTATATTTTACTTGAGCTTTCATCCTTTCTCAAGTATGCATTTCAATGCTGCTCACTTGCTTTATACACATTATACACCCCCGCCCCCTATCGGCTTATTTTATGCACTTTTTCTTCAGCGTTGCTTTTTTTCCCCCTCACTTTTTCTTTACGGTCCTGACTGCTATAGAGATACATATTTTTGATTTAAATTGACAATAGGTCGATTCCATGTATTTTGAATATTTGAGCAGTACTTGTTTATGGCACAGTGTTACTGGCACCATAGGCTTTATATTTAAAATCTTAAAATTGATGTCAACATGAATGCATAATGCTCATGTACCAGCTATTTACTAATATAGAAACATAGAATCTGCTGGCAGAAAATGGCCTCCTGGCCCACCTAATCTGCCTTAAGGTCCCTACCTACTGTGCCGCTATGGACCATAACTACGCTTGTCAGGGTTCAATTTATAAATCAGTAAACACTGATAAACATAGACTTTATAAGAAGTCCCCAAACCAACAGAAATAAGCATCAATATCTATTTTATCTATTTTTTGGGGGCTGTAAGTTAAGCTTGGCAGCTACAGGGGCAAAGAGGCACCGGGGGAAGACAGAGAGAGACGGAACTGGCATAAGGACTGTTCCTCCATGTGGGAAATCCTTGTCTCTCTATTCAATGTGGCTCTTGCGAGTTCTGATGGCATGTCCCACTGGTGCTCGTAGCCCGCTCCCCTGCACAGGTGACTGGATGGCCGGTATCCGAAGATTTGTTGTGCAGCGGCGCCCCCCCCCCCCAACATCCAGACCTTTAGACAGTGTGACAGTCCTGACATGCTACTTGACAGTGTGGGTACCGTGTCCAGCAGGCAGCTGTACTGTGGCTTCAGGAGGGAGACTGTTGTGGTCCTGAGTGCAGCAGCTGAATTCTACAATGGCTAATGATGAGCCAGCACAGATAACTCCCACACAACATTGGCAAATGTTCAGTCACTTGGGTGTTGTCTAAGGAGTCAGCACAGATTTGCTAGGATTTTGTTTGTTTTTTACTTTCCAACTGAAAATACTGACGCTACCAATCAGAATTGACATCAGAAAAAAAATCTTGTGCAAATCGGGGCTGTGGCTACAAAATACTGATATTTTTGGTCGAAAAGTTAAAAAAAAAAAAAACAATTAACACTGAATCCTGGTAAGCCTAACTGTAACTGAGCTCCAGCCTTAAACTCCCCTAGCCCTGTTATCAAGGTTCCCTTATGTGTATCCCATGCATGTCTGAAACCTGTTACCATTTTGGTACCCATTACCTCTACTGGCAGGCTGCTCGAGGTCTCCACCGCACGATCTGTAAAGAAGTATTTCCTTGTATCCCCTCTAAGTCTTGTCCCCTTCTAGCTACATATCATGCCCCCTTGTCCTTGAACATCTCTTTCTCAGCAAAACAGAACCTTCTTGTACCTTATTGATACCTCTGATGTATTTGAATGCTTCTATCATGTCTCCCCTTTCCCTCCTTTCCTCTAGAGTACATATCTGAGTCTTTTCCCATAGGCAACAGTTCCATCATCTCTCGTCTTGAGTACAAGTTTAAAATTCCTGGCTACACCCCTGCTTACATGCATGATGTATCTTATAGCTGAGGTCTTAAGAGCTGGTGCCAAGTGAATTACTCCATACAGGTAAAGGGATACAGCTTCATCCCCAAGAGATGCAAACTGGACATGTCACTTTATCACTTAAAATAACACAAGTTTAGTTTCACATTTTTTCTATGAGGGGAAGCAAGTAAGATCAACCAGCATGGTTAGCAAACAATGAACTGACACCTCTGAATGAGTGGGGAAGGGGATACCAGCAAAACAAGTTTCTCAGTTTGCAAATGGTCATAAATTAAGCAGTGGAACTTAACACAGAAAGAAAAGGCCCATAAAACACTACAGAGGAGGTTTCAGCTTGCAAAAAAGATATGCATTAACTTTTTTTTGTGTTCCAACTTCATCTCAGTTCTGGCTGTAAGAGGAGTTTTTCTAACTTTCCCTGGCTGTTTTATGGACCCTGGGGGCTGCCATTCAGGGTGTGTGCGTGAGTGTAAGCATGTCACTATTTAAAGTAGTTTTGTCTGCTTCCCTGTTGCTATCCCTCAGTCCCTTTCAGATTTTGCACCACTACCAAGTAGCAGAAATGGAACAGCACTTTCTAGTTTGTTAGACTAGACCATGAATGAAATAATATATGCAGAATTGGAATGGTTTATATAAACTAGTCTGGAAACATAATGGAGCACAGCTATTTATAAAACAAATCTGTGATTGCTCCTCAACAATGCTATTTTACCCTCCACTGCATAGCAAAGGACACATCAGTTTATCTCAGCAGCAGTTATTGCTGCCTGCAATCTGTATATAAACTGTGTCACTTTGCCTAAAATCCTGCTCCCCCCGTTTTCATCAACAAGTTATGGACTTTTGATTCAATTGCTTCCGTCTTGTGTAGAAGACAGTGCTTATAGACAAATCTAATCATTTTGCAGCTGTGGTCACCCATTGGCTAAGTAGGCCTTGTGCTTGTGTTCATGCGATCCAATCCTTAGTATTTGGTTACTTTACTGATGTCTCCTACGGAGGGACTCAAAATGTGCAGGATATTTTTTTTTTAAGCAAATTCAGAGAAATCGCAGAGGCACCAGACTTGGACTCTGGATGGAGTTTTCCTTTAACTTCTCTCAGTCCAGAGGAAAGACCCATAAAACACTGTGGAGGAGGTTTTAACTTGCAAAAAGGCAGTACTGGGGAAGGCTCATTTAACTTCTCAAGCCAGAGGAAAAATAGAGCTCTCCAGCTGCCATAAACACACAGGCAGCGCAATAATGAGGCTTCAGCAGAAGACACTATTTTTAACACTCTGCCATGTTGTTAGGAAGGTAATTATGCAGGTTGTCCTTTTCTCAAAGCAATACATCTGCAGGGCTACGCCCACTGCAGTCATAAAAATGATCACTGAATGCATTAATTTGATCAACAGGGTTACAAAGAATTAAACCATTGTAATTTAAGGCTTTGAATACCCTGCATAAATCTGACTCCAGATAACACACTGCAACCCCCTTAGTAGGTCGATCCTGTCTAAATATATTATATCCATCTATCTGGACCTCAGTGTCAAACTATTTTCCCCATTTAGCCAAGTTTCAGACAAAACAAAAACATTGGGGTTAGTACTGTGCATCCATGTATGAACATGATCAATCTTGGGTAGTAAACTCATAGAAACATAGACTCTGATGGCAGATAAGAACCACTTGGCCCACCCAGTCTGTACATTTCCCTACCTACTGGATAAGCTGCAGATTCTAGTTAACCGACAGCCTATTTCCTCCTACCCCCCCACTATAAGTGCCTTATTGCTGTCCCATACATTCTTGAATTCCCCCACTGTTTTTGACCCTACAACCTCCTCAGGAAGGTGGTTCTATGCATCCACCACTCTCTCCATGGAAAAATATTTCCTCACGTTGCCCCTCTTTCTTTAAAATGTGTCCCCTTGTTCTTGCACATCTCTTTTTCTGAAAGATGCTCCGCTCTTGGACTTTGTTGATTTCCTTGAGGTACTTGAAAGTTTCCATCATGTCCCCCCTCTCCCTCCTTTCCTTAAGGGTATACATATTAAGCTCTCTTAGTCTCTCTTCATATGGCTTCTGTTGCAGACCCTGCACCATTTTAGTTGCCCTCCTCTGAACTGCCTCCATCCTGTCTATGTCCTTTCGGAGATGGGGTTTCCAGAACTGCATGCTATACTCCAGATGGGGTCTCACCAGCTGTCTGTACAGAGGGATAACAACTTCCTGTTTTCTACTGGTGATGCCTCTCCCTATGCATCCCAGTATCCCCCCAACTCTCCTTACTGCTTTCTCACATTGCTTGCCTTCCTTAAGGTCAGCTGATATGACTACCCTGGTCCCTTTCCATTTTTGTTGTTGTTAGTAATGCCTGGGTTTTTGTTTCCCAGATGTATTTCTTTGCACTGAATCTAAGCTGCCATACTTTTGACCATTCCTATAACCTTGCCAAGTCCCTTCTCAACCTTTCCACCCCCACTTTTTGTATTAACCCTGTTGCAGATCTTTGTGTCGTCTGCAAAGAGGCATACTTTTCCTTCCACATTAAGATGCACCAGCCCCAAACCCGACCATTCATTAAACTAAAGCTGAGGAAAAATATAGTTACTAGACACTGCAGGGCCAGGATTAGAATGGACATTTCCTGAGGAAAGCAGCAATAATAAAATAAATTGCCTCAAAAAATGGCATAAATTGCGTTTTACATTTCAAATGGGATGCTGAAGTCTGTTTAGTCCTACAAAGTTTAGCAGACAGCAGAGAAACTGTTATATTCAAATTGACATATTCTAAATCAGAGGCAGCATCCAATGTAATAAACGTAATAGCATAAGTATCAGGTAAAAACACCCCTGTAAACAGATTATGTTCTTTGGAAGATATGCAATTGATTTTACCACACAATAAAGCTAACACCAGCAAAATCCCACTGTTAATACGTGAAAAAAACATTGTTAAATCATTTAAACCAAGTGTCCACACAGGGTGCGGTGCAGTTATAAACGCAATACCTTCCTGATGCTGTTAAATAATTTTTACCGAGTGGCGGTACCCACTCACGCTAGCGCACCACACTCGCACTGTGGTGCAACGTGGACATTTTTATGCTGTTGGAGTCTCCGCCCACCACAGCAGATTGGCTGTTTCACCGGCTCGCTGCCGAGCCCCCTCAACCACAGCAATCTAAACGCTAAGTGTCAGTAATAAATGTAGAAAGCTGGTATTTTAGCTGGGCACTCTGTTCTTTAATCGGCAGGCAGATACAGTTCGACACACTGGTTCACAGCACACAGCGAGGAACTCGGCGCTCTGCAGCAGCATAAGGTAGATGTTACTACTGTGTGGTGCAACGGGGCATTTTTTTGTACTGCTGCAGTCCCCGCCCACCGTGGCAGATTGGCTGTTTCGCCAGCTCGCTGCCCAGCCCCGTCAACCACAGCAATCTAAATGGTACAACTTGATAATTAGTGTAGAAAGCTGGTATTTCAGCTGGGCAGTCAGTTCTTTACTTGGCAGGCAGCATACAGTTCTAGACAGCAGTTGGATACACTGCTTCACAGCACACAGTGAGGCAGTCAGCGTTCTGCAGCAGCATAAGGTAGAAGTTACTTCCCTACTTTGTATCATGAAAACGCAGTTCTTTGTGGGGGGAGCAATTGTTATTGTGGGCACCCAACCGTAAAAATAAGTAGGACTGTGACTAAACTTAGTTAAACAGCTAAAGAATACTTTTAGGAAGAAAAAAAAAATCAAAATTATGGCTGCTTGCGTTTCTCAGGCAGGCAGATCCTTGCCGTGCGTTTCCTGTCCCAGTGGCACCAACTGCTCTTTAAATACAGCTGCCACAAGTTTAATAGGTATTCTCTTTATTTGTAACTATATTTTGATTGAAGAGATTTTATGTGCAAGTACAGATATATAGCATGCAGAGTTTGTATACTATCAGAATGGTGGCAAGGCAGTATACAGAACAAGTCTCAAACACTGATATCACTTTTACTGTGACCAAGACAAATCAGCATGCAACAGAAACTGCTCCTTGACCTTAAGGGACACTGGGAATATCAGGGTTAACTCCAGGTCACAATAATCAAAGTTTTAACATGATGAGATCAAATTAAATGTGGCACTGTATAAATGGATTTGGAAACAGAAATTCACAGCCAAAGTCATCAGGGGTTGAAGAGGTCAACATAATGAAGAATTAGAAAAAAACGGTTTCACATTAAATGCTGCTTAACTCAGTGGGTAGGATTTGAAAGAAAATGCTTCTCCCAAAATTCCACAATGGTGATGGTTGCACTGCCACCTACCACATATGAACAGGATTCATTATGTCCCCACCCCAACCCCCTCCTTCCCTAAGATGTAAAGCGCCATCATCTGGCTTGCAGACTGGGGTTTCTTCTAAGCCTTTGTTTGGATTGCAGCAGGTCACTCATCTGATGTCAATAAGGCCCTGGAGGAGCATCTCTGGTAGAAAATTGACAGATTTCCCACTTCCATATAAATAGGCCTGCTGTTCTTACCAAGTCACAATTAACCCCTTGCAGACAGCTCCCCATTATTTCAGATCCTAATGAAAAGTGTGCCAATCCATAAAACATTCCCTCAGTCAAGAATCAGTTCTGTCCCAGCCAAATTATTAGCATCATCTTTTTTTTTTTTATCTGGTACGTGCTCATCTGTGGATTAGAAGGAAATAGAACAAGAGCTTCCTGTTCTCTGTGGATGCAAATACTGCGGGCAAGACCAACCTGAGGAACATCTGATGCAACATCTTCACAAGGAGAGGACACTAATGGGGATCCACCATCTGACCATGTATTCTCCCTGCTTGCAAGTTAACTGGCTACTAAAGTGACACTGTTTTTGATCCAGTTTCCCTTTTCAGCCATCCTCAAGTCTGCTGCTTGTGAAGCCCAAGATCAGCAGCATGCATCCCCTACCCCTCTGGAGCACCAAAGAAGCCAGGATAATTTACCATTTTCTCCACCCGTCCCTACTCCCTATGATGAACAGAGAAAACTATTTAGTCAAAGCTACATTGCACTTAACTAGTTTGACGCTGTGCCCGACAGTAACCACACATTTTCTGGGCTTGTTACTGTACAGACTAGTCCCCATTATGGAGAGAAAAGCACCGACAGGGGCAGCTAAGAACCTGAACCTGCTGAATTGTTTTCACTCTTCCAAGTCCCAGCACTTGGTGTGACGCAGAGACGCCGACTACAACCCTCCTCAGTTCAGAGAACGGGCTCTCTAGCGTCATCAAATTCGGCCACTACACTAGTCACTGCACAGTGTCACTAATTAAATATATTTTAGAAAATAATTTAGTTAATTCTGAAAATGTAGCAGCTAATGAGCTTTGTAAATATTTAATTCTTCCTCTGACAACCACAAAAGTAGCTTGCCTTTATAGAGGCAGTCTCACCCACCTGGCCATCGCACAAGTGGCAAAAGCCCCGAATGATCTTTTGCTTGTACAGCTGGTCTGCTTTCAATTCCATACGACGAATCGTTTGCATCGTTCTGTAGTACTTAAGCCCTTCCTCACGTGTGAGCACTGCCGTGGTTGGAGGACCCTCTTCAAGACGATGGGTGTCACATTTCTTCAACAAATAAATCGAAGATTAATACTCAAGACAGCAGTGATTGATATATTTTAGTCTTTTGCAATATTAACAAAATGTACTTTTTTAATGGTTTCTCTCTTACAATTTAACAGGTGAAAGAATTTGTAGTGTTATGTCCTAGTGCTCAAAAAAAGTCTTTGTGAAACCAAAGCTGCAACATTTTTTCTCCTTGCCTTAGGTTGCAAAACAGACCATTAAAAACAATCTGTACAAATATACTGTTCTCCTTTCACCCACTGCCAGCCCTGCCAGCCCCAAGGAATAGCATATACCATTTCATAAAAAAGATGCAGTGTGCCAATTAATCAAGAAGATGCAGTAGGCCTCAGTTTCTTTCATCACTTCCAAGCAATAACTGATCATGCAAAAGTCACTACAAAATCTACTGATCAGTGTTCAGTTAAAGGGGAATGTCCATGCAGCTTCCCCATGTGTACTGTGTGTGGCAGCCCTAATTTGCACTTTTATTGCATTTAAATAATTTTGCCTTACTTTATTTTTCAAATCTACACCTGGCTCATCGTGCCAGCTCCCCCTCCCAACATGTTAAGTATGGTACCATTTGGGTGGACTCCCATAATCCCCTGTGGCTGATGTCATGAACAGGACCAGCTATGGGAGATTTGATATGAGGAAATACGTTCTTTATCTTTTAAAAGCTTCTGTTTATATACCTTCGGGCCTGTGATGATGCCAAAGTTAAGTATGGGTCTGTATTGTCTATACTTACTCTCAGTAACACTGCAGGATTGCCAACATGCAAACTGGAGCTTTTAAAAGTTAAAGAAAGTACAGTTACGCAAGGACTTACCATAACAGTAGATCTTCGAGAGAGGCTCTTGCAGTAGGTACTAGCAGTGTCTGGCAGGGGACAGCCCACCAGACGTCAGCATGGTGCTATATAGTGAGTGGTCCCCATGCTCGCCCTCCAGTTCTCCTGCCAGAGACCTAGAAAGATGCGACTGGAGGCAGGAGTGGGCTCCTGGAGCTATAAAGCTACAAAAGGAGGAGTAGTACAAGAAACCCAGGGTGAAGGTGGGAGGAAAAGCAGCACTTACTGCAAGAGCCTCTCTCGAAGATCTACTATTACGGTAAGTTCTTATGTAACTGTACTATCTTACTTCGAGAGGGCTCTTGCAGGAGGTACTAACAGATAGGACAGACTCCCAAGCAGTCAAATTCAGACAAGTCTGAGACATGGGAGGTAGGAACAAGTCTGCAGGAAACAGGGACCGTAGGACAAGAGTCCCTGAAGGACAGCTAGGCCAAAGCCTGCTTTGCACCTAGAAGCAATGTCCAAATTGTAATGCTTAGTAATGGTACGGACAGAACTCCAATATATCTGCAGCAGAGACATTTCTGAAACAAGCAGTAGAGGCAGCCATGTCACTGGCAGAATGCCCTTTGACTTTCCCCAGAAGTGGCTTGTTATATTTCTGATAACAAAAGGTAATGCAGTTTAGCAACCACTTAAACACATTATTTTGAAACCGCAGCGCCCTCCCTTTTGGGTGCAAAGGAAACAAATAACTGATCAGTTTTATGGATTGGCCTTGTCCTGTTAGTGTAATAACAAAGAATTCTATGTACATCAAGCGTATGTAGAATTGCTTCACCCCGACTGGAATGCTCAGGATAGTACACTGGCAACTGAATGGCCTGATTTAAGGTGGATTCTGAAACCACCTTAGGTAAAAACTTAGGATTAGTTTGCAGAGTCACCCATTCTCTGTGAAAAATCAAACAAGGCTCCTTACACATCAGGGCCTGAAGCTCTGAAATTCTTTGAGCTGAAGTAATGGCAACTAAAAAGAGCGTTTTCCATGAAAGGTAATGCAAATCACAACTCACAGCTGATTTAAAATGGAGACAGTGTGAGTTTTTCCAAAATAAAGTTCAGGTCTCAGGGAGGAGCAGGGCTCCTGACTGGGGGTTTCAAGTGAAGAATCCCTTTTAGGAATGTCTTGGATACCTCCACCTGAGCTAGGGTTTTGCCATCCACTGGAATGTGGTACGCAGAAATGGCAGATAAGTGGACCTTCAGGGTCGAGTAACTGAGTCCAAGGTAAGAGAGATGCAACAGATACTCTAAGACCAGCGGAACTGAGCAAAAGAAGGGGTCCAACTCCTTGGACATGGCCCATATGAAAAATCTGTTCCATTTCATTGCATATGTGGATCTAGTGGAAGGCTTTCTGGCCTCCAGTAGAACCTGTGCTACTCACGAGGATACTCCAAAGTGAGCAAAGGCTCGGTCAGTAGGTGCCACACATGCAGGTGAAGGTACTGGAGGCCTGGATAGACCAGGGTGCCCTGTGCCCGAGTCAGAAGGTCTTGACAGATGAGCAGGGGAACTGGGGGTTCCACTGGTGGCTGCTGAAGCAGAGAACCAAATCTGATGCAGCCAGTAGGAAGCAATCAGGATCATATGTGCTCCCACTGCCTGTAGTTTCAGTAATACCCTCTGTAGTAATGGAAAGGGAGGGAAGGCACACATGAATCTCCCTGTCCAACATAGAGACAGGGTGTCTCACCAGCAACACCACGACCTGGAGCGGTAGAGCAGAAAGTTGGTAGTTTTGCGCTGGATGGGAACGTGAAAAAATCGAGGTCTGGTCGACCCCGACTGGCAAATATTTCATCTACCACCAACTGTCTCAGCTCCCACTTGTGGGCTCTGCCTAGAGTGCGACTGAGTGTGCCTGACAGGATGTTGTGAATGCCGTGAGGTGGGGACTGTGTTGCACTGCCCAGTACCACACTTGCATTGCTCTGCGACAGAGCAGATACGAGCGAATGCCCCCTTGTTTATGTATCATAGGACGCACATGTTGGTCTGTCTGGATCAATAGTGTTCCCAGCTGGAGGTGGTGCTATAATGCCTGTAGGACATACAGCACTGCTCTCATCTCCAGAGCATGGATATGTAGTGAAAGTTCGCTCTGAGCCCAGGTACCTTGTGTCTTGTGGGTTCCGAAGTGGGCTCCCCATCCCAGTCCTGAGGCATCCATCATCAGGGTCTGGGATGGAAGGAGGAGGAGACTGGAAAGCGACACCTTTTAGGAGGTTGTCCAGGTTCTGCCACCACAAGAAGTCCCAAGCCATCGGGTTGGAGACCAGAACCATGTGGATCCAGGTCATCTGATCTCTGATCCCACTGTACTCTGAAGGTCCACTGCGTGACCCTGATATGGAGTCTAGCCATTTGTACGGTCTGAATTGCAGCTGTCATGAGACCTAGCAGGCGAAGTATTGACCCTGCGGAGGTCCGCCTCTGGGAAGCCACCAGATGTGCTTGTCGATGGAGAGTCTCCACTCTGTCTGGCAGGAGGAAGGCTCTCCCCTGGACTGTATCCAACACTGCCCCAATGAACTGGAGGTGTTGTGAAGCGATAAGGTGGGATTTGAGATAACTGACTGAAATGCCCACCTGCTCAAAAAGGTCCAGGGTACTGGACAGGGACCAGACTAGGCTGAAAGAAGCCAGTCGTCGAGGTAGGAGAACACATGAATGCCCTGTCTGCGTAAAGCCTCAGCAACTGCTGCTAGGCACTTCTTGAACACTCTGGGTGCTGATGACAGGCCAACGGGAAGAGCTTTGAATTCTAAATGTTCTCCCTGAAAAAGTGAATCTGAGAAATTGGCGCTATGCAGGTATGCATCCTGCATGTCCAGAGCACAAAGCCAATGTCCCTGATGGAGCAAGGGAAGCAGACCAGGCAGGGATAGCATTTGGAACCGCTAGTACTCTACAAAGAGGTTCAGACTGCTGAGGTCTAGTTTTGGTCTGAGGTCCCCTGTCTTCTTGGGAACTAGGAAGAAGTGCGAGTAGTATCCCCTGCCTATCTGACTTTGGGGAACGGGTTCTAGCTCTGCTTTTTGCAGCAGAGTCTCGATTTCCTCTCTGACCAAAATGATGCAACTCGGAGGATAATAAGAGGGACCTGGAGGATGCTCCGGAGGTCTCTCTAGGGAACTCTGTTGTGTGCCCTTTGGCTACAAGTTGAAGTACCCACGAGTCTGCTATGATTTCCTCCCCATCCAGGTAGGTAGTTTGCAAACCTGCCACCTACCGGTTCCCCTAGAACTAGGCCTGGGGGTGAAAAGGGTCAAAGCGAGTCAGGAGGCGGTGGGGGGGGGTGGAGGGCGCAGTCCCTGGGGCTCTATGGGCTTTAGCCAGGGAAGCTGTGCCTGCCGAGGGGGCCCAACATTTGTTCAGACATTGGCTGTGTTGTTGCCTTTGCTGTCGTCGCTACCACCAATTAAAGGGCTGCTTTGGCTTTTGAAGGGGGTTGTACATAAACTGGACAGAGCGCAAGGCTTTGTCTTTGTCCTGTAGGTCTGTAATAATATCTTAACATCCAGCTAGCTCGGTGGCACGGAGGGTTGAGGCGCTGGACGCCACACTTCGCACCACACCGGTGACTCGTGTTCGGAAACTAGCAAGGGCCGTCGGGGGTTGGCTGGGGAGGAGAAAACTTGAGTGTCCACTGACAGCTCGCCTTCTCCTGGGGTGAGAGGGAGGGAGGGATGTAAGACTCAGCATTCGATTGCCTCCTGGTGGCAAAGGGCGGGTAAGGTGCCGCAACCTGCACACAAGAGGGAAGGTGATGCACGGCAGACATTGGCAGGAACGCGCTTGACAGTGAGCGCATCTCCTCCACCAGGTGTCACTGCACAATCATGCGTGCCTAATTGAAGGGGGTGGGTGGAACCACCAGAACAAGAAAACGCCCTAGACTGGTGGTAAGCGATGGCACGCCATGGACCCCATGCTCACCGCTGCACCCCACCCATCTGGGTCCCGATCCTCCACGTGCCACCAATGCCTGGATGATACTGGATATCTAGGGCACCTGTAGGAGTGGCGGCCCCGCCCTGGGGGGTAAGTCAGGGAGGTCTCTCTCCAGGCAGAGGTAAGAGATCTGCGGAGCTCTGGGAGGGGACCCAGAGTTGGGTGGGGTGGGTTCAGGCTGGGCAGGAGACAACCTGGACAATGCCCGAGGGAGGCCACCACTCTGGTGACTGGAGGGGAAAAAAGTAAATAAAAAAATAAATAAATAAAAATCCCCTCCAAAAAAGTACAGGGCCCCGGAACAGGGCATCCTGGATGGCTGGCTGAACCTCAGGTGTCAGGCCAGAGATCCTCAGCCATGAGTGTCTACATAAGCTGACGGCCATAGCCATCCCCCTTACAGAGGCATCCACTGTGTCATAAGAGGCCCTCAGTGTGCGTCAGCCAGCAGATCTAGCGGAATTCACCATACTGGCCTTTTCTTCCTTGAGCTCCGAGTTAGGAAGTTTCTCCAGCTTGGATTCTAGCTGACCCAGAATGGCTTTCTGGTAGACCACCATGTGAGCAATGTAATTTAGTGCTCTAATAGCCAGGGTGGAGGAAGAGTAGACCTTCTTCCCAAACTGATCCATTGCCTTTGACTCCTTATCAGGGGAGAAGTACTGACGTGTTTTGGTTTTAATGAGCGGTCATGGTCAGCACTGATGACCACTGAATCAGCCTTCAGATGGACACTAAGGTGGTCCTTCCCTGCTGGTATCTGGTACATCCTATCTGCCATCCTTGCTACTGGGGCCAGTGAAGCAGGTTGTTTCCATATCGTGGAGGCAAATCCTCGTGAGGGCCTATCCACAGTGGGATGAGGGTCGGAGATGGATCAGACAGTTCCACTTGTTCCGCGAATGAAGCATCCGGACCGGACGTTAAGGATCAAGGAGATCTTCCAGATAGGCGGAACCCCCATCACGTAGGGACTTACAGGTAAGAAGTCCTATCTTGAAGATAATCCTCCACCCGAATGGCAGCCAGTGCATTCCGCAGAGGACTGGGGTAATATGCTCACACCTCCTTGCCCCAGTCAAAAGTCTCACTGCCACGTTCCGCACCAGCTGCAGTCTGCGGAGGTTGCCTCCAGATAACCCAAGGAACACGGCATTACAGTAATCCAGCCTGGAGGTTACGAAAGCATGCACCAGGAGGATCAGGGCTCAGATCACACTGGAGACAGGTGCTGGGGCAGCTATCCATACAGGGATGGTATAAAGACCACCAGCAGCACAGAAAGAGGAGTTGGCTACTGCACTTGGGGAAGCCATCATCAGGATGGCAAGTAAGGGGGAAGATGCTGCTAGTTGGTGACTTCAATCTGCCAGATGTGGACTGAAGCCTTCCAACTGCAGCTTCAGCAAGGAGCCAGGCCTTCCTTAACTCCCTACAAGAGGCTTTTCACAGGCAGCTACTCGATTATCCCACTAGGGATGGGGCAGTGCTGAACCTGGTGTTGCAAAGAGGGATGGCATTGCAGATGTCGCTGTGGGCAGTCCCCTAGGTACCAGTGATAACCATTCAGTGTGGATGAACATTAAGACAGGAACAAAGGCAAACCATACAAGGACAAGGACCCTGGACTTTACCAGGACAGATTTTAAAGAAATGGGAGACTTCCTCAGAATCTGCCTCATGGAGGGATGCCAGGGAGGGGCAGAGGTACAGTGGGAAAGAATAAGAGGGCATAATTAAGGCACCCACACTCTGCATGAAGCAGTGAGTAAAAGCCAAAGGAAAAAGAGACAGTTTTGGTTTTCTATTGAAGTGGACAAGATAGTGAAGGAAAAAAGAGTGGTATTTAGGTGGTAAAAGAAATGCAGAGGGAGGAAGACAGGGAGCAGGAGGTGTGCCAAGTAAAACAGAGGGAAGCATGAAAGGTAGTGAGGGGAGTAAAGGTGTAGACAGAGGAAAAGACAGCCTAGGGGGAAGCTAAAGGGGATTAGACTTTCTTTAGGTACATAAGTGAAAAGACGAAGGGGAGGGATAGTGATTATAAGGAGGGTGGCAGCAGGGGACTGCTCGGAACAGAACCAAGAAAAAGCAAACATCTTGAAAAGGTACTTCTGCTCAGTCTTCAAAGTGGAAAGAGGTTGAACGGGCCACCAGGGAGCATCAGGAACAAAGGGGAGGGGAGGTGGACACAAGCCAATTTTCAGAAGAAAGAGTCTGAGCTCTGAAAATGAGCAAGGCTATGGGACTGGAAAGGATACACCCAAGGGTACTAAGGGAACTCAGGCAGGTGCTAGCTGCCCCACTGATGGCCTTATTTCAGCAGCTCTCTGTAAGCAGGCATGGTTCTGGAGGACTGGTGGACAGCAGACATGGACCCATTACATAACAGTGGCAGCAGCGAGGAGGCTGGCAACTATGGGCCAGTCGGTCTCACCTCAGTGGTGGGGAAATTAATGGAAACTATGATGAAGGAAAGGTTAGTAGAGTATCTTAAATCCAGCGAGCTGCAAGGCCACATGCAGCATGGATTCATGGGGGAGTATCATACCTATGGAATCTGATGGATTTCTTTGACTAGGTAACCAGGGAAATAGATCAGGGGAGGGCAGTGGAAGTGACCTAACTGGACTTCAGCAGGGCCTTAGACACTGTGCTTCACAGGAAACTAATAAAAAAACCTGAGCAGCCTAGACGTGGGATCTAAAGTGGTTAATTGGGTTATGGAAAGGCAGTGGTTAGCGGCACTCACTCCAATGATAGGAGAGTGACCAGAAGGGTGCCACTGGGCTCAGTACTGGGATGGCCCTTTTCAATGTCGTCATAAGTGACATTACAGGAGAACTGGAAGGAAGGAGAAATTCCTTCATATTTACCATAATTTCCTTTTCTGTTAGCTCCAACTTTGTCAATGGGTAGTGTTAACTCCCCTTTGACAACGTGGAGCAATACAGAGAGGTATGTCTTTTTTGCAGATGAAACCAAAGTATATAACAGGGTGGATACTCAGGAGGGGGTGGATAAAATGCATATGGATCTTGGGAAACTCAAGGAGTAGTCAAGGGCATGGCAGTTGGTGTTTAATGCCAAAAAATGCAAAATTGTGCGCCTAAGGCACAGGAACCCCTGAGCTGAGTACAGGATGGGGGTGGGTACTGAAAGTCACTAAGCAGGAAAGGAACCTTGGGTTTATCAAACCTGATGACTTCAAAGTGGCAGGGCAGTGTGACAAAGTAGTGGGTAGGGCCAGTGGGATGCTTGGATGCATAGGGAGAGTCGTCTCCAGCAGGATTAGATGGGTGTTGCTGCCACTGTATCACTTGCTGGTGAGACAACACCTTAAGTACTGTGTTCAGTTGTGGAGGCTGTACCTAAGAAAAGGACACAAGCAATGTAGCAGTAGTCCAGAGGAGGGCAAATAAAATGGAGCAAGGGTTGCACCAAAAGCCCTACAAGGAGATACTGAGGGATCTCAACATGTACACCCTGAAGAGAGCAGAACGAGAAGGAATTGAGAGAGCTACAAGTAACATAGAAACACAGAATTTGATGTAAGATAAGGACCGTTTGGCCCACCTAGTCTGCCCATTTCCCACCTAATGGATAAGCTGCAGATCCCAGTTAACCAACAGCCTACTTCCTCCTACCCCCCACTAGAATTGTCTTATGTCTGTCCCATGCATTCTTGAATTCTCCCACTGTTTCTGACTCTACGACCTCCGCAGGAAGGCCATTCCATGAATCTACAACCCTCGCTGTGAAGAAATACTACCTCACATTACCTCAGAGCCGTCCCCCCTCTATCTTTAAATTGTGGCCCCCTGTTCTTGCACATCTTTTTCTGAAAGATGCTACCCTCTTGGACTTCTATCATGTCCCCCTCTCCCTCCTTTCCTCGAGGCTATACATCTTAAGCTCCTTTAGTCTTTCTTCATATGTCTTCTGGTGCAGACCCTACACCATTTTGGTTGCCCTCCTGTGGACAGCCTCCACCCTGTCCGTCTTTGCAGAGATAGGGTCTCCAGAACTGTACTCAGTACTCCAGATGTGATCTTACCAACTCTCTGTACAGAGGGCCAACAACTTTCTGTTTTCTACTGGTGATGCCTCTCCCTATGCATCCCAGTATCCCCCCCAGCCCTCCTTACTACCTTCTCACACTGCTGGCCTACCTTTAGGTCATCTGATATGACTACCCCAAGGTCCCTTTCCATTTTTTTTTTGTTGTCAGTATCTCACCCACCATTGTGTACTCTTCCCCTGGGATTTTGTTTCCCAGGTCCATTACTTTGCACTTCTTTGCATTAATTCTAAGATGCCATATATTTGACCATTCCTCCAACCTTGCCAAGTCCCTTTTCATCCTTTCCACCCCACCTTGCATATAAACCCTGTTGCAGATCTTTGTGTCATCTGCAGAGACACATACTTTCCCTTCCGGTCCCTCTGCAATGTCACTTATAAAGACATTAAAAAAGACCGGCCCCAGTACTGAACCCTGCAGTACCCCACTAGTAACCCCCCTTTCTTCACTGTGGACTCCATTTACTATTACCCGCTGGGTCCTGTTATCCAGCCAGTGTTTTACCTCACAGGAGTAAACAGGATGCAGGAGGGGAGTCTCCTTTCAAATGAAAAAAAGAGCACCAGGACCAGAGGGCATGTGATGAAGCTGGAGGTGGGGGGAAGTTTAAGAGGAATTTGAGAAGTACTACTTCACAAAGTTGCAGACACCTTGAACAGACTGCCAGCAGAAGTACTGGTGGCAAAAACAGTAGGGAGCTTCAAGCACGTTTGGGATAGACACAAGGGACTATTAGTAAACAGGCAGGGAGGAGGAAAGGTCGCTGGAGACCAATTAGGGCCTGCAGAGAGGTAGGGTCCCCTCTGGTCCATCTGAGTAGACTGGGTGGGCCAAGCAGCCATTTTCTGATGAGAAATTCTGTTTCCATGTTTACCTTGAGCTTTCCTTACCCTTCTCACTTCCTGCCTGTACCCAATGGCTGGTACAGCTATTTATGGCTTTTAAAGCACTTTGGATCCAGTGTGTAATACAGGCACTATATAAAACCAAACTCCTTCCAACTTGAGTTTTGTAATTGCAGTAGCAAGGTTAAAAAAAAAAAAAAAAGGCAAGCAATACCAAGAGATCCCATTTCAACCAGTGTGCGCTATAATGCTGCCCCTCGCAACTTTGGTTGCATGCTCAGCTAGACAAGTATCTTTATATTAATACACACACACACACAAAATGGAGCAGCTTCATTACAGACTTCCAACTTACAAACAATGCAAATTAAAAGTAAAGTTAAAAAACTGCTTACTGTTCTTTTAGCCTCAGGCAGGCAATTTATAACAAGTAACTGTCTACCTGAGGAGCTAATTTGGTTATAGTTAGAATGTTTTAATTAAGTGTATTGTAACATATTTACTTAATAGAGATGTTGTACTTACAACTACTTTATATGAGCTGGGCAGACAGGCCAGCCTAGAAAACTTTTGTTTTGATTACATAAACTCATTAACAGGGCTGCAGGCTATAATATGGATGGTAGTGGGAATGGAGGTGGGGGGGGGCCTGGAAAATATACAATCTAACTTTTCAAGCCACTCCTCGTATTGCGCCATATAGGGAAAAAGGCTTGCAAGTTAATGTTTTCCAGCCACCCCGCACCAGCATTCCCGCTGCCATTCATACTACAGAACAGAACATCAGTCATTCCCGCTGCCATTCATACTACAGAACAGAACATCAGTCATTCCCGCTGCCATTCATACTACAGAACAGAACATCAGTCATTCCCGCTGCCATTCATACTATAGAATAGAACATCAGTCATTCATACTACAGAACAGAACATCAATCATTCTCACTACCATTCATACTACAGAACAGAACATCAGTAATTCCTGCTGCCATTCATACTACAGAATAGAACATCAGTCATTCCCGCTGCCATTCATACTACAGAACAGAACATCAGTCATTCCCGCTGCCATTCATACTACAGAATAGAACATCAGTCCCGCTGCCATTCATACTACAGAATAGAACATCAGTCCCGCTGCCATTCATACTACAGAATAGAACATCAGTCATTCCCGCTGCCATTCATACTACAGAATAGAACATCAGTCATTCCCGCTGCCATTCATACTACAGAATAGAACATCAGTCATTCCCGCTGCCATTCATACTACAGAATATTGCATAATCAAAAATTAGATTGGTGGTAGGAATACAGCACTAGGCAGCTGACTGGCTCACACAGAAGTTCCGATTCCCTGCATTAACATATTATTGATCGAGATCAATCAGTAATATACTAATTTAAAAAAAAAAAAAAAATAGGTCAGAACATGTCAGTTTCCATGGCAGCTACGCACAAGACACTCTTCCAGAATAAGAATGTCTCGATTGGCTGGGAGTACTCCCTCGATCTATAACAGAGACTAAGAACAAATTCTAATGTTCAATGCAAGCTTAGCTGGGATCATTAACAGTGCTCAGTCACAAACTCAGAGATTCACCAAGCCTCTGATGCAGAAGTACGTCATATACTTGAACTCGCAGTCAGAGTAACCCTCAATGGGGGGAAAAAAAATGTATATAAAAAAAAATATCACCCCCCAACAAAAACTATAATTGCTTACTTTTAAAAATGTAATTTTTTTTTTTTTTTTTTTTTAAAATGTTAGTTTGAACTTTTGGTTCTTGTTGGAATTGTTATCATAACACTAATTTACATAAGATTAGCGCTTAAAACATGCTATCCAACATGTGACAAATATACTAAAAAAAGCTAGCAAGAACTCACCGGTTCACACAACTCAAGGGTGCTGTGACATCAGCGAAGCATTCGACCTTCGCACTTGTGACCAGTGATGTCAAAGTACCCACTAGGTCTCTGGACCAGTTATTGTTTTTCAGTTTGGTTTTCTACTTAAAAAAAAAAAAAAAAAAAAATGTAAACACTAACTAAATCAGCTCTTTGGGCAAGCAGCTATTTGGTATGAGCTGCCCAGGTTTTTCAGCAGCTCTTTAAACATTGCTACTTGAAATAATACACTGTAACAGTTTTATGCTGTGGTCTTTGTAGTAATGTAATGGATTTAAGGCCAGCACAGTACCTTAATTTCAAATGTTGCCTCAGAAGCAAAGTCTGCATAGTTGCGGGATACAACCAAAGCTCGGGCTGCCTAAAACAAAGAATGTCATGTTAATAAAAGACAGATTATAGTGTGCATATTTTCTTCGTAGATTTCAGCTTACAATATTATGCATTTAATATCATCCTAAATATAATATAATTTTAAGCACTTCTCCCCCCTGCCAGTTCCAAACATTTCCTAAAATGCAAAGCTAATAACCTACATACCTGTGAATGAGAACTATAGGTGTACAGATTATTGCATGAAAAACAGATGCAAGATCTCCAGTTTCAACAAAGCTTGTGGTGGCTGGGTCACAAGTTTTGCTGGTAGGTTCTAGAGAAGTTAGAACAGTGAAAACAGGTTTCTTGTCCTCTAAATGACCCTCAGAAGGGAAAAAGCAACAGAGGTTGGGGGGCTCACCTATGGTATGGGCACAAAAGCCTGAAGTGCTAGGTAAATCTGTTCAGGAGTGTACGAAATTCAGGTGCAAGGTTAGAGCCAACTAGCTTAAAAAAGACTTGTTTTATTTTTTCACTTGCTAAAGCTTGAAGTGCAATGTGCCATGTAAAAAACATAAAAGTGCAAACAGTGCAAATAAACTGCTTGAGTGGACAGATGCATGCTCACCAGTCAAAAAGGAATAAACTGCTGCGGCTTCTGTGTAGACATGAACGAGGAAGCTCTCCTGTAAGGTGTCATCAGCTGTGTAAATGCCAAAATACAAACTCTGGGAGACCCAGTACCTCTCAGCATGCCAGCCATGTTCGGCGAACCCACCTAGAATGTGCTTACATATCGATATCCTTGGACATCATCATCAAGGCCAATATTTAAGCACGTTCGGCAGGTGTGTTTGTGGACCATGGCCGGCATGCTGAGGTGTACTGGGTTTCTCAGTGTTTGTTATTTTGGCATTTATGCATATTTAAAGGATTAATACTGCAGTACTTGATGAATGCAGCAGATGGCAACTTGCAGGAGAGCTTCCTCATTCATGTCGACACGGAAGCCGCAACAGTTTATTCCTTAGGATAGATACAAGCTCACAAATTCATTCAAGCAGTTAATTTGCACTTGATATGTTTTTTTACCTGGCACATCGCATTTTTCTATGTGCTGCGTCACGTTGTTGCTCTTGTATGTTGACTTGTACTCTCCCATGTCGTGCCTGAAAATAGGCATCCCTACACCTAGTGCACCCACCTGGTTACCAAAAGCAAGCAAGCAAATAAATAAATAAATAAAACTTTGGCAAGTGAAAAAATAAAACAAGTCTTTTCTAAAGGTTGGGCCATTTCAGTGGTTCCCCTGATTTCATACAATTGCACTGACTGCTCAAGCAGTCCATTATACTTCTGTGCCTGGGTATGTTACAGTGCTAGACCAGTATGGAGTCTCCCTGATTAAACTAGTTGTTGACGAGCCTGCTCCGCAATTGTGGAGACTCCTGAAAAGACTGACATCTAGAGGGATCTGAATGACTCCCAGCTGCAGATTACATTTACTCCAATTATATGCACTGATGGAATCAATATACCTTCATCTCTTAGGCATTTAAAACACAAGGTTTTAGCTACACAAAGCAGAGTCTGAAAAAGACGCAAGTCGTGTCTTACCTCACTAGCTGCTCCCTGCAAAGGTCAGCCAGCATTTGAAAGGAAAGAAAGACAGACCAGTCAGTGGCAATTTACATTACAGCTCCCTCAAACTTGGTTATCTATCTCAATACTGTATCAATACGTTTTGTCAAAATGCATTCTTTGGGCAAATATAACACTGGTGACTGGAACATAGTTTTTTTTTTTGTTAGTTATATGTTATCATACAGTCATAGTTCTCAGTAGCACTTTATACTTGATTTCTGTGGCAGTGGTCATAGGGAGAACGCAGTCCTGCAACTGGCTAAACTATGATGTGTACAGCCAATGATTTTATGTTTTCAAAAATGGCCAATTCCATTCTGCAAAATCTTAAAATCCATTTATTTTGTCTGAGTCCGCCTCTCCCCCCCCCCAAAACTGAGGGTAACTCAGCATGTTTTTAACAAAAAAATGTCTGAAAATGGAGGGGTTTGCCCAAAAAGTTACTACAAAGTGTGTGTTTTTTTTTTTTTTGCATGATACAGTGGGTGCAAACAGCTTTTTATTTTTCCCATGAAAAATTGCCTCCCAGTGCTGGTTTAAAAACATTTTTTTTTTTTTTTTTAAACCAGTGTCTTCTGCTGAAAAAGGATAATCCTTGGCCCTATGGTACCGATGACCACACATGCTGAGAGCATGGAGAGGGGCTTAAGGATTTAACAAGATCGGAAAGGGATCTGGGCACTACATAAAAACTGTACATTTGAATGGGGAAATCACCAAAAGCAATGAATTCCGAGCACTACGTAGAATCTGCGGCATGATGCAATTTCTGGAAAATTCTGTGGTCTTGGAACTGCACAATTTCAGGGGCCTTGCCTACTGTTTTAAAGCAGAACAAATGGACTACACACAATTTACCAAACCATTAGCTAGCACAGTATTGTTCGAAAGTCCTGTTCAGCCCCATCTAAACTTTTCAGGAGGAAGAAAGGAACTTAACCCCTCTCGAACTGCTCTGCCACGAAACACCTGTTGAAGCGACAGGCCATCAGGTCAGAGAGCAGCAGGGAAAGGACAATCAGGCTGCCACATTTACAGGCAACTGCAATTCTCAGCTGAACAAGGATTTGCAACCTCTGTTCAGATTAGGGATTATGACTGTATATATGACTGAGGAAGCACTGTGCCGGCTCTGGTTGCTAATTTCAAGGGACACAGTCAGGTCTAAACAAAAAATTGTCATGACTTCCTCCTGTGAAGGTACTGTATTATTAAACTGTAGTTTTATTGGTAAGGGACAGAAGTTTTGAAAGCAGAATGTCCATGCTTATGCATCCAATCCAACCCTTAGAATGAACTGGGTGGGGTTATATGAGAGAGTCTGAATTTCATACAGTAGCTAACTCACACGAGTCAGAACTCCAAGGGCTGTTTTGGGGTGTTATCAGGTCTCCTCAAAACCAAAAAAAAAATAAATACAGCAACTAATGGAAGAGAGGCAAAGCTAAACAGGTCTGTCCCGTTTAATTTCTACCAGTTCTAATAATTGTTTTCTGAATCAGAGCTCAGTGACTTTTAAAATGGGAGTTGGCTACAGACAACAACAGTGGCTTTGGCTTGAAATTACATTTCTGTTTAAAGAAAAAGCTTAAAATGATTAAATTTTCAACAATTATGTTGAACTTTTTTTTTTTTTTTTTTTTTTTTACACATATATGTTTTCTTTTTGGTCTACTGAATATTTCAGATTATGCGATATATATATTTCAGACTCTTTCAAAAAGCTTCAGACTACCCAACCAACCTACCAGTTCCTGTTTGTGACATCAATCTGGTGTCACTGTGAGCATTAGGATGTCATAAAAAAAGCACTATAAGATCAGTTAGGGACAAGCACATACTTTAAATACATCTTAGGCTAGCCAGATGTGTTATAAACCCTTGAAAGGACAACAGAAAATGCAAATATTTATTCTTCAGTAAAAAGCATCAGCATGTTTATGAAAGTCCATGCTGAAGTGCAGAGTTACTCTTTAATGTTTAAGGTTCTACTGCATTCCTCGTATGCTGTAATACAACTTTACACATTCAAGTAATGTAGACGCAGCCAGTACTATCTAGTAGTTCAGCTGTCTTGCATGCTATGATCACACACACACACACACACACACACACACACACACACACACACACACTCTTGCACTCATTCCTCCACTCCCATAAACTGCTCTTACAGACCGGGCACAACACTGAAAAATACAGCAATCCCCTGGCCAAACTGTTGCGATTTGCATGCAAACCCTCCTGTCCTGCCAGAGGATCCTGTAGAGAGAATCAGCGAGTCTGCAAATGGGTGGTGAGTTTGCAAAGTGGGGTGCAAGTTCTGTATTCCTGTGGGTCCCATCCTCCGTCAGAGGTCCACATAACTTTTAGGACTGGGAAGTATTTACTACTAAGCTTCTACAACATGATAGTAATATCTGTCAGCCAGTTTTGTGCCCCATTTTCTAAGACTAGTCAATCCCACTCGGTACCTGCATTCACTGCCTCTCAGATTCTGCTGTGAAGTCTTGCTGTGACGTTTTTAACACTTTCCCATGTCGCAACAGCCCTTATGAACAGCCAGTGGGCAATTCTGTCCCCAGCCCCACTGGTTCCACTCAGTCTGTGGTGTCACGACTGTTAGTATCTCATGATATTGTCAGTGCTGTACATGTGTACCACGTACTGTAAATGTGCAAGGTGGGAAATATTCCTAAAATCAGAAAGTGGGAATAATTCTTGCACAAATGGTAGGAAAAAAATACTCCTTTACTCCCCTTACCTATTCCCCTGCTCTCTGCATCACCCCCATGCAGCCAAATATATCCAGACCACAGCAGCTACCACCAGAACACATTCATTCAGAAAATAACCAACATTTCCATTGCTATACCTCAACACAATGTTGAAGTCCTGACAACATTTTAATGGATGTACCATAACATTTACCGGAAGAGTTTTACCAACAGAAGCCTACTGAGCCATAAAACCTCATATCCAGAGGTGTCTTAAATGGAAAAGCCCCACCCACCCTGCCACACATGAACAGGAACAAATTGCTAAGAAGGCCAGCCTGAAAGTAAATATGCCCCCCTGAACAGCAGCAGATCCCCAGCCTGGAAAGGAAGGTCTTTCATCTTGTCCCTTGGTCTTCATTTGCTTGGATGCAAGTGACATCATAATCTTCTGCCTGTGACATCACAACTGGCTACTGCAGAGGATTATGAGGTCACTTGTAGGCAAGGAGCCAGAACAGATACAGACTAAGTCACACAGAGACCCTGTTTTCATGCAAACTGCTTGAGTAATAACATATGAGACGGAAGAGAAGTACATGAAATATAATCTAAATTGTAAGCATTATTTTTTTCCACAGTTGTGTAACAACCACCTCCTTACAGCAGGGGGAGGTGGCTGTTCACCAGATGTCAGCCAAAGGAGGAAGGACAATCTGGCATTATCCCTCAGTGGTAAAGATGGTGGGAGGAGTAAGAGTAGAGATAAAAGTAGGGTGCCCTCATGGTGCCAGTGGGTTCTTGGGTAACTGCTATTAACCCTTTTGGATAGAATATCAATGCTCCAGGTGCCCTCGCCTAGCAGATGCACAGGGCCTGGGCGAGGGACCGGCTGGGCCACCGTATGCACAGCTGCCAACAGGCATGGCAAGCAGGGGACTGGTAGTGCCAGAATGTCAACATAGTACCCTCTGGGCATCACTCGGCTCACAGCAGCAGGGAGAGGTGGTGTCCACATCTTGGCCTGGGTGGCAGCTGGTCAACCAGTAGCACGCCAGGGTCACAGGAGGCATCGGGAAGGAAAGCTCCGCCAGAAAACATGGCAGGAGCTCGGTACCAGCCAACCCGCTCCTGGACACCTCAAAGCTTTTTGGAGCACTGTGGAACAGCAAAGGAGGTAGCCACCAGGGAAGGATCCCAGCTATCCAGGCCAGATCCCAAGCAGTTGGGATCTGAGGGTTAAGTCACGCAGATGCTGCACATGGTGGGGCATACACTGAGACCAAGAGAAGGCTGCAGCAGCCCCAGAGGGGTATCCCCTCAAGAGAGACCTCCCAATGATTTTAGGACCTCTGGTGGTTTACCCAAGATACTGAGGGGGTATTCTGTTTGTGGTGGTGGTGAGAGCCACCTCAGAGACTTTGAGCACCAAGTGACATGGAGGGCAGCAAGTGAGAGCAGGTACACAGCCCAATGTCCGCAAGAGAAGGAAAGAGACCCATGTGCAGACAGAAGGGAAAAGAGAATCCCTTGTAGGGTTGTGCCCACAGTAGGACCACCTCAAAGGGGCCAAGTGTTTGTATCAGAGGGTTTGCTAGGTGGTACACACATGTATGCGCAGATGGCATCCAGCAGCATGTCGCTGGAATCCGACTATAGGAGAGTTTTTACATGGGAAGCTGCAACCCAGAAAGTGTCTTCTGGTTAAGGAGCTCACACACTGTAAATAGACACACTGTCCACATAAAGCACACCGCAAGTGAAAACCATGGCAAGGCAGAGTTCCTGTTTCAAGTAAAGGTTCACTACAGACAAGACAGAAGGAGAAAAGAGAATCATTATTCAGAATCTTTTTATAGAGCACTCCCCATTTTTGATTATGTCGTCATTAATTCATCATTTTGTACTATTTTCAATTTAGCAAGTTCAGTACTACAGTAATGATTTCATTGTATATGTTTTTGACTAGTATCAGGGCTCTCAGGGAAACAAGTACCCGTATCATTTATGCACATTCTGGAAGTCAGGACACTCGGGAATTTCAGTAGCAAGTCCCAGAGACACTCGCACTACAAGACTCAGGAGTCCAGATAGGCTGACAGTATGCGCATGCATGAATCAAAGTGGCAGTTGTTTCCAACACTTTCAGTCACCTGCATCAAACATGCCATAGCTGTGGGGGTTGGGGTGTTTTCTGTGCACTTCAGACCAGGACCATGGCACAAGGGGGGAGCAGTTGCAGTGCAGTCAAGGAAGAAACCAGTGTTCTACACCCCAATGAAGCAAACGATTCAACCTACAGCACAGACACTGTATCTAGCACTGGAGCAGCCATTTTAGAGGCACCAAAAACTACAGCAGGGTTGCAAGTAAAACAAAACACCGTCAATTTTCATTTATAAAATAAAAATAATAAAGTTAAAAATCAAACTGTTCACAGTCCTCAAGTCGAGATGAGTCAGGGTGTTAACATCTTAATCATGCTGCATTGAAAATGCAACCGAAAGACTCACATGAACAGTAAACAATAAGTCTCACTTTTGTACTTTTTATGCAGTTAGGGCACCGCGTGACCATGATTTTCGATGGTTACTAAGCTTAGTTACTTATTCTATCTTGTTGGGAGCTCAGCTGTTTAGCCAGTGCACGTTTTTGTAGACAGTCAGAAGGAGGGAAAAAGCTACTGCACCTCTCATGGTCAGTGCCAGACAGTGGTGAAATGTCACAAAGAAGCCTACTATGTTACTGCTGGTGGAGGTTCAGCAGTAAAAGAAAAAGAAGCAACCATATCATCTTTTGAGTGTGAAATTTCTGGCACATCTCAAGAGACTGTGACTGTTGCGACTGATATTAATAATCAGTAGTCTGAAGATCAGGCAGCAGTTGCAGGTTCAGTTAAAAATACCAAGGTTCTGAAGAAGCTGGACAAAGCAATGTCCATGGCTGTAAAGGGCAAAATACAGGGAAGCACGGGGGATATAGCTGGTGTAAAAAAGCTGGAACGGCAATCCAATGCCACAAGTGGCACAACCAACCTCCAACTGTCTGCTTTTATAGACATAAAAAACAGAGAACATTTGCTGCTGCAAACAGAAGGAGAACAGCAAAAAAGTGCCTCTCCCAGTGGCACTTGCAAAAAAAAAAAAATTGGCTGGTCCGGAGCCAAGAGACAGTTATTGACAATGTTGTGCCTTATCAAACAAGGGCAATCACTAAATCAGTCTGATACGTGAGATCTCTAAAGATGAGGTGCAGGAAACAGGAATGTGAACACTTTTTTGGGGGCGGGCGCTGATAATGAACTCTGGATTTATAATGATTTTATTTTTTACAGAAATAAAATGACTGTCCTGGGCTGTAAGACAATGACACATTCTGGTTAGATTGCAAGACAGGACATGCTAGGCTCCTTAAACTATGTCATACAGAAAGAAATCAGCTCCCACTTACCAGGTTCTCAGTGTAATAAGTGGAAGAAACCACTGATATAACCATTCCCAAAAAACTGAACATATGTAAAATGCAGAGGTAAAAACTCATTTCACTGACTGTACTGAAATACCAGACGGGAGGACAGAGCCATCAGAAATGTTTAAAGTTTGTTCCGATAATGCAGTTGACCCCATGAAGATCACACCAGCAAGTGACTATGCAAGCGTAATGACGAGAATGCACAATGGGGTGGGTGTAAAGTTAAGGCAACAAGTAAACCCAAAACAGGTTCAGATCCACTGTGCTGCCCATCGACTGGCACTGGCAGCAGGACAAGCATATAGAGACAACAATGTTTTCAACGAATATCAAATAACTATGAAAAATGTGTACAGGTACTATAACAACTCTGCAGTATGGTATGTTGCCCTATGTTTCATCCAAGAAAGAACAATACTAGGCTTCAGCCTCTAAAAGAACCTGCAAGTTTCCTGAGGCTTTTATTGCAGGGACGAAATAAGGGGGTGCTGGGCACCAATTCATGCTTCCATTAACAGAATCAGCACCTGCTGCTTTAAACAGCAAACACTCAGAGGCACTCCTGCAGCTTTAAAGCTGCGTTTGCACTTCCCATGCACTGCCACTTTTGCAGCACTGTAACTGGCACCTGACCACCAGAGTCAATTAGATGGTGCATCCACACAGCCCCCTTCAGCACCAATACAAGCCATGCTGGTACAGAAGCTGTGAGAGTCTGGGGTCGGATGGTAACTTTACCCTGTAGCTTCTGGAGCAATTGGGATACATTTATCACACCAATAATCAAAACTCATATAAATCCAATTAATGTGTTTTAATCACTGGCATGATAAGACAAATTCTAATTGCTCTGTAAGCTCCCAGGTGCAGTTATCAGAAGTAGAAATCTGAGCAGGCTGGAGCACAGAGTACAGGCAGGAGGAGGAGGCAATACTTTGATATATACACCTTCTCCATCCCAGAACACCAAAATAAGAGCCCAAACGTGTATCAAATGGAACTTCTGTGTTTTGGTCAGTGATCGGAAGGGGAGGTTTCTGTGAATTCCGGAATGAGTGGTGCAGCCTGTCTACACGGCTGCCTAAGCTGCTCGATACAGTCAGCATCCCCAAAATGTTTGGGATACCAGAGCAGCATACTGAGTGGCTCACAGCGATTCGGTGTCTACACAGCTGCATTTGCACTGGAGCAACACAACTGCTCATGTTCCTCCAGGGCAAATGTGACTATGTAAATAGGGCTAAAGTGTATCCGCTTCAGTAGTGGGGAAAGGGAGGAAATGAAGCTCTGGAATGCCATCTGAGTGAGCATGCACAATGTCAGGACGGAGGGAGCAAACTGAAGAGGGGCGAGCAGCAGAGCCAGCACTCCTGGTTGACATGGGCTTTGAAGTACCATCTGAGCCATCAGCAGTGTCTGTATGTGCATAATGAAAGTCTGTCGGAGTGAGCTCTTAATATACCACCCGTGTACCTGAGCCAGTTGACTGAAAGAGGAGGGTCCTCGTTTGAACATCTTCTCCGACCAGTTGTCACAGCATGCAAAAGAAATGTGAGCCAACCTATCTCACTCCATAGAGGTATGCTGTTTTTCTTTCCAATGCTGGGCTTCTTCATCTTACCCTTATAAATGCCCGATTTAGCTTTTGGCAATAAAAATAAAAAAATTTAGTGTTTGCAATTACTGGCTCCAACACTCAAACTCTGCCGGCAGGTAACATGGCGGGCGCTGCATGGTGCCATTTCGTGTTAGTGTGCAGTGCACTGCTCACTTGTGTGCCGAGTGAGCAGTGCGGCGCTGCACACTAACATGAGACGGCACCGTGCAGCGCCCGCCATGTTGCCTGCCGGCAGAGTTTACGAGTGTTGGAGCAAGTGAGTGCAAACACTTAATTTTATTGCCAAAAGCTAAATCTGGCAGTCAGGCTTTTGGGGAGGGAAGGGAGCTTTACATAAGTTCCGTTCTCCTTTAAAACAAATAAAATCAGTTACTGATCCTCAAAATGTGGAAAACACCAGACATGGAGATACAAACTGAAAAGATTAAATCAGTGCCTTTTTTATTTGTACAAAGTTTGATACTGTTTGAGCAGCAGAGTAACGTATTATGAATTTCTGCTTTAAAATCTGAGTTTGCAGCACCTTCTCTGTGTGGGCATTACCTTTTCCATATGTTACAGAAGTGAAGTGGAGCAACTCTTAGGGAATACGTCATGTGCCTTTTAACATGGGACAACTGAGGTGAGTGCATGTCATGTGTGCAGCTTTTCAGAAGAAATATCTTATTAATGTCCATTCCTAGGTTGGCCCGAGTAGCTCCTGATTGGCTGTAACATGCCAATACCCAGGAGCTATTCATGGCTGTTGACCACCAAATCCTTATTTTGTCCCCTATAATGCAGTTCAAGAAATTTACAGATTTCATGCTGCACTGTTCAAAGCATTAGCACATGATGCAGCAGGTGTCCCAGAAGCAATGGGCCTTTTCACAAAAGTAAAATCTGTCTGCTTCATCTTATGCACTTTTTTCATGGAGGACTTAGAAGTAGTGAATAAACTGTCTCTAGTAATGCAGCATAGCAGTGTTGACATTTCAGTGGCCAGTTCCACCCTTAGCCAGTTCCACTTTTATAGGCAATGGATTTGACTAACAACAATACTTCCTGTTTAAGAGCAGGAAGGGAATGGAAGAATCATCAAGACACATAAGATTCACCATCCCTGACGCAAAAGAGTAGCCTCCCAAGATTAGCTGCTGGAGGTCTGACCGAGCAAGGAAGAAAGAGACTACCAAGGAATACAGGAAGTTCCTGTCCCAGAACAGGAAGGGCAGGAGCTGTAAGGGCACAAAAGCAGTAGGAGAGTAGGGAGAGAAAAAAAAATTAACAGAGGGAGGAGAGAGTAAGCATACAAAGCAACAGGAGTGGGGCCACAAATAAAACATGATGGGGGTGGTGCAGTGCAGTGGGGCAGCAGTCTTCCGGGAGACATTCTGGAGGATGCAGTGCTGTCCCATCTGCAGGCACAGGGTTTTAAATAACCTGCAAAAACTGATTACCAGTTTGACGCGTGAAACTTCTAATCAGTCGTGAAAATGCATACCACTTGGCACAGATCGATTATCAAAATTAAAAAAAAACAAAACAAAAAAAAAAGTTGCTTTTATTACTGTTGTGTACTGTGTCATGGACGCATTAAAAAATGGTTAGCATTACCGCCAGTTTTGCTCAGCGTTTTTGCTATGCTATACCAGCCATTTAAAACCCTGACACACCTCTCTGGGCAGAGGGAGGAAGCTGCTCATCTCTGCGACAAGTTGGCTAAGATTCGGGGGACTTGATCTTTTTTCCAGGGACCACCAAGTCCATCCCCACTGCCTCAAACGTTGCCTGGGTGGAGGTGTGGCTGGATTACAGTGGGCTCAGGAAGGGTGAGAGTGGTAAGGCAGAGGCACACTCCTCCTGCAGTTAAACTCCACAACTCCTATGCTGCACTGGCAGGGTGGAACTGCCCAAAGAAGGCACCCACAGTAGAGAACAAGGAGGTTGTGGGTGTTCTCCATGGTAGAGACCCTGGGGGAGCCAGAGGACCCCAGAGGAGGAGGAGCAACCCCTAGTAGGGGATTCTATTGTTGGGGTAGACGTGAAGGGCAGATGGAGGGGAAAATGGAAGTTAAGTGCCTACCCAGTGCCATAGCTTGGAGGGATGGAACACGCATCCAGAGGATCGCTGGGGCAGCAGGATGGGAGGGAGAGCTAGACATCATTGTCCACCTGGGGACAAATGATCTGGCTGGTGATGAGGTTAGGTTAGTGCAGGAAGACTTCAGGGAGCTGAGGAGGGGGTCTCAGAAAAGTGGCATACACTGTAACCTTTTTAGAGGTGCTGCTGGTCAGTGACAAAGGGGAAAGCAGGGCACTCTGTATCACGAGATTCAATGCATGGTTGAAGGACTGGTGCAGAGCAGAGGGCTTCGACTTCATTGGGGACTGGGGTCTCACCTGGAAAATGCAGACATACACAAGTAGGATGGACTGCATCAATCCAGGGGGGAACCAGGATCCTTGGTGAGAGGTTTAAATGCTTCATTGGCTAGCATTTAAACTGGCCAAGGGGGGAGGTGATAGTAGGCAGGAAGAAGCTAATTGCCACACACAGAGGATGAAGTAGTCAGTAGGGAGAATCCTAGGGTTGGGAAAGACACTAAAACCAAGATAGGCAGAATGGTAGAGATAAGGAAGAGAGGGAAGATATGGGGATAGGAGAGGAACTACTAGAAGGGAAGGTTGCAAAACTTGGAAGGCCATGTGCAGAAATGCCCACAGCCTGGGAAATAATATCCCAGACCTAGTGGCCTTGATGGCAGAGGCAGACCTGGACATTGTCGCTGTTACTGAGACATGGTACACAGGGAACTATGAATGGGATATAGCCATACCAGGTTATATTCTATTTAGAAAAGACAGGGTGGGAAAAAGGGTGGCGGGGTGGCATCTATATCAGGGAGAAAATTAAAACAGCCAAAGTTCAGGGAATGCAAGAGGGAGTGGAAGCACTGTGAGTCTCCTTGGAGACAGGAAATGGCACTGCCATTCACACAGGTGTGATCTACAGACCTCCAGCACAAGGGCAGGAGATGGATGGTGTACTAGTGGAGGCTCTCCATAAAATGACAGCCAAAGGTGAAGTGCTGCTGGTGGGAGATTTCAAATTTGCCCTATATGGATTAGAGCACCCAGGCTGCAGCCAGTCAGGAGCAGAGGCATCCTGGATGCCCTGCAGGGGGGTTGCCTCAAGCAGCTTGTGGTGGAACCCCCCACAGAAGGAGCAATACTGGTCCTGGTACTCACCAATGGGGACAGAGTCATTGATGTAATGGTGGGTAGGCACCTGGGGTTCAGTGATCATCGTACAGTGTGGTTAAATGTGAGAACAGTGGAAGAGTCACACCACACGGAAGCAAGGGTCCTGGATTTCAGACGGGTTGACTTTGCAAAAATGGGGGAATGTCTCAAGGAAGCCCTGGCAGGGAAGAAGAAAGGGGGAGGGGATGCAGTGAAACAATGAGCTAACCTTAAGGGAGCCATAGAACAGGCAACAAGCCTTTGTGTTAAGCAAGTAGGCAACACAAAGAGAAAGAAAAAAACATTATGGTTCTCAAAGGATGTGGCCGGGAAGGTAAGAGAGAAAAACCTAGCTTTTAGGAGGTACAAGAAAACACAAGGGGGGGGGGGAGACAGGGAAGTGCATCTGGAAAAGCAGAGGGAGGCAGGGAAAGCAGTCAGGAGCACAAAGGCACAAACTGAGGAAAAAACAGCCCAGGCAAATAAGAAAGGAGAAAAGACCTTTTTCGGGTACATTAGCGATAGAAAGACCAGGGTGGGATTGTGAGTTTAAAAAAAGGGAGGAAGGTGGATGTGCAGAGGGGGACCTAGAAAAAGCAACAATCCTGAACCAATATTTTGTTCAGTGTTCGCAGAGGAAGGGGAAGGAGAATGACCACCACTGGCATTAGGAGCACCAGTGGGAGAGAGGTGGACACCAACCCATTTACAGAGGAAAGAGTCCTAAAGGAACTTGAGAATGTAAAGGGAGACAAGGCTATAGGGCCAGACAAGACACATCACAGGATATCAAAAGAACTTAGCGAGGTGCTGGCAGCAACACTAACAGCCCTATTCAACAAATCAATACAGACAGGGGTGGTTCCAGGGGACTGGAGAAGAGCAAATGTAGTCCCTCTCCACAAAAGTGAGAACAGCTGGTAACTACAGGCCAGTCAGCCTGACCTCAGTGGTGAGGAAATTAATGAAGTCACTGCTAAAGGAAAGGATTGAGAGGTTTCTTTAATCCAGCGGAGCACAGGATGCAAGGCTGCATGGATTCACAGCGGGAAGGTCTTGTCAAAGAAATCGGATAGATTTCTTTGACTGGGTGACCAGGAAGGTAGATGGGGAGGGGCGGGGCGGCCTACCTAGACTTCAGCAAGGCCTTCAACACCATCCCACATAAGAGGTTGATGAATAAGTTGGGCAGCTAAGAGTGGCCCCAAGGTGGTAAATGGAGTCAGACATTGGTTGAGTGACAGGCCACAGAGGGTGGTGGTAAATGGTGTTCAACCCAAGGAAAGGTGGGAGTGACCAGTGGGATGCCACAGGGATCCGTGCTGGGGCTAGTCCTCTTTAATGTCTTCATAAGCGACATTGCAGAGGAGCTGGAGGGGAAGATATGCTTCTTTGCAGATGACACTCCGGAGGGGGGATGAAAAAGGACCTAAACATGCTTGAGGAGGGATTGAGTGCGGTAGCTTAGATTCAATGCAAAGAAGTGCAAAGTCATGCACTTGGGGTACAGAAATACAAGGGAGGAGTACAAGATGAGGGGGGAGAGGTACTGACGGCCACCAATCAAGAAGGGAACGTGGGGGTAATCATATCTGATGACCTAAAGGTAACCAAACAATGTGAGAATGCTGTGGGGAGAGCCAGTGGGATGCTAGGGTGCATGAGGAGAGGAATCACCAGCGGAAAAAAGAAGGTGGTTATGCCACTGTACAGATCGCTAGTGAGACCTGATCTGGAGTACTGTGTCCAGCTCTGGAGGCCACATCTCTGGAAGGACACAGACACAAAACAGAGGCAGTCTAGAGAACGGCAACAATATGGTGCAAGGACTGCCCCAAACGTTATATGAAGAAAAACTACAGGGCCTCAATATGTATTCCCTGGAAGAGAGGAGCGAGGGGGATATGATGTAGACATTCAAGTACATCAGGGGTATAAACAAGGTACAGTAGCATCTTTCAGAAATGAATGTGTACACTAACATGGGGGCATGATATGAGGCTAGAGGGCGTAGGCTCAGAGGTAACGTGAGGAAGTACTTTTTCACAGAAAGAGTAGTGGATGCTTGGAACAGCCTCTCTGTGGAGGTGGTGAGGACAAAAACAGTATGGGAATTCAAGAATGCATGGGATAGACATAAGAGTACTCTGGCAATAGAGGCGAGAGGGTAAGCAGCACATCAACTAAGATCTGAGGTAATGCATTAGGTAGGGAAAATGGGCAGACTAGGTGGGCCACACAGTCCTTATCTGCGTCACCTTCTGTGTATATGTGGGCAATTTGGTTCCCACTGCATCCTTTGGCCACCCGCTAATTTAATTAAGTCCCAGTCCTGGTACTGGTTGGCCCATGTCTCCGTGGTGGCATCTGTGACTGACCTCCCCCCTTCCGCCATCAGTGTCTGGAGCTCTGGTAGCTTATTCCCTAGGCTCCTTGTATTTAAAGAAACCTCCCTTCGGCCAGACCCCTCGCCCTCCTTATTCTTCCCTTGCCCCCACTACCTCCCCTTTCTGAATTCCCTAATACCTCCCCTTTCTGAATTCTTCTCACTTCCCTTATCACCAGCCTGTTGGGGGGGTGCAAAAGTGCTTCCGAACACTGTGTCCCAGACTGTTTCCCAAGTCTTAGCCCACTGCTTTCTTAGTTTTATTTATTTATTGAAATGTTTAACCAGAAAAACACACTGAGCAACAGATTACTTATCTCACGGTTCATCCTGGGGGAAGAAGGGAACATAGGCAATATAGTACAGATAAGTTGAATGTACATTTTCAATTACAGTTTGGTATGGCATATACATAGCAAACCAGTGCAGATAAAGCAAATGCACATATCCAATCTCTTTTGTATAAGACTTACACAAAGGTAGAATCGAACCAAATACATTTACAAGGTTGTACATATAGTGCAACAAAGCAAAATAAGCCCGAAGTGCAATAAACATTGGGAAATACAGCAGAATCTTCATTGATAAATGCAGTTTGAGGAGTGAAAATTGTGTGGGCCTGGGAGATGGAAGAGGATGTAGAGCGTCAGATGGGCATAGATAGTGAGTTCCAGAGTATAGGGAAGTGATAAGAGAAAGCACCTTGGCTGCTTGTAGTAGCACATCCTGCAATAGCCAGAGTTCGAGAGTCTGTGGATCTGAGAGAATGGTGTGAGTGAGGTGGAGTGGAAAGGGAGGAGGACAGGTAAGATGGGAGAGAACCAAACCAGAATTTAGAGGTAAATTTCATGTAGTGCAACAGTCATCTGCACTCCAGGGAGGGGAAAGCAAGGGAGTGGTAGAGAGAGCAGTGGTGAGACCGGGGGTGGGGGGTAAGAATCAAGAGCAAAGTGACAAAAAGCATCGAAAAGGGAATTCAATTTGGATAGGAAAGACTTAGGAGCAGCACAATAGACTATGTCCCAATAGTTGAAAATAGGGAGAATCATTTTCTGAACAAGGTCGCGGATAGCTGACAGAGGTAAGCAACTGCAGTTCCTATATAAGGTACCAAGCTTGGGGCACAGTTGTTTCAGGGTGGCACTGACATGTTCAGAAAAGTTTAGGTGTCAGTCAAGCCAAACACCGAAATATTTAAAAGAGGTGGTATCCTCAAGTATGGTCCTGTCCAGGCTGTGGAAGGTGGGTAGGGAGAAAAGCCTAGAGAGTCTCTGCTTCATGCCAAAGGTTATGGAGACAGTTTTCTTGGTATCCAGGAAAAGCTGATGTGACTTAAACCAGCACTGAACATTACTGAAGTCAGGCTGTAGGCTGCCAGATACAACAGAGGGACAGTGGCCAGAGGTGGACAAGATCATTTGTACCAAGATGCACCACTACGTGAGGCTTCCCCCCCTTGTCACTTTACACATGTTGGTATAATGTGCCTCACTTTGTGCACTGTCATACCTGGCCTACAATCTACCCAGACAGAACTGTTCCTGTCCCCCTTGCCTCCCCATCTGATACCTTTTAGCATGGATTCCCCCAGTATGGTTATTCTACTGCCCTCTCCTTGCTGCCTTCCTTTAAATCCACACACTACCTGACTGCTGTCTCGCTCCTCCAGCCCGCTTAACCTGTCCCACACCTGGTTCCTCATGCCTTGTGGTTCCGTCTAGGATGTCATCCCCTGTGGTTCCTCTAGGATGTCATCCTCATTTCCCCTAGCAAGGATTGTCTGCACCTCCCCCTTCCTAATAGTTTCTGTTATCCATCTTTGCCCCCGCTTCCCCCTTTCCAGTACCACTCTCTAGAATGTGTGTGATTCCTTCCGCCCCCTCTTCCTATCACCCATTATTTGGTCTCACCAACCTGTGCTGCCTTCTTGCTTATCTGAAGTGCCCGTCTGTTTCCCCTGCCCCCCCCTTGCCAACTCTACTCTGATGTTCCCGCTTACTTTCCCTCTAGTTTACCCCTCCTGTATGACTCCCATTTCCCCACTTTTCTTCTCTCTGCCTCCCACTGCTGCAAGTGCCACAGAGTGGCTTTACTTGAGACCAGCACTGCCAGTGATTGGGGCAGGTATGGGGAGTGCAGCTGCTGCTGCCAAGTGGCTTATAAGACCGGTGCTGCTGGTGAATGGAGGGGGGAGCTGGGAGAGTGCAACTTCTGCTGAGTGAATTGTCTTGAGACGGACATGTCTGGTGATGGGGGGGGAGTCAGGTTGGGAGATTGTAAGTGATGCTTAGTGGCTTCTTATGAGATAGGGCTGCCAATTATTGGAGCGGGGGGCAGTGTTAGACAGCTTCAAGTTAAGAGGTGTTGGTGGCCGTGTTGGCCACTCCAATGGTGGCTGTAGGAGCCGTCCCACTAGCAACCATATTAGCAGTTCCATTGACAGCCGTGGTAGCCACTCCGCTGGTGTCCATAGAAGTCACTTTGTTGGAGACTGTGGTAGCTGTTTCACTGGAGACACTCCATTCACACATGCAGAAACAGAAGTGAAGCAAGTTGGTGGAAAGTCAGCAACTCTAATATACATAGCTGAGTAAAGACTGCCAGCCTTCACTCAACTTCGCCAAATAAAGTTTTTGTTTTCTTTTCTTAATTGTAAATGGCTTAAAAGCCCAAAAAAAAAAAAGCTCCACTCACTTCGGCATATTAGCCACCCCCCACCCATGAACAGGTAAACTGAAGTCCACAAACCTTGTAGCAACTCAGTCTCCCTTCTTTTCCAGGGAAGTACTAGCATGTGTCTGAAGGGAACCTTAAGTCATGCAAGGCTCTCCATTTCCTCACACTATCAAATACCTACTAGTACCACCCAACTCCCCCACCCCATCCCAGTAAATTACACCTCCACCCTATGGTGCACCCCCCCCCCCCAAGTCCCACTCACCCTAAAGTAATATCCCATGGTGGACTGTCCAGAACAACCGGTCCAGCCACTATCTTCCTACTGAACGAGTGTCTGCAGTGCTAGCTATACAACTGCTGCAAAATTCTACGTGCGAGTTCAAGTGCAGAATTTGGAAGGCCTGTTTGTTTCTTTTAAAATTAATAACTTATAGTTTAATAATTCCCCCCCCCCTGTTTTTTCACTAAAGTGCAACTTTCCACTTCCCTCATAACACAGTGTCAACCCATTTTTGACGGGGGGCAGATTTAAAAATGCATGCCCACTGTGTCTGTGAAGGAGTGGGAATTTGCATTTTAGTGAAAAATTTGAATAAAATAGAATATACAAAAAAGGTATGAATAAAAGGGAAACAAATGTCACATTATATGTTCAAGTGTATGCTCAAAGCACTTGAACTGGGACTGAAGAGTTTAGCAGGAGTTGTGTACAGCTAACAGCACTGCCAGTCAACAGTCAGTCACTAGGTAGATGGCGGCCGAACCAGCTGTTCTGCACCACTCACTGTAGGACAGTGCTTTCTGGGGTAACTGAGACTAGTGAGCATCCCTTACTGGGTCAAGGTGGTGGGAAGTGGGCAATATTTTATTACTTCACTAGGATGAAGGAGGGAGGCTGGGGTGCTACAAGCGTGGTGGGTTTACTCTGAATGGTCATCATGATCTCAGTGATCACTCCCCCGTCAGCTGCACCTGGTCAAACAAATTCTGCAAACCACCACCTAAAGTCATCCTCAGCAGAGTCCTACCCCATGGGCAGCTAATCCACCTAAAAACACACCTACTAAATCAAGATTGGTCCCCCATCGACCGGGCCACAGACACAAACACAGCCCTGGACCAATTCATACGCATCTTCAATGAAGCCTGTAACATCTTTATCCCACTAAAAAAAGCGCAAAATTAAAGCTCTCTGCAACCCATGGCTCTCGGGCTCCCTCTTAAAGAAGTTGAAACACAGGGACCACCTCTGGGAACTGGCCAGAACAACTGGTAACCAGGCAGACACCCCAAATTACAAAAGAGCAAGGAACGATTGCACCAAATCCATACGCCAACAGAAATCTGAATACTACAAGAAAGCGCTCACGGACTCCTGGGGAAATGGGAGAGCTTTCTGGTATAACATAAAAAGTGTCACTGGGAAGGAGTCCAAATCACCCCCGACAGCTATCAAAATTAACGGGAATACTACACTGGACCCAACAGTCATAGCCAACACTTTCAATGACGCCTTCACTGACCTCAGCAACGTCCTCCCCCCAGACTTTTTCAATGACAATGACACTCCTCTCCCCACCTATCAGACTCCACCCAAAAACCGCCCACCTTTCTTCTTCAGAGCAGTAAACAAAAAAATACTGTCAGGAAATACATCTCCAAAGCCATCAGCAACACCAGAGCAAGTGCCGACACACTGGACCTCAAGCTTCTGTCCCTCACACTCGAGGAAGTACTGGGGCCTCTCACCAAGATCTTTAATCTCTCTCTCCCTCTCTCAGCCAGTTCCCAGATAAATGGAAGTCAGCAACAGTCACTCCAATCCACAAAAGTGGTGACTGGACCACTCACTGGAACTATCGCCCTATATCTATCCTTCCACCCCTCTCTAAGGCCCTGGAACAAATAGTAGCGGACCAGCTCACCGATTATCTGGGCAAATATAACATCCTTTGCCAGCAACAACATGGTTTTAGAAAAGGACACAGCACAGCCACTGCCCTCCTTGAGTTCACGGGAGTCATCCACAACTCCCCTGACCACAGTCTACTAACTGAAGCTATATTCACAGACCTGTCAAAGGCTTTTGACACAGTCCACCATCGCCTCCTGCTTCGTCAGCTTCTGGACACTGGCCTCTCTACTGAACCTGTGGCATGGTTCGATAGCTATCTTGGCAACTGGACCCAATGTGTAAAAATAGTGGACATGTTCCGACACCAAAGAGGTACGCTCTGGTGTCCCCCAATGCTCCATAGTGGGTCCACTACTTTTCAGTCTGTTCCTCAACACTCTCCCCGACTCCACTCCTCAGCAAATTATACTCTATGCAGATGACGCTGTGATTCTTGCCTCCCATCAAGACCCAAGCCACCTACAATAACCCTTCAACATGGTTTCACCTCAGTTGAAAACTGGCTCAAAGAACATAAGTTAGTCCTTAACCGGAAAAAAAACAAAAGCATGATTTTCATCAGCCCAAAACAAGCATAAACATCTCCCCAGGCAGCGCCCTGGAGCAGGTTGAATCCTTCAAATATCTAGGAATCACCTTTGATTCCCATCTGTCCTATGCTTTCCACATAACTAATGTCACAAAAACAGTGAACTCCAGACTGGGTCTACCCTACAGACTACGGCGGCACCTGACAAAAGAGGCCCTCACTGCTGCAGTTCAATGCTCCATCATCTCCCAGATCAATTATGGCCTTGTCATCTATAGCGCTGCCACTGCCTCGACACTCAGGAGGATAACCACCACCCTAAACAAGGCCTGTCGACTCATCATTGGTGCTAAACATCTCTCACACACACCTGTGACCTCTACTCGCAGGCAAACTGGCTCCAACTTGAAAATAGAATTCAGTACCAAACCTGTGTGGTTGCAAAGAAAATCCAGTTGGGGATCGCCAACCTCGGAGTCTGCTCCCTTCTTCAAACAAAAACCAGCTCCAGAATCACCAGGGGATCTAAGCCACAACTGTATTGCATACCCCACTGCCGCACAACCCAAAGCCAATGATCATTCGCCTACAGGGCCCCCACCTGGTTTAATGATCTGATACTATCACCATCTCTGGGCTAGGTGCCTTCAAATCCAGGCTCCGTAACTCCCTTGTCGCTTCCAGCACCTGCGATTGCCATGGCTGATATTCGACACCACTCCTCCACTGCTCACCTTTACTGGGCCCCGTGACCACCGCACTTGCCCCATCATGCTTCCACCCCTCTTGCACTTCTGAAACTGACAAGGCAAGCAGGCTGCCTCACACCCTTCCCTGCACCCCCATCCACTTCTCCCCCTCCCACCCCCACCTTTTCTTTCCTTTTCTCCACCAATGTTTCCTCCTTGCAACTTGTGTTACTGTAACCTATGATGTGAAACCTTGTTATGACGTGGGACCTTTGTAAAACAGCCCTGGGCTCAAAGGTATACTTGTAATCCTAGAATAAATAAATACAATAAAATAAATATACATACAGTGCATACAGGGTGCCAAAGATAGGGGTGTGCAAATCCTACTGCCCCCATTCAAAACAAGTATATTTCTTTGAAGTACAAAAGAGAGTTGATTTCACTGTAAAGAATGAGGAGCAAGTTCAAATTCAGCTAAAATCATGGTCGGGTAAGTCATAAAAGTTTTGAACACCCCTGCCCAAGAAATAATGTGCGTATGGCCCCAATCACCATAACCCCCGCCATACATTCCCTTGAGATACGAAACTGTCAGACTGCACATACTGCCTACTGCAGACACTTACAAAATGTCTTTACTTGTGACTGATAAGCCCACATTGCTGAATTATTGTGTCAACTGTTTATTGCTGTATGTAATCTGTGTTTAAACTTACACAAATGCTTACTGTTTTTAACCACACTTTATTGTACATTCTAGCATGCTTATATGTTTACATCCTGTACTGGATTATTTATGCTGTTAATATTGTACTGTATATTTATGCTGTTGATACTGTACTATACATTTACGCTGTTGATACTGTACTGCATATTTATGCTGTTGACAGTTTGTTCATTCTCTGCTGCTTTGTACAACTGTTATGCCTCTGCATTGTTCTACTGCGTTGACTGCATCCTAATGGGCCATGCCTGAAAATAGAAAAACTTTGTCTAGTGCACTTACCCAATAACCAAAAACTAACCAAATAAACTAACAAACGAACACAGCTGAGACAGGGCTAGGGGACTCAGAATCCTTAGTGGGGCTCGGGGGGTTGGTAGGGGGAAGTGGGAAGACAACCCAACAGTACATTAATTAAGTCAATAGGTAAGGTAGTGTATTAAGGGCAGACCTGAGGGGTCATGTTCTTTCTTGCTGCATGCATAATGGGAAGCTTCTTACCTGTGGCCCCGTTTAGACTTCAGCTTACCAAAAAAACAATAAAATGAAGAAGAATGGTGCTGTCTGAGGGGGAAAAAAAAAAAAAAGAGTGTTGCAGCAGAAAAAACTGGGATGACTGCCCCAACGGTGCGCTCTAACTGGCAGAAAGAACTGAGGTAGGTAAGGGTAGCCACTAATTGCTGGGATGCATGACACCACGTCTGGTGAGACCCCATCTGGAGTACTGTGTGCAGTTCTGGAGACCCAATCTCCGCAAAGACATAGACAGGATGGAAGCTGTCCAGAGGAGGGCAACTAAAATGGTGCAGGGTATGCACGGAGGACATATGAAGAGAGACTTAAGGAGCTTAATATGTATAGCCTCGAGGAAAGGAGGGAGAGGGGGGACATGATAGAAACTTTCAAGTACCTCAGGGAATCAACAAAGTCCAAGAGGGGTAGCATCTTTCAAAAAAAGAGGTGTGCAAGAACAAGAGGGCACAATTTGAAGATAGAGGGGGCGGCTCAGAGGTAATTTAAGGAAGCATTTTTTTCACAGAGAGGGTTGTGGATGCATGGAATGGCCTTCCGGAGGAGTTGTGGAGTCAAAATCAGTGGTGAATTCAAGCATGCATGGGATAGTCATAAGGCAATTCTGGGGGGTGGGGGTAGGAAGAAGTAGGCTGCTGGTTAACTAGGATCTGCAGCTTATCCAGTAGGTAGGGAAATGGGCAGACTGGGTGGGCCAAGCGGTCCTTATCTGCCGTCAAATTCTATGTTTCTATGTTTCACGTGGAGTCACGCATGTGCCATAGCCAGTAGCAACTGTCTGCTTCCTAGCCAAAGATTTTTCCCTCTGTCACCTGGATAAGCAACAGAGGATGGTAGTAAATGACACTCACTCTAACGAAGCGAAAGTGACCAGCCTGGTGCCACAGGTCCTCTTTAATGTCTTCATAAGTGGCACTACAGAAGAACTGGAAGAGAAGGTATGCCTTTTTGCAGATGACACCAAAATCTGTAACATGGTGGAAACTCAGGAGGGGGTGGAGAGAATGAGCAGGGACCTTAAAAAAAACTCGAGGAGTGGTTGAGGGTATGGCAGCTGGGGTTCAATGCCAAAAAGAGCAAAATCATGAATCTAGGGCACAGGGACTGAGTGTATATAATGGGGGGGGAGAGACATGCACTGTCACTAAGCAACAAAGAGACCTTGGGGTTATCATTTTGGATGACCTCAAAGTGGCAGGACAGTGTGTCAAGTCAGTGGGATGCTGGGTTGCATAGGGAGAGGTATCAACAGCAGGAGGAGGGAGATGGTTTTACCACTGTATTGGTTGCTGATGAGACCTCACCTGGGGCACTGTATCCAGTTCTGGAGGCTGCTACCTCAGAAAGGACACAGACAGGGTGGAAGCAGTCCAGACAAGGGCAACTAAAATGGTGCAGGGGTTACATCAAAAGCCCTACAAGGAGAGACTGATGGCTCTCAACATGTACAACCTGGAAGAGAGGAGGGACGGGGGGGGACGACATAATACCTCCATGGGATAAACAAGGTACAGGAGGGGAATCTATCTGAAATGAGGATGTGTACCAGGACAAGATCAACAGAGGCCATATAAGGGCTGCAGAGACTGAACTGGCAGGGAAAATGGGCAGACTTGGTGGACCAAGCTGTCATTTTGTGCTGACAATTTTATGCTTCTATGTTTCTGCCATCAGATTATGTGTTTCTAAACCTGAAATGTAAGAACATATTTTAAGGAAACATAAATGTGCCAACTACAAACAGCAGAGACAAATACCAAAAACTGGCACCCGCACAAAATATAAACATAGCAATAGAGAAACACAGAAATTGACGGCAGATAAGGACCGCTTGGCCCACCTAATCTGCCCATTTCCCTACCTGATGGATAAGCTGCAGATCCTAGTTAACCAACAGCCTACTTCCTCCTACCCCCCCCACCAGAATTGCCTTATGTCTGTCCCATACATTCTTGAATTCCTCCACTGTTCAATGTACTAGCAGATCCACAATCTTAATTTTAATTGTCCCACAAAAATGCCTTGCAAGTTGAGAGAGTTAGACACCCACTGGATTACACTGTTAATTTACCAAGTAATTTTACAAATAAGACTATGTTCTAAATGAGCTTCTCGGCTGAGGCCACTGGCCTGCATAATGTGACATGCTAGACACATCGAACATGGAGATACAGGCCCAGAACGCTGTGGAAACCAGGCGCCTTTATTTTTGACAAGTTTAATTTTGATTTCGAATATTAAGAATTTCTACTTAAAGTATTTACTGCTTATATTTACAGCACCTTTTCTAAGTGGGACACAGCGAGGGATAAAATAGGGAATGTCCTTCGCCATGACGGGACAATTAAGAGGTGTCATCTACTTGACAACTCAAACAAGAAACAAGACAGTGTCACCGCTGGCAGAATTTAGAAGAAAGCTGAGAGGCACGGCCCCCCAGCTTAGCAGAGGGCAAACACGAAACGGGTACAGCATGAGGATCTGCAAGTACATTTAACCGTAAGCAAAACTCGACCTACACGCGACCGTCTTCATACTGTATCTTTCTTGCAGTTTTCTCTCTAATTTTGTAAAGCAAGGAGATGGTCAGGGAAAGCCTGCATTCCTAGCCTACCACAGGCCGCAAAACAAGGGCAACCAACAACCATATTTTTGCATCCCCGCCCTACAGCCTGCCACGACCCATATACTCACGTTCTTGCTGACCGGACCTCGCAGAACTCGGGAAATAATGGCGAGCATCTTTTGCATACTACAGAACTCAAACCACAAGCAAGCTCGCTCTCAGCGTCTAGATGTTGCCGACCTCCACAGATTCTTGACAATTTGGGAGATGGCCGAACGAAACTAAACCCTTGCACTGGTGACGAGCTCTGAGGTAAAACTTTCGAAACCTCACCAAACCAGAGTCTGGTACCGTTCTTCCACTTCTATGCTGGTATAGGGTTACCACCTTTTCAGAAGCCCAAAGTGGGACATTTCTTACTGAAACATGATTTTTCGCAGGACAGTCCATAACCTCGACCAATGCAACAGACTTGTTTTCTCTTTATAATCAAAATTAAGGCTGAGTATTGTAGTTTCTTAATTGTTTCTATTGTTTCTTGTCATTTTAAGGTATTCTAGTTAAGTACTGTAGTTTTCTGCAACATTAAGAGGAAAGTTAGAAAATATTTTCTCTACTGTAAAATCAGGACATGTAGTATTTTTCATGTTTTTTTGCAGGACACAACTGCCCAAATCAGGACTGTCCTGCGAAAATCAGGACAGGTGGTAACCCTATGCTGGTACCACTAGGGCAATCAGACCCAGCCGGCGAACGATGTCTGTGTTTTTTTTCAGTTTGCGTTTGTGTTGCAAATAAAAACTTTAGTTATATTAATAGGAAAGGAAGACCCAGGTATCCTGTCCCGTATAAAAATAACTAGTCTGGGACTGTGATTTAGAGTGTCACTGTGTCGCCTCTAATGAAACAGTTATTCTGTCTAGAACTTTATGTAATAATTGAAAATTGCCTTAAAATGAACTCTGACTTCGCTGCGTGCCTCCGTCTTCTGTTCTTAAAGTTAGCACTACTTAACTAGAAAGAAAAAAAACAAAACGTTTCTTGTAGTTCCGTGCACGACTGCCCACTTATTTCACATCAGTGAATCCGGGCGCTGTAAGCGGCAAAAGGGATTGGTTCTCTTACGAGACCGTGAAATACGCCCGTCTTTGTCAGTCTCAGGGAAAGCTTACGGTTGTCCAGGGGTGGTAGGAAGACGCCAGTGGTGGGATGATCGCCCTTCAAAGTCGGGATCGGGTTGGCTGCTGTGTTGGAGCGTCATTCTCCGCGGTTAATGCGGTTGTGTGAAACTGGCCTTGTGTAGATCAGCGTATAGTGGCTAGTAAGAGCTGTGATGTTTGGTGTATCTGGATTTAACATATTGAGGAATACATTTATGGGATTTACTTGTGTGCGAGACTGACTGCTTGCCACCTTTTGCAAATTTATTGCAGCTACGCGGACTAAACATTTAAAAATGTCTTTTTTTTTGTGCTGGTACCATACCTGTCAACTGTCCCTGATTTTGCCTCAAAATTTTACTCTGTCCCTCCTAAAAATTGGGTTTGTGTGACCAAATAGCGGGGTTTATAAGCACAAAATAATGTCAAACATTAAAGTTACAAACTTGTTCTTCTTTAGAAAATGCATTTTACACTAAGCCCTTTATTCTACCAGCTTCCTGGGTGAATATCTCCAATTTTGAAGAAGTGTCCCTGATTTTGGTCCTTTATCCCTGATTTTTTTTTAAGCCTTGTCCTTGATTTATGAGGCAGGAGGTTGAGAGGTATGGCTGGTACTTGCAAGAGTTTTTTTTCTTTCCTGTTCCATTAGTCTTGCATTTAAAGAGCAGCTGACAACTTCAGGAGAATTTTATTTATTTTATTTAGTTTTTGTTAACCAGGTTAGGTGTGCTAGCCAAAGTTGACTATTTTCAGGCACGACCCGGGAGAATACATACATAAAATGAGATAAGGTTATACAATACATGGTATATAGTAGAGGTACATAGTATACAGGTAGGTTAGAATACAGATCAAGTCAGACAGTACTCGAGATAATACATATAACTATGCAGAGATGACAAAAGTGACATTAGTACATGCAAATAACTGAAACTGGGCTAAGTGGCAGCTATAAAGACATTTTATAGCAAAGCTTGTTTAGAAGTGCAGCAATGTCTTGGGCGAAATAGGGTGGTTAGCTGTGAGGCATTAAGTGGGATCAAAGCATGTGCAGGGGTCACGGGATAGGTGGCGATATAGTTCTTTTTTGAAGATTGGGTGGGAGTTAGCCTGCCTCAGGGCAGGAGGGAGGGAGTTCCAGGTGGCTGGGACAGTGCAGTGAAATGCTCCAGAACCTTTTGAAGTAAGACACCTGGGTACGGTAAGTAGAAATTTGTTTGCCAAGTGTAGTCCGTGGGCAGGTGTCTGTGGTACAAGTAGAGCTGCAAGGGAGGAGGGGGTTTGGTTACTGATTACAGAGTCTGTAAGGGTCCCTAGTCAGTAGGCAGTTGGGGAGAGCGAGCCTAGGCCGCTATACAGTATGCAGTGGTGCTTGTGGCGATGGGAAGAGGAGGTATACTGACATGTTGTTATACGCAACATCCCATTTATGGAGACCAGTCTTATGGGCATTAGCAAAAGTGGAGACACCATATGTCAGCGCTGGAAGCAGAATACCCTTGGCAGTTGCCAATTTGGCAGATGGTGTTAGCAGGTGACAAGTCTTATAGGTGATTCCAAGTTTGGCATTTGTTGCTTTACTGGTTGACTGGATGTGCAGACTGAAATCAAGGGATTTATCAAGGAGGACTCCCAGGTATTTGAAGGATGTGACACAGTCGATGAGAGACCCCCCAGAGTCATGGACTAGGAGGGGTTCCTTACAGGCCCTGAGTTTGGGGGCAGTGCCAAATAGCATAGCTTGGGTCTTTTTTGTGTTGAGGATGAGCTTATTAGCATTCAGCCATGTGTGCACATTCCTGAAATCCAAGGAGAGTTTTTTTGTTAATGATGTTAACTTTGTCGGCGCTGGTGTAGAGGACGAGATCGCAGCGTATAGGATAGCTGAGCAGGAGAGTATGGCATAATCTATGTTGTTGATGTAAAACACTATTTAGGTAAAAGCCCAGCTTGTATTTCACATTAGTTCTTTATTCCTCCTCCCCATGGTTTATTGCTCAGGTCAGTTGTACAAAAACAGGATTTTTGCTTCTGAAGAGTTCATCTGACTATTTCTATTTCCCTATCTGAGGTCATAATGCACTGCTTGTGACTTCACAGTTGCTGTCATGGCAACAGATTGTGATGTCACAAGAAAGCATTATGACTTGAAGTAGGCAGTAAGCTATAGAGGCAGCTTAACTTTATAAGTATTTTTCCTGTTAATCCTGCTGTATAAATGGGGTGTGACCATCAAGTTTATATATGCACTTTACAGCTTAGATGAGTTGCTGAACCACTGAACTTGCTAGCTAGTTAACTTAAACTACTGCACTCTGAGTACCAACTGGTTGCCTTGTCATCTAAGTAATTAGTTCTTGTGTTGCTACTTGTATCTATTACCTTTTATCTATTATTTTAATACTTGTGTTGTTGCTGTATGTACTGTACTTACTGTGTACTTTTCTATGCTGTATACATCCTTTCCCCCTCCCCCCAGGACGCATCTGGAATCGAACGGTACACTGCTCAGTATGCCTTCCTGGTGAAACTTATAAATAAATAAGTAACTGTAAGGGATAAAAATCATGTATTCATGCCCATTTCCTCAGTAATAAATAATGGGGAGGAGAAATCTAGAATATATATGGAATACAAGCTGAATTATTCCTACCTATTATGTTTTTCAAAGTTTTTTTCAGGTGTCAGTAGCTCTTGAAGTATTGGTGCAGAAATGTTACCTTTTCCCCTTTTGCCCAGGAGAGTTGTATCTTTTTTCCCAGCTGCGCTTTGTTTACTAGCTGGATGAGGGTATGTGTGAAATCCAGACTGCCTGCTAGCTTTATGGCAGTTTTGCGACCCCTGGGAAGCGCCATCTGAGCAAAGTTTATTACTTTCCTTGTTCCTACAATGCATCCTGTCTTATGTGACAGTGATGTAGCCAGGACCATAGATTCAGCAGTAAGCACTTCTTTACAACCAGTTTACAACAGTTGAGATGGCTGTATTTTAAAAACTGTACAGAGTTCAGCTTGGTGACTGCCCCCATTGTAAAGGTCTTTTTGTTATGAACAATTGTGACACTGGTTGTGTATGTGTAACTTGACTGGTTTTCAAAATATTTAAATTTGTTTGGCATGTTTACTAGAGTGTTCACTCAGAAAAAAGTGGCTGCTGTTTGCAAGTGCATCTGCACACATGCCAAATGTAACCCCCCTACAAATGGGGGTTCCCAAAAGGCTTCCGTGAGCTTACCCAAATACTCATTACCAGGCGGATGTCCTGCGTTTAGCACTGAAAAGTATTGCCAGTTAGTGCCTGTGTGGCCTCCGTGTACTGTCCCTTTAAGGGCTGCTTTTTTGCAGTCATAATTAATCAAAAGGGGGGACCGTGAGTTTCCATGCCCGAGTCCCGCCCCGGCTGCTGAATACTCGCTCCGTTTCTGCCATCGTTACCTGTGCAGAGGGAGCTCTGCTGAAAGGGGTAACTATTTGCTGTAAATCGTGTAGAGTAGTAATGATAATGTAGTTTGTTCTAACCTGCCTTCTTTGCAGAAAGGACTGTTCTGTTTTGCTCCACCATTTTGGTCCTGAACTGCCGAATTGGACCAATCAGTACTGTGGGACTCTAAAATGGAGCCTGCTAAATTGGGACTTTATGGATTACACGTTGGGATTTGTAGTTTTGAACTGTTGGCACCTTTTGCACCTAAAGGGGAACTCTTACTGTGATTGACAGCTGGACCAGCCAGTTGGGTCAAGGGGAAATACCACGAGCTGTCTGCTGGCAAGCCAGATTCGAGGTGGATGTAGAGAGAGAGAGAGAGAGAGAGAGAGAGAGAGAGAGAGAAGGAGCTCGAATAATTCGAGCAGTCGTGCTGCGGAGTAGTTCGCATGGGAGAATCGTCTACGGCCTGAATCTCAGCCTGCTTGCTGTTTTCTGTGCTGGGAGAAGTGAAATGGACTGAATCCAATCTAGTGCTGTGAAGCAAACCAACAAATTGAGTCCAGGCTTAACCTGAAGAAGACCAAAGATTTTGCTAAGTGCGATCGGCCTGTCAGGACTTTAGCTACCTTTGTGCTCCCGGGTTTAGCAGTAACAATGCGATCGGGGTTTAGGAGCTGTAAGCCTGGTGCAGTAAATTTTGTTGCATGTAAATGTGCTGAGAACTGGAGGGGGGTCGCAATCTAGTATTTCCCCCCCCAAGTTGATTGTGTGCTAAGGGCCTGACATGTACCCAGCTTGAAACGGACTGAATCTGCAGCTATCCTATGCCGTTGGGCCCTGCCTCGAGGGCTTTGTCTCCCCACCATGCTTCTTCTGGCCATCCAGAACATCCGATTATAGCCTCGACCATCATCTTTCCTATGTTCAGCTTGGGTATCGTGAGTAACTAACAGAGTAGCTCCCTGCGACATATCTTTTAAATCACAAGTGTGTCATCTTATTAATTTGTTGTGTGTTTCCATGAACTGAGCTCTCCGGCTCCGGATTACAGTTTTAAAGGGTGCATGTTATTTCTTTTTCTTCACAGGCCCCTACCAGCTGCAACGCCAACCTATCCTGACAACGGTCCTGGCTAGCCCCCTCTCCATCCTGGGAACCCAGAGAGTGTGACTGATAGGGACACTGACTGCATGCACAACTGTGATATTTATAGTGTCTTTAAGCAAATTAACCTGATTGCTCCATCCTTGTTCTAGCCCCCTGAATAAATCAGATCTACTTTTTTTTTCTGCCATTTACATTGACTATGGTGTCCGTTTATGCCTAAGGTATTGCCTAGTTGTTTTTGTCTTGCATCACCTTATTTTACAGGGGGTCCCCAGAGTCAAGGTGAAGGAACCAGTACTGAGGGTAAGTGCTAAATCTAGGTGTACGTGTAAAGCCTATCAGGGGTCTTGGGAAGGCAAACATTGTGCATTGTGTGGGCCACTAGCAGGAGACAAGGGGGGTCACAGTGTCCCAGAGGGCTGTGGCCTGGTTAGCCAGACTAATACCAACCCTGACCTTTGGGTGGAGGCACGTCACTGAACCGTGGCCCCTTAACCTGCTACTTGCCAAGCAGGCAGGGGTAGTAGCCCTTGGGATAGCATCACCTAGGGGTTACATCTTGGAGGCACCACTGGGATTAGTGTCCTCTAGTGACCAAGGGAAGAAGTTACCTGATATGTTTAGTTTGGGGAATGGAGGATCTTGCTACGCCCAAGCTAAAAATTGCCCCTCATAAGCTGTTGGTGCACCGAATGATGGGGTGGAGTGAGGCTGAGGGGTTAGACCCCCGACAGGCTGTTCTGTTACTGAATGTCCCCATAGGGATTACCAATGCTGATATTGTAGCCACTGTGGAACATGTTAAGCGTTTGGGCAAAGTAGAGTGAAGGGGAGGGATGCAGATTTGTTTGAACAGACTATGATAGTGTTGCTTTCATGTAGCTCCCCAATAGATCCAGAGAAGATGCCCCCTGTTATTCTGCCAGAAGGTACTCAGAAGGGGTGGAGGGTCATTGACTTGCACAGTGATTCGACTACCCCGGGTGGGTCCCCCCCGTATAGAAGGGTTTAAGGATAAGTTACTCAGATTATTAGCATCTGAAGGGTGAACTACCCAAGAGCTTGTAAAGGTGCTAGACCTTTTAGAGGAACACACTCCCCTGCACTCCCCAGCCACCTCCCCAGCTTCTCCAAAGAGTTCTCCCGTAGCCCCCTCAGCCATAGTAATTCCCTCAATACAGTTGGATTCTTATAGAAAGCTCAGACTCTTTTCAGCCACAGTCCCAGTGTCCACGGGGAAGGATGATTTGGAAACGTGGATGGACTAAGCTACTCCTTTAGAACAAGAATGGCAGTGTTCAGATGGGGAAAGAGAGAGAGGCTGATGGAGAGTGTGAGGGGCCCTGCACGTGAGGCCATTTGCTTCTTGCAGTCAATTAGCCCAGAGGCTACGGCAGCTGAATACCTAGTTGCACTGTAAGAAGTGTTTGGCAGTACTGAGTCGGGGGGGATGACTTGTTGTGGAAGTTCAAGTCAGTAAAACAGTGGAAATACGAGAAATTGTCCACCTTTGTTACCAGGATTGAGAGGGCTTTGCAGTGGGCCCACAGGAAGGGGGGAGTGCCCGTGAAAGAACTGAACTGAGTCAGATTTGACTATATCCTAAAGTCGGCCAGACATTCTAGTGTAATGATATTGAAACTCAAGTTACAAGACAGGAAGGCTAACTCTCCTGAGTACTGTCATCTTATGAAGGAAATTCGTGAAATCGAAACTGATGAAGAGGGCTGGGAGCCCTATGCTGGGATGGTTGGTACCTGCCTGACCCCTGAGAGGAGTGATTCAGATGAAGCCCAGCAGCTGAGAGAGCCGATTAAAGAGTTGGCTGAAACAGCCAGAGAAACTGACCTGTATCCGGCATCCCCAGAGGCAAAAGATGGAGTGGGAGTGCATGTTGTTTCTTCAGAGCCCCGAGCTAAGGGTAACCTACTGGAGGAAGTGCAAGAGCTGAGAGCTTTAGTGGGAGACTTGCTGCGGACCACACCGAATCCTCGCCCTGGGGGAAGTCCCAAGGATCAAGGATCCAAAGCACGAGCCAAAGACGAGCCCTCCAATACCCCTGTAGTATGCAAGTCGGGAGATGGCCCATGAACCCCACAAGCCTACTTTTTGTTATCAATGTGGAGAGGATGGATACACCTGTTTCTTCTGCCGTTCACCAGAGAATTTAAGAGGGTCACTGCCCGGTTATTAGCTGTGATTAGTCGAAATAATAACTCGCCACCAGGGGGAGCTGTGCGGAAAAGCTACGCTACCAAAGCCCATGCCAGATCCACACTGACATCAGTGCCACCGGAATGGTCCGACGTGGTGGGCCCCTCCATGGAGACAACAGTGAAGGTGAATGGAGTGTCTACCAGGGCTGTGCTCGACAGTGGTTCCCAAGTAACTGTAATATTCCAGGACTGGTATCGGAAGCATTTGCCTGATGTACCCTTACAGCCTTTGGAAGGACTGCACATCTGGGGGTTGAGCGAACAGGCCTACCCCTACGCTGGGTATATCAGGATTTGATTGACTTTCCCTAGTTCGGTGGCTGGAGTGGCAGAGCAAGTGGAGACTCTAGCTTTGGTGTGTCCCCCTACTGGGCTGCACGATGGGGTTCCTCTATTAATCGGGACAAATGCTCATATGTTTGGGAGACTGGCGCAGCTATGCTATGAAAATCGGGGGCAATGAACTGGTAGGGCTCTGAGGAGTCCTGCCTTGATTAAGAGAGTGTACGAGTCCTGGCAGAATGCCAGAGAGGTGGATCAAGATGAACCAGTCGGGGTGGTATGGAAGAAGGATCCTGAGTCAATGATCCTGGCCCCCAACACCCAGTGCACCCTACAAGGGGAGGTCTACTTACAGAAAGATGTCAAGAATAAGATACTCATGCTGGACATGCCAGGCGATGGAAAATTGCTGGAAGGATTGCTGATTAAGCCCAGTATTTTACCTGCACATGCTCATGCCTATGCTCGACGGGTCATGGTCCAGGTACACAATGTGTCAGATCGAGAAATTCGGGTGAATAGGGGTTGCACCTTAGCTACAGTACTCTGTGCAGACACTGCAGTGTTACCTAGTAACAAGCCCTCTGTAGTGATGGATCGAGTGACACTCGACTTGTTTGACTTTGGTGACTCGCCGTTGCTAGCAGACTGGAAGACTAGAATCAGCCAGAGACCTTCCCAAAGAGATAAGGTGTTTTTGCTGAAGGAATGGGATGTGGGATGTGTCCGAGAAGCTGAGCATCACATACGCCTGCAGGATGAACGGCCATTCCGTGAGAGGTCCCGGCACCTAGTGCCAGGAGATATAGATGATGTAAGAAGACAATTGCAGGAAATGCTTACGGCTGGTGTGATACAAGAATCCAGAAGCCCTTATGCTTCACCTATTGTGGTGGTGAGGAAAAAGAATGGGGCCGTGAGAATGTGTGTAGACTACAGGACATTTAACAGGCGGACCATCCCCGATCAATACACCATGCTCCGTGTTCAGGATGCTTTGGACTGCCTGAATGGAAGCAAGTGGTTTTCGGTGTTGGATCTTCGCAGTGGATATTACCAGATCCCCATGGCTACAGAAGACCATGAGAAAACAGCCTTCATCTGTCCACTTGGGTTCTATGAGTTTATGAGGATGCCGAAGGGGATTTCGGGTGCCCCAGCCACTTTTCAGCGACTGATGGAACGTGCAGTGGGGGACATAAACTTATTGGAGTGCCTGGTATACTTGGACGATGTTATTGTGTTTTGGGAGTTCATTGGAGGAACATGAGAGCCGACTTTTTAAAGTATTGGACCAACTGGAAGACTTCGGCCTTAAGCTGTCCATCGACAAATGTCAGTTCTTTCAGACATCAGTAAAGTATGTGGGGCACATAGTGCCCACTGAGGGGGATAGAGACTGATCCTAGCAAAGTTGAGGCATTGACCACCTAGCCCCAGCCCCAAAATTGTAAAGAATTATAATGGTTCCTAGGTTTTTGTGGTTATTACCGACGGTTCATCAAGGACTACTCCAGAGTGATTCACCCACTGTTGAATCTTGCCCAGGGTTACCCTCTTACGAACAAAAAATACAAGTGAATGGCTTCCACTGAGGCAGAGAGAGAGAGTGTACTTCCACCCGGGTGAACTTTTTTGGGCCCCGATGGACACCCGACTATGAGGCTGCTTTCCACGAAATCATATATCGACTCACCCACGCTCCCGTTCTTGCCTATGCCGACCCTGCTAAACCCTATGTGTTACACACCGATGCTAGCCTACAAGGTTTGGGCGCTGTGTTATATCAGGAGCATGAAAATGGCCTAAGACCAGTGGTCTTTGCCAGTAGGAGTCTGACCCCATCAGAAAAAAACTATCCTGTGCATAAATTGGAGTTTCTGGCATTAAAGTGGGCCATTGTCGACCAATTTCATGACTGTATGGGGCAAAGATACTGGTAAAGACAGATAATAATCCGTTGACCTATGTGCAGACTTCAGCTAAACTGGATGCTACTGGGCATCGGTGGCTTTTTGCATTGTCCACTTATGATTATGCTGTTGAATACAGATCGTGTCTGAATCACGTTGATGCTGATGCCCTCTCCTGAAGGCCTAATTCCAGAGGTGATTTGGTCAGGTTGTCCGAGCCTGACATTAGAGTCCTGTGCCAAAAGTTTGACAAAGATGAACCGATGTCCGCAGACCCAGTGGACTGCCTGGTAGACTGATTGGGCCCCCCGGACACTTGTATACCAGCTGCATATTGTCACTTTTCCACACTAGACATTAGTGCATTGCCCCAGCTTGATAATGGCAGCCTTCAGCGAGCTCAATCTCGAGACCCAATGATCCGATCAGCCTTCGAAGCCCTTTATGCAGGGAAAGATGTGTCCAAGCTGCACTCCTCTGATTTGAGAACTGCACTATTGTACAAGGAGGGTCCCAAATTGAAATTGATAAATTAGTTGCTGTACAGAGAGACAGTAAATATGGGGGGTCAAGTAGACAAGAAACAGTTGGTCTTGCCCACCGAATTCAGAGAATTGGTACTGAGGTCCCTACACAACCACATGGGCCACCTTGGTATCGACAGAACCCTTGGCTTGGTACTGTCCCAGTTCTGTTGGCCTAAGATGGGGGCTGATGTTGAACATCATGTATGAACTTGTAGTCACTGCCTACAGAGAAAGGCTCTGCCACAAAAGACTTCCCCCCCTAGTTAACATCACCACCAGCACACCCATGAAGTTAGTCTGTATTGACTTTCTAAGTTTGGAGCCCGATCAGCGGAATGTCAGTAACGTGTTTGTGGTCACTGACCATTTTACCAGATATGCCCAGGCCTTCCCCACCAAAGACCAAAAGGCATCCACCGTGGTCAAGGTACTGATAGAGAATTTCTTTGTTCACTATGGGGGCCCCCCAAAGAATTCATTCTGATCAAGGTAGAGACTTTGAGAGTCGCTTAATCAAGGAAATGCTTTCTCTATGGGGGGTGCGGAAGTCAAGAACCACCCCCTATCACCGCAGGGAGACCCCCAGCCAGAACGCTTCAATCACACCATGCTTGACATGCTGGGTACTCTTCACCCAAAAGACAAGCCCAAATGGAGCCAGCAGATTAGCACCTTGGTCCACGCCTATAATTGTACAAAAAATGATGCTACCGGGTTCTCTCCCTATCACCTCATGTTTGGGAGGGAGGTTCAGTTACCAGTGGATGTTTGTTTTGGGGTTTCTCCTGATGGAGTCAGAGCTGAGAATTACCTTCAGTATGTGCAAAAGCTAAAAGCTCAGTTGAACCATGCATACGAACTAGCTCAGACCTTGGCTGCAAAGAGAAACTTAACTAACAAAGAAAGATATGATAGAAAGGTAAAGGCCCAAGAGCTTCAAGTTGGAGACCGTGTGTTGCTGCAACACCTAGGATTGCATGGCAAGCACAAAATTGCTGATCGGTGGCACCACCTTCCCCATATAGTAGCAGGCAGACTGAATGACTTATCTGTGTATAAAGTGCGGCCTGAAAACAATTCAAAGGATGTCAAGACCATGCACAGTAACCATTTGTTGCCCATGGGTCAAATACTGATTGAAGCTGAGCCCCCAGAGGTTGCCCTCCTTGGACCAGTGACTCGAGCTGCTGCAAGACAAAGACAGAATAAGCCTACCCCAATGGTCACTGACTGGAGGCCCTCCCCACAGCCAATCCAAACTGATAATGATTGTCAGTCCACATCGGATGAGAGCGAGTACAACTATGCTTATTACCCGTCTTATGAATTGAGTCAGCTGTTTCGGAGCAACCCCATGGTCAATTGTGGGGATGAAGCTGGGCCTTCCGGACTGCCTAACCCCCCAGCTTCATCCCTGGAGCTAATGCTCCTTGAGAGTGAAGTTCAAAGTGTCAGGTCTGATGAGGTTGAGTCACTGTGTGTAGTGGAACTGTGTGATTTACCTGAGGAAGAGATAGATGATTTGAGACAGACTGGTGACATGCCAGAACCCGAAGAGTACTTTGTGTGTGATGATGATCCCTTTTTAGTGCCAGAGTGCCTTCCTTTTCAGTGAGCGAAGTATGGTAGAACCTGAATTCACGGAGCCAGGGGCTGACAGTGCTCCAAGACCAAATTCTCCCACTCAGACAGAGGCCCCCCATGCCTGTGAGGAAAGTGCAGAGATTGAGGTGAAAGGTACTGAGACTGGCTATCCTCCCCCCCCAGAAGACTGGACGAGCTGTCAAACCCATAGTACTCCTCAGCTATAATTCCTCTGGGAGGACAGTGGATTTGCCTCTCAACTTAGTCCACAAGGGAGTTTGTGTGTTCAGAGTTCACTACCCAAACTGAGTTTAAGTGCTAATTCCCGGTTGATTGTTTTGTCCTCTAGGTATGGTGCCCCTGCCCCTTTGAGCCCCAGGGTAGCTGATAGGAAAGGGTCCACATTCTCCTTGTTTCATGTACAGGAAGTAATAACGTGATTCCATACTGCAGTGTGTGTATGAGTAATTTGTGCAACAAGTGTGTAATGTAATTTAGGACAAGTAGTGTACTGTGGAATGCAGAAAATGTATACAGTAACAGTTTAGTATGTTGACGAATGTTTTAGAAGTTATAGGCATTATCTGCTAGTGGTATAGATGTGTAAGGTAATTTGTATTTGAAATTATTATAATAGTATTGACTTGACGCGGACGCCAAGTTTTTCCAGGCAAGGAAGGGTGTAACCCCCCCTACAAATGGGGGTTCCCAAAAAGGCTTCCATGAGCTTACCCAAATGCTCGTTGCCAGGCGGGTGTCCTGCGTTTAACACTGAAAAGTATTACCAGTGAGTGCCTGTGTGGCTTCTGTGTACTGTCCCTTTAAGGGCTGCCTGTTTGCAGTCATAATCAAAAGGGGAGACTGTGTGGTTCCATGCCCGTGTTCAACCCAGGCTGCTGAATACTCTCTCCGTTTCTGCCATCGCTACTTGTGCGGAGGGAGTTCTGCTGAAAGGGGTAACTATTTGCTGTAAATCTTGTAGAGTAGTAATGATAATGTAGTTTGTTCTAATCTGCCTTCTTTGCACCAAGGACTATTCTGTTTTGCGCCAACATTTTGGTCCTGAACTGCCGAATTGGACCAATCAGTACTATGGGACTCTAAAATGGAGCCTGCTAAAGTGGGACTTTATGGATTACATGTTGGGATTTGTAGTTTTGAACTGTTGGCACCTTTTGCACCTAAAGGGGGAGCTCTTACTGTGGTTGACAGCTGGACCAGCCAGTCGGACCTTTTGGATCAAGGGGAACTACCACTATCTGTCTGCTGGCAAGCCAGATTGGAGGTGTTTGCAGAGAGAAAAGGAGCTTGCGTAATTCGAGCAGTTATGCTGCAGAGTAGTTCGCGTGGGAGAATAGTGTACAGCCTGAATCTCAGCCTGCTTGTCGTTTTCCACACTGGGAGAAGTGAAATGGACTGAATCTGATCTAGTGCTGTGAAGCAAACCAACAAATTGTGACCAGGCTTAATCTGAAGAAGACCGAAGATTTTGCTAAGTGTGATCGGCCTGTCAGGACTTTAGCTACCTTTGTGCTTCCGGGTTTAGCAGTAACTCTGCGATCAGGGTTTAGGAGCTGTATGCCTGGTGCAGTAACTTTCATTGCATGTAAATGTGTTGGGAACTGGAGGGGGGTCGTCGTGATCTAGTATTCTCCCGAGTTGAATGTGTGCTAAGGGCTGGACATGAAACCAGCTTGAAACTGACAATCTACGGCTACCCTATGCCATTGGGCCTTGCCTCGAGGGCTTTGTCTCCCCACCATGCTTCTTCCGGCCATCCAGAACATCCAGTTATAGCCTCGACCATCATCCCTCCTGTGTTAAGCTTGGGTATCATGAGTAACTAACAGGGTAGGTCCCTGCGACATATCTTTTAAATCACAAGTGTGTCATCTTATGAATTTGTTGTGTGTTTCCACGAACTGAGCCCCCCAGCACTGGATTACAGTTAGAAAGGGTGCATGTTATTTCTGTTTCTTCACAGGGCCCCTACCAGCTGCAATGCCGGCCTACCCCAAGCAACGGTCCTGGCTAGCCTTCTCTCCATCCTGGGTACCCAGAGACTGTGATTGATAGGGACACTGACTGCATGCACAACTGTGGTATTTATAGTGTCTTTAAGCAAATTAACCTGATTGCTCCATCCTTGTTATAGCCCCCTGAATAAATCGGATCTACTTTTTTTTCTGCCATTTACATTGACTGACTATGGTGTCCGTTTATGCCTAAGGTATTGCCTAGTTGTTTTTGTCTTGCATCACCTTATTTTACAGGGGGTCCCCAGAGTCAAGCTGAAGGAACGAGTACTGGGGGTAAGTGGCAAATCTAGGTGCACGTGTAAAGCCTATCAGGGCTATTGGGAAGGCAAACATTGTGCACTGTGTGGGCCACTAGCAGGAGATAAGGGGGGGGGGGTCACAGTGTCCCAGAGGGCTGTGGCCTGGTTAGTCAGACTAATACCAATCCTGACCTTTGGGTGGAGGCAACCGTCACCGAACCTAGGCCCCTTAACCTGCTACTTGCCAAGCAGGCAGGGGTAGTAGCCCTTGGGATAGCGCCACCTAGGGGTTACACAAACAAATCTTAATATCTTGAAAACAAGCAGCAAAGTTGTTCAGGACAAAAATAATTTTACATTGTGGGTAGTTGTTAAGTTGGACTCCTTGTAGTTTTTAAAATATTTGCCATCTGAAGTGGGAAATTGGTTTAAAAAATAGATGGATATTTGGTTAATTATATGGCTATATTTTAGAAACTATATAGAGTTCAGCTTAGTGACTACCCTCATTGTAAAGGCCTTTTTGTCCTGAACAACTTTGCTGTTGGTCATTTTTGTGTAGCTGGTAAAGTTTCCAAGATATTTATGTTTGGCATGTGAGCAGATGCACTTGCAAACAGCAGGCACCTTTCTCTCTCTCTCTCTCTCTCTCTCTCTCTCTGAGTGAGCACTCTAGTAGACATGCCTAACAAATGTAAATATCTTGAAAACGATATAAGTTACACATACACAGCCAGTGTCACAGTTATTCACAACAAAACAACCTTTACAATGAGGGTAGTCGCCAAGCTGAACTCTGTATAGTTTTTAAAATATGACCATCTCTACTGTTGTGAACTAGGTGTAAGGCAGTGCTTGCTGCTGAATCTAGGGTCACTGCTACATCACTGTCACATGAGACAAGATGCATTGTGGGAACAAGGAAAGTAATACATTTAGAAGAGATGGAGATCCCAAGGGGTCGTAAAACTACAATAAAGCTAGCAGGTTAATTTAAGAAAAACTCCTAATAGCAGGCAGAGTGAAGGACACGCTAGGACAAATTAAAACACTCTGCACGACATATGTTTTTGCAAATTCTGGGTGTACTACTCATTTAATTTTTAACAGTTTCTGGCTTGGAAGGTTTGAATCCCACTGCATGCTGTGATACTGAACACTGTTTTGTAAGAAACTTTACCATGATTGGCTGTTCCATCTCATGCAGAGTATAAGGAGGATGGTAATAGGCGGGGGCACCTAGAGTATAAGCATTTGGCTCCCGTTAGCTCTCTCTAGCAATTTTTGCACAGTGCTTTGTAAGCGTAAAACTTTGGAATCTGTTAAATACTGCCTGTGGGTAGGATCCAAAGTGGTGAATTGGGCTAGAAACTGGTTAATGGATAGGAGACGGAGGATGATGGCTAATGGCACGCGCTCTAATGATAGGGTGACCAATGGCGTACTGCAGGACTTAGTACTAGGACTGGTCCTCTCCATTGTCTTCAAATATGACATTGGAAAAGAACTAGAAGGAAAGGCATACCTTTTTGCAAATAATACCAAAATCTGCAGTAGGGTAGACACTTGGGAGTGGGTAAGAAAAATGCATAGGGATTTTGGGGAACTCAAGGAGTGGTCGAGGCAGTTGTGATCCAATGCCAAAAAGTGCCAAATCATGCACCTAGGGCATAGGAACCCTGGAGCTTAGTATAGGATGGGAAGAGGTACTGACAGTCACTGAGCAGGAAAAAGACTTTGGGGTTATCATATCTGATGACCTCAAAGTGGCAGAGCAGTGTGAGAAAGCAATGGTTAGGACCAGTGGGATGCATAGGGAGAGATAACTCCAGTAGGAGTAGGGAGGTGATGTTGCCACTATATTGCTCACTGGTGAGACTCTACCTGAATATTTTGTCCAGTTCTGGGGGTCGCATATTAGAAAGGACATAGACAGGGTGGAGACAATCTAGAGGAAGGCGACTAAAATGGTTCAGGGGTTGCACCAAAATCCCTATGAGTAGAGTGACAGAGCTCCGTATGTACATCCTGGAAGAGAGGAGAGTGGGGAGGAGGTGCATGAGAGAGACGTATAAGTACCTCACAGGAGTAAACAAGGTACAGTAGGGGAGTCTCTTTTTAAATGAGAAAGAGCACCAAGACCAGACAGCATGCAGTGAATCTGGAGGGGGGAAGCTCAAGAGGGATGTGAGGTAATACTACTTCACTGAAAGAGTTGTAGATGCCTGGAAGAGACTAGCAGAGGAAGTGGTGGAGGCAAAAACAGTAGGGAGCTTAACATGTATGGGATAGACATTGGGGAATGTTAGTAAATAGGCAGGGAGGAGGGAGGCTCCCTGGAGAACAGTTAGTTTGCGAAGACAGACTAGGCAGGACCCCTCTGGGCAGACTGGGTAGGACAAGCGGTCCCTTTCTGCCAACAAGATTCTATCTGCAGCTACCAGCAACTGTCTGATTACTATCCCAGCAACTAAATGGTTGCTTAATCACCCCACCTACATTGGATGCCTAATTGTGGCTAGTTCCAGGCTAAGGGCACACCTCTAACTTACGATCTTTACAGGAGTGTTGCATTAATAACATTGTGTTTGCTCCTGTTCACATTGTATTACCAATGTCTGTTTATTTGCTGATGTGGTATTGCTGAGGAGGGCTTCTTGGAGAGGGAAGTGTGTAGGGACAGGTTTGCAGAGGGTTGTACCCCACCACCGTGTAACCCATTACTCTTCATTCTCTGGGTGGAGGCACCATCGGTATACAAGATTAATCACCCTCAGCCCAGGCCCCCACTGAAGGTTAGTCAGCCATGAGGGGGTGATAGGGAAACTGTACCCCCAAGTAAACCTTGCATCTGGATCTGAGTTGTGTCTTGTAAACCAAGTCACAATAATGACATATTTTTGCAAAGGGTGGACTAACGTGCAGGACAAAAGTAGTAAAATGAAAATGCAGCAACAGAGGGATGTTTACAAAAATATTTTAGATCTGAGGAAGCGCTCCTGACCAATTGGAGCGCTTCTTTCCTCTGTGCATGAGACACTTTTTTATTTTGTAGAGAGTCTCATGTGCAGATGCCCTGGAAATGGGCACGTTCCAGAACAGTTTAAAAAAAAAAAAATATATATATATATTTTGGTCGAGCTTGAGCAGTATATTAGTACATCCCCCATCTCCACTCGTTGCTGTATAAGAGTGGTTTCACTTACGTTCAGCTTGAGCCAGACTAGCTCAGCTTCACTTTGCTGTTTACTCTCTAGCTGAATGCATGTGAAGCCACTCTTATACAACAACGAGTGGCTCTTTCATGGGACATATTAACATATATTGTAGATTGAGGGAGTGTTCCCAACCAACTGGAGTGCTCCTTTCCTCTGCCCTTGAGTCACCCTTATTCTGTGAAGAGTATTTCACGTGCAAATACCCTGGAAATGGCACATTCTCTGCTTCACCTCACTGTTCTAGCTCCAGCCGAATGCACATGAAACCACTCTTATACAGCAACAAGTCGTTCCGGGGGACATATTAATATATATAAGATGAGGCTGCAAGTTGCTTCTGCTGTTAAGGCATTTTTTTAGAAGCCATAGCACAGACATATTGGTTGAAAGACAGCCCAAGGAAATCTATCCAGACCTCTGGGTCTTCAGCTGGGCCAACCTTTGAATCTGTTGGCTCTTCACAGACTGCTCCCCTGTTCTGTTGGGAAATTTCACAAGTGGAAAACTGCTTGTTCAGCACATCAGCTCACTTTAAAAAATCCCAGTCAGGAAAAGAAAAGTTATAAAATAACCACTCTGCGTTAATGCCAGTTGTTGCAGATATTTCCCAGCATAAAAAGGCCCATACTTTACTAACGTGCATTTTTTCAGTATGACCAATTTGTATAAGGGTAACATTTATTTAGACGACAATGCACATTCCAAATATAATTTAAGTATAGGCAAATTCTACAATATGTGCCAAATTATCTGATCGGTCTGTAAAAGATTTATAACTCTTCAATGTAAACAAAATTGGTGTTATTTTGAACTGACTTGGGTTTCATTTACCAGTTTCATTGTATCATGTGACTGCTAAGAGCTTATCCTTCTTTAAGTAAGCAAGGCAGATGATATGCACTGAAACCAGGTTTAAGAAAGCCAGTCCTGACAACACTTTAGAAATGTAATAGAACAGCTATAGAACTGCATGACTTCCTGCTTTCATATCAGCCTAGCAGTGCTTCGGAAGCATAAAAAAGGTTATTAAATTGCACATTCATTGACCTTTACAGATGTGCAAACATAACTGTATCTGTAGTCATGCTTGGTAACTGGACCTAGTGGGATTCAAAATGTCAATTCACCAAGCAGCCTACATTGAATAAAGAAATATATATATGTTTTTTTATTTCTAATTGGCTGTTGGCATAGTTATCTAGCCAATACAATAGAAAAGAGGAGAGGCACTACTAGCAAAATGCTGAAATAGAAGAAAAGGGAACAGGCACATATAACTGAACAAAAAAGTATTTAAAAGAATAAGTGCACGCAGCGCAAATACAGATAACCGGAAAATGAAGAAATTGGCGGGTAAGAAGTGGATGCATATGGGTAAATATAAAAACAACTAACATACAAAAGAGTGGTCACAGAAGGGGAAGGAGGAGAAGGTTGGGGGTTGTCGAAGGACTCCAATATCAGTAAACCAGAGTGAAGCAGCAGACATGGAAGTATGGAATTTGGATTTCATTTAATTTTTATTGTTTATACTGGAAAGGCATGTGAGCAACATTGCCCATTTTCACACATGTCCAGTGACACAGTTTGGTACAATAATACATACTGTTAAACATAACATAGTTTGGAATGACAGTGCATGCAAAGTTGGTGCAATGACACATATTGGTCAACATTACATTGTCAGGAATAACAGACATACAAAGGGGACAGAACATAAAAGGGACTGTTAAAGCACCTGTAAAAAAACAAATCAGAACAGCAAAGAGCATCCACTGCAAGGAACTGCTCACAAACTCTGCTGGTGACCCTAGAAAATTCTGGACACACATCAAGACCTTTCTTGGGGCTATCCAGTCATCGACCCTGGGGGATATGATCCTAAATTGTGTGCATTGCAACGACTCGAACACTATAGTGAATGCCTTTAACGGATTATTCACGGACCTGTCTCAGTACACCTCGTCCTTCGCTTTATCTCCCACAGCATCTCAGTCTTACTGCATACCCCAGAGATCTGCATCTGGTGCTGACCACTGGCAACTAACTACTAGCTTCCCTTTCCACTTTAAAGCTATATCTAGATCCGAGGTCCAAAGGCTGTTGCAAAACATATCCGACAACACTAAGTCTGGCTCAGATTCACTCAAGCCATGACTTCTGAAGCTAGCGGCACCATTAATTGCCTCGCCACTGGCCAAGATTTTCACTCTCTCTCTCTCTCTCTCTCTCTCTCTCTCGGCATTGTCCCAGATCTCTGGAAGATTGCCTGAGTTACGCCTATCTTTAAAAAAGGAGACCCAAAGGATATCAACAACTACAGGCCCATAGCCATCCTCTCTGTGCTAAGCAAGGTACTGGAGAAACTTGTTGCAACCCAAACCATTGACTATCTCACAAAGAACAACCTTCTCTCAGACACTCAGCATGGTTTCAGAAAAGGGCATAGTACCTTAACCGCTCTTCTCAAATTCTCCACCAATGTACTCTGCAACATGGACAAAGGCCTACTCACTGGAGCCCCTCTGCACTTTATACTCTTCCTGTACTCACAGCTTACTAGAAGGAATAGACCACTTAGGCCCATCTGCCCAACAGGGAGAGCATTGTTACTGTGCAACTCCCTTATCTTGCTCTGGGCCCACTCTATCCCAATTTAACTCCTCTCTGCCTACCTGCAAGCCTTACAGCATTGGTGCCTGGAACAATGAAACCATACTGTTCTTCTACCTACTGCCTGCATTGTAAACCCCTGTTGTTACTTGTATTGACCCTGTGTGCTAATTCTCTTTAATGTAATCCTTCACTTGTTTTTGCCTGATGTTCATGTATGTACCTTGTAATCTCCCAGGTCGCACCTGAAAATAGGCACTTGGCTGTCTAGTGTGCTTACCCGGTTAACAAAAGCAAATAAATAAAATAAATAAATTTATCGATTTTACCAACGCTTTCAATCTTGTTGATCATCCCCTGCTTCTCTCAACCCTGTATAGACTTAACTTCTTATCCTCAGTAGTTGACTGGTTTAACAACTACCTATCAAACAGATTACAACTTGTTAAATTAAACTCCGCTCTGTCGGATGTGACCAGCACTGACATCGGAGTACCCCAGGGCTCCATCCTGGGGCCCCTTCTTTTCTCGCTATACATCAACAACATAGATTATGTCATACTCTCCTGCTCAGCTATCCTATATGCTTATGATCTCGTCCTGTACTTTAGCGCTGACAAAGTTAACATCATTAACAAAAACCTCTCCTCAGATTTCAGGAATGTGCAAACATGACTAAATGCTAATAAGCTCATCCTCAACACAAAAAAGACCCAAGCCATGCTGTTTGGCACTGCCCCCAAACTCAGGGCCTGTAAGGAACCCCTCCTAGTCCATGACTCTGAGGGGTCTCTCATCGACTGTGTCACATCCTTCAAATACCTGGTGGGAGTCCTTGATAAATCCCTTGATTTCAATCTGCACATCCAGTCAACCGGTAAAGCAACAAATGCCAAACTTGGAATCGCCTATAAGACTTGTCATCTGCTAACACCATCCACCAAATTGGCAATTGCCAAAGGTATTCTGCTTCCAGCACTGACATATGGTGTCTCCACTTTTGCTAATGCCCATAAGACTGCTCTCCATAAATGTGATGTCACGTATAACAACATATGTCGGTATGCCTCCCCTTCCCATTGCCTCAAGCATCACTGCACACTGTATTGTGACCTAGGCTGGCTCTCCCCAACTGCCTACCGACTGTACTCCCTTGGGACCCTCACAGACTCTGTAATCCTTAACCAAACCCCCTCCTCTCTTGCAGCTCTACTTGTACCACGGACTATGCTCGGCAAACAAATTTCTACTTACTGTACCCAGGTGTCTTACTTCTACAGGCTCTGTAGCATTTCACTGCACTGCCCCAGCCATCTGGAACTCCTTCCCTCCTGCCCTGAGGCAGGCTAACTCCCACCCGATCTTCAAAAAAGAACTATATCGCCACGTATCCCGGGACCCCTGCACATGCTTTGATCCCACTTAATGTCTCACAGCTGACCACCCTATTTCGCCCAAGACACTGCTGCACTCCTAAATAAGCTTTGCTATAAAATGTCTTTATAGCTGCCACTTAGCTCAGTTTCAGTTGTTTATTTGCTTGTACTAATGTCACTTTTGTCATCTCTGCATAGCTATATGTACTATCTTAAGCACTGTCTGACTTGATCTGTGTTCTAACCTACCTGTACTATATACTATGTATTGTATAATCTCATCTCATTTTATGTATGTATTCTCCTGGGTTATGCCTAAAAATAGTCAACTTTGGCTAGCGCACCTAACCCAGTTAACAAAAACTAAATAAATAAAAAGATAACATAACTATATAATAAATTTAAAGAGAAAGCAAAAATATGCCGGGGGAGAAGTACAGGAAATTGAAAAGAAGAGATTGGAGCTGAGAGCGTGGATAGTGAAATAATACTGTCAACAAGGTGAAGAACAGAGTACCATAAACAAGCAGGAACGTTGTCCAAATGGTAAACTCTTTGTGAAGTAAAGAAAAAAAACAATGAGCATGTAAATGAGCCTTCTGGCTTGAGACAGAAATCGCAGCGTAATGAATGCTCAAGTCAGCTGTTAAGTCAAGGAGGTCTGACACTCGTCATCAGAGCATACCAAAAGGGTTAAAAACAGAAGCCTCATTAGGAGAAACAGCTCAAATCACTATGGACTACAGACAGCATAACATAAATAAAAAATATGCATGATTGTTTTAAATGGCATATTTTCATTGTTTACAGTGCACTTGTACTACACATTTCATGGTTGAGTGAAGTTTATATGCCTGCTGCTTTCTATGGAAGACCCAGATATTTTACATAAAGTTCTTAAAGTTAATTTAGGGATACAGTAAGTTATAGAGATGTTGTAGTTAAACTATAAAAGGACAGATTGCTTTGACCGCATTACTATACTGATTCAGTAGTAAGGTCCCCATACGGAACTGTAGCTTATTTTAAATTGAAAATGTAAGCAGGATATTAATTGTAACATTAAAATGGCAATTACTATATGCTGCTATTAATCTGATCACGTTACTGTTTTTTTAATTGCATTTTGAGACTTACAGTTCATTTGAATTATCATACAATGCTAAATTAGGGCTCTTTGTAGTTATCAACTATTGATTTTTTTTTATTTACATACAGAAAGCATAGTGTTGGGAGAAATTGCCAAGCCTTATGTGCAAATCCTATAAGAAGGAACTCACAGAAACAACTGTTTGAGAAGGGCTGTTTTGTACAGCTTAGTGGCAGCAGTTCAGGATCCAGATCCAGTTCTGACTCTGGATTTGTCGGGGTATTAGGTGGGGAAATCCAGCAGGTCTTGCTCCAGTTCTGCTGCAAAGTACAAAAAGCCTCGGTCATTTGGAGACATGAAAAAAAAAAGAAAGATGGGTGGGCAAGCTAGCTGGCTGGCTAACTGTCACTACAGCAGAAGGGGCTCTGTCGAGTGAGAAGCAATTCGGGGTCCAGACCAAGTTCTGATTCCAGATTCACGGGGGCACTGTGCAGGAAATCTGGTGGGTCTTGCTCCAGTTCTGCTGCGATCAAAATATAAAAAGCCTTGGTCATTTGGAGACATGAAAAAAAGAAAGATGCGCTTGCTGGCTAACTGTCACTACAGTAGAAAGGGCTCTATTGTGTCCTTGTTAAGTTCTGAGTGAGAAGGAGCTCTAGAAATATGGAAAATAAATCTGATTGTTTTTTCTTATTCCAACACTTCTCACGTTTCCCAAAAAAAAGCCTCATATGTATGACACCCCAAGGGAAGTGCACCAGACTGAGGTTCTTTGTCTTTTAGCTTGTTTTTGTTTTGGGGGGCGCACAACGATCCAAACCCATAAGACTAACTTAAGGGCTGGTGCATTTCCCCTGGAGTGTCATGCAGACGAGGTATACTGATGAGTTCTGGGTAGGACGAAACATGTATCTGTGTCTTCTGTTTGCACCCTTTGCAGATTGTGCAAGAGGCCCTTTGGCACCATGCATTCCTGTTTAAATCTAAACCAGCCTAAGATTTCATGGTGATTTGCATATACACTGGTAGGTGTGATTTTGTATTTCTTTTAAATTTGGCTTTATGGCCAATGCCCTTTGGGGTAATCCTTGCGGTTCTTTGTCTTTCTGCTCCTGTTGAGTTCTCTAACTTACTTTTATAAGCTTTCACAAAGTGTCATTCAAAGTCAAGCAAAGGATCTGGAACTCAATTTCGTTACTAGCAAGACTGGAAATAATACCAATGGTGAAGATTGTTTTTTTGCATTTTCACAGAAATGGAGCAATAATACAAGCATCAGTGATATTGACCAGTATAGTTGTTGCGGAATTTACACAACAATAATTCTCCTTGTTTCCTTAATCTGGATATAAAATAAAACCAGAAAAAGTGCTGTACTTGTTGTTTTTGCCTTCATGTCCTTTGCCTCCATCTAGTTTCCGGATGGAGGAGCATAGTGTTACTAGTATAGTCATAGTTCTGACCAGAATCCTGGGCTGTGGCGCTGGCATGGACCTAGAAAACAGCAAGCACAATCAGAATGCTTGGGTGTGCAATCTACAGCCTATAACATAATGAGCATTACTTAAAATTCCAATTAACAACTGCATACCTCAGTAGTCTCGTAATGTACTGCACACAAATGACAAATGAGGTGGTGTGCTTATTAAAGCTGTCAACGTCTTAAGCTGCTAACCAACATTTGTCTAATTTGTTGGCTCACTAATTGGAAAAACAAGTACTACATGTAAGCTTCTCCAAAACAACATATAGCACTGTCGCTCCTTCTTCCAACAGCCTACTGAAAAAAGAACTGACCACAGAAATGATATTTAAAAGAAAGTGCACTTTGAATAGTTGAGCTGTGACAGTGGTTTGCATGCCCGGGGTCACAGCTCAACTTTTCAAGTGCCTGGTTAGTTTAGCATAAAGTCCTTAACAGTGCTACAGTGCAACTCCCACAAACCTATTCCTAGCCCACAGCTGTAAATTACAGGAGTATGTCCCAAGTAAAGTATATAAAAAAACCTTGGTCATTTGGAAATGTGAAAAAAGGAAAGATGGGCTGGCTAGCTGGCCCTACAGCAGGAAGGGCTCTACCCTGTTCATATTAAGTTATACCTGTGTGAGAAAGAACTCTAGAACTACGGCAAAAAGAAACCTGATTTTTATGCATTTTCTACAAATTCCCTGCTTGCACAGGCAATAAAAGTCCAACATTCTGTTGACTTATGTAATTATCTATAAATATCTGCACCTTCAGCAAGGCTAAAATAGTGCAGCGTGGGAGGAGAGAAAAAAAACACATTGTAGTGAATGGGAGGACCTAGACAGATTTTCAGTAAGTTATGCTTCGATTCCACTCCCTCGTAACAACAAAAGCTATGCTGCATTAGGAGTTCTGGTCAGAGGCCCTTTCTTCTGTTAGTAATACATCAGCATAGCATCATGACACAATGTAGCCTTAACAGTTCTTCGGTGGTAGCACCACCATTGGCAATGCCAGTGACCTGGTATTTGGAGCAATCTCGGGTTGTCAGGGGCTGGCTGGGGGGGTGGAGGATTGAGCATCCCAGAGAGTGCCCTCTTCCGGGGAAGGAGGGATGTGCACTACCGCCACCTAGGTAACCACAGGTACGGGGTACAAGTGGAGCCCCGAAGGGAGGGAGGGTGAGTCCTTCCCGACTGCAATGTGAGCACACGTGCATGTTCACATCACTGCAGTCTGACCATGAAGTGTGGAGGGTGGTAAAGAACATGAGAAAAGACTGCTGGCTGAGGACATATGATGGCGTCCTCCTGCAGGCCCTGCACCACCTATAGGCTTTCTCTGCATACCATATCTGGGATAAACACTTGGGGAACCTCGGAGAGCTCTGTCACAGGGGGCAGACTGTGGGGCACTATACCAGGTAGGTGAGTATGTCCCAGAGATAGCAGGTGATGGGGCTGGGGAGGATGCTGCAGATGGGGGCCAGCCAAACAGAGAAGGTGCAAAAGAAAAACAATTGTTAAAGAGCTGAGCCCTCATATTTACAAGGGTAGTGTGCGAACTTGCATAGAGCCACACTGACTGGACATACTACAGCATCACTTTGGACCATATTAAAAGTATACCTCAGTGCTGCATAAAGTGGATATCCTAGATGCACAGAATACAGACACCACTACCTGCATATAAATGAGCGTGTTCCCCTTGCATACAGGGCTCAGTGGTAGATTCAAAGGGTTCTGTAAATGCTAACAGGTTGTGAAGACAGTGCTAATTAATGCTTACAGAACTCTGCTTCTGCAGGACAGAATCGGAGCCGCAACTCGGTATGGGTGCTCTGTGATAAAACTACCAAAGTCCAGACAGAACAGTCATGGCACTCCTTACCCTTGAAAGAAAGAACATGGAGGTCGTGTATGCCTTAACTAGCTTCCAGTCATTTATTTTTTACCACAACAGTGTACAGGCCTATTCAGGCTCAGCTCGGAGAGCAGCAGCAAAAAACTTCTAATGTTTAAACAAATCCTTGTCTTTCAAGAAGTTTTTTGCTGCTGCTGCTGTCTGAGCCAAGCTTGAATAGGCCTGTAAACTGTTGTGAAAAATAAAGACTGGAAGCTGGTTAAGGCACTGCATACATGATCTCCATGTTCTTTCTTTCAAGTGTGAGAAGTGCCGTGACTGTTCTGTCAGAACTCTACTTTTATAAACACAGACAGTGGTGTGCAGCCCCCTATCCACCTCCTCTCACCCTATCCCAGAGCCGCAGTGGTCACTGACCCTGGCATATGACCTGGAGTTCTACTGTCCCTCCCCAGTGCCCATACATAGGAGAATAGAGGAGTCAGACGTCCCTGATAGCCTTGTTATCCCACCTGCCTCCCCAATGCCCATCCACTGTGGCAGTGATTTAATCAGTGTGTCTGTGGTAATTTAGTGGACCCTTCTCACAACTGATCCCTGTCGGTATAGTGTACTTGTCTGCCATCATGTCCCTGGTGGTCTGGTGCCCCCTCATTGCTTCTAAAAACCCCCTCCACTTAACACCCACTGCCCCATCCCCTGTTGAGCTTGCTCCCTGTCATTCAGATGGTGACTGGCTGAGATGATGAGAGGAGGGGGTGTCTTGACTGCTGTCTGTGGCTCAGCAGTGGATTGTCAGTATCCGATGGCTGAAGGGAGATGTAAGTGGTGGGGAGGGGTTATAACATAGATATAGATTTGCAGCTGTAACATACACCTAGAATTGTAGCATGAATATGAGGTCTAGCTGGTAAATACTGACATGCACCAGGAAGTCAGAAAGGTTGAACAGGTCTCATAAAAAAAAAAAAAAACTTGTCAAGTTCCTAGGAGGATCACAGGAAAGGGCCTTCTTACATGGAGTGAGTGAGTGTGTGTGGGTGTGAAAACCTTATCAGAAAATTTAAGCAGCTGGCTTGGTTCAGAGATGTGTTGGGGACAATTGTGTGCCTTATTTTAAGGAATGACCACTTGTGGGTGTGAAACCCTTGTCAGATAATTGAAGCAGCTGAGTTTGTTGTGGGTAAAGTGCCCAGTAAACCACATCATCTGTGGGGGTAGGTGGAATCTGAACTGGTTTTGGTCAGGTTTTATAATCAAAGGGAGACTGACCCTTGTGTCTGACAGAATGATTTAAGAGGGGGCAGACTCATTCAGATGGTTAAACTGGCATCACAAGCCAGGCACTGGTGGATTCAGCTGGTGAAGAAAGTACAACCGATATCCCCTGAAAGCTACAGGGAACTCTGTGTCTCTTGAATGTCATGCCTGAGTGGCAAATTGAGTCCTAAATAAGGAAACTACCCAGAGTAAAATGTAAGATCTGTTAGACTGTAATCTAGAGACTAGCTATGTTCTTTCAGTTATCTTCACTGTATAACAGTGTTGTTTCTCATTTCCTAGTGATTTTATTGTGTCTTTTACTATATATTCTGTACTTTAATAGTGTAAATGTTAAATATTTTTATATTTAATATTATCTGTGACTGCACTCTGTTTTGTGGGACAGGTAACTATTTCTATTGAGCAAACTGATGTTCTGCTACCAAGAGCACGACTACCAAATCTAAAGTAACCTACGTCTGATACAGAGGGGGTAAGATGTTCCTGGAAGTGACTGAAGGGTTTTTTGTGTCAAAGGGTAAAAAGTAAGGCCTTTCACTGGGTGAGCAGTAGCCAGTGATGGGACTAGAACCAGACCATGATACCCTAGCAATCAGCCAGGTGGTCACAGCATTCAAATACAAGGAGGCATCATGTATGTGTGAGTGAGACAGTCTTGTGCCAGCAAGGAAGAAGTCTGTCACAAACTGCTTGTGAAGCAAGACATTATTGTTCACAAACTTGCAACAAAAAGTTTGTGAGCAGTGTGCTTTTCATGAAGTGCCAGGTGGCTTGCAGCAGAGAACGAGAGAGAAATGTTTACCAAGCTCACAGTGAAGCAGATTGCCAATAGAAAATGTACCTATCAAGTCACAGACAGAATCTACAGAGAGATGTTTTCTCATACTTATTGTTTTATTTATATTTGGAAAGATTAGTGCAGTCCACAAGGCACTATGCCTGGCTCTTCTGCAAATTGCACTTAGGAATAGCTGTAGGAACTCTGCTGGGAAACAAGACTTACCTGTGATGAGGCCCAGACCGTGGCATCACTGTTGGGACTCATGACAGGAGTGACAAGTATAAAGGTGCAGTAGAGGTCATAGAGTCAGTTGTCCAGACGGGGCAGTGGAAATTAGCTAGAGCCTATAGCTGGGGCAGCTGTGCAACCAGACCAGATTAAAAGGATGTGGCTGGAGCTGGCACTGGTAAAAGCAGAGACTAAGCTGCAGACTGCAAAACTGGATGCTGAGGAGTGCCAAGCAAAAGTGGTAGCATGAGATCCGACTGCTGGAGGAGTGAGAGAAGGAACTACGGAATGAGAAAGTGAACGAGAGAAAGAGATGTTAACATCAGAGAGAGAGAGAGGGAGATTCTATGCTGGAAGGCACTGCAGCAAACTGTAGGTACTGGCATAAGTGGGGGATAGTGAAATCACTTACAAATACAGCGCATACAGAACAATTCAAATAAGAGAAAACAAGCTGGAAGTGTTTACTTGTAAATGGTAGGAGTCTATAAAAAAACAAACAGAGGAACTAAAGGACATTATGGAATTGAATCTGCCCTGTAACTGAGACATGGTGGGCCAGGAAAATAATTGAGGGCATCAAATAAAAGGATATCAGCTCTTTCATAAGTTCAGGAGATACAAAAAAGGAGGGGGGGGTGGCCCTGTTTATAAGGGAAGATATCCAGGTGGAAATTGAATCTGACCTACTGGAACAGGTATGGGTGAAGATTATGCCATACGGGTCACCAAAAATCATATTGGGGTTGTTGTATAGACCACTCTCTATTAGTAACAACAGTTTTTTTTAATACAGCAACAAATCTTACGCCTTAATCCATCTGATAGAATTATTTTGCTAGGGGATTTTAACCTTCCTGATATAGATTGGGACTCCCTGAAAAGGTTAAATAAAACTGAGAAAGAATATGTAGAGATACTCAGTCAAGTAGGCTTAAGATAGTTGGTACATGAGGCAACTAGAGGACCAAACACTTTGGATTTGGTACTTTCCAATATGGAAACAGAAATTACAAATTGTAATATCTTAGCACCCCTAGGAAATAGTGACCACAGTATGGTGATCTTTGACCTTAACAATAATAGCCCTGAGATTGAGGGGAATGCTCATATATTTTTATGGAATAAGACGGACTTCTATGCTATCAGGGAAAGGATGGCTACATGGGACTGGAAAAAGGATTTTAAGAGGTAAAACATTGTAGGAGCAATGGGGGATCCTGGAAAGGAAACGTGGAGGATGTATTAAAAATCACATTCCTACAAAGAAGTATAACAAGGATAAAAAGAAAAACATACCAAGTTGATTTAATTATAAAATAAAAAAGATGATCAAAAATAAACAAAAACTCTACAGGTTCTTAAGAAAAAACGGGAAAAAGTGAAGGTTGGGTAAAATATAGGAAATTACAAAATAAAATAAAGGATATAAGAAAGGCGAAAAAGAAATTTAGCAGTTAAAACAAAAGATAATTACAAAGCATTCTACGCACATGTAAATGAATTAAAGGATGCTAGACATAAAATAGGTCCCTTAGAAGATAAAAATGGTAAATTGGCTACTACAAATAAAGAACTGGCCAATCTACAAATCAACTACTTCTCCTCATTGTTTAATAAAAAAGGAGGAGCAGGGTTATTATCTACATAAAAGGGACATAAAGACCACCAAAAGCCATATAGAAATAACAAAGGGTTATACAAGAAAGATTAGCTGCACTAAATCCAAATAAATCGCTAGGTCCAGATGGCCTTCATCCAAGATTGCTAAAGGAGTTAGCCCAGGAATTGGCCCAACCATTAAGTCCCCTTTTCAAACAACCCTGGATAGAGGTGAAGCTATAGATGCCTGGAAGGAGGCAATGAAAATACCCCTCTATAAAAAAGGAAGCAAAAAAAAATCCTTCTGCACTGGTAGAGGCCTATTTCTTCTGATTTAAAACCTATTTGGTGGAATTTGCTTGGGCCTAGTTCTTTGGCTGCTGGACTTGGAGGGGAGACACAGGGCTGATACACTATCTCTCGAGTCAGGTGTCTGCCCAATACCCACCCTCCCACCCTCCCTCCCAGAAGTCTGCACATTTATGAGGAACACCTGCCCTGCAATTGAGGAAAGGCTGCAGGTGCAGCTCATGTAGTTCTAGCCACTGGGGTAGGATTTAAAGGCTGGGAGAGGAGCTTTGGGAGTAGTTCATTTCCCTTATAAGTTTAATGTGTCTACTGCACCTAGTAACAGGGTTACTGGTGTACAGTGGGACTGTCTGTAAGATTAGTGGGTGACCTGATTAGGCAGTAGGGGTATCTTGGACTAGGGGGAACCTGGTGGCTCACCCAAGGAAACCTATTTGGAAGGGATGGAACCACACATCATTAGGGCCGCATCTGGGAGGGTGGTGGGTGCACAGGGTGTGGAGCAGCCATGATACTGGACTGGGCTTGGAAGTTCGGTGGTTGCCCAGTGTGCTACCAGCTAGCACAGCTTAGGGAGGAGGTTGCAGGGATTAGGAGAAAGCTGGGGGAAGGGGGATGGTATGGTTGGGGAAGGGGGCTGGGAATCTCCCACAGGGTTGCACCAAGCACTGGGGGTGGGGGCACAGGGAAAGGAGTGCAGGAGAATACTCAGGGGTCACATAGGGAACCTGGCAGAGGGGGTCCAAAAGGACACTACCAAGGAAGCAGGCAGGTAACTGGGGGCCCTCACAAAGGGGGGACGGAGGGACAACATTCTCAGGGAAGTAGGCAGATGGCCAGGGCTGGACAGAAGGAAGCAAGGCAGGGAAGTGGATCAGACCTTACACTCAGTAACCGCTTCAATTCTCTTCTTCTGCTCAAGGATGAGGGGGGTGATGTAGCCATGACAGGGGTAGTTAGAGATGGAAAGGGAGTGGGAGGCAGGAGGCAGGGGCCAGATAGCAGGAAGAACAGGGGGGGACCTGGAATGCAGGAGAATGGAGCAGTGAATCAGAGCAGGAGGGGCAGGGGGAAGAGGGAGGAAAGCACAAGGAGAAGGACCAGTTGGGAGGAAAGGTAAAGGAGAAGGACCAGAAGTACAAGGAGGATTCAGTAAAGGGAGCTCAGGGTTTAGGCCAGGGGAGCACGACTAGCAAGGAGGAACTAAATGGAGACAGGAAGGAAGGGAGGGAGGATGAGCCAGGCTAGTTTAGCAGATGGGGGAGAAGGACCAGTTGCAAGCAGTGAGGGGGGAATTAGCAAGGAACAGAAGGATACTCGGGAGGAGGAGAGGCATAGGATTGGAGAGGAGGGGGTGGCATGTGGCACCCAGAAAGGGGGAGGAACACGGAGCCAGCTGGGTGGAGGGGCCTGTAGAAAGGATGAGGGACATGGAAGGGGGGAATGGAGGAAAAGGAGTGGTCAGAGTGCTCCTGCTGGGGGATTCTATGATCAGGGGTATCAAATGGGATAGGGAGGGAGAAGCCTGGCCAGTTAGAACAAGATGCTTCCCTGGACTAACGGTGCACAGGGCTAAGCATGAGGTATATCAGCTGGCAAAGGATTGTGGGGGTTCCCCAGACATACTGGTCCACTTGGGTACAAATGACATTGATAGAAATAGCGAGCTAGAGATACAGGCAAGATTCAGGGAGCTCGCCAGGGTCTGTCATGACATAGGATGCAGTTTCCTTCTCAGAAATCCTGCCAGTGCCAAGGGCTAGTGGGGAACACAAAAGGAAAATTAGGGAGATAAACCAGTGGCTCAGGGAGTGCTGTGAGGCCAGAGGGTATGGGTTGATGGGGATTGGGGGAGACCTGGAGGATAAGGAGCTGTATTCTAGAGATGAACTACATCTCAGTTTGGAGGGAGGAATCCTAAGTTGAAAATAGAGGGGTTCACTGGTGAAAGAGTGGTTTAAACTTGTGAAGGGGGGTGGGATGGGAGAAAAAGGCTGTCGGGGGTGCCGATAAAGGAGGACTCTGTCTCCACCCCTGGGGACCGGAGGATTGCAGGAAAAGGCCAACTGGCAAAGTGCAGACCAGGGAAAACAGAATCCCTATGGGAACATGAGCAGGGAAATGGAACCTATAGGAAAGGGTGGAAGGTAGTTCTCTAAATGCCAGGAGCTTGGGCAATAAAATGCCTGAGCTCCAGGCGATGCTAACTGAGGGAGCAGTGGATGTGGCAGCGGTCACTGAGACTTGGACCACTGCAAGACATGACTGGGACCTGAACCTGGAGGGATACACTATGTTCAGGAAGGACAGGGGGGAGGGAAGGGGAGGAGGGGTAGCAATGATAGTCAAAAACTGCATTGGCATAGGGGAGTAGAGGAGGCAGAGGGAACCGTGGAGGCGATTTGGGTCACCTTGATAACAAGGGGGGGCAAGAGGTAAAAATAGGAGTGGTGTATAGACCCCTGCCCTGGGCGGAGGAGCTGGAGGACAGTCTGGTGGCAGATGTTAGGAGACACTGCAGACTGGGCAGAGGAACGGTGGTGGTGTTGGACTTAAATATGCCAGGAACAGACTGGAGACTATGACATCCTCTGTGACCAGGGAACAGAGGTTGTTGGATGTCTTTCAAGACACGCTCCTAACTCAGCAGGTGAGGGAACCAACCAGGGAGGCACGGTACTGGATGTGGTCCTGGCAGACAGTGACCAGATTGGGGGCCTGGAGGTAAGGGACCCATTGGCGGGAGTGACCATGCCACGGTCTGGTTCTGCCTGGACCTAGGAGGGCCAGAAGGTTGCTACAAAGACTGAAGTAACCGACTTCAGGGGCAGATTTTAAGGAAATGGGAAGGATCCTTAAGGAGCATTTGGATGGGACTGGGTCAGACATGGACGCTGATAGTAGGTGGAAATCATCAGGAGAGGGGTGCAGGATGCTACCAGCACCTGTGCAAGAGTAAAGGCGAAAATCGGTGAGGGCCCAAAAACCCTGTTGGTGGACCAGGGAGGTCCAGGAGGTGGTGCGGGGAAAGAAAGCAGCCTATAAGCAATTCAAGTGCTCAAGGAGTGAAAGGGATCGAGGGGAGTACGAGCTGATGGCTAGAAGGGCCACTAGAGTGGTGAGGGCGGCTAAGGCAAGGAAGGAGCAGAACCTGGCCAGGGAAATTAGGAGAGGGAACAAGGGGTTCTTTAGATACATTGGGGAAAAACGAAGGGTGAAGGGGCAGATTAGCAGGATTAAATCAGGGGAGGGATGGGCACAAGACCCGGGGGAGCAGGCTGAGGTACTAAATGAGTACTTCACCTCCAGTTTTCCTCAGGAAAAATAGAGTGCTACTCATACATGGGAGGAGACAGAGATACTGAGGAGGGGGACCCTTACCGATCGGCAGGTCTGGGGAGAGAGGGAGCATCACTGGCAGGTGGGGAGGGCTAAGCAGGAGAAGGGTACCGGAAGTGGAAATCACAGCTGAGAGAGTGAGGAAGCCTCAGCCCTCTTAAGACGGAGAAAGCACCGGGCCGGATAAATTACATCCCAGAGTGCTGAAGGAACTTGCAGATGTCCTGCAAAACCCCTGGCAGAGCTTTTACCATCTCTGAGGACAGGGTGGGTGCCCCAAGACTGGAAGGGCGCGATATAGTGCCTATCCACAAGGGGGATCAAGGAGGAGTGGCAGGGAACTACAGGCCTGTCAGCCTGACCTGTGGTGGGCAAGGTGATGGAGGGCATTGTCAAGGAGAGGCTGGGGGGGGACCTGGATAAGTCAGGGTGCCTGGACGATAGACAGCATGGATTCATCCCGGGGAAATCGTGTCAGACAAACCTGGTGGAGTTCTATGACTGGGTGACAAGTGCCTTGGACCTGGGTAGACCAGTGGATGTCCTCTTTCTGGACTTCAGCAAGGCATTTGACTCTGTTCCTCATGTGGGCCTGTTGGATAAGCTGGGAGAAATGGGGTGGGGAACCAGATGATCAGTTGGATAGGCAATTGGCTCCAGGACCGGACCCAGAGGTCGTGGTTGGTGGAATACTCTCATCCCCAAGGAGGGTCATTAGTGGGTCCCACAGGATCAGTCCTTGGCCCTTCTGTTCAACACCTACATATCTGACATAAGGACAGGAAGCAGGAGTGAGATGAGTCTCTTGCAGATGACTCAGAACTGGGGCGGTGGTGGATGGGGAGAGGGGAGGTGGCCCCTACAGGGGGACCTGGAGGCTCTGGAAGATGGTCTAGAAAGTGGAAGCTGAGGTCAATGCAGGGAATGCAAGGTACTCCACCCAGGAGCCAGAAACCCAGGTCAAGTGTACACCCTGGGGGAAATGCCACAAGTCCTCGATGGCTGAGAGGGACCTGGGGGTGGTGGTGGATGTCAAGATGAACAACTCTGAGACTTGTAGGAGGGCAGCAGCCAAGGTCAACAGGATGCTGGGATGCATCGCTAGGGGATCACCTCAGAAGGAGGGAAGTAATACTCCTCTGTATAACTGCTTGGTGAGGCCGCACTTTGAGTACTGCATGCAGTTTGGAGGCCACACTTAAAGCGGACATTAACCTCCTGGAGAGGGTCCAGAAGAGGGCAACCAAAATGATTTGGGGCTTGGGGACAGAACCTATGAGGAGAGGCTCAAAGAGCTAAATATGTACACATTGGAAGAGAGAGAGAAGGGACAGAGGACATGAGTAGAGTCTTTAGGTACATGAAGAGGGTAAATAGGGGAGGAACAGTTGGGGTGCTTCGAAGGAAGGAGGAAGGGGCCACTAGAGGGCATGGCTGGAAGCTGGAGGGGGGAAGATTCAGGGGAGAAAGGAGGAGGTGCTACTTCACTGAGAGGGTGGTGGAGCCATGGAATGCACTGCCTAGGGGGCTGGTGGAGACAGAGACAGTGGAGGGGTTCAAGAGGGGGTGGGACAGGTACAGGGGAAGGGTTCTGGAAGCAAAATCCAATGCAGCAAGAATATCCGGAACTGGGAAGGAGAAGCCAGAGAGGCGAGGGGGACAGCAAGGTCAGCACCCAGGTTGGGGACTGACCAAACGAGCAGACACGAAAGACCGTTAGGCCTATTCTGCTGGCATTTTAGTATGTTAGTATAGATCAGTGAGTCTGACTAGTGTTTTGGGTACAGTACTAGAGGGCATTATAAAGGATTTTATAAGAAAATTCCTACAGGAGAATGAGCTGGAGGACTGGACACAACATGGGTTTAGGAAAGGCCATTCATGTCAGACAGATGTGCTTCATTTCTATGATAGGGTTAGTAGGATATTGAAGGGGGGATCTGTAGATGTGGTCTTTTTGGAATTCACAAAGTCTTTTGATAACTCCCCCATACACAACTCACAGAATGCCTTCAAAAAATTGGTTTACATATTAATATAATATCTTGGATTTGCTCTTGGTTGACAAGAGTGTAGAGAGTGAGTATTTGGGGCACCTTATCAGATTGGACTTAGGTGACAAGTGGGGTGCCACAGAGGTCGCTACTCGGGCCCATTCTGTTTAATATCTATGTGGCAACTTTGAGGGTGTATCAGAAGAAAGTATGGATCACTAAATTTGCAGATGTTTGTCATCTGGGGTAGAATTGGTGGACCAATATGATCATCTGGAGTTACAACAAGTATTGGATCATATTGGTAAATGGTGCAATTCTTATCAATTGCACCTAATCATTGATAAATGCTCAGTAATGCATTTAAGATCTTAAAATAGTACTGCATCTTATAAACTGCATAAAGTTTATCTCAAATCTGCAACAGAAGAAAGGGATCTGGGAATTTAAATTACCAGTGACCTCCAATTTACCACCCACTGTACTAAGGTTATCAGGAAGACAAATGGAGTTTTAAACTGTATACTTAGGAACATTTCCAGTAGAGAAAAATATATACTACTGCCACTTTATGGTTCACTTGTTAGGCCTCTATTAGAGTATGGAGCCCAGGTGTGGTCACCCTATCATAATGATGATATCATAGGATTAGAAAAGGTACAAAAAAAAGCAACACAGGAAGTTAAAGGGATGAAAGGAAAGAATTATAAATCGAGGCTGGACTCCTTGGGACTGTTTACACGTGAGTATAGAAGGACATGAAGGGACATGTGTCTTTTATTTAAGGCAATTATGGACCAGGATCTATGTAATGAATTCAGGCTAAAACTAATATATAGAACTTACAACACCAGGGCACACTCCTTGCAGTTACAAGGGGAAAATTGCAGGACTTGGTACAGAAAGATGTGGTACAACCAGAGAATCATCCCTATTTGGAATCCATTACTGGCAGAGGTAGTAGAAAGCACTATGGTAGAGCATTTAAACATTAGCTGGATAGGTTGTACCACATAGGCAAATGTTAATTTTACAACAAGGCGAGCATTATGGACATCACGTCCCCATGACTCTGTACTAACCTACGTAACCAATGTATAAGTGGTCCCACCCAAGAAGCCAAAAAATGGCATCCTTCAGCCTTACACCAGTGCCACCTCCCATCCACCTGAGGCCCACCTACCTTGATATTCTGGCCACCTGCAACACACCGAGGCCGTGCCCTTCCTGCTTACCACCAGGATGTGGTTTCCTTCAGTTCCACCTACCTTAATATTCTGGTCACCTTCAACACACTGAGGCCATGCCCTTTTGGTTTACCACCAGAATGTGTTTGCCTTTAGTGTCACAGCAGACTTCCTCACCATCCAGTTTGCAGATGTGAAGCTGGGGGATCCAGAAGCAGGTATGTAGGGGCCCATTAAGGGTGTGGGGGACAGGTGGCACGTCATTCCCGGGCTGATGGGGCATTTCTGCTTTTCTGGTCTGCAGGTAGAGCAAATGTGCAATGACATCCCAGCAACATCAGGCATATGCCCGACATGCCATTGTCTGCCACACCACCAAACAAGCATCTGCCTCAATCCCTACTGCACTGTCCCCCAACCATTGTTAGGCATCAGTCTGTAGCCAAGCTCCGAGATCCTCCTCCTTAGAGGAGGAGGAGAGCTGTTCTCCAGGCGCACAGTCCTTCTGCCATTGGCCAACAGTCCAGGCTTGTTCCTGAACCTGGGTTGTCAGTGCTGAAAGCAGTAGCAATACTGCTACACTGGTGGTTGAGCCTTAAAATTTATTTTTAATGCAACAGTTTTATTTATTGGAAGATTACGCCAATACCTTTGAGCACAAGTGCTCTCTTGCAAAGGTCCCACATCAGAATACATTACTGCAATCGAAACAAGAACTAAACAAACAAGGCAGATTCCAAAGGGATGTTTGTCAAGCAGTCAATAAGCATGCATAATATTGAAAATCATTCAGATGAAAAAAGGATGATTTTAAGGCAGCAAGCTGCACATTGAGTTGGTAGGTATAAACACAATAGGTCTAGCGCAATAACTAACTGGTGTAGCCGCACCGAGTTGCCCTCGGGGACCTTTCAAATTGGTAAATCCTGGAGAGGTTCAACATGGATTCAGGCAATTCATTTAACAAACCTGCAGCCCTAACAGCAAATGAATGTTTACCCCACTGAGTTCTGCAGAAAGGTGATTCAAATGCTTTTCTGTCCATACTCCTTGTATTGCATTGATTTACAATTGGGCAGTAACAGTTTTTTTGAGCAGGGGATGTTGGGCCTAGCAGTGCTTTCTTGGCTAGTATATGTGTTTGTAGCTTAATTCTGCTAGTTAAAGGTAGCCAGTTTGTGCATACAGAGTACAGTTATAGGGGCGCTTGTCAGCCCGTAACACAAAGTGACAGGCTTTTTTGCTGGCCACCTTAACCTGCATAGTACCGAGTCAAAGAATCATCTGTTTTTAATTGAACAGTGTAGATATTTCCATTACATTTTTAGTATAAAAGCTAATACATTCAGTAATAGCACTGAACACATTCCACTTAAATCATTGTCACTGCTATAACTTAAGACTCATAACAACGCACATTATTGATAAGTGAATATTTCACAGCTGTTTCCTTGATAAGGCTTCATACTATTTATATTACACCCTTTGACAGTCTGGTGTTTCCTCATTGTTCTTCAATGGTAGAAAATAGAAAATACTAATTACGATGTCCAAACTGAAGGTATTTATATTTTAACATCTAATGGTCTGTACAGGTTTCAACACCATACTCTGTTCTAGAAATCCAGACATCATAAAAATATGTTTTCGTAGGGGTGTAGGGCAGACAAATTTTAAGTGGCAGCAAGACAGGCAAACACTGACCTTTTTAATGCTCTTAAGAATGTACTGTGCTCAAAAACATTATGCTGGAAATAAATTACTGTGCTGAGATACCACAACCCCATTCCTTGGTCATATGTACCTCCTTCATTTGAAACTACAACTAGACCTAATTCACCATTATGTATAGTCTAAATGAAATCTCTGAGTGGACATAATATATTAATTTAAAAAAGTTAAAAACTTTTTTTTTGGTTACACCCATCTGCCATCAAGCTGTACAATCCAATGCAATTTAGATAATTAAATGTCTGCTGCAGGCAGCTGGTCTGGATATATCAAGTAATGCATGGGGAAGTGCGTATATTGAGGATTTTATGCACACCCGAGGTGTGTGATGCCGCATTAGGGCATCGCACTCCGAGGGTGTGCATAAAATCTTAATTTAAATGTACTCCCCATGTTTTATTTTTTATATTTACTGGTTCTTAACCAATAAAATAAAAAAAAAAAAGTTATTTATTTCTTTAAAAAGTTCCAGACAGACAGCACTCATCTTGTGCTGCCGCCAGCTCACCGCCCTGACCTGGAGTGAAGGAGACTGCTTCTGGAGGCAGGAGGTGCTGGCACAGGGAGGGACTTGCAGGCAAGGGACTGGATGGCAAAAGGGAGCTTCAGAACACCTGATGCTCCGTCACACTCTTCCAGGACTGACGCTCTCTCACAGATGCGACTCTTCAGCATCCTGCCACAGGGGGACCAGAAACTTTTAATTAAAAAAAAAAAAAATGAACAGTAAAATAATCAAAGGGGCTGAAGAGGGCCCACGCCGCAGTACCAGGAGAAGTAGGAACTACCGTATCACTTTTGGACTGCCGCACCAAATAGGACCCAGTGTCAGTATCTAAGTGACGAGAGGCAGACCACAGGTAAGCTGTTAAACTAGTCTTAGTGACCTTTGTCCCCTCTCTTCCTCACCCCACTAGACTGATCATACTGCTCTGTCTTCTGGGGTGCCTAAGAGCACTCCGCTGGGCTCTTAATAGTCATCACTAGATAAGTGTTGGCAGAATATTTGAGAGGTGCTTGGGCAAACTCCGTTATTCACAGTTTGTTATTCACGGGTGAATAATGGGGTTTGCCAGCCACTGCCAGCAGTTGATAAACAACACTAACCAGTAAATATAAGGCATTTTAAGACATCTTATGTAGAATATGGGCTCATATCCCCAACAGGTCAAAGCCTGCCCCCAGGCCAATGCAATGGCAAACACAAATCAAACTGAAATGTACAACTGCAGAATACATTACATTCAAAAATCGATGATCAGGCATTGAAAGAAAAAAAATAAATCTACTACCCAATGTTTGGATGATTCAAGATTTAAAGTCTTTGGAAGAATATAAAAGACACTACCTCAGAGGGCAAGCCATGGAAGATATTTTTTCTGTTCTCCAAACCCTGAGATACATAATGCAGACTTTGAAAGATATGCAACCATTGTCGAGAATAAGTAGAAAAGGATGACTAAAGGAATGAATAGAACAATGTCTACATTTTCCAAAATTTAAGAATATGGATTTATGACTGCACCATTTCCCTAAGCCACCTTAAACATCTTGAAATGGTGTCAGATAAAGCAGTAAGAAATTGCACTTAGATCTCTGTTAATTCAGGATACCACTCATGCCCATTCCTTGCTAATGTTGCTCATTCATACGGGATTCCTTTGGAGAAAGAGTCAAGAAAAGTTTCAAATTAAGACTGGCCCATTCTTGCAAATTTTGGTCACCACTTCACAAAATCTCTTAAGTGTACTACCTGTCTTGCTGCTCACTATCTGATTTAGTAAGGTCAGGGACTGAGAGTTCTAGAAGTGGATTCACAAACCCTGCATACTTAGAATTGCCATTGTCATCAATTTCAGCACTAACAATGTCATTTTCCCATTCCAGTCAATTGGGATCTTCTGAAGCAGTCGTTGGATTGCTTCCTGTGCTCTTGTTGCTGGGACACAGTGCTGCTGGAAGTATATCCTCCTCTGTTCTTGAGCGTTCTCTCATTAGCATCATTCTGCTCATTCTTCTTCATCTTCCTGCTCCAAATCCAATGAGGTGCTGTCATCATTGCCACTAATTGATTTGGTTTTGGTAGTCAAGTCACAACTACTTTCTGTGTTTGGTGTCAGAAAGGCAGACTCTGAGAAAATCCTACTACTCCGGAAGGCTTCAGTGAGACTTTTTTTTTTCCAATTGTTTAACCACGAGAGACGCACTAAGCTGAAAGCTTGTTTACAGGTGCAACCTGGGAGCACAGGGAAGTTAAGTGACTTGCTCAGGGTCACACAGTATGCAAGTGGGAGCTGTGGGATTCAAACCCAGGTCTCCAGATTTGCAGCTCAGAGCCTTAAACCACTGCACTATACTGCCTCCCACTGTTTCTAGATAGGATTCAAAATCTTCTGCACCTGAGCTTTTGGAAAGATCTCCCTTGCCAGCAGCGTGAGCTCTCTGCCTTATCCTGTGCAACCTCTGCTGCTCCAAGAGCTTTCTCTGCTTTGCTGCCCTGGCTGCTTCATGCTGCGCAGCATAAGATGCCTCTTTCGTTTAACTTCTCTTCTGACGCTAATGCTGCTTGAAGCTTTGCATCAGTCACTCTTTGGTTCTCTATAATAACATCATAACACCTTTCTTTAAGAGCTGTAATTTCCTCTTCACTGAGTGGTCTCTGACTGCTTCCTGGATTTTCACCCTCATCACTCTCTACAAGATTCTCAAATTCTATAGTACAGTGTTCTCCTCCAGAGCTGGTTCTAAAATATTTGGATCCTCCTCCCCTCTGGATCTGGCTCGTCTGTTTCCTGCAGAGCCCCAGGCACCAAGTCCAGCAGTTTCCCATCTCATACTGCCACTGCTACCTCATCACGCACTCTCACTCTGCCCAGGAGCAGCCTGCATCCACAGACCCCTCCTCATCACTGCAGCAGCAACCCAGGCAAATGGACAATGGGCCTTCGAGGCCAACGTGTTTGTTCGGGTTCAGCGGCAGAGACACATGGCAACTTGGCTTCCTCTTCTACTCCAGCCCCAGCCCCTGGACCACAAAACTAGCACAAATGTTGGGTGTGCTGGACAGTCTGCTGCACGACACTCTAGTACTGAGTCAATTGCTACTGCATATACAGGCAGACCATAGTCCACTAGTGACAGTATGGAGCTGGACACTACCAGGTACCTGGTGTCAGCCGTAAGGTTGCTTCAGTTTCTGAAAAGGGCACCCATCCTTCTGTTTACAGATTACACCAGGTTATCAACATGGGGACAAAGGATAAAGTATCATCCAGCACCTCTCTGAGATATTTAAAACATCCCACCTGTTTCAACCTCTGATCGTTATTATCGAGGATGGGGGGGTACTCTTCATCTGTGTGCTAGTGTAAAGGATGGATTTGTTTTTTCATAGTTGAGGACAAGTTTATTAATAGAGCACCAGTTTTATAAGGTCTTAGATTCACCTTATAGGCTAGAGGTGAGGTTACCAGGGACATTGTTTTTAATGTAGATGACCTCATCATCTGCGTATAGGAGACCATTAGCTGATCTACAGGCACCAGGCAGTTGGTTAATGAAGGAGCCAAAGAGCAGAGGACCCAGAATGGAGCCCTTTCGCATACCTACTGTATGGATACATTCCGTGTGTCAGACAAGAAGCCATCAATTTTCACACACTGTACATTCAGATAGATAGCTTTGGAACCAGGCTATTGAGTCCCTGGACAAGCTGAGACCAAGGATCTTTCCAATCAACAGCTTGTGATTGACCAGGTCAGGTTTGGGTGGCAGTATAGCCTAGAGGTTAGAGGAACGAGGTGTGAACAAGCTTGGTACATCCAGCAGACTAGATCCGAGTTTGATTCTCACAAACTCCACTTGAATACTGTGTGAGTCTGAACAAGTCACTTAACAGCCCAGTGCTCCCAGGTCGCCCCTGAAAACAGGCACTTGTGCCTAGTGGGCCTTACCCAGTTACCAAAGACTAAAATAAAAAAAAAACGAACAGATACATATGGCTGCAACCATGCTTCTATTTTCAAAGACCTTGTGCAAGTAGTTTTTGTATTCTTTCAGTGCTGTATTAGTGCTGTGGAGTTTCCTAAAGCCGTGCTGCTGGGCACATTGTAATTTGTGCTGTTCAAGGTAAACAACTAGCTAATCTGACACAATTCTCTCCAGGGCCTTGGACAATGGGGAGAGAATTGAGATAGACCTGTAGCCGGCCATGATGGAGCGGTCACCACTTTTAAGGACTGGCATGACCAATGCAGATTTCCATTTCTCAGGGAACTGGAAGTACTGTAGAGAGAAATTAAAAATGTTGCCAGTGCTAATAGCTGCATGTCAAGAGAGGTTCCCTTCCCCCACCCTGATTTTACTGAAGATCTTCCTGATATATTTGAGGGTGTCTTTTTGACATGTCTGTAGTAGAATGTGGGATGCCTTAGGTTGGGGTCCTCCAAGAGGCTAGCTTCATGATCATAGCCACAGGTGGGTTTGTCTGGTATATTGGAGATGACAGCACTGAGGTCAGTGAAAGCTTCATTGAAACTTGTGGCTACCTCGAAGGGTTCTAGGACCTCTTTCACATCAACCATGAGCATTTTTGGGGATGTTTTTTTCCCTTTGTTAAGAAACTCCGATACATTCTCCAAAAATATTTTCCTGTTTCTCCAATTAAGGGTTTGTTGGGCCTTTCCGTACTCAGATTTGACCAGTCTAATTCATCTGGTATATCTGTTTCTTGCTTCTTTATATTTTTGGAGGTGAGGCAGGGACCCAATCTCTGTAACCACAGACAGCAGTCCGTCCTTCTCTTTCATGAAAGCAAGAAGCTCAGGGATGATCCAGGTGGATGGTTGTACCCCTGACCTTTCATTTTTTGAGGGGTGCAAATTTGTCACAGATGTTGATAAATTCTGTAATAAAGAATTCAAGGGCCGAGTCGATTCCAATCAATGAAGGTTACTTGGGACTTGAAATCAGACAGCTCACTTTTGTTAAGGACCCTGCTAGTGATGATTTGGGGAGGGGGCCTGGGCTGTTTAACTGCCCACGCACATAGCACCAGTGAGTGGTCACTAAGGGTGTCTGGCAGCACCTTGGTTGATTTAACCCTGTTAGGATGAGTTGCCAGAATCCAGTCAATAAGGGTCATTGTGCCAGTTTTGTAATTGGTTCTGGTGTGCTCTGTGACCATTTGAGAAAGTCAGCCATCCTGTCCCTATAGCCAGAGATGGAGTTAGCAACCCAATTAATATTAAAATCAGTGACTATGCAGCCTCCATTTTGGTTGATTTGTTTGAAATACCTGTGACACTTGGACAGCTGGTTCTGATTGATCTATGATTTTTACATCCCGTGCTCCTGGGATGACACCCCCCCAGGTTACAGTTCAAAGGCCAAGATATGTAAACAGCAGATCACTGTATGTGATTAATTTCTAAGAACTCGCATTTTATAGCCTTGTTTAGGATCTGTGTTGCTTGAAGCCAGGAACTAAACTATTCATTTGATGATGTCCTCATGAAGGGCAGTTAATTTCAACTGGTGCTGAAAAACTATGTTGCAGCTAGGTGAGAAAAACTGCAGAGTTGTAAAAGTTCTGTGATGTCTTTGAAAAAGCAGGAAAACACACTAGATCAAAGGAAAGACTCAAGATCTAAGGGTCATATGGGGAAAAAATTTTTTTGCTGATGTCACCTTATTTAATATACCCCCTGAGTGATGGGACATCCTGTGTGTCTTAATTTGTATATTTTATAGGGAGGAGCTGGGTGACATCATGGAAGGGGCAGGTTTAGAGACAGTTTAACTGTATTCTGTATTTCCACTTAGAGACATTCCTGTTTGGACTCTCTTGAAACAACAGCTAATAAAAGCACTGTAAGAAGGTATGCATTAGATAGACAAGTCTAAATGTATTGTGGTAGGAGTTTGTTTGTATTTTACCTTGTTCTTTTAAGTGATTGTATGTTTTGTGATATATTATTCTGTGGTTACATTTTACATATTTTATTCATTTTAAGTAAAACCTCTTATTTTAAAAGAGACTGCCTGTGTCTTCCAAGTCCTTCCTTTTTGCCTGTGATGTATGGATGGTTAAGCTTTTGACAACACTGTAATAAGCTTAATGGTATACCAAACTGGGAAAAGATAAGAATTTATCTAAGGTCTTTCATAGAGTTTTTAAGGGTTTATTTTGTATAATTGTTTAGGTGCCCATAGGCGAAAGATATCTGACATTCCCTGAAGAGCAGAATTATCTGAGCCTGTAAAGTTGGGTACGCTAGCAAGAGGTTCACAGTTTGAATCCCTCCAGAACTTGAGACCAAAGGTGATTTGGACCCAGAAAACAGACAGGAATGTTACCCTGTTCACAATACTGCGCTCAGAGGTTGGCATTGTGGGAGCAGAGGGCCTGACCTGCTGAGTGGGGTTGTGACAGATTGGTGGCAGCGGTGCTGATAATTTCCAGATTGGTTGGCAGCAGTGTGCATAATTTTGGTAATACAAGCTTTTATTGTTCAGTGTGTCAGCTTAATACTGTCAGCTCACTTGCAAAACAAGGCAGTTATTTATTTTTTTTAAAAAGGACACAGAACTATATCACTTGGCTTACAGTCAAGCTTCGACCCGTTTTATTTTTTTTTAAAGTGCAAGTTAGAATAGCTGTAGTTAGGGAAAAAGATGGCTTCCAACTACAGCGGACACACTGTAGACTATTGAAGCAGTTGTGCAGGGACAGAGGAGCCCTGTACAAGGTGAAAGCCACCAAGCAGAACCTCATGGATGCCCTGATGGTAGATACCCAGAGCATTGAGTCACAAACAGTGACTGTAAAGGACCGAACCTTGAGTGTGGAAGGGCTAGCGGCCAGTGCAGTGTCCAGATCCGATGAGGAGGACAGCAGGGCCAGTGCCAGCGAAGGGCCACAGCAGCAGGGGAAGGTCACCAGCATTCTGGAGCCAGAAGCACTCAAGCTGCAGATTGAGTTGTGCAGAATGGAGCTGGAGTTCCAGAGGGAGGCAAAGTGAGAGAAGCGAGCTGCAGAGGCGAAGAGGGAGCATGAACAGTGAGAAGCAGAGTGAGAGAAGCGAGCTGCAGAGAAGAGGGAGCGTGAACAGTGAGAAGCAGAGTGAGAGAAGCAAGCTGCAGAGGAGAAGAGGGAGCGTGAACAGCAGAAGCAGAGCGAGAGAAGCGAGCTGCAGAGGAGAAGAGGGAGCATGAACAGTGAGAAGCAGACCAAGAGGAGCGAGAGTGCCAGAGGCAACATGAACTGGAGAAGCTATGACTCCAACCACCAGCACCTGTGCAGGTAAGTGGCTTGGGTTTAACTGGAACTACAGGACTGGGTTACAAATTGAATTTCAAATTGATAGCTCAGTTTAAAGAGGTGGAGGATATGGATGCCTTTTTAAATTCTTTTGAGAAAATTTGTATTCAGGCTAAAATTCCTAGGGAGTCCTGGAGCTTCCAGCTATCCCCGCTACTTACCGGGAAAGCTCAGGATGCATTGGGTCAAATGGCCAATGAGGACAGCAATGATTGCAGCAAACTTAGAGCTGCACTTTTAAAAAAAAAAATGTGAATTAACTGCTGAATCATACAGAGCTAAATTCTGTAAGCTCAGGAGAAGCCCTGACATGAGCTATGAGGAGCTAGCCACGAAACAACGTCAGTTTTTAAAACATTGGTGGGAAGGAATTGAAGCAAACTCTGTAGATAAAATTGAAAATGTGATTCTGTTAGAACAGTTTTTCTGGGCATGCCCAGCAGAGCTGAAAACCTGGCTGGAGGTCCGAGATCCCAAAACAGTGCAAGAGGCTGCTGAACTCTCAGACCGCTATGCCAAGAGCAGACCTGCTCTGAGAGCGAATGGGGTGGGTGTGGCAGCGCAGAAGGGGAAATGCACACCTTCAGGGCAGCTAAAACCCTCACTGCCTCCACCAAAACCAGTCAGCACCAGGTTTCAAAGAAAAGATTTCTCTGAGAAAAGAAATGAATGTTGGTTGTGTAAAGAAACTGGGCATATTGCCAGACAGTGTCCCAGAAGGGCTAGCAATACACAACCGGGGGCTAGGAAAGAAGTGGGTTGTTTGTGTGTCCCTGGAAGCATGCCTGTGAACATGAGGGAATACATGCAGTCATGGTGAATGGTGTACAGACGCAAGGGTTAAGGGACATGGGGCATCCCTGACATTGGTAAAGGGAATCTGGGACAACCTGGTCAGCTTTTACCCAATAAATATGTCATTGTACAAGACTTTACTGGTGGAAAGAAAACATTGCCCTTCGCTAGTGTTCTTCTAGACTGGGGTAAAGCGGGGAACTGTGCAACACGTGGCTGTAGCCAAAATGTTAGCAGTGGACATTATCGTTGGCAACAATCTCCAACAGGGTATGGTGTGTGCAGTTACCTGTAGCCAAGCGGCAAGGGAAAATTGTAGTTCCCTGAACCCTTCAGAAGTCATTGTGGAAACCACTGGGAGGCTGGTTCCCCAGCCTGTGTCCTAATATGGAGACTAATGAAAAGGGGGTAGAAATTTCCCCAGTAGCAGTTAACCACACAGTTACAGAGGGTTACTCCAAAGAGGGAGGGGTGACGCATAGTCAGAGGGTTAGGAATGACAGTGATCCTGAGTGACCTGATGATAGTGCTAGGGACACCAGTTTAGAGACTGAAGGGGACCTGTCCCATACCTTGGGAATGTGTAAGAAGTTTGCAGCTGCTCAGAAAAGTAACACTAGTCTAGAAAAGCTGAGGGCTTTGGCAGACTCTGATGGAGCATAAGGAGGTGATGATAAAGATAAGGTTTATTGGGAAAATGGACTGATGTATACCCGGGCTGTGCAGACAGAGGGAGGGGTGCTAGGCAGGCAGTTTGTCGTTCCCCAGTGATATTGTGAGCAGTTGCTCAAGACTGCACATGATATTCCCTTGTCTGGTCATCTGGGAGTTGCATGCCACGCAATGGTTAACTCAGAATTCTATTGGCCCAACTTCACCCAGCGGGTGAAGGAGTATTGCAGGTCTTGTCACCGGTGCCAAGAAATAGGGAAGGCGAGCAAGAAAACCCAAGCCGCCCCAATTCCATTGACCATAGTGGAGGACCCATTCCAGAGGGTGGGAATGGATATTGTGGGCCCTTTAAATACCCCTAGCTCTTCAGGGAAGAGATTCATCCTGACTGTGGTGGATTATGCCACCCAGTACCCAGAGGCAGTCACCCTATCCTCACCGAGGACAGACAAAGTGGCAGATGCCGTACTTGGGATTTTCTCCCGTGTTGGGTTTCTGCAGGAGGCTATCACTGATTGAGAGGGTTCTTTCATGTCTGACCTGATGAAATGTTTGTGGGAGAAGTGTGGGGTGGTGCAGAGATGCACGACATCATATCACCCACAAGCCAATGGGCTTGTAGAATGATTTAATGGTACCCTGAAGCCAATGCTCTGGGCATTTGCTGAACAGCATGGGAGGGACTGGGAGAAATACCTTCCCCGCCTGTCGTTTGCATACAGGGAGGTGCCCCAAGAGTCAATAGGATTTTCATCCTTTGAACTGTTCTATGGACGCCGGGTATGTGGGCCCCTAGACTTGATCCGGGAGGACTGGGAAGGCAAGCATGCCACGCAGGAAACTCCCATAGTGGATTACATCCTTAGGTTTAGGGAAAGGCTGAAGGAGCTTCTATGGAACAGCCCAGAGCAACCTAGCAGCTGCCCAACAGAAACAAAAAGTGTGGTATGACCGCAGAGCCAGAGCTCGCTCATACATGGTGGGTCAGGAAGTCATGGTCCTTATTCCGGTCCAGAAAGACAAGCTGCAGGTTGAGTGGGCAGGAGCCTACAAAGTAGTTAGGAAGGTAAATGACGTGAACTATATTATAGAGCTACCTGACAGAAGACAGAAAGGATGTACCGTGTCGACATGATGTAGCCATATACTAATAGGGCTGACATGGTGTTTGCAGTGTGTAGTCCTAGGGAGGGGACGGACAAAGGAGACCCCCTTCTGGACTTCCTGGAAGAAAGCAAGCAGGAGTCCTCTGTGGAGGCAGTAAAAGTGTCTCCCCAGCTGGCCCAGAACAAGATCCAGGAAGTAAGGGAGGTTTTAGCAGACTTTGTCCCTCTGTTTAGCACCAAGCCTGGACTAACCCCCTTAGCGATGCACAATGTGGAGACAGGGACACAGATGCCCATGTGGTGGACAGCACATCAGGTGGCAGAGGCTGTCCAAAAGGACTTTAGGAGGGAAGTGGAGGAGATGCTGGATTTAGGGATAATCAAGAGATCCCACAGCCCCTGGGCCTCACCCGTAGTCCTTGTGCCCAAACCAGATGGCTCTACTTGTTTCTGTGTGGACTATCGTGGACTGAATGCATTCATGAAGTCAGATGCCCACCCAATATCCCGGATGGACGAACTCCAGGACAAGTTGGAAGGGGCGACCTACCTTACGACTATTGACCTGACCAAGGGGTATTGGCAGGTAGAGTTAGCAGACAGAGCTAGGGAGAGGTTGGCCTCCATCACTCCAATAGTCTTATCTGAATTTAACGTAATGCCTTTCGGAATGAAGAACACCCCGGCCACTTTCCAAAGGTTGGTGAACCAGGTGTTAAATGATGCTGAGGAGTACGCCGTGGCATACCTGGATGACATTGCCATCTTTAGTGCCAGCTGGGAGGAACACCTGTCCCACCTTAGGGAAGTGCTGGGCAGGATACAGAGGGCCTGGCTCACTGTCAAAGCTGAGAAGTGCCAGGTGGCCATGGGAGAAGTGGCATACCTCGGGCATGTGGTAGGCTGGGGACAGCTCCGTCCTAACCAAATAAAATAGAGGTGATCCAGGTGTGGCCCAGACCAGAAATGCAGAAGCAGGTCTGGAGTTTTCTTGGGACAGCACGGTACTATAGGAAATCTGTACCCAGTTACAGTGCCCTGGCTACTCCCCTATCTAACCTGGTAAAGAAAAGGATGCCAAAGAAAATTACCTGGGGACCAGACTGTGAGGAAGCCTTTACCAGACTGAAGGAGGCCCTGTGCAGTGCTCCTGTATTGACAGGTCCTGACTATAGCAAACCCTTTATAGTTCAGACTGACGCCTCAGACATGGGTATTGGGGCAGTACTGAGTCAGACGTCCAATCAAGGGAAAGATCACCCTGTAGTGTACCTGAGTAAAAAGTTACTTCCCAGGGAGCGGGGATACTCTTCTGTGGAAAAGGAGTGCCTTGCCATAGGGTGGGCCCTAAAGAAGCTAGAGCCATACTTATATGGGCAGCATTTTGTGGTACAAACTGACCATAACCCCCTGGTTTGGTTGACGCAAATGGGAAAAACTAATGGTAGATTGTTAAGATGGAGTCTTACTTTGCAAGGGAATGACATGACAACTTACATAGGGCTGGAGAGACCAATCAGAACTCAGATGGCTTGTCTCGTGTCTATGAGGAGTGAACTGATTTGGGAAACTCATCCCATGCAGGGGATAGAGCCCCCAAATTCAGTCTCGGTTGGGAGGATTGTGACACTTAGATCAGCTGGTTCTGATTGCTCTATGATTTTGTAATATAAAAATGTGTTATTGAGTGTCTCTCATGAGACATCCTGTGCTCCTGGGATGACCCCCAGGTTTCAGTTCAAAGGCCAGGATATGTAAAACAGCAGATCTCTGTATGTGATTAACTTCCAAGAACTCACATTTTATAGCCTTGTTTAGGATCTGTGTTGCTTGAAGTCAGGAACTAAAATATCCATTTTATGACATCCTCAGGAAGGGCAGTTAATTTCAACTGGTGCTGGAAAACTATGTTGCAGCTAGGTGAGAAAACTGCAGAGTTGTAAAAGTTCTGTGGTGTCTTTGAAAAAGCAGGAAAACACACTAGATCAAAGGAAAGACTCAAGATCAAAAGGGGAAATGAGTTTTTGCTGATGTCACCTTATTTAATATACTCCGAGTGATGGGACATCCTGTGTGTGTTCATTTTTATATTTTACAGGGAGGAGCTAGGTGACATCATGGAAGGGGCAGGTTTAGAGACAGTTTAACTGTATTCTGTATTTCCACTTAGAGACATTCCTGTTTGGACTCTCTTGAAACAACAGCTAACTAAAGTACTGTAAGAAGGTATACATTAGATAGACAAGTCTAAGTGTATTGTGGTAGGAGTTTATGTTTGTATTTCACCTTGTTCTTTTAAGTGATTGTATGTTTTGTGATACATTGTTCTGTGGTTACATTTTACATATTTTATTCATTTTAAGTAAAACCTCTTATTTTAAAGAGACTGCCTGTGTCTTCCAAGTCCTTCCTTTTTGCCTGTGATGTATGAATGGTTAAGATTTTGACAACACTGTTCATAAGCTTAATGGTATACCAAACTGAGAAAAGGTTAGAATTTATCTAAGGTCTTTCATAGAGTTTTTAAGGGTTCATTCTGTATACCTGGTTAGGTGCCCATAGGCAAAAGATATCTGGCATTCCCCAAAGAGCAGAATTACAGTATCTGAGCCTGTACTGTTGGGTACACTAGCAAGAGGTTCACAGTTTGAATCCCTCCAGAACTTGAGACCAAAGGTGATTCGGACCCAGAAAACAGACTGGAATGTTACCCTGTTCACAATACTGCGCTCGGAGGTTGGCACTGTGGGAGCAGAGGGCCTGACCTGCTGAGTGGGGTTGTGACAGATTGGTGGCAGCGGTGCTGATAATTTCCAGATTGGTTGGCAGCAGTGTGCATAATTTTGGTAATACAAGCTTTTATTGTTCAGTGTGTCAGCTTAATACTGTCAGCTCACTTGCAAAACAAGACAGTGATTTATTTTTTTAAAAAAAGAACACAGAACTATATTGCTTGGCTTACAGTCAAGTTTCTACCTGTTTTATTTATTTTTTTAAAGTGCAAGTAAGAGTAGCCATAGTTAGGGAAGAAGATGGCTTACAACTACAGCGGGCACACCATAGACTACTTAAAGCAGTTGTGCAGGGACAGAGGAGTCCTGTACAAGGTGAAAGCCACCAAGCAGAAGCTTGTGGATGCCCTGATGGTAGCAGATACTCAGAACATTGGAGTCACAGACAGTGACTGTAAGGGACCGAACCTTGAGTGTGGAAGGGCTAGTGGCCAGTGCAGTGTCCAGATCTGATGAGGAGGGCAGCAGGGCCAGTTCCAGTGAAGGGCTACAGCAGCAGGGAAAGGTCTCTTGCATTCTGGAGCCATAAGTACTCAGGCTGCAGATTGAGTTGCGCAGAATGGAACTGGAGTTCCAGAGGGAGGCAGAGCAAGAGAAACGAGCCACAGACGAGGAGAAGAGGGAGCATGAACAGTGAGAAGCAGAGCGAGAGAAGCGAGCTGCAGAGGAGAAGAGGGAGTGTCAGCTGCAAGAGGTGGACCGAGAGAAGCAAGAACGCCTGAGGCAACATGAACTGGAGAAGTTACAACTCCAACCACCAGCACCGGAGCAGGTAAGTGACTTGGGTTTAACTGGAACTACAGGACTGGGTTACAAATTGAATTCCAAATTGATAGCTGAATTTAAAGAGGGGGAGGATATGGATACCTTTTTAAATTATTTTGAAAAAGTTTGTATTCAGGCTAAAATTCCTAGGGAGTCATAGAGCTTCCAGCTATCCCTGCTACTTACCGGGAAAGCTCGGGATGCATTGGGTCAAATGGACAATGAAGACTGTAAAGATTTCATCAAACTTAAAGCTGCACTGTTAAAAAAATGTGAATTAAATGCTGAATCATACAGAGCTAGATTCTGTAAGCTAAGGAGAAGCCCTGGCATGAGCTACGAGGAGCTAGCCACGAAACGTCAGTTTTTAAAATATTAGTAGGAAGGAATTGAAGCATACTCTGTAGATAACATTTGAAAATGTGATTCTGTTAGAACAGCTTTTCTGGGCATGCCCAGCAGAGCTGAAAACCTGTCTGGAGGACCGAGATCCCAAAACAGTGCAAGAGGCTGCTGAACTCTCGGACCGCTATGCCAAGAGCAGACCTGCTCTGAGAGCAAATGGGCCGGGTGTGGCAACACAGAAAGGTAAAAGTGTACTTTCAGGGCAGCTAAAACCCTCACTGCCTCCACCAAAACCAGTTAGCCCCAGGTTTCAGAGAAAAGATTTCTATATAATCAGGACTTCCAAGACTGTATCTTATAGTCCTTGCCTATTTTTCAGAACCATATGTTTAGATTAGTCTTGGCTTTTTAAGTAATAGCTGTTGCTGTTTAGGGTATTATTTAAATTTTGCTTAACTGATGAAATATTGTATGTTTATGTTTAATTATATGTTGTATATATTTATTATGATGTTAAGTATGCATTTTTAAAATGTTTGGTGCCCAAAGCCTCCGGGATGGGCGTCTCTTAAATAAAATTTGCCTTGCCTTGCAGTGCGTTCAGGGTGAGCAGATAAAACCTAACAGCAGTATAAATAATTTTACCAGATTTACGTGAGAAATTGAGCTTAAAAATACCCAGATAGGGTGTGTGTAGAGGACTACATGGGCCATTTTTTCATCTCCCATACCTACAGTTATATAGACTTCCCTGTTCCATTATGCATTGATTTCATAGCAACATAAAGCACATATACACAATAGATAGGGACACCACATAACTTCTTGAAGATAACTGAGTAACAGTAGCTAGGCAAACAGCAACAGTGCCACTATTGATTGTCTAATTACTCATAGCACAACTCATCACTGATACAGTTTGATCATGTACAGTACTCATGTGCAGAATCTCAAATATGTCAGTGCAGTGAAGTGCAACATGGCTGGCTGCTGGCTGTCTCCAAGGCTGACTCCTGGCAGACTCCTCAGTGTCCTTTGTACTATGGTCCTTTGTGCAGAAGGGCCACTAGAGGGGATCCGGTGAAACAGGAAAAGTCTCGCCATTACAGCCACCCAACTGATGGAACACAGCTGCACATCCAGACGGTGGCCAGGAGGTTCGCAGTGGTCAGGAGGTTCAAGGAGCAACAGATGACTGGTGGCAGGGGACAAGAAGAGCCAAAGATGTAGTGAAGGCTCCCATTATGACCCCTGTGCTGCTGGAAAAAGCCAAGTCTCCATGGAAACAAAGGATGAGCTGGCAAGTCGGCGCCATTTGAAAATCGCACCTCACCCTGTTGTCTGCCCTTACACTTACAGCTACCCGATTGGTGAAGCACAGCTACACATCCATGCAGCTGTGGGGGTCAGAGGAGCAACAGATGACAGATGGTAGGGAGGAAGGAGTTTCTTCAAACTATTCCAGAGGACTGATGTGTGTAGTTGGTGGACAGAGCATGTAGTTCCACCAAGGAGGCAGCCGAATAGATTGATCTCTACATGGACAGCAGACCACACACACTTTAAAAATAATTCAGAAGGAACTGCAGGTGGTTATAAGTGAACCCTGTGTGCAACATAAGGGAAACCAGCCTGTGCAATAAGCAAAACCTACTGGTCCCAAAACCAGTAGCTGTGGGAACAGAGGTGTTGCATTTGCCTGAAGCCAGGGCATCTGTTCTATGACTGTACTAAAAATCTTACAAAGAAGCAGAGTGCAGAGGGAGGGAGTAATCACTTGGGTGCCCAGCAGCTAGGGGCCTGTTAACTGGATGCAGTCCCTGCTAACTCCTCCTCACATCTGCACCCTGTCTTAGTGAATGGGATGGTAATGCAGGGATTAATGGTCACTGGGGCCTATATCTTGATGGTTAGATAGGATCCAAACCATGTGGAGATGATTCTACCAGACCAATTTTCCAAGATTCAGAGAGTTATGGGTTCACAGTCTCCATACCTAAGGCCCGGGTCTTTGAGTTGGGATGGTGGTCAGGGGGTGCAGGTGGTGGATATTGTACCTGATCCCCCTATGGATGTGATTATGGGTAATAATTTCGATAACAGGAAAGATATTGTGATATTTGTGTGTGCCATTACTCATAGTCAAGCCACAAAATCAAACTTCTGAGGACAAAGTGGGGGGAGCACAAGAAGAAACAACCTCTTTCTCAGTAGCCAAGGGAGCAGGTAGTGTGGCTGAAAGCAGCAGTTCTAAACCACAGCTATAGCTAGTGGAGACCCCAGCAGTGGGTGAGTCCCACACAGAAGGAATGTGTACCATAGGGAAGGTCAGGCATGAGGATCTTGGCAGAACATAACAAGCTGATTGCTCTCTGCAAAACTAAGGGAACTAGCAGCACACTCTGAGCACGACCCTCAAGGAGGTAGCTAGACAGTTTACTGGGAAAATGGGCTTTTTTACAGGGAGTGGGTACTTCAGGAAAGACTAGAGGAAGGGGTAATTCAGCAGTTGGTACCTCTTGGCCATAGCCCATATCCCTTTTTCTGGACACCTGTGCTTAAGCTGTACAAAACATGGCTTACAAACAATTTTTATTGACCCTGTATATTAAAAGATGTGGCTAGTGACTGATGGACTTGTCTGCAATGCCAGTGGGAGGGAAAGGTTGGTGACAAGGCTAAAGCAGCTTTGATTTCTCTGCTGGAAATTATTGAAACATTAAGGGGGAGGCTGTGGACATTGTGGAGCCACTAAGTACCCCAAGTGGCACAGGCAAATGGTACGTACTGCTCGTAGTAGATTGTGCAACCAGGTACATGGAGTCTGTTGCCATGTCTTCCATAGAGGTGGCTGATGAACTTCTTGGGATATGCAGTCAAGTGGGATTTCTCCAGGAGATATTCACAGAGCACCAGTTTTGCATATGCCTTTCTGACTATTCTGTGGTGAAAGTATGAACTGCAGCAACTCAAAACCTCGCCATACAACCCTGAGACTAATGGTTTGGTTGAGCACTTTAACGCCATGCTTAAAACTACGTTTCGGTCATTTACTAACCAACATGAGAGGGAGCGGGACAAGTACTTTCCCAGTCTCTTGTTTGCCTATTAGGAGGCCCCACAGGAGTCTACAGGGTTCTTACCCTTCAAGGTCTTATTTAGGAACAGGGTGGGTGGTCCCTATCACAGACTGATTCTCTCCCAGAATTTTGTCTACACTGCTACTAGGTTTCAAAATACTTTAGACACTATACCTTGGGTTACCTTGGTATAGTGCAACCACTCCACGTGACTCCCACTCAGGGTATCTCTAGGTCCAAATCCCACTACAGTCACTGCTCACTAAGTACAGTGCTCTTTCCCAAGGGGCAGACAGCTGAGAGTCTACCCCTTTTGTCTCAGCTGAGAACACTTTACGTTAGATATGGTAACTGCAGCCTGTCTCTTCAGAAGTGGATCACAGACTTGCCAATTTATCTTGCCAGTTTACTTGCCACATGTCAGCTGGTTTCCATCTGTATCCTTCCCCCCCCCAGGGCAAGGCTGAAAGTAGGCAGAATTGTGTAGTCCTCCTGCCCTGATGAATAAAAACTAAATCAATAATGTGGTCCTGTCATGTCTGTTTGCAGATGGTGATATCGTCCATGTACGCCAGAGCAAATTCTCCTGCTCCGGACAGAATGTGGTCCACGAGCCTTTGAAAAGTGGCCGACGCATTCTCTACCCTGAATGGCATTACTTCACACTCAAATAAGCCATATGGGGTGACGAAGACTGACCTCTCTGGCTACAGGGATGAGGTGGTACCTGCCAGTAGTCCATTGTCAGGTCTGTAGAGGTCAGGTATATGGCTCCCCCCAATATCTGTAGGACCTCTTGGACATGGAGTATGCGTCCCTCTCCATACTGCTGTTGAGCTTGCAGCAGTCAATGCTGAACCTTGTGATCCCATCCTTCTTGGGAACTAGTACCACCGGGGAGGCCCAGGGACTGCTGGATTGCTAGATTACCCTAAGAGCCAGCATTTCCTTGATCTCCCCCTCGATCACATGCTTTACTCTCTCAGGAACTCTGTAGGGTGGCTGCCTCAGTGGGGCCTGGGACTTTGTATCTACATAGTGCTCCACCACCATGGTATACCTCAGTTTCCCCGTGAATATTTCCTGAAATGTATGCCGCACTCAATGCAGGTTGGATGAGTGTCTGCCGCTCCGAAAGGGTGACAGTGTCCACCGAGGATCCTCCCTTAACCTCTCCCAGGAGATCCACCAGTGGGTTTGCTTTTACCTCCTCCTTCAGATAGTTGCACACAGCTAGGACCATCTCATCCTGGTCATGATGGAGCTTCATCATGTTTACGTGATAGATTCACTGCTTGCTTCTCCTGTCAGGTAGCTCCACTACACAATTAAAAATCATTCACCCATTTGACCACTGAGTAGGGATGCTCCCAAGCTGCCTGTAATTTATTCTGTCAGACAGGGATGAGTACCATCACCTGTTGCCCTACTTTGTACTTCCAGGCTCTGGCCCCGCAGTTATATCACGTCTTCTGTGTATTTTGTGCAGTGGCTAGATGTTCCTGGGCAAACCTCATAAACTCCTTGAGCTGTGACCTGAAATCCAGGACATAATCCACAACAGATTCCCCTTGGGAAGCATGCTCATGCTCCCATTCATCCCTTGCTAGATAAAGGGGACCCTTTACCCTATGGTCAAACAGGAACTTGAGGGGTGACAACCCTGTGGATTCCGGGAGGACTTCCCTTCATATATGAATAAGAAATGGGGTAAGTACTTGTCCCACTCTGACATGCTGGTCAGTGAATGCCCCTAACATAGATTTAAGAGAGTCATTAAATCAACTGACCAGACCGTTAGTCTGGGGTTGGTATGCAGAGGCCCTGAGCTGCCACACCCCACACTTCTCCCAAAGATTAGCCATTAGGGCACACATGATATTGGTGCCCTGGTCCAACAGAATCTTTTGGGAAAAACCCACCCAGCTGAATAGCCCTAGCATTTTGTCGTCCACATTTTCTGCCTCAGTAGAAGACAAGGGCACAGCCTTTGGGTACCTCATGGCATAATCCATGACCACCAAAATGTGCCTCTTGCCTGTGTGACTTGGGGTGCTGAGTGGCCCTACAATGCCCACAGCAGCTCACAAAAGGCTCTTCATTTATAGCACCTGCATTCCTCTGATGCCTTACTTTTGCAACCATTTAGTTTCGCTTTTTGTTCAGACACAAGCTAGCACCCCTTAGGTTGCCCCCCGGGGTTCTTTAAAACCACCCAATGTCCTTCTCCCATTGTTTTTGCACTGAAGATATCATTGGCTGGACACAAAATGATCAGTCCCCTCAGCTGCCTCCTTCATGGAGCTTGAAGTCCAATCCAGCAACCATATTTTCAACTCCTCTGGTAAAGTCTTTAGGAACTCTTCCATAAGGAACACATCTTTTTTCTGTTCCACAGAGCTAGTTCTTGCACCCTCTAACCACTGCTGCAACAGATTGCCTTGTACACACATTTCAGAATAGCTGTCTCCTTGTGTATTTTTTTTTGTATTTAGTTTTTGTTGACCGGGTAAGTGCACTAGACAAATCCTGCCTATTTTCAGGCACGACCTGGGGAAGGGGATACAAACGAATGCCAACTGACCTTGAACCAGATGAAACTGTTGGTGGTATTTTTAGTGAATGAGGGAAATTTGGCCAGGACACCGGGGAAATTCCCCTACTCTTTTCGATAAATGCCATGGGATCTTTAACGTCCACCTGAACTACCACCAATTCAGGCAGATGGGACCTCGGTTTAACGTCTCATCTGAAAGACGGCACCTCAAAAGTGCAGCACTCCTCTCATGCTGCACTACAGTGTCAGTACTGGGATATTAACCCAAGTGCCAGATGTGGTAACTGAACCTACAGCCCTCTGATCTCCCGGCCTCAGAGGCGAATGTGCTACCTACTGAGCCACTGACACTGACTTGTGCCTTCCTCATACCTCAAGATTGTGTCTACAGGCCTTGGTAGTCAGTTCAAAATGTTTTAACAAGTTATTTTTCACTTTGTTATAGTCCATACAGTCCTCATTATTCATCTTGGTGAAGGCTTTCAACACCCTGCCCATAAGGAGTGACAAAAGATGAGTTTCCCAAGAAGCTCTGTCCAGTTCAACTTGCCCATTAATTCTCACAAAAGATTTTAAAAACAAATCAAGATCATCTCCTCCAGATAATTAGGAAACATTTGGGAATTAATTTTGGTTTCTTGGGTAGAACCTCTGATGCCAGAGTACTTATGGTTCATGGTTGTCACCATCTCCCTCTCGTGTTCACGCTCTTGCTCCTCTCTCAGCTGGATCTCATGCTGGCATTGCCTTTCTTGGTCCTCTTTGTCTTTCTCTCAATCCTATTGCTCTTTCACTCCTGCTGTCTTAGCTAGATCTCATGCTGGTGATGCCTTTCTTGCTTCCCTCTCTTCTCCCTCTCTCTCTCTCTCTTTTTCTCACTCCTCAGCTTCCAGCTTTGTTCTCTGCAGCTCCGTATCTGCTTTAACTAGGATGATCTCCACTTGCATCTTTTCTATCTGCACAGCTGTCCCAGTTCTAAGCTGTGGCTCACTTGCATGCACCCTAGCCTCTGTCTCAATACTTTGGCTAGCAGTGACCACTTTTTTACTGCTTGCCAGGTCACATTTCTCGAGGGTATCTGAGTTCTGCTTATGGCTGGCCTTCCTCAGTGATAAGTCATTTTCTTTTGCAAAGCTGCTGAAGGTGAAGGTTTGGCAATGTGCATTTCTCATGTGGCAAGGATGGTTCAGCAGAGCCAACCTTGGAATAAACTAGAAAAACAACTTTTGAGGGAGTAGCCAGTTCCAGTCAAGGCCAGAAATACTTATGAGAAGGACTGGGAAAAACTGGCCAACTCACCAACTAGTCAGAGGCATAGTGGGACAAAAATGTAGGTTGGGCAGAAAGTTTCTAAATTCCTGACAAGCCATTGCAGTGGCATATGCAGGATTTTATTGGGTGGGGTATTTGGATATGAGCCTGCTCAGCTGGGACACATGAAGATCAGGGCAGAAGCTCTGGATGTTTAGATGCTCAGGGGTGAGTTTTGGGGCTTTTATTATAAAACATACTTTTGTTACATCTTTCCTACCCCTGACTTCAGGAAAAAAAATATTTTTCCCCCTGGAGTCAGGGGTGTGGGAGACTCTATTTGGTCTTACAGTCTGCAGCTGCAACTGTGGTGGACAACTGGCTGACCAACAATGCCATTGCCATCAACCACCCACCCCATAGACATTATTGTAATGTATTATGAAAGATTTTAATTTTTTCATTTTCTATTTTTCCTCCCCGCCGCCAGCTGCCCGGTACCTCACCCTGGTCATGGACCATGACTTCCACCTCCACAATGGCCACGACCCTCTGATACCCCCTGGCGTAACCCCCCATGGTGGGGTTGCAGCACTAGACTCCCCCAGTGCTGCAGACAACGAGATAGGTCAGAGGACCGGCCTGGAGGCTAATTGAAACCATGGCGGGCTTCATCTAGGGTGGCCAGCAGCTGCTCTTTTTCCTGATTTTTCTTTGGGACGTGCAATAACGTCCTGTGTCCGCCCCACCCTCTGGACATTTAGTGCCAGTAGCTTGCACAGCCCCCAGCCTCCTCCAGGGGTTCATTGAGCACCGGTCACACTCCCCCTTCCCCCCCCCGGAGAAGGAGAGCAGTCCTCGGGACACTCCATACTTCTCCCCCCAGCCAGCACTCCAGTGTCCTGGGTCCATTCCTGAACCAGTCACCAGCATTGCAAGCGGAAATCCTACTGCTGCACTGACAGGCCAGCCCTACTGTGAAAGATTTTTATATAAATGCTGGGGGTGTAGATGCTCTGTGGTGAGTTTTGGGGATTTTAATGAAGAAAAAACACACTTTTTTGTTACATCTTTCCTATTCCTGACTCCAGGGGAAAAAAATTGTTTCACAAATTAAACATATCAAAGGAGATTAATGAAAGAGACTCCTGTCCTAATACTCAAAATGAAAATAGCTAATGGTGCACTTCAAAAGTAGAAAAGCTGTGTGCACCAAGCACAGAACTTGATTGTGGAGGTTTATGGAATCAATATTTTCTGCAGAACAGGAGAAGATGTGAATCGTGAGATTATGTAACCAGGATCAATTTCTGTAATTAGAGATCTTTCAACACTAATCATTATCAATGAAGCTAGATGTTCGGACGACTTAGTGGAACGCAAGTGGGTCTTGATTAGCTTCAGTTTAGAGAAGTAGCATTCACGTTTGGTTGAATCAAATGGTAAAGTCACTTGAATTTTATATATTTCATACATGTTTTGGAAAGCTGATCATAGTCCAAAATTGTCAAGCAGTTGGACAACTGACAGGTTGGAAGCACGAGTTAACACTGGACAGTCATAGTTTTGATGCATCTTGGCACCCTTGACTAGTCTTGAATACACCCTTGACTAATCAAGATGGCAGCCACGCTGGGCTAGCCATTGTAATGCTAATGCGTTTGCTTGTTGTTCATTTTGAGCTCTTTTAATTTGTTTATTTTATTTTGGCAGCTAGAGTTTGTGAAATTGTTTATCATTATAATTTGTACACTCGCTGTCGATCACTGACTGTACTGTTACTGCACTGTTACAGAATTGCTTTTATCTGTAACAAGTGATCTGACGATTTTTAACAGCCCAACAGCCTAATATTTTTATCTTGGAAATCCTCTGTGACTAAACTAACTGAGTGGCAGCATCTTTTGGATCGAATTGGATAAGTAATAGGGGCTTTGCTGATTGTTGTGAGAACGTCCTTGAGTGGAGCTGGATCGGGCTCTGAACATTTGTCGGTGCTGGGTCATGATTAATTTGGATTAGGCGTAAGAAACTGTTGGAGATTGGACTGCTGGAGGGTCTGGAGAGAGGAGCTTAAATTCATTAGTTCTCTGGATTATTTCGTGACCGTTTTTGGCATTATCTACTGTCAATCTTCCTGCACTGGGATCTGGATTTGGGACTACTTGAGGTAACGTGAATGTTGGGGTAAGCTACCGGAGGTGGTTGCTGTTGTTGGCTGGGTTTTGGGCGGGTGACGCTGGTCCCGGGCCTGCTGAAAGGCAGGTGCAAGTTACCGGTGTCTCCTAGGTTCACCGGTGGGAACTACTGGTGAGTGGATACTGGGCCGGGGGCCATTGCTACAGTCCTGACCAGGGGGGGTGACCTCTTGGAGAGGTGGTTATTTTCCCTTCACGTTGTTGGCCTCTGAATTGCTAGTGTTCCTGTTACTATCTGCTACTAATTCTCAGCATCTCTGAGAACGCTGCTTACATTATATTGGTCTGCATTTTCTCATTTTGCTGTATGTTTTCTCTCGGACTCTTGGTGAGAGCAGAGTCTCAGAGTGAGAACTTTGGTTTTTGGCTAGGGAAGTGAGAGATCACTTGGCCCTTCATCAAAACATTTAAAGCTGTCTGCCTAGGTTTATTACTGAGGTGTGCTGGATTACTGGTACTGAACTGAAATTGAAGTTAAGCAATCCTATAATCATGAACTGTGAGAGGATTTATGTGGATTGAATATGAACTGGAAATCTTTGTAGGACTTAAATTTGGACTGATGGTTGAAATCATTTGTTTATTTATTCAGTTGTTGGGGTTATATTGTTTATTTTGGCAATTAGTATTCGTATGCTGTTTGTGAAGTGGATGGTGATCGTAGTGAATGTATGGTTGATTGGACCTTTGGTGGGGTTGAGTGAGGGACACCTCGTTGAAGGTAAGTGTGTATGTGTGTTGATGATAATTGTAGTGTGGAATTACTGTGGTTGTAAAATTCCTGGGTTTTATTTATTTAATTATTATTCATTTAAGATGTGTTGGGAAGGTGTTAAGACGGTCAGGCATTACTCTCCTACTATGCTCCGGGATCTACGCCCCTTTGACTGTCCCTCATTATCAGTTGAAGTTTATAAGAGATGCCGAGCGTTGGGGATAGTGAGGAGACGACTGAAGGGGATGTGGCCTGGGCATAGTGGGAGAAAGGAGAGGGTAGGCGGATAGAGGTCGTGGGGACTAGGAGACACCCTGGGGTGAAATGGGGTCAGGAAAGGGGTGCTCCCTGCTTGACTCCCATACCCAAGGGCTCCACAAATAGTGAGCAGGTCCTGGGATCTTCCTTGATAACCCATCCAACCTGGGCGGTGTTGTGTAATGCCAGATCAATTAGGAACAAGACGACTATTCTAGCTGATCTTGTTGGAACATCTGATCTGACATGCATCACCGATACTTGGCTGGATGAGAATGCAGGCCCTATTTTGGCATCTGCTGTTCCAGCTGGGTTCTCTGTGATATACTGCCTGAGATTGGATCGTGGGGGGGGAGTGTAGCCATTTTGTTTAAAACAGAGCTGAACCTTGTGGATGTGCCAATAGGATGCACTCGATCCTTTGAGTGTATTCTGGGAGCAGGTGTAGGGTTCAGGATACTCCTCATCTACCGTCCACCTGGTGATGGTGGAGAATTCCTGAAGGAGTTTGCGGACTTCATTGTTGACGTGGCGTTGGAGTCACCCAGATGGTTAATTTTGGGTGACTTCAGTGCCTGGATTGACGATGAACTCTCGCAATTTGGAAATAATCTCCTCCAGCTTATGACTATGATGGGCCTTACGCAGGTAGTTACCTCTGCTACCCATATAGGGGGTCACTCCTTGGATCTTGTGTTCCTCCTGGGGATGGAGATCATGGGATTGGGGGTGGAACCAAATGGTTGGTCAGATCATCACACCATAAGGTTCAGCTTTGGGGGCACCCCCAAATAGGCCGGCCCCTACGGAGATGGTCCAGTATCGTCCTTTGAGGGGGGGTTACCCAGAGGGCCTGTCGGTGGTGCTGGACCTATCGGGTTTATCAAGTGAATGCATGAGTCCAGGAGATCTTGTACTTGCCTATAATAAGGCGGTGGGTGATGCCCTGGACTTAATTGCTCCTGTTTGTGTTTGCCCACTCACTCTGCGTCTGTCGACCCCTTGGTTTGATGGATCCTTGAAGGAGCTGAGAAGAGTGGGGCGAAGGCTAGAGAGAGCTTGGCGGAAATCCGGCCTGGATGCTGACAGGCTTAGGTTGATGGATCATTATAAGTCCCATCAATCAGCAATCACCCTTAAGAAGGCAGAATTCCTGTCCAGGGAGATTGCTGCTGCACAGAATCAACCAGGTCAGCTCTTCTCTACTGTGGACAGACTGTGCAATCCAGTCTGTCTTCAGTCTGGAAGAGATTTTTCACAAATAAAGTGTGATGAGCTTGCTCGAGTCCTCGCAGATAAGATTGCCAGCATTAGGTTGGGTATCGGCCCAACTCTCCCTATAAGGGATTGCGGAAATCGGCTGGAGGTGTCGAGCTCCCGTGCTACCTGGTTTGACTTTAGTAGGCCCGAATTCATGGACATTGTGAGAAATGTCCAGACTTTGCGACCAACCAGCTGTAGTTTGGATCCAGGCCCTATACCACTGTTGATAGGTTGTGTAGATGTTATCTGCCCTATCCTTGCTGAAATTGTCTGGAGTTCCTTGGAGCAGGGGGTCTTTCCTGATCCCCTCAAGGAGGCAGTTGTTTGACCACTCCTTAAAAAATCCTCCTTGGACCCAGACTGTTTAGCTAACTATAGACCTGTCTCTAATCTACCCTTTGTGGGTAAGGTTATTGAGAAACGTGGTTGTGTTGCAGCTGGATGACCATCTTACAACCCACAATGTCTATGATGTTCTCCAATCTGGGTTTAGGAAAAGACAAAGCACTGAGACCGCCCTGGTCTGGATCTTAAATGATGTCCTAATTGTGAGAGATCGAAAGTCTTGTACTATCCTAGTCCTTCTCAATCTCTCGGCAGCATTTGACACTGTGGACCATGGTATGCTTTTGGAGTGCCCGTGGCTTCTTTGTGGACTGTCTGGTACAGTCCTACACTGGTTTCGATCTTTCCTTACAGGCAGGACACAGAGGGTTGTCACTGGAATTTATTCCTCTGACATCATCTCCCTGTCCTGTGGGGTGCTGCAGGGCTCCATATTGGCACCCATGTTGTTCGCAGTTTGTATGATGCCACTGGGAGATATCATTAGGCGATACAGTTTGGGTTTTCACTGCTATGCAGATGATACCCAACTGTATCTGTCCTTTATTCCCAGACAGGATGATGCGACCTCCATGCTTAACAACTGTCTAGCCAAAATCAGAGATTAGATGAGCACTAGCTGGCTGAGGTTAAATCCGGATAAGACCGAGGTGTTAGTTGTGGACCTGGGTCACCCTGAGGTGGGACTTAGGGCTGGGCTTCCCTCAGGCTTATGACTTGATGATGTCCAGCTCATGACTTCAGACCGGTGCGTAACCTGGGCATTATTTTTGATGATGGTTTGACCCTGAAATCGCAGGTGTCTGCCGTTGTCAAATCTTCCTTTTATCATCTTAGGAATATCGCCCAGGTGAAATGCCTGGTTCCGTCGGCTGACCTTCCTACATTGGTCCATGCCTTCTTAACCACCCGCCTTGGTTATTGCAGTGCCCTTTACCTAGGGCTTCAGGGGTTGATATCTGTCGCTTGCAGCTAGTGCAGAATGCGTCGGCCAGGCTTTTGTCGGGTACATCCAGGACTAGTCATATAACACCTGTGCTGCGCGAACTGCACTGGCTGCCAGTCAGTGGCAGATCACCTTTAAGGTCAGGTTACTGACCTATAAAGCCCTACGTGAACAGGGACCCTGGTATCTGCAAGATCTCCTTACTCCCTACTGCCCCTCCCGCTCACTCCGATCTGCCAATGAGGGATTGCTAGAGATTCCCAGAGTTTGGTTAAAAATATCTGGGGCACATGTGTTTTCTTATGCTGCCCCTTCCCTGTGGAATTCTCTACCTCATTGGATAAGAGAATGCCTGAACATCTCGAGTTTTAAATCTGAGCTCAAGACCTATTTGTTTTTTAAAGTTTTTTCTGAAGGTTTTTAAAAAATGTTAATGCATGCTTATTTTGATTGTATTGTTTGATTATGTCATTGTACAGCGCCTTGGTATTTGAAAGGCGCTTAAAAATAAAGCTTACTTACATACACACTGTGACAACCACGGATAAGCTTTGACAAAATTCACATACTCTTTCTGGAGAGCTTCTTTAGCGAAACCGTATCTCTTAGCTCAAATGTTAAAAGCATCATTAGGAAGTACAGTACTCCTCCTTCCTGTTCTGAGAAACGTAATGGATTCAGCAAAACAAAGTCAGATAAACTTTGTCAGTGGGATGAAAAACATTCATTCATACAGCTTATAGACACATCAAGGGTAAACAAGAAGGTGTTGACTCTATACCTGTCCTTTGCACTGCTCATAGTTTCATCATGAGTCATTTCGTCATCCATTCTTTTTCTCCTATGGACTCGAACTTCAGGAAACTGCACATTCTCAAGGTCATGCCATTCATTGAAAGTAACGCTTGATTCATAAAGTTCTTCATATTCACTGGCCTTGTTCTTGAGTCCCATCAGCTGAGACTGACAGGTCTCCACAAGATTCAGTGCTTGTAGAAGGCTGATGCTCTCTGACTAAATATCTTTAGACGTAGGATCTGTGATGTCAAAAATCTTCTTGAACAAGTGAGCAGTAGTGACAGTCTCAAATGAAGCAATTTTTTTTCAAAGTCCCTCTGCTTCACAGTTACTTGGCTGTGCCTGGCGGACTGACATTCCTCCAAAGCATCCATAATGCAATCAAAAATTTTTTGTTCATATGCAAAAAACACATTACTGAGAGCTTTATGGTGGGATCACCAATGAGTTGTTGACACATGCTGTGGCTTGTGTATTGGGAATATGCCACAGTGGGCTTGCACCTCCGCAAGAACATCACTTCTTTTGTGAGTTGCAGTGAAGAAGTTGTAGATCTGTTCCAAAAGGCCAAACAGTTACTTAGCTAGCAAAGAGGCACTACATGTCTACATTATGTAGTAGTAGTAGTAAAAAGTTTATTTCTGATATCAGAAACAGGATAAAACCCAATTTAGCATCAGCTAATTTACAATGGGGTCCTACTGTGCAAAAACATTAGGACTAAATTCAGCATATGGTTGAATGTCCAAATGTAGAGGCATCTTGGATTTTCCTTTTTAATTAACAAAAGCAAATAAATAAAATAAATAAATTAATGCTGTGACCCCAGCATACTTTTCTGACATTACTGCAGCACCATCATAAGACTGACCAACAGCCTGTTGCAGGTCAACTCCCTTAGAAGCCAGTGTATCCTTTAGAATTTTAAGCAGGCCTTCAGCTGATGAGTCTTCCACATGTACTACTTCAAGAGGTGCTCCACAACACAAAGATCAGATCTGACATACCTTATTATAATCGAAGCTTGGTCTTGCTGTGTTATATCAGTGGTGCAGTCCATAGAGATACTGAAATTAGTGTTGCTCAGATAGTGCTTTTGTAGATCCTACCACTAACTGTCAGATAGTGCTGGTATCCTACATTGAATCCTACTAGAAATCCTAGTAAAGACAGATGTAGGATCAAGGGTCAAATAGCGATGGATCCTAGTTGGGATCCAGGGATCCTAGGTTAGATAGGTAGGATCTGGGGTCCGATAACGATGGATCCTAGGTCAGCTCCAGGGATCCTAGGTCAGATAGTCAGAATCCGAGATGGATCTGTTGCTAGGATCCACAATGTTTGTTGTTAGGATCCACAGTGTTTACAGGATCCATGCACTGGATCCTAGAGGGTAGGATCCATGGTCAGATAGCACTGCTATCCTACCACAGCAACTATCTGTCCAAATTGGAGGTATATGTTTGTATCCTAGTTTCTAGGATACTATCTGAACAACACTAACTGAAATATCCTGCCCCTTGAACTTCAATGACTACAGCTTGGCATATTTCATCGACGATATTCGAAATAAGCTTGTTTTGTGATTCTGAACTCAGGAAAGTCATTGAACCATGCTCACCACGTGTATTCTTTGGACTCTTTGACTGTCTTTCTTTAATAACTTTCTCCAGGTGTTCTCCAAGTACCCTGTTATATTTGGAAAGCAAAGCAACCAGCTCCAGAAAATTGCCATGACTCAAGGTAACATCTCTAAGTTCTCCAACATCTTCTTCGTGACCATGAAAAGGCAAACTTTGCTTGGCTAGAAATAGAACAGTGTCAATCAGATGTACCAGCACTTCTCGATTTTTCATAACGTCATTCCTGTGACAGATTTCTTCCTGCCTAGTTTGCGCATTGAGTAATACATTTATGGTCTCTTGCGTGGCATAATTAGTTGCTGCGATGATAGCATCGAGGTGAGTGATGGACTGCTTGTGGTCTTCTAGGAGCTGTTTCCCATCCTTCCAGTATGAGAATCCATCTCTCGAAAAGCATGTGTGCTTATCCTTTGTATCTGCATTTCCAAACAGGAGGCAAATGTGACAGAACACAGAATGAGCATTCGTCGAGTAGGAGAGCCACTCTCGCTTTACAGGAGCTCCAGCCTTACACTGCTTGAAATATCACAGTTTATGAAAGGAGCAGTATTACATGCCTGAACTGGTGCTTCTGAAACCCCTGAGGCAGCTCAGGTTCTTTTGGTTAGCAAGGGCCATACTGAAGCAGCAATCCTCGGTAATTGTCAGCCATTCTTTTTCCAATAAAGTAAACTAGCTCTGAGGGACATTTTCGATTTGTGCCAAATACCAGCACATCAACAGCATTTTCTTTAACATCCCTTTGACCAGCAACATGCTGTGGCTGCTGTGTTTCTGGAAATGGATCCTTTACCTCTGGCAACTTTCTAATGCTAGAAGTACTAAAACTGCCAGCGTCAGGTGGATCGAGATTTGCTAATTCATTTTGAGAAAATAAGACTGCTGTTGTAGTCCCTGTCTCGGTGATATTGCTATCATCCACAGATTCTTCTCTCTCCTTGACCTTCTCTTCTGTTTCCATGAGCTTTAAGTTACTCGTAATTTTACAAGCATGTTTTTTTTGTGACATTTAAAGTTTATGTCCTATTGATCATCTGTGTTCTGATTTTTATGGCTGTGGGCGGAGTCTATAGCCATTTTGCTATCAGTAGCTTGAAAATGGAGTTTCATGGAATACATGTTTTGGACATTTCAGTGTATCCTTCCATGCCAACTGAAATAAAATATTCCCTTCTTTCTGTTAAGAATGAAGACATAACTCTAAGCTGCTTATCAGATGCCATTAGGAAACTGAAACAGCTTGTTAAATATTTGTGAAATATTGGTTGCCTATGAAACTGGAGATTTGCACCTTTAAATACTAAGCATTTAAACAGCGTCTTGATACTAATTTAACTTGTGAATGTATTGTCTTTCAAGAAAGAGTCATACCTCATAAATGTCAACCTTTCCCTAGCATATCTATGATTTACACTGTTTTTTTTTTTTACCTCTGGAGCCTACAGCCCTCTTGCTATCTGTAGCTGGAAAATGGAGTATCATGGAACACGTTTTAAACTTTTCAATGTATCCTTCCATGCCAACTGAAATAAAATATTATCTTCTTTCTCTTAAGAATGTTGGAGACATAACTCCAGGCTGCTTATTAGATGCCATTAGAAAACTGACACAGCTTGTTAAATATTTGTTAAATATTGCTTGCCTATAAAATTGGAGATTTGCACATTTAAATACTAAGGCCCAGATATTCAAAGCTTTGCACAGTGTGCAAACCGTTTGCATGTTATGAGCGCAGGATTAGCGCGGATCTGCCATATTCAAAAGGCCAAATAGCATGCGCAAACCGCATTAGCGCCGGGCAAACCATAATATATGCAAGGGGCAAACTGAACATGAATACAGGTGCTATGTGATATTCAGCGACTAGTGCCATGCTAAGGTATTTAGCGTGACTTAGCGTGACCCTTTGCACGGTACAAATTACTGCCCAGGAAAAGCTGGTCTTAACTCTGGGCAAACAGCTTTGTGTGACATTGTGGCCTTGCGCGGCATTAGCGTGGCCTTGCGCAGCCCTAACATATGACTATGACACAGAGAAAAAGCCAGACATGGAGGAAACATGCTGCTCACTGATAGCACCACAATGATGCCAACTGCTGCCTCCAGTCCCAGCCATGCCAGGCAGTATGTGGTGACCCAGCCCCCAGGGGCCACAATGGTAGTATAGCCATACAGCACACATCTTCAGACCATACATCTGTGGTGACCAACAGATGCCAGCACACACATGCAGCACTGCAGGCATGGTGGGTGTTGAGGGGAGGGTGTATGGGTGGCCAGGCCTCACCACAGACTGGGTGTGGCCACAAGGCTGGAACACAGCATGCAGTGCACATGGGCCAGTATTGGGAATACCCTAATACCAATGTGCCTGTCCGATCATACATGCCCCCCAGTCACATACTCTACAGCTGCACATACACCACAGCACACACAGCCAGCCATGTCTATGTCACTATGAGCATCCCATGCCAGAGGTGCAGCATCTGTGGGTCACACAACAGTGTGACAGTTGCATGCATCACCACCACCGCCTGTGCCTATGCTGTGTTGTCCCCTGGGATACACACCGCTATGCTGTTCTGCATACATGTAGCCTGCAGCTACCATCATGCACTGTCAGACTGACCTACAGGTGGAGCTGTGGCCAGACCTGGCCAGCCCCTGTACTTCCAGACTGATCTACAGGTGGAGCCGTGGGACCCTGCAGTAACGCTGGGAAAACGGCATGCAAATCAGGGCATAACGAGATGCTAATCTGGATGTTTTCCCAGAGATTACCTAAGGAGGCTCATTTGCATGTCACTTATGAATATGGCAAATCTTAGCACCGGACAAACGTGTTTGCACCTGGCTAACGGCTTAGCTCCGTACTAAAGCCGCGCAAACGTGTTAGCATGGTGCTAACGATTCGGGGAATACTATATAGTTTTGAACACTGTTCTTTCACATCCGCTGCTCCCTGCAGCTGTACTGGGTCCACACATTTGCTGGCACACACATTGGCCACATAGTTCACCTCTACCTACCTTCAGTCACTGTGCACTGTGTTGCTGTTGTGGCTTGCACTTCCTGGTTGCTATATTCAGAGTTGTCTTATTCCAGGGCTATGTTTGCCCTGCACTCCCAGCCCAGCTTGCCCAGCCTCATTCCCATGCTATAGTCAGAAGCTGTTTGCCCCAGGCTATTCCTTTTGAATATAGCTTGTTTTGTGCTCTGGGCTAAGTTTGCCCACCTGGAAGTGCTACTTTAGCCCTGGGGCAAAGTTTTGAATATCTGGCCTTAAGCATTTAAACAGCTTCTTGATACTAGTTTAACTTGGGAATGTATTGTCTTTCAAGAAAGATTCATACCTCATAAATGTCACCCTTTCCCCAGCAAATCTATGATTTACACTGTTTTTTTTTAAACCTCTACAGACTCTGTCTGATGAGCAGTCTCAGACATATGCCAGGTCTTCAGTGAACTGCTTAGACTATGTATCAGTAAGAAGCCATTTTTTACTATCTTTTTTGGAAAAAATATATTGAGCTACAGCAACACACACACACACACACACTCACACACTCACACACTCACACACTCACTCACTCACTCACTCACTCTCTCTCTATACACACCATCCTCATGGCCACAACATTCAAAATAAATATTGCATTCTAATATGTTATAAAACAAGCATTTGTCAATGCCGAATGTTTGCTTGCTGGCATTGGCATTGGTAGTGTAGAAGTTACAGAGCTGCATAATAGAAATGGCAGTGAAGTATTGAACTGAAGCCAACCTCACCACCACCCTGCAGAGAGTGACAGGCATTGGGGTGTGCCTTTGGGTCGTCAGGCATAACGGCCACGCCATTTCACCACACCCTACCCTGCAGACACTGACAAGTGTCATGGTGTGCCTTGGGGTCTTTGGCCCTTATGCGCACCCCATTCCATCAGGAAATATGGTGAGATGGGTGCGGTATAGGAGAATGGGGTGAACTTTGGGGCCAAAGAGTCGAAGGCATACCTCGATGCCTCTCACTGGCTGCAGGGTGTGAAATGCTATGAGCATTACAGGCAAGAATCCCAAGTCACACCCCTGATGCCTGTCATTCTCTACAGGGTGGGGCATTATGGTTGGAAACCCTAACACCTCAGGCATTCGTTGGTATTTTCACTCCAAATTTTCAACATGGTTTTTTTGTGACCCCCACCTCATGAACAGTGGCAATATCAATTTGTTAGCTGAAAGCTGCTAATGTACAGCGACTACGGCATTTAGCACCACAGGTGCAAACACATTCCGAACAGGATGTGAAAAATGACAGCTGTACTGTTCATAGGGAGGTGTAAAATGGCAATGTTGCAAATCTGCAGTAAAATATTAAAAAACTGGTGAAGTCACTGAACGCAGTATAGAAACTGTGTGCAACGACAATTCGTAATGTAATTAGTTTGGGATTTTTACAGCAGATTGTCAACACAGGCATTTTGGGACCTCTGATCATGAACAGTGTCACTGTGATTTTCTTTATGTGTCCCGAACAATGATTTCCCACAGCGACCACGCATCTCTGCGCTGAAAGTGTGAAAACACATTTTGGCCATGTTGTGAAAAATGACAGCTGTACTGTTCATAAGGAAGTATGGAAAAATGCCACTAGTGAAAATCTGGACTGAAAATATTACAAAGTCATGAACTTAGGAGGGTGCGTGGAAACTGCTCAACGCTCACTCGTAACACAGTCATTTTATGGACTTTTGTCACCAATTTTCAACATAGCCATTTTAAGACCTCTGCTCATGAACAGTGTAACTGTGATTTTCTTAATCTGTCCCAAACATTGCTTTCGCACACCGACTGCACCATTGTGCGCTACATGTGCGGAAACACATTTGGGGCAACATGTGAAAAATGGCAGCTGTACTGTTCATAAGGAAGTGTAATAAAATGGCAATGTGGAAATCTGGAGTGAAAATATAGAAAATTCACAAACTTACGAGTGTGCATAGGAACTGCGCAACACATGCTCATAAAACAGTCATTTTTAGGAATTTTTTCACCAAATTTTCAACATAGCCATTTTAAGACCTCTGCTCATGAACAGTGTCACTGTGATTTTCTTAATATGTCCCATACATTGATTTCGCACACCGACTGCGCCATTGTGCGCTACTTGGGTCGGAAACACGTTTTGGGCAAGATGTGAAAAATGACAGCTGTACTGCTCATAAGGAAGTGTAATAAAATGGCAATGTTGAAAATCAGGAGTGAAAATATTGAAAATTCGCAAACTTACGAGTGTGCATAGGAACTGCGCAACGTGCGCTCGTAAAACAGTCATTTTTAGGAATTTTTTCACCAAATTTTCAACATAGCCATTTTAAGACCTCTGCTCATTAACAGTGTCACTGTGATTTTCTTAATGTGTCCCATGCATTGATTTCGCACACCGACTGCGCCATTGTGCGCTACATGGGCGGAAACACGTTTTGGGCAAGATGTGAAAAATAGCTGTACTGCTAATAAGGAGGTGTGGTAAAATGGCAGTGTTGAAAATCTGGAGTGCGAATATTGAAAATTCGCGAACTTATGAGCGTGTGTAGGAAGTGCGCAACGCACGCTCGTAAAACAGTCATTTTAGGAATTTTTCCACCAAGTTTTCAACACAGGCTTTTTGAGAGCCCACCTTATGAACAGTGGCAGTGTCATTTCATTACTCACTCCCGAAAGGTGATTTCACGCAGTGACTGCCAAATCACCCTTCGGGCCTGATTAACGCCATGACAGTGAGAGCATTCATGAGAAGGGGTCCCAAAAACCCCATGTTGAAAATTTGGCTCAAAAATTCCAAAAAATGCCTGAGATATGCAGCAAAGTTGAAAAAACCCTATCTATCCCATTATACAGCTTACCGGCATTTCCTCAGTTTGCGGTCGGTTTTGAAGAGTGTACACGTGTTCCCGTCCACTGAAGATCGCTGCGCCGAGGTCCGGGAGGCAAGTATGGGGTGAGGGGTGGGGAGGCGGTGCGCAGTGGGTGGGCGCGGTCGTGCAGAGACAGCGAGGACCATTTTCAGTTTTTTTTTTTAAATGACAACATGGGGCGTTTGCCACGCTGGGGTGGGCTTCCAGCGTGGCACAAGGATGGCTGGTGGGGCGAGGCCCGACAGAGTTGGGCACCCGTCCGGAGATAGCATCTGTTGCCCGCGCTGGGGTGGGCTCCAGCGTGGCACCCTACTGGGGGAACCTGTGGAGCCGGCGGGGATTGGGCACCCTCATCGGCTATATGATGTGTAGCCACGCTGGGGTGGGCACCCAGCGTGGCATATGGAACTCTGTTTTGGAGGGGCGCAGCATAGCCGACAGGGGATTGGGCACCCCCATTGGCTACACAGTGTGTGTGTGGGGGGGCGAACACGCAGTATGCATGCGTGTGTGTGTAGGAGGAGCGCTCATGAGCAGGCGATATCTTATCGCTGCTCACTGAAGCGTAGCTCCCCCTTTCAACTGTAATCCGCTGCATTTTGGACTGCTGTCATAGACAGCTCCAGCAGGCATTGGAGAACTGCGGCCGTGCCTGCAAACACACTGACTGAATTGGAAGAGGGCTGCCACACCTCCGAAAACTCGTCTGATGGCACTATGTTTCTTGCACATGAGTGCAAGCCAACATAAAAAGCTGTATGTCAGTGAATACAGTGAAGTTCAGTTTAGAGTAGATTTCCTTTAAATATTTCTTATCTTATATTTTGTACACACACACACACACACACAATCCTCATGGTCACAATACTGCCAGGCAGCCTGGGTTCAAGTCCCAGCTGAGACACTTATTCTTTCTCACCTCTGTTTGTATTTGTTCCATAAAATATGCACACCACACTCCTGTGTGATTGTTACAAGTAAATATTTCTGTTGCCATTTGGTTGTGCATTTGAGAAAGAGTAATGTGCTTGAGGACGGCCCACGTTCCAGTCATCTCAGTGGCACAGCTGGTTAGCACAATCAGAACGGTATTCTGGGCAGCCTGGGTTCAAGTCCCAGCTGAGGCACTTATTCTTTCTCACCTCTGTTTGTATGTGTCCCATAAAATAGGTGCTATGTGATAAGGGCGACTGCAGGATGGCGACCCGCGGAAGGGCGACAATCCCCCAGGCCAACTGAAAAACATAATGTGTTTTAATGTGGAGGGCTTTGCCCCCCGCACCCCACACCCCTCTTACTTAGGATTCCTACTCCGGGGGGTGCAACTTGGGGAAGGAGGGGAAAACCCGGGTTGCCCAAATTGTTGGCACCATTGTGCAGTCGCCCTTGCGACCAGTTGCCCACATACAGTCGCCCACATCACAGGCTATCCATCAAATATGCACACCAGACTCCTATGTGACTGTTACAATAAAGAAACTGTTTGTTTATGTCAGTGACCACAGTGAAGTTCAGTTTAGAGTAGATTTCCTTTAAATATTTCTTATCCTATATTTTATATCCTGGATAGCGCAGGGGAGATGCTACATCTCATGGTCATAGGGATCTTCATTTACACATTTCTGGACTGTATTTACTCAGGCTGTCCCAGATTAGGTGCAATAGTTTGTTTTTAGTGGGGTCATGATTTTTCCATTTTTATAATGTATTTCTTCAGGGTAGCCTAGTCCAGGTCCCCCATATTCAAAGGAGATGTGCAGCGCATCCCAGTGGAAATGTGAGATGTGCCATGCAACTCCAACAATGCTCCACAGCATGATATTCAAACATGCGGGATGCACCTGCTGCAAGGGAATGGGCCAGCGTGCACACAAATAGTATGCCGAGGGTGTGTTCCCATGCATATACTGTGCTGCGGCATACTCAGTGGGAAATTCACCCCTCACAGCCCAGAGCAGCGTGGTCCACAGCTAGGCCATGAATAGCTGGCCTAAGCTGGCCAGCCACCCACAGGTGGGCTGTGGAAGTGCACCCAGGTGTACAGCAGCCCGGCAGCCCTGGTGGACTTCAGGTACCTCCTCCAATCCCTGATCGATCCAACCCCATCCCCAAAGAGCTCCATAGTGTAGGGCCCCCTGGACCCATTTGCACCAGAGGAAACCACGGTCCATATCCATAGCATAGAGGACTCCCACCCACTGCCTTGGTACATAGACAACCCTGTTCCCCCCATACTGGAGCTGTTGCAGAGACTGGCACTGCCCTCCACACCCTGCCACAGCCAGCCACCGACTGCACTGCACTGGACCTGGGCTGGGGACCTTCACTCCAGAATGATCATGGTTATAATTATTACATTGGGCACTACACAAGCCATGACCCACCAGTGTATGCAGCTGTGTGTGAGTCCCTAGCAAACCGTAAGAAGGAAGTGACATACCTCCAATGCATGCCTTGTTGATGCTGTATCTTCCTGCTGTCATATACTCTTCCCCATTCCCCTGTGTAACATGCCATGACATTTGCAGTGCATACTCCAGGCTATGGATATTGCATTTGTGATTCCCCAATTGTACAAACATATAGGAGGTCGGCTGTAACATGCCTGTTCCAACACCTGTGTGAGTATAGCATTGGCTTTCACCCACACTAAGTAGTGCAACAGTACCAGGATGATGGATCCACATGTGCGGGCCTGAGGAGTATGGCCACTGGGCATTATCACCCGCACACATCTTGTACCTATGTATGACACATTCCACCATCCTACTTCTAGTGCTTCACTACCCAAAAATAAGATGCCATCTCTTCTGTGAACTATCCAGGCTAAATATATAGCAATCAGGAGGCATATTCTAGGAAAATACATTGTAAAAATGTGTAAAAGGAAGACCACATGGAAACTGTCTCTCAGCAGATCTGCATTGTGCAAATTCATTAGAAATAATGGATAAAAGCATCCCAAAAGCACTCCACAGCCATATCAGCTCTGGACAGAGTTTGTTTGATACATCTGTGGCAGTGGAATGTGCAGGGCACAGGGGGTCAGTTGGAGTTTGGTCACTCTCCTGTTGATCCTGAATTTTAATCTTTTCGTACAACATGTTGGTGGAAATATGGTTTCCTGTCACCTTATTTGCATGTATCTCCTCCTGTAAGTCTTGCTTGTGATTCTTTAGGGGTTTTTTTCAGCCACAGCTGCCGCTGCTGAAAAAGGATTTGGTGGGGCTGCAACAGTTGGGATGTGTACACAACCACCTCACTCAGGGATATCTGAGTGTTATTTTTCATCATGTCTTTTATTGAAGTCGTTGTCAAACTGGCAGCTATAAAGTAAACACTCAACTTTGAACCTTGCATACTTCTTTTTTGCAACAGAATCCATGAGCTAGAATAGGCCATGTACAGTAACACACACAATTCCTAGCAAGAAAACAACTAAAGCAGTTCAAAAATCAGAATTGGCTGACATACCTCTCAACCTTTTGTCCCCCAAATGTGGAACATTGCCTCTCAAAATGTGGAACAAATGAGCAAAATGTGGAACACTTAATCAATTCTTTACCTAGGAAGCTCAGAACACTATTAAAATGTTTGCATTTATGTTCGGAAAGTCTGTTATTAATTGAATAATATATTTTTGCATCATTTACTATAGATTTTTGCTTTAAAATGTTAATACTGAATGTGGGACAAGTCCTCACAATATGGAACAGGGAGCTTTTGTGAAGAAAAATGAGGAACGTTCCTCGTAATGTGGTACAGTTGAGAGGTATGCTGGCTGACAGTCAGTAAGATAGCAGCTGAGCTGAATTGAGCTGAGAGCTGACAGAATGGTAGATGTCACCACTCACTCACAAATTTGACAAGTCAAAGTGCTGCTCAGCCTCAAACACCATTCCCTGTGTCACTGTTTTGTCCAAATCCTCTGTGTCAATATTCCATGTTAACGTGACACCTAAATCATGCAATCCAAACTGAAGCAGCAGACTGTATAATTACGATTCGCTTGGAACTAACTATAATCACAGATTGGATGCAGCCACATCAACATCATCAAAATGAATAACCTGCCCAGATTGTTTTTTCCTTTTTTTTTCTAACCGTAACTGTAATTCTTAAGAGGCAATTCTCTGTAAACCTCAAAAAAATGTCAAATAAATTATGAAAGGGTAGGGACTGAGGATGTGTTTAGACAAGCTGTATACACCTTCAGAAGATGGAGGGATGGGGGCTATCAAATGTGTCACTCTACTATGTAGCAGCACAGTTAAAACCTATTTTCCGTTGGTTCTTCCCTGGATAACACACTCCCAGCTGGATTAACATAGAGAGACATTAGCTTCCCTTTGATGATATGAGAAAGGCCTTGCTTGTAAATCCTGATTTTTCTCCTCTCTTCAGGGATTTTCTTCCAGCCACAAAAGTAACTTCTGGGATATGGTGTGAAGCCCTGAGAAGGTTGGGAGTAGAAAATACAATATTCAGTTTATCCAGCATTTTGCATCCCCCAATTTCTCATCTTCTTTCATGTACAGGAGCTTTAGGTCATGGAAAATGAAAGGATTATATCAAAGTACAGATCTCTATTTCAAGTGCTTGCCCTCACTTGAAGATGTATTGGGATAGGATCTTCTCCTTGCCTGGGTAGCCTATTTGTGTAGACTTCCCTTTTGACCTTGGCACACCCTCCTTGGCCTCCGTAAACACAGTGTACTGTATTTTGAATCCTTTCATCCAATAGCCATATGCACTGGAAAGCTCCAAACCCTCCAACCTATTTATAGTATGGCTGAACTCCATTGTAGATTGCTGTAAACTAAAGAGAATGTGTCACACATTGGCAAGGGACCAAAATAAATATTTGGCACTGTGACAGGCATGGCCATTTATAAAAATAATGCACAATAATTAGGGCAGGAGCAGATGTGCTTCAACCTCTAGACTTGACTCCCCTTTGGAAGCGAAGACAAAGGGGATCTCTTCTCTTTCTTCATAAAATAGTAAATTCTAAACAACTTATGGAGGAATGTGACATTGAATTCTGTAATTCGCACTATAATTTAAGATCTCAAAATAAACAGTTGAAACTAGTATTAATAAATACTAATAGACGATACAACTTCTTTACTGTTCGAGTAGTTAAGGCCTGGAACATGCTCCCTCAGCAAGTGGTAGATATACCAACATTAAATTTCTTTAAAAATAAATTAGATGAGATCTTTTATAATAACCAAAGAATGGTTTGATCACCCACATGTCTGGGAGACATTCACGATGGGCCATGTGGCTCCCTTATGTCTATGAAAACCTAGTAAGCCCAGTAAGTCAAATAGGCCACCTTTTTTATTTATTTATTTATTGAAATGTTTCACCAGGAAAGGCACACTGAGCAAGAAGATGCTCGTCTCATGGTGTGACCTGGGGGGAGGGTTACAGCTGAGGGACAATTACAGGCGGTAAGGTAAGGAAATCAAGCTTCACATTGTACAGGCTTAAACACAGCATATAAGATGACAAGAACATTTTGGTTACATTTTTTCATAGTAGTACAGCATATATTGGGTTAACTAAGAATGGATGCACTAACATGGTGGTTACCACTGCCACTCAAACACGGACACTCCCTTGACTTAGTCTTCCTCCTAGGAATCGAAACATCGAACTTGGGGGTAGAACCAGGTGGGTGGTCTTATCGCTACAGTGTGGGATTCAGTTTTAGCGACCCCCCCCTTCGTAGGCCTGCCCCGTGGAGATGATCAGGTACTGTCCTTTGCGAGATATAAGTTCTCATAGCCTGGCGGTGGTGCTTGACCTATCGTCCCTCCTGTTGGCAAGTAGTGACCCAGAGACCCTCATGGCAGCCTATAATTTGTCCGTCTTGGCAGTTCTGGATTCCATTGCTCCAGTCCATAGTCACTCTCTCTCCCTCGATCCCCATGGTTTGATGGGACTCTGAGGGAGATGCGGAGAATGGGACGAAGGTTAGAGTGTTGCTGGTGGAGGTTCACCCTTTATATCGACCACCTTAGATTGATGGACCATTATCAAATCTATCAATCTGCAATCACCCGTAAGAAGGCAGAATTCCTGTCCGGGGAGATTGCAGCCGCTCAGAATCGACCAGCTCAGCTTTTCCATACTGTAGACAGACTGTGCAATCCAGCTTGTCTGCATGTCTGGAAAGCTTTTTCGTAATTAGAGTGTGATGAACTTGCTCAATTCTTTGCTAATAAGGTGGCTGATATCAGGATGGCACTTCAACCGGCACACTCTATAGGCATTGCTTTTGATCAGTGTACGGTCACTGCACCTCGGCCTTTCTGGAGTACCTTCAGCTGACCGGAGTTCAAGGATGTCATGCGGATCATCCAGGGTGTGCACCCTATGTGCTGTAGTTTGGCTCTTGGACCAATTTCCCTAATTTTGGATTGTATTGATATCATTGGTCCGGTCCTAGTGCGGATAGTCTGGTGCTCCTTGGAATCTGGAGAGTTTTCTAGCTCCCTGAAAGAGGCAGTGGTTACACCGCTCTTGAAGAAAGCTGCCTTGGGCCCAGACTGCCATTCAAACTACAGACCTATCTCTAACCTTGCCTTTTTAGGGAAGGTGATTGAGAAAGTAGTGGCGGCACAACTGGAGGACCAGTTAACCATCCACGACATCTATGAACTGCTCCAATCCGGTTTTCGAAAAAGACATAGTACCAAGACAGCACTGGTTCGGGTGCTCAGTGATGATCTGATGGCTAGAGATCAGAAGAACCATTCCATCTTGGTCCTTCTGGATCTCTCTTCAGCATTTGACACCATGGACCATGGGGTGTTGCTTGGTCACCTGAGGTACATCTGTGGACTGTCTGGTATGGTCCTCAGATGGTTTACATCTTTCCTCATGGGAAGAACACAAAGAGTTGTGCCTGGGTTTTTTTCCTCAGACCCTATCTGTCTGTCGTGTGGGGTCTCTTAGGGGTCAGTGCTGTCACCCATGTTGTTAGTGGTGTACATGCTACCTCTCGGAGACATTGTAAGAAGGTATGGGCTGAGGTTTCACTGCTATGCTGATGATACCCAGCTCTACCTTTCTTTCGCACCCGACCAGGATGGAACTCTCTTGATCTTTAATAACTGTCTGAAAGAAATCCAGGAGTGGATGGATTCCAGCTGGCTGAAGTTAAAGTCGGAAAAAACTGAGGTGTTGGTTGTGGACCCAGGTTGCCGGATAGGGGGGTTGGGGGTTGGTTCACCCTCGGGACTTTTTCTCAGTTGCATTTCATTCCCGACCTCTGAACAGTTGCATAGCTTGGGGATAATTTTTGATGAAGGGCTAACCCTGCATTTGCAGGTATCAGCTGTCATCAAATCTTCCTTTTACCATCTTAGGAATATCGCCAGGATTAGGCACCTGGTTCCATCTGGCAACTTGCCTACGGTGGTCCACGCCTTTGTGTCCTCACGCTTAGATTACTGCAATTCCCTTTACCTAGGGCTTCCTGGGATGGAAATTTGCCGCTTGCAGCTGTTGCAGAACGCAGCAGACCGGCTTTTGACAGGATCTGCTCAGTCCTGTCATATCTCTCTGGTGCTGCATGAACTGCACTGGCTGCCAGTACAGTGGTGGATCACCTTTAAAGTTGGTTTGCTGACTTTTAAAGTGCTACAAAGACTGGGTCCGGACTACCTGAAAGAGCTTCTCATTCCTGACTGCCCTGGATGATCACTCCGTTCGCCCGACGAGGGGTTGATAGAGATTCCAATGGTAGGCTTGAAATCATCGGGGGTGAGAGCATTTATGTATGCAGCCCCTACCCTTTGGAATTCTCTACCCCATTGGTTATGGGAGTGCACAACTGTGGAGGCATTTAAACAAGCTTTAAAACCTTTTTTGTGGTGCCAAGCATTTAATGCCTGATCTTCCTTGATGAATATTTTACTGAGATTTTATTATTGTTTTATTTATAATGTATTGTCTTCTTTTTTCTGATTCTATTTTTAAATTGTTAGACGCCTTGGATATGGCACCATATAAATAAAAATTTATTTTTATTTATTATTTTATTAACATACTACGCAGCTAGAGACAGACATTTGGCAAAGAGAACATAGGCATATACATCGCAAATTAAGTGCAGTAGGAAAGGCAAGTGTGGCTTCATCCTTCGTCATGATTATGTGATAGCTGCAAAGTAATACCATGCTCTAGGAACATTTCTTAGCTACGCAACTTAGCCAAAGAAAATATCAAACTATCTGAAAATCAGCCCTTAATGACTAAAGATAAGATAATCTCTCAGATATTCACGAAATAAAATATACAAACAATACACAACTTTAATAAGTTGTGAACAACTTCACCAGCAGTTACCCTTACCCTCACCTTCAATTGTCCCCCCACAGGTAGGGGCACTAACAAGACCCTCCACTGTCCTCTGGCAACACTTTCGCAAGCTAGCCTCTGTCCAATCTTTGCAAATTGGTAACTAGTCTGCAAGGCTGCAGATGCAACTATTTATAACCAAAGGAACTCAAATGCTGTGCCCAGCTAGAAGCTGCACTGGTAAGTTTCACAGACACATTCACTAGACATGAAAGGTCAGGTGCAACTGAAAAAAAAACATTTGGACCTCATCTCACAAAGTTCTGGTTATTCTTTGCACTTTTGCAGCAGCCACTTTGTCAAACTCACAGGTACCTACCATTTCAGAGTCTCTTTCTCCATGCTTGCTAAACACTGCCTTTGGCCTTCTGCCTACCGTCCGCCAGTGACTTGTCTGGTGCTGAATGAATGCTGATCCTGTCTGCACAGATTGGTACACTGTTCACTGTTGCGGCACCACTCAGTCGGCTCCGATAACAGGTTCAGAAAGGGACAGTGTTGTCTTAACCTGCCATCATTGCCGAGGTGTGGGACGGGCTCTCAAAACAAGGGTGACTGTCTGGACTCTGCAGCAACATGTTACCATTGGCAAACACTCCCCTCCAACTACCACCAACCTTTCTCACCAGCACTGGGTGCACCTTGACAAAGTGCCGGGTGCAAAATGTTAGTGATCGCTGGACTAGTGTGCCATTGTGAAACTTGTGGTAGCAGTGGTACAGTACATTGCTTTAAAAGTCTTGAAATTAAAGGTTATGGGTCTGAGACCAGGAGGGATATTTAGGTATCATTGTCTGGCAAGTTGTACTCTAGTGCAGTAGCGACCACTGGGTTGGGCCACAAGAGCTAGCTACCTCCACAGGACATCACTGCGTGCAGCAATGGTTGCTTGATGAGCTATCCTATGCCAGTGGAGGAGATAGGAACCCAGACAGAAAATTAGCAAAAACCCTCTCTAAGATGGCCTGGGTTTTCTCTGGGTCCTGGAGCCACTGAAGCTGCATCCTAGTGCACACAGTGGGGGGAGGACAGTCCACCACCTGAGGCCCCTGTCATAAAGGGTGGACCCATGGGAGATGTCAGTGGGGCCAGGGCCTGGGGACAGGGGTCAGCTGGCCAGAACAGGGTATATCCCTATGAACAGGATATATTCCTGACTCAGGAATTTCTGAATGGAAGAAAAAGCTCAATGGAATAAAAAAATTGGAAGTGCTAGCAGTAAACTGTATAAACTTTGACAGTGCCTTGAAAAAAAATAAAGGGTCTTTTTTTGCCACCCTTTGTGGATGACAGCAGTAGCATAACCCAAATACTCCAGCTTTTTCTGAATTTATGAATCCTGACCATCTCCCATCCTCCCTCTCCAAGATGGAAGCATTCTGTACACACCACAACAACCTGGGCAGGATGAGCCGGGATTGAGGCATTCGGCAAAAATCCTCATGGAACACCAGAGTAACCCCCCTACAAATGGGGGTTCCTGAAAGTCTTCCTTGGGTGTGCCTAAATGCCCACTGGTATCTTGTGTCCTAGCATTTTAAAAGTGTTTATGAGAGTGCCTTAATGCCTCTGTGCTCTGTCTCTTTAAGAACTGCCTATAACGTGGTGCTTATTTAATCTGGGAGGGGGCTGAGTGTTTCTATGCTCGAGTTCCATCCAGGCTGCCAGATAATTGCTCCATTCTGCCATCGCTATTTGTGCAGAGGGAGCTCTGTTAGAAGCTGTACTTATTTGCTGATTATCTATTAGCATAGTAATTATATTGTAGTTTGTCTAACCTGCCTTCTTTGCAGCATGGGCAGTTCTGTTTATCACCACCATTTTGGTTTTGGACTGCCAGTCGGCACCAGTCGGTACCTTTGGGGACTCTAAAATGGAGCCTGTCCCCTGGGGTCTTTTGGGAGCAAATTTCTGTAAGAATTGTAGTTTTTGCATTTTGGCCCCAAAACAGACCTGGAGGGGGAGCCCTTGCTTTGACAGACTGATGGATCAACCAACCAGAACCTTTTGGACCGAAGGGAAATTCCCAACCTGCCTGCTGCAGTCAGTCAGTCCGGAGTTAGAGTTTGAAGAGTAAACAGCTTGAGTGATTCAAACAGCTGCTTTTTGGCCTGTCTACCTGCAGTCCCTTGAGAGGGAATCCTCCGAAAGGCTTAGCAATTGGACTGTATCCAAACTGGAGTGTGACAAAGCCACTACAGAGTGACCAGATATGAACCTGAAGAAGACTGAAGATTTGCTGTACATGATCAGCCTGTCAGGACATCCATTTACCACAGAATTCCCGGTTTTGCTCAGAGACACTGATATTGCAGCCGGACTGCCTTCCGCATTGTGGTATGGTGCTTGCTTTACTATAAATGTGCTGTGTGCTGTTAGTGGGTCGCGATTTGGTTCCCCACTGTGTAAATGCGCCACACTTGCTGGAAGCTACAACCTGCATTACCGGACTCAAAATCCGAACAGTTTCACCCGGCCTAGGCATTGCCACCTGGCCCAACCAGCTACTTCAGGCAGAGAAACCATCATCGACGAGAGACTCGCCCGGGGATCAGCCCCATGCTCAACCATCTTGAACAGGAATGACACCTCGGTGATTCATGTGGGCCCTGCTTCTCCTGGCAAACCAGTCATCAACTTGCAGTCTCCAGTTCATCTAGCCTCTGTCTGGTATTGGGTAGCGTGAGTAACAATCAGGGTAACTCCCTGCAACAACAGCTAAATCTCAAGTGTTGTCATCTGATTCCATTTTTGTTTTTCCTTTCACGAACAGAGCCTTCAGGCTCTGGATTACAAATTGTGTGTGGTTGTGCATGCCTTTTCTTTTCATCACAGGGCCCCAACCAGCTGCAACGCCGGTCTACCCTGGGCAACATTCCAGGCTAGCCCACCTTACTTCCAACTGGGTACCCAGAGCATGTGCCTGTGTAGGGACTAAAAGTGTATGCATAATTGCCTGACTAGATCAGTTTTTGAGTCAATCAACCTGATTATGTCCCTCCCTTGTTTAATTCCCCCGAATAAATCAAATCTAACTCTTTTTGCATTTAATCTGACTGTGGTTCCAGTTTGTACCAAAAGCACTGTACTGTTGTTATTTGCTGTGCCAACCTTGTTTTACAGGGGGTCTCCAGGGACGAACTGGTGGAACCAGCCCTGGTGGTAAGTGCAAACAGTGTGGGCAATTGTATGCTGAATAGGGGCTACTGTGAAAGTGTTTGTTGCATATTGTCTAGGCCGCTAGAGGGGAAAGAGGGGGGTTACAGTGTCCTGGAGGGCTGTACCCAGGTTAGCCTTGTTACAAACAACCCTGTCCTCCAGGTGGAGGCACCCGTTTCAGTACTGAGGCCCCTTAACCTGCAACTAGCCATGCAGGCATGGGTAGTAGGCCTTGGGATAGCGCCACCTAGGGGTTACATCAGAGAAAAAATTTATGTGCTGGAACAAATCTCTCTGTCTCTGCCTGTCTGTCTCTCTCTCTGTCTCTGTTCCCCCCACCCCCCCGTCTCTGTCTCTTGGTCTCTTTCTCTCAGACAGGTGCAGGGTTAATGCCAATGCAATTGTGTTACTCGTCATTGCTGCTACAGTATGGTTCTATGTACAATCACACAATGAAAGAGATGTGAGACTTGACAGCAGTGAAAATAATTAACCTCTCCATTCGCTACATTAATTGTACAGCTTCAGATGTACTATTTACAGTACTTGCCCAAACAAACAAAGTAAAATACTCTAGAGGAAAAAAAATGTATGGAGCGGTCACGAATGACAGTCCAAATAATGGTAGACCCTGCTTGCAAGCTGCAACAAGATCCCTTGGCTGCTCTAATTTTAAAATGGGTAAAACGGCTAAAGTAAAAATAGTCATCAAAACACACCATTTGTTTTTCTGGATACTTTACTTTAGCCTTTTTCCACACCACAAATAAGTATTTGCACCATGTTCCATTGTATGAACTCTCTCTCTCAGTGTCAGTGCCGGACAGGGATCTCCCTACTTCTCTTTTCAATTGACGCAACCTCTGTGGTTCCTTTAAAGACGCACAATGACTTTTCCTGCTCTCAGTCTGCTATTTTGATTCTACTACCTCTTTAAATGTGAAATTTAAATGTGCTTTCACTGTAATGTTCTGTCAATTGGCTTAGGTTGTGCAGGAAAACTGGCCTAGTCCATTGCATTTACCCAGTAATTAAGAAAAATAAAATCAAGGAATTTCCCAATTCAGTTGAGATACACATGCTTACAAAATCTCACCACAGACACTTACAGTGGTGCAGTGGCAGTGAGTAAGGCAGGTAGTCCCCAGCACTTGTCAGCACTCATGTGAAAAGGTTACCCTGCCCATTGCTGGCATGGGGCAGTCAGGGGAGTAGCCAGGCTGTAGCCTGAAGACCTGTGGCTCCATTCAAATTCAAACATTTCTTCAAATCTGCCTTAACACACCTTGCCATGAACTCCAACCTCCAATACACAGCAAAGACCTAAGTGAGATGACTTCAATCCTAGTTACACCCCTAGCAGTGACACTGGTTTTCTGCATACGCACACTGATACATAGATACATAGATACATAGACAGTGTCGGCAGATAAGGGCCTATGGCCCACCCAGTCTGCCAATTTAAGTTTGTAAGTTCAGTTTATGTTTTCCAGGAAGTCTGTTGCCCCTTACCCCTGACCTCCATAATTCCTTTATGTCTATCCCATGCATTCTTAAATCCTGTGATTGTTTCAGCCCCCACCACTTCCTCTGGCAGGGTGTTCCACTTGTCCACCACCCGTTCCGTGAAGAAATTCTTCCTCACGTTTCCTCTGAATCGTCCTCCCTCCAACTTCATCCCATGCCCTCTAGTCCTGGAACATCTTTTTCGGCTAAAAATAGTGCATTCCTGCACCCTGTTCCTCCCTGTAAGGTACTTGTATGTCTCTATCATATCCCTCTCTCCTCCTCTCCTCCAGGGAGTACATGTTCAGTGCCTTCAACCTGTCCTCATAGGACTTGTGATGCAATCCATGCACCATCTTTGTTGCCCTCCTCTGAACCTTCTCTACCCTGTCTATGTCCTTATGAGGTAAGGTCTCCAGAACTGCACAGTGTACTCCAGGTGGGGCCTCACTAGTGTCTTGTATAGTGGAATTATGACCTCCTTTTCCTGCTGGTGATGCCCCTGCCTATGCATCCCAGCATCCTATTTGCTTTACCTGCTGCCTTGTCACACTGTTTCCTGCCTTGAGGTCATCAGAGATGATAACTTCATGATCCCTTTCCTGCTTGGTGCATGCTATATCCTCACCCCCAACTGATATATTGTGCCAGGGTTTTGTGCCCCATATGCATTATCTTGCACTTCCTTGCATTGAATTTCAACTGCCAAACCCTGACCATTATTCAAGTTTCTGTGTCCTTCATTCTGTCTACACCTCTGGTGTGTCTACTCTGTTACAGAGCTTTGTGTCATCAGCGAACAGTGAAATTCTGCCTTCTAGGTCCCTGCGAATGTCACTGATGAAGATATTGTATAGCACCGTCCCAGCACTGATCCCTGTGGTACCCCACTGGTCACTCTTCCCCTGTGGAGTGACAGCCATTTACCACCACCCTCTGTGTCCTGCTGCCCAGCCAGTTACCTACCCACCACACTACTGTCCTGCCCACACCCATATTCCCCAGTTTGTGCAATAGTCTTCTATGTGGCATAGTGTCAAAGGCCTTGCTGAAGTCCAGATAGGCCATGTCCACTGCAATCCCCTGATCCACCTCCCTAGTCACCCAGTCAAAAAATTCAATGAGGTTGGTCTGACATGACTTTCCCCTGGTGAAACCATGCTGTGAGAGAAACATTCCCACACTTCATTACTGCAAATAGTTTGACATGTACTGTAGCAGAATTATATCTTCGAGTCCCTCTCAAAGACACCACCCAGTATACAAAATCTTCCCATGGTGACATTTCTGTAGTAAATGAAGCCTTGATGCTGCCTGTGTGGATATAATGACCAACTTGTATGGAAATCAGTGTGTTTCAAGTTGAATTTCTGCCTCAGTGCTTGAACTATCATGCAGGACCCAGTTTCAAGCAGCTGACAGAAGTGGGTAGAGCTTTCCAAAGTGGCATAACCTTTATCGAGCCTGAGTGTGAGGAACTCTGGGTGGTATCAAATCAGGGAAGTGGGACCTAATGACTCAATGGAATGCAGTATACTTTCTTGACTTTATTTATCATTTGTAGGGTGTGTTTGACCCATTCATTGGGGGATGTAAGTAGAAAAGTGCATAGCTACAGGGACGAGGGCCAGAGTAAAGAGTGGTCACCCCCCTGCAGTGGCATTTTCAATATCTTACCAGCTGGATGCCTGGCCCTGTTTAGCTGATGTGCGGGTGGCCACTCTCTGTCCTGCCAACTAATAGTGCTGGAGGTAAGGCAAAGATAGCCCTCCCCGTTCCCTGAGTAGCATTAAGATTCTGTGATTAATATGGGCTCTGTGTCCTCCCCAGATGAATTTTCTTATCCCTTTAAGCAGAGAGATCAGTAAGCCAAAGGTATGGGAATAGATAAAGTACCAAACAGGAAGAGGTGCCTGGGTAGAATATTCATCTTAATTGTTTCTGCTCTGCCTGCCACTGTTATGGGAGCAGAACCCATCTGGCCAGATCCTGTTGTACCTGTCTCTACTGTTTGTTATAATTAATGTCAAATAACCTTGACGTGTTTGTATTAATTTGAATTTCCAAGTACTGGATCTGTTTTTTTTTTTTTGCCAAGCAAAGGGATAGTTTGCCCTAATGTCTCTTGGACAGGTCCCACTTAACTTAATAGTCTCAGATTTGTCATAGTTAAGTTTGTATCCCAAGACCTGCCCAAAAGTCTCCAGCAGGTGGATGAGGCATGGGACAGACTCCTCCAGATGGGTCAAAAAGAAGGACTCATTCATATATAATGAAATCCTTTGTTGTATTCTCTACATGTGAATGTTTGCCTTCACTGCCACCTCCAGTGGCTCCAAGCAGAGGGAGAGTAGCAGAGGGACAGAGGAATCCCTGCCTGGTTCCTCTGGTTAGAGGGAAGTAGGCCAGATTAATGCCATTTACCCACACCATTGCTTGATGTTGGGTATAAAGACTAGCAAGCGCTACTAAAATATTGGGGCCAAATTTGATTTTCTTCATGTTTTTTGCAAAATAGCCAATTGACCCTATCAAAAGCTTTTTCTGCATCCATGGAGATAGCTCATTGAAATGCCTTCTGCCCTTTCTGTGAGAAAATGAAATTAAGAAGCCTTCTAACATTATCCTGTAGGGAAGGACCTAAGATGAATCCAGTTTATTTGTGATGTACTACTAAAGGGATTATCCATTGAATATGGTCTTCCAAGATGCCAGTAATAGGTTTTAGATCTGCATTAGGTGGAGAGATGGGATGGTATGAGCTGCAGAGTTCCACATCCTCCCCTGGCTTGGACAAGATGGAAATATGGGTAACCCTACAGGAGTTAGGAATTGCCCTTCCCTCTAATATAGCCTGCTAACAATCCAATAGTGGGGGCATCAGCAGGGGTGCAAATGCGTTGTAAAATTCAGATGGCAAGCCATCCACACCAGGGTACTTTTCAATCTTAAGTGACTTTATTTTGGTTTCTAGTTCTGCAGTACCGAAGTTCTGTTCTACTGGTGCCATCTCTTCCTCTTCCAGATTGGGTAGAACATTCCCTGCCAAAAAGGGTCTATTCTGTCTTGCATGTGGAAGGGCCTTCCAGGCTGTGGACTTTTTTATGTAGATAGGCCCTGCTATGCTCTTTTCCTTTTGTTGCTGTCCCCTCACTGCTAATATGCCTAGGTTCTGGTCAATCCCATTCCTAACCCCATGGGATCCCACTTGCTGGTGTCCAGTGCCCACCCCAGATTGCTGAGCTTACTGTTGCAAACACCCAGAAATTCCATGATTCTAGTGATACCCATCCTCTCTACCTCACACCAGCATGCCCAATCGCTGATTGCTCCCTTGTTATGGCCTGCTTCCCTCCCATACCTCTTGTAACTATCCCTTCCCTGTTACTATGCCTAAGCCCTTGTATTTTTGAATCCCAAGAGATCCCACTCTGTGGTGTTCTGTGACCCACCAATTGCTGATCCTACCATTACAAACCTTCCTAAAATTCCTGGTGCTGGTGGTACCCTTCCCCTGATCACCACTTCAATCCCTACCCTACCCACAATGTAATGTGTTAGTAACCCTCTTATGCCACCCGCTCATGGCCCCCTGACTACCACCAGTGCTCCTCAGTCACAAATATATAATATAGCCTTCTGCCTCTGATAGTGACGGGCAAAGCCTCTTTGCTCATCACCTCAGCCAGCCATGATCTAAATGATGGAGCAAACATGAGGTGTGTTTGCTCTCTGTCATTCAGACAGCGGCTGGCCAGCCAAGGTTGTAAAAAAAAGGATTTTGCCCATTGCCATTAGAGGCAGAAGAATACAGTATACATTTTTGATTGGGGACCACTGGTAGTTGGGGGGGCAGTGATTGGGTGGAAGAAGAGAGTTTCTAGCACATTACCTGGGCACATTACATCTTGGGTGAGGGTGGGGATTGGAGTGGTGATCGGGGGGGGGGGTACCATTAGCACTGATGATTTTATGAATGTTTGTAATACTATGATCAGTGATCAGTTTGGGGGGAGGACTGGACACCAGGGAGTGGAATCTTGTGTGTTTAGGAAATACTTGCTCTTAGGCATAGTAGCAGGAAGGGAACAGCCCCAAGAAGCAGCAGAACTGGCAGATCAAAAGCTTCTTGAATAGCTGTTTAATAGTTTAACTCTGGACATGCTGACAAAAAGATTAACGAGGCAAGACCTGTTACCATGACCGTGCACTCATGGCAGGAAGAGAAGGGACATAAATGCAGAGAAACAGCTCAGACATGCGCATTTGCATTAGATAGTACATGGCACACGTATCAAAATGCAAACAAACCACCAACAATGTGAAAGGAATTACGCTGCAAAATGGCAAAAATTAAAAACAAAATATCAGGCTAGTACATAATGAGGCATAAAGAATAGAATACACTCACAAACGTATCTTGTATCTTGTACTGCTGCTATAAAACACTCTTTAAATAAAGTTTTGCTTTCCTGTGCAGAAGCCCAAGTGAAACACAGCTGGATGCCCTTGTTGCTGGCTCGGCCCCCAATACCATGACTTCTGATAATGCAGTATACCATGAAAGTGCCACACTGTGACATCCTTACATGTAATACTAAAGTTTTCACAATGCTAATATATTAACACAATCAACAGATAACACTTTGAGAGCAATTTGTAACTATTTATGTAAATTGAGTAACTCCCCAATGCTTCTGATGTAAAAAATAAACTCTAACACATTTGTTAAAGTTAAGATACAGCATAACACGTTATAGCAGGCGCAGCTTGCCCCCTTATACACAGCCCAATAGTAATAGTAAAAAAAAATGTTTTGTACTTTCCAGTCCTAGAATGGGAGAAGGGTGCCTCCGGGAAAACTGTACAAGAGGGGAAGTCAGTCTGGGCCTCTGAAAAAGCAAAATATGATTAAAGAAGAGCATCCAGACGTGTACACACCACGGAAATATACTGATGACAAAAAACAACGAAATTGCATTCACATGGGCAACAGAGGTAGCAGCAGACAGGGAGAATACTTTACTCCAGTCAGCTCTACTGCATTGTGTTGGGGGCTGATTTGTGGGCATCTCATCAATAAATGACTGAGAAGCAATTTTGGGCATTGTCTTCCATGTCACATTTTGCCTAGTTATACAGTGGAGTGAGGTGGGGACATCCCAGCCACCCACTCTCACGGTCACTAAGGAAATTTATTGCAATTTCTTTATTGAAATGTATTTAATCCAGGAAGACAAGCAGAGATCAAATTACAGAATTCTGTCTCCAGCTGTGATGGGGGGGGGGCTATGAAAAAGCAGCTGGAAATGCAGATATCCTTACGGATGCCCTCATTGACCACTGTATGTTCTACTTTGTGTGCACAAGATCTGCTGCCCTAAAGCTTGCCATAATTTCATCCAACTGTGGCTCATCAGGTTGACTTATCCTCCCTCAGTGCAGACCTGTTGGCCACCAACTGGTCCCCTATCTCAGCAGCTACCAACATCAATTCTGTCCTCCACTTGTTGCAGTCCAAATTTATGGCTGTCTGGGATTACCATGCCCCTGTGAGGAAAACCAGGGTCTGAGGTTCTCATCTGCCCTGGATCTCCATTGAGTTGTGACCTGTCTGCAAGCAAGAAACCTAGCCTGGTAGTCCTACAAGATCACTGGCTTTCCAGCTGATGTGACGTAGATATCAAACCTTTCACAATGCCTGTACCAAAGCCACCAGACTTGTGAAATCCGAATATTTTGCATCCCCATTCTAGAACAACCTTAACTACCCCTCCCAGTTCTGGAAGGTAATCAATTCTCTCTGCCCCAACCCACTCCCCCCCCTGTCCTCAAGGTAAGTAGCACCCCCATCCCTGCTGCTGTTGTCACTACCTGCAACTCTTTCTTTGGCTCCTGTACACAATTCCTCCTTTCCCTTCATTCCCCCATCCTCTTGCCCCTCTGTGTCCTCCTATGCACCCTTTCTCCTTCTCTCCCACCATTCTTTCTGCCTCCCTCAAAGCTGTCTTAGCTCTTAACCCCTACAAGGGGGTGAGCCTCAATGGGCTTCACCCTAAGTTCCTTCATCTTTGTGCTCCTTAAGTCGTCATCCCTATTATCCTCCTTTTTAAACTCTCCTCCTCAACTACTGTCCCTGATGCTTGGAAACAGGCTGCTGTTATCCTCCTCCTCCTCACTAAAGGAGGAATCCTCTTCTCCTGGTAACTACCATCCAATCTACCTCCTTCCCACCATGGCTAAGCTTCAGGAGCACCTTGTACTCTCTCAACTTACCCCATCCTCAGCTTCTTTTCCTTCTTCACTCCCTTGCAGTCTGGCTTTAGAAAGTCCCAGTACATGTCCATCTCCCTCTTATGGCTCACTTACTCCATCCTTTGTAGTATGGACTAGAGCCAGGTCACCTCCACCATCTTTGTTGACTTGGCCAAAGACTTTAGCACTGTCACCCACCCCCTTCTTTTAAGGAGGCAGTTTAGCATAGTGGTTAAGAGCACTGAGCTACAAACCTGGAGACCTGGGTTTGAATCCCATCAGCTCCCACTTGCATACTGTGTGACTCTGTGCAAGTCACTTAACTTCCTAGTGCTCCTAGGTCGTACCTGGAAACAAGCTCTGGCTTAGTGTGCCTTTCCTGGTTAAACAATTTCCCCTTTCCCTTTTTGCTTGACAAGCGTAAGGTGGCAGGGATCTCAGCCTCCTCAATCACTTGGTTCTGCTCCTCCCTTTAGGGCAGGTCACAAGTTGTCCATATCAGAGACACCCTATCCCCACCACTCCCTATACACTCAGGGGTACCCCAAGGGTCCATTCTTGGCCACATCCTCTTTTCCATCTTTTTAAATGACCTCCCTACTGCCTGTTCCTCTGTATCCATCCACATGCACAGATGATCTAGTACTCTTTGCCTCCAGCTCCTTTGCACCTGACCTCACAGCACAGTTCCAGCTGAACTCTGACAACATTCAGTGCTAGTTCAGGACAAATCAGTGTCCCTCAATGGCAAGAAATCAGTTTCCATGACCTTTGGCTCCTGGCATAGGATTACCAAGCTTATCCCCTTGCCCCTCTTCCTTACCCTCGATGGCACTGCAATTGAGGATGACTCCTCCTTTAAGTGCTTCAGAGTCTGGTTGAACCAATATCTTGATTTCTTGGTGCATGTGGATGACATCCACCATGAGCTCCACCCTGAACTCAGTGTGCTACACAGGAATATAGCAAGTATTCTGCATGGAAACGATCCTCCTGATCTACAACTTTGGGAACGTAGTTTACAGTGCCACTTTTGAGCCATCTAAGGTCTCTTTATCAGGTGTAGATAATAGAAACACAGACAATAGAAACACAGACAAGAATGGCACTGAAAAAGCAGGAATACTGAATGAATATTTCTGCTCAGTATTCACAAAGAAAGAGGAGGGGGAGTTACCTAAACCAAACAAGAGAAACACTCTGAAGACGGGGGTCGATACCAGTCCATTTACAGAAGAAAGGGTTCTGAAAGAACTAATAAAATTGAAGGTGGACAAAGCAATGGAGCCTGATGGGATTCACCCAAGAATTCTAAAAGAACTAAGGGTAGAACTAGTGACACCGCTGGATTCTCTTTAACAAATCATGGGAGGATGGGGTGGTACCCGAGGACTGGAGGAGGGCAGATGTGATTCCTCTTCACAAAAGTGGGAGCAGGACAGAGGCAGGAAACTACAGACCAGTTAGTTTGACCTCAGTGGTAGGGAAAATGACGGACTCACTTCTGAAGGAAAGAATTGTTGAGTATCTAGAGGCCAGTGGGGCACAGGACCCAAGGCAGCATGGATTCATGATGGGAAGGTCATGTCAGATGAATCTAATAAATCTCTTTGACTGGGTGACCAAAGTAGTAGACCAGGGAGGGGCTGTGGACATGGCCTACCTAGATTTTAGCAAGGCATTTGATACAGTCCCACACAAAAGATTAATTCACAAGATAGCCAGCCTTGGAGTGGGCCCCAGGTGGTAGCCTGGATAAAAAATTGGCTAGACAACAGGACGTAAAGGGTAGTAGTAAATGGAATACACAGTGAAGAAAGGAGGGTTACTAGCAGGATACCGCAGGGTTCAGTACTGGGACCGGTCCTTTTTAATGTCTTTATAAGCGACATTGCCGAGGAACTGGAAGGAAAAGTATGTCTCTTTGCAGATGACACAAAGATCTGCAACAGGGTTGATACACAAGATGGAGTGGAAAGGATGAGAAGGGACTTGGCAAGGTTGGAGGAATGGTCAAATGTATGGCAGCTCAGATTCAATGCAAAGAAGTGCAAGGTAATGCACATGGGAAACAAAACCCAGGGGAAGCGTACACAATGGGGTGAGATACTGACAACAGTAAAATAGAAAAGGTACCTGGGGTAATTATATCAGATGACCTAAAGATGGGCAAGCAATGTGAGAAGGCAGTAAGGAAGGCTGGGGGGATACTGGGATGCATAGGAAGAGGCATCAGTAGTAGAAAACAAGAAGTTGTTATCCCTCTGTACAGACAGTTGGTGAGACCCCATCTGGAGTACTGTGTGCAGTTCTGGAGACCCCATCTCCACAAAGACATAGACAGAGTGGAGGCTGTCCAGAGGAGGGCAACCAAAATGGTGCAAGGTCTGCAGCAGAAGACACACAAAGAAAGACTAAAGGAGCTTAATATGTATACCCTTGAGGAAAGAAGGGAGAGAGGGGACATGATAGAAACTTTCAAGTACCTCAAGGGAATTAACAAAGTCCAAGAGGGTAGTATCTTCCAGAAAAAAAGATGTGCAAGAACAAGGGGGCACAATTTGAAGATAGAGGGGGGACGGCTCAGAGGTAATGTGAGGAAGTATTTTTTCACTGAGAGGGTTGTGGATGCATGGAACAGCTTCCCTGAGGAGGTTGTGGAGTCAAGAACAGTGGGAGACTTCAAGAATTCATGGGACAGACATAAGGCAATCCTAGTAGGGGGTAGGAGGAAGTAAGCTGTTGGTTAACAAGGATCTGCAGCTTATCTGTTAGGTAGGAAAATGGGCAGACTAGGTGGGCCAAGCGGTCCTTATCTGCCGTCAAATTCTATGTTTCTATGAAAAAGACCATTGGTTCATCCAATCTGTCCATAAAACCATAAAAACCTTGGACCGATGTCCATACAGGGTTCTAACCAACACTGCCCACCTCTGTACTCCCACCCTACTGCAGTGCTACCATCCTGAGCAACTACTAAGCCCTTTGCTCTGTCCCAGCTGTGTTTGAAACCATTCATGGTTCTGGTGCCCACCACATCAGCTGACAGATTATCCCATAGCTCCACCACCCTTTCTGTAAAATAAAACTTCCTTACATCACCCTTGAACCTCTCCCCATCACTTTCCACTCATGCCCCCATGTTCTTGATCCACTACTCATGCTAAATAGCTCCTCACAGTTTACCTTGATCATGCCATTCAGGAACTTGATGGTCTCTATCATATCGCCCCTCTGTCATCTGTCCTCCAGTGAGCACATGTTCAGTGCCTTGAGCCGATCCTCGTAAGATCTGTCCTGCTGGCCCTAAATAATTTTGGTTACCCAATGTTGCACTTTCTCCAGCCTGTCCTTATCTTTCCTAAGGTAAGGACTCCAGAACTGGGCACAGTACTCCAGGTGGGGCCTCACCAGTGCTGTATAGAGAGGTGGTAATACCTGCTTTCTTAATATTATTCATTGGATTTTTACACAGAGCAAAGCACAAGCACAGATATTACATAAAATAGTCATGTAAGGTTGGAAGAGACCATCAGAGCGAGTAGACTGGGTATGGAATCCTTGTGAATAAAAATGCTGCACAGCATACCGATACCTCTTTTCTTTAGAAGGGAGGTAGATACCTGAGAATAAATATGTGTCATATTTGTTAAAAGAGCAAGGGATGCATGCTCAATCCTGCACCCAGCTCATAGTTTTATAGTTGCATGAAGTAGGCTATGGTTTGCATTGATGCATGCCTGCATTAGGATGATAAATTGTTCTACGACTGGATCACTGTGCCAGACCACATAACCTACACAATGGGTGCTCTGCACTAATCACTCTAGTGTGTGTATTAGGGAGAACTCCTAACAAAGAGGGCTGGCCAAAAAGACTGACAAATAGGCCAGTAGCTTGATAACCATTTATATTGATTTGAGGACTGCAAACCTTACCGCATTCCCTGAATCACATCAGAGTGTGAATTGGAGCCTATATGTGGGGCACCTGGCTCCCAAATCCATGAAAAGGGTAATTATGCACTTGCCCATTGGCCATCATATGCAAGCCCGTATCTGATCCAGTGTGCAGATGCTGCCTGCCTGACTTTTTATTTTTTTTATTAAGTTCTTGGATTACAGTACCTATGAGTCAGAGACTCTTTTATACATATTCCATGTCAAATTCGACAATAAGTATATGCAGAGGATGCCTAAGAGTCAGAGGCTCTTTTACACAAGTACAACACCAGTTACAACAATACATAATAAACATTGCAACAAGAGATTCGTTAAGTAACCAAAGTGTTGTCAGACATGTAGCAGTAGGAAAGTTGATAGTAGGTTTGGTAGATACAGATTAAATAGGACTCAGATTGGGGTCATCGTTACAGTCAAGAGCAAGACTAGCAGGACTGCAGGTAGTGAGGGTAGCCAGGGGTGGGCTCTGTCTGATGGTAGAAGCAGACAGAAGTTGGCTTAGTCAAAGAGGGGTCGGCAGGCATAAATTGAGATGGTAGCAGCCTGAGTCCAGGGGTGGGGTGGATAGAGTAGGTGAGGGAAAAGAGGGGGAAGCGGGTTGGGAAAACAAATAGGATTGCACAGATAGTGTTAGCTAAGTGGTGCAGTTGCAGCTGCTGTGCAAGACTTAATGCCCTTAAAGCTGGATCTTCTGGTTTGAATGGGCCACTGTTGCAGCCTGGAAGCCCACCCCATATTCCCTTGGCCTACATAAAATATGGCAGTTTGGTGCCCGAGAACAATGAAGTGAAATCACATTGGTTGCAAAGCATATTTGTTGTTTTTTACTTTTTTAGAATTTTTGGCTGGAAAAAGTAAACTGAACTCATTCCCAGGTGTGGCCAAGAAGCAGAGAGAGGTTAAGTGACTTACTCAGGATCACACAGTATGTAAGTGGCAGTTGTGGGAATAATACCCAAGTCTTCTGAGTCTCCAAGTTCACAGCCCAGTTCTCTAACCATTAGGCTATATTGCCACACTACTTCATTTCTGCTTCTGCAGGGATGGGGGTAGCATGGCATACCTCTAAACTGTCCCTGATTTTGCATTACAGAATTCCCCTGTCCCTCCTAAATTTGGCATTTTTGCTACAGAAGAGTGGAGATTTGAATCATAAAACCATACCAGACAATAGTTTTACAGTCTAGTTCTCCATCAGAAAATGCTTTTATTACTAAATTACATAGTGTAACAGCTTCATGAACTGACATCTATTTCAAGATAGAGGACTGATTTAGGTCTGTGTTCCTGACTTTTGATTCAGGGGTTTGAAAGGTATGGGACAGACACAGTGGACCTCAACCTTAACCCGGGTCCTAGACCAGCAAATCACAGGATCAAAGTAGTTCATGAAAATGCAAGGAGTCTGGTAAGAAAAATGGACCAATTTAAAATCTGGGCCCGAAACGAACACTGGGACATAATAGGCCTAACAGAAATATGGCTAACAAAAAATGTCTGGACAAAGAAAGAAAGTTGGGAAACTACAACCAAATTAGATTGGACAGGCCCAAGGTGGTGGTGGTGGTTGTGGGGGGAGGGGAGAGAATATTGCTTTACATAAAGGAAAATCCTGGCAACTTGTAAACAGTCTTCTCTGGAACTGTAGAAGGAACTGAATGCCTCGTCGTGGCCATGAGCTCCTTAAAACTAAACAATGGTACTGTCTACTCCTTAACCAGGGTAAAAACACTCCACGTTGACTTGCTGGGCCAAACCCTACAGGATGCTGTTGTGGGGGAGAGGGCTGGTCTTCCTCAGCGACTTCAGTGTAGCATGGGGCAGCCCAATGGGAAACGGACTTGCAGAGAGCTTGGCACCCTTGGGGGCAAACCAGCTGGTGGACACATCGACTCTGAGTAGCTCACATAAGAGCACCGGGAATGTCCTAGACCTGATATTTATTACCTCACATATAAAAGTGGTAAGCCACAGGGTACTAAGCCCTGATCTGGGAGACCACAGCCCAGTAACCTGCTGCCTTGACAGAACAGTCACAAAAGTGCCTAAGTAAAACTACAGAACAAGCAGAAGTTTTAGAAATTTCTGTGCAGAAAAACTTGAACCTTAGCATGCAAAATGAAAGGTTGGACAGGCTGGAACTTATCCCAGACATCAGTATGGCCATTGAGGAATTTACTTAATCATTCATTGAAATATGTAACAAACATGCCCCATTAAAACCCAGCAGAATCAGGAAAAACCACATGCTGTGGGTAATGGAAAGGCTAAAAAAAAGAATCAGATAAAGAACAGTAGCACATGGAAAAAGGCAAGTAAGCAGTCAACAGTGAGGACTGGGACACCTTTAAAAAAAATAAGAAATGACTGAAAATAAAATCAAAAGAGCAAAAGCTAGATATTTCAAGAACAAAATCAACAACACAACCAATTCCTCCATATACCGGAAAATTATAAAAAGCTTTGAGGGCCCAAACAGATGCAGGAATGAGGTACAATTTAAAGAGGACAGTTGTACCCAAAATCCTCTTCCTGATATAAAAATCCCTTCAATTCAGAGCTTAGTAGCAAGAAAGAGTGATTGGACCCAAGATGCAGAAGCCATAATTGAAAATGGACCAAGTTTTCATTTTAGAATAATAAAAGGCAAGGAAGTATGGAAAGAACTAAGAAAACTAAATGCAAGTAAATAACCAGGACTGGACAATGGCAAAATCAAGTTCCTAAAAACAGCAGCCGGCTACATATTCCCAATTCTGACAAACCTCTTTAACCAAAGCCTAATGGGAGGATCCTTTCCAAAGACCTGGGAACATGACAAAGTGGTCCCTGTCTACAGAAGAGGGGGGCCAAATGACTCCATACACTACAGACCCATAGTTCTACTATCCGTCATCTCAAAACAATTTGAAAAGCTAGTGTACCACAGCTTGTGACTGTAAATAATACTCCCTCCCTCTTTGAATCTCAAAAGGAGGAATATTGTAAACAGATTGTAGCTCTAGTGCAGTGAGGAAGCCCGCAAAAAAGGGACAAAATGTTCTGCTGTATCTTGTGATTACTTTCCCAGGTCTTTCAATTTCACTGTATATAAACTACGACTCAGGGATCATTTAATTACCCTCCGAAACTGTAATCTGCCATATTTACATAACTGTGACCCAGGATCTACTTTAAGATACCTGACGCTGTAACCTGCCAAAGTATATACTGTATCACTGGGCTGTATAATCTATGTATTGTACTGTTTAATGTTATGTTTGTGCGTTGTTGTTTTTTCCGACATGGAGCCTTTGCAAAGGAGTCTATGACTCAAAGGATTGTAATTCCGATTCTCTTCAATAAATAAATAAAATAAATAAGCAATTGTATGCCATACCTGTGAATATATTTAAGTGCATCTATCTCAGATATTTTTTGTTTCCTGGGGATCTAGAGTGAAAATATCAAAATATTCTCACTCTAGGTCCAAATATACCTATAATAGGTCCTCATTGGCAAAAGCCGACAGCACGGGCAGCATGGTTCTATTTTTAGAACTCACTGCTCACTTGCATACCGGCTGCCCGTAAACACATTCAGTTTCTCAGCCATCAAAATGTGATGGTGTTTAGCTGTTTAAATGCTAAAAAAAACAACCTACTACACACAAAAAAAAACCTTTACTGCTCCTTCTGAGATGTGCTACATCCCCCACTACCCTTAACTCTGTGTTTTCAATGTGTTCCCTTGAAAAGCACACTTGGTTCTTCTCCACTGGTTCTTGAATTTCCCTGCAGCTGTAGACAAGATGCCTGTCCCCCCGATTGCCACATCATCTTCCTGGCACCCCAGTGGGTGGCTCCTAATAACATTTCAGCTCTGATTTAACTTGGACTCACGGAGATGCTGATGCATGATTGATTGGTTTAGTTGATCGGTCATAGACCATTACAATAAAATAAATAGACAATAACACATCAGCATATAAAAATAGCAATAAATAGTAAATAATACATTGACATAGATATATATAGTTACAATCACATCTACAAAGGCAGGATATTTACAACTGCATGTGAGAACACTACAATGCAATAATGAAGTTTCTAGGATCAAATATTGTTTTTTTGTACCAAGGGCAAATCATAATAACATGAAAGAGATCTTCTACACTCCTATTAGTGCAAGAACAGTAAGTAGAACTAGGTTCCATATCTTTACGTATCTAGCTGTCAACACATTACTAGGGAACATTTCCAATATAAACATTGTAAAGAGCTGTCATTGTTTAAGTCAGTTAGTACATCTAAATACCCTCTTTACTGAAATGAGGTATCATTTAGATGTACCCATGGGGCTATTTTCAAATTTGAAATAGTTATAAGATCAAGTGTTTTAAAATAATCTATAATCTTTCTTGTAAAATATGGTTTATATTTAAGATTAATAGAAATCTTTTTGTCCAGATACTTTCTTAAGAAAGTTAGCCCTGCTGATTCCAAAATAGTATAAAGCCCAGTCGGCCAAATAGACTTCTTACAGCCAATCACTTCCCAAGAGTGCTTTTCTTTCAGTGAGAGTACTTGCAGTCTGTTGTGGTCTAATGTTAACAACTTCACCCAGTAGTTCACTTTTCTAGCTTGTGCATATGCTAATGGGCTGATTAGACCTAGTTCAGCCCACAAAAGGGCAGAAGGAGTAGAGTTATTCAAACCAAGAGAAGATCTCAGTAATTTATTAAGCAAAACTTCAACTCCCTATTGATTTACAAGTCCTCAAATGTCTGAGTGATATAAGTCTTAAGCATAATATTTCGACTTAACTGCTGTAATTAATGGTTTAACAGAGTTTACCCCATATTTATAATTGAAGGATTTTAGGTAATTAGCAGTTTGTTTTAGCTTAGGAAGAAAATAACTGACATGTCTGACCCATGTCCCATCATTTAAAAAAATGGAGCCCTAGATAAACATAACATTTCATTGTACTGCCTTTTATCTCCTAGTCTCCAAGTTTTATTAGTTTATTTGAGCCCATAGCTACAATTTGACTTTTATTCTCATTAATGGACAATTTGTGTTTAGCAGCATAGTCATTCAAAAGATCAAGTTCCCCTGTAATCCCCTCTCTGATAATGATAATAAAACGAGATCATCATCATATGCCAACACTAGACAAAATTTGTTTGTTATTCTATGTGAGTCAGTTAAAGAGTTTTTCAAAGAAATTAACAGGCTATTTATGTAAATGCAAAACAAAGTAGGGGGCAAAACACAGCCCTGCCTGACCCCATGATTTGTTTCAAAGGTAGCTGAAAATTGATCGGTTGTCCCTATTTTAACCTGGGCCCACGTATTATGATACAGTTCTCTTATAATAGCAATGAGTTTGGCAGTTATGTCCCAGTTCTTCATTATTGTCCATAAAGTACAATGTGAAACAGAATCAAAGGTGGCACTAAAATCTATGAATGCCAAATATAATTTCTGTTTACATAATTAACTTTTTTCTCAAAAAGGTGAGATAAAATAAAACAAATTATCCACAGTACAATATCCAGCCCAAAAACCTGCTTGGAACTTGGACAAATCACCAAGTGATTTAATTTGTTCTTTTAGTCTGGAAAGTACTGTTTTTGGAAAAAAATGTTAGCACAATTATCTAACAGGGAGATAGGGCAATACATTTTAAGCTCAGACTTATCCCTTTATGTATTGAAATTATTATAGCCCCTTACCATGAACTGGGAAAGTTCAAATGGCTAACAAAGGAATTGAAAGTGGAGTTAAAATTGAAGCCCAGCATGAAACAGAATCAATAAAAACCTCTGCTGGAATCTGATCAGGGCCTGGTACTTTATGTTTTTTTCATGGATGTAATAGCAAAATACGTATCTGAGAGCCTACAAAACACAAAAGGTGACAATTCTATTGCTATCTCAAACAGATCATGAGAATGACTTGAATCGCAAAAAATTCTGAGTAATACTTTTGCCAAGTGTCTAAGGAAATATAAGAATCTATACAAGATTTATGATTATTTGTACTGTGAGCAATCATCTGCCAATAGGCATGATGGTCATTGTTATTTGTAGCCTTCAACATCTTGTTCCACTGCAAGTGATGGAACATTAACTGCTTTTCTTTGAGTAACTCTTTATAAGAAGCTTTGACTTGGTTTTATAGCTTAAATTGACCTTTGTGATTACTGGCTCTGACTTTCTAATTAATTGATTTAACTGCTTTTTGACCAGACAGTACTCCTTATCAAACCAATTATGCTTTGGAGCCCTAACACTGCTTATAGCTACCACTCCAGTTGCTTGACCAGACTAAAACCATTCCATAAGATGCAGTCCAATTTTGGAAAATACTTGCATATAAGAGAACCAATCTCACTGCTGCAAATATAATTCCATTTAATTCTAACATTGTTCCTTATTTCTAAATTATCATAACACGTAACCAAAGGTTTCTTAACTGGAAGTTTAAATTGCAACATCAAAGGAAATTGATCACAATCAGCTCTGGGGGAATCACAAATGAATCCCAGATGTCCATACTGTCATTCCAAAATACATAATCAATAACTGAGGGTCCAAGCTTATTTTAAAACATAAAATTACCTATGGTATCACCTTCGAGTCTTCCATTAAGTGGTACTAAATGATAAGATGTAAGGGTATCTATAAGCTTGAGGCCTCTGTTATTAGTCCTTGGATCTAAAGAAGATCTGGGAAATTTAAAAGCATTTTCAAAATGCCAGTTTTGTACTTCATTATTGGAGAATCCATCATAGCTATCTACTCTAGTGTTGAAGTCACCACACATTAAAATCTTTTCATATGCAGTTGTGGTCCATGACCTATGTATAAGAACATCTAAATCCTCCCAAGTTTTGATAGTAAAATATTTTGAATTACAGGGGGGTACAAAAAATTAATTGGACAGAATTCAAGTAAGCCCAATTTAACAAAATGACCGAGAAAAGGAGTTTGAAAACAGTAAATCAGCTGATAAGCCTTCTGTAACCTTGAACCGAGTAACTAAACCCCCAGAAGGTCTGCCAAGTTTAGAATGCTTATTGCCCAGAATCTGATAAGTGGAATAACCATTTAGTGAAACATCATTAGTTGCCAGATGCCAGATTTCCTGTAAGCATAATATTAAGGCTTGATTCATAAAATCTATGCAATCATGATCTATTTATTATTTATTTAAACGATTTGCCAGGCTGGCACACTGAGCAGAGTACTGCTTGATTCCAGGTGCATCCTGGGGAAGGGGATAGAGGAGAAAAATAAACAAAATACAATTAGATACAGAGTACATAGAGTAACATGATTACACAGAGTAAATAACAAGGTACAAATAGATACATCGTACAATAGTGCAATTAGGAACATACAATGGTAGGCATTATGTACAATGACAAAAAATAAGTAAGCTCAACAGTTCTAGATACAGCAAACAGTGTGAGAAAGTAAGCAACAAAAAGGTCAAGTTCCAGGTCAGGGTAGTGTAACTAGGCCAAGGAGTTAGGTGAACAACTATGCCTAGCTGCAAGAACAGGTTGAGGAGAAATGTGCATTAATGAGGGAGTTTAGATGCTGGGGTGAAGGCATGAGCTGGATGGCTGCAGGGAGGGAGTTCCATAATTGAGGCATGCGATGGCAGAATGCTACTTGACCGGCCAAGGAGGACATGTACCGTATGGCCAGAAAGTGAGTATCTGAATTCCTGAGATAGTAAACAGTGGGGGTAGGTGCAGCTAGAGCAGAAGCAAGATACTCCGGCGAGGACTGGGACCAGCATTTGGCTGTTAGCTTGATGCAGTGGAACTGGTGACGGTCATGTAGCGACGGAAGATTAAGAGTCCGGTAGAGCTTGCAGTGGTGTGTGGAGGGCAGGCAATCAAGGGTGAAATGGCAGAAAGAATGAAAAAGGGGATCCAGTCTGGCTAGGGTGGACTTGGCAGCGGCACTGTAGACAACAGCTTAATCTGGTTCAAGGTCAGTTGGCATTCATCTGTATCCCCCTCCCCCCGGGTCGTGCCTGAAAATAGGCAGGATTTGTCTAGTGCACTTACCCAGTCAACTAAAACTAAATAAATTTAAAAAAAAAAAAATATACATCCCCATAGTCGAATATAGGGAGGATCATTTTTCTGTACTAGTTTGTGGCAGGCTGACAGCGGGATGCTTCCATAGTTGTAATAAAGGGCACCCAATTTCGGGTGGAGCTTCTTGTGGATGGCATCAACATGTACTGAAAAGTTGAGTTGCTGGTCGAGCCAGACCCCAAGATATCTAAAGGAGGAACAAGCCTCCAGAGTGGTCCCGTCCAGGGTGTGGAAGGAGGGGATGGTGTGGAGCCATGAGAGTCTCTGCCTCAAGCCGAAGGTCATAGAGATGGTCTTCTTGGCATTGAGGAAAAGCTGGTTTGCATGAAACCAGAGCTGGACATTGTCGAAGTCCTGCTGTAACCTGATTGCTACTATAGCAGTCAAAGGGCTTGATGCATACAGAACTGTGTCGTCCACATACATGTGTATGGAAGTATGTGAGCAGGTGGCAGGCAGGTCATTAAGGAAGAAGGAGAATAGAGGCAGTCCTAGGACTGAGCCTTGGGGGACTCCTGTGGTAACTGGAAGGGAGGAAGAGGAGGTCTCACTTATTCTCACAGATTGGGATCAGCCTACCAGGTAGGAGTGGAGCCAGCTTGTGGCCATGGCTGAGAGCCCTGCATGGGAGAGTGCGTCTAGGAGAAGAGCATGGGAGACCTTGTCGAATGCCCTAGCCAGGTCGACAAAAATAGTGGGGGTAATGTGATCTTTGCCATGCCATCAAGAATGGAGTCTGTGAGCCATGGAAGAGAGGTGGTTGTGGAGTGGGCCTTCCAGAAGGCAGACTGGTAGGGGGGGAGAAGAAGGAGGAAGAGTTGAGAAAGGAGGAAAGCTGGGAGAGGACTAGATGCTCCTGAAGCTTAGCCAGAATAGGGAGGAGGGGAAATAGGCTGATAGTTACCGGGGGCCGAGGTCTCACTGCCCTTAGGTATTGGGACAACAGTTGCATGCTTCCATTCTGAGGGGATTGCTGTTAAGGAGAAAGATATATTGAAAAGAGTAGCCAGGCGGCGATGGCAGAAGCTGCCAGGTGGAGCATCTTGGAGTCCAACCCAGAGGGATATTTACCTTTGATTGGGTTTAGGGAGATCAAGGCATTGTACACTTCAGAAGGGATGACCTGACTGAAGGAGAAAAATAGAGCAGAGGAAGGGACTAGAGTGGGAGGGGGGGCTAGAGGGTGAGGAGTTGTGCTGGGATGGGGTGAGAGAAGAGAGCAGGGCCGAGGTGCAACTGGTAAAAAATTAGTTAAATTCTGAGGTGACTGCAAGGGGGTCTGTTACTGCTGTGTCGCCAACATTTAACACAGGGGTAGGGGGCTGGGAGAGAGGAGAGAAGAGGGATTTGACCACCCTCCAGAGTTTAGACAGCTGACTTGGATTTGACTGGAGAGATGGATTGAAGTACTTGGCTTTCACCTACCTGATTTGCCTAGTGCAAGCATTGCGTAGGGAGCAGTACATTGCGTAAGTTGCGGGGGAACTGGAGGCTTTGAAGGCCTTCCAAGCCTGGTCTCTGGCTCTGATAAGGGACATGATGTCTGCAGAAATCCAAGGCAGGTGATAGCCCCTCACATGAGTCCATCTAAGAGGAGCATGGTAGTCCCACAGTGTTAAGAACCTGAACTTGAAATACTCCAGGGTGGAGTCAATTGATGTTGCTCGGGAGATGAAGAACCAGTCTGTAGCTGCTAGGTCTCTTGGTAGTGAGGCAAGGTTCAGGAATTTATGCGACCTTGTGAGAATAGTTTGGGGGGGGAGGCTATAGGTCTGAATATTTTCTGAATCATATATATCATATGGTGGTCGCTTAATGAGTCAGACACTAGGCCTACAGCAATTATGCGATGCTGATGAGAAGTAAGGGACCAGTCTAGGAGAGAGTGATTATTTGATTTTGGGTTCAGCTGTGTAGGTTCACAGATCAGTTGTGCCAGGTTTAGGGCAGCTACCTGGTTGCAAATCTTTGCGGTAGAACTGGAAAGTCAGTTTAAATTGAAATCCCCCAGGATATGTAACTCGCCCCCTATAGAACTGGATTTCAGGGAGTCCAGAAGGGCCATGATAGCCGAAGATGGGGAGTCAGGAGCACAGTACGAGCCAGCTATAAAAATGGGGACGGTATGGGGGAGGAAGAGTTTGATCAGCAAGGCGTTGATGGATTGTGAGGGCGAAGGTATGGTGACTGGGGTGAACTGGATGGAGGTGGAGATATACACTGTAATGCCACCGCCCCTTTTGTTACCAGGTTGGTCATGGCGGATAACAGCGTAGCCTGGTATATTGATTTCGGAGTCCTTGTTATGGGGCTTTAGCCAGGTTTCAGAAATAATCAGGATGTCAGGCTTTAGGGAGGTTACAGTTGGCTGCAGCATGGTTATTTTATGCAGTAGGCTGCAGATGTTTAGGTGCATCAATTTTAGGCCTCATGGTAGTAAAAGAGGGGTGGTGATTGGCCCTGGATTAGGCTCAACATCCCCCAAAAGTAGGAGCAAAAGTGTCACCAGAAATTTGGTAAACATCATGGACTGCTGAGATTTATGGGATGAGGGCAAATGCTGAAAGCATTTCATAGGGATTTGCTGGGCAGTAAACTTTAGGGCTATGAGTCCAGCATGAAATGAAGGTGGAAGGATTGCTGAGCCGATCGGTCCTAGGAGTAGATGTGATGAATTGTGTGGTACAGAGGATGGGGTATTAGAGCTAGACGACTGGACTGGCATGAAGCAGAGTACCAACACTCCTTCCTGCTCCATGGGGTAGGAGGATGAAGGGAGTGTCGCTAGAGGTACCAGGGAAGCAAGTACAGTCAAATAGAGAGGTAGCATGGTGTTATTGGCTGGGATGGCCTGCTAGATTAGGAGCAATCACAGGTACGGCTTCTAGTGGGGGAATTAGATAAGCTCCTAATGGGAAAGTTGACTGATTGTTTTTTTTTTTTTTTGCCCGACACGTGACCTGCCTCCTATATATCTAGACTCAATCAACAAGGGTGGTGGTGGTGGGGGCGGTGGGGTATCCGACATGAAGCACTGGCAGGAAATCCAGTTGCGAGTGAAAAACATCTGAGCACTGCTCAGGCATCCTGGAAAGCTGGATTACCTTGCTTTATGCTTCGGGGGAGGGCAGCTTCATGAAGGGGCCCTTGTGACCACCACATGGGCCTTGGAGCGTTGGAAAAAGAAAATTTGAGGTGAGAAAATAAGTGAGGTAAGAAGGGGCAGGGCTAAAGCAGGGGCAGGAGGTAATTGGGATGCAGCTAAAGCTGGGTTGACTAGAATGGGAGGCAACTAAAGAATGTAGCTAAGTTGAATTGACTAAAACTAATTTCAGTACTGCTAGCTGGCATCAGAAATTGAATTTATATAACCAGAGCCAGCATAGAATACAGCCTCTGAGAATAGTTGCAACCTGTACAAATAGCTTAAAACCCCTAGAGGCTACAGATATGTAGGAATTAAACTTCTTAAAGCAACATATAAAAACTCCACAACCCGAAGTAAAAGCAGAACAAAGTAGCACAAAGAAAAACTATCTGTACACCTCTGCTGATTTCTAAAATACTGTGTCAGATCTTTTTAAATACAGGCAGATTCAGGATTCAATTTGAAAAAGGCGCCAAATCCAGTTGCGAGTGCAAAATGTCTGACCGCAGCTCAGGTGTCCTGGAAAGCTGGATTACCTTGCTTTGTGCTTTGGGGGAGGGCAGCTTCATGGGGGGCCCTCGTGACCACCAGATGGGTCTTGGAGCTTGCTTTGTACTTCAGGGGAGGGCAGCTTCATGGGGGGCCCTCACGACCACCAGATGGGCCAGGGAGCTTGCTTTGTGCTTTGGGGAGGGCAGCTTCACAGGGGGCCCTCAGGACCACCAGATGGGCCAGGGAGCAGATCTGCAAACTTTGTTAGTAAACCAGCTATATTCCAAGATATAATCAATGGGTTATTTTTTGTTCCTGGTTCAATAGTTGCTATATTGGGGGGAAGCCCTGTAGTCAATCACTTTGCTCCTTAAGTGGGCTAAACCGATTTAGAATTGAAACATTATATTCAATTTCTGGTACATCTAGCTCTTGGGTGGATTTGTTCTGCTTATTGGGTATAGAACGTTAAGGATTCTGTTTTGTTGCAGAAAAAGAGGTCTCATTACTGCCTGCAACATAGTCAGTAGTAATAATATACAGCCCCATTGCATCAAGTATAGAAAAATTTTGCAAGATTTTATCATACAGGCTTGTATATTTGACCTGAATTAGGATTTGATCAGTTTCTAGATCATTACCCAAACTCTGCACTGTTAAAGCATTTTGATCAGTAATTGCAATATTTTTTTTTTTTTTGCCAATAACTTTATTTTAATTATTATAGAGACAGCATCACTACACCAATGAGTAATGAATATAAAAATGAAGGAGGTACACAGGTTGGTGCAAACTGAATATACAAAAACTATTATAGTCTTTCAATTAATCAAGAAAACTAAAACAATAAAAAGAGAAAAGGAACCAAATAATGGAAAGGGAGTATATAAACAGTCCCACCCACCCACCACCCCGCAGCTATCCGTAACATTGATAAAAACCTGGAATAAAAACCTGGAATAAGTGAAATTATATTGAAAACCTTGGTTCAGCTGGAATATGAACAATTAAGGGGAGGGATGGAATGACAACATTGGAGGAAGGAAAATCGTATTGGTTAGAGGAAAACATTATTTAATTGGGATTTATAAGACCAAGGGTGTCTCAATGCCACTACCGTAAAAAGGGGAACTTGTCCCGCAGACATTGGTTAAAGTCCTTCCAATATTTGTCAAACTTGTGCTGTATGTCAGAGGTCACGTAGACAGTCCTTTCAGCAAGTAGTGCATTCATGAATACCTCCCACCATTCCTTAAAAGAAGGAGTCCATATCTCCCGCCAGTGACGTAATATCACCAGCTTAGTAACCATTACCACCAATGCCATCCGGGCTCTAGAGGCAGTGCCTGGGATAAGGTCATACCTCCCAAACACACAAATCTCTGGCAAAACCCAGAGAGATCTTGAAAAGGTCTCAATCTCGACTTAACTAGTTCCCATAACTCCCTACTTTTAGGGCATGTCCACACCTCTGTGAAAGTTGTAGCTAAAGAGCCATTACAGTTCTCACAGGCTGAGGAGCAGTTGTTATTCCAACTAGACAACCTAGCCGGGGACCAATAAATGTTGTGCAATAATTTAAACTGGATTTCTTAATCTTTCCTGTTTAATAAAAGCATATATGTCTGTCCAGATTCTCTCCCATACTGACTCGACCAATTCAAAGACATACTAACCGCCCAATGGAAGGGAATGGGAGAAGAATAAAGGTCAGTCTTTTTGATGATGCCCTGGTAAAGTTTAGAAACCAGTTTACCTGATAAACAGGCATCGGATAGATATATCCAGAGGTCCCCCACTAGGTTAGATCCATTGCCATGCTTCAGAAAGGACTGAACGCAGCTTCTGATTTGAGCCAGATTTAACATAGCTTGGGGTCTAACCCCAAATTTTACTGCTAGTGATGAAAGTGGGAGCAAAGCATTGCCCACATAAAAATCGGTAATTCGAATTTTTGATGGGAATAATGAAGCAAATTGGTGTATAGGCTGTTTGCCAATTAAAAGGTTGGGGTTCTTTAAAAGAGGTTGCGACATCGCCGAACCGGGGTTAATCTTTAAACAGGTGTATAGTTGATGAATAGCTCCTAATATCCCACCCTATAGGGTGTTCCTAATTTTATTCGGTATTTTAACTAAGGGTAAAGAGGAGGGACTCTAAATCTAACTTTAACCCTTTAACTATAGCCCTGTCTAACTCAAGACCTATGGCAGGAATACTAATTTTCCCGGACCATAGAACTGCTCTAGCTGTGAATAGCTAAGTAATATTTGAAAAGTCCGGTAATTGTAGGCCACCCAACTTACGTGACCGACAAAGTTTAAGATAAGCTCTCACGTGGAGGTTTATATTTCCATATAAAATCTGAGCAGTACCTGCACAGATTCTTAAAAAGACTTGGGAAGATATATGTTCAAGTTAAGGAGGGATAAGAATCTCGCAGAACCACCATTTTAACAACATTGGTTCTCGTGAGAAAAGACAATGGCAGTTTCACCATCTATCCAAATCTCTTCTAACAGATTTAATGACAGGTAGTAAGTTCATTTTGGCCAGTTCTTCTAAGTTCTTAGAAATCTGAATGCCTAGATATTTAAGTGATTTAGATTGCCACTGTAGGCCTAAAGACATACACCAACTTTTCACAAGGGTGGCCGAGAGGGAAAAAGTTGTTTTTAGAGGTTTAATTTAAAACCGAAAAACTACTAAAATTTTCAATTAAAGTGAGGGCTCTAGGTAGGATAAAGTTGTATCTCTAATATGTAATAAGACGTCATCTGCGAATGCTGACAATTTGTGTTCCTGGTCTCCAATTTTAATGCCAAAAATCCGCTTGTCTATCTTAATTGTCCTAATAAGGGGCTCTAAATACAAATTAAACAGATAAGGCGACAACGGACAGCCCTGACGGTTCCCCCAGCAACGGAAAATATCAGATATTAGGTTATTGCATTGTATTCTAGCAGTTGGACACGTAATAGAGAATCCTAATTAGATGTATGAATTGTTGGGGAAAACCAAATCTAACCAAAACCTCGAACATATACACCCATTCCACGCGGTCGAATGCTTTTTCCGCATCTAACGAAATTAAAGATGCATCCTCATTAAAAACTTCAGGGGTTGACATTAAATAAAACAACTTTCTAAAATGGTCTGCCGAGGTGCGTCCCTCCACGAAGCCAGCCTGTTCCATACTAATCAAATCTTGCCAGACACTCTTAAGTCTGGTTGCCAATATTTTAGCAAAAATTTTTACATCTATATTCAGCAAGGATATTGGTCTATAATTACTAACAGAGTCGGTGGACTTCGGCTTAGGTAACAGATTATTCTGGCTTCAAGAGAGACGATCCCTCACTCCATGATCAAACCAAAAGGTAAATAACTCACACAACAATGGGGCCACTTCTACTTTAAATAATTTATAAAAAGAGTGAGAACCCATCAGGCCTGCTGCCTTGTCAGCTTTAAGTGAATCAATGGCAGATATAATCTCCTCATTTGATATAGAAGATATTAATTTCGCTTAGAGTCTTGTGGCAGGTTAGGAGTGGTATTCCGTCCAGGAACCTCCAGATCTGTGATAGCATAAGTGCGGTAGGGGCTGGGTCGAATATAAGTCTCTATAGAAGGAGACAAATGATTGTAGGATTCCCTTAGGGTCGGTAATCAGGTTGTCAGAGTCCAGAGATTTTAGGGCCGGAACCCATCTGGAATCAGCCTTACGTTTTAGCTGCCATGCCAGTAATTTCCCGGCTTTACTGCCCTGACCCAAGTATAACGCCTTAGATTTAGTTGACATGCTAACAACCTTATCGTTCAGAGCCCCCGCATAGCATGTTCTCACAGCGGCCAGCTCCTGTTCCTGGTCCCTAGTCCTCATAGGCTCCGGTATAGCCTCTAATTGATTGATCCTTATAAGATAGTTGGACAACTTCGAATTGTATTTGGCTTTCCTCACCGAAGCTGTTCTAATCAACTCACCCTCCATACCGATTTAAGAGCAGCCCAGGCCTGGTCAGTATTTGGGATCACTCCCAATTAAATTTAATTGACTCTATCAAAAAGATACGGAAACGTTCTAGTGTCTGAGCATCTTTAAATATATTATTGTTTAAGGCCCATGTGTAAGATCTCTTCGATAGAGGACTAAGTCCAAACAATTTTAATTGAGAGTGGTCAGATATCACCCTTGGGAGATGCTCAGCATTCTTTATCTCGGGACAACCTGGCAATTTACTAAAAATAATCCAGCCTAGAAAAGGATTTGTGCATCGGTGAAAAAAGGTGTAATCATGACTGTTGGATTGAGTAGCCTCCACGGGTCTGTCAGGCCTAGAAAAGACTTACATTCAGCCAATGCTTTTTGCGCCAAAGCAGGAAATGATTTCCTACAGGTCGATCTGTCTAGTATATCCGACTGAACAAGGTTCCAGTCACCCCCCAAAATAAGCGGCAACTCCTTAAAGGGAGACAAAAGCACAGCCAAATGGGAAAAGAAGGAAGGGGACTCTAAATTGGGGCCATAAATTGATCCCAAAACTAGGGGCTTTCCTCCAAGCTTGCCAGAAACGATAATATATCTGCCATTCGGATCAGCAATTGTGTCCGAATGTACAAAGGGGACCCCCCGGGCTATCAAAATAGCTACACCCCGGCTTGAGGAAGAGTACCCCGCCCCAAACACTTGGCCTACCCATTTTTTCCTAAAGTATGAAAGATGGCTTGAAAGGACATGAGTTTCCTGCAAAAGACAATTGCTGGTTGATAACGGTCTAAATGGTTTAGGACTGCATATTTTTACAATTGTCCTTCCCCTTTGATGTTCCATGACAGAAGATTCAGGTTAAATGCCATTGGTCGTTACTTGTCCATGAAACAATGTAATGATAGCTGCCCTCCCCAAAAAGCAAAACAAAACCAAACCTAACCAACACCAACCCCTCACATCCCCAATAGAAGATCAACCCCAACTAAACCCATAAACAACCACCCCCAGGCCCGGTTAACTCCTCTTGCACTGATCCAAAGTGTGCTATAGAGGTCGGGCTCCCCACACCACTCTTAAACTTGAATCAGCAACAATAAAACGCTTGAAACCTCAAGAATCTAATTCCCAATAAGAATTGGTTAACATACCTTACCCCAAAACAATTATTGAGTTGTCAAGATTAAACTAATATATTAGGGTTATCATTGCAATAGGAGATCCATATATAAAATCTTATGGAAGATATAAACTAAACATTCAAAAGCATAATCTCCTCCAATGCTCCCTGAATAAAATGGGGAACAGAAAAAACAGAAGGGTTAAACTGGCGATATATGGAGATCCCCTGCCTGTTGAGGCCTCCCCGCCTCCAAATGCCACCATATCAGACGATGGCTAAATAATAGTCCAACAAGGAACATCGGTGGCTTATTAAACATTGCCACAGCAAAAGGGACTAGTAATTCAGTGGAGTGCGGGTGGGGAGGGATAGCCTTTATTTGGCTGAGCCAAACAACTCGCTGGTCCTTCCTAGAATGAGGTTACTCAGCCCTGCCATATACATAGGGGCCATTCAGACCACTTATCACATGGTTAAGGCAGTAAAACTGTGAGTAAGCCTGATTACAGCAACCCCACAATTGTTGTAACGTCAGTGCACTAACGGTGTAACACTAATTTAACCCCCTCCTGGGCAATACCAAAAATAAATTGTTTATGAGAAACTGATATAACAGATATTCATTTAACAGTTCAGCTCGAACTAAAATATCCATCCTGGTATGGTAAGATATAATAAAATTTTTAGTAAAGCCCATGGAGCCTCTATGTAACAATCGGGTTAAACATAATATAGCTCACTGTTCCATATATTAGCGTGACAGTCTAATCGCATTGACTCTTGGAGCATCTAATCCCACTAGATCAGCATTAAACGTCCCGTGGCTCAACCTTTGGCGAACAAATCTGGCATCAATGTTCCGAGTGAGTTCAGAGCTTCTTCCACTGATTCATATCGCTCCCTCCTTAGTGGTGACCTCGAGCTTTGCTGGATATAACATACGGTGGCGAATCCCCGCCGCCCACAGCTTCAAGTGACGGGCTAAAGGAGGCTCTGGTCTGCCTCATCTTCCAGGTCAGGTCGGGACTAGGCTAGGTTTGCTGTTCCCATTGAAAAGAAGACAGTTTCTCTTGTCTCTTTTAAAATGTGTTCCTGTCCAGGAAATTAAGCAGTTTAAAGATAATGGACGGGTGGTTCTGTCGTTGATGGTCTAGCTCAAGGCTCTGTACCCCCGGCCATAATATATTCTGGCCATTTGGTGAAGGGCCTGCCAGATTTCTCAGCAATTTTTGTAGAAAAGTAGCATGCTTGTGCCTTCCTCCCTCCGGTAAACCAAGTAAAACCAGGTTATTTACCTACGCCCTTTCAAGGTCGCCCACTCTTTCTTCTAATTTGGCCACAGCTTTTTGCTTTCAGTGATCATGGGTTTTGCTTTATCTAACGCTCGCTCCACAGACGATATGCGAGCCTCTGAATCTGTCACCCTGCGTGCAAGCTGCGTAAGGGCTGGTTTAATATCAGCCATTTCATCTACCAATTTAAACAGGGCCTCCTTGATAATGGCTAGATCACTGCTAATGTTGCCGGCAGAAGTACCTTCTTCCTCGGTACATGGTGAGGCGCTGCGGCGAGGCCGCTTCGCTTCTGACTCCTGATCGCCGCCCTGCATTTCTCCCCCGATCGGAGCGCCGGAAAAATGTTAAACTCGTTATACCACTGATCTCGTAGCTCGGGAAGGTAAATATAAGTGATCTTGGTGGTCGGGAACAGCAGGATTGCCGGTTTGGTGCGGGAGCTCCGGTTAGCAGCAGCTACACCTCCATAGACGTCACGTGGTCTCTCCAGTAATTGCAATATTAAGTAGCTGTTCAAATGAATCAGTTACAATTAGTTTAAGTTTCTTATCAGTCTCACTTTCTGTCCGACATAAGCCATAAAGAAACAGCTTTCTGGGGAATGAGGGCTCATTATACTGTAGGTCTGCTTGGCAGAATTGTTTTCCGGACATGCTAGGCTTAAGACATTGCTGTCAACAATATACACCCCAACTGGGTCCAGTAATGGAGCTTTGTGCAATATCGTGTCCAGAGCCCCCTTACCTGACAATATAGCATTAACCTGCTCTATACCATTCTGTGTCTTATACCTGGAAATTTTGGTTATTTTAATAGCCAAGGCTGACATTTTTAAAACGTGTAAACAAGTTGAGGGCAGCATTTTTCAATCTGCCTGGATTTTCATTTGGAATGGGCTTTAATCCAGAAATGCTAATATTGCCTATTTCATTCCCAGTTTGAGATCAATTCAGCAATTTCCTATTAATAAAATCCACTGAGAAACCCTAAGACTGCTCTTGTTATTAAGCCATATATGATTGGCAACCCTAGCATTAGAACAAAATTAAAACACACACCTGTGGCCACCATAGTCTTTGTCATCCCATAATTGGACTATATCATTATCAACAATATCAGCACCAGTAGCTGCCCTTAGAAGGTGCACAATCTGTTTTTTGTTTTGCTCTACAGTAATTGCATTGTTCCAATGATATCCATTTAGGCTCAAACACACAATCTAATAAATTTTTCAGCTCTTTCTCCACTGGTGAGTGTGTATTAGAAGAGGTCATACCGGGCCCTTCTTTTTTAGCTAAGCCCTCAGCAATATGTTGGGATTCAGAGTGCCATGTTTTCCAATCCTCTCTAACATTTTTAGATCATTCCTACAGAGATCCATTTATTGATTAATTGCCTGTATGGAGCACAATATCTCCTTACTGGTTGCCCTATCAAATGGGCTGCCTTTTTTGTTAACGGATGATACATTTATATCAAGATGTTGATTTCCATGCATTTCTATAAGGCATACACTGCTGCTGTCTGCATTAGCGCAGGGCAGATTTAAAACATCCTTGGCAGTGTTAGTAACAATAGTTTTTGTTTTACTATTTTGTAGGACCCTGGTTGAGCTAGTATCTGTAATACAGGGACAGATGAAGCAGTTTACTCTTTTGTAACTTTCTTAGCTTTCTTAGCCCGCTTTTTAATTTTCCCCTTTGGTTTTACTGGGAAATCAGGGATACAAATTCTGGCCTTACTTGTGTAGTATCGGAAAGTGGGTTAGAAGGTGACCCAACTGTAGGGACTAGTTTATCCAGTTTGTTGAGCACATCATCTAGTCTGCTGCCATTTATAGCAATGTTGCATTTGAGGGTTTCTAATTCATTGCAGACCCACCACTAGCTGATCCAAAATCATAAGGTGAGCTGCATATGGATCCTTTATGAATTTTTGAGTTCATCTAAGCTGAAGGGGTAGGAAACAATAGGGTCCCCAGCACCAGGGTTCCTTAATGTACAGCAACAGTGTGGACTGTGAGATGTTTACTATTTATTTTAGGATCAGTCTTTCTTAGCCCAACTATGGCCTCCTGCATATCCATAGTTCCCCCCTTGAAGACTTTTGAAGTTGAGGTGCAAGGGGTAGTCATTCACAACATTCCTGCTTTGTGTTATGTACTCATGTTTTGCAGTAAAACATTTTGCTAACCAGCATTTACTGCGTTTTTGTATTCCTTGCGCACCACTCGCCATTGGATTATGTCCATATTTATACCCTGCAAGTCTGCAGACCAGTTAGGATAAACCCCAGTTACACCAGATTCCAGTTCTGGGGACAATTCTAGAGAATTTGACAAATCAGTAAAAGAGTCATAATAAAGATCAATAGAGAGCTCCTTAGCTACAGTTTTAGCCTGAATGCTGTCTTCCACAATTTTTTTTAACTATTAGGACTAATATATCAGTCAAGTTGCTATGTTCACTGCTATAGTTACTATAATGAAAACCAGGGTCTTCCTTTTTAGGAATTTTTGGAGTGGATGAGGGTCTAGAAATATCCTAAGTTCAGAAGCTCTCTGTTGGGAGCCATTATGACTGATCAAGGACACATCTAAGATGACAGTCGGTTCAGTTGGTTCACCCTTAACAGGACTTTCCACAATATTTTCCTTGGCTGGAGTAGTTTTTAGCAAAAAATCATTGATTTTAATTTGCTTGGATTTTAGTTTAAGCTCCTTATTTTTGCTAACACTAGAGTTTGTGTTTTTAAATCTTTTTGTTTTTGCTGAATTGGTGCCTTTTTTAAGTTTTTTAGTAACCTGTTTGTTCCCTCCCTTTTACCCTTCTTAGGGGGCAATTTATTCTGAAAGCCAGTTCCCATTACATCAGCAGACTCCTGGCTAGAGATAATAATGAAGGAATCCACATCACCCTTTGGTTTCTTGTAATTATTATGATCTTTGTTGTTACCCTAACAAGACCAGATATCTGCTCCCCCAAAGCGCTAAACAAACTTAGAGTTGATAAAGCAATGGGGCCGGATGGAATTCACCCGAGGGTGTTTACTGGGTTGTTCTGGACAAAAGAAGGCACATGGCCCATCGTGATTGTCCCCCTCAACTGAGGGTCACTGTTAATTGCAAGTTAAATTAAGCCATTTGTCTAACTTGGATTAAAAAATATATCAAGGGATGCAGAATTAATTATCTCTTGAGGAAGTATGTTCCATAGTTTAACAACTCTTATACTAAAAAAGTTGTCATGCCTTTTTTTTTGCCCAGTTTACTTTGAGCTGCTGGTTATGTATCCTACCTACTATGCACTTATTGGCTAATGATAGCCCACATTTTTCCATTAATGATGGATTTTTGATTAGTTTATAAGTTAACAGGATGTCACCCCGTTTTCTTCTTAAGGAAAGAGGATATAAATCTGTCATACTAAGTCTTACACTATATGGTTTATTATTTAACTTTGGGATAATTTTTGTTCTTCTTCTTAGAACTTGCTCAATACGGATAATGTCTCCTTTGATGTAAGGGTTCCAAAAAGGAGATCCATAGTCAAAATGAGGTCTAACATAAGCCCTGTAAAGTGGCAATAAACACTGTTCAGTTTTATTAACAAGGGTCTTTCTAATTTGTTTAATGATTATATTGGATGTTCCAGCAATTTTGTTACAATTGTTATTTTTTGATGATTTATTATCTATCAGGTTGCCCAAGTCCCTTTCACTGACTGCTGATTTAAGACAAGTATTATTCAGAAGGTAGTTATACTTCAGGTTGTTTCTTCCAAAACGTAATACAGTACATTTAGCAATATTAAAGGTAATTAAATTGGCATCAGCCCATTGTTCAATAGATTTTAAATTGCTTTGTAACAACTGCATATTAGCTTTTGAATCAACTCTTCCCCCAAGTTTAGTATCATCTGCAAATTTTGAAATTATATTATCGGAAGAAATGTCCATGTCTGGCATAAAGATATTAAACAGAGTGGGACCAAGAACTGAGCCCTGAGGTATACCACTTGTCACTTTTCCAGGTTTAAACAGAACTCCATTAATTCTAACTCTCTGTGATCTATTAAACAGGATATCCAGTTAACTAAATAAGGTGAAAAAAAACAAAATTATGAAGTTTATTTATAAGTAATGAATGAGACACCTTATCAACAGCTTTACTGAAATCCAGTAAGATAACATCAGATGGAATATTTGAGTCAAGATACTTATTTTATTATAGAAGGAAATTAAATTAGTAGTACAATATCCAGATTTAAATCCATGCTGAGAAATATCATGTATAAAAAGCTGTTGCATTTCTTCCTCTATTCTGGACTTGATAATACGTTTCAGTACTTTCCCAATAATGTAAGTTAAACTAATTGGACGATAGTTCTCAACATTCGCTTTATTTCCTTTTTATGAATTGGTGTCACTAAAGCATAATGCCAATCATCCAGAATTTCATTTTCTAGTAATGATTTATTGAATAGTATGGTAAGTGGTAGAGCTAGAGCAGAAGATGTCTCTATCAAGAATCTTGAATGAATATTATCTGGACCCGGGCTTATGGATTTTTTGAGAGATGATAATGCACTTGAGATCTCAGAAATGTTTAATGGTGTAAAGGGATAATTCTTTCTACATATTGTAATATTAGGAACAGCTTTATAAAAATCCAGCAGAAATAATTATTGAAGTGGTTTGCTGTTTCCTGCTCAGAATTAATCTGTGGTGGTCGTGAGGGCCCTCGTTTGCCCTGCCCTCCCCCCAAGCTGGACCCCTGGCGACTTGACTCCCTGCAGGAAACCAGACAGCTGCGGTGGTCGTGAGGGCCCTCATTTGCCCTGCCTCCCCAAGCCGGACCCCTGCTGACTCGACTCCCCGCAGGAAACCAGACAGCTGTGGTGGTCGTGAGGGCCCTAATTTGCCCTGCCCTCCCCCCAAGCCAGACCCCTGCTGATTCGACTCCCCACAGGAAACCAGACAGCTGTGGTGGTCTTGAGGGCCCTCGTTTGCCCTGCCCTCCCCCCAAGCCAGACCCCTGCTGATTCAACTCCCCGCAGGAAACCAGACAGGTACAGATGCATGCACGGAGCACAGCTACGCCTACTTCTCTGAACTTGGTAGAAGAAGAGGACAAAGGCTCCTGGATCTTTGGCGCCATTTTTAAAGGACTTGCTAAATTTAAGTCGCCATGGTAGTGAAGATAGTTTTTGTGACATTCTTAATTCCTAATCTTCTCAGTTAATACTGCAACTTCTCCGATTGCCTAGGAACCTTAAGTAAAGTTAATCAGGCTATCCAAAGTCTCCGCTTGCCTCAGGAGCCTTAACTAATTTACACAGTATAAGTTAAAGCAAAATATTATCTGAACTAAGCTGCTGAAAGTCTCCGTTTGCCTCAGGAGCCTTAATTAATTTACACAGCATAAGTTAAAGCAAATATTGTCTGAACTAAGCTGCTGATAGTCTCCGTTTGACTCAGGTGCCTTAATTTAATCACTTTAGTTAAGATTAAGCTGCTAAAGTCTCCGTTTGCCTCAGGAGCCTTAATTAACTCACACAAAGTATTTGGGAGCTCAAGCAGTTATTCCAGGCCCAATTCGAATTAGTACAGTTGTGCACGCTCTGTTTTCTTAGCCCCTCCCTCTGCCTACCTGTAAATAAATTCAGTGCTTTTCTCTTCCTCTCTTAGCTGTGGTGGTCATGAGGGCCCTCGTTTGCCCTGCCCTCCCCCCAAGCCGGACCCCTGCCGACTCAACTCCCCACAGGAAACCAGACAGGTATGGATGCACACACGGAGCACAGCTGTGTCTACTTCTCTGAACTTGCTAGTAGAAGCCCCGCCGGCACTCTGCGCCGGCTCCCCACCACCCCCACCACCACCACCCTTGGTGAACATCTAGTTATATAACTGAGATCACGTGAGCTCTATAGCCTATCAGCTCATTTTCCCATTTGCAGGTTCTCAGCTTTCTCCACTAGTGGTCGCATTTCACTTTTTCTCTCCCTTCTATCCTCAATAGCTGGCTGAAAGGAAGGACCTTTTTCCTTCCTAATCAGGCTGCAGTTTGGTTCAACCGAGCAGGAGGGGGAAAAGCCTGTAAAACTATTCCTGAACAAGCTCAGCTTATCATGGCCCCATGCCCTGTCCTAATTAGGGACCTGTGGTAATAAATTGCTCAGAACTAAAATAATACTGTGTTCAGCCTGTTCCACTCTCCGCTGTCCTCCCTGTGGTGGCCAAACAAATTGCATATACCAAACCCAATTTAACCTGATCCCTGCCTATAGTGCCCCAGTCCTTATCCTACCAAATCAGTTACAGCAAAATTGCTGTTTGATCTCACTTACTATTGCTGCTTCCTAACCCAGCTGACTGGTGCTTGCGGTTACAGCCTTAAACCTACTACCAACCCCCTCTCAACTCATCATGTCACCTCATCTGTGGCAGCAGGTAAAGGGCCTAAAGATTGCCCACCTCAATATTTGTAACATCCTTGCTAATCGCTCAGATCTAATGGCATGGGTCACCTACTACAAACCAGACATCCTTGGGGTCTCCGAAACCTGACTCAAACCTGCACACCCCGACTCTGCCTGTGCTCTCCCTGGCTACCTTGTGATCAGACAGGACAGGGCGAGTATAAAATGTGGGGGTGGGTTGTTGCTGTATTACAAATCTCATCTAAAAGTGACTGACATACCCAACCCCCCCTTGTGAGTTTATACATGCCCTCCTCCTATTAGGTAACACTAAGAAGTTTCACCTGGCCTGTGTATATAATCCACCAAAAGGTGGTGTTCATGGCCTCTCCTATCTCCTTGACTGCCTCAACTCTAAGGTGAGGACTAGTGAACTCCTAATATTTGGGGACTTCAACCTCAAGTGGCTGAGTGGGAATGCTAAAACCTACAAACCCCTTCTATCTGGCCTGGCCTTCAGCCAACTCATCACCAAACCCACCAGACCCTCTTGCTCTGGGAAAAATGGCTCTCTCCTTGACTGGATGCTGTGTAATAGGCCAGACCAAATATCAGCCTCTGGCCTCCTCCCTGATTCGACCTTGGACCATTCCCCTACATACTCTATCTGGTAGGTTCTTAATTCCAGGGTCCCACCAAAAGTCATACAGATGAGAGATTACTCGAACTTTGACTTAAACAACTTCTATACCGACCTCAGCCTGACAGACTGGTCCCCAGTATATGCAGACCCTGACCCCTCGGTTGCTCTTGATAGCTTCCTAACCATTTTCACCCCATTACAAGATAGACATGCCCCACTTATTAAAAGAAGAGTGAGGGGCACAGTCACAAAATGGTTACAAGGGGAACTGTTTGCCCTGATGAAGCTTAGGGACAAAAGTTGGCTAAAATATAAGGCCTCTGGGAACAGATCTGACTTTGAAGTCTACAGGCAACTTAGGAATTCATGCTAATGGGCAATTCCCTCGGCAAAGAGTGATTTCTGCAAATCATCCCTCAAAGTGTCTGCCAAGAACCCGAGGAGCTCCTGGTGCACTATTAAACACACCGTAATGGTCCGGTGTGCCAGCAGGTTCCTGACTTGCTAATAAATGGAGTCAGTTGCAATAATGCCCACATGATAGCAAATGCTTTTTATGGCCTGTTCTTGGACCTGTCTGATTATACCTCTATGCCTTCAATCTCGAAGGATCTGGGTCCTACTCCAGGTGCTCTACCCCACCCTCCTCTCCCTCTCTTCTACTTTAAGTCTGTCTCCTTCAAAGAAACCCAGAAGCTTCTAGTAGGTCTCTCCCCCTACTCCAGCACTGGGCACAACAACCTTGTGCCCAAACTGCTCAAATTGGGGGCACCCTTCTTGGCCCATCCGATCTCCCACATTCTTAACTTCTCGCTCATATCAGGGTCTGTCCCTGCCATTTGGAAGGTGGCCCGTGTGATCCCTGTCCTCAAGTATGGCAATCCAAATCACTCAAGAACTATTGACCCATAGCGATTCTATTTCCAGTTAATAAGCTGCTCGAAAAAGTAGTGGCCTCCCAGATTGCCCTCTTCCTCCAAATCTATGGCCTTCTCTCCCCTGAGCAGCATGGGTTCCGAAAAGGGCACAGCACTTCCATTGCCCTCGCACAGGTCACCTCCAAAATCAGAACTGCGACTGATCAAGGCAAACTCACGGGGGCTGTCTTCATCGACCTGTCCAAGGCCTTCGATTTGGTTGGTCACACCTCCTGGGCTCTGTTCTCCAGTCTTCGGCCTCTCCCCATCCCAGCCTGGTTTACTAATTATCTCGGAGGCAACAGTACACGAGGTTCCAAAATGCCATTTCCAGGCTATCACTGGTAGCCTGTGGGGTACCTCAGGGGTTGGTCCTTGGCCCCTTATTGTTCTCCCTCTTTATCAACCAGCTGCCTTCAATCCCAACCTTCGGACATGTTACCCTATATGCTCATGATATGGTGCTCCTCGCCAGTTCACAAAATATTGATGACATAAACTCTAGACTCAACTCTGATTTTGATCGCATCCAATCCTGACTCAAGGCAAGTAAGCTTGTCATCAACCTTCAGAAGATGCAGGCGATGTTATTCAGCTCCCTTCCCAAGGTGAGAGCGTGCCCGGCTGAGCTCAGAGTCGTTGGCACTGATGGCATCCCCATAATGGTGGTGGACTCATTCAAGTACTTGGGGGGTGACTCTTGACCCCCAACTGGCTCTCTCCCTGCACATACTTAACTCCTGTAAGGCCACAAACTGCAAACTGGGACTAGCGTACAGAGCAAAAAGTTGTCTCACCCCAGCTGCCAGACTCGCCCTGGCAAAAGGGGTCTTCCTCCCCTCGCTTTGCTATGGGCTCACCTCCTTCACGAATTCCCCCAGAGCCTGGCTGTCCAAATGGGACACCTCGTATAACAACATATGTTGCTTCGCCCTATCAGCCCCTCGTCTTGCCCATCGTTGTCTACTTTACTCTAGACTGCGTTGGCACTCACCTAGTAACCATTGATAATTCGTTATGGGCAACTTTACGGATAACATTATCTGGTCATCTACTCCTCCGGCACTTGCTGACCTCCTCCAGCCCGCCCCCTCTGGCTATCAGCTGAGGTCCACTGAATCCCAGGCACTTATGGTCCATAAGACTCACTCCCTCGTGGGAGATCGAGCCTTTTCGGCTCTTGCCCCAGAACCTGAAACCTCCTTCCTCCTCATGTAAGAACTGCCCCCTCCCATAGCTGCTTCAGGTCCTCCCTCTGGGGTTACTTAAAACAAGCTTCAAGCTGCCTCTGTCCCCCATCGTCCTACCCTCTGTGATGTGCCTGTGAAAATCCTGGCTGCGGGTGTGCATTTATTCCAAAAATAACAAATAAACAAATATCACAAATGTTGTTGCTGCTGACACTGGTCTTACTTCCCTGGCTGCCCTCCCTGGGTTGTCATGCCTCACACTGAATTGCATTAAACTGTTCTCTGCCTGTTACCTGACTATAATTGTTTGCTTATACCTGTCTGTACCATGCCTGAGAGTTGCACCCAAGTCTCTGTACTTTGTTTCAGCTGGTCTTTCTTGCTTGTATTCTGACTGTACCTTGTGTAAATTGTTGTTAGCCTCTGTACTGTTATTGCCTGTATCTTTGTAACTCTCCCGGATCGCACCTCTAGTGTGCTTACGTGGTAAACAAAAGCTAAATAAATAAATCAGGTTACCATTTACCTGAAGTGGTCCCATTGCCCTGAAATAACTTTTTTTTACCATTAATGTATGAGTAAAGAGATTTACAGTTAGATTTAGAATGAGCCAAATTGAATTCAAAATGCAGTTTTGCCTGTTTAATAGACCTCTTTAATGTTGAAACAGCAAGTTTGTACTTGTATCTTATTGTGGGGTTGGAATGTTTTTTCAGTTTCCTAAAAAGCCGCTCTTTCCTTTTAATCTGTTTACAAACAGATTTTATAAACCAGGCCTGAATTTTGCCTTTTTTATTGTATTTACTTTTATTAGGAACATAGTGTTCCTCTAGCCGGTGGAAAAAAAGTAGAAATGATTCATAAGCTTTATTAATAGGCAAATTGTTAAATAGTTCCTCCCAATTAAGCTTATTTATTTTTGAGTTTATTTCTGTGAAGTTAGCTTTGTTGTAATCTTTATATATTATGTTCCATATAGGTTTGGGGATTTTGGTGTAAATACTAAACTGTACTAAATTATGGTCACTGTTACCAATTGGAGATGTAATAACTATATCTGAAAATTTGGTTTCCATGTTAGTAATAATTAAATCAAGAATATTTGTTCCCCTAGTTGGTTGTTGTACTAATTGTTCCAAACCAAGATCTATAATTAATGACAAAAGTAGTTTCTCTTGTTCAGTTTTTGCTGTAAATGTATCCCAGTCAATACCTGGCATATTAAAGTCTCCCATGATAAGACTTTCACCTTTGTGAACAGTATCTGAAATTATACTAATTAGTTCAGTAGTATATTGTAGGTCAGCTGAAGGTGGTCTATAACATACACCCACAGTGAGCTGTGGTTGACCTCTTAACTGAACAGAAATCCAGAGAGATTCTGTGTTTGTCTCCAATTCAATCTCATGCGAGGGGATGTCATTTCTTATATATAGACATACACCCCCACCTGCCCTATCTTTCCTATTTTTATAGTAAAGCTTATAGTTGAGAATTTCTCTGCTCCATACTGAAGATGGATCCCACCAAGTTTTGGTGACAGCAATAATACTCAGATCTAAAAGAGAACATTTAGCCTCCAATTCTAGCATATTCAGGGTATTTAGGGATCTGGCATTGAATTAAATTATATTACAAGTCTTGCTAGTAGTATGCTTAATGCCTTTTTTAAGAGAGTTAGAATCTTGTCCAATCTCCCCCAAGCAACTTAGTTTAAATAATTATTTATTGTCTTAACTAGGGTTTTTCCCAACAGCGCACTCCCTCTTCAGCTCAGATGCAAGCCATCCCAGCAGAAGAGTGAGCCCCTGTTGCACAAATTTTCCCAATGAGGGATATATAGGATGTCTTGTTTAAGACACCACTTTCTCAACCATTCGTCTTTTTAATTTTGTAGTTTAATAATTGGCTCAGGGAGGACAGAATGTGATGTATGTTCAATATTTATTTCAAATCCATTACAAGATGCCAACTGTGTAGTCCCAGGAAGGGGATCAGTAATGAAAATAGATTCTGTTTCTGGTGTAAAGTTATTAAGTGCACTAAAGCATCTATGCATATCAACTTGACTGCTTTCAATACACACTAGCCTTACTGACAAGGATGCTATTTCCTCCTGCATCTGTTTATTTAATGTACATTTCTCACATATAAATAAAGGGGCATAGCTTTCCACTGCTTGTACTAGTAAGTACATAGAACAGTTGGAGCACTTAATGCCTATGTCACCATCTAGCGTCATAATAGGGCGCGCAGTGGGTCCACATGTAGTTCCTAAAGCCTGAAGTTGTAATATAGTGGTTTGCTCCATACTACGGAATGAATGTGATATAGTACTAATAACAGAGTGTACCTTTTATTTCACATTGTTTGTTTCTAATGTGCTTTCCACACCTAAACACCAAACATGCTAAACACGTGCCAGACACGTGTCTTTGGACGTGTCTTCACATGTGGCGATGCGCTCTCGCCCTGCTCACTGCAGGGCTAGAAATATACTCGGCAGTGACCCGGATGTGCTTACCTGGGTTACGCAGTTTGCAAAGCCCAAATTACACACTAATTCGGCTTAAAATAGTATATTGCCACTCATGTAGCTAAAAGGTTGTCATAAGGTACACACAGTGCATAAAACACAATTTAAAAGCCCCCCACAATGAGTTGTAGTTCCTGCAATATCTTATGGAACTACAACTCCTCTTCCTGTTTCACTGGGTGATGACAGGGCTCAGGAATAGGCAGTAAATATATTACAAATATGTTGAAGGAGCTAAGGGAAGTAATTGCAGCACCACTAGTAGAATAATTTAGTAGATCACTGGAGATCAGCACAGTACCTCAGGACTAGAGAACAGCAACAGTGGTGCCCCTGCACAAGGGAGGAAGTAAGGAGGATACTGGGAAATATCATCCAGTCAGCCTAATCTCAATAGTGGGAAAAATGATGGAACCATTACTAAAGGAGAGAATAGTGGAATACCTGAGGGAAAATAGAAAACTAGACCCCAGGCAACATGGTTTCACAACAGGAAGATAATGTCAGACAAACATGACACATTTCTTTGACTGGGTTACCAAAACAATGGACCAGGGTGGCTTGGTGGACATAGTATACCTAGACTTCAGTAACGCCTTTGACACCGTCCCCCATAGGAGGCTGGGAAATTAGCTGAAGCACACAGGGTTAGGGCACAAAATAGTCAATTGGGTTAGGAATTGGCTACAGAATGAAAAACAGAGAGTCTTGTTAAATGGGACTATGTCACAGGAAGTAGAGGTAACCAGTGGCATACCACAGAGGTCAGTGTTGGGTCCAATACTCTTCAACGGTTCCACGTCATAAAAGCGATCGCAAAACAGCGATTGCTATTATGACGAGTGTACCTTGCCGAAAATCAGTTTTGTCAATGCACACTCGCAGCACAGAAAAAGGTGCCCGAGACCTACAGGTGTCTCATTCTTATATGGAGCCAGCCCCCTGCACCCATCTATTTATAGATTCTCAGCTCCAGGGGGTGAAAACTTAATAAAATACATGCCACCAGGCAGAAAAAAACCCACACCATGCCTGACCAGAACCCAGTACCCTCGCCTCCCAGTCAACCCCCCCCATGAAGCCAGCGGTCCAGCTTGGCAGCTGCCCACCACAACCCCTCCCACATGCCATCCCACCCCTGCCTTCCCCCCCATGGGTGCATGAGCGCATATACTCGCTACTTCCCGTTGCAGTTTTCACCAGCCCCAGTATACGGTAACACTCCTCCTTTGGTAGCTGTGAACACGGGCGCCGTAATGGAGTTACCGTTTTTGTAGGCACCCAGTTTCGGTCACCTTGTTCATGGACTACCCTCTTCAACATGTTCATCAGTAATATTGCAGAGGAATTGAAGGGAAAAGTATGCCAGTTTGTAGATGATTAACGCCAAGAAATGCAAGGTCATGCACCTAGGAAAGTGAAACCCAGAAGTAAAGTACACACTGGATGGGCACTAATTGGAAGTAGCAAAGGTGGAAAAGGACCTGGTGAAGCCATCACCAATGACTTAAACATCACAAAACAGTGCAAAAAAGTGGCAGAGAACAAGTGGCATCCTAGGATGTATATGTAGGGGCATTACAAGCAGAAAGCAAGAGGTAATCATGCCACTGTACAGATCCTTGCTGAGGCCGCACCTGGAGTACTGTGTCCAGTTCTGGAGGCCACACCTGAAAAAGGACAAAGACACATTAGAGACAGAGCAGAGAAGGGCCACTAAAATGGTACAGGGGCTGCACCATAAGACCATATGAAACAAGGCTTAAGGAACTGAAGTTGTACTCACTAGAACAGAGAAGAAACAGAGGTGAACTTGATAGAAACATTCAAATACATCAAGGGAATAAACAAGATGGGGAACCTCTTCCAAGAAAACAAGGGAACTCAGACAAGGGGGCACAACTTGTGTCTTGTGGGAGGCAAGTTCAGGAGCAACTATAGAAAGTACTTCTTCACGGAGAGGGTGATAGAGCCATGGAACAGCCTGCCAGCACAGGTGGTGGCAGCTTAAACAGTAAGAGAATTTAAGCTAGCGTGGGACAGACCGTGTGGACAGCTTGGCTAGGACAATTAAAGGGGAGGGGGTAGCCATCTTGGGCAGACTAGATGAATCAAGTGGTCCCCATCTGCCGACACCATTCTTATGTTCTTATGTTCTTTTTTGTGGACTAAAGGAGCAGTGCTAAAGCTCTAGTGTTTCACCACTATACAGTGTCCAATATCCAATGCTAGAGAAACATTCACTTCTGAAGTCAAAATAGTTGTTGCAAAGACAAACCACACTTACTATAAAAAGAAAAAAGCTGTTTTGAGCAAATAGAGACTGCAGGTTTTGAAAATAGTGCCAAATAGAAACACTCCAGCTTCTGTGTGGAACTTAGTCTTATCAGAAAATGGAGGGATCCAGAAATGTTCTATGTGTAGCCAGCAAAATAAATTCCTGATTCCTCTGCTCTTGCTTCAAGGAACTGGGTAGACTGAAGATTAGAGAAAATTGCTTCAGTGATTCCAGTGTCATATACACTATGTATTGCTCTCTTGACAAGGTGCCTTTTTAAATGACTCTTTGACTCAAAGGTCTGTAAACCGATGATCTAATAAATAAATAAATAAAATCGAAATTAAAAGGAATAAGCTTAAAATCTAAAGATGAAAAGCTCAAAACTCAATACATTTCATACATATCTTAATATGCTTCATAAATGTCACATAAAACTTGATGTATATAAAAAATAAGTCAGCTGACCAAAATGAATTTAAAAGCAATAAAATTTAAGTTAGTGAAAGACTAGCTTACTTCTTGATTTGAAAATGGCTTAGTGCTTGAGTTGCTGAAGTGGTCTAGGTCATGGAATAATGCCCGCACACTTAAAATAAAAAGAGTTAGTACTAAAGTGCCCGCTGCTTTCCAGCCAAAAGAAAAGCTTGCAGCAATCGGCCAAAGATAATACAACAACCGGGAGCAGTTATGCATGAATCCTCAGGTTAAAGAAAGGCAGGACCAGAAGTTTCAAAATAGACTCCTGCTGCCGCTAGCTGGTCGGGTTCGTGCTAAAATGGTGAATGGTGAATGCTGAAACCAGAACACCAAGCACCGACATGCACGCGCACTAAATCTACAAGTGCAACCATGTGACCAGCAGCGGGAAAAACAAAAGCAGGAAGAAATAACCTATTAGAAAAAGGAAAAATAACTGAAAAATGCTAAAAAAGGAAAGAGCAAACATAACAGCATGGATATACTTAGTAACACAGGCACTATTAACTAGTCACTAATCACTGACACTCAGTTCTCTAAGTTTGTATCAGACGAAGCACAATACAAACTACATATTTTTTTAAGTGTTTAGGTACAGCAGTGTAGTGCAACAGACTATATAAAATAATGGTTGGATGGAATATACTACTTTTTCAAGCTGAATTTTCTGGGCAGAATGCCTACATTCTCCTCGCACTGCCTGATGGTGTCCTTGAGTAAATCACTTCACTCCAGCATACAGTCCATAGTCATTGCTGCGGCTATCTTTATGGGGAAAAAACGAGGAACAGAGGAGAGCGATAGAAACCGGCAGGCAGAGCACACAATAAGATGTTCTGGTAAGGTCACACTCTATACATAGGCAATGGTAGCATACCTGTCACTGAATAAAACATGCAGTGTGACCCTGCTTCCCAAAACTACTTCACATTTCTTGGGAGCAAGTAGTGTCGAGACCTTTCTTCACCAACCAAACCTCCGTGCACCCAGTTCCAAGGTATCAAACGACCCAGGTGACTGGTGGGGCATTCAGAGTGCTACAGTACCAAACAAACGGTGTTGATCACAGAAAAAGTAGTACTGCAGTAAAGCTGACTGATGGAAAAAAGATGCATGGAGCAATGACGCATTCAAATCGTCACGTGCGTCAACTTTAAAAAATCATTCAGTTTCACTATTCTGAACTACCGCTTATCTCAAAGCATCCCAGAACAGTTTCAAAATGCATTTTAGAAAAGAAAACTCAGAAACAGGGCAGTAATGTCAAAAATTGACTATGCCAAGGCCCTATCAAAAATATGTGTGCCATTTTTCTCTCGTGCAGTTTGACCTTCTGACTTCACTTGTGGCTTCACCACTCATTGTGTCATAAGGTCAAACTGCACTCGAGAAAACTATCATACATACTGTATTTCTGATAGGGCCAGATCATATCCCTTATATGTACACACCTAGAAGCACACAGTCTTCTAATGATCCGCCATATGGGATTTAGGGTGGGTAGATCCACATCTACTACTCTGGCAGACTTTGTCAGAGAGGTTGCCTGAGCCCTGGATGGAGATAAAGCTTTTGGGGCAGTGTGTGTGTGTGCCTCTTGAAGGCATTGAATATGGTAGACCACAAACTCCTTCTAAGAAAATTGGAGTAGCACCAGAAGTAACTACCTGGTTTACGTCTTACATAATAAATCAGTGGCTATGACAAACATCATATCAGATGTGGGGCTGCTATCCAGCGGGGGCCCACAGGGATTGATTCTGGGCCTCCTACTATTCCTGGTCTACATTAATGATGTTTTTGGATACATGCAACACTCCACAATAAAATTATCCATGGACAACACAGTCCTCATAACAAGAGCCAAGGACTTCTCCCAAATAGAGAAGAAATTCCAATTGGATTTTGATATTCTTTAAAAATTGTTTATCTCCATAAAGATGGTGCTGAGCACAAAAAAAAAACCCAAACACCCCCCAAAAAACAGTGTATGGTTGTCTATAAAAAAGGTAAAAAAATTAAATTTCAGTTCAATTTCAATTTATTTATTTATATGGCGCCTTTCAAATGCCAAGGTGCCTCACAGATATTAAAACAACCACAGCATAAAATTACATATATAATAAATAGTATAAAATAGCAGTAGACAGTCGACAATGTTAGGTTAATAACCGAAAGCCCAAACCCATAACACAGTTTTCAGGGCCCGTTTAAATCTCTCCACAGTCGGGCATTCATGAACCTGATGGGATAGAGAATTCCAAAGGGTGGGGGTCATGTGCATAAATGCCCTAGTCCCAGAAGATTTTAAGCAGACCCTTGGAATCTCTAGCAACCCCTCATCAGTTGAGTGGAGTGATCGCCCAGGGCAATAAGGGACCAGAAGCTCTTTCAGGTAGTCAGGACCCTGTCCGTGCAGGGCTTTGTAAGTCAGAAGTCTGACTTTAAATGTGATTCGCCACTGTACCAGCAACCAGTGCAGTTCGTGCAGCACCCGGAGAAATATGACAGGATCGTGAGGTTCCTGTCAATAGCCGGGCCGCTGCGCTCTGCACCAGCTGCAAGTGGCGAATATCCACCCCAGGAAGCCCTAGGTAGAGGGCATTGCAATTGTCCAGGTGAGAGAACACAAAGGCATGGACCAATGTAGGAAGGTTGCCAGACGGAACAAGATGCTTAACCCTGGAGATGTTCTTCAGGTGGTAAAACGAGGATTTGATGACAGCCGACGCCTGTGAACGAAGTTTCAAACCCTCGTCAAAGATTACCCCCAGGTTTCGCACCTGATCAGAGGTCGGGGGAGGGAGGCCCCCAAGGAAAAGTCCCGAGGGTGACCCCACCCCAACCCCTCTATCCGGCGACCTGGGTCCACCACCAACACCTCAGTCTTAACCGAGTTCAACCTCAACCATCTCAAACTCATCCACTCCTGGATTTCTATGAGGCAGTTATTAAGTACTGAGAGAGAGCGCTATCCTGGTCAGGTGCAAAAGAAAGGTAGAGCTGAGTATCATCAGCATAGCAGTGAAACCTCAGCCCATACCTTCTTACAGTGTCTCCGAGGGGTAGCATGTACACTGTGAAGAGCATGGGGGACAGCAACGATCCTTGAGGAACCCCACATAATAACAGAACTGGGTCAGAGGAATAAATCCCTGACACCATCCTCTGAGTTCTTCTGGTGAGGAAAGATGAAAACCACCTGAGGACCGTACCTGACAGGCCACAGATGAACCTCAAGTGATCGAGCAGGACCCCATGGTCCACAGTGTCAAACACTGAATAGAGATCCAGAAGGACCAAGATGGAACGGTTCTTCCAATCTCTAGCCATCAGGAGATCACTGAGCACCAGAACCAGTGCCGTCTCAGTACTATGCCTCTTTCTAAAACTGGACTGGAGAGGCTCGTATACATCATGGATGTTCAAATGTTTCTCCAGTTGTACGTCAACTACTTTCTCGATCACCTTCCCCATAAAGGGGAGGTTCCAGATTGGTCTGTAGTTTGCATGGCAGTCTGGGTCCAAAGAAGCTTTGTTCAGGAGGGGTGTCACCACCGTCTCCTTCAGGGAGCTAGGAAACTCACCTGTTTCCAAGGAGCACCAGACTATCCATGCTAGGACCGGGCCATGAATATCACTATAACCCAAAATCAGGGTAGCTGGTCCTGGATCCAAACTACAGCACATGGGGTGCATTCCCTGGGCAATCCGCATGATGTCCAAAAGCTCCAGCCAGTTGAAGGTACTCCAGGAAGACTGAGGGGCAGTGACCAAATGCCGGTCTAGAGCAGTGCCCATGGAGTGTGCCGGTTGGAGTTCCACCCTGATGTCAGCCACCTTAGCTGCAAAGAATCAAGCATGCTCCTCGCACTCAACTTGTGAAAATGCTTTTCAGACCTGTAGACAGGTTGGGTTGCACAGTTTGTCCACGGTATGAAAAAGCTGAGCTGATTGGTTTTAAGCTACCACAATCTCCCCGGACAGGAACTCTGCCTTCTTACAGGTGATCTGCAGATTGATAGGCTTGATAATGATCCATCAATCTAAGGTGGTCGGCATCAAGGGTGGATCTCCACCAGCAATGCTCCAACCTTCATCCTAGTCACCTCATCTCTCTCAAGGACCCATCAAACCAAGGGGACCGAGGGTGAAGGGAGAGAGGATGAACTCGGACAGAAGCAATGACATCCAAGGCCATAGATATGGCCTTATTATAGGCTGTCACTAGGGCTTCTGGGTCATTGTTTGCCAATGGAAGAATCGATAGACCAAGCACCACTGCCAGGCCTTCAGAGCTTACATCTCGTAAAGGGCTGTACTTGATCATCTCCACAGGGGCAGGCCTATGAAAGGGGGTGCAAAAACTGAAACTCGCGGTGTAGTGATCGGACCATCTGACTGGTTCCACCCCCAAATCCAAGGCTTCGACCCTTAGGAGGAAAACCAAGTCAAGAGAGTGACCATGTTTATGGATAGCAGTGGAAACAATCTGTGTGAGGCCCAGCGATGACATTAACTGGAGGAAGTGCTGACCAAATTGCGAGACTTCGTCATCGACCCAGGTGTTAAAGTCACCCAGGACCATCAGCCTGGGCAACTCAAACACCGTGTTGATCACGAAGTCCACCACTTCCTGAAGGAACTGCTTCTCATCCCCGGGTGGACGGTAGATGAGGGTGATCCTACAATCTTCACCTGCTGCCACAGTACATTCAAATGACTGGGTCTCCTCAACTGATACACTCGTGAGGCCCAGTTTGGTCTTAAAACAGACCGCAACCTCTCCCCCCGCAATCCAATCTCGGGTGGTGGATCACCAAGTACCCGGCCGGAGTTGCAGCCTCCAGTATGGGGCCAGAGTTCTCGTCCAGCCAGGTCTCAGTGATGCAAGCCAGGTCCACTGTACCAAGATCTGCTATAGCTGCAGTCTTGTTTTTAATAGACCTGGCATTACATAACACCGCCAGAGTTGTATGAGTTTCCAGGGTCATCCGAACCACCTGCCCACCAACATTGGTGGTGCCCTTGGGTATGGAAACCAGACATGGGAGACCAAGATCAGGATTCCATTTAGCCCCAGGGCATCTCCTGGATCTCACAACCCAGATTTGGTGGCTCTGCTCATTCACCCTCCATTGCTCATGCCCCCCAGCTCCTCTCCCCCCCAACGAACAATACCCAGTGCTCTACAGTGCTGGTAGATAGTAAACTGCAATGGGGGAGATAAAGGGGCAGATGGTGCGAAGAGTGGAGGATGAATAGCACACGACCATGGGGACAGGCCTCCTACACATTACAATAACCCAAGTAAAACTGTACAACCTGCTAAATAAGACACAACATTAAATTACTAAACTATAAATCTCTCAGCTCTCACTTCAAAGGGAAAAGGAAAAGAAAATTAAATAAAATCTATAGTCAATAAATAACCATCAACTAAAAAGAAATGATCACAATAACAACATAAGCTTATAAAACATAACATTTCAAAATCAAATTAGTCACAAATTAAGGCAAAAATAACTAGAGAATTGTCAAGCTGTAATCACTGGCTGGGGGATACAGAGAAACCAGCCCCCAGTGGTCTTCACACCACCAGAGGGGATCAGGTAATAGAGAAAGTCTCGAAGCTCTCCCCAGCCCCCTGAATACTTTCATTACAGAGGGGAAGGGGGGTTTAAGATGTACGTAAACTTTAAGACCAGGCACACTCTCACTGTACCAAGGCTGAGAAAAACAAGGAACTCTCACTGCCTGAGACAGATTTAAGTATGAGAATTAAGGGTAAATCTGACCGTAATCAAGGAGAGAAAGGTCCAAGATAATCTGCTTCGATGATGGCTGCTCTGGAGCCGGAGACAGCCCTGATAAATCCCGCTGGGCAGCAAGACTGCAGGTCCACAGCCGCTGCTATAAGTCCCCCACCCAGGCTCACTTTCCAGCAAGCCTCATGGAAAGACCAAGAAAACACTGGGCTGAAACGCCGGCTACCCAGTGAAATAAGACCAGGACTCCCCGCACAGCCGCACACTGCATCCTATCTACCCCAAGGATTGGGATCTTAACTCCAAGCTCCAAATCACGGCTGATCTTTATATGCCTGTTGCTCCATGGCTTGTACCAAGCTGCCACCAAGATTGGTCTCCTCTTACAATTTATCCGAAAGTCCAGAAGTCCAGAGAGCAAATAATCCAGAAATTCTGCCAGGCAAAATAATCCCTCAGTCTTCACCTAACAAAACAAAATCCCCTCTCCAGTCTTCCCACTCTCAATCCCAACAGTTATTTCAGCGTACTTCTCAGTCTGCTCCTCAGTCCCTCACAAAGACTGAAGCAGTACCGTCTCCATTAAATCACCAACAATAAAACAGAAAAACACAGCTCGCACAGGAATAAATGAAGTGGAAGGTAGTGGCCCGGTGACTGAACATGCGAGGGTAGCAATGGGCCAAACAGACAGAACAGTGCACACTACAAAGTGGTCTTAATCACCCTGAAACTGCTCAGGTGCTCAACTCGCTCTGTCTGCAGCACTTCACTGCGAGTCTTCCCGGAGGGTCCAAATTATTAGCGGTATACCCCAGCAAGCTGAAAAAGGAATATGCTAGGTCCCCAAACAAAATAAAATGACTTCACACAAAATGATAAAAACACTAAAGGTGTATAAAAGGCAGTCTAAAATGCTCGAGAAATGCTCCAAAGACACCCAAAAGATGCACTAAACAGCACTAGGCTGCAGGAGCAGCTGACGACTCGCCCAGCCCGCTGGCCATTTCTAATCCAAGAAGAACCCTAAATGTAAGATGAACTGCAACTCCTAGATGGGTCCACCATCAAAGAAACAAAATATTACAAATACCTGTGAGTAGACATAGACAACACCTTAAGTTTTAAGAAACATATTCAATCCTGTACCTACGCCATACCAAAAAAAAAAAAAAAAAATGGATTGACGTTAGCCACCCAACTGCTGCTGCACATTCTAGAATATGGAAGCATAGTCTACCAGCACGCAAGTGACCAGATGCTGGAGAAATTGGCCACAACATGTCACAAAATGGCAGGATTCTTTCTTAGATGCCCATATGGCACCTACCATTTTGCAATGCTCAAAACACTAAACTAGATTTCCTTCAGACTAAGAAGAGATGTCCTGGGCACTTACAGTCTACAAAAATCATATGGGCATGACTACTGGATATCAAGGACTAGCAAACAATTTCTCAAAGGCCTCCATGTAACTAGGGTCCAAACCAACTGTGGGAAAATGAGCCTAGATTACACATTCCCAAGACCAGGAATTCCCCTTCCCCAAAATCCATAGGGAGTAAATCCCTGGCTGAATGTAGAACTACTATACAGTCAGAACTCACAGAGGTCTGTGACTGTTACTAAATTGATGGTGCAGTCTCCCTAAAGGAGCAAAGCCCCTTCAGATTAACAGCATAGGTACCTGCCTGAAAGACTAAATGTAAATATTATTTATACTACCATTGTAAACCGCTTTAACTAATGTACATTGTGTGCTTATGCTGCTAGTTCAACTGCAGTATCCAAGGTAACACATCTTGCCTGTTTATATTGAAACTGTCACTGATGTAACTAATTCATTATATGTCAGTATAGGACAACTTGGAAAATAGGACTGGAAGCACACTAGTGCCCATAAGCCGCCAGACCCTGCCAAAGTATAAAAGGAATGTCCACCTTAACCTCAAATGCCATTGATATACATTAAAAGAGCTGGTCATAAAAACATTTGCTTTTAAGTCTTTAACCAAGCAGACCTGCAAATGCCTGACACAGGTATATGGACCTACCAGCACCTAAAAATCATGAACATTCTACTTTGATCAAATATGCTTTAATAAAGCTGGCTAAAGGACATTCCAGATGCCAGTTGAACAGATTCATTAAACTCTGACATTGTGGAATGCACTTGCTGATAGTAAAAAAGTATTTTAAAATCAAAACTCAGCAGTTATGTCACTGATCATACCATAACAGGTTATAGCACAGTTGAAAAAGTTAGACAATCTAACAAGGAACTGGTTCCTCTTAACAGGGAACTATCTGCTATCAGACCACAGCACCAAAAAGAACCCACCATGAGATAACCTTCCTTACCTCATTTTTGAACATGCGCAGTGGAAGGTCTTGTGGCTAAAAGTCTATTAATTGTCATCTCGTGGACCACAGGTCAGAAGGACAATAGACAGTTTACTGACAGAGTGTTTGATAAGCATTAATACCTCTACACGTATGCTATAGACTTCTGAATAAGATAAGCCTTTGTCCAAATATGGTTATACCATCCCAAAAGCTCATGATACTTTTGGGGAAGAATGAAATCTAATGGCATTTCTGAAGGAAGTATTTGGCATATATAAGACATCTCCCAAGACCAACAATTCATGATCATCCACTAGCTGCCTTCTGAATCTATGTTTCACCACTGGAAGAGATCTCACATCTATGCTACTGCTACTGACTCTAACAGAACTATTACTCTGCTGAAACACCAAAGACCTTTGGCGTCTGCCATAAGTGAGAGACATTGAAACTTGTACTGACTGTCATTTTCTATTTTGCAAGCCTCGAGGAGAAAAAGAACTCAGACAGCCAGGAAGAAATCTTCTTCATACAGCCATCCAAGATACTTCAAAATCTCCAGGCCACAGGGAGATACAGAGACTCTTTGCAACAAGATTGGTTCAGTATAAGCTTTGACTTAAAGTGCTTTAGTGTGCCTTTGAAGAATCCTGGTTCTATATATATACTGTGGGCCAGATATTCAAACTGCGCTATTTTGTGGAGCAAGCCCTTGCTCTGCACAAAATAGTTGCACAGGGGTGTGACCACAGCAATATTCAAAGGAGTTACGCCCTTGAGCAACTCCTTTGAATATCACCCCCCGGCCACAGCCACTGTGCATGGCACAGTGGAACTTGCGCCACCGTAAGTGGTCAGAGTGGAGCATTCAACTTGCAGTGGCACAAGTACCATTGCGCCATGCGCAAAATCCCGATATTCAAAAGGTGACATGCAAATGGGGCCATAATTCATGCAAGGCACGGGGGGAGCCATTTGCATCTGATTATGGTCCCATTTGCATGCCATTAGCATGCAGGTGCGCCGATCCCCAAGGACTTGCGCCTAGCACCCTGCCAGGCAGCAGCCGTCGGGGACCGACGCCCCCTGCAGCCCGATTTAGGCAAAGAGTGTAAAATCCCTCACCACTCCCACTGGCCCGATCGCGGGCATAGCTTAAACCCCCCACCAGCTTGATCGTGGGCAGCAATGTCTCCCCCAACACATCCCTGGTGGTCAGTGGACTGAAAATCCCAATCGCGGGATGGAGTTGTAAACCCCCACCTCCAGACATATCCCTGGTGGTCCAGTGGACGATAAGCCCGATCGGGGCTGAAGTGCTTAAATACCCCGAACATATCCCTGGTGGTCAGTGGACGATAAGCCCGATCACGGGCTGAAGTATAAACACACCCCGAACATATCCCTGGTGACCTAGTGTCCCCCCACCCCACCCACCCACGAGCCACCCGGCTCCCCGGTGACGGCGGCAGCATCCACCATGCGCCCGCCCGACGAAACTGCCCTACTAGACAGTCCAGATTTGTGAATGAATACATACATACATTGAATGAATACATTCATTCACAAAACTGGACTGTCTTTGCAGTATGGGCTGCATGCCCATTGGCTCTTGCTCTGCACCAATGGGCGCAGCCCTACATATGCAGTCAGTCGGCGGGTGGCAGGTGGATGGATGCTGCCGCCCGCCTGCTGCCGGGGAGCGGGGTGGTGGGGCTCGTGGTGGGTGTGGTGGGGGGACACTAGGGTCACCAGGGATATGTTGGGGTGTTTAAGTACTTCAGCCCATGATCGGCTTATCAGTCCGCTGGACCACCAGGAATATATTCGGGAGGTGGGGGTTATAACCCATCCCGTGATTGGGATTTTCGGTCCACTGGACCACCAGGGATATGTTGGGGAGACATTGCTGCCCGATCGGGCTGGTGGGGGTTTAAGCTATGCCGCGATTGGGCCAGTGGGGGTGGTGGTGGGATTTACACTCTTTTGCCCATGATCGGGCTGCGGGGGGCACAGGGAGTGGGTTGAGGGCCAACCACAGGTGGCAGCTGCTGCGTGCGCCCTGCAGTAGCAGCTCACCTGTGGGTGGCCCTTGACTGATCCTTTTTTTGGCTCAAGTTGTGCAGGCGCAGGTTGGGGTTGCGCCTGCCAATCTGCACAGCCCGGTTGAATATCGGGCTGTGCAGTTTATGCATGGTTCCTCCCCTCCAGTTCAGCATGCATTCATTTGCATTGTGCTGTTGCTCAGCATGTTTTCTGTGGTGACTCTGCCTCCTGCTGAATATCGCAGAATGGAGCAAGTTCGGACTTATGACACAGAATTCCTATTAAGTATGAACTCTTGAATATCTGGCCCTGTGTGTGTGTGTATATATATATATATATATATATATATATATATATATATGCAAAGATAAAACTGCAGTGAAATATTGTTTTAAATGATGGCAAAGATTATTAGTACCAAGGAATTGTGTACTGGTTAGTAAAGGTTAATTCTAGAAAGAATAGTACCTTAAATTGCCTCCAGAGAGGGAGCACTAGGCCTTATACATATGTAGTGAAAACTGTAATGATTTAAAGTGCACAAAGCAAGACAAAGGTCTGAATAAGATTTCCTAACAAACGTCTTATACTGTTTAAATCTTAGAGATATGTTAAATGTTAACTGTTTATTAAAATAAATGGCTTTTGATGATACTGCATGTCCAAATGAAATCTGTCATCTCAGGAATTAACCACGAAAACAAGTAGGCACAATTTACTGTACCTCTTTCCTTAAGACAGCCACAGAATTACATTGGTTAAAAGTAATTGTGCTTACAGGACCATGGTGGCCCTAACAGGTTTATCCTGTCAAAAAATATTTCGACTGCTAATTAAATTAACATGCTTCTGTGTACAAACATTTGCACTCTAACAGCCAGAGGTAATATTTGGACCAAGTACCAATTGAGGGAGACAGTGAGCCATTAATAGAAGGATCAAACATTAGAGTTTTATGCCTGAATGGAATAATCAGTTGGTTGTTTCCTCACCTTCTGATACATTTTTGTTTGCTTGAGTGACTAAGTGCATCATTAATTATCTTGTGTTTGTCTGGACAGGGGTTACAGGTAGCTGCAGACAAGCATCTTTTTTCAAGTCATAGAGACAAAGGCAAATATATTTATGACATAGGGAGTTTAGAGTCATGGGTGTAGAAAGGCATACACTTTGTACACTTTAGCGTGCATTTTAATTTTGATGAGGCAACAAGAACACTGCACCCCTAGAATGCATGTGTTTAGAAAAAGCACAATATGATGCCCTCCTTTGAAGCAATATGGTCTCCATCAGAAAAGCCCCTAGAATAAGGTGCAACAGACCTGTTTAGTAAGTTGCTACCTGCAAGCCATGAACAGTGTAAGTGATGGTAATCAGAACCTGAATTTTGTACGTATAACTACCTGTTTCTTTAAAGCTACAAGAATAATTTCTTATCCATCACTGGTGTTTTAACTGCAGGTCTTGATAAGGTAAACTGCATACATGCCAACAGCATGTTAACACTATCACATGGCTATCAGTATGTTGTGTGAAGAATTTGAAAACAGTTATTAGTACCAGTGCTCCCCCAAAGCTGTTTGAGAGCCTCAATGTTCTTACTTTCTGTCTCCATTCCATAATTTTAACATTTTACTGCAGTTCTTGGTCTCGTTATTCTTCTGAGTCATGATTAGCTGGACCTCAATGACGCGGTGACCCCCTCATTGGTCAGGTGCCTACATTTCAAATTTTTAACATGCCAATGTGAGTTGAGGTTCCACTGCTTTCTCTCTTTCTTGTGTGGGAATCACTCTCTGGCTTCATCTTTTACATAATGTATTCTGGCCTTTAAGAGGCTCACAGTTGACCAGTGAGGAGCTTACTAATTAGGAGACGGTCACACCTCTCCTGTTCTTAATGCAATGTTTAGGACTTAGCAAGCTTAACCCTGGCTAATACACAACAACCTTATCACATCTCCTGTACTGTTTTCTTAAAGCTTGCATGGGTATTCCTGGTGTGTGGTCAGACTAAGAATCAAACAGTTATAGTACCAGTGCTTCCTCCAAAGGCAGCTTGAAAGCCTGCAATTCATTTAAGAAAATTCCATTTTTTTTCTTTTTGTCTTCATTCCATCATTTGTTGGAATGCCCCTGCATGGCTGGTTAGATTTGGACAGGTGAATCTGTTATCAACTTGGTGTCACTGCTGACCGGGGAGTGGGCAGGTTCCTCAGTTTCCAGCTATGGTTCATTTGGCGCCTGCCACAGCATCTATGTCACTGTCTTGACCAGCAATGCTGGTATAGACGGTTTGGCCATGGGATTGGTCAGGCCGCTCTTACAGCATCTCTTAACAACAAGGCTACCTAGCCAGATTAGCTCACTGTTTCTGCCCATTAGGCAGCATCTCTTCAGGGCCCAGCTGCATCACCCACATCCATTACACTGCCTCACTTCTCCAACCCACTTCAAGGCAGTTCTGATCACTCTTGCCAGCACTCCCTCTCCTCTGCCCAGCACTAGCACTGCTTTGATCTCCTAATCCATCCTGTCTCCATTCCATCAATAATTAAAGCTGATAATAATCAAAGTCAATAATGGCTTCCCTGGCTGAAGTGAGTAGTCAACTGTTGTGCTGCCACCATTTCCCCCTTTGCAATGTACTAGGAGAACCAACCTACCTCCTCAGCACAGTGCACAGGGAACAGCCATTTATGCAGCCCCCCGCACAACAATGTTCAGATACTACCCTGTGGACCGAATGAAAGAAATCTGTGCTGCAGACCAATATAGTAGATTTTCTCACCTGTACCTACATCTGCTTCGAGATGCCTTCAGTAACCAATAGGGGCTCTTTTTTGGTTTCAAGCTGCATCCTGATTGGTCTCTTGCAAATATCCACATTACACAACTGTCAAATGGTCGCTGGGCAGAAACCTTCCCATGTGTACCTCCTTGCTATGTGGTGCCATATTTCTTCTGTGCCACAACTACTCGGGCCTACTTGATCATTGTTCCATTGCACACCACAGTAATTTCCCTCTGCTTCCATGGTACATAGAAGCATAGAATTTGTTTGCAGAAAAGGACTGCTTGGCCAACCCAGTCTGCCCAGATAGTCCCCACCTAGTCTGTCTCTGCAGACTCTAACTTGTCTCCGGCGACTCTCCATCCTCTCTGCCAATTTTCTAATATGCCTCTATGTCTGACCCATGCATGCTTGAAGCTCTCTACTGTTTTTGCCTCCACCACTTCTGCTGATGGACTATTCCATGTATCCACCACTCTTTCAGTGAAGTAGTACTTACTCACATCCCTCCTAAACATCCCCCCCAGCTTCATTGCATGCCATCTGGTTCTGGTGCTCTTCCTCATTTGAAAAAGGCTCCCCTTCCTGCACTCTTCTTACCCCTGTGAAGTACTTTCAGTTCTCTATCATGCCCTCTCATGCTCTCCCATTTTCCAGGGTGTAGATGTGGTGAACCCCCAGTCTGTCCATGTAGAATATTTTGTTGCAACCTCTACATCATTTTAGTTGCTGTCCTCTGGACTGCCTCCACCCTGTCTATGTTCTTTTTGAGGTGCGGCCTCCAGAACTGGGCACAGTACTCTAGGTGAGATCTTTCCAGTGAGTGATATAGTGGCAACACCATCTCCTTCCACCTGTTGGAGATACCGCTTCCTAGGCATCCCAGCATCCCACCGCCCCATCCCACTGCTTTGTCACATTGACCTGCCACTATGAGGTTATTAAATATGATAACATACGAATGTACGAAAATGCCAGCAGAAGCAGGCCTTATGTCTATTGAGTCTGCTCGATTGTGCAGCTTGCCCTCAACTTGCAGCTGCCCCACCTCCCACCCTCTTCATCACAACCCCCTATCCCCTGTCCCAACCCTCTTAAAGTCGCCCACGGTCAACAGGATACCACCTCCTCGGGCAGAGCATTCCACCTGTCCACCACCCGTTCAGTAAAAAAATGTCTCCTGATTTCTCTCTTAAATCTTCCCCGTCCAATCTCAGCTGATGCCCTCTTGTATCCCTCCCTCTTCTAAGCTGGCAAATCCCTTCTGTATTAGCCTTATTTATCCCATTAAGGTATTTAAAAGTTTCAATCATATCCCCCCATCCCTCCTCTCCTCCGGGGAGTACATGTTCAGTTTGCCCAATCTATCCCCTTAGAACTGTCCCTCCAATCCCTGGATCATCTTGGTTGCCCTACATTGCACCCCCTTCAACAATTTGATGTCCTTCTTCAGGAATGGGCACCAGTACTGCACGCTGTACTCCAGGTGTGGCCTCCCTATTTCTGGAGGAGATTCCCCTCGCTATACACCCCAGTATCCTGTTGACTTTTGCTGCCACCTTCCTGCACTGAGCTGAGTTGTTCATACTGCCTGCTATAAGCACCCCCAGATCCTTTCCCACCTCGGAGCTTTCCAGCTGCACCCCTCCCAGCTGATAGCTCTGAAATGCAGAACCTTGAACTTCTTGTCGTTGAACCCCAGCTGCCATGTTTCCGACCACTCCTGTAGTTTGGTCAGGTCCTCCTGCAGCCCCTTCCACTCTTCGATCTCATCTACCACAGCTCCCATCTTCATGTCATCAGTGAATAGACTGATCCTACTCCATATTCCCATGTGAGATATTGGCTATGTATATCCCAAACAGCACTGGTCCTAGTACCGATCCCTGTGGCACCCCGCTCGTCACTTCCCTCGGTGATGAGGGTTCCCCAGTCACCACCACCACCCTCTGCTGCCTTCCATTCAGACAGTTGATGATCCATCTGACCATCTTCTTTCCCACCCTTATGTATTCCAGCTCCCTCCCAGCATCCCATGTGGCACAGAATCAAAGGCCTTGCTGAAGTCCAAATACAGGACATCCACTGCATGGTCCCTGTCCAGCTCCCTGGTCACCCAGTTGTAATACTCAATTAGATTTGTCTGGCTGAATTCAAGATACTTTACCAACCTTTTCTTTAATAGTGTTTCCATTAATTTTCCCACTACTGAGGTGAGGATCACCAGCCTACAGTTACTAGCCTCTTCCCTGCTGCTGCCGTTATGTGGAGGGACCATGTTTGCTTTCCTCCATTCCTCCATAACAACTCCTGGTTCCAGTGAGCTGTTGAAAAAGACAGTCAGTGGTCATCCATCACCTTTCTGAGTTCTTTTAGTACCCTTGGGTGTATCCCATCCTGTCCCATTACCTTGTCCACTTTCAGAGCTGCAAGTCCCTTCAGGACTCTTTCCTCTGTAAAAGGACTTGAGTTTGCCTTACCTACCCCTTTGTTCCTGCTAATCACAGGCAGCCCATACCCACTCCCTCTACTGTGAAAACTGAGCAGAGGTACTTGTTCAGGATGTCTGCTTGATTTGGTCTTCTTCTACGAAGTCTCCCTCTGGCACCCTACTTATCCTCATTACCCCCCCCACCTTGCTTTCCTTTTCTAACTTGTGTACCTGAAGAAAGTCTTATCTCCAGTTGCTACCCCTTTGGCTATCCTTTCCTCTGTCTGCAGCTTTGTTCCCCTCACTGCCTTACCTGCTTTCCTCTGTTTTACCTGGTACACCTACCTGTCTTCCTCCCTCTGTATTTCCTTATACATCCTGAATGCACCCTTTTTTCTTCATCACCATGGCTACTTCTCTAGAGTACTAAAACAGTCTCTTTTTCCTTTTGCTTTTACTCATTTCCTTCATACAGAGGCTGGTTGCCCTAATTATGCCCTTCTTATTTTTCCCCACTCTGTTCCTTTACCCTGACCTGGCATTCCCCCACTAGGTAGTTTCTAAGGCAGTCTTCCATTTCCTTAAAATCCACACTCCTAAAGTCCAGGACCCTTGTCCTCATGTGGTTTGCCTCTGCTCCTGTATGTCAAACATACTGTACAGTGATCACTGGCACCTAGGGGACTGCCTACTGTTACGTCTGCAATGCTGTTCCTGTTTGTTAGCATCAGATCTAGCACTGCCCTGTCTGTAGTGGGTTCATTGACTAGCTGCCTGAGAAAGGCCCCTTGTAGGGGGTCAAGGATGACCCTGTTCCTTTCCAAAGCTGCAGCTGGAAGGCTCTAATCCACATCTGACATATTGAAGTCCCAACTAATAACATTTCCCCCTTATTTGCCTTTCCTGATGATATCCTTACCCAACTCCTCTCCCTATACTGCAGGTCTGTATACCACCACCATATGGATGGCAGCCAAAGCACCTGTCTCCAGAATGACCCACAGCACCTCCAGTCCTGCCTTTTCCTTTAGGTTCCCCTGCATTTCCGTATCCTTGATTCCTTCCCTCACATATAGTGCAACCCCTTCTCCCTTCCCTGTCTCTCCTAAACAGAGAGTAATCTGGTATGGCCACATCCCAGTCATAGCTGTTAGTGCACCATGACTCCGTTATGGCCACCAGATCCAGGCCAGCCTCCTCCATGATGGCCTCCAAGTCTGGAATTTTATTTCCCAGACTCCTTGAATTGGTACACATGCATCTCCATACCGTACTCCATCCCCTGCCTGACTTCCTGCTTCCTTCCCTTCTTCTGCCTGAGCTGTTTCCTGAAGCTCCCCTGAAGCTCCCCTCTTCTCTTGTTACCCTCTTTGCTACCTGTCTTCTTTACTCCTCTCTTCTTGATGTCCTGATTTATATCCAGCTTGTCCTCCACCTTGTCCGCACTTCTGTCTTCCTGAGCCCCTGCTCTGGGGTAGCTTCCTCCCTCAGGCCCTCTCTTCTAGCTGCATCATCATCTGGAGGGAAGCATTCCTTGCCTTCTTTGGTATTTCAGCCTCCCCAGCTAGTTTAAATGCTCATCCAAGTAGCATTTAAACTTCCCGCTAAGTACTGTGGCCCCACCCTGGAAAGATGCAGGTCATCTCCCCTACAGAGGCCCATATTCTCCCAGGCTGGTCCCAGTCCCCAGTGTACCTGTTCCTTCATCATGTACCACACCTTCAACCAGTTGTTAAAACTTGTGGTGTAGAGTGCTTTTTCCTCTCTTTCGCCATACACAGGTAACAGAGGTACATGTTTGTGCTCGCTCTGATTCTCATTGCTGTCCTTATAGGTGCAAAGACAACTGTTCACCTTATGTTCCCATTACTTAAGATAAACTCATTCAGACTTGATTTTCTTTCACAGATTCCAAATCCAGGACAGGACCGCGTTCTGCAGTCCCCTGTCATCCAGCAAGTAATCTGCATGTATGCCCTGATGGGGCAAACATGGTCCAGGGTAACTGCCATGTCTAGGGATAGCTGATGGTTTGGCTAGCTGAAAGTCCCCTTGCAAACATTTAGCTTAGCAGGATCATTCCTTCTCTCCCCCCTTACAACCACAGATGAACAGAATGGTGTCAAAGAATCACACAACATGTGGAGTGGCAGTTAATTTGTGGACCCATTGCTGAAGGACAAATGTTCATGTGGTAGTTCATTAAAGCAGCTTCAGATTCTCTTAAAAGTACATAGGAGCACAGACAAGTTCATCAGCATTGCCTTGATCTGCACAATCAATTTTAGTCACATGACCCAATTTTAAATATATGCAGACTCTGACGTCCATTATTACTGGCAGCACGACTTCACAGGGAGGGGTGATCATTTCAATCTAATAGATTTCTTTCACTAGGAGACTAGGGAGGTGGATCAAGGGAGGGCAGTGGATGTAGCCTATTTGGTCTTTAATAAGGTCTTTCACACTGTACCACACAGGAGACTGATTAAGAAACTTTACCAATCTGGGGTGGGGGAGAAGGTGGCAAGCTGGGTATCCAGCTGGCTGAAAGATAGGAGGCAGAAGCTGGTGGTACATGGCAGTCACTTGGGGGACAGGAGGGTAACCAGTGGAGTAAAACAGGGATTGATACTGGGTCCTGTCCTCTTCAATGTCTTCATAAGTGACATTGCTGAGGAACCGAAGGGGAAGGTGTATCTCTTTGTGGATGACACAAAAAGCTGCAAAATGGTGGACATCCAGGAGGGGTTGGAGAAAATGCAAAGGGGTCTGTCACCTTACTCATACCTGCTCAAACACAAAACTATGCACAGGTGCATCCAGCAATCCTTAGTTCCACCTCTGGAAGTTCCTAGGATTTATTCCTGTCTTGGTAGTAAAGCCCTATACTTCTTGGCTCCCTCACTTTGAAACAATCTCCCCACCTCCCTCCGCTCCCTTGACTCGCACCTCACTTTTAAAAACACACTTTAAAGCATGGCTGCTGGCAGAAGCCAAATGTACTTGCTCAGCAGGGTAACCCCTCGGATGTGAATCCTTCCCCCACTTCCAGGCCAAAGCCACTCCATTACCCTGAACTTCAATTCTAAGACTGCTTGACTGTACTTGCTTACTTATAGCACTTGCACCTTACTTGTACTGTATTGTATTCAATTTGTGTATCTTGTATTGTACTGTATTCTTGCCCCTATCTGTATGTTACTGTAGTCAAAGCATTCAATGTATTTCTAGTTTGTTTTATCACCCAGATCATTCTTATTTAATGTAAATGTATTGTATTTCCTATGTGCCTTCTTCATGGTCTGGGTCTTGTCTGAAAATGGTCCATTGGATCAGTGTATCTACCCGGTCAACAAACAAACAAACAAATAAATAAAAATCTAGTGAAAGTAGAGGAGTGGTCTGTGGCGTGGCAGCTGGGTTTCAATGCCAAAAGTGTAAAGTCATAAACCTGGGGCAGGAAACCTAGAAACTGTGTATGGTGGGGAGGTACTTACAGTCACCAAGCAAGAGCGAGACCTTGGGGTAATCCTATCTGATTATCTCAAAGTGGCAGGGCAGTGCAACAAGGTGGTAGGCAAGGGTAGTCCAATGCTGGGTTGCATAGGAAGGGGGATTTCTAGCAGAAGGGAGGTGGTGTTGCCACTGTATTGCTAACTAACTTCCAGCTTCCAGAGCTAGTTAGTAAGTAAGTACCTCCCCCCATACACAGTTCCTGGGTTTCCTGCCCTAGGTGCATGACTTTACACTTTTGCCATTGAAACCCAGCTGTCACACCACAGACCACTCCTAGAAAAATAGACAAGGGCAATAAGAGCAGAGATGGGGTAAAAAAGGATAAAGCCAACATTAAATGGAAGGCAATGAGCACCAATGCCCGTAGTCTGGGAAACAAGCTTCCAGAGCTAGTAGCCCTGATGGAAAGGAACACTTGGATATTGGGGCAGTCACAGAAACATGGTACATGGAGAACCATGACTGGGATGTCAACATACCAGGGTACACAATCTACAGAAGGGACAGGGAGGGTAAAAGAGGAGGTGGAGTACCTCTCTACATAAGGGAAGGGATCAAAGCTACAGGACTAAAAAGTAAAGGGGGAGGACAAGAGGCACTCTGGGTCACCTTGGAGACAGGGAATGGCATCACAATCTGCACAGGCACAGGGGTTGTATACATACCCCCGTCTCAAGGGGAGGAAATGGACAAGAAAATGATAGAGGGTATTCTCAAAATGGTTGAAAAAGGGGAGATACTGTTGATGGGGGACCTGAATATGCCAGATGTTAACTGGATGACATGGACTGCAGCCACATCCAAGAGTAGGGTCATTCTCGATGTCCTACAGGGGGCATGCCTTAGACAGCTAGTGGTGGAACCCACTCGGGAGGGAGCAATATTAGACCTGGTACTCTCAAATGAAGAGAAGATCACAAATTTAGAAGTCAGTAGACATCTGGGAACAAGTGACCACTGCACAGTGTACTTCACAATAAACACAACCATGGAGACACGCCATACAAAGACAAGGATACTGGACTTTAGAAGGGCTGACTTTGGCATAATGGGTGAATACCTGAGGAATGCATTAGCAAATGGCCATAAAGGAGGGGTGGAAGAACAATGGAGAAAAATCAGAACTGCCATCATGGAGGCAGCAAGCCTTTGTGTGAAACAAATAAAGAAAACAAAGCAGAATAAAAAAAAAACACTATGGTTCTCAAAAAAGGTATCAGGAAGGTTAAGGAGAAAAGGCTGCATTCAAAAGTATAAGGGATCACAGAAGGAACATGACAGGAACTGTATCAATTAAAGCAGAAAGAAGTGGGGAAGGCAGTCAGAAGCAAAGGCCCAAACCGAGGAAAAATTGCCAACTCAGTTAAGAAGGGGGATAAAACCTTTTATAGGTACATTAGGGAGCATAGAAAGGTTAAGGAAGGGATAGTGAAGATTAATAAAGGAGAGGGAAGGTGGGCAGAGGGAGGCAGCGAAAAGGCAGAGATACTGAATACTGCTCAGTATTCACAAAAGAAGAAGAGGAGGAGTTACCTAAACCAAACAATAGAAGCACTCTGGGTAGTGGGGTTGATGCCAGTCCATTTACAGAAGAAAGAGTCCTGAAAGAACTCCTAAAACTCAAGGTGAACAAATCAATGGGGCCTGACGGGATTCACCCTAGAATCCTAAAAGAGCTAAGGGAGGACCTAGTGACGCCACTAACCACATTTTTTAACAAATCATGGGAAGATGGGGTGGTACCTGAGGCCTGGAGGAGGGCAGATGTGATTCCCCTTCACAAAAGTGGGAGCAAGGCAGAAGCAGGAAACTACAGACCTGTTAGTTTGACCTCAGTGGTGGGGAAAATGATGGAATCACTTCTGAAAGAAAGAATTGTTCAGTACCTAGAGGCCAAGGGGGCACAGGACCCAAAGCAGCATGGATTCACAGCAGGAAGGTCATGTCAGATGTATCTAATCGATTTCTTTGACTGGGTGACCGAAGTAATAGACCAGGGAGGGGCTGTGGATATGGCCTACCTAGAATTTAGCAAGGCATTTGACACAGTCCCGCACAAAAGATTAATAATCAAGTTAGACAGCCTGGGAGTGGGTCCCAGGGTGGTAGCCTGGGTAGCAAACTGGCTGCACAACAGGACACAGAAGGTAATAGTGAATGGAACACATTCTAAAGAAGGGGGGTTACTAGTGGAGTACCTCAGGGCTCAGTATTGGGTCCAATCCTCTTTAACGTCTTTATAGGTGACATTGCAGAGGGTCTGGAAGGAAAGGTATGCCTCTTTGCAGATGACACAAAAATCTGTAACAGAGTTGATACACGGGGGGGGTAGAAAGGATGAGAAGGGACTTGGCAAGGTTGGAGGAATGGTCAGACATATGGCAACTTAGATTCAATGCAAAGAAGTGCAAAGTAATGCACCTGGGAAATAAAAATCCAGGAGAAGAGTACACAATAGCAGGGGAGGTACTAACAACAACAATAATGGAAAGGGATCTGAGTGTAGTGATATCAGATGACCTAAAGGTGGGTAAGCAATGTGAGAAGCCAGTAAGGAGAGCCAGGGGGATACTGGGATGCATAGGAAGGGGCATCACAAGTAGAAAAAGGGAAGTGGTTATCCCTCTGTGCAGACAGTTGGTGAGACCCCATCTGGAGTACTGCATTTTGGAGACCTCATCTACGTAAGGACAGAGACAGGATGGAAGCAGTCCAGAGGAGAGCAACTAAAATGGTGCAGGGTCTACATCAGAAACCATATGAAGAGAGACTGAGAGAGCTTAATATGTACATCCTTGATGAAAGGAGGGACAGGGGGGACATGATAGAAACTTTTAAGTACCTCAAGGGAATCAACAAAGTCCAGGAGGGTAGCATCTTTCAGAAAAAGAGATGTATAAGAACAAGGGGGCACAATTTAAAGTTAGAGGGGGGACGGCTCAGGGGTAATATGAGGAAATCTTTTCACAGAGAGAGTGGTGGACGCTTGAACTGCCTTCCTGGAGAGGTTGTGGGGTCTAAAACAGTGGGGGAATTCAAACATGCATGGGACAGACATAAGGCAATTATAGTGGGGGGTTGCAGGAAGTAGGCTGTTGGTTAACTAGAATCTGCAGCTTATCCAATAGGTAGGGAAATTGGCAGACTGGGTGGGACAAGTGGTCCTTATCTGCTGTCAAAGTCTATGTTTCTATGTAACTAGTGAGACCTCACCTGGAGTATTGTGTCCAGTTCTGGAGGCTGCACCTCTGCAAGGACATTGACTGGGTTGAAGCAGTCCAGAGGAGGGCAACCAAAATTGTGCAGGGGTTGCATGAGAAACCATATGAGGAGAGGCTGCAGGAGCTCAACATGTACTCCATGGAGGGAAGAAGAGGTAGAGGAGACTTGACTGAGACCTACAAGTACCTCACAGGGGAAAATAAGGTGCAAGAGGGGAGTTTCTTTCAGAGGAAGTGCACCAGAACATGGGGTCATGCTATGAAACTTGAGGGGAAAGTTTAAGGGGGATGTGAGGGAATACTTCTTCACAGACAGGTTGGTAGACACCTGGAACAGCCTGTTAGAAGAGGTGCTGGGGTCAAACACAATGGGGAACTTCAAGCATGCATGGGATAGGCACATGGGCATAATGGGCAGAGGAAAGGGAGGAAGGAGGGTCACCTGTGAATGAATAGGGTCCAAATTATAGTAGTAGGTAGGGAAAACAGGACAGACTAGATGCAATTACCAGTCCTTTTCTGCCAGCACATCCTATGTTTCCATGTTATTGGTTTTCTGTAACTTGGCTTTTAGCCCACAAATCCAGGGACTAGCCTTACCCCAGCATCGAATATTACATATGGTTACACAAAAGACTGGCACCGTTACTGTGTCACCACACACAGACAGCCTAGTTTGCTGTCTTCTGCTATGGATATCTTGATCTTGTGGGTATTTACAATCTAGAATTCCAGGGTCTTGATCTCCTGGGGCATCTGGTTCCATAGTATTCCTTCAGCACTAAAAGCCATCAATGCACACCCCCTGAGTGGTTTCTTTTTGGGAAACTCACATGATGCTCTCCAAATTCCCTGCTTCCTCCTGCAATGCCATTATCCATTGTGCGCGAAGGTATACGTGGCCAAACCTGACCACAATGGAATCCACTGGCCTGTACCAAAGGTGCGGACCCAGAACATGAGTAACCCACAGGATAGTCCTCTAGTACCACCAGCACAAAATGGTAACACCTGTATTGAGTGACCGCTACTTGCTGCTCCTCCTCTTTGAGGCCATGAACTAACCTGGACCAGCAAAAAAAAATAAAGAAACATGGCCACTGAGACCCCATCAGTCAGCATCTTGGAGGTGCTTGAAAGTCCTCCCAATGGGCCACATATGCAACCCCCTCCCTAAGGCATCAGTGCTTCAGCCACACATTTAGTCTTAATAAATCCATATTTAGCATATGGCTCGCCTGAGGGACTGGTAAAATTCCAGAGATAACCAGGTCACACCCTCTGGCTGTAAGGGACTTCCCCACCTGCTCGGAGGCTCTCTGTATGTCTATAAGGCTTCTTTTACTAACATCATTCACCCCTATATGTAGCAGTGTAACTGGTTTTGACGTATTTTCTAGTAAGCCAGGTAGGAGCCGCCTAATGTCACCTATTCCAGCTCCTGGCAGTACACTAACAGTAGTGTGGTCATTTCTGTTCTTACATAATAAATAGTCTGTGTACCGGAGCATAGAGTCCCCTATAATTAGTACATCACATGGGGCATTCTCTTTTCATGTTGATGCACTGGGTTTATCATGGTTTTCCATGTTTACTGTTCCCTGGATACCTAAATAACTACTACTAGATAGCATTGGGTCGGCTTGGGTGAAGGGTACTTCCTTGTCATTAGGGTTTAACTCAGGTGCTAAGGCACCTATTTGGTGTTAATATATTCAATGATCCCCCTATGTTTCTTCAACCCTTTTTTGTTTTTTTATGTACTAAACCCCAATCATCATTGTTGCTTTTCTCATCTATAGCCTTCACCTGGGGTTCTGGTGGATTGAGTAGTGAAGGCTGCAATGTTTCAGAGATACCTTCCACCATTGTATCAATAATTTTTCTAGCATGGTGATTTCAGCTTGTACCTGCACCCTTTCTTGTAGTGTATCTATTTCAACTTGTAACACCTCGATCATGATACATTTGTCACACACAAACCCTGGAATTACATCCCCATCATCATACATTAGACACCTAATGCAAGGCCTCATGTTTACACCATACCTTCTACACTGGTGTATGGTATTGGTCCCAGTTCCCAGTTGTCCCAGCTAACACAGCTGACACGCGCTGACACATGTGTCTCTGCACGCATCTCTGCACATCGCAAAGCTCACCCTGCTTGCAGCAGGGCCAAGTAATAAGAGTCTAAATGACCCAAAGTGGCTGTATAGATCACAGGTCCCTTGCAATGCAGGTTGTAAAATTAAAACATTATTTTTACTGTGCGTCAGCCTCTCATGTGAGGTAAAGGCACAGAAGTGTCAAACTTAGCCAAGTTTCCAAAATAGTTAAAGAATAGCCCTGTAGTAGTTTTTATGCGGTGAGGACTACAGCAGCTCTCTTCCTACTTCCTGTAAGTTGGAAGATAGGGCTTCAGTATCAACACATCAAATTTTTAAATACATGGTATGAGTTCCATGCACACTGTCCCCTCATGGAGAACAGCTCTAACACACTTTCAACAGGATTTTAGATGCCCGTTCGCAGCAGGGCTGAGTAATAAGGGTCTAAATGACCCGGATGTGGCTGTGTAGGTCACGGGTCCCTCACAACAGAGGTTGCAAAATTAAAATGTTATTTTTACTGTGTGTCTGCCTCTCATGTGAGGTAAAGGCACAGAAGTGTCAAACTTAGCCAAGTTTCTAAAATAGTTAAAGAATAGCCCTGTAGTACTTTTAGCCCTTATGCAGTGAGGACTACATCAGCTCTCTTCCTACTTCCTGTAAGCTGGAAGATAGGGCTCCAGTAAAATCAACACATCAAATTTTAAAATATATGGTATGGGTTCCCCGCACACTGTCCCCTCATGGAAAACAGCTCCAACACACTTTCAACAGGGTTTGGAACAATTAATTTCCTTAAATAGTGAAACAGAGCTGTAACAAGGAGCTGGGTGCTCTAATGACCAAAGGCAATGCAGGCTAAATAGTCATGGCACACCACTCAACTTTGAGACCACACTTCAAAACTCACTTGATAAAAGTTCAATTTTATTGTTATTTTCCACCACAGGAACAGAAGACAGAGACTCACAACAAACAGTTTCTTCTAACATTTCACAAAATCATTCGCTTTGTCAAAGATAGTGTCATCTAGTGAAAAGATGCTTATATAGCCATAAATCTAAACCACATGATAAAGTGCATATCAATTAGATAAACTCTTAGGCCCGGATATTCAAAAGGGTTGCGCATGCGCAAGTCCAAAAATGTGCCATTTAGCGATATTCAGAAGGAGGCAGTTGCACCCCCGAAAACATGCTGAGCAACAGCGCAATGAAAATGAAGGCATGCGCAACCGAAGGGGGTGGATCCATGCATAAAGACCGCAATGCGATATTCAAAGACTTGATGCGCAATAGCGGCACAGCCGGAAATTGAGCACTAGCGGAAATGAGCCAAAATAAAAAGGCTCAAGGAAGTGGCGCAAGAACGCTACAAGGCTGCCAAGTGGGGGGAGAGAGAGAGACACACAGACAGACAGACAGACAGGCTAGGGCAGGCAAGGAAAGCGTGGGCCATAGGCTGTAGAGGCCAGCGGGGGGTGCCCGGTGCAGTGGAAGTAGCAGTGAGGACAGCGGGGTAACACAGCAACTCCAGCCGGGGGGGCAGAAGCCGGGGAGATGGACAGTGCCAGCTTCCACATGGAAGCTGTAATGAGGGGAGTGAGAATGCATGCTGCAGGGGGACGTGGCCGTGGAAGGGCCCGTCGGCGGTATACCCCCAACAGGCAGTACCGTGCCCGCATCAGCTTTGAGCTGTACACAGATGTAGAGATTGTGGGCCGGTACCGCCTGAACAGGGCAATACTGAGACGGCTCTGTGAGCTGTGCAGTGATGTGATGCAGGCACCCTCACGACGGAGTCACGCTCTGTTGGTGGAGACCAAGGTGACAGCCTGCATGTGCCTGCTCGCCACGGGCACCTTCCAGAGGCCGACAGGGGACACCACAGGCATCACACAGTTGGCCACGTCACGCATCCTCACCCAATTCCTCAGCACACTGCTGCCACATGCTGCGGAGTACATCCATTTCCCCAGCACCGCGGCAGAGCGTACAGCAAACATGCAGGAGTTCCACAGGATATACGTATGCCTGGCGTGCTAAGGAATATAGACTGCACCCATGTGGCCACCGACGCCCACCTGGCCCCGGCGGGCTCGCATATCAGAACAGAAAGGGATTCTCTAGTGTCAACTGCCAGGTGGTGTGTGATGCCACTGGGCGCATAATCAATGTCTGTGCCACACACCCTGGCGGAGCACATGATGCCTTCATATGGTATCAGTCTGCGCTGTGCCATTGATTAGAGAGTGGGGACATCCCCACAGGCCATCTAGTGGGTGAGTACACATGTATGGAATGCAAACTCAGGGCAAGGGTGGGAATGCCACAGGTGCCATGGTAGTGGCACACAGGGATATGGCCAATATGGACCTGAACATGAGACTGATCTCCACTATCTCCACACAGGTGACAGCGGATACCCACTCCGTCCCTGGCTGCTCACACCGTACCGGCGCCCCATGACCCCATCGCAGCAACGCTATAATGAGGCACATGTTTCCACACGCAACATCATAGAGCGGGTGTTTGGGATGCTCAAGGCACGCTTCCGATGCCTAGACACCGCCGGCGGTGCCCTACAGTACAGCCCCCAAAAGGCCTGTGGGATATTCTTGGCCTGTTGCATCCTGCACAACATGGCCAAAGACTATGGGATAGCCGTACAGGTTGAAGAGGGGGACAGCGATGGGGACGCCAGTGGCGCCGGTGTTGATGGTGATGAGCAGCCCCAGGACGGCGGGACCCCCGACTGATCCGGCAGGCCCAGCTGCACCGGGACACCATCACAGAGGAGCACTATGCAGAACACAGGTAAGTCAAGGGGACATGTGCAACCAACACTGTCCATGAGCAAACCACAGGCATACAGGGGAACACACCAGGGGTGCATGACAGTCAGGGGAGTGGAAGGCTCCAGGCATACAAACACACCATCAGGGAGGGGTGAGCACTCATATGGACACACACACACCAGGCACAGAGCGTACATGGGCAGATGCACAGCACAGCAGAACCGACATTGCTAACACACAGCACCACCGACCACCCCCACCACCTGTACTGTCCAAGTACGTATGTCAGATGCTGGGCACCCTTGCACCTTGGTGTACAGTACAATGCAGGCATCATCATGCACACGCACCTGTGGACAGCAGTTGGGAGGGTGTGCAGGTGGTCCGTGTGTCGGTGTGGTGAGCAGAGCACCCAGCAGTGCACTGCCCACCATGATACACATTGCACACATGGCAGCACCAGACAGGGCCCGCACTGGGAGACAGCTCAGTCATGTAGCACTGTCCCACGGCCACCGTGGATGCGTGGGCGGCCCCGCCGTGACCCAACAGCATTGGCAGACTGAGCAGAGGCCACATGGGGTGGCACTGTTGCACCACCAGGGGTCCCACTGCGCGAACGCGACCTTGCCCACACAGGGGTCTGCAGCATGCCGAACAAACCTGCACCAGGGGTGCTCGGGATGGCCACAGCAGAACCCGGCATCGACAGGCCTGGTGTCGCACGACGCTGGGAATGGGGAGTGGAGAGTGAACTGTGTGGGGTGTGCAGTACAGGGGCACCTGACTGTGTGCCCAATGCATCCACGACAGAGACCACTGCCTGGGTCAGCCTGTCAATGGCGGCGGTCACATCCGTCCGCATACGAACCAGCTCGGCATGGTCCAGAGCACACTCCCTGCTGTGCCGCTCCACAGACACAGACAGTGCCTCCACGGACATTGCAACCCACCTCTGCAGCTGTACTGATTCCTGCAGCAGGCGGGTGTGCTCCTCCAATGGGTACTGTGCCCCAACGGCATCCTGTCCCCCAGGGTGTGGAAGGTCCTGATGCACAACACCCCTTGAGGGTGGGCGCTGTTCGCCAGGACCAGGAATGGGCGGATCAAAGGGCGGCGGACATGTGCCACCACTTGACACTGTACCCCCAGACCTGGTGGGTGACTGCTGCTGCTGCCCCTCCAACCGCTGTGCCCCAGGGTCCACTCGTTCCACCGCTGTGCTGGCAACAGTGCCAGCCACCTGCACAGCCACCGGTGCTGCCCCACCAGTGCTGACAAGCACAGCCTGGGACTGTGCCAGCATGCTGGTACACAAGTTGGAACCAGAAAGGCCCAGGAGCACGTGCTGGCCTGCTGTGTGTCCGTCATGGGACATACACCTATCACTGCCCATTGCAGTCCTTGCATCATCAATGGTGCAGGTACGTGCTACAGCCATAGTCACAGTGTGCTGGCATGCTTGCATGCCAGACTGCTGAGACACAGGCTGTGCACCCCCCGCACCCGAATCACCAACACCAGAGTTGGCGGCCCAGCGTGCATGCTGCTGCAGTGCCTGCTGGCTGGTGATAGAGGTGGATGGACCCTCCTCCATGTCCAGCAGGTCATCATCACTGCCTGGACCCACCACCACCGTCTCCTGAAGACGAACAGGATCTGTAACAGAAAGAGAGTACATGTGAGTGCATGTGAACAACCTTCCCCCAACCCCCCAACACCACCACCATGTCATACCATGCAGTGATGGGCTTCCACCTGTCTGGAATCCACCTCCTGGTATGCCCTCAATAGCGCTTCGCTGCATGGATGCGACCAGTGTCTCCTCAGTTGGGGTCAGCTCCAACACCACTGGCGGGCCCCTGCCAGTGCCAGCACGTGCCACCCTGAAGGCTGCCACCTTCTCCTTCAACCTCCTGCGGTCTGTCCCCATCTTCTTCTTGCATTCCTGCACGGAGCGCTGGTGGCTTCCGTGCAGGTTAATGGCCCGAGCTACCCCCTCCCATGCAGCCGCACGGGAGGGGTGCCCCTCCGTCCACTTAGTACTGGCTCCTCATCCAGGTAGACCTGGAAGAGGGCCTCTGTCTCTGCTGCTGTAAAGTTGGGCCTCCTCCTACGCCCACCGTCCTCACCCTCACCTTGGCTCTGCTCGGTCATGGCGATCTGTATGAGGGGAAGTGGACACCTGTCACTGTGCAGTCTACAGCATTTTCCCATGACCATTGTCCAGAACATCACACAGCATGCAACTCACCTCTCACCTGCAGTAACCGAATCTGGCCAGGGCAGCCCAATGTCGCACATTTATAGCACAATGCATGCAAATTAGGAGTGGAGCAACTATAATGACATTCAAATCGCGCCACTGCGCCTTTGAATGGCTGATCAGATGATTTGCATGTGTCGGCTGAATATCGCGAATCTGCGCTTTGCGCAATACGGTTGAGTCGGCTGAGCCAATGGCGCAGATCTGTGACTGTGTGGTACACTGCATTGCGCATGCCCAGATAGCTTACGCAGGCGTCTGCTGCGCTGCTGACGTGCTGTGTGCGATCGGCAATTCAGGCCATGGCCACCATTGTGCCAGTGGCGCTACAGCAATGGGCACTATATGGCGCTGTGGCACTACTGTGCAGTAGTCCACTATGGCACTGGTACGCAGCTGGTCGGTCGCACAGGATGCCTATATGTCAGATGGCGCTGTGCGTAGCCTTGCGTCATTGCCTATGACCTTGTGTCTGACCTTTGCCCCCTGGTGCTGTTCGCCTGCCATGTTTACGTCCCTATTACGCTGTCTGGTGACAGCGCTATGGGAAGTGATGGCGCTGTTCGAACAGCGCGATTGGAGCCTGTGGTGGTCTATTGCGCAACATCTCCACGCAATACGGGCAGCGGGCACCATATTGCCTGCTGTAAAGTTGGTACCATGGCTAGGAGGAGAGCTGTGTCCTGGAGCCAACTGGAACTGGCCAACTTGGTGGCTAGTAGAAACCCACTATGGGGCACTTTATGGTGAGGCACCTCACCATTGCCCGCACACAGGTGTGGCATCGGTGGCCACTGACCTGGTGGGGTCACTGGGACGGTGCCGGGTCTGCTGAGCAGTGCCGCACCGCACGGTGACCTCCGCCCGGAGGGATCCGGACCTATTGGAGAGGCTGCGGTCACGCGTGCCAGGTGGGGCGTGGTTCCTGGGCCAGGTGGGTGTACCATCTATGCACCTGTATTCTCTGTAGGGGTGTGTGTGTGTTTTGGTGGCTGTGCATAGGTGATGGCTCAACCACAGTTGGCTGTGTCAGTGTGTGCAGCTGTGAGATGAATGGGTATGGCTGTGTGGGCAGGCACTCTCACTGGGGCAGGGGGCAGTCTGCTTTTGAGTCACACTGATGTTTGTCTCAACATATGTCTCCCATAGGCCAGGATGTGAGGATGCAGGCCCGGGTTGTGGAAGGCCGTGCCAGGGCCCCGGTGCCAGCAGGTGTTGCACCCCAGCAGCAGCAGCAACAGCAGCAGCAGCAGCAACAGCAGCAGACACAGCTGCTTGAGCAGTGTGAGTATCATGACTTCATGGATGCTATTGCATGCTGGGGGGGGAAGACCACTAGCCCTGCACAATACAACCATGCAGGAAAGGGGAGGTCATAATTCCACTATACAAGACACTAGTGAGGCCCCACCTGGAGTACAGTGTACATTTCTGGAGACCATACCTATGTAAGGACGTAGAGTGGGCAGAGAAGGTTCAGAGGAGGGCAACAAAGATGGTGCATGGCTTGCATCACAAGTCCTATGCAGACAGGTTGAAGGAACTGAACATGTACTCCCTGGAGAAGAGGAAGGAGAGAGGGATATGATAGAGACATACAAGTATCTTACAGGGAGGAACAGGGTGCAGGAAAACACTATTTTGAAGTGAAAAACATGTTCCAGGACTAGAGGGCATGGGATGAAGTTGGAGGGAGGACGATTCAGAGGAAACATGAGAAAGAATTTCTTCACAGAACGGGTGGTGGACAAGTGGAACACCCTGCCAGAGGAAGTGGTGGGGGCTGAAACAATCACGGGATTTCAGAATGCATGGGATAGACATAAAGGACTTGTGGAGGTCAGGGGTAAGGGGCAACAGACTTCTAGGAAAACAAAGTGAACTTACAAGCTCAAATGGACAGACTGGGTTGGCCATAGGCCCTTATCTGCCGACACTGTCTATGTATCTATGTATGTATGCATGACACAGGTGACATGCATCACTGTCCAGTATCACAGCACGTCTGTGTATGCGTCACTGGTGGTCCAGGCATGCACTGGGCACATAGCTGTGTAACTGGCATCGCACCATGTTGCCACGTCACTTGACAGCCTTGTTTGTGCTGTGATGGACATGGGCAGTGTGTGTGTGCAGTGGTGCGCATAGCTGGTGCTGCCTGTTTGTGATGGCCATGTGCATGTTCACTGTGGGTGGGTGCATGCCATCACAGGTGCGGGACATTGGGCTGTATGGCTTGCAGGTTGGGTGGTGTTCAGGGTTGTGGTCAGTCACAGCCATTGACTGTGTTCCCATTTTCCTAGGCCTCGAGGTTCTCAGGAGGATTGGTCGGGATGTTCGGGGCCTCAGACAACTGTTGGTGGACAACCAGGCCATCCTGCAGTCCATCCGGCGCCATGGCCTTTGGAGGAGGCGGGACAGGACGGGGCGCCACCAGGCAGAGGACGAGCAGCCGGCTGGCCCATAGATGATATTACCCTTCCCACTTCTCCCATCCCTACCACCCTGCCTTCCCTCTCCAAGTTTTTCATCCCTACCCCTTGAACACCCCTACCTTGTACCCGTCCCCCACTTGTAAATAGTTTTTCTTGTTTTGGTTCTGTACTATATTTAAATATACATTTCTATTTTGATATGAATACTGTGTTGGTCTCTGATTTGCAGCTGGCTATGGGTGCTCAGTTGCAGGGGTGTACATGCCATCTGGGGTGGTATGGTCCTGGGTGTGTGTGTGTGTGTGTGTCTTTGTGTGTGCGTGTGTGTGTGTGTGTGCGTGTGTGTGCATGGGGAGGTATCTCCAGCATCGCAGTGACTTTCTGTTGGTCTTGCCGTCTGCTGCCACCCACTGCTGGGTGCACAGGGTGTGTCTGGCTTGTAGGCTTCTGTGCTGCACGGGGTTGACGTGTGCTGGGGGGGATGCATGGTTTCCTGCAGTGCCAGTCACTGCACATAGATGGTGTCTTGGGGTCACAGTGCAGGGTGTGCAGTGCACGAGGGCTGATGTGCACTGTGGTTGTCAACCCTGTGTGTGGCACTCTCAGCCTGCCAGTGGTTGTGCTGGGGTGTCATGGCTCTGCTATGCTTTGTTGGCTTGTCCCCATGGGCCAGTAGATCATCCGTCACACCCCAGTGATGCTGTGCTTGGGTGTGCAGTGTGGTGTTGGTTCTGCAGTGTGTTCCTGTGCCCATGTGTGGCATGGCTGGAGGTGGGCCCCAGCCTGCCTCCCTGGATGTGCAGTTCCATTGCTCTGGGGGCTCTGCTTGCGCATGGCACCTCTGGACTGCTCAGCTGGGCTGCCCTGGTTGCGCCATAGCGCAACATTTCTGCTCAGCTTCTCCTTCCTGGTTGCGCTATGGCGCAGTATGTGCGATATTCAGACGTTGGTTGCTTGCACAATTTGTTCTGCTCCATGTTTGAATATCGCACCTGTTGCACATATGCGCAATTGGTTTGTGCTTGCTCCTGCTGTTGCGCTCATTTTGGGCGCAGTTTGAATATCTGGGCCTTAAAGTGCTATGACATATTTATAGTGAATTAAAAGAAAGTTTGGAATTATGAATATTCAAGAATGTACATGAAGTGGCAGATTCCATCTTCTTATTTATTTCACCTTTTATTTATCCCACCTTTTCTATACCACATTCTCTACTAAATCAGTATTAAAAACTACTAAGAAGCTTGAAGAAAACCTTTTGAAACCATTTATAACTTCCTTGTCTAGCATTAATGTGTCTATGCTTCCAAATCTGAATATAAATATCTGCCCTCCTCACTTTTCCAGATACAGAGTTTGTATAATCAATCCCCCCAAACATACCTGAAAGGTACTTTTAGCTTTTGCCCTCTGTATACTACATCCTACTTTGTTTCATATTGATGTTATATTTCCTACAATCTCAAGGTATGTTACTATTATATTTGAATTTAGATTTACCTTCTCCCTTTTTTCTTTTGTAAAGAAATCATGCAATATAACTATGATATGTATATCAAGCTATGTATGAATAAAACACAAAGAACCTTAGTGTGTGAGCACTGAGGCAAGGATTACCCCAAAGGGCATTGGCCAGGAAGCCAAGTTTCAAAGAAATGCAAAATCACATACATCCCCACAATGCAAAGCATCATGGGCTGTATATGCAAATCACCACAAAATAGTATGCTGGTTCAACTTTAAGCAGAAATGCATGGTGCTGAAAGGCCTCTCACACACTCTGTAAAGCGTGCCAACAGAATGAATGAATGAATAAAGTAGGTTTTCCTAATAAGTTAGACAATTGGCATGTAAAATTAAATGGAACTGTAAATTCATAAGTGTGTATGAAATAATTGAATTAATTTTACTCTCATACTCATCTTCCTGATTCTCAAACTTTGGAATTGCCCTTTGTAAGCCTTAGGAAAGTATGTTATGAATTAATATTTATTATTATAACGTGGCTGAAAAAGTAAAATATTGAAAATTTGCTGATGGGTTTTTAAAGTGTTGTTGGTGTTTGAGTTTATGTTAAGTGCACTTTACCAATATGACAAAAGAAAAAAACAAAAAACTTTTTTTTTAATTCACTATAAATATGCTATAGCACTTTAAGAGTTTCTCTAATTGATATGCACTTTATCATGTGATTTAGATTTATGGCTATATAAGCACCTTTTCACTAGATGGCACTATCTTTGACAAAGCGAATGATTTCGTAAAACGTTAGAGGAAACTGCTTGTTGTGAGTCTCTGTCTCCTATTCCTGTTCCTGTGGTGGAAAATAAAAATAAAATTGAACTTTTATTAAGAGATTTTTTTTAATCGATTATTTATCCTCCTTGGCCACCTCTTTGCACCCCCGTCATTTATTCCTCGCATTCTGCCGGGGATCTGGCCACCATTCGTCTTGACCTGGACTGCTGGCACCCTGAAACACCTGTGGCTTACCCCCCACAGTGGGGTGTCAGGGAACCCCCTAACTCCCCACCCTTCATTGATTCAGCTCAGGTGCCAGCACCTGACAAACACTCACAGACAGCCATCAAGCCACGCAAGAGGTGCCACTTTTCCACTGTTCATGTTTTCACCCCTGAGTCAGTGGGCGAGCAATGATGCCGGTGGCTGGGAGTGCGCACGTGTCCGCACACATCCCCGTCCTGGCATCTGCCCCCGACTCCTCCCCAGTGTACGGCGTGCGTCCCCGACCCCCAGCCTCCGCCAGGGGGCAGTCGGGTGCCGACCGTCTTGAACCCCCTCCCGGAGAGGGAGAGCAGTTCATCAGATGCTTGATCCCTCTCCTCCCCTGTCAGCCCCTGGCGACCCCTACTCGTGCCCGAACCCAGGTCGCTGGCATGGCATGAGGTACGGCGACCAGTGTCTCTGCCCTCAGCACCACTGGGCCACTTGCCAAGTGAGTTTTAAAGTGTGGTCTCAAAGTTGTGTGGTGTGCCATGACTGTTTAGCCTTCATTTCCTTATACGTTAGTTGGTTTTTCAAATTTTTACCCTAAATTTTCAACATAATCTTTTTATGACTATTCCTTCTGAGTATTACAGGTGTCATATATAAAACAATAAGTTAAACATTGTTTTGCACCACAAGTGTTAAAACACATTTTGGGTAGGATTTGGGAAAGGACAGCTGTCACATTCATGAGGTGGTGTGAAAAAATGGCTATGTTGAAAAATTGGGGGTCAAAATATTGAAAATTACCACAGTTAAGAGCATGTGTTGAAAAATTGCAAAATAGGCTCATAGCTTTGTTGTTTTCTCAGATTTTTACCCCAAATCTTCAACATAGTCTTCTTATGACCCCACATAGCCTTCTTATGAGCCCACCTAATGAACTAGGGCAAAGAAAATTTTCAAATCCTGCCCAAAAGGTGATTTTGCACCACAGGTGTGAAAACACATTTTTGGCCAGGGTTTGAAAAATGACAGCTGTCACATTCATGGGGTACTGAAATGGCAATGTTGAACATTTGGGGTCAAAATATTAAAAACTGCCTAAGTTAAGAGCCTACGTTCATAAATTGCAATGTAGGTTTATAGCTTTGTTTTTTTTTTTTTAATATTTTTACCCCAAATATTCAACATAGCCTTCTTATGATCCCACCTCATGAACAAGAGTGGAAAAAATTTTCAACTCCCACCTGAAAGGTGATGTCACTCAGCTACTGTAAAATCACCCTTTGGGACAGATTTGCCTAATTTCACTGCCGTTGTTTATGAGGCGGGGGTCCCAAAAAAGGTATGCTGAAAATCTAGGGCAAAAATATTCAAAAATGACCAAGTTATGCCACTAAGTGCAAAAACCCATTCAACTACATTGAACCGGATACCTAATTTTTATGTTTGCTTGTGCACATAAGCAAGAAACATGTTGTGGCAGTTTAGGAGAGAAGCGGGTTGTGGAGGTGCGGCACTGTGGCGGCCAGTGCTGCCACTGCATTTTTAGGCTTGGCCCTCTTGATCCAATGTGGTGGCACACTGCTGCTGACACTGGTTCAGCAAGTGTGCCACCAACTTGAAAGAAATTGCCCTCTGCAATGAGGGAGCGCCCCATCATTGCAGGGAGTGCCTTGCCTGCCGAGACATTCCTGTTCACCCCACTCCCTCCTTTGTCCATTGTGGGAGCAGGAGTGAAAGTAAACCCTCCTGCTCCCTCCCACTGCATACTGTCCTCCTAGCTCCCTCCGTTCTCTGTCCGGGCAACCGAGAACAAGTAAACGCTCCCGCTCCCTTCGTTCCCTGTCCCACAACTGGTGTGTGAGTGAACCTTCCCCCTCCCTCCCACTGCGTGCTGTCCACGCCACTCCCTTCATTCCCCATCCTGGAGTGCAACTAAACCCTCTCACTCCCTTCCACTGTGTGCTGTCCACCCCGCTCCCTCCATGCCCAGTCCCTGCATGTAATTACATCCTCCCGCTCCCTCCCATGGTGTCCGCCTGCTCCCTCCGGTCCCAGCAGATAATTACACCCTCCCACTCCCTCCCACTACATGCTGTCTGCCCCGCTCCCTCTGTTCCCAGTCCAGGCAGGTAATTACACCCTCCCGCTCCCTCCCACTGCATGCTGTCCACCCGCTCCTTCCGTTCCCCATCCCCCGTCCCCCATCCTGGCCTTCTGGATTCGAGAGAGAGGAGCCAACACTGCCCACCCTGCACTACAACAACCGGCAACCACAGGCCAGTCTGCACCACCAGCCTAAGCTGCCGAGTGTAGCTGTGAGTGTCAGACCATCCCAAGGATTGTGTGGGGCAGTTGAGGAATGAGCAGCAAAAGTGAAGAACACCGAAGAGACAGTAAGGAGGTGAGAGGGTCGGAGGGAAGAGTAAGGGGTGAAGTGGGAATGGAAGATCCTAGTATCAAGTGTACTCGGAGAAAAGTAAAACGCATGAAAGCACAGTAGTAATTAAAGAAGTAGTAGTCAAAAAAATTTGTTTTTTTGAAGTGTCCCAGGCAGAATCGATTCTCACACTGAGACCAAACGTTACTGTTACCACTGATAACAGTGGAGTTTGGTCAGTGTGATGATTGATTCTGCCTAGAAAACTTCAAAAAATAGTAAAATTTTTGGACCATTTTTTTAATTAGTACTGTTTTTTCATTACTACTGTTGACTTCACTAGAGAGAAGGGTGAAAGAATAAATTGGGGGGTACACTGTTACCGTCGTTACCACCAGGCTGCTACTGCCTACACACCAGGTACTAGTCTTACTAATAGTACACTAACTGCCCAAGTAGTCCTGTGTGTTGTATATATTTTTTAGTAACCTAACCTTGCTTAGCTGTACTGCTTGGAAATTGTTTTTCCTGGAAATAACAGGGCTCCATAAAGCCATCCTCTCCATTTTGTATGAGGCAGCTAAATTTTGCCTTTCTGAAAGCATACTGTTAGGAAGGCACTGTCATACAGGTAATAAACATCAGTGATGTTGTATTATTTAAATAGTGAATGCTTCAGTTTTTTGTTACTGCTTGAAGTACTTTTCATGTTTTAAAATGGAATGCAATAAATGACCATAGCATCAGTAGTTCAGACTAACAATTGTTGCTGTTTGGTGTGGTATGGTTAAAAGAAATCTGTTGTTTTGACATGTACTGCATCATTAATTATACTGTGTAATGTTCAAAAATATTAGGTGTACAGGTTGTATTGTTTTCAGATGGTTTAGATCTTTCCTCACTGACAGAACTCAGAGAGTGGTGTCGGGGATAAATTCTTCCCGTCCAGTCTCTCTGTCATGTGGGGTTCCCCAGGGCTCGGTGTTGTCCCCCATGTTGTTCGCAGTGTATATGCTGCCTCTCGGAGACATTGTAAGAAGGCATGGGCTGAGGTTTCACTGCTATGCAGATGATACCCAGCTCTACCTATCTTTTTGCACCTGACCAAGACAGAGCTTTCTCGGTCTTTAATAACTGCCTCACTGAAATCCAGTGCTGGATGAGTTCAAGCTGGCTAAAGTTGAACTCAGAGAAGACTGAGGTAATGGTTGTGGACCCAGGTCGTAGGGTAGAGGGGGTGGGAGTTGGTCCTGTCTCAGGTTTATTTCTGGGAGGTGTCCAGCTCCCAACCTCTGAACGGGTGCAGAACCTGGGGGTGATTTTTGTCAATGTGCTGACACTTTGTTCTCAGGTGTCGGCAGTTGTCAAACTTTCCTTTTACCATTTTAGGAACATCACCAAGATTAAGCACCTTGTTTCGCCCGCGGATTTACCAACGTTGGTCCATGCCTTTGTGTCCTCATGCCTGGATTATTGCAACTCCCTTTATCTAGGGCTTCCTGTGGTTGATATTTGCCACTTGCAGCTGGTGCAGAATGCTGCGGCCCGGCTATTAACAGGTACGTCTCGTGCCTGTCATGTTTTTCCAGTGCTGCATGATCTGCACTGGCTGCCAATTCAGTGGCAGATCACCTTTAAAGTTGGTCTTTTGACTTACAAAGCCCTACACGGACAGGGTCCAGACTACTTGAAAGAGCTTTTGGTTCCCTACTGCCCTATGCAATCTCTCCGCTCAGTGGACAAGGGGTTGCTAGAGATTCTGAGGGTTTCTTTAAAATCGTCAGGTGCTCATGCCTTTATGTATGCTGCTCCGACCCTTTGGAATTCTCTACCTCGCCCGCTTCATCAGCGTGCATCCGTGGAGGAATTTAAAAAGGCCCTAAAGACCTATCTGTGGTCGAAGGTCTCTTTTAATTAATGCTGTGATTTTAGGAGCTCAGTTTATTATGTATTGGTTTTTATTTATAATGTTGTTGGATATTGTAAGGCACCTTGATTTTAGAAAGGCGCAATATAAATAAAGTTTTATTATTATTATAAAGTTTCATTATTATTATTATTATTGAATAGTACTGTGTGTAACAGTGTCCAACTAGTCCGGTGTGTTGTCTAACTTTTTTTTAAGTTTAACCTGGCTGTAATTGTTTTCCAGAAGGAACAGTGCTCCATAAGGCTGTACTTTTGGTTTTAGATGAGACAGCAACTGTCTGTAACAGTGCCCAATGGCTGCCCAACTACTCTGGTGTGTTGACTTATTGTCTTAATTCTTTTAGTTAACCTGTGTACTTGGAAACTGGCTTGCAGTATAAACCATACAACCGTCCTTTCCTATGAGACTACTACCAGTATACAGCTGCAATGCCACATACAGCTTTGAGTAGGAACCCTGTGAGACAAATGTTGTTAAAAAATACTGTAAAAAAATGCCAATTACTGTGTATTCATATTTTGGGTAAGCCTGATCTAGCCCCAAACCTACAAATAGACAAAGTACTTACTGTGTGATGGTTTACAGTAGAGTGCTTCTTTTTTAACTTTTAATTTATCCGTGTTTATTATAAGATACTTAACACACCAGAACAATATTATAACAAAGAACATATACATAAAAAAATATAAAACAGAGTCAGACTCAACCCCACTTGCAAACTGCTTAAAATATAAAGGGGAGAAGTGCGGATCAGCTGAATTACTGCACATATAGAGCACAACTTCTTTAAGTCCATGCAGTTACTGAATCCACAGATAGCCTTCTTGTTGCATCCTCCTGCCTACTGTAGGGGTCAAAAATATGGACTGCATATTTTTAAAGTAGGTTGCATTTTATAACTACAGTATTTTATAACTACTATGCCACTGAAATGCTTTACACTTTTTAAAGCATTTCACTGATATGTAGTACTTATTAAATGCAACCTACTTTAAAAATGTACAGTCCATTCCATATTTTGGGCCCCTGGCCAGGAAGATGCAACAAGAAAGCTATCTGTGGATTCAGTAATTAAACTACACAACATTTTCAGTGATCCTGCCTCCATGTGGGACTTCAGCATCTAATAATGTGAGCCAGCCAGGTAAGGGAATGTCACTGAAATAAAAAGGCTTGTGGTTATGAAATCCCTGTCATATACACAGACTCATTTCTGTATTCCTTAATAGGAAGTGACTGCTCATATGAGTTGTATTGGTCTCATTGTGTTTTGTTTTGTCGAGTTCTGGGAAAACCTGGAACACTGAGGTCAGTCACAGCTAGGGTGAGTTTGAAGGTGCATCACTGATTTATGTGGAGTCTGGGTAATGCTATGCTTTAAAGAAGTCTGGGTAAGTTACTTTTCCCCCCACTGAGCAATGTTTGTCTGACTATAGAACAGATGACCGATCACTCACCTCTACACAAATCATATGTCAGTCTGGCAAATCAAGGTTCCTCTATGATGATACCCTCATTGGAGACCAAGAAGAATGATGGGGACATCCACAAGGGAGACCCACAAAAGAGTGGCAAGGGACACCACAGGGGAAAGAAACAGCTTCTGATAGGGGACTCAATTGTTAGGGGTGTAGACCTGGGGAAGGGAGAAGAGAGGGAAGTAAGGTGCCTGCCTGGTGCCATGGCTTGAGGGACAGGAAGCTAATCCTCAGGATTGCAGAAGCAGCATCACAGGAGAAGAAACTAGATATCATTGTCCACCTCAGGACAAATGACCTAGCTAGGCATGAGATCAGTGCAGTGCAGGATGAATTTGTGGAGTTGGGAAGGGGCCTCAGATAGGTATCAAGCACGGTAACCTTCTCAGAGGTGCTGCCAGTCTATGGCAGGGGTGAGGCTAGGGTACTGCACACCATGCAGTTTAACGAATGGTTGCAAAATTGGTGCACAGCACAGGACTTTGGCTTCATTGGGGACTAGGGGTCCACCTGGAGAGATGAAGGTCTATACTGGCATGATGGTCTGCATCTGTCCAGGAAGGGAAACATGCTCCTAGGTGACAGGTTTAAAGGCTTCCTTGGCAAGCTTTTAAACTAGCCAAGGGGGGAGGTGCTGATAGGAAACAGGAAAGTTCAAGCCTCCCCCCACAAAACATGGCAGGTAGTAGGGTAAACACTGAGGTACAGAGCTTGACAGAGGGCAGGGCAGGGTTAAATGGAAAAATGGACAAGGGCAATAAGAGCAGGGATGGGGCAAAAAAGGATAAAGACAACACTAAATGGAGGGCAATGAGTACCAATGCCCATAGTCTGGGAAACAAGCTTCCAGAGCTAGTAGCCCTGATGGAAGAGGAACACTTGGATATTGTGTCAGTCACAGAAACATGGTACATGGAGAACCATGACTGGGATGTCAACATACCAGGGTACACAATCTACAGAAGAGACAGGGAGGGTAAAAGAGGAGGTGGAGTAGCTCTCTACATAAGGGAAGGGATCAAAGCTACAGAACTAAAAAGTAAAGGGGGAGGACAAGAGAAACTCTGGGTCACATTGGAGAAAGGGAATGGCATCACAATCTGCACAGGGGTTGTATACAGACCCCCCGTCTCAAGGGGAGGAAATGGACAAGAAAATGATAGAGGGCATTCTCAAAATGGCTGAAAAAGGGGAAATACTGTTGATGGGGGACCTGAATATGCCAGATGTTAACTGGTTAGCATGGACTGCAGCCACGTCCAAGAGCAGGGTCATTCTCAATGCCCTACAGGGGGCATGCCTTAGACAGCTAGTGGTGGAACCTACTCAGGAGGGAGCAATATTAGACCTGGCACTCTCAAATGGAGAGAGGATCACAAACTTAGAAGTCAGTAGACATCTGGGAACAAGTGACCACTGCACAGTGTGCTTCATAATAAACACAACCATGGAGACAAGCCATACATAGACAAGCATACTGGACTTTAGAAGGGCTGACTTTGGCATAATGGGTAAATACCTGAGGAATGCATTAGCAAATGGCCAGAAAGGAGGGTTGGAAGAACAATGGAGAAAAATCCAAACTGCCATCATGGAGGCAACAAGCCTTTGTGTGAAACAGATAAAGAGAACAAAGTGGAATAAAAAACCACTATGGTTCTCAAAAGAGATGTCAGGGAAGGTTAAGGAGAAAAAGGCTGCATTCAAAAAGTATAATGAATCACAGCCGGAGCACGACAGGAACTGTATCAATTAAAGCAGAAAGAAGTGGGGAAGGTAGTCAGAAAAGCAAAGGCCCAAACCAAGGAAAAGATAGCCAGCTCAGTTAAGAAGGGGATAAACCTTTATAGGTACATTGAGGAGCATAGAAAGGTTAGGGAAGGGATAGTGAAGATTAATAAAGGAGAGGGGAGGTGGGCAGAGGGAGACAGTGAAAAGGCAGAGATACTGAATGAATACTTTTCCTCAGTATTCACAAAAGAAGAAGAGGAGGAGTTACCTAAACCAAACAGTAGAAGCACTCTGGATAGTGGGGTTGACACCAGTCCATTTACAGAAGAAAGAGTACTGAAAGAACTCCTAAAACTCAAGGTGGACAAAACAATGGGGCCTGACGGGATTCACCCTAGAATCCTAAAAGAGCTAAGGGAGGACCTAGTGACACCATTAACCACACTTTTTAACAAATCATGGGAAGATGGGGTGGTACCTGAAGACTGGAGGAGGGCAGATGTGATTCCCCTTCACAAAAGTGGGAGCAAGGCAAAAGCAGGAAACTACAGACCTGTTAGTTTAACCTCAGTGGTGGGGAAAATGATGGAATCACTTCTGAAAGAAAGAACTGTTGAGTACCTAGAGGCCAGCGGGGCACAGGATTCAAAGCAGCATGGATTCACAGCAGGAAGATCATGTCAGATGAATCTAATCGGTTTCTTTGACTGGGTGACCAAAGTAATAGACCAGAGAGGGGCTGTGGATATGGCCTACCTAGACTTTAGCAAGGCATTTGACACAGTCCTGCACAAAAGATTAATAATCAAGTTAGCCAGCCTGGGAGTGGGTCCCAGTGTGGTAGCCTGGGTAGTAAACTGGCTGCACAACAGGACACAGAGGGTAATAGTGAATGGAACACATTCTGAAGAAAGTGGGGTTACTAGTGGAGTACCTCAGGGCTCAGTACTGGGTCCAGTGCTCTTTAACGTCTTTATAGGTGACATTGCAGAGGGTCTGGAAGGAAAGGTATGCCTCTTTGCAGATGACACAAAGATCTGTAACAGAGTTGATACACAAGGGGGGGGTAGGAAGGATGAGAAGGGACTTGGCAAGGTTGGAGGAATGGTCAGACATATGGCAACTTAGACTCAATTCAAAGAAGTGCAAAGTAATGCACCTGGGAAATAAAAATCCAGGAGAAGAGTACACAATAGCAGGGGAGGTACTAATGGCAGCAATAATGGAAAGGGATCTGGGTGTGGTCATATCAGATGACCTAAAGGTGGGTAAGCAATGTGAGAAGTCAGTAAGGAAAGCCAGGGGGATACTGGGATGCATAGGAAGGGGCATCACAAGTAGAACAAGGGAAGTGGTTATCCCTCTATACAGACAGTTGGTGAGACCCCATCTGAGTACTGCGTGCAGTTTGGAGACCTCATCTATGCAAGGACATAGACAGGATGGAAGCAGTCCAGAGGAGGCGACTAAATGGTGCAGGGTCTACATCAGAAACCATATGAAGAGAGACTGAGAGAGCTTAATATGTATACCCTTGATGAAAGGAGGGAGAGGGGACATGATAGAAACTTTTAAGTACCTCAAGGAAATCAACAAAGTCCAGGAGGGTAGCATCTTTCAGAAAAAGATGTTAAGAACAAGGGCACAATTTAAAGTTAGAGGAGGGCGGCTCAGGGGTAATGTGAAGAAATTCTTTTCACAAGAGAAAGTGGTAGATGCATGGAACCACCTTCCTGGAGAAGTTGTGGGGTCTAAAACAGTGGGGGAATTCAAACATGCATGAGACAGACATAAGGCAATTATAGTGGGGGTTGTAGGAAGTAGGCTGTTGGTTAACTAGAATCTGCAGCTTATCCAATAGGTAGGGGAAATGGGCAGACTGGGTGGGCCAAGTGGTCCTTATCTGCCGTCAAAGTCTATGTTTCTATGTTTCACTCAGTCATGACTGTTGTAACTTCACTTAAATAAAAAGAAAGAGAAAGAAAGAAAGAAAGAAAGAAAATAGCACCTTAACAGCTCATTATTGTAAAATCCATTATTGTAATAGAATTAGTCAAGGAAGACCATGGAGGCAAACTGTCTAGTTAAACAATTTATGTGTTTTGATGTTGACTTTTTATGTTTGCTTGCATGCATGTGGAAGAAACATAGTGTCATACAAATTTTTGTAGGTGTGCCACTCAGCTTCCAATGCCCTGCTCCTTCTTGCAGGCGCTGCCTCGCCGAATAATTGACATTAAACAGTACAGCTGTCATTTTACACACCCTGGCTGAAATGTGTTTTCGCACTTCTGGCGCAGACTAGCGGTCACTATGGGAAATTAGTGTTCGGGACAAATCACAGTGACACTGTTCATGAGTGGAGGTCCCAAAATGCCTATGTTGAAAATCTGCTGTAAAAAATCACCAAACTAATTAGATTGCGGGTGTACGTTGTGCAGTTTCTTGCCGCTCATGACTTTCCACCAGTTTTGTATATTTTCACCACAGATTTTCAACATGCATACACCTCTCATGAACAGTACACCTGTCACTTTTCACATCCTGTTCGAAATGTGTTTTTGCACCTGTGGCACCAAATGGCGCAGTCGCTATGCAAAATCACCTTTCACCTAACAAACTGATAGTGTCACTGTTCATGCGGTGGGGTCACGAACGGCCCATGTGGAAAACTTGGAGTGAAAATACCAAGAAACACCCAGGGCATTATGGTTTTTGATGATAACACCCTACCCTGTAGGGACTGACAGGCATCAGGGATGCGACTTAGGATTGTCGACAGTAATGCTCATGCCATTCCACCCCCCCCACCACCATGCGCCAGTGACAGGCATCGAGGTGTGCCTTGGACTCTTGGCCCCCAGAGTTCACCTCATTCTCCTATACTGTGTCCATTTCAGTGTATTTCCTTATGGAATGAGGTGAATGTAAAGCCCAAACACCCCAAGGCACACTTTGACACTTGTCAGTGTCTGAAGGGCAGGGTGAGGTGAAATGTCGTGACCGTCATGGACGATGACCCAAAGGCACACCCCAATGCCTGTCCAGCTCTGCAGAGTGAGGGTGGAGTTGGCATCAGTTCAATACTTCAGTGTCATTCCTATACTGCATCTATCAAACTCCTGCACTTCCACTGTTAATGCCAGTAAGCAAACATTCGGCATTGACAAATGCTTGTTCTCATTCTACTAGTCTGGCCCTATGTCTGGCACAGCAGGATTTTATAGTACTGCTGAGGGTCAAGAATCAGACAACACTGTCTGTGTTTCCTCTGTCAAAGTAATTTGTTTAAATTCCTGTCAATTTGTGAAGTGAGTTTCAAATGGCAGATCTAGCACTTCAGTAAGATGAAGTCAAACAAGCATGTGTCAATGCAGAATGTTTGCTTGCTGGCATTCACAGTGTAAATGCAGGAGTTCGACAGATGCAGTGTAGGAATGGCAGTGATGTATTGAACTGACACCAACTCCACCCCCACTCTGTAGAGATGGACAAGCATTGGGGTGTGCCTTTAGGTCGTCACCCATAATGGTCACAACATTTCACCTCACCCTACCCTGCAGACACTGACAAGTGTCAAGGTGTGCCTTGGGGTGTTTGGGCTTTACACTCACCTTATTCCATAAGGAAATATGCTGAAATGGGTGCAGTATAGGAGAATGGTGTGAACTCTGGGGCCAAAGAGTCCAAGGTGCACCTCAATGCCTGTCACTGACTGTGGGGGGTGGGGTGGGGGTGGAATGGTGTGAGCATTACTGTCGACAATCCCAAGTTACACCCCTAATGCCTGTCAGTCCCTACAGGGTATGGCGGATGCCTGTCAGACCCTACAGGGTAGGGCGTTATGGTCAGAAACCCTAAGGCCCTGGGCATGTCTTGGTATTTTTACTCTAAGTTTTCGACATGGGCTTTTTGTGACCCCACTGCATGAACAGTGACACTATCAGTTTGTTAGCTGAAAGGTGATTTTGCACAGTGACTGCGCCATTAAGGCCACAGGTGCGAAAACACATTTCCAACATGATGTGAAAAATGACAGATGTACTGTTCATGAGGAGGTGTAAGTAGAAAAATGGTAATGTTGAAAATCTGAAGCAAAAATATAAAGAAAAATGGTGAAGTCATGAGCTTACATAGAAACTGCGCAACGCAAACCTGTAATGCAATTATTTTGGGGATTTTTTTTTACCAGATTTTCAATATAGGCATTTTGGGACCTCCACTCATGCACAAAGTTACTATGATTTCTGTGCCAAACACTGATTTCCCACAGCGACTGCGCTATTCTACACTGGAAGTGCGAAGACACATTTCGGCCAGGATGTGAAAAATGACAGCAGTACTGTTCATAAGAATGTGTGGGAAAATGCCAATGTTGAAAATCTGGAGTGAAAATGTTTCAAATTTGTGATGTTACGAAGGTGCATAGAAACTGCACAATGCACGCTCATAACACAGTCATTTTATGGGCTTTTGTGACCAAATTTTCAACACAGACATTTTATGACCTCTGCTCATGAACAGTGTCACTGTGATTTTCTTACTCTGTCCCGAACACTGATTTCCCACAGTGACCGTGCTATTCTGCGCTGGAAGTGCGAAAACACATTTCGGCCAAGATGTGAAAAATGACAGCTGTACTGTTCATAAAGAGGTATGAAAAATGCCAATGTTGAAAATCTAGAGTGAAAATATTACAAATTCACAAATTTGCAAGTGTGCATGGAAACTGCGTAACGCACGCTCATAACAGTCATTTTGGGGAATTTTTTCACCAAATTTGCAACATAGGCATTTTGAGAGCTCACCTCATGAACAGTGACACTGTTGTTTCATTGATCGGTCCTGAAAGGTGATTCTGCACAGTGACCACGAAATCTCCTTTTGGGACCGAATAACCAAATGACAGTTATTGAATTCATGTGAAGGGGTCCCAAGAACCCCGTGTTGAAAATTTGGTGCAAAAATTTGAAAAAATGACCGAGATATGCACCAAAGTTGAAAAAACTCTATTTATGCCATTATACAGCTTACCGGCATTTCTTCAGTTCGCGGTTGGCTTTGAAGAGTGCAGACGTGTTCCCGATCCACTGAAGATCATTGTGCTGGCCTCCAGAGGTAAGCATGAGGTAAAGGGGGTGTGGGGAGGTGGGGTACGCAGAGGGTGGGTGCAGGTTGTGGGAGGAGGGCAAGAGAGTCAACGAGGGACCATTTTCTTTTGTTACAAGTTATTTTTTTATTTTATTTTACATGGACGACGTGGGACTTTTGTCATGCTGGGGTGTGCTCCCAGTGTGGCACCTGGAAGTTTGGGGCAGCAGTGGAGCCAGCGGGGGATTGGCACCCCTGTTGGCCATACAGTGTGTGGGGGGGGACACATGAGTACACTGGACTTGTGCCACGCTGAGGTGGGCTCCCAGCATGGCAGCTAGAAGGTTTTTTTTGGGGGGGAGGAGGCACTGGAGCCAATGGGGATTGGGCACCCCCGTTGGACATATAGTTTGCTGGGGGGAGTGTGCATGAGCCAAGGGGGATTGGGCACCCCCTTGGCACACAACAAAGGAGGGGGCACGCACATACAACCACCGCTACAATCAGTGGTGGTGATGTGGAGGTAATTTACATACTGCTGACAGCAGGGCAGTATGCAAAATTGCTTACACGTTACCAACGCTGATTGTAGCGGTTGTTTGCTTTCAACTGTATTCCACTGCAATATGAACTGCTGTCATAGACAGCTGGGGCATTCTTTGGTGCAGTGAGGCCGCACCTGCAAAAACACTGAGGGCATTGGAAGCGGGGGTGCCACACCACAGCTTCGTGTATGGTGGCACTCGTTTCTTGCATGCGTGAAGAAACATAAAATGTCAACCAGTGACCCATGAGCCTTTCTTTACAATGCTGGAATAGATCCAGAAATAAATGGTGTGATACCTTTTATTGGACCAACAAAGATGTAACAAAAGAAAACTTTGGCATCTTTGTCGTTCCAATAAAATATATCAAACCAGAAGAGGAAGGTAATAATCCCTCTTTACAAGACATTGGTTAGGCCCCATCTGGAGTACTGCATGCAGTAATGGAGGTCACACCTTCACAAGGACATCAACCAAATTGAGACAGTCCAGAGAAGGGCAACCAAAATGGTGCAGAGACTGCATCAGAAAACATATGAGGACAGATTAACAGAGCTCAATATGTATACCCTAGAGCAAAGGAGGGAGAGAGGTGATATGATCGAAACATTCAAACACCTTAAGGGCATTAACAAGGTAAAAGAGTCTAACATGTTTCAATATAAGAAAATAGCAGGACAAGATGACACAGCATGAGACTAGAGGGATGCCAAGTAAGGAGTAATGTGAGGAAGTTCTTTTTCACAGAAAGGGTGGTGGATGCATGGAACAGCCTACCTCAGGAAGTTGTGGATATGAATACAGTGCAGGGCTTCAAACAGGTGTGGGATAGGCATAAGGGAGCAATAGAGATGAGAATGAATAGATAGGCCATTGACAGAGCAAAGGCCGATGGCACATTTATAAGGCAGAAAAAGAAATGGGCAGAATGGATGGGCCTTGTGGTCCTTATCTGCTCTCAACTTCTCTGTTTCTATGCAAACTGTTTCTTTCTAGAGCTGATCTTACAAGGACCAATACAACTACTAAACTAAGTCTGTATGTCTTACAATGGTGGGAAGATCAACAAGGATACAGATGACTGCTGCCTTCCTTTGATAAATCTTGTATTCCCCAAATGCTTCTCTAATTGCACTTTGTCAGTGCTGAAGCAGATTTAGGTATCAAAAAACATTTTGCTGCCAGATAAACTGAAATAGGTTTAGAAAAGGTGCAAATTGTCCCATGTGTCCTTAAATGTATGTAACCCCTCACCCCTGCCTTTTTACTAAAACGACAGGTGGTATGCTGTTGGCGTTGGCAGCAATACCTGGTGGGGACCTGGGTTCAGGGAGGATGAGGTTACCTGGCACAAGGGACCTAGGTTTGGCTACTCTGCACAGGGGCACCCAAGTAAATCCAACTACAGGAAGCAATAACTGTAATGTCCAGAACCAGGATTGGGATTTTTCAGTGTGGCTTTATTCACAACTAGCTGAAACATGACAAAGCATTGATGGTCCCCCAAGGGGCTATGTTCACTGTATATGCAGATAGAGACTACAAGGTGGTCCATTTGAAGAATGAACACATTTCTACTATGGTCTGGCTCTGGACCCACCAGGCACTCAGCCCGGACTTGCATACGCTTTGGATACACAGCCCGACTGGCCCGGCTTCCCTGCCGGCCACTTGACTGATGGTCCATTTAAAGAATGAACCCAAACTTTACTTGGAGAAACTCCCATCAAACAAGGAGTATATTTCCCAAACTGTGGCTCCCCACACCACTTAGAGTCTGCGACTCCTAGAGAGATTTAATTTCTTACTTCCTTCGGACTCCCATCAAACAAGGAGTATAATTTCCCATCCTGTGGCTCCCCACACCACTTAGAGTCTGCGACTCCTAGAGAGATTTTCAAGTTGCGACCCACGTCTGGGCACCCACCTCATCACTGGCCAAGTACATGAGGCAAGTAGCAAATCACAGTAGAAATCCATAGAGGTGGACCTGGTTACTAAAGATTGGGGGTGTTCCCACCTCCAGCTCCCATAGCCCATACCTGGCCATTTCTCTGGACAAACAGAAACTTAGAACTTTAACATGTAGATTAAACGGTGGATGACCTGAAGCACCCCCTCTACAGCATTACTTGAAATCCATTAAAACTTTAGACTTTTTGACTGCTCTATTTGTTTGTCCTAGTAAAATAGTCCTCCCAAAATAGCAGTCCACATCCCAGCTTTCTTTATATTTCCAAACTGATGAAACAATTGGTTTGCCCCTTCCAATGGAGCAAAACACTCACCCTTTCGTTGCAGGTGCCCCACAGGCGAAGTACCACTTCTTTCACTATTATACAAGAACAGAAACTGTAAACAGGCAGCTTTTCTATAGTGGAAATAAGGGATTGCCCCTGGAATCCACAGAGGGACTTTTCTTCCACCCCCCCGAGGGGAGGGGGCACTGAGACCTGGACAGCGGTCTCCACCACTTTCAAAAGGTAAACAGGAACACACTTCCTTCTCCAACAGAAGGTAAACAGAAACTGAACTTGAAAACTCCCAAAGTTCTAACTCACTCCCTGAGCTGCAGATTCCAATGTGGCTTATGCAGCTGTGACAGTTCTATGGTGATGTCATCTCTCAAGTCTCAGCTGTGATTGAGAACAGAGTGAGACAGTGTGAAACCCATTTATCTGGAGTTTCACAAGCTGCCTTCCCTGCCTACCACTAGGTCTTACTGGGATTCTAGTAACCCCGGGTAACAAGGGGCTTACATGTACTACTAACTACAGTGGCTGGGTGGGTAGGATAGGTTTCCAGTATATGATGCATTGCCTTCATTCTGAATGGATTCTGATTCAGATGTGTGCATAGCTTTGGATGTTCCTGCAGCACTGATTATAAACCTAAGTACCTTCTGGCACCGTCTATACCCCCATGTCTTCCCTCTCTAAACTGTACCAGCCTCCTCCCCTTCACTTCTACCCTGCACTGCTGGGCACCTCCCCACCCCCTACTACTTCCCTCCCTAACTGACCAAACCTCCTCCCGACAACTTCTACCCTTCCTCCCCTCATCCCCTCTCTACCACTCCCCTTCTGTTCCCATTCCCTCTTCCCCTTCTTATGCGGACATCCTACTCTGATCCTGCACTGCCCCGACACCCTCTGTTAACACTTCCTGCTACTGGCACTACCAGTATGCTAAAACCACTCTCACCATTGACGAGGCCCACCTTCTGGGCTGATTTTCAGTATATATTCTCTCTCTCTCTCTCTCTCTCTCTCTCTCCAGTCTGTCTTCTCACTATTACCCCTCTCTTTCTGAGCCTTCCCTTCCCCTTGTTCACTCTGTCTCCCTCACTTTTTTCCCTTTTGTGTTAGCAAGTACCATTGTATATAGTGTTTGCTTATTTCAGTCACACATGTAACCTCTTGCCTAATTTGCCTTAATTGTTGTTGTCACCTTAGCATACCTCTCAACCTCCTGCCTCATAAATCAGGGGCAAGGCTTAAAAAAATCAGGGACAAAAGACCAAAATCTGGGACACATCTTCAGAATTAGAGATATCCATCCAGAAAGCTGGTAGAAGATGGGGCTTAGTGCAAGATGCATTTTCTAGAGAAGAACAAGTCTGTAACTTTAATGCTTGACATTGGCTTGTGCTTACAGTCCCCACTGTTTAGCCACAAAAACACAAATTTTAGGAGGGACAAAGCTAAATTTTGAGGCAAAATCAGGGACATCCCTCAAAATCAGGGACATTTGAGAGGTATGCCACTTAGGGTATCCCATAAGCTATAGTTTGTTGCTGTAATGACCCTGACAAGGAACCTACAGTATGTAAGGAGCCTGTACTCAAAGGTTAATCTAGGTTGGAATTTTCTTTTCTCTACAGAGGTGACTTCTTAAATATACTTAATCTGTTTTATACATAGTCTGTTTTACCAGCATGTTTTCAGATATGCATGTAAGTAATATTTTTTGGGCTGCTTTGTCTGATAGGAGGTATGTAGTTTTGATGACAACTTGCCTTTCTCTGTCACCAACCCCGACAGAACATTCAAGTTTATAATCAGCAGGGCCACCCAAACCTTTCACACATTTCAGCCAAAATCCAGGCAGATTTAAAGTCTGTTTACAAGGAAAACCTACCCTATCACTCAAATGCACGCATTGTAATTCAAGCTCCATTTAGTTGAACGGTGTAATTTGTACATTTTCTCATCATGCTACCAGCATTTTAATGAGATTAATTTATTTTGGCATTGCATGCAAGCATATAATGGTTCTGAGGTTCTGAACCAAGTCCTTTATTTACTAAAGACTATTGTCAATAATCACAGCACACCAAATATATTTGTTTGCCCTTAAGACAAAGCACCATATAACTGCTTATTTCAACAGCAGTATTTCTTGGTCACCATCAGTTTGTTTCAGCAATTGTGTTTTCCTGTCTAAGCTCTTGGAGAGGTGAAAGAAATGAAAGACCATGTAGCTTTAATAGTTTCTTGAGTATTTCTGTAGTGCTGATCTGGTCTTTAGTTCCCCAGATGTGCTTTTCTGGTGTGGTTTATAAATTAATTATTTATTGAATTTTGTTGACCTGGTAGGCCCACTGAGACTAGAATTCTCTTTTTCACGGGTGACCAGGGGGAAGGGGGATACAGATGGTAACCAACAGAAGTTGAACCAGATTAAGCTGTTGGTGGTATTGTTAGTGAACTGACTGCTCACAGGTCGCATAACTTTTGCTGTTTTACACAATATTGATGTAGATGTTTTCTTTTTTTGTGGTTGGAGCTTCTGGCACACACGTCAGATGTAGTTGGTTTAAATATGGGCTATTACATATAAATAGTAGAAACATGGAAATTGACGTCAGACAAGGACCACAACTATGTCCATTTAGTCTGCACATTTTTCCTGCCTGCTGTACAAGCAGCAGACACTACTTGATCTCAGGCTCTATGTTCTTGTTCCTATTGCTAGCTGTTAGGCTTACCCGATACCTGTTCTATGCATGCTTAAATCGCCCCACTGCACTTGCCTCCCACCAGCTCCACAAGGAGTGCATTCCATGCATCCACCACCCTTTCCATGAAGAAATACTTCCTCACACTACTCAGTCTACTCTACCACCTTCCAACCTCGTGTCATGCCACAGCTCCCTCATTCCTGGATATCTCCTTTTCTTAAAGATGATGCCCTCTGGCTCGGGTACATTATTTACACCTTTTAGATATTTGTTTCTGTCCTATCTCCCTGTCTCTCCTCCAGGGTATACATATTGAGATCTCTCATTCTCCCCTCATCAGACTTTTGGTGCATGTTCAGCACTATCTTTGTTGCCCTTCTTTGAACTGCCTCCACCCTGCCTAGGTCCTTAATTAGAGATGTGGCCTGTAAACCTGGACACCTCACCAAATTCAAAATATGTTCTTTTTTGATACATTAAGTTAAATAAATCCTGTCCATTGCCTTGGTACCTGCTCTTTGGTGGACTGGGAACATGTCTGCACTCTTCAAAGCTGACTGCAAACTGAAGAAATGCTGGTAAGCTGTATAATGCCATACATTTTTTTTTCAACTTAGGTGGATAGCTCTGCCATTTTTGCAAATTTTTGCTCCAAATCTTCAACATGGGTTTCTTGGGACCCCACCTCATGAATTCAGTGACTGCCATTTTGTTATTTGGTCCGGAAAGATGATTTTGCAATCACTGTGTGGAATCACCTTTTGGGACCGATTAATGAAATAACACTGTTAGTGTTCATGAGGCAGGCTCCCAAAAAGCCTATGTTGTAACTTTGGTGAAAAAACTCAAAAAAAATCACTGTTACGAGCATACATTGCGTAGTTTTCATGCACACTTGTAACTTCAAGATTTTTTTATATTTTCACTCTAGATTTTTAACATTGCCATTTTTTCACACCTCCTTATGAACAGTACAGCTGTCATTGTTCACATCCTGCCCAACGTGTGTTTTCGCACATACGACACACAATGGCACATTGTTCTGGGAAATCAATGTTCGGGACAGATTAAGAAAATCACAGTGATGCTGTTCATGAGTGGAGGGCCCAAAATGCCTGTGTTGAACATTAGTTGACAACATTCCAGAAAATGCCTCTGTTATGAGTGTGCATTGTGCAGTTTCCATGCACACTCGTAAGTTTGAGAATTTTTAATATTTTCACTCCAGAGTCACAACATTGCCATTTTTGCACACCTCCTTAACAACAGTACACTTGTAATTTCTCACATCCTGCCCAAAATGTGGTTTCACACAACTGGCACAGAATGGTATGATCACTGTGGGATGTCAATGTTCAGGACAGATTAACAAAACGACAGTGCCATTGTTCATGAACAGAGGTCCCAAATGCTTTCATGAGGTGGGGTGACAAAAAGCCCATGTTGATAATTTGCAGTGCAACTACCAACAAACGCCCAGGGTGTTGGGGTTTCTAACCATAATGTTCCACCCTGTAGAGACTGACCAACATCAGGGGTATGACTTTGGATTGCAGGCTATAATATGTACACCATTCCATTCTGCCCCCACCCTGCAGCCAGTGACAGGCACTGAGGTGTACAATGGACTTTTCAGCCCCAGAGTTTACCCCATTCTCCTATACTGCACCCATTTCAGTGTATTTCCTTATGGAATGGGTGACTGTAAAGCCGAACACCCCAAGGCACACCTCAACACTTGTCAGTGTCTGCATGATATGGTGAGGTGAAATGGCGTGAGCGTTAGGCGATGACGCAAAGGCACACCCCAATGCATGTCTGTCTCTGCAGGGTGGGGTTGGGGTTGACGTCACTTCAGTACTTCACTGCCCTTCCTATTCTGCATCTGTCTACCTCATGCACTTCCAATGCAAATACCAGCAAGCAAACATTCAGCATTGACAAATGCTTGTTTCAATTTGTGATCCAACATTGAAGAGTGAAGATGTGTCTACAGTCAGGAGAGGATTATGGTGTTGGACCCCTAGTGAGTAATTAAGGGCTTGGGGCAGTGTTGGGGGCTGAGTGGGAGGGTCAGGTGGGGGTACTATCGGCAGCAATAGACATCGATGAGCAGTTTTCTTTTTTACAGGGTGTATTTAAAACACCTACTAGGGACAGTTTTCTTTATTTCAGGAGGCAACACTGGGGATTGGGCACCCCCAGTGTTGGTGTTATGTTGGTGGTGGCGTGTGGGGTGACGGGTGCTGAGTGGGAGGATCGGGTGGGGGAACAGCAATGGCATCGGCAGCTACAGACATTGCTGGATGTTTTCCTTTTTTGTAGGGTGTAATTCAAACTCAGCAGACTGATCATGACATATCAGATGTGCTTGTTGGATGGAGATTCTCTAGATCAAAGGAAAGAGCTGACCTATGGTTGGGTCAGCTCTCTCCTTTGAACTACAAGAAGTTTCCACACAGCAAGCCAAATCATTGTCATGATCAGTCTGGCTGATGATTGGTGTGACACTGACAAGTCCCTTGCAGACCACTCTGCATTGGACCAACAGTTTCACACCCCTCAAAAGCCATTCTCCTAACAAAGCGTTCACTGTTCATGTGCGCACAGTGAACATAAGAAGGAATATCCATTTCAACTGTTGTTACTGCTGCCATGGCAACAGAGTATACAGCACCAGCCATGAAAAACCAAAAAACTCAGGAACAAAAAGTCTGAAGCCTAAGAATAGAAAAAGAAGGTACAGTATTGGCAAATTATAAGTCTAATTGATTATTTATGAGCATAGCAAGACTCCTGATTGGCTACTGGATCAGTCATTAACGTCTTAGAAATGACTGATCCAGCTGCCAACTGATGCTGTGTGGCATGCACTACTTGTGCCACACAGCAAAAATCTAAATAAAAAAAAAACAAAAAAAACTGAAGATGGTTATTGCGATTAGACTTGTGATCGCAATAACAACCTTGAAGCCAGTCATTTCTTTGGATTAATGACTGGATGGAGGGAGATGGCCCTCGGCTATGGCTCAGGCCACCCATCCCCCCAACCGGTCATTAATCCCTTGGAAATGTCTGGCTTCTCAGTCGTTCTTGCTTAAATAAAACATGCCAGTTAGAAATAATTGAAAAGTATTATACCATACACTTTATAAACAGGATATCTAATAGTCTGCTTGGCAACACTAAGTTAATACTTTAGAGTGTGGGCCTCAGTAATTGGCACTGGTAACTGCAGTGTTAGGATCACTGAGGTCAACTTTCTAAAGAAGATATATTTCATATTTCTGGAAGACCATTTAAAGGGAAACTCCTGTGAAGCTGTGGCAACCAAAAACAGTTTCCTTACCATTTTTTAAGTGGATCGATTTCTTCCTCTTTTTTGGGAGTCCACGTTTCTGCTGTGTAATGGCATAGAAAGTCCCACTATGTAAACATATACTCTGCTCCATGCTGCGCAGCTGAGGATGTTCCAACCACACTGCATATACAAATGACCTCAACAGATTTCAAAAGCTTGTGCCCCGTTAGGGTAGTGCTTGCATGATTTCCATGATGATGGTGTCATAGTTCAAAGCATGGTCTCAGCAGGAATGCACAGCCTCAATGCTGAGACTGTGCTTTGTGGTGAATGTGGTCAGTTAATGCAGTGAGGATTACTGCAGTCTTTCAAACAATATTAGGGATTCATCCATTTTTTTTCTGCAAGTTGCTGTCCCTGTTAATCATATCGCAGTAGAGTCAGTTTATATGAATTGTGTTGTGCACTTTCATTGTTCAGTTAGATAGACAAGTTTTGAAATCTATATTGCAACTTATTTCAGTTGTGCTTACAAACCTATAAACGTATGAAAATAGCCTGCAGAGGAAGACCTCCGGGTCTATCGAGTCTGCTCAATATATAATGCAGGGTTCTGGCCTTACAACTTGCCTAATGACCCTATCACTCCCTCCCCACTCCCATCCCCCTTCAGATAGCAACATGCCTCCATAGTAAAATAAATGGTTTTCTATGTAAGGTAGTTTCTATATTTGTCAATTGTAGGCAACTGTTGCATGTACAGTATAACAGTTATTTATTAGGCGTAGCTGTAGTCCTTGCTCCACTCATCTTACTGTTGTGTCTCACAGCATTAGTCCCTCAGCTTATCATTTGTGCAATTCTTGTATTTTAATTTTAGCATCTAGCACATTTTTGGGAGATGACTCTCCTTTGTCTTATCACATGTCTGGGGACAGCAGCAGTACAACTGACAGTGGCACTGAACAGTTTGTTAGGGAAGGGGGGTTGTAAGGACCAAATAGTAAGGATTAAGAAGGAGGGGGAATGGGTAAAAAAAAAAAAAGTGACAAAAAGGCAGAAGCACTTAATGACTACTTCTGCTTAGTTTTTACTAAAGAGAAAGGGGGCGATACCTAAGGTTAGGGGGAGGATAGGATCAGAAGGGGAAGAGGAGGAGGAGGGGGGATGGAAGGTGAAATCACAGAAGGTAGAGTGCTAGACTGGTTAAGGGCACTGAGGGTGGATGAGGCACTGGGACCAGATGGCATACACCCCCAGGGTACTGAAGGAGTTGGCAGAGGCCCTGGCAGGCCCATTGGCAGACCTATTTAATGCCACTCTGGACTCAGGGTGTGTACCTCAGGATTGGAGGACGTCTCACATGGTTCCACTTCTTAAGACTGGTCCCAAAGATGAACCAGGGAACTATAGACCAGTGAGTCTCACGTCCATAGTGGGGAAACTGATGGAAGCAATCTTGAAGGAGAGGCTGGTGACCCTACTGGAGGTCAGTGGGTGCAGGACAGTCAACAGCATGACTTTGTCAAGGGCAGACCAACCTAGTGGACTACTATGACTGGGTGACTAGGGAAATGGACAAAGGGCATGCAGTGGATGTCCTGTACCTGGACTTCAGTAAGGCATTCGACTCAGTGCCACATGGGAGAGTAGCATGTAAGCTAAGGGGCACAGGTGTGGGGGCAAAATTGGTGGATTGGGTGGAGAACTGGCTGCAGGGATGGCAGAAGAGGATGGTGGTGGGAGGTGAATTATCATCCCCAAGGGCAGTGATGAGCAGGGTCCCACGGGGGTCAGTGCTGGGGCCGGAGTTATTTGGGGGTATTTATTGCAGACATCTTGATAGGTATAAGTAGGAAGATCAGTCTATTTGCGGACAACCCCAAGATGAGAGCAGTGGTGGATGACCAAGGGAGGTGGCAGGGATTGCAGAAAGATCTAACAAGGCTGGAGACATGGTCTGACACCTGGCAACTTGGTTTCAACACCAAAAAATGCAAGGTGCTGCTTTTCAGGGCAAAGAATCCAAAGGGGAGCTACCATCTGGGGGGTGCAGCTAGCTGTGACTGAGGAAGAGAAAGATCTGGGGGTGCTCATTATGGAAGCAATGAACAACTCAGCACAGTGTAGGAAATCAGCAGCAAGAGCCAACAAGATGCTGGGTTGTATTGCAAGGAGTATAACCACTAGGAGGAGGGACATGATTCTACCAGTGTACAGATCACTGGTCAGATCCCACCTAGAGTACTACATTCAGTTTTGGCACCCTTACCTAAAGAGGGACATTAGATTGCTGGAAGGGGTAAATGCAGAACAAGAAAGATTATCATGGGTCTGGGGGAGTTACCATATGAGGTTAGACTGAGGGAGTTGAACATGTACTCTCTGGAGGAGAGGAGGGACGGGGGGATATAATTGAGATCTTTAAGAACATAAGTGGAGTACACAAGACAGGCACCGAGAGACTGTTCAAGGGAGGTGGGGGCACCCAAGGTCATGACATGAGATTGGAGGGTGGAAGGTTTAGGAGGGAGATGAGGAGGCATTTCCTTATGGAAAGGGTGGTAGCAGAGTGGAACACACTACCAGCAGAAGTAGTGGCCTGTAAAACAGTGGGATGCTTTAAGAAGGGCTGGGATAGGGCAAAAGGGAGGGTCATGGGAGGAGGGGGTACGGTGAAAGGGGCAGCTGCAGAGTAGGGGTGCTAGCTGCAAAATCGAGCAGACTCAATAGACCAAATGGCCTTTTTCTGCTGGCAGTTTTGTATGTTCACATGTTCTGCTGAATGCAAGTAGTTCTGGTGGTGAAATTAGGCCGTATATGTTTGAGCCTTGTCATGTCCATATTTTGTCTTCCACAAGTGACGCGTCCCAGTCTATCACTTCAAGTGATGGTAGTGATTCCGTGTTGCCCAGCTGCTTGGTAATCTGGATTGGTGTTCCTGTACAAAATGTTCCCTAATGCCTGCTGTGAGGGAGTGTCTGTGCTGAAGTGTTTCATCAGTTGGGTGACAGACTAGATAGTGGTCACTGCATCACCGAGCATCCAGACTTTCAAACTGGTTGTTTGGATTCCTTCATTGTCCATCTGGCTGTTATCACCATTTGTGCTTGTTACAAACACCCTCATCCTCCGGACTCTGCTCCAAATGGGTATATGTCCAGTTCTTTGAAGGCTAAATGAATGATAGCAATTGTCACAGAGGTCCAGTCAGGGCAGTATTACTCTTTCTATTTGGTGGTGTTGTGCTTATCAAGGAGGTAATGTGGCTTCATGAGGGTGGTCATGAAGGTTGCCAAGGGGGTATCATCAAGCGACACCGGGCGTAGTCACATCCCATATGTGTCCCTCCATGGCAAGGTGGGTTTCCATTTACAGCTGATGTAGTACTCGCAAAGTATGGCAACAGATACCCTGGTGTTCAGTGTTGTACAATGTTCTGTGTGTGCTACATGAGTTGGTTGGCACTGCATAGCAGGGACTTCATTTGCGTAATTTCCGCCCCCAGGAATGTGTTGTACAGTCATATCCAATGTTCCTGCAGTCTTTTATGTTTGTAGTTATACTGCCCAGTGCTTCATTATGACTGCTGCAGTACATGCAGTAAGCATGAAGGGCAGTCAAAACATATGATGCATAGCAGCATGCCACATGTTATGCTGTATGCCGGTGCACATTGGGGTGCAGCATCCCACCTCTGAACACTGCATTTGCAAACTTTGTGACTGTGGGTGGGCCTTCTAATTAGTACAGATTTGTTTATGTGACATAGAGAACACGTGCATGCTTCATGATTGATGACGTGCATTGATTACCAAACAAATGTTACCACACAGGTGCTTTGCAGTGCACACTGTTGCAGTTTTGTACTCTGTAAACACCCCCACATGGCCTGCTATACACCATACTATTCATGGTTGTTAACTGCTATGAACCTTTGCGGGCTCTCACTTTCAGTTCTTAGTATTTTTCCAGTTGTGTTGTATGCTAGTGATTGCTGTGCTGGTATATTTCTCAGCAGCATCATCTGTTGTATGCTGCTACATTAACTGTGTAGAAAATGAAATACAATAATTGTCACCCTACAGACCCATGGTCTGAGTGCAAAATGGGTGGAGGAGTACTGACAACCTAAAAACAGGATAACTGTCTTAGGCTAATAATATGTCTTACTTATTGTGGGACACATACTGTACAGGGGAAAACCTGTTGATTGGCCATTGGGATGGTGTGGTGAATGGGGACGTGTATATGGAAAGAGGGAGGTGATGCTGCCTCTGTATAAATACCTTAACTAGAGTACAGTCTCCTCCTCTGCAGACATGTCCTGAAGGACATAGACAGAGTGGCTGTGATCCACAGGACGGCAACTGACATATTGCAATGTCTATTTCAGAAGCTCAACAAGAAGACTCTACACAACCTCAGTATATACACACTAGAAGACAGAAGGGAGAGGTTGTATTTGATAGAGAGGGATGTAGTAGCTGCACCTCTGACAGACCAGTTTAACAGATTACTGCAAACGTCAGTGTTTACTTAGCACTGGAGAATGGCAGATGAAATTCCACATCACAAAACTGGTATCAGGTAAGAAGCGCCGAATCATAGGCTTGTCATCCTCACATCGGTGCTGGGACTGAAACAACAGATTGCAGATTATGTTAAATACAATTGGCCACAAGACCCACAGCAGCATGAATTTAGGGGGTTTGGAGGGAGGTCATGGCAAACACGTATTAAAGTATTTAGATTGTAGATGAGAACTGGATGTGGGCTACCTTGATTTCTCCAAGTCTTTCAGTACTGTTCCACACTGGACACTGGTAAGCAAGTTGGGCAGCTAGGGTGTGGGCAATAAGGTGATAACCTGGTTAACAAACTTTTTACGGGATGGGAGCTAGAGGTTGGTGGTACACGGCGTTCACTTCAGGGAAGTTAGGGTGAACAGTAGGTGCATTCCTGTTTAATGTCTTAATATTAAACTAGTGGAGGAGCTGGAAGAGAAGGTATGTCTCTTTGCAGATTACACTTAGTCCTGCAAAATAATTCACACTCTGGGGTAGGGGTGGGGGCATTTATCTGGAAAACCTTGAGTAGTGGATGAGTGTTTGGCCCATGTGTTTTCATGGAAAACAGTGGCAAATACCGCACTTTGGCCATACAAACATGGGTGCAGAGTTAAAAATGAGAGGAGAAGTGTTGGTGACAACCACCAAGCAGGAAACAGGCTTGGGTCTAATCATACTGGATGATGTCAAGCTGAACAGGCACTTTGACAAGGCACACGAGATGGGTAGAGGGATGTTGGGGTGCATGGCAAGGGGTATCAACAGGAGGAAGAGGGATGTGGTGTTGCCCATGCATACATCACTGGAAAGACCCCACCTGACATACTGTATCCACTTCTGCTGACAACAATTCAGGAAAGACATAGGAAGACTGCAGGTGGCCCAGATCATGTCTACTCAAATGCTGCCATGTCTGCATCAAAACCTGCGCCAGAACAAGCTACATGATGTCAGTATGCACACCCTGGAGGACAGGAGTTAGAGGGGGATATGATGGAGACCTTGAAGTAGATCACTATGGGACTTCTTAAAATGTGCTCCACAGCAAGGAGACATGCTATGCAGCTGGAGGGTGGTATTTTCAGGACACATGTCATCAGGTAGTTCTGCACAGAAAGGTGGTGGATTCCTGCAACAACCTTCGTGCAGAGTTAGTGGTGCCAAAACCACTGGTGTGCTTCACAAATGCCTGGGATAGGCCCAAGGGAATCGGTGTTGTGAGAAAGGGGTGGGAAGGTTGAGAAGAGAGAGCCCTGCAGATCAAGAAGTGCCATCAAGTAACATGACGGTAAGAAAAGGCATACTCTGGGTGGGTTCCCATCTGCCATTATTTTGTATGTTTCTATGTGTACAGCCCTCACAGGGGGTACGTAGGGCACAGGAGGTAAATACTTCTCAGAAAGACTTATGATGAATGAAAAGGGGATATGCAGTGAAGTTGAAGGGGGCTTACATTCATGAGGACATGTTATGAAGTACTTCTTCTTTCGACCTTGGTGTAGGGCAGGTGGGCCAGAACTGCGGATGTGGTATAGGAGGGGGGTAGCAACAGCGGCTGATGGTCAGGCTGTACTGGCACCAGTGAGGAAGGTGGCAGGAGTCACAAGTTTAGCTCGAGGAGTCGGGCAGTTGGGCTGCGACTGGTGGCAGCAAGAGAGGTGGCAGGAGCCGTAAGTTTAACCTGAGGGGTCAGACAGTCAGGCCACGACCAGCGACAATGAGGGAGTTGGGTGCAAGCAAGGGTGGCATTCAGAGGTATGGGGGCAAGGAAGGTGGGCTGCACCCGTGGCTGAAGTTAGGCGGCAGGAGCCAATTGAAGGGAAGGGGCTCCAGAAAGGAGCCAATCAGAAACAGGAGCATGAAGCTCAAAAGGCAGGAGCCCAGCTGCACCCTCTGCTTATTTCTTTCTCCCACCCACCCACTCCACATTGCCACCAAGTTAAATGGTCTCAGGATCCACACTCAGCAGGGACCTGGCCACGCAGAAGTGGGCACAGGGTGGAGCAACAAAGGAGTAGAGGAGGAAAAATCTGTCTGATGACTAGTGGGACATTTTCTTCAAGAATAAGGTACTGTGAAAGCCGGTCCAGTGGCGCTGAAAGTTGAGGCGCTGGACACCACACCTCACGGCTCACCGGTGACATGGGTTCGAGAGCAGACTTGGGCCATCGGGGGTCGACAGGGGAGAGGGAGAATCAAGCATCCCATGACAGCTCTCCTCTCTCAGGTTGGGAAGGGGATTGCATTGCCCTGTAGTGGCAACTGGCGGATGCCGGGGCCACTGCTAGTAGCATGCACAGTTGAGGATTGGAGCGCAGCAGGTAGCAGCACATTGTGTGTGGACACCATTGCACATCCAGCTCAGAGGGAGAAAAAAATCCAGGTGGAAAATTGCGGGGCAGTCGTGGCAGCTGATGGCCATGCGCTGAACCCCCAGATATGAGAGGTGAGCCCCCCAGGTATCAGGATCCAGGTCCCTGGGGGGGACTCTGCATGCCGGCTTGCATGGAGGAGAGCGTGTTGCTGGCCAGACTGGGTCTAGGGGTGCAGGTGATGGCGGCCGGATGACTTGCCACCTGCTCTGTAGATGTAGGAGAAAGAATATTGTGATCAAAATAGGAATAAGGTACCATGGCCCTTTGTTGGTATGCTTTGCTACTCGATATATATGGCCATACGAGCATTTGGGTGGCTAGGCTTTGTTAATTGAAAATACACTAGGTAGAGAGTGTGTTTATTTTGTGAGGACATGTAAAGGATGCAGCTCATTGGGTTTTAAAATCTCTCATAAGGGCACAGAGGGTAATGAGTTAAAGCAAAATTATAGGGACAGAAAACTGCAACAGTAGACTCTTTAGGTTTTATATAGGAAGGAGCCTCTACAGGTTTAGACGGCTATAGTGGGAATAGGAGGGTTAGGGGCTTGCAATAGGTTGCTCAGCCACATTAAGCGAAGAGCATAAGTGAAATAATTTGGGTGCAGGAGGGAACATGTCCAGTTTTGGTGGCGTAAGAGTAGGGAAGGCTTGGGGAGGGAGAGGGTCCTTCATCGGGTACGGGAGGGTGGCGCTGGTGGTTGAAAAGGGAAATGCGATGGGTAGTGGGCTGTAACAACTGTGGAGCACCAGTCTTTCTCAGAATGGCATGGAGAGTGGGGGGATGTTTAGTGTGCATCCAAATAGGGAAGCTTAAAGAAGAAATCAGGGGACTGCAGGGGCAGCTGTGGATGGCACGGCGGGCTGCGGAGGGTCATGGCCCAACTGTACGTGGCAGCAGTAGAGAAGATAAGGGGCATTGTAAGTAGACAGGGGAGAAGAGTGGGAGTGGGAGTGGGAATGGGGTGGGGTCTCGGAACCAGGGAGGCCCAGGCCATGGAGCATTGGATCGGGGGACCAAGGTCCAAGGGCAGAACAGAATGGCAGGGAGGAGAAGCAGTTGGAGGGGAAGAGGAGGTGGGGAATGAACAGGGAGGCATTGGGGGAATGGGGAAGAGGAGAGGGTGAAAGAGGCAGAAGGGGGGGAAGGGCTAGTATAGGAAAGACAGCAAGGGTAGGACGAGGAGCTGGGTCTGTGGAAAATTGGTTCACAGTCCTGGAGGGACGTGAAGAGGGGAATGGAGGAGAACCTGGTGGTGTAACGGTTGGTAGCCAAGATAAAAGAGGTACAGGGGTTATGGAGGGGGATAGTGTAACGGAGGTGAATGGGGGAACTAATGTGCAGGAGGAGGAAGAGGCATCAAAAGGGTAGGGGAAGGGAGGATGGGGAGCACATGGAGGGAAATTGGGGTGAAATCCTGGTGTTAGGAGACTCAATACTGAGGGGTGTCAGGTGGGGTAGCAGGGGGAGAGGCATGCCAGGTATGTCAGCGGAGTGGGTGGGGAAATCTGTACTGAAATTTGGCAAAAGGGGACTACTTCTGTTCAGTATTTACCAGGGAAAAGGGGGGAGAGATACCCAAGGAGGGATTGCAGGCAGGTAGGGAGGGAGAGAGTGTGACAGACAGGGGGATCACAGAGGACAGGGTACTGGAGGGATTGAGGGTGCTGAGAGTAGACAAGGCACCAGGGCCTGATGACATTCATCCCAGGGTGCTGAAGGAACTGGCAGAGATATTAGCAAGGCCTTTGGCAGACTTATTCAATACCTCACTAGATTCAGGGAGCATACCTCAGGATTGGAGGATGGCTGACATGGTACCTCTCCATAAGAGTGGCCCCAAAGATGATCCGGGGAACTATAGATCGGTGAGCCTCACATCCATTGTGGGAAAGATGATGGAGACAATCCTGAAGGAGAGGCTGGTGCCCCTTCTGGAGGCCAAGAAGCTACAGGACAGTAAGCAGCATGGCTTTGTCACTGGCAGGTCTTGCCAGACCAACCTGGGAGAGTACTACGATTGGGTAACTAGGTAGCTGGAGAGGGGCCATGCTGTGGAAGTCTTGTATCTAGATTTCAGTAAGGCATTTGACTTGGTGCCACATGGGAGACTGGGACGTAAGCTGCAAGGTACAGGGGTGGGACCAAGGTTGGTGGGCTGGGTGGTGAACTGACTACAGGGGAGGCAGCAGAGAGTGGTCGTGGTGGGGAAGCTATCATCCCCAACGGTGGTGATAAGTGGAGTTCTGCAGGGCTCGGTGTTGGGACCAGTGCTGTTTGAGATATTCATTGCAGACATTTTGGTTGGCATCAAGAGCAAAATCTGTTTCAAATCAAATCAAATCAACTTTATTTTTATAGCACCTTTCAAAACCAAGGCGCTGTACATAAAAACAAATACATAAAGATAAAAATGTAAAACAAAAACATTAAAACAGATAATTTGGAACTAGGGAAAGCTAAACTAAATAAATAAGTTTGTTGATTACACCAAGATGGGAGCTGTGGTTGATGGCCTAGGGGGTTGGCAAGGGCTACAGGAGGATTTGGCTAAGTTGGAGCCTGGTTAGACACCTGGCAACTGTGATTCAATGCCAAAAAATGCAAGGTGCTGCACTTTGGGCCTAAACACCCGAGGAAGAGCTATCATCTGGGAGGGGAGCAGTTGGAGGTGATGGAGGAGGGGAAGGATCTGGGGGTGCTCATTATGGGGGCAATGAACAACTCAGCACAATGTCAAAAGGCGACTGCAAAGGCCAACAGGATGCTGGGTTGTATTGCTAGGGGAATATCCTCAAGGAGGGGGGAGGTGATTCTGCACTTGTATAGATCACTGGTTAGGCCACACCTGGAGTACTGCATGCAGTTCTGGTGTCCATACCTGAAGAGGGACGTTGAGCTACTGGAAGGGGTGCAACACAGGGTGACAAAGATGATCGAAGGGCTGGGGGACTTACTGTTCGAGAGTAAGCTGAAAGAATTGAACATGTACTCACTGGAGGAGAGGAGGAGGAGGGGGAGGGGAAATATGATAGAAACCTTCAAGTACATGACAGGTATAAACAAGACTTGTATGGAGGGGCTTTTCAAACTGACGGAGGGCAGGGACACCTGAGGCCATAATATGAGGCTTGAGGGGACAAGGTTCAGGAGGGAGAGGAGAAGACATTTTTTTACCGAGAGGGTGGTGGCCAGGTGGAACACACTGCTGGTAGAGGTGGTATCCAGTAGAACAGTGGGGGGCTTCAAGAGAGGATGGAACAGAGTAAGAGGAAGGGTCAAGTGAAGGAGGACAAGGGGGGGAGGGGAAGCTGCAAAATAAGGGCTGCTAACTGCAAACTGAGCAGACATGGTAGACCGTAAGGCTATTTTCTGTAGGCGAATTTTGTATGTTCATAAAAACAGCAGTGGATGCCTTCAGCAATCTTCAGGTACAATCAAAATCTGAGGAGGTGTTCAGGAATGCATGGTATATGCATAGACCACTGCTTCTGTAAATGAATGGTTTGTGATAAAGAGGCTCACATTAATGGAGCTGTGTGGTGACACTTGCTATTGACAAGTAAGCATACTGGGACTGCAAACTGGTTCTTGCCCATGATCCAGTTGCATGTTTCGGTTAGGGGAAGGCCTACACCTGTATGCTGGGGATATCCTTGAGTTGTTGGAACTTGGGATGCATCATGAGTACTACTGGGTGGTCATACTCTCACTGGGAGGAACACATGGCAGACTATGCAAAGACAGTACACATCTTGGTACATGAAATAGCAAACTGGGATGTATCATTGTGCATATTGACAGTTGCATGAAGGAGGTTATAATACCACTTTCTAGACTTCTTTTTACTGCACAACTATAGTACTGTGCTTCATTGTGGATGAGGCAGGTCATGGAAGATGGTTCAGGTGAAGGGTTACAAACATGATTCTGTGCCCACAGATCAGGTGTTACAAGGAGTGCATCCAGGCACTGAATATGTACTTGCTGTACACCTGAAGGGAGGGGGAGATATGGTAGCTACCTAACAGTTACTAAATTGATTAGTCCCTGTGGGGCAGATGGCTGAGGTGCACTACCATATTACCTCCCAGCTAGCTAAAAATCCAAGTTTGGCAATGAGAATGCACCATGGGTGGTTTGTTGGGGGTGGGGGGACAGCACAGCAAGGAGCACCTCATTCACCAGCCACCTCAGCATCAGTGTGTATTAATCTCCCACTTATTGGCTTCCAGCAGGTGGAGGCACGCTGGTACTGCCAACCTTTTTGAATTACACTTATTTTATGGTGCGCTGGAACTCACCGCGGTTACGTGAAGCATGCCTGCATGCATATACATCCTCCATGACGCATTCTATCCGCAAACAATGTACAAAATTGGTAATGTTTTTTCACCAGCTCTGTACCATCATGTGGGTGAACACTATGCACTGCACTGCTGCACTGCAGGCCCATTCAGTGGATGTTTGTGTCCATGTGTGAAGGGCAGGTCTGTCCCCCACCTGGCAGCACCAACGGACAAATCCATGGGTGTCAAACAGCACAACTCTACTTGAGGCTGGAAGCCAACCATTATAGGTTGGGGAGGTGACCCATGAGTCTGCTTGTACAGTCTCCTGATGAAAATATTGAGGACAACCCTAATTTTGCAACTGGAATTAACAGCTTGAAGTGGGAGGAAACATTTTGCTTGTGTAATACTGTATTTAAATGACACAAGAACATGATGGGAAAATGACATTAATAAGTGTACTATGAGTCATGATGAAGTATTAATTCACTGAAAGGTTGAGTGCCCGTGGAACAGTATACTAGCCAAACTGGTTGGCAGCACAATAGTCAACCTGTTCAGGCACTGCTTCTAAAGAATGAAGGTTCGTTATGGGACATTGAGATTGGAAGTTGATGGTTTACAAGTAAGCATTAAGCCACGACGAAGGTGGCATCTAATGCTGGATTAATGCATGGTTGGGAGGGTTTGCCGAGGGCGAACAACAGCCCAACCATGCATTAATCGCATTAGATGCCACCGCCCGAGTGGCTTAATGTGCTTGTAACATGGGCCGCATGACGACAGAGTCGCCAGGAGCCTATTTTGTGTCGGTTGAGCAACATTACACAGGGAGTCGGTGTACTGATCAAACATTTTTACTGCACTTACACATTGTGTAACAAAACAGCATTAATATGCTGAAGTGGTCAAAACATTAAGTAGCTGTTCTGAAAGGAAACAGTGCGGCTCACATGGCAGTCCACATAATGTGGCGATGTGCGCGGTTGTTTCTCTGTTCACCAGCCGTTGGAGGTCTCCGGTGGGCCAGCCTGCCTCGCGCTCTTGATGTGCGTGCGGCTGAAAAATTAACATGCTGGCTAGGTCACTTCCCTTAAGCATGCGCCACTTCCCTGCATACTGTGTCTGTGTCGGACTCTCCTATCTATCGGTCCTGTCCCCGCCTTCCCTCTTCTCCCCCACCCCATTTCCATCTGCGCCTAGCTGGTCTCCCTCTCCCTGTGCCACACTTGCCTCTCTGAAACTTGATCCCTGCCTGTCCCAGTGCTGCTAACCTAGCTGTCTGGCTGAGGGTAGTATTTCAGTTTTGAGGACGGCGGGTATCGTGGATTAATACCCGCTCTGACTTGGCCCTTGTGATGCGCTTTGCCCAATCGCGGGTACAGATTTCGGTATTCACATTATTGCCATGTTACAACTGGTGTTCTCGTTTACCTTTTAGAAGAATGCGACTAGAGGTCCTGATAAAGCACATGCTACATAGGCTTCTTTGTTTAAAAAACCTGAGATACCTGCACAGAAACATTTCATTGCAAGGATTTATTATAGAGGGGGCTTGGAATTACCCCTGGATCAGAGTTATGTTGGCAAACACCTCATTATAGACTCATTGAGATTTAAGCCCTCAGACGTGTATGCCTTTAGCCACACCACTGGAGACCACAACTTTGATGTCTCCTTTCGTTCTGCTGGGCTATTAGATAAATTTTGGGCAGCTTACTATGAGGTTCGCTCCCAGCCTGTCTGGAAGCCCTTTGTAGTCTTACCTCTTACTAGACCTACGGCCAAAGTGATTACCATCCTGTTCAGAAATGAGGGTGTGAATGTCTTGGACATTATATATTGCTTGGAAAAATGCTGTAAGGTGAATGGTATTCCTCATGCTTTAATAGATGATAATGGATTTTGAACAGGGGTCTGGAAGTTCAATGTGCAGTTAAGGATGTCTGAGGAGGGTATTCAACACCTTCCCAATTGCTTTTATATTGGAAGGGATAGAGGGATCTTGTTCTATCCTGAGCAGCCTTATTCTTGTTACCGGTGCGGATCATTGTCTCATTTGAATTTGGACTGTGACCAGCTTAAATGTGGGGCATGTGGCACACAGCCTCAACTTGTACGATTCCCCCCACTTGTAATTTATGTGGCGATGATTCTCATGCTTTCAGTACATGTCCCTGGGCAGCTCACAATTCTGCGGATTATATGGAACATGATTTCTATATTAATAAGTCTGCTAAGGCTAAATCCATGGACTCTGGCCCGTCTGCACCCGATAGAGGCAATTTCCAAGGTTTCCCTGATGCAGCACACGGTCAGCGTGCACCACCACACCAGGAACCTGAATTCCAGGATACTTCTGAACCACCTCCCCCTGGTCCTCCTCCCCAGCCTAGTTCTTCTTCTGTTCCACTCCTGGTTTCCTCTTCCCTCTCAGATGAAGTACTTGAGGAGCCGGAGATGGTATCGTCTTTAGAATTTCAACCAGTTAGAACAAGGTCTCGATCTACTAAGCGGGTTGAGGACAAACAACTTCTCCCAGTTCCTGCGGACAATCCATATGAGCCGTTGCAGTCTTGGGGGGACATTATGGAGGCTGAAGATGAACATTGGCCCTTATCCTCCTCATTATCAGATTCAGCAGTTGCCCACCCTGCAGGAACAGAGACCTCAGTGGGGGGAGTGAAAAAAAGGGCCACTAGGTCTCGAAAGAAGAAATGATTTCTGATCCCTTTTATGTTTATTTTTTTCCTTTTTCTTTATTAATACTGTTTCATTTTCCCTAGCAAGCCTCAATGTTAATAGTATTAGATCTGACTTTAAAAGAAAGCCAACGTTTTTTTACTTTACAATCTTTAAATTATGATGTTTATTTTTTACAGGATGTTCGATTGTATTCTATACATGATATGGATCATGCCACAAAAGAGTGGTTTGTAGGTCCTTCTTATTGGTCTTTGGGCCAGGATTTATGTTCTGGTTTGGGGTTTTGTTTCAAATCACAAGGTTTTATTATTCATAAGCTGGTTGACCTTGAGCCTGGAAGAGTGATGTTGTTGGATTTGGTTTGGCAAGAGGTGAACTATAGATTGATCAATATATATGGTCCTCAACAGAAAGCAGCTAGGGTACAATTGTTGAAAAAAATTAAGCCTTATTTATTGACTTCTAGGACAGTTATTTGGGGGGACTTTAATTCTAGTTTGGACTTAAAATCTAAGGGGAAGGTGTATTGTGATGTGCATGAACTTCAGCATCTTATTCAGGAGTTGGGTCTTATGGATGTATTTGCACAGAATCCATTATATACCTTTTCAAAAGGAAAATTTACTTCTTGGATTGATTATTGGTTGTGTTCTTCGAATGTTGGGGACTATGAGGAGAGGGTAATACCAGTAGAAACCTCAGACCATAACTTAATTGGCCTACACATAAATTTGAGTCCGGTATGTTTGAATGGACCTAGTGTATGGAGGACAAATGTTCGCTTATTGTCTCAGCCAGTGTTTAGTAGCGGTTTTGCAGATATGACAGCCAACAGATGTACTGTTTGTTTTCTTTATGACTTCCTAATTGATTGGTGGATGGATACTAAGGAATGTCTCAGACTGTTTTTTAAAACTGATTCCAGATTTGTTTCAGATGCCCGTCACCTCCAATCTGCTAGATTGCAGAAAGAATTGTACTTCCTATTTTCCTTACCACGGGATTCTAGGGGTGCACATGCAAACCGTATATGAGATGTTAAAAATCAATTGACACAAGTCCAATATGACAGGCAGAAATCATTAGATTTTGAACAGAATTTTGGGGTACAGGGGAATAAAAGCAGAGTAAATCCTTACGAGACTTGCAGGTCTAAAGTGCAGAATAAACAGATGCACAGCCTTATTGATAAGCAAGGCTGCAGCATTCAGGGGTCACCAGATATTTTGTCATGTGTTGCTGACTATGTTAAACAATCATTTGAAATACCATTTGAAGAAACCCCTCCTATGGCTTTGTTGCTACAAGCAGCGGCATTACCTGTTTTAACACCTGAACAGCAAATGGATTTGATACGTCCTTTCACGTTAGAGGAGATGAGGGTGGTGATTAGTGCTTTGAAAGACATGATTGCAACTGGTTCGGATGGTTTACCCCCGCGAAGTTTATAAAAAACTGTGGGTTTTGATACCTGATTATTTATCTGTCTTTAACGCCTTTTTGACAGAAGATCATCTTACTGTTCAGATGTATGAAGGTATGATGATATTTTTGTATAAAAAAGGAGACAACAGGATCTTAATAATTGGAGACCCATTACTTTATTACATTATGATTTCAAGATTTTTGTGAAATTATTAGGTAATAGGATGCAAAAACTCTTACCTTTTTTAATCCAACCATCTCAATAGTGCTCTGTTCCTGGCAGATCCATTCAGGATGCTTTGAGTGTGTTATGTGAATTATTTTCTCAGGGGCGCCGTGGTTGTTCCGGGGGATTTTTGTTCAGTTTTGATCAGACTAAAGCTTTAGATCATGTTTCACATGAGTTCCTCTGGTTGACCCTTAGGTCATATGGTTTTCCTTCAATTTTTATCAATTGGCTATGTATGTGTTATTCATTGGCTTATGTTAGACCATATATTAATGGCTGGCTTGGGGATTTATGTTACATTCACAGAGGCATTAGACAAGGTTGCCCCCTGAGCCTTTTATTGTTTATATTGAGTTTAGACCCCATCATTTACATTTTGCAAAGATCTCGGTTATTACCAGGCATTGGAGGGCCAGGTCTGAATGTAATTAAGACTATTAGCTATGCTGATGATTTATGTGTTGTAGTTCCATCACACAGTACTGGTCGATTGTTGTGTCAAGTCCTTCCTGTCCTTCTGCACTGTATTGGTTCTTGTTTATATTTCAGTAAAAGTATTTGTTTGAATTTACTGGGGTTTTGGGTTGGGAATTCATGGCTAGGAGGTGTCCGAGTTGCAGACTCTACACAGAAGATTTTGGGGCTGTTTTTTAGAGGTCAGGATATGGCACACTATAATTGGGAAATCCAAATAAATGTGGGGAGAGAAAAGGTGAGCAGATGGAATAAATGGTCCATGGGAAAAAAAAGAGGGATCATTTAATTAAGACTTTTCTTTTGCCCCTATTTTTATATGTTAGCCATATTTTTCCTTTAACTAGACGATTTTTTGTGCCACTTTTGAGCATTTTTTTTTCTTGCTTTTGAGGGAGCTTTTGAGGGAGCAGACTAAATCCTATTAAAAGGAATACCTTCTATTTAGACTATAAACAGGGGGGAGTTCGTATGATTCAACCTGTGGTTTTCTTTTTTTTTTCAATTTTTGTTTACACTAATCTGAAGCCACGTTGTCAGTCAGTAAATACTGTATGGGTATGGATGGTGACTGAACAAATAAAGGGCATCCTGCAAGAATGGCGTGCTGAGTGTTTCCTCCATAAAAACAGTAGGAAATATGTGTTGCCCCCAGATTAGTCCTTGGTATTTGACCTATTAAAATCTTGGAAGGTTTTGAGTCGGATGGTTTTAAAGTTCTCTCGAAAACAACTCTATCATGCAATAATGAGCTCCTTTTTTACAGAAACTGTGTTTCCGGATTTCAGTGATTTAGAAAGGAAAAAGATTGGTGAGCATTTAACTGACAATATGATACCTATTTCTATGTGGGATATTAACTGGCTTGGAGTTCATGGGAAAATTAATACGAGGGGGAATCACAAACATAAGCAAATTGCGGATAGGTTTATTTTCTGGAGACGTACTACAGAGATTGAATCTTTATGTCATTTATACTTTGATTGTCCTTTTATTGTTCAATTTTGGTTTATTTCGAAATGAAAACATTGGGACCACATGTTGAAATGGTGGGATTCTAGGTCTTTGTTTTTAGGTTTCTTTCCAGCAGCTTGGGATAAATATAATTCTAGTACTTTAAATTTGATAGCAGTACTTCTCTTGTATTGGATCTGGCAAGTCCAACGTTGTTTTTTGTTTCAACAAAAATATGTGTCTCCTATCGACTTATATGAGAAAATTAAGAGCAATATAGACCATATCAAGGAAGGTGAGAGGCACATCATTAAAAAGGGTATGTGGGAGAGATATTGGGATTGTTGGTGATTATGGGGGTCAGAGATTTGTTGGGGTTCTATCAAGACTTGTTTACTGTTTTTTTTCTTGTCTTGCATATTCACTTTCAGTCTGAGCATTCCCACTGTTGTGGTTTCTTTTATGGTATCCACTTAGACCAGGTTTTTTTTTAGTTTCATTACTCCTTTCAGGTTTTTCTTTTTTGACCTTGTACAGAAGTACACTGATAAGAAGGCCTTGATTTTTTTTCTTGTTGGAACTTTATTTTGGTTTTTGTTTCCTGATGCTTTGATGTATTATGTTTTCTGTATCATTTTTATTATATACCTAATTTTGTGTCACATATTTTTGTTGGGAGGGTTGGGATTTTAATTTTATGGGTTAGACTTTTTTTTATTTTGAATGTTTGCTTTATAGTTCCCTTTTTAACTTATTTTTATGCAGTCTGTTTGTATGTTCTGAGTGTATTTTGTTATGATTTTAATAAAAATTTCCCCTACTCTTTTCGATAAGTGCAATGGGATCTTTAGCATCCCCCTGAACTACCACCAATCTATGCAGATGGGACCTTGGTTTAATGTCTCATCCGAAAGACGGCACCTCAGAAGTGCAGCAGCCCTCTTATGCTGCACTACAGTGTCAGTATTGGGATATTAACCCAAGTGTCAGATGTGGGAACTGAACCCACAGCCCTCTGATCTCCTGGCCTCAGAGGCAAGTGTGCTACCTACTGAGCCACTGACACTGTTTGGCAACAGTTGCACTGTAGATATCTGAAATGCACTCCGAAACAGGGTAATCCATGTACATTGGTCAGGTCTGTGTCACATCACCTGTTTCCATGCTCTGCTTTCATACAGGCCATAAGTACACTTTTCTTTCACTATACTTTTCTGTTGAATGACACCATGACTTGGAAAGCTACCATCCTAGCTTATATACCCTGCAACTTGCAGAGTAGCTTACTCAGTGTACCCCTGCTACCTGGTGCTGTGATTTCATACATCATGGTGTTGTTTCATTTCTAGAAACAGAAGATCTGAGCACAGATGTTCTCAGGTTTCATGATTTGCGCACAGCATGGTTAGGTTTGGGCCATAAGGTGTGCATCTTAACACAGACTGCCAAAACATTGGAATGCAACATTATAACAAGTCAACAGAATATTAACATTTATTATACAATGGCAAGAAAAATTCAAGGAACCTGATTGGTTGCTGAACCCTAGACACAGTGATGTTATTAAAGGAATAATGCCCGACAGGGTGGATGTTATGCTGGGATAACATCCCGCCTCGGGTGGTTGGGCCCAAGGCCACAGGCCGAGGGCGTCCAACAACCGAAAAGGGATGCTATCCCAGCATAACACCCACCCTGGAGAGCATTATTCCTATTATACAATGGCTTGTTGCTTTATACAGAATTAAAAAAAAATTATTTTAAAGAATGTTTTTGTTAGTGTGTAAAAATATTTTTGTTTCTTAAGAGAAGATGCAAGCAATCATGATGCAAACAACCATGATGCATACAATCAGCAGGGATGTTATGCCAGGATAACATCCCTGCCGTGATGGCCAACTGACCAATCAGAAGCCAGGATTCCTTCTTGCCTTTGTATAATATATGATAACATCACTGTATCTAAGGCAGGCACAAGAATGACCGCAGTATGGAAAAGCATATCCCTCACTGCTAGAATAGCCCAAAGCTGAAGTGACTTCACATTCCCGTGCTGGCTAGATACATTCAGAAAGCACCATTTCCAGTTCTTGAAAAATGTATCTCTCTCCCCTCCACACACACACACATTTGATCCCTCAGCCCTTTATTTTGTTTTTTTACCACGAATAACCAGAAAACAGCGTTACAGCTTCTCCATTCATTTTTTTTCTCTTCTACAGAATGGAGCCCTTTCAGAGAACTACTGAAAATGAAACTGCGAATTATGTGACCGGCGAGTAAAACTCGCAAAGCCAGCTGTTTCCACACAAAGCACAGGCTCTTAATTTAAGTACAAAAATCAAAGCTCCCTTCTCATAAATCAAAGTTCCCTTATTAAGCAACAACAGCAACTACAACAACAAAAACAGTTTAATTACTTGCCTTGGTCCCTTTGATCAAGACCATCTTCCCGAAACTGAAAACCGGAAGTATCCACGTACCTTTTTTGACCTGGTTTCACTATATAGCACTTTTATCTTCATCCAGAGAAGGCAGTGCAACTGATTGAATTAAAGGGGAGGACAAGCAACAGTTTGGCAATCAAAGAGAAGTAGCAGTACAGGAAGAAGACAGGCAAAAACCAGCAGCACCACCTACTGGGCAAACAAAACAGCACTATTTCTCGTCTATGTATACCTACCCAGTAGAAAAATAACTAAAAATTACCTTTAAACATAATTTGAAATAATTTTTTTTATTTTATTTTTCAAATGAGCTATTGTATAATAGCAATAAGGCACTCTAGGATGTGTGTTATTGTGTAATAACGGCACTTCTTAGGCATTGAACGCACTTGGCCTGTGGCCTTGCGCTTCAACCTCCCGAGGCGTGATGTTATTACACAATAACACACACCCTGTCATGCCTTATTACTTAATTAGCAGTTACAGATGTTCTCTGTAATGCAGTGCATAAATCCCCAATCAGCAACAATGAGTGATGTGCTGTGACTGAACGATGGGTTCAACACAGTACTGTACTGTTACAGAAAAACATAAATGGGAGGAGGCGCTGATGAGCAGCAAGGAGTGAGGACGTGGTTCACTGCAGCTCCTGACTACAAGATTTAAAATTGATTAAAAATCGACAGCATCTGACTTAAAAACCCTGGATCCTCCTCACTAGCTCTGCTGGGACATAGCATGGATAAATATCTGGCACAAAATGCTGGTAAATCACAGCGTTCTGTGCCAAAAGGCTCAAAGAAGCAGCATACCATGCCACAAGCTGAGCAGCTAGTCCCAGTTTCACTGACTGCGACTGAGATGGATGTCCTAGGAAAAGAGGTCACCGAGCAGGTCCTGTCAGCTCTGACATTCCGCCTGGATAAATTGGAACAAAGGATGGACGGGCACTTACAAGAAATAGCAGAGCAAATAACTTCTCAAACTGCAAGACTTACAGAAGAGGAGGAGAGGATATCCCATTTGGAGGACACAGTAAATCCGTTTGCTGGCCGAGTGACTGCTTTGGAAAAAACCCTTGAAGAATTTCAAGACCAGTTCAACTATCAAGAAAACTACAACAGGTACCTCAATCTCCATTTGCTGGGATTGCTGGAGGGTAAGGAGCGCCTGAACATCTTGAACTTATGTGCGGCAAAGCTCCGTGTTATTCTTGGCCTGCAGCCGAAAGGAGGTCGTTACAAACTAAAGCGTGCACATCGGGTGGTGATGCCTAGGCCGCCAGAGAGGCAATCTCCCCAGCAAATAATAATTTACCACAATTATCAGGACGGGGAGACGGTCCTGAATGCGTACCGCAAAATGAAGGAACTTACTTCTGAAGGAGCACATCTGTACATCTTTCAGGACTATTCAAACAGGCTGCTTAAGAAGAAGCGTGCTTTCAATTCTGTGATCTCCCAGCTTCACGAACTTAAAGTTGAAAACTTCATGCTGTACCCAGCCATTCTAAAAATAAAGCATGAGGGCACAACCTACAGCTTCTGGGAAGTGGACAAGGCAGTGGAATTCATTAAGGAGCTCAAACGAAAGATCGACTGAAGAAGATATACAGTACCCTGACAATGTATCCTTGGAGGTCCCTGGTCCTGCTATCTTGATTGGATGTATTTTTTTGTTGTAATTGTGCTGTGGAACAGACTTGATGAACAGCTGCTTGCAGGCAGACTGAATTGGATATCCTTAAAAAATTGTGAAGGTGAGCTTACTTCTGGCGGGCCAACCCTCAGACTGGTTTGGGGGATATAAATTTGTACCTCAGATTTCATGTTTTTATGTCAGGGATTGTTTATTACGGAGTGACATGGTATCCTCAAGCCCTATGCCACGGAACTTAAAGGTCATCATGTTTGGAGATAAGCTGGAGGGGTGGTGGCTCTGGGCTTTGTGCGTAGTGTTGATTTTGAGCTGCCTTGCGCTGCGATCCATGGCCTGGGGCTTCTAATTTTCACTGCTCTGAAGCTCCTGGAGGGTTTTTTTGGGAGCAGTTAACAAACCATGGAATCTACTCCCCAACAATCTGCTGCATCTATAGCACTTTTCTGTTCATTGTGGTTTTGGGCTGTAGATTGTGGGGGAGAAAATCGTTGGGTACTGGGGAGTGGAGGGGTGAGGAAATAAGGAATGTCTGGGGGTTTGGCCTGATGGAGGGCAGATGGGTTGGGCCCCAGAGGGGGCGGCTGCTTGGGGACCTGCTTCTGGCATTTCCTGTGTCCCGGGCTCCTGAGGTTATTCTCAGAGTTACGTGAAGTGCGGGGTTCTTTTGAGACACATGGCTCTCCTTGTTCCAGAGAGCTTCCGTATGCAGGGCTTGTTCTATGTTGGGGGTGGAAAGGGAGCCCACACCTCCACTTTGGATATACCTAGAAGGTTACTAACACAGTTGGAGTTTTGGTGGGATGTTCTGGGGGGAGGGGTCATGTGCCCCCTTTTCTTTTGTTGCTACTTTGACCAGAGTGGAGCATCCTTGAAGCCTGTGATTTCGGGTGAATGGGTGGCCCATAAGTACTTGTCGGTACTGGAGGCATGGGACCCTACACTGGATCACAGGTCCTTGTGAGGGGGGAATTAAAAGATGATGCAGCTCCTGAAGGGTATCTGGTTAGAAGACCTGGGTCCTCTCGGGTAACAGGAGAAAGCAGTCAATGTTGCTGAATGGAATCCTCAGTGGGATTGGTCAACACTCCAGTTCTCATTTACTTGGATGTTGTGGGAATCTTCCCCGATCCTCTGGGGAGGCACTAAGAGAATTCTTGGAGGCAGCAGGAAGATTGTTCACTTTGATGGGGTTTTGCTATTCCAGATTGAATGGTAAAATTTGTAGACATGAGGGTAATTGGGAAAAGGGAGGGGGGATGGATGGGAGGGTAAATGGGAATTTATGGTTTTGCTGTTCAGTATTAATGTTGAATGTTTTCTTGTATATATGTTGCTTGGGCTGGGGGGGGATGTTCTGTTCATGTTCTAGAAGGGGTTATGTTTATTTGCTGGGTCCGAATACTGCAATTTTACATGTTATGGGCTGTGCTTAAACTTTTCTGGGTTTCAGCAATCTACAGGGTGGTGCCTATTACAGAAGGCTCATTGTCGGGGGGGGCAAGTATCATTATCTTAGGGGGTCAGGTTGGCCATTGGAAAGAGGTAACATGCAAAAATGGGGTAATCTAGAGAGCTTACCATGATTTCGTGGAACGTCACAGGAGTCTCCTCTCCGATCATGTGCACCAGTTTATTAACTGCATTAAAAAGGCAGCGTGCTCAGGTCAACTTATTACAAGATAGACACCTGACAGCATCGGAACACCAGAAGCTGGTGCGGAGGTGGGTTGGGGCATGCCATGCCGGGTCATTCTCCTCCCACAAGAGAGGGGGTGCAGTGGTTATCAATAAACATCTCCCCTTTTGGGTTAGACGAGTGGTGGTGGACCCCCGGGAGGGGAGATATATATTTGTGGAGGGGATGCTGTATGGAGAACAGGTGACATTTCCCAGCATGTACACCCCTGCAGTGTTTGACCCACTCTTCTACCAGTCCATACTAGACTTGATAATTAGGGAACAGTTTCCAGGTTTGGTGATGGGGGTGACCTTAACACTACAATGGATCCCGAGCTGGACCACTGGGGGCATGTGAGGGGAGAGGAGCCATGAAGCAATGGCAGATGGTACTACATGAGTTGGATCATATTGATAGCTGGAGGACAGCCAATCCACGAAAAAGAGAATTTACTTTCTTCTCCAACCCTCATAAGTCATGGTCACGTATAGACTATGATTTTATCCTGCATAGTTGGTATGCTAGGTTGGAGGCAGTCAAGCACAGACCCATTCAAATAACAGATCATATGATGGTGATTTTGACCCTATGGGTGATGGAAGAGCAGGGGACAGGCCACCATGGAAGTTTTCAACCTATCTTTTAGGTAGGAAAGAGTTCCAGACATACCTTAAGGACCAATGGAAGCTTTACCAGGAGGAAAACAGAGCTACAGCATCCAATAGTAGGATATTCTGGGATGCGGGTAAAGCTTTTATCGGAGGGGTGGTCATCAGCTTTGTGGCTAAATATAAAAGGGATCAGCAGAAAAAAATGGTGACATTGGAACAGAAGGTTAAAGAGTCAGAGGGCAGAGTGGCTAAGGGGGAAATGGGAATCATTTTACAACAGTTGGCTGCAGCGCGGGAAGCCATGAATGGTTTATTATTGGGGGAGGCTCAGAAGTCATGGCTATTAATTAAAAACAAATTTTTTGAGTTGGGCAATAAACCTGGCCCACTGCTGGTTAATCTCATAAGGGTCAGGAAAGGCCCATTGTATCTCTTGGAGATTAGGAATGCTCAGGGGAAGCTGGTTCGGAATAAGAAAGGCATTAGAGAACAGTTCCGCCTATTTTATCAAAAACTGTACCAAGCTAAATGTGGGGGGAGGTTGGCTCTGGCACGCACTTTTCTTGATAGGATTACTCTTCCTAGATTGTCGAAGGTGCAGCAGGAACAATTGGGGACTGAGATCACCAAAGACAAAATACAAGTGGCAGTTTGAGGGTTGAAGAGTGGGAAAGCCAGTGGACCTGATGGAGTCCCCATGGAATATTATAAAGCTATGGTGGACCAGGTCACAGACCCCTGTGGGAAGTATTTGGGGAAGCAAGGGGAGAAGGGGCACTACCAGCCACTTGTTATAAAGCAGTAATCTGTGTTTGGCCAAAGCCTGGGAAGGACCCCACAGACTGCACCTCATATTGGCCAATTTCGCTATTGAACTGCGACTTTAAGATTATGGCGAAGGTCCTGGTGAGCCATCTGGACTGGATCCTCCCAGGGTTTGTTCACCCAGACCAAACCGGCTTAGTATGCATACGACTCTCCTGTCATAATATGTGCAAGCTTTTAAATGTGGTATGGGGAGCTACTTGGCACCAGGGAGGCACTTTGGTGCTCTCCATGGATGCCGAGAAGACAATTGATTGGATAGAATGGGAACACCTATTCAAAGTTTTAGAAAGGTTTGGTCTGGGGGACCACGTCGTGGGACTGGCCTGGGCGCTGTATAGACCTCTGGAGGCTTCTGTGATGGTAAACAGAACCATCTCTGAAAAATTCTCCTTATATAGGGGTACAAGGCAGGGGTGACCATCTCCCCTTTGCTATTTGCACTAGCAATAGAACTCTTAGCAGTAAGTATTTGGGCAGACCCATGTATCAGGGAGGTGGTTGGAAAGTTAGGTAGCATGCACAAGGTAATGCTTTACGTGGATGACATGCTTGTGTATGTCACAGACCCCCAGCTATCAATACCACTGCTTCTGTCCTAGATCGCTCAGTTTGCTGAATTCTCGGGCTATAAAATTAATCTGGGTAAGTCGGAGCTGTTGTCCCTTGGGGAGAGTGCATGTCAGATACAGGGAAGAAGCCAGGACCTGTGGGAGGTACTGACCTCATTTAAATATTTAGAAATCTATGTGGGGAAAAACTTGGGTTGACTGTACTGCTTAAGCTATACCCCTCTGATTAGGTCAATCGAGGAAGAGATGCGGAGATGGAGGGCCTTGCCTCTCTTATGGCTCAGGCGTATTAATTTAATAAAAATGCATATGTTGCCTAGATTATTATACATCGTGCAGATGGTACACATGGGCCCTACCAGGGCCGATATTACAAGGCTGAAAAAAAGCCTTCTCCAATTTCATATGGCAGAATAGGAGGCCCCGTACTAGTTTTCAGCATTTGAAGGCAGACGTAGGTAATGGGGGATTAAACTTTATGGACCTCAGAAGTTATTACCTAGCTGTGCAACATCACTATATTCAGGACTGGGTCAATAGGCCAGTAGAAGCGGGCTGGCTAGATCTAGAGTTGATGGAATTCCCTGGGTGATTGTCCACCCACCTGGTGCAATGGAGTTGTAGAGCTTATGTGGGTCCAACTAGACTCAACCCCCTGGTATTATCAGTCCTGGAGGGCTGGGGCCAGATAAGTCTGGCCAGTGGAGGACAGGAGGAGGAGACACTTTTACTGCCAGTTTCCAGGAATCTCTTTTTTGTCCCTGGGCTAGAGGATGCTGGGTTTAGGGAATGGGAATCAAGGGGTCTGATCTGTGTGGGAACTCACCTTACAAGGGATGGCATGCACTCATTTGAGGAGTTGCAGAGTGCATTGGGCTGGCATTAAACCATTTGTTTTGATTTTTTCAAATTAGAGCACATGTCAGGGGTCTGGGCAGAATCCCTGGGGCTGACTTATCTATGGAGAATGTGGAGCATTTGATATATTTGGCCAGGAGGGATGCACAGGGACTAATCTGGAGGGCAGTGTATCTTGGGAGACAGCATTTGCCCGACATTACATGTAAAACTAAACTCCTGTGGGAACGTGACTTAGGAATACAGATCCAAGATGACAACTGGGCAATAATACTTAGCTTACACAGATGATATGTAATAAATGTAAAGAATCTTCCTATAAATTTGTGCACAGACTACTGCCCCCCACTGATCATGCATAAGTTTAACCTTGGGGTGTCCCTGATTTGTGGGAGGTGCGGTAAGGAACTGGGTTCCTAGATACATTATTTTTGGTCATGCCCTGTCCTTCAGGGGTTCTGGAAGAATATAGCTCATGAACTTGGAACTCTGCTGGGCCGCCAGGTCCCTGTTGAGCCCCTGCTGCTTTTCTTTGGCATAGAGGACACAGGATCCAAGAGATGGGAGTTACTTGAGAGATAGACCAGGGTATTGTTAATTTTAGCCTGGCAATGTATTCTGAACATGTGGGTCTTGGAAGTCAACCCAACAATACTGCAGTGATGTACCTTGGCTATCCAAGCTCTGGCACTAGAACATTTATCTTTTGTAATTAAGGGTCAGGAGGAGAGATTTGTCTTGACCTGGGATCTCTTCCTGTCCTCATTGTCTCCGGTAGAGACCCAGCTGCTGAGGGAAGGTCTACAGTGAACTGAGTATCTGTTTGATGCCTGCAAGAGGATTTCCTATGTCATTAGCCAGTTTGGTGGGGGGGGGAGATAAGTTTGGAATAGGCACATAAGTGTATATTATTGGAGGAAAAAACTGGTGATATGTTATTTGAAAATTAGTTATCTCATTGCATCCTAATGTATTTTATGGTACTTTGAGCTATTTTTTTTTTTTTTTAATGTTTTTACCCGTTTTCTTTTATTATGTATAATTTATTGTTGAACAGCTTAAACATCTTGGAATGTATTAGGACCATGTACATAGGTTTGTTGAATTGTTATCTTTAGTTTTTTTTACTGTTCTCTGATTGTTTGTAAGGTTAGTTTGTGTACTGTTTTGTCTTGTAGTATCTGGATTTAAAAATCTTTAATAAACAGATTATGCAAAAAAAAAACCCCCAAAAAACAAAACATAAACAGATCATGAGGTCCAGTCAGACCATGTAAGTCCACTTCACCTTACATAAAACATGCCCATGGTGCTGTTGCTGAGGGCATGTTAAAGGGATGTGCCACACGGCATCAACAAAAACAGAAAGATGTTTGCATGGTGACTGTGCGCAACATGCATAACATGATGATGGTTCGTAATGAACAGTGGCTGGGCAGAGGGGGACAGTGAAAAAGCAGGGATACTGAATGAATATTTTTGCTCAGTATTCACAAAAGAGGAGGGGGAAGTGCCTAATCCAATTAACAGAAGCACTCTTGATAGGGGGGTCGATCCCAGTCCTTTCACAGAAGAAAGGGTTCTGCAAGAACTCCTAAAACTGAAGGTGGACAAAGCAATGGGGCCTGATGGAATTCACCCCAGAATTCTAAAAAGAATTAAGGTGGGAACTAGTGAAACCACTGGCTACTCTTTTAATAAATCATGGGAGGATGGTGGGTACCCGAGGACTGGAGGAAGGCGGATGTGATTCCCCTTCACAAAGTGGGACCAAGACAGAGGCAGGAAACTACAGACCTGTCAGTCTGACCTCTGTGGTAGGGAAAGTGATGGAGTCACTTCTGAAGGAAAGAATAGTTGAGTACCTAGAGGCCAGTGGGGCAGAGGACCCAAGGCAGCATGGGTTCACAGCGGGAAGGTCATGTCAGACTGAATCTAATAGATTTCTTTGACTGGGTGACCAAAGTAGTAGACCAGGGAGGGGCTGTGGACATGGCCTACCTAGATTTTAGCAAGGCATTTGACACAGTCCCACACAAAAGATTAATAGTTAAATTAACCAGCCTGGGAGTGGGTCCCAGGGTGGTAGCCTGGGTAAAACATTGGCTGGACAACAGGACACAGAAGGTAATTGTAAATGGAGTCCACTCTGAAGAAAGAGGGGTTACTAGTGGGGTACTGCAGGGTTCATTATTGGGTCCAGTCCTTTTTAATGTCTTCATAAGTGACATTGCAGAGGGACTGGAAGGAAAAGTATGCCTCTTTGCAGATGACACAAAGATCTGCAACAGGGTTGATACACAAGGAGGCTGTGGAAAGGATGAAGGGACTTGGCAAGGTTGGAGGAATGGTCAGAAGTATGGCAGCTAGGATTCAATGCAAAGAAGGGTAAATAATGCACCTGGGAAACAAGAACCCAGGGAAGAATACACAATGGGGGAGGTAGTAACAACAACAAAAAGGAAAGGGACCTGGGGGTAATCATATCAGATGACCTTAAGGTTAACAAGCAATGTGAGAAGGCAGTAGGGAGGGCTGGGGGTATACTGGGATGCATAGGGAGAGGCATCAGCAGCAGAAAGCAGAAAGTTGTTATCCCTCTGTACAGACAGTTGGTGAGACCCCATCTGGAGTACTGTGTCCAGTTCTGGAGACCCCATCTCTGCAAGGACATAGACAGGATAGAGGCAGTCCAGAGGAGGGCAACTAAAATGGTGCAGGGTCTTCAAGAAAAGCCGTATGAGAAGAGACTAAAGGAGCTTAATATGTATACCCTTGAGGAAAGAAGCGAGAGGGGGGACATGATAGAAGCTTTTAAGTACCTCAGTGGAATCAACAAAGTCCAAGAGGGTAGCATCTTTCAGAAAAAGAGATGTGCAAGAACAAGGGGACACAATTTAAAGATAGAGGGGGGGCCGGTTCAGGGGCAATCAGAGGAAGTACTATTTCACAGAGAGAGTAGTGGATGCATGGAACAGCCTTCCTGAGGAGGTTGTGGGGTCTAAAACTGTGGAAGAATTCAAGAATGCATGGGACAGACATAAGACAATTCTTGTGGGGGGTAGGAAGAAATAGGCTGTTGGTTAACTAGGATCTGCTGCCTATCCTGTAGGTATGGAAATGGGTAGACTCGATGGGCCAAGCGGTCCTTATCTGCCGTCAAAGTGTATGTTCCTATATATGCAGCTAACCCCTGTGGTGTCAAAAACACAGCTGGTGTACCGATGTATGGTCATGATATTATTACTTAGGTGTGTGTGCGTGTGTGTGTATAGGGGGGGGTGACAAAATATAATCAAAGGGTGCGTGGTCATACATTACCAGATGTTGCAAACTTCCTATCGGACCTCTATGGGGGGGGTGATACTGGTAAGCCAAATGACACAAGCAGGCATAGTGGAACTGCATCTGTAGCCTTTATGGGGGAGGTAATGTGTTTACAGCGCCATCATCTGTGCTGCATGTCTGCTGTTTTGGGACCATATTGCAACTATTTTAAAAGGTGTACTGGCTGCTTGGAGGACAGAACGTGCAATCAGCACTTCAAGTGGTGACATTGTGAGCTGCACAAGGGACATTTGTTTTGCCTCCATCTGTTCTTGAAATACCAATGGGGTGCTGTACTTCACGATGTTGAAGGCAGTGAAGTATCCTGTAACTCAATGGCACACGTGGGTGATGGTGCTGTTGTGTTTTCCACATGCACATAATCCACCATGAGAAGTACAGTCAGGCACTACCTTCCCAAAAATAAAGCAAACAAACATCTTTGAAAATAAGAGTGAATCAGGCAATGTTATAACAATACACAATACACTTCCACTTGCACACATTTATCAGTTATAGACTCTTGAGAAAGTTCAAAACAAGTACCCTGGCTTGAGTGACTATTACGATGAGGCTTGACATGACTGCACTGTACCAAGTGGTAAACAGTTTGTTGGCAAATGGATCATTGTGTCTTGTGCAGGGGTTACATTGTGTGATGTCCCACAGTGAGTCTGTTTCAGCAACTGTTCAAAAATAGTGTCACCCTGCCAGCACATCTGTCTGCTTTGTCTCTTGACTACAGTACTAAGGCTGCAGCACCTACAAATGTACTTGTGCCACATCACACACCTACTGTGTAACACCTTAACAACTGCTGGGGATACTGATAGTCTTTCTGTTTTGCAACACATTTATGTAGCATGAGTCACTTCATCACAACAATGCAATGTGAGCTGGACTACATGCAGTTCAACAATGGCTGAGAATATGTGAAGATGAGGCTTTTGCCACAACAGAAGCTGGCCACCAACATTGTTCCATGAACACAAGTTTCAGTGAGCATCAGGGGCAGCTTGCAGACCTGACAGACAATCATGCTCATTAGCAACAGCAGTGAACTTTTCAACACAAGAAACTTAGATTCCTCTATGAGGCCATCATCTGATAAAGAAAATGTTAAGGCGATCAGTAACTCTGTCGGTGTCAGGTCAGGATTGGGTATCCGGGTTCGGGGGGTGGCGGGCCTTACTTATCTGTAGCCATGCAAGGTTAAGCAGTGGAATGGAAAGTGTTGGGGGTTGGCAGGGAAGTCAGATGGTTGGGTGAAGGCAGTCAGTGTTGTTGTCTGTGTCAGCTCAGGATCAGGTACCCGGGTTTGGGGAGGGACCTTACTTTTCTGTAGCTGTACAAGGTCCAGCAGTGGAATGGAAAGTGTGGGGGGTGGGAGGGAAGTCAGATGGTCTGGTGAAGGTGGTCAGTGTTGTTGTCGGTGTCAGGTCATGATCAGGTACCCAGGTTTGAGGAGGGGCCTTACTTGTCTGTAGCTGTACAAGGTCCAGCAGTGGAATGAAAAGTGTGGGAGTAGGAGGGAAGTCATATGGTTGTGTGAAAGAGGTCAATGTCTATGTCAGGTCAGGATTGGGTACCTGGGTTTTGGGAGGGGGGGCTTACTTGTCTGTAGCCATGCAAGGTCCAGAGCTGGAATGTAAAGTTTGAGGGTGTGAGGGAAATCAGATGACCTTTGTCAGTGTTGCTGTTGGTGTCGGGTCAGGATCGTACCGGGTTTGGGGGCTTTCTTGTCTGTAGATGTACAAGGTCCAGTGGTGGAATGAAAATTGTGGGTCATGGGAGGGAAGTCAGATGGATGTGTGAAGATGGTCAGTGTCACTGTCGGTGTTAGGTCAGGATCGGGTACCTGGGTTTGGGGGGGGCCTTACTTGTCTGTAGCCGTGCAAGGTCCTGCGGTGAAATGCAAAGTCTGAGGGGTGGGAGGGAAGTCAGATGGTTGTGTAAAGGCAGTCAGTGTCACTGTTGGTGTCAGGTCAGGACTGGGTACCTGAGTTTGGGGGGCTTTATGTGTTTGTAGCCTTGCAAGGTCCAGTGGTGGAATGGAAAGTGTAGGGGGTGGGAGGGAAGTCAGATGGTTGTGTGAAGGTGGTCAGTGTCACTGTTAGTGTCAAGTCATGATTGGGTACTTGGGCTTGGGGGGAACCTTATGTGTCTGAAACCATGCAAGGTCCAGTGGTGGAATGGAAAGTGTGGGGGGGGGGCAGGAGGGAAGTCAGATGGTTGTGAAGGCGATCAATGTCACTGTCGGTGTCAGGTCAGAACTGGGTACCCGGAGTTGGGGGTTCTTTACATGTCTGTAGCCTTGCAAGGCCTAGCAGTGGAATGCAGAGTCTGAGGGGTGGGAGGAAAGTCAGATGGTTGTGTAAAGGGGATCAGTGTCACTGTTGGTGTCAGGTCAGGACTGGGTACCTGGGTTTGGGGGGCTTTATGTGTCTGTAGCCTTGCAAGGTCCAGCGGTGGAATAGAAAGCGTGGGGATGGGAGGAAATTCAGATGGTCTTATAAAGGTGGTCAGTGTCGCTGTTTGTGTCAGGTCAGGATCGGGTACTTGGGTTTGAGGGGTCTTACTTGTCTGTAGATGTGCAAGGTCCAGTGGTGGAATGAAAAATGGGTCATGGAAGGGAAGTCAGATGGTCAGTGTCACTGTCGGTGTCAGGTCAGGATCAGGTACCGGGGGTGGGAGGGGGGACCTTACATGTCTGTAGCTGTGCAAGGTTAAGCAGTGGAATGGAAAGTGTGATGGGTGGGAGGGAAGTCAGATGGTCTGGTGAAGGTGATCAGTGTTGCTGTTGGTGTCAGGTCAGGATCGGGTACCTGGGTTTGGGGGGCCCTACTTGTCTGTAGATGTGCAAGGTCCACTGGTGGAATGAAAAGTGTGGGTCATGGGAGGGAAGTAAGATGATTATGTGAAGGCGGTCAGTGTCGGTGTCATTGTCAGGTTAGGATTGGGTACTTGGGTTTGGGGAGGGGGCCTTACTTGTCTGTAGCCGTGCAAGGTCCAGTAGTGGAATGGAAAGTGTGGGGGATGGGAGGGAAGTCAGATGGTCATGGCACACCTGCTTCTCTCCCTGGCTCAACATGGTTTCAGGGCCAAGCATGGGACTGACACCACCCTAACTAAGTTCTCAGCAGGTGTGCTTAGGGAACTCGACTCAGAGGCCAATACAGGAGCGGTGTTCATCGACTTTTCCAAGGCCTTCGACCTGGTCGACCACCGACTCCTACTTCAAAATCTGTGTAACATAGGCCTGGACACTCATGCCATCAGATGGTGCGAAATCTACCTTACTGGTCGCCCTCAGAGGGTCAAGTGGAAGGACAAAATCTCTGATCCACTGCCCCTTAAGGAGGGGGTACCACAAGGGTCCATACTCGGTCCCCTCCTGTTCTCCTTGTTTATAAACAATCTGCACAACCACTGCGGGAACAGTAAAGTCATCCAGTATGCTGATGACGCCGTGATTTACAGATCCGCTGTCAACCTGGATGACCTGGGTTCATCCCTCCAAGAGGACTTTCTCACTATGGAGGATTGGCTTATCAAGACTAAAATGGTCCTTAATACTACCAAAATCAAGGCCATGTTGTTTGGAGCCAAATACCTTGGTCAAAACAGAGTGCAACTCCTACAACTCACTTCAGGGCGGGTAACAAACTCGAAGTGGTTGCCTCCACAAAATACCTTGGCCTTACGCCAACGTGCTTCCCTACAAGACTCAAGGCACATATGCCTGCCACGAGTCAATGCCAATTCTACGTTACCTGACACTTCCACACTACCCGCCGGCCGGAGCACTTACATCACCACCACCTGAGCCAGCAGTATTTTTCTCTCCTCCCAAAGTATTCTACTCGGGTAATTGTGACCCAATTAAGGCTCTGGCCCTACTGAATATTGTTCACTTCTATAATAAATCGATGTAACATGCTTTGTAATATATCACTGCTATATTTATATGTTAACATGCCGCATGCCTATGCTATATCTGTACTAACTGTGTATCATGCTAGTCCTGTAACTCCCAGATTGCCCCTGAAAAAAGGACCTCTGGGGCCCAGTGGTCCTACCCAGTCATCAAAATTCAATAAATAAATAAATAATGTGGAGGCGGTCAGTGTCAGTGTCATTGTCAGGGCAGGACTGGGTACTCGGGTTTGTGTGGTGGGGGACTTATTTGTCTGTAGCAGTGCAAGGTCCAGCAGTGGAACGGAATGTGTGGGTGGTGGGAGGGAACTCAGATGGTTGTGTGAAGGCAGTCAGTGGTCAGTGTTGCTGTTGGTGTCAGGTCAGGATTGGGTACCTGGGTTTTGGGGGGCCTTACATGCCTGTAGATGCACAAGGTCCAGTGGTGGAATGAAAATTGTGGATCATGGGAGGGAAGTAAGATGGTGATGTGAAGGCGGTCAGTGTCACTGTTGGTGTCAGGTCAGGATTGGGTACCTGGGCTTGGGGGGGGGCTTACTTGTGTGTAGTTGTGCAAGGTCCAGTGTAGGAATGGAAAGTGTGAGGGGTGGGAGGGAAGTCAGATGGTCATGTGGAGGAGGTCAGTGTCAGTGTCATTGTCAGGTAAGGACTGGGTACCCGGGTTTGTGTTTGGGGGGGGCTTACTTGTCTGTAGCAGTGCAAGGAGTAGCAGTGGAATGGAAAGTATGGGTGGTGGGAGGGAAGTCAGATGGTTGCGTGAAGGCAGTCAGTGTTGCTGTCAGTGTCAGGTCAGGATTGAGTGCCTGGGTTTTGTGGGGGTCTTGCTTTTCTGTAGTCATGCAAGATCCAGTGGTGGAATGGAAAATGTGGGGAGTGGGAAGGAAGTTAGATGGTCGTGTGAAGGTGGTCAGTGTCAAGTCAGGATCATTTACCCCAGTTTGGGGGGGGGATTTACTTGTCTGTAGCCTTGCAAGGTCCAGCAGTAGAATGGAATGTGTGGGAAGGAGGAAAGTCAGATGGTCATGTGAAGGCTGTCAGTGTCACTGTCAGTATCAGGGCAGGACCGGGTACCTGGGTTTCAAGGAGCATTACAAATCTGTAGCTTTGCAAGGTCCAGTGGTGGAATGGAAAGTGTGGGTGGTGGGAGTAAAGTCAGGTGGTTGTGAAAAGGCAGTCAGCGTCGCTGTCGGTGTCAGGTCAGTATTGGGTACCTGAGTTTGGGGAGAACCTTACTCGTCTGTTGCTTTGCAAGGTCCAGCAGTGGAATGGAATGTATGGGAGGAAGGGAAGTCAGATGGTCATGTGAAGGTGGTCAGTGTCGCCATCAGTCTTGGGTCAGGATTGCTTACCCGGGTTTGGGGGTGGGGGCTTACTTGTCTGTAGCCGTGCAAGGTCCAGCGGTGGAATGGAAAGTCTGAAGGGTGGGAGGGAAGTCAGATGGTTGTGTGAAGGCAGTCAGTGTCACTGTCGGTGTCAGGTCAGGACTGGATACCCGGGTTTAGGGTGGCTTTACATGTCTGTAGCCTTGCAAGGTCCAGCGGTGGAAAGGATAGTGGGGGTGGATGGGAAGGAAGTCAGATGGTTATGTGAAGGTGGTCAGTGTCGCTGTCAGTGTCACTATAAGATCGGGTACCCGGGTAGTAGGAGGAGAGGCCAAATGCATGGACCCGGGCAAGGAGCAGACATGTAATGCAATTTCTATGGGGCACATGGGAAGTGATGTGGTCGTGTACACCACCAGTATGTTGCTGCCAGTCGCAGATCATGAGAGAGGAAGGTGTGCTAGGTGACAAGGGATCAGTCTCAAAGGAAATAGAGAAGGCTGGATAGGACCAGAAGGTGGCAGATTGACGAATAAATACATTTGGGATACATGAACTACAGTGCGATGTTTGTTGGCATCAAACTGAAGTGAAATCAAAATTTATAGTGACTGAACATAAGTCAAAACCTTACCAGCATGACTGTGGTTCCAAATGTGCATGACTGGAATGAGGAAACGGTGAAAGAATGGAACCTTCCTTCAAATGACAGCCTGGGTTGTCTGGATTTTTAAAAACAAAACATCACAGATGTTGCACATGAATCTGCAGTGCACTACATCACTGTGTTAAATTTTTATAATTTCCACAATATTTAATACTTACTCTTCAATGAATTAGAAGCCAGGATATAAAAATCTTCCATGAAGTGGTTAGAACATACAGAATGATTCTGGGTGGGTTGAAAGGCAATACTATTTGTGTTGGAATGACATATTGCCTGTAGCCATTTCTGCATGTCAGGTTTTGTCCTAGGTAGGTGATGAAATGTACAATAACTATGTGCCCAAAGTTTTTCTTCCCAGTGCTGTTACCACACCCAAAGGCCATACATGTGGGCATTTTTAAAATATTTATTGAGGACAGAACAAGCAAGAAAGAATACCAACAAAAAGAAATAAATTCTGCAATGCAGATGACTACTAAAAAAATTAAGCGAAGACTAACTGTGCACTGAGGTCACCAAATAAGCCATGAACATTAGTAAATAAAACCCACAAGATAAGTTGCTAGGTCACCGATTTTTATTGAACAGTGCTTGAAAATATTGAGGTACAAAGGTACAGATGCAGACATCAGTCAAATGAAATGCCTCCTTATAGGAAACCGAGGAAGAAATTCCCACTTTACTGTGCACTGCTAAACAGAAAGTATCCCTTTCCACTAGCAGAATGTTCCACACAGCCATGAACAAGCACCAAATTGGGCACTGGCACTTTAAGAACATTGTGCTTGCACATACACACACAGGCGCACATGTACATTGGGAGACTCACAGACAAACATGGCATGGATAGCCATAAACATGGGGCAAAACATGGAGAAAACAGTGATTTCAACTTTTAAAACTCTAAGTCAGAAATTACAGTTTTGAACTAATGACAAAAACGGAGCTCAGGGAACAAAGGGATTATTGATTTGACTTCATAGGAGTTTTCCTTTAACATCCCCTATTTATACCATGGTAGTATGAACAAATCTCTGCAGATAAACATGATTATTCAAGCTGATGGCATTTTCACTCTAGTGATGTCACTACCATTTATTTTCCTATCTGTGATGTCATAAAGAAACTATCTGCATTTTAATTCAGATTTATTTATCCAGGATAACCCAGTTGATAGACAACATTTTCTTTTTAGAGATGCCCTTCTTCTACCACTTTCCTAGCTGGATGGACTAAATCACCTTGGCCACTATGCACGAAGGTGTGGGAAAGGTCCGGAAAGCATGGGATATGCATCGCATGGCTGCACACCATGCAGGACCACCACAACACACGGCTTGGACAAACAGAAACACAGCACGTGCAGTGGCAGTGGTAGGCTGTATGGAAGGTGCAGAACAGAATGTTCAGGCAACAGAGGAGGGGGCAAGTTACACGACCCCACCCCGTGACCCTGCCATAAAAGGAGATCCATGCTGCTCAGCGCACACGGGAACATGAATCCCGAACATGGAGGAGGTGGCACACAGATGGCGGAACCAAGGGATGGTGCGGAGCAAGCTGTGCACAGCGTCAAGGAGGGAGAGCAGGAGAGGCATATGCCGGGCCCAGGACACGGAGGCACCCGTGGCGGTGGGACCGGGCAGTCCCGATCATCAAACTTTACCAGGGCACAGGTGGCCACGATGGTGAGCAAGATCATTGCCAACCACGCCAGGCTATGTGGCGCGCTCTGCCCTGCCACCCCCGCAGACGTGAAGGCGCACTTGTAGCTGGGGGTGTAGGCCGCCATTAACATCACCGGCCTGGATGCCAGGATGTTAACGGTGATCAAGCACAAGTGGCAGGACCTGCGTACTGCCGTGAAGAAGCAACTGGCAGCCGGAGTGCGTGAACAGTGAATCATGGGAGGGGGATCGCCCTCAGTGGACACTGAGCTTATGCCAATCGAACAAATGGTGGCAGATACAATCAAGGTGGTGAGCATCCACGGGGTGGATGAGGGAGTGGACACACTAGCAGGCAGGTACGGCACAGATGCACTGCACACCCAAGCATGGGCCTGCCAGACCCGCCAGACCCGCCTTTGCCTAATGAGACCCCTATGTGCCAACAGAGAAAGCCAGGGACAGTGGAGATGGAGGTGAGCAGCTGATGCAGACAATGCACACTGTGGATACATGGCATGGCCAGCTGATGGAGGACAACACCACAGGTAGGCCAGGGTGGTTATGGTTGGGTACGCAGGCCACACGATTTGAGCTGTGCAGGTAACATAGCCTACCATCCACATCCCACAGGGTGAAGACAGGCAGCAGAGCCCATGCTGCTGGACACGGTTGCCGACACCGGTGCAGGACCCGACAGTGAGGTGGCTGTGACACCCATGGACACATCAGAGGCTGAAGGAGATAAAGGGCAACAGGGCAGCACGCAGAGCAGCTGCATGACAACGGACACCCAAGAGTCATGGACAACTGGTCAATAGAGTGCACAGGGGTGGGCGGTGCTGTGCCGTGGCGTGGGAGCGCACACCGTGGGCAGTGCAGACCCCAACAGCAAGGATGAGGGCACATCCTTCTGGCCGACAGGGTGCAGTCAGGAGGCATGGTCCGCGGTGATTGGCGACCAACAGTACCGTGAGCTGCAGCAGCTTGAGCAGGACTGGCTGGAGGCACAACGGTGGCAGACACAGAGGCCCTAGTGGCACTCACCTGCACTGTCACTGCCATGGGGCATGACATAGTGTGAACTGCAGCATCGCAGGAGTATCTGGAGACCACTATCATGGGCTGGTGACCGCCAGCATGGGTGTCCAACAGAGGGCCATGCCCAGGGCATGATGGCACTGACCGTGGGGCAATGGACGCCATGGGGTGCACACAGGTGGACCAGGGCATGGGCACAGGGGGGCGGGAATGGCACAATGCAGCATTGCCAGGCATGGGCGGTGACACAGTCTTGTCCGCAGGGGCACCAGGTGATGCCCCACTGGAGATGGACATGGGGGGCAGCACCGAGCAGGATGCTGTGTCCACCTCTGACTTGCAGGATGCAACACGGTGCAGGGGCCACTATGGCAAGGCACTGGGGCATGCATGCAGGTGGGAGACACAGGCAGTGGGCCAGGAGCTTGCTGTACCATATTTCACACCATGACCAAGAGGCTGTACCCATGTGGTGCCAGCAGAGAGCATGTGACGTGGCAGTGGACGCATGTAGGTAAGCACACATGCACATGCACAAGTAGTGGCACGGTACAAGGGGAAGGAGCATCACGTGATGATGGTGGTACCACACGCAGCATACACGCGGACATGTGAAGGGGGGGACTCCTGTCTGGCTGCTTACCTTGCCATGGTATAGGGGCATGATGCAGCTTCCCTGGTGCCCTGCCACCAAATGCCAGCCACGCCCCTGGCACTGCATGCATGCACCATGGGCACACTGGGGCAGATGCACGCCCTCAGACCAGCCTCAACATTGGGCATGCATCAGTCACTGCGGCAACACCCAGCACAGCTTGCACGTGCCCGACGTAATGGACACGGCTGACATGGCCACAAGTTATGGAGTAGCCAGCCCAAAGGCCAGAATGCGCCTATTGATGACTGCTGTATGTGCCGCGATGGCCTGCTGCCATCTCCTGGCTGTGTGCCAGTCCATCGGCATGACGCTCCGGTGGCATGTCGTGGGGCACGTAGTCTGGCATCAGTACACCTCGATGCACGGCCATGCTGTGCAGCATCACGCACACCACAAAGACACAGCAGGTGTGTGGCAGACACAGCATCATGGTACCCCTGGTGTGGTCCAGGCACCTGAATTGCATTTTCAGTAGTCCAATGCACCTCTCCACAGTGGCTCTTGTCCGACGGTGTGCTGTGTTGAAGGCAACTTCCACTGCATCCTTGGGTGCCAGGTAGTGCATCTGCAGGTATGGGCATAATGGATAACCGCTGTCACCTGTAAGAGAGGGAATACATTAGACATGGCACACGCATGTGGGACAGCCATACAGGGGCCCAGGATACCTACCCAACAGCCATCCGTCCAATAGACACCCAGAGCCAGCCACCAAGCCCCGATGCATCCAGGATGTAGGCGTCATGGCATGACCTGGGAAACCATGCACACACGTCAGTAAACAGGTTCTCTGCATCACACACGACCTGGCAATTGATGCTGTGGAAGCCTTTACAGTTGCAGCACACCACCTCATCAACCGTGGGTGGCAGAATTGTGAGGTGTGTGCCATCCACGGCACTGAGCACGTTGGGCATGCTGTGCATCATGTAGAATGCCTGCTTCATGGCGCAGACCTCACCATCCATCTGCAGGAGGGGTACATGGTCCCCACATGCAGCACCAATGCGTTGGTGACCTGTGCCAGCACCCTGGACATGGATGACTGGCTAACACTGATCCCATCACCTGCAACGTGCTGGAAGGACCCCATTGCATAGTAGGACAGTGCACACATGACCTTGGTCTCGACTGACATGGCCATGAATCAGCATGTCCATGGGCCCACACTGCCACAGACCAGGTCACACAGGTGTTCAACCAATGGCCACATCAGCTGAAAATGGTCAATGCATTGGTTGTCATGGAGCTGCTGCCCATCCATGCGGGGCCGGAACACACGCTCCCGGGGTCGATGACTCCCACCCCTCCAACACCTTGCATTGTGCAGATACACATTCATGAGCATTCCTAAGCACATGGCACCATCTGTCAGGTAAGGGCCTGTACTGGGAACAGTGCCCAGTACAGGCATCCCACTGCCTATGTAATGTATGGGACGTCACGTGTGTGGCAGTAGTGTGCATGCACCGTGCGCCTGGCGGGGGCTGCCCTGCCCACCCTCGTGCCGCAGGCTATGGGCCTGGCCTGTACCACATGGCACATGCAAAACTGTACATGCAGCCAGGCAGACGTGCGCCACATTTTGGAAGCACATGTTGGTGGGCACACACCTTCCGTGGTGTTAATGGGGTGGGCTGTGGGGGGTGCATGTGTACCCTGCCACACCTGCCGTGTGTCTGCCAAGCGCTATGTAGAGACTCGAACCGCGTGCACATCAGAGATGGCATGCTACTTAAGGGGCCGCCCGTGCCTATGCATGTCACACAGACAGCATGGAGCGGTGCCCGCGAGAGCTCTGGCGAGTGTCTGAGACTAACTACTCTGACAGTGGCAGCTATGGGACGCTCTGGGCTGCCCAGGCCATGCTGCAGGTAGGTGTGTCGCACAGGCACCATCTACTTGCTGGCAGTGATGGCAGTGGCCTGCCTAGGAATGTGCCTGAGTGCTGACCTCTCCTTTGTGTTGTTTCCCCCCTATGCAGGGATCCATGGGCATTCCATGGAGGCTCGTGCTGCAGAGGCGGTGATGCCCAGGGCGAAGTACCACATGCGGTGGGTGTGCAGGATGCCTCATTTCTTTAGCCGGACCACCATAGGAGGAGCGCCTCACTATGAGGGCGTGCAGGGGGACGCGGAACCACGGACCCTGTGGCAGGTCGTGGTGCCGTCGCAGGTAGGTGCACACTTCTCACCTAGGGTTACCAGATGTCCTCTTTTATGAGGAAAAGTCCTGTTTTCCAGCTGCCAAATGTTTCTTCTCTATCCTGTTGTATGTCTACACTTGGTATACACCTGTACTCTCTCTCTCCTGCCCAGGACCTCCTTGTAGGTGGGCTGGGATGGCTGTGGGGACTTTAGACCTCTGTACTCAGGGTCTGGCACCAGGGCTCATCGGGGATGGAGCATGAGTGGCCAGGGTACGGGGCCACTGGCAGGGCTACGGCCCTGTCACTCAGGTGCCTGGATGGGTGTGAGGCCTGTGGGTGCTTGCATTGGATTGTGGGTTCTGTTCTGTACCTGTGCTGTGCATCAGTGCTGTGTGCATCCTGCACATCATGCTTGGTCATGGGTCCCCATTTTGTGTTGGGGCTGTGCCTTGTTAGATGGCTGCTGCAGGGGCTTCCCTGGCACTCCGGGGGCTGATGCAGGGTTTGGGTGGGTGGCCTATGTTGGGCTGTCACAGTGCACCACAGTAGCCGGTCAGTGCGGGTGGGGTCCTGGCCACTGTGTGTGCTGCATGGTGTCGACCCAGGTGGTCTGTCCGCATTGGGCCTGGGGGGTGTTCAGTCTTTGCAGATTGGGTGCATGCCCTACCTAATGTACACAGTACTTACTGTTGGCTTCTCTCCACAGCGATACCAGGGACCCATCCAGCGCATTGTGCTATGGCATGTGGAGTGGCCTGTGTCGGCAGAGGAGGACATCAGCAGCAGCGGTGGCAGCAGTGAGGTGGAGGACCGACTGGATAAGATGGTGCTGGCTCGGAGGGTGCAGCGTGCCATGTGAGGGGCTGCATGGGCTAGGATGTGGCCATCCAGCTGTACTATGGCACTGGACTGTGGGCAGCATTGGGAGTGAGATTGTGGGGTACAGTGCTGTTCAGATGTACTTGTGTGTATAATAAATGATTGCCCTGTCCACATTGTCTCTGCCTTGCCTCGTGTGTGTGTGTGTGTGTGTGTGTTTGTGTGTGCGTGGTGGTGGGGCCACTGCCTTGTTCTGCTGCAGAGCTGTTGGTGCTTGTCCACCCTGTTGCTGGTGCTGGGGGGGGGAGCTATGGTGTGGTATGGCTGCCACAACATTGTGGGTCATGGGCTGGTCCCACATGCTGGGCAGCTGGCTCTGACGTGTGTGGGGTACTATGCTGGCCTACAGGGCATGCTGCGGTGGTGTGCCTCTCCTGGGTTTGTGGTTGGTTGGTCTGCCCAGCCTCCCTGTGCTATGCACTGCCCCGCTGGTCATAGTGGGTTTGGGGCCCTGGTGGGTGGTGTCAGCTACCACTGGCTTCTAGGCACACTGTCGCTGCCCAGCCATGCCATGGATGTGCGGGTGCATGTACACTGCTGTAGCATCCTACCCCATGCCTGTTTTCCACGCCACTGGTGTGTGCCATATGGGTGGTGTTGTCGGCAGCCTCTGGGGGGCTCACGTGGTTGCCAGGGCATTGACCTATCATGTGCCCTCCGGTGCCATGCTGGCAAGCCTGCTTGTCTGTATTCAGTGCTCACGGTGTGGCCTGTGGGTGCTCATACATTGCGGCCCACCTCCCACTCTGTCGTGCCACTGCACCCTGCTGCATGCCCCTCCTGTGGATGTTGGTGCTCTTGCTGCTTGCATGGCCTGCGCACCTGTTCACGGCTGCCCCTGGCCACGTGTTGCTGCGCACACTGTGCAGCGCATGTGTACGCATGTTCATGCATGGGCTATGCACTTCACTGCGTACCTGGTAAAAGGTTCCTCCCCTGCATAGCCAGCACGTATTCAGGCTGTGTAGCTCTGCGCTGCCATGCTGCGTGGCTCATTCCATGCACGTTGCGTGCATGCCGCTCCTGGCTTGCATGCATGTGTACTCCCCTGCTGGCTATGCCTGAGTCCTGTGCACTTTGCGTAGCCATTGTGCATAGTGGCCAATGAGATTAAGTGGTTACCTCAAGCTCTCACACAGGGAGTACTTGGCTCTGGTTGGGTTTGAACCTGTGAGAAACAGAAACATAGATATTGATGGCAGAAAATTACCGCTTGGCCCACTATAGCCACCTAGTGAGCTCCTGGTTCTCAAGCCAGGACCCTAACCAGTAGACCACACTACTTCTATTGTTCTATATTTCTTTCATCTTTAAGCAATGACAAAGTAGCTCTTATAATGCTGATAACATCACAAAGACTCTACTGCTTTCAACCCAGCAATCAGTATGTATTTTTAATCATGATTTGGAGACACTTTGAACTATATATGAAAGTTTGGGATCACGTGACTTCGCCACTGGTTGCAAGGGAGGGGCTTGGAGAATAAGCTATGCCCTCGTTGGAAGAGGGTTTCATCTAGAAGTGCTGGGGCTTGTGATTGTGGTCAACCAGTTTTTTGCAATACGCAGTAGTTGCTCTGTCTCAGAATTACACTGCATTTTTATTTTTCTGCAATAAATGCAGCTTATCTGAAAAAGCATTGCAGGAAGATTTGGAGTAGTTGATCTTTCTGTACCTCATTAGCATGGTGACCCCTGCCCCCTTTCCCAACCACTGGTAATGACCTCTGTGGGGATTCAGGAAGGGGTTTCCAGTCCCACTGAGTATAGCTCGAAAACATTTCTTAGTACAGGCTGTTGCAAAGTGATCTTTGTGACCGCTTTGTGTTGGCAATGTGACTGAGAATTGGGCCCTAGGTTATTAGAAGAAGAAAATGTCATACAAAAAGATATAAACTCCAACTAGGAGCATAGCTAAAAACATTAAGTGTTGTACACAACGTGCTGTTTGCTGCATGCCCCTCCTCCATTACTAGTAAACAGATTCATACATAACTCTTATCATCATACAAACCCCTATCCCGTTGTTCTCACACAAAGCCAAACTGAAGTTGCCAGTGCCATGCTTCTCTCACCCTTAGCTCTGGGCTGAGTTCTGAACCCTTTAGTGATATGAGAAGAGGAAGAGAAGCCTGCTGTTTGTAATCTATGCTGGTATCTGAAGTCTGACTGAAACCGCTTCTGTATATGTGAAGTTTGTAATTCTTAGCTACCAAAAGACATGCCAGTTTTTTTTAAATATGTTCCAAATGATGTATAGGCCTCTTCAGTATGCAAAACAAAGCATATTCTTGTCTGTTACGTAATATATTTGATAAAGGTTAGCAGCTTAGCTTCCCTGTGTTATCTTGTGTGATAGGGACCTTAAAGTAAGCTTGGGATAGATAATGTTTCTCCCTAGGGATGCTGTGCCGTGGAGTGGACCCTAGAATCCTTTTGTCAGATGGTATGACACAGAATTAACACATCATTTCTGAATGATGCATTTGTCCCAAGCTCCAGTTTTGCCTGATATTAGATGCACAGGAGTTGCAAGAAATAGTTGGGATTTTCCATCCCAACATTCAAAGGAAGTCTGCTGCGTCATGTCTCTATGGTCTACCATGTGTCAGGTAAGTCAGGTGGATTAGGCAAATCAGTATCACCCTAGTCCATGGCCACACCTGTGTCTGCAGGTACTATGTCTACATTCAGCATTCATAATCCGAGGCCCTAGCTGCTAGAGGAGATGTCAGAAACATAGAAACATAGAATTTGATGGCAGATAAGGACGATTTGGCCCATCCAGTCTACCCATTTCTCCCTACCTACACTATTACATCAGACCATGTTCAATCTACAGCTTTTTCCCTCCCCCTTCCTTGCCACTACGATTCCCTTGTGCTTATCCCATGCATTCTTGAACCCCTTCATTGTTTTTTCCCCCACCACCTCAGCTGGAAGGCTGTTCCAGGAATCCACCACCTTTTCTGTGAAGAAGTACTTTCTCACATCTTTCATGAATCTACACCCCCTCCAGCTTCATAGCATGTCCCCTTGTTCTTGAGAACCATTTCTTCTAAAAAATACTCCCCTCCTGTACCTTATTTTCTCTGTGCAGTATTTAAAGGTCTTTATCATATCTCCCCTCTCTCCTTCCTGGGTGTATATATTGAGGTTCTTTGGTCTGTCCTCATTGGGCTTTTGAGGCAGACCCTGCACCATTTTAGTTTATTTATTTATTTAGTTTTTGTTTATCAAGTAGATGCGCTAGCCATGGAGATGACTATTTTCAAGCACGACCCAGGAGGTTACAGGGTAGCATTACAGAGATACAACAGAAGGAAGTTTATACAGCAAGGTACAAGCAATAGTGTTACACAGCAGGTTATACAGCATAAACAAAATACAAGGTGTTGAGAGCAGGGTACAGAACATATAGTTTCAGTTATAGCATTGGGATGAAGCATTCAGGCTGGTAGAACAAAAACAGTGAAGTCACAACATGCAAGGAATAACCAGAGATAAGTGAACAAAATACAAAAAAATAAACATACAGCAGGTATATCCCTAGAGAAAAACAGTTTATGCAGATCTAAAAGATATGGAAACAAAAATAAATAAGTGCTAAGGGGGTTAGATGCAGGGGATAGGAAAGTTGAAACTGGTTGGATTTGGAATAGGGCAAGTTTCAGAGATGCTGATCAGGCAAGTCGGGGGTGTGGCTGGGGACAAAGCGTAAGAGGATTTGCATCATGAGGGTATATTGGCAGAAGGCAGGTTAAGAACTGCCGGAAGGGAGGGGGAGGACAGAGTACTAAGGAGGTTTAAAGCAGGAGCCTTTTTTTTTTTTTCAGTTGTTTTACCAGGAGTAACACACTAAACTGAAAGTTTGTTTACAGGTGCAACCTGGGAGCACAGGGAAGTTAAGTGACTTGCTCAAGGTCACACAGTATGCAAGTGGGGACTGTGGGATTCAAACCCAGGTCTCTAGATTTGCAACTCAGAGCCTTAAACCACTGTGCTATACTGCCTCTTAGATGAGATGAGATAGTGGCAGAGTGCTTTTGTAAAGGTGTAATGTGGGGGATGCTAGGTGACCATCTAGAGGGAGGGAGTTCCACTGCCCTCCTCTGGATTGCCTCCACTCTGTCTATGTCCTTCTGGAGATGTGGTCTCCAGAACTGGACACAGTACTCTAGGTGGGGTCTTACCAGCAATCTATACAGAGACAACACCACCTCCCTCTTTCTGTTGGCGATACCCCTCCAAATGCACCCCAGCATCCTACTTTCCCTCTCTCCTGCCTTGTCGCACTGCCTGGCCACCTTAAGGTTATCCAGTATGATTACCCCCAAGTCTCTTTTCTGCTTGGTAGTCATCAACACCACTCCACCCATTTTGTTCTCTGGCCCTGGGTTTCTGTGTCCTAAGTACATTATTTTGTACATTTTCTCATTGAAATCCAGCTGCCATACTCTTGACGACTCTAAGTTTCTTTTCTGTTTTTTGCTTCCTGGTCCAACCAACCCTCATTGATCTACTTAACTCTGAGGCTCAACCCCTGCCACTGCTTCCCATGACTCACCTCCACCCTCCAAGCACCCTGGCTTATGATGACAGAGCACACTAGTGAACCAGTATCAACAGTTATAAATATCTCAGCAGGGAACTTTCAAATGCTGAGATACAGGTACTCTCTAAGGGTCTTTCCTTTGTCACTTTTTACAAACTATCTGAGTTTGATGCGTTTGTGGACATACAGTGCTTTGCTAGAAATGTCAATCTTAAGATATTTTATGCTGACAAAAAAAACAGACATTGATACTACACAGGAAGACTTAGAGACTGAGGATGTAACTGTTGCTAGCAATAGCGGAAGTGAAGGGGATATAACTAAAACCTTTAAACCCTATTCAACCTCCCCCCCAGACCTAGCACTAGTACGTTTATTGATTGTTGCACTAGAGATCTGAAGGATTTATACAGGGGACCTGTCAGTATGACATTTTGCAACATCTCAAACAGGGAAAGGGGTGCATTGAATAGTTTAGCACAGGATTCTAGCATTGTAATCAAGCCCACTGAAAAAGGCGGCGGGGTGGTAATACACAATAAGGATAAGTACACTTCTGAAATCTATAGACAACTCGTAGATATTAAGTTTTATAGCTGTTGGACTAGTGATCCAACAAAAAAGCAAAAAATTGAACAATTTCTTCTCGAGGGTTTTCAGAATGGTCTCATTGATACTAATGAATTGTTTTACCTTTCAGCTGAACACCCCGAAAAACCTGCCATATACACCCTACCAAAGATCAAAAAGGGTCTTGCTTCACCCCCTGGCAGACCCATAATCTCAGGCATAGGCTGGATCACTGAACCGTTATCATGGTATGTGGACAGCTTTATGTGCCCTCTTATCCCAAAACTTCAGAGCCACTTGAGAGACACTAGCCATATGCTGACATTCCTGAATGAGATACAGGTTCAGGCTGAACTCTTGACATGGACTCTTTGTACACGAGCATCCCTCATGAAAGGGGATCTCTGCCATTGAACATTACCTGTTATCCCACACTGATCTAACTCCGAGTAAAATACATTTTTTGCTCAGTCTTACAGAGTTTGTACTACAGAACAATATCTTTATGTTTGAAGGTAAAAACTATTGGCAAGGGGGAGGGTTGGCTATGGGGGCCACACTAGCCCCAAGTCTAGCCAATCTATCTATGGGACAGTAGGAGGATGAATTTGTGTCTGATGTTGAGAAAAATCCATTTTATGACAAGATCGATTTTTACAAGAGGTTTATTGATAATAATAATAATAGTAATACTAATAGTAATCTTTGTTTATGTAGCACCTTTCCAATGTCAAGGCACTAAACAATAAAAACAGATAAAACAATGAAATAAATAAATCAATAAAATACCCAATATTTAGAGTAATTACATAAATAAAATGATTAATCAGGGTATGCTTTGAGCCAGATGTGTGTTTTCAAGGCCTTCTTAAAGCACTCCATGGTTGTGCACTCACGTATCTGATGGGGTAGAGAATTCCACAGAGCAGGGGCCCCATACATAAACACATGGGCCCCAGATGACTTAAGTCTCACACTGGGAATCTCTAGCATCCCCTCATCAGCTAATCAGAGTGGTCATCCAGGGGAGTAAGGAATCAGGAGCTCTTTCAGATAATCCGGGCTTTGTCCATGTAGGGCCTTGTAGGTCAGAAGCCCGACCTTTAAGGTGATCTGACACTGAACAGGCAGCCAGTGCAGTTCATGCAGCACTGGTGTGATGTGACTCACACGTGGGGTCCCCATCAACAACGGGGCCGCAGCATTCTGCACTAGTTGCAGGCAGTGGATATCAACCCCAGGAAACCCTAGATAAAGGGAGCTGCAGTAGTCAAGGTGCAAGGTCACAAAGGTGTAGACCAATGTTGGAAGGTCGCCAGATGGAACAAGGTGCTTAACCCTGGTGATGTTCTTCAGGTGATAAAAAGAGGACTTGACGACTGCAGACACCTGCAAATGCAGAGTCAGCCCATCATCAAGAATCACCCCCAGGTTTCACACCCGTTCAGAGGTAAGAAGCTGGATACCCCCTAGAAAACAGTCCGGAGGGTTGACCAGCCTCCATCCCCTCTGGCCGGTGGCCAGAATCCACCACCATCACCTCAGTCTTACCAGAATTCAACTTCAACCAGCTAGAGCTCTTCCAATCCTGGATTTCAGCAAGGCAGTTGTTAAATACCGAGCACGCACTACCCTGGTCAGGTGCGAAAGACAGGTAGAGCTGGGTATCATCAGTGTAGCAGTAAACCTCAGCCCATACTGTCTTACAATGTCTCTGAGGGGCAGCATGTACACCACAAACAACATGGGGACAACACCAAGCCCTGAGGAACCCCACATGGCAGAGAGACTGGCTCAGAGGAAAAAATCCCCGAAACCACCCTCTGAGTTCTGCCAGTGAGATAGGACTTAAACCACCTGAGAGCTGTAACAGACAGGCCACAGATGAATCTCAGGCACTCAAGAAGTACCCCATGGTCCACAGTGTCAAAAGTTGAAGAGAGATCAAGAAGTACTAGGATGGAACGGCGCTTCTGATCTCTTGCCATCAGGATATCATTTAGCACCTGAACCAGCATGGTTTCGGTACTATGCCTCTTACGAAAACCAGACTGGAGAGGTTTGTAGATGTCAATGATGGTCAAAAGGTTCTCCATTTGCAATCCCATAACTTTCTCAATCACCTTCCCAACAAAGGGATGGCTAGAGATCAGTCTGTAGTTTGCAAGGCAGCTTGAGCCAGAGCAGCTTTCTTCAGGAGAGGTGTCACCACCACCTCCTTCAGGGAGCTAGGAAACTCACCAGACTCTAAGGAGCACCAAATTATCCTTGTAAGGACTGGGTCAACAATATCACAACAACCTATAATCAGGGAGGTTGGGCCCGGATCCAAACTACAGCACATTGGGTGCATACCCTGGGCAATCCGCACAACATCCATGATGATTTATTAATATGGAAAGGTACCCATGCTGAATTGATTGAATTTGTGAGATTTCTGGAAGCAACGAATGAGAACCTCAGATTTAAGATGAATGTACAAAATACGTGTATTAATTTTTTGGATATCATGATTTGCAAACAGTCTGATGGCACCCTAGTTACAGATCTGTATAGGAAACCCACAGACTGCAGTAGTTTATTGCTGGCGACCTCCTATCACCCTACCCATATTACCCATAATCTACCTAAGGGGCAATACATTAGGACAAGGAGAAACTGTGGTACTGATGAACTTTATGATTATAAAGGCTGAGGAACTTACATGCAGACTGAGGGAGACGGGATACCTCAACTTTTTTATTTTTTAAAAAGTGCATATCAAATTACCTAAGCGCTTGTGCAAAAGATAAAAAGATGCAGCATAAACCCATCATATTACAGTATAAACAGTTTAAGACAAAGAACAGAAATTCATTAACCATCTGTCATCCATATTCTGGGAAAACGAACCTGAATAAATAGTTTTCAAGGCCGACTGAAAGCTCTCCACAGTCAGGCACTCTGTTACCGAACGAGGTAAAGAATTCCACAGGGTCAGGGCCAGAAATAAAAATGCCCTAGCACCTGATGTCTTAAGTCGTACTCTGGGAATCTCCAGCAATCCATTGGCGGTGGAGTGAAGTGGGCAGAGGGGGCAATAAGGACGCAGGAGTTCTTGCAGATAGCATGGACCCAGTCCGTGTAGGGCATTATAGGGCAGCAAACCGACTTTGAAGGTGACTCGCCACTGAACAGGCAGCCAGTGCAGTCCGCGAACAGATGTGACATGGTAAGATCGAGATAAGCTAGTCAACAACCTGGCTGCCGCATTCTGCACCAGCTGCAAGCAACGAATGTCAACCCACGGAAGCCCTACATAAGTGGTACAATGATAGTGACATCATAGAAGCAACCATTTAAAACAAACACATGACTAGGGAGTCACTCCTGTACCCCAATCACACGAGAAACAAATTCACTAAACAGTTTAATTTTGTGACATCTTTTGGGGGTGGCACTAAAGAATTAGTGGAAATAATAAAGAAAAAAATTACAATATTTAGAGGGACACCACAACTTAAAGACATGTTGGGCAAACCTCACAGGGTTTCATACAGGTGCAGACACAACATTAGGGATACCCTTGTCAAGAGCTACCAACCAAGACCAGCTGTTACACATGCAAGTGTAAACAACTGGGACATGAAACCATGTGGTAACTGCAAAACTTGTCACTTGGTGGAGAAAGGCAAATACCCACTTCGCAACTAAGAAGGAGATCAAAATTGTCGGCAATATCAATTGTGACACAGAATGTGTTTACTTACTGACCTGTAGCTCTGGAAGGTATTACGTGAGCAGGACAAAAAGGAAATTCAGACAGAGACTGAACAAACATGTCCTTGTCAAAAGGAATAATAACCTTTAATATGCCATGGCTGCACACTTTAATTCACAACATGATAGTAAACAATACAAAATGAGGCAATGGGGATTGAAGCTGTCAAAATGGATATCCGTGGTGGGGATATCAATAATATTCTAAACCAAAAAGAGCAAAAATGGATTTATACTTTGGGAGCTTTAAGAGCACCAGGTCTTAATGACCTTTTTGAACTAAAACCATTTTTGAAGAAACGGAAGTGATTTGCAGAAACTGCTTGATCTGTACTGCTTTAGTATATGTGTCTAAAGAGCTGCTGACACCTCAAAGAAAACTCTGAAAAACATAATAATTAGGTACAATTCAGCTTGCATTCCATATATATTTATAGAATTCTCCTCCCCATTATTTATTACTGAGTAAATTTGCATGAAAACATGATCTTTATCCCTTAGAGTTCAACTGTCTCTATAGCCTACTCTCTACTTCAAGTCATAATCCTCTGTTGTGACAGCACAATCTGTTGCCATGGGAGTAACTGTGATGTCACAAGCAATGCATTCTGGTCTCAGGTAGGGAGAAAGCAACCAGAATAGATATACTCTTCAGGACCAAAGATCCTGTTTTCATGCAAATGACCTCAGTAATAAGCAACAGGGAGGAGGAGGACTACAGAACTAATGGGAAGTACAAACTGAATTGTGTGTAAATACTATGTTTTGTAAAAGTTCTCCTAATGGCGCCAGTTGCTCTTTAAAGCTCCAAAGGACAGAGTTTTCAAAACTGCATGAACACATTATGTAGGTGCATAATTTACTACATGATGTGTTGAAATAGGAGCAAGTATTTTGGTTACTTCTGTCTCTGACCTTCCCCCTTATGAATAACCCTGTTTGGGTAGATTTACAAATATGTTGCATACATTAGGTTAAGCGGTGTTGGTGCTAAACCATTAAGTTGATGTTTTCTCTTCTTGCAGATTAGCTCGGTGGATGCCTTGCCAGCCCGAACTCTAGTCTGAACCTAAAATAAGGATTTAAAGTGAACTGATAGATTTTGTCAAAACAGTTGGGACTGATTGTTATTCACTTATTTTTGATGCAACAAATGAGATATTTCAATGAAGTCACATGCTTTTGTATTATACACGTAGATTGCTGTGACTGGTACAATGATGATAGTAGCAAGCATTTGAGAAGGATGTTCTCAATTTAGAGTCATTTTCTGATGAAGTCTTGAAGGCGAAACATAAGATTTACCTGCTACGCTACATGTACTGGATAGGTGAATAAAACTTTGTACATTTATTCCTTTTGTGTCCTTAGTGTGAGAGTGAGTGCTGCATCTGCTTTTTTCAGTTCACCCTGGCTTACCTCCCAGGATGGAGCTGCCGGTTCCCCAATGGACTTTAATGGTACTGGTGGGGAGCGAGGGATCGCAATCCACGATGTGAGGTCTGGTCCATGGAGGGCAGATGTCTCCCTTTTGGACATTTTCTGTTTTTCTAACCACCGTGGGAGTTGTGGCCTGCAATGAAGCAATGATGCTGAAGCATCAGCGTCCAGCACACCTCCCCAGTAGTTCGGTGCTGGCTTGCTGCAAACCCCAGTCTCTGTCAGAGGTAAGTCACATGCCAGACACTCACCCACCCTCCGCCCAGAGGAGGAGAGCAGTTCCTGGGATGCTCAGTCCCCCCCCCCTCCCCCCAGTGAGCCCTCCGACACTGTGGGTCAGTTCCTAAACCCAGAGTGTCAGCGTAGCAAGAGGACGCCTTGCCACTGTGCCGGTGGGCCAGCTCCACTCTTCTAGTTTTCTCAGGTCTCTGCTCATCCTTTCCTCCTCCACTGGAGTGTCCACCTCATTGCAGATTTTGGTTTCATCTGAAAAGAGGCAGACCTTCCCTTCAAGCTCCTCTGCAATGTCACTTATAAAGACATTAAAGAGGACTGGTCCCAGTACTGATTCCTGAGGCACCCTGCTGGTCATCCTCATTTCCTTTGCGTGAGCTCCATTTACCACCACCCTCTGTTGCCTGTCCTCTAACCAATTTCTTATCCAGTTTACCACCTTTAGACCCACTCCTACGCTAACAAGCTTGGCTACTAGTCTCCTATGTGGACCATTGTTGAAAGCCTTACTGAAATCTAAGTAGGCTACATCCACCGCTTCACCCTGATCTAGTTACTTAGTCACTCTGTCAAAGAAACCTATCAGATTGGCTTGACATGACATCCCCCTTGTGAAACCATGCTGTCTTAGGTCCTGTAACCCACTGGATTCGAGATATACCACAATCCTTTCCTTCAGCAGTGATTCCATTAACTTTCTCTCCACTAAATGTCAAGCTGACTGGCCTATGATTGCCAGCCTCCTCCCTGCTACCACTTTTGTGAAGTGGGACTACATCTGCCCTCATACAGTCCACCAGTACCACTTCTATTTATAGTGAGCTGTTAAACAGAAGTGTCAGAGGTGCTACCAATATTTCGCTGAGCTCCCTCAGTAACCCTTGGATGCACCCTATGTGGCCCCTTATTACTTTGTCCATCTTCACATTAGAAAGTCCCTTTAGGAGTGTCACCTCCAAAAAAGGACTAGTGCCTACCTCCCTTCCTCCAAAGCTTTTGTTACTTTTTTGTGGACCCCCTCTTTTCCTTCCTCTGTGAAAACCGAACAAAAGTATTTGTTTAGGATATCTGCCTTTTCCTGGTCCCTCTCTGCACAGTCCGCTAACCTTACAATCCCACCACTGGTCTTCCTCTTTTTACTCACATATATAAAAATGTCTTCTTCCCTTTCATTTTCTCCTAGGCTATTTGATCTTCAGGTTGTGCCTTTGTGCTCCTTAATTCTTTTCCTGCTTCCCTCTGTTTCCCCTGTTCCCTATGCTTCCTTTTATCTTCACCCACTGTTCTCCGGTATCCAGTGAATACGGTGTCTGCAATTGAACGTCTACAAAAATGGCGACTCAGTTATGGCACCTGTATTCAGGGTTACCTGGCAGGGTAGCGCCCGGATACTGGGGTGGGTGAGGAAAGCAAGAGGAAGCTACGTGTGCGCACATGCGCTGGTTGGGGGAGAGGAAGGAAGGGAAGGAGGAATGTATGTGGGAGGGGTGGGGACAGCTCCCAAGCTGGTCCCGCTGCAGAGTGGAAAGGGTGGCTGGTTGGGAGGTGCAGGGTGCAGAGTTGGGTCTGGCAAGATGCTTTTTTTGGCAGTCAGCTTTTCAAATTTCAAGTATTTCATCCCCCCTAACATGCACCCTCCCCCGGAGATGAGAATCCTTTCGTGGGTGGCTGCGGGGGCAAAGCCCCCACATAACATAGAAACCATTCACTGGTTTTCTAGTTGCTAAATAGAGTCATGGAACTCGGGCACCCTCTTCCTAGTCGCCACGAGTGTGCATTGCCAAAATTCATTTTTGACAATGTACACTTACCATAATGGCAATCGCTATTCTGCGATCACCGTTATTACATTGAACCCTGTTCTCCACCCTACCTAAGTCATCTCCCCAACCCCCCACCCCCATTAGGTCATCCCTGAGGCATTCACCCATCTTTTCAAAATTTGCCCTCCTGAAGTCCAGGACTCTTGCCCTTGTGTGGTTCGATTTTGCAGCTCTCCTTATATTGAACCACACTGTACAGTGATCACTGGTCCCCAAGTGGCCTCCCACCTTGACGTCTGCAACACTGTTAGTGAGTACCAGGTACAGTACTGCCCCATCACGAGTGGGTTCACTGACTAGTTGCCTGAGGAATTCCCCCTTCAGAGAGTTCAGGAGGTCCCTGTTTCTAGCTGAAGCCATTGCTGGGAGGCTACAATCCACATCTAGCAGGTTGAAGTCCCCCACCATCAGCACCTCCCCCTTTCCTGCCGTCTTGCCAGTAGCTTCCTCCAGTACCTTATCTAATTCCTCCCTCTGTGCTAGAGGTCTGTAGATCACTCTGTTACAAATAGTGGCTCCATTCCCTGTCTTCTGGGTGACCCACAGTACCTCTGCCTCCCCTGTGTCTCTGTGGCTTTCATGCTTTCCTTCACATAAAGCACCACATCTTCTCCTTTCCTTCCCACCCATTCCTTCCTGAACAGAGTATTGCCTAGTATGGCCATGTCCCAGTTATGATTTTCAGTGCACCATGACTCAGTAATGGCCACAATATCCAGATCGGTTTCTGCCATGATGGCCTCTAGATCTGGAATCTTATTTCCTAGACTTCTAGCATTCACACACATGACCTTCCAGATTTTGTTTCCACTCTGCATGTTGCTCCCTTTTTTTCCTTTTTACCTTCCCTCCTTCCTATCTCTCTTTTTGATGCTCCTGTGCCTTTCCCCCTTTATCTGTACCACCCTGCTGCCTTTAATAATTTGCACCCTGGGGAATTCCTCTCTCCTCGAATTCTCCTTACTGTTTACTTCAGCCGGTGGGGGGAGGCAGTGTCTGACTCCCTGATTCCATCTGTCACCCCCTTGGCTAGTTTAAATGTTCATTGAAGTAACATTTAAACTGTCCACTGAGGACTGTGGTTCCCCTCCTGGATGGATGCAGGCCATCACCCTGTATAGGTCCTTATCCTCCCAGGTGGGTCTCCAGTCCCCAGTGTAGCTGAACCCTTCCTCTCTGCACCATTCCTTCGGCCATAAGTTGAAACTCCTTTTGAAGAGTTCCCTCTCTTGTCCCCTGTTGTAGACAAGCAGCACCTGAGCGAAAGCCAGTAAGCAAGCTCTTTGTCTAAGACCCCTCTCCAGCCTCCTAAACTCCCACTGCTCTATCCCAGCCCCATCCCTAGCCCCAGGTGGACAATGACATCCAGCTCTCCCTCCCGTCCTGTTGCCTTAGTGATCCTCAGGACTTGCTTATCATCCCTCTGAGCCGTGGCACCTGGTAAGCACTTAACTTCCCTTTCCCCACTCTTTCCTATTCCAGAGATGCCAGAATCAGAGGGTTCAGCTGCTGGAAGCATCGACAGAGCTGGAGGATTCAATTGCCAGGGGGTCCAGCTGCTGGATGGAACTCCAGAGCTCGATGATCCAGTTGCTGCATGTCTAGCACCCAGCACAAACTGGATAGATGGGTGAAAATGAACAGTTAACCAGTTCAGTTGTGTGTTATGGAAAGATTTCTCTTTCTTCTTTCCAGTTGTCTGTGTATTATTTTAACACCAAAACCTTTGTCTGCATGTCTGTTGCTCAGTGATATTCTTTTTTTTTTATTTATGAGAAAGAGGGGTCCTGAACCTCCCACTCATTTGTTTTAACATGTTTCACCCAGTTACAGTCATAGAGTTCTAAAGGTACTACTTTCAGCAACTGCTTACAGCAGTGTTTGAATTATTTTATTTATTTATTTATTTATTTATTTGCTTTTGTTAACTGGGTGAGCGCATTAGACAACCAAGTACCTATTTTCAGGTGCGACCCGGGAGATTACAATGGCACACTCATGAACAGGCAAAACAAGTAAGGTTACATTTAAAGTGCATCAAACAACAAAGTCAGTACAAGAAAACAACAGGATTTTACGATGCAGACCGCAGGTAGGATAACATTAAGTAGTCTCAGGATAGGCAGGGACCGCCATGTCAGGCAGCAACTCAATAAAAACTTGTAGGTAGGCAGAAAAGAAACAAACTAGGGTGGAGGAGGCCCAGTGCATAGTCCGGAAGTAGGACATTAACTATGCACACACTGATTGTTATCTAATGTGAGTGACGTACATGTTCTGCCTAGTCATTTTGTAGTGGGAATGACACTTTGTCTTTGTAAGTCAGCCCTTCCCTACTTTCCACCCACTTAATGAAACGTTTGATGACATTATGCCTGCTATTTAAGGTAGCTTACTGTCACTCATCTTCCCAGAGTATCTTCTTAGTTAAGGTTTAGGCTCACTGCTTTACGGTAATGGCTTTGGGCACTATCTGGAAACACATTAGTTCCTCATTTCTCTAATACAATATGACAGAAATAAGTAGGTAGAGGGCACATACAGAGCCTTCCTACTGTAACGGTCACTGCAGATCATTAGGTGCCATGCATTACTCTGTCTATGTGTAGCCATGATAAAAACTGCTTTGTCCTGTATGAGCATAGTAAATTTCTTACTGAATTCTTCAAGAGGTGATCATTTCTCATCCTTTTTCAGTTTTCCTTTTTACTAGGTTGATTATACAGTGGTTCATTTGCAGTGTACTCTGTGTGCCAATATTGATTATGAAGTTTTGCATGCAAGATGTAATGTATATATTTTAATTCAGTGGTTGTGTATGAGTAAACTAATTTCATCACATGCTCTAACAAGATAATTGGACCACTCAGCCTTTGGCCTCATGGTTTATTAGCTTGTTTGACCATGCAATGGGCTTATTTTACTCATATACTACCACTTTTTGAGCATTCATTCTATATACAGTGTGTACCATGTCACTCCTGGTCTACACACATGTATACTGTATAAACAATTGGGTACAAATTCAGATCTTTTTCAGCAAAGTCAGTTTGAGTTTTGTCAAAGTTTTGAAACATGGTGGCACTACTGCAGGTACATTTCTAGTTACCTACTGTAGCATGCCTTGACTAGACTAATGCGGATATCTGGTGTTTGAATCTTGAAAGACAGCAGCATATTGGCCAGAAAGTAAAGTCATAGCATTAGATGTTCAGGCAACTTTTAATAAAATTCAGCAGTGTCAGTGATTCAGTAGGTAGCACACTCGCCTCTGAGGCCGGGAGATCAGAGGGCTGTGGGTTCAGTTCCCACATCTGGCACTTGGGTTAATATCCCAGTACTGACACTGTAATGCAGCATGAGAGGGGTGCTGCATTTCTAAGGTGCCGTCTTTCGGATGAGACGTTAAACCGAGGTCCCATCTGCCTGGATTGGTGGTAGTTCAGGTGGATGTTAAAGATCCCATGGCACTTATCGAAAAGAGTAGGGGAATTTCCCCGGTGTCCTGGCCAAATTTCCCTCATTCACTAAAAAAATACCACCAACAGTTTAATCTGGTTCAAGGTCAGTTGGCATTCATCTGTTTCCCCCTTCTCCCGGGTCGTGCCTGAAAATAGGCAGGATTTGTCTAGTGCACTTACCTGGTCAACAAAAGCTAAATAAATCATTTTTGACTTTCTTAGAATAGCCCATTCTCTTTTGTTGCAATTAGATACAGTTTTAAGACTTGCCCTTGATACTCTATATTATTTTTTTGTTTAACCAGGTACAGCACACTAAGCTGAAAGCTTTTTTACAGGAACGACCTGGGAGCACAAGGAGGTTAAGTGACTTGCTTAGGGTCACACAGTATGCAAGTGGAAGCTGTGGGATTCAAACCCAGGTCTGGTCTGCTAGATGTCACCAGATTTGCAGCTCAGAGCCTTTGACCACTGCGCTATACTGCTTCCTTAACTGCAGCCAACCCAAACATTTCTAGGTATACTTCATATGCTTGTATTAAGCTTAGATGGAAAGTTGATGAACAGAGCCTATAGGTTTGCTTTTTGATTTACCATTAGACTATCATACAGTATGTGTTCACTATACTCTGTATCCAACTGGTTTACTTTGAGACAAAGAGTTTTATCTTCTTTGAGTGACTGGGCTTGGAAGATGATTGATGGTAAAGTGCCCATTAATATGAAGTCACTAGTCCACAATTTAAATTCTGCACCAGTAACAGCTAGGTCTTAGGATAATGCTTATCTGAGGTTACCTTGGTGTAATATTAATAGTAATGCAGGACTGGGCTCCATTCTGTATCAGGTGGGACATTTTTGAAATTCTTTGCCTAGTTATCTAATTAGGGAACTGACTTGTGGGCAGTTTGTACATGCTGTGAACATATGCACAGAGGCCTGGGCTCCATTTTATATCGGGTGGGACATTTTTGGAATTCCCTGCCCAATTATCTAATGAGGGAACTGACTTGGGCAATTTGTATGTGCTTTATGAACAAATTTACACTGAACAATGACTTTGAGAATGCTATTTATTTTGTATTTTGACTACAGTTGCCTGTGAAAACAGACTATGGTCCATAGGCCTTTGTTCTTGAATAAAATTGAAACTGACAGTTACAGTGTTGTATCTCTGAACTTGTTTATGTAGTTTTTTAAAATCACTGTAATGTCTGCTCCATTATCAATTTCCCTTGCTATAACAGCATTTCTGCTTTTTCATCAATAAAAGACAGTTTAACATACAGTACAATTTTATTTTATATGGTCTTTTATACCAAAGAGTATCCCAAAATGCTTTTCAAACCTCTTCAGAGTACAGATACAGAAATAAGAATGAGTAGAAAAACTACTCAACAATACTGTATATGGTGATTTGTAGAACATGGAACTAAAATATAGATCAAATGGAAAGCGAAGAGCAAAATATTAATTACAAAATGCATAGGGGAAATCCTGAAACTGATTGGCTGAAGCAGTTTTTGACCAATGATGTTATCTTAGTATGTCATCATCGGTTGGAACTAAATACCGAGATTAGCCATATTCAAACACTTTGGAGCTCTTTTATAACCACAATCATAAACTCCAGATAGTGACATATCATATACGGTAACATCTCCCACCCCATCGTCTCCTCCCCTCCTCTTCTAGCACCTACCTTCCCTCTCCCCCCCACACAACCCCCCCACCTCCCTCAGGCTTCAATCCCCCCCTTACCCCTCTCCCGCATCCCATCCCTACCTCTCTCCCCCACTGCCCTTCTTCTGGCCCCTTTTTCTCTCCACTACTCAGACAAGGCCCTCTTGGGTGACTCCTCCACCATCTTTCCTCAGCCAGCCTCTTGTTTTGTCCTCCTCTCCACTGTTACCTTCCACTCAACTCTAGCATTTCTCACCTCTGCCTACCTCTTCTCCTTGTTCTCCCTGCTCCTTACCTCCTACTCAAACTCCTATTGCAGCAACTTAATACAGCATTACTAAGCTATTAGCTCTGCAACACCAGATTTTTGTATCACTGTTGTAATTACCGTTGATCTACTGTATAACTTTCAATGTGTGTGAACTGTATTCAAACTCTGCAAAATCTGTTAACCCCATTATGCTGAACTTTCATAACTCTGTTGTAATATATTTGAATTGATGGAGAACCCTCTCTGTTGTGTGTATTGTATTCAGTGACATGGAACCTTTGTAAATGAGCTCTTAGCTCAAAGGTGTTAATCCGAGATGCAAATAGATAAATAAATGTTACCACTTTTAGAGTGACTAAAGTCACTTGGCTTCCACTCATGCCTTGCAACTCACCCAAGGTGTGACAATGATCTCATGATTTACCACATCCTGTCATGTATTACAGCTTAATTGTAAATGAGCAGAAATATTAGAGGAATTAGAATTGTTCTAGATCTGTGATGAATCCTGCAACAAACCTATGGCAAAAGGAATAGCCAGCCTCACTACCTACATTAAAATCATTACACCTCCCTTTCGGAACTATCACCCTCTTTAAAAACTATAAAATGGCAGCCATTGTTTCCTCTTACGAGAAACCTTCAACTAGGCTTTAAAAAACTAATACTTAATGAAATTATGGGTGGTCTTTGGCAAAAGTGTCTGACTGGGCAAACAGTTTTGAAAGCATCTAAGATAAAACCTTTACAAACTAATGGAGGCCTTCTTGATGTTGGTGGTGGTGGGGAAGGGGTTGGGGACTTCTATTTAAACACAGACTGCTGTAGCTGGGGAGGGAATGGGAGTAAAATAAAGTATGAAAATTCAATAAATAATTTGAGACCTCTACTCCTATTTGTGTCAACATTTCATGAATTAATTATTATTCCATTCATACTACCTTTATATACTGGGGATTGCAGTATAGCCTAGAGGTTGAAGTAGGGAGCTGTGAATGAGATTGGTACATCCAGCAGACCTGGATTTGATTTCCACAACATCCACTTGCATACTGTGTGACTCTAAGCAAGTCACTTAACCTCCCCAGTGCCCTCAGGTCACCCCTGAAAACAAGCACTTATGCCTAGTGGGCCTTACCCGGTTACCAAAGACTAAAATAAAAATAAAACAAATATACACAGTTGCTGACATTTTGTGGATAATATCCATTTTCTGAAGGCTCAGTGGTCATCACAATGCTAGCTGCATCAAGTGTGCTGGAGTATAGGTGTGGTTCTTATACGGTAAAACAGGCTTGCATGACTGCAGCTCTTTCTTTAACATAAAGTTGGTATATACCCTGATAGTCTCAGTGCTTTCTGCTTGTATGCTGCAGCTGAATCCTACACCATGGGAAGGAAGCCGCAGCCTAGCTAGCCTGTTTTACCATTTAAAGACTGCACCTGTACTCCTGTACACTTGAAGCATCTTTGATTATGATGACCACCGAGCCTTGAGAAAGTGAGTATTATCCATGAAATGTTGGTGCATGTGTATACTGAATAAAGGTGTTATTAATTTAATGATAATAAATTCATGAAATTTTGACACAGTCAGAGATGAGTTTTCTAATTTTTTTTTATTGAATTCCTGAAGGGAGAGATATAGGGAAACGTGTAGGTTGAATCCCATATGGCTCTTAGGAACCAGTACAAGCAGATAGCCGGAACTCTTAAATGGAAATCCAGTGCAAACCTTTATTTAAGTTACAATACAGTACAATATTACTAAAACCACCTACTGCTTCACACAGTTCTCCAAAGTGCAAAATGTCCAGACCTCCAAGTGCGCCTATGTTTTGATGAGAAACCCTATCTTCTAAGTCTGTTTTCAACTTCTACTCGATTTAAATCGCCAGCCTATGAGTAGTACTAAGGTGACATAATAATACAAACTTGCAAGAAAATAAAAGTGCAAAATTGCAAAGACTTGCAAATATTAAAAACAGTACAAAGTCTCTTGTTTCAAACAATACTATATCAATCCCTTTATTGTTCCATAATATCTGCATGACATTCCCACATACCAACAAGTGAACTTAATATCTGTAGTGTCCTAAAGTGCAGTAGATGACTGAATATTGTGAACTTTGGTTTAAACAAAATGGGCGAGATTTTCAGCTAACTAGACAGATCACTTGCATCCATATGTTGGACATGCATTGTATCCACTCAGATGCATTAGGACTTATGCATCTGATCTCATACATCCGGATGAATCTGCAACATTTTCCACAGTTTACTGCACTTTTTGCCAAAACTGTGGTACTTGCGTCTATTTTTCGGATGCAACTGCAGCCTTCTGTCACAAAAGTTAGGCCAATTTTTTGTGGTGTAACTTGTGAGGCGGAAGTACACAATTGCATCAAAAAAATGGACACAAGTGTTTGAAAATCCCCCCAGTACATTCTAAAAACCACTATTCATAATACCTATGATATCCCAACTAAAAATCTGAAGGGAGCAGATCACAGGAAAGATGACAAAACAAATAGTGTCCTAGAGAAAAAACAAAACAAAAGGGTCTGAGTCATTAGTTTCAAAACAATTTAAATGAATATAATTATCTCTCTGAAGTGTCACATCCACATGTCTAACTTAAAGGGCGCTGGACCACAGGAAGGGCATCTAAGTCTAAGGTTCATGATATCCAGCTGAAAAAATAAAAGCGACCAGACCATTAGTTCACAAACGGTCTCTGATGAAATCGTTATCAGTAATGTCATATCAGGTAGGACAAAAACAGGGCTTAATCCACTGAATACCACAAACCAGTACTGTAATTCAAAACTCTAATTAACTATATGAAACAGCTAAAGTTATTATTGTCATTCAGACCTCCTGGTAATACTGTGTCTAGTTCAGAAATCCAATATCAGTCCTGTTGTTTTATTTTTTTCCAAATATCTCCTCCTCTTTCTGGTTTTTACACTTTTTCAATCCTTTGGAAACAAAGAGTGGTATATGAGCTGTGATTAGCCTGTTTATAATGTCTGGAAATGGCATAGGTTTCATTCCTGCTACATATAGATTGCTTATACGCTTCTATATGAATTTTTGTAGTTCATTTAGTATGTCCCACATATGCTAAATTGAAAGGGCACCTTAGCAAATAGGTTACCCCTTTGACATTACAGTTTATGAATTCTTTCACTTTATATTGTGTACCTTCTTGAGGTGTCAAAAAACATTGCTGTCTTTTGTATCATTACAATGAACATGGTTACCGCAATGGAAACTTTCCTTTAGGTGGTTCGAGTAACCATGTCTGCCTTCTATCTCCCTTGTGTATATAGTGGCAATGTACCACTTCATCTTTGATATTTCCTCTGCCTCTGAAAACCAATGCTCATATTTTTGCTGTATCAGGCTAATGCCTAAGTCTATTGCTTTTATTAAATTCAGATTCAGTGCTGCAGTGAGGCTTTATTCTGACCATTTAGCCTTTTGGAATATTTATTGTTAAACTTTCCAAATGGCACCTGTTTGCTTCCAATAGTGTATTCCTGGACATTGGTTTCTTAAGGCAGTTTATCTTCTTTGAGGATATCTCCCTTCACTGAGACACATCATGGAACTGCAAGCAGTCATGATCAGAACTGTCACCATAGGCTGCCAAATCAAACAAGGGTCTGTAACAGGGAAAATATGGATAAAAGATAGGGAGAATATACGAAAATCTCAAAGATGGGTCTGTGGGGATTTGAACAAGGTTATTGCATGCCCATGAGAGAAGGCAGAATCAGAGTTTCAATGCAACTGGAGAGGTTGTAATGCCTGGATCTTCCCCCTTTGTGTAACAACTGAGAGAGGGTTCTCACTTGGCTACAAGACTCAAGACTGGTATTGTACCCTGATCCAGGGTAAAGAGGGGACCCTAGGACTTTGTGGCAAGTGTTCAGTTGTGAAGCCAGCAAGCACTATAGAGGGACTTGAAGAGGGTATCCCATGTTTTTCCCCTCCCTGTTATGGACTGCACTTAGGGGTGGGCACTGTGAGTTCAGTGACCTGCCCCTCAGGAGTCGGTTCATAACAGATCTGGGGCACAGAGGTGGGATCTGAGAAATCTGGTACAGTAGTAGTAAGATTCAAGAAATATTGGTGGCACAGGCATAACAGTTGGATTCAAGGCCATTATATCAGATGGATAAACTGAAAGCAATCCACACATAATTAGGGCAGAGATTTGGAAAATAATTTGGCTACAGTATAAAGTTCCCTAACTTTTTTTTTTTTGGTGTAAGCTAGTGTAGCAATAGTTCAATGTGCCTGTGCAACTGGTTTCGTGCTTGTGTAACATAGATGAACTCTGGCTGTTCACCTCTCTATCCATGGAATATACCACCCTGTAGGGGTACAAAGGCAAGGCACCCTAGGGGATGGCTCTACCCTTGAGGTGCGGTGGGACTGATTCCCTTGGCTAAAGGTACTATACCTTAGGAACAAGTCCGTGAGAGAGAGAGAGAGAGAGAGAGAGAGAAGGCATACCACTGGAGGAGGAGGGGTGGATGGAGGGGCAAGGAAAAAATGATTGTGTGTGAAGTGAGGAAAGCAGCCATTAAACAGGCCAAAAGGGTGTGTGGCTAATTGCACCACCACTTGAACTACAGGCTGTAGCCTTTCAATTCAATGTGCCTGTGCAACTAGTTTCATGCTTGTGTAAGATAAATAAACTTTGGCTCTTCACCTCTCTATCCATGGGAGATACCACTCTGTAGGGGTACAAAGACAAGGAACTCTGGGGGGTTCCACACCTTGAAGTGCCACAGGAGTGATTTCCTTGGCTAAAGGTACCTTAGGAAGAAGCCCAAAAAGAGTGTCAAGCAAAGCATACAAACTAGTGAACACTTAACCAGGTTGAGGACCTGTACATAGGTCAGTTGGTAGCATAGGTTCAGTTGCTAGCATGGGTCAGTTGGTAATATGTTTGAGTAGAGTAGGCAGGAAACAACAGGTGAACAGTGCCCCTCTTGGAGGTCTGACTGTAAGGCATGGAGGCCTGGCTTCCTAGAGAGAGAGAGAGAGAGAGAGAGAGAGAGAGAACAGCCAAAGGGGAAGACAGAACACTTACGGGATGACCACCCGCTCCATCCAACAGCGGAAACCTACCTAAGTGACATGAAGATTATTGCCTAAAGCAAACTAAATATGAAATGGGTAGAAAGAATGCTGGCTCCTGATTGGCCAAAAGCAGCTTTCAGCTGGGCCGTTATCCCAGCACAACGGCCTAACTAAAAGTAAAATGCTTAAAAAAAGGCATAAAATTTACTAAAAATGACCCATTTCATAATCACAATAAGGCACTCCAGAGGGTGTGTTATGGTGGGCTAACGGCCCTTCTCAGGTGGTGGAAGCACTCGGCTATGCCTCGTGCTTCAACCCACCTGACGTGGGCCATTATCCCACCATAACACACCCCCTGTCATGCCTTATTGCTTAATTATGACATGTGGCATGGAGGAGCAAAAAAAAAAACTTTGAAGAGGAAATCTCGGGATCCAAGGCCTAGGTCACCTTCCCTCCAGGCTTTGGATATTTTTGATTAGTGACAGCTCTGCTGATGCAATTTGAAAACCCAGGCAAAGGAGGGATGGGAAATATTTTAATTTGGAGGAAGATTCTCACACTACCCCTCTAATGGCAAATGCTGTGAAGGGTTGCGAGCAAACTCTGCAACACAGCTCCTCCAAGGTGGGAGGAGGAGAGCGATGACTGCTGAGATACTCAGCTGGCTTACCGATCTAAATGCAAACCAAGTGAACCAGAGGGAGTCATGGGGAGAACAGTGTTGAAGGTGCCTTAGGTAGCTAGTGCAGCAGCTATAGGATAGTAGTATATATCTTCCCTTGGCAGCTTAGTCAAAATTCAAGATCAAGAGGCACCGCTGTGCACAGACTTTCAAACTTAATGGCTAAAGTGCCACCTGTAGTAAGGACATTCCCACTATGGGCCAGAAAGGAACGACCCCACATCAGGCATCACATGCTCAGGATGTGGACTACAGTGCAGAGCAAGACCGTCGGCTGCGAGCAAGCTCGAGCCAAATTGTTGGGCATGGTCAGCTAATCTCATGTAGCAATGGAGCAGGCCACACAAGGCACTGGAAAGAATATCAGGTACTAAGCAGCAAAAGAAACACAGTAGGTATGGTACAGATAGTAATGAGTAGCATGGTAAGCATGTTGAACAATGGAAGCGCTGAGTGTTGGAGATCATACATAGGTCAGATGTGTTTTAAAGCAAGGTTCAGTGCAAGGAACCTGGGCCTTTAGCGGTGTTAGGCTAGCCAACCAGTCCATCAATGAGTGCCAAATAAAGGTGGCAAATACTCAGAGGAGTTTAGTGGCAGAAGCAGTAGCCAAATATAAGGTAATTAGGCCACACTGGGCCATGGCTCTTTAACAAAACCCCCAGTCCCCAGCCATGGGAAAAACAAGGAAGCAAAGGGAAAGCACCATGACCCACATGCAGATTTTAAAACTAGTTTACAGCAACAGCAGTAGCCGAGCTGATCTCCAGAGTATAATAAAGCAGTGTGCAAAAGTAATTGAGCGGCATCCAGCAGCAATTAACTATAGCTTGTAGGGGCAGCAATCTGAATGAACTTACAACTGTAGGGAGAGGCAATGCACTGAAAACAGTGGCAATATTTGCTTGGTATAAGTTCAGGAAGCAGGATTGAGTTCCATGGACTAGGTTGCTTAGGTTATTGTGAAGCAGTAAAACAGAGAGCAGTTGTTAGCTAGCCAGCAAAGCCATGAACCAGATGTAATCAATTAAGAGGAACAAGGCAGCAGATTGCAGCGTGAGCTGAAACAGACAATGACAATAGCAGGGACTGAGGTCTGTTAGGCAGACTTAGGTTGAGCTAAAGCATGCAGAGAACAATGCAGTGAACAGTGGGCTACAATAGCAGGTGAGAAATAGAGCCTGGTAGTACAGGCACAGGGCAGCTTGAGGCAGGAAAACACAGAGGGACGGATATTCAGACTGCACAAGGCAGGGCACAAACCTGGGGCACAGCGCAACTGGGATGCACCAGGGCATGGTCTGGGCGTTATTCAATGGTGCTGTGCCATGGCTCAGCACTGTTGAATATGGCACTGTGGCTGCCACATTGCGCATGGCGCAGTGTAGATGCGCCAGTGCAAGTGGCAAGACAGGAGCAGGGGGATGCGCCAGCGCAAGTGCAGTTGTACTAGACGCAGGAACCACGATATTCAGCGGTGGGTATGCAAATGAGCCATTATGCATGCAAGGCGCAAATGCTTCCATTTGCATATCATTATGGCCCAATTTGCATGCAGGTGCGCTGATCCTCAGCGACTTGCGCCTGGCACCCTGCCAGGCTGCAGCCATCAAGGACCGAAACCCCCTGCCCCACGGCGGCAATGCTCCCCAACGCCTGATCGCTGGCTTTGTAATAATGTAAAATCCCTGGTGGTCCAGTGGACTTGCTCCCCAGCCTGATTGTGGGATTAGTGAAAATAAATGTATCCCTGGTGGTCCAGTGGACCCTACCCCCTCACCCGATCGTGGGCTTAATAAAATAAATCCATTCCCTGGTGGTCCAGTGGACCCGCTCCCAAGCCCGATCATGGGCTTTGTCAAAGTAAAACTCCCTGGTGGTCCAGTGGACCCAGTCCCAAGCCTGATTGTGGACTTTGTCAAATTAAAACTCCCTTGTGGTCCAGTGGACCCACTCCAAGCTTCGATCCGGGCTTTGTCAAATTAAAATCCCTGGTGATCCAGCAGTACCCCCCTCCCCACCCACCTACTTAGACCCACCACCCCACTCCCCGGTCAGCTGCGGGTGGCAGCTCCCACCCACAAGCTGCCCAGCTGCCCACTGACTGACAGCATACAGTACAGATGTACACCCATTGGTCCACAGTGTAGGCCAATGGTGCAACGTGCATTGTACAACAGAGTCCCGATATGTGAAAAGAATTCATTCACATATTGGGACTGTGTAGTACAGTACAGTCTGCACGCCCATTGGCCCATGCTGTGGACCAATGGTGTACTGCCATACTGTACACTGTCAGTCAGCGGGTGGCCGGGCAGCTTGCGGGTGGGGATCTGCCACCCGCCGCTGACCAGGGGGAGTGGGGTGGCAGGTCTGAGTCGGTGGGTGGGGAGGGGGCGATACCGCTGGACTACCAGGGATTTTTAATCTGACAAAACCACGATCAGACTTGGGAGCGGGTCCACTGGACCACCAGGGAGTTTTAATTTTACAAAGACTGCGATCGGGCTTGGGAGTGGGTCCACTGGATCACCAGAGATACATTTATTTTTACTAAGCCCACAATCTGGTGGGGAATGGGTCCACTGGACCACCAGAGATGCATTTCATTTTTATTAAGCTCGCAATCGGGCGAGGGGGTAGGGTCCACTGGACCACCAGGGATGCTTTACATTTACAAAGGCAGCGATCAGGCTTGGGGGAGGCCCAACGCCCGGCCTGTGTGTCGGGGGGGTGGTGGCCACCCAGCAGGAGGCTGGCTGAGTTTGCCCAGCAATATGGTGGCCGACCTGTGGGTGTCCCCGACATGTTCCTTTTTCCGGCACATCTTGCACCCCTGTGGCACATGGCAGGTGTGTGCCTGCATATCGCCATGACATCCTGGTTGAAATTGGGATGTGTCAATATGCATGGGCACACCCTCGCATTTCAGCACTGCATACACACTGTGCGCCTGAGCATCAGAATTTGCACGGGCGACCTTCCCTTTGAATATTGCACCAGGGCGCATCAGTGAGTTGTGCATGGCACAACACTGTTGCGCCACGTGCAACCCCTTTGAATATCCCGGCCTGAGTGTAACCTGAAGCACAAGTAGCAATGTATACACAGGGCACTAGAAAACTAGAAAGCTCAAAAGAAACAAACAAGGCAAACTCAAGGACAGGAGGAAGAATGGAACCAGCACACACAGAAGCATGGAGCAGCCGGAGGCCAGTAATACAAATCAAAAGCAGGAGAACAAAAAGACGGTAGTCCAGCACAAACCAACCAAAGTCCAAGCATGCACAAGGCGGGGGGGGTGGAATCCCCAGTAGGCCCCAGGAGAGAAGACAGACTGACAGAGCCTCCGGCTGCAAGGAAAAAATGCTTGTGTGCACAGTAAGGAGAGCAGCCCTTAAATAGGCCAAAAGGGGGGTATGGCCAGTTGCACCAACCCCTTGAACTACAGGCTGTAGCCTTCCAGTTAGGGAAGAAGATGGCTTCCAACTATAATGAATGTACTGCAGACTACCTAAGGCAGTTGTGTCAGGAAAGAGGGGTCTAGTACGAGGTGCGAACCAAAAAGCACCTCATGAAGGCTTTTGTGGCAGCTGATAAGCTAGCAGCTACCCAGAACCTCAGGTCATTGCCAGTGGCTGAAAAGGACCAGAGCCTGGGTGTGGGGGTGCCAGGGTCCATTGCAGAGTCTAGTCCCAGGGAGGAGGACAGCGAGACCAGAAGGAACTCAGAGCCACAGCAGCAGGGGAAGGTCACCACAGAGCAGGGTCTAGATGGGATCAAACAAAATCCAAAAGCAATACCACAAACTGCAATATACCACAGAGAATTATGCAGCACTTTAAAGGAAAGGCGGCCGACTTTTACAAACACATAGTACACAGGTAAATGAAGTGCGTAACCATGCCTACCACACCAGCGTCTTAGGTATCTGAAATTGTGGAGAAAAGAACACAGTCCACAAATATGTATCCATGCAATGCAGGGGACTGCAGTTTATCCAATTCAATATTCCACAATACGTTTTTAATTTCAAAAGTTGGGTAAAAGAACCTCTGCAACAAACAAACCCCTAGCACCTCGACTCTCATGAGTCTTCAAAGGGGGAAGAGCATACAGACATTCACATCCTTTTAAATAACAGTCTCATTACTATGTATGAGTTGTCTGACCCAAATTTTTAAAGGGACTACACAATTTTATGTGACAAATTCTACTTTTACATCCAACCATACAAATCTCAGATTCAGAAAGTATAAAAAAAGAGAAAAAAAGCTATATATAGCATTATTCACACACATTTATTGCACATTTATATGATCCAGGTAGAAGGCAATGGCAGGATCTGGGTTCAACTAATCCTGTTAATGAGAGAAACAAAAGAAGGTAAAAAATAAAATCAGTTATGTCATGTGAACACAAATATATAATTTTCTACTTAAATCACATCTTTGTAAAGGTTCTACACAACAAAGTCCTAATTCAAGTCTCTTACAAAACCCCCCTTTACATTTTAAGAAAGGGCTTTACATCCCATTTCTCGTTTAACCCATTAGGTTTCACACTATCCATTTTAAAGATCCACATGCTTTCTTGTCCAAGTAGTTTATTTGCCCTATCACCTGCCAAAAGTAGTGGTGAGACATGTTCCAGGCCCATAAATTTTAAATCATTGGGAGATGACTTGTGGTAAAGGGTAAAGTGGGTGCCCACTGGTGTGTCCTGTCGATTATTGATTATGGACCTTATGTGTTCCTGGATCCTTTGTTTCAAAGATCTTACTGTCTTTCCAATATATAAAAGATTACAGGTACACCACAGGGCATAAACCACATTTGAAGTATCACAAGTGATAAGTTCTCTTATTTCCAATTCTTTGCCTTGTTTTTTCAGATGGAAAAAGCTGTTTCCAGTGGAGCTATATTTACAAATGTTACATCTTTTGCAAGTAAAGAAGCCTTTACTTCTTTTTGGTAGCCAGCTGCCTTTTTCAATATTTTCAACCTTTTTCTCTCTGCTATGCACTACCTTATCTTTAATATTTTGTGCCCTGCAAAAAGTGATGTGAGGTTTGGGTCCTACAGCGTTTTCCACCATTTCATCTCCCATTAGAATGGGCCAATTGCGAAAGGCAATATTTCCTATGCATCCTGCCATGTTCAGTGGAGTAACCAGCCTTTTAAAACATTACGCACAAGTTAGAGTCCACCCGATCGGCAGAGGTACTTGTGACACCTAAGTCCCAAGAAAATGTTGGTATTTTTGATGCTTTCTGGTGCATTTTGGGGGCCAGTTGTGGGAGTATACAGCAGTGCAGGCATATTTACAGTGAAGCCCAGCAGGATTCAGCACAGCGCTGCAGAATACAATGCAATGTCAGTGTGAGTTACTCTTGATTCCCTTGTGTCATGCAATAAACCTTACCACACTGCTCTTCCTGGTGGGCTTCAGTGTACTGTATGTGCTGTAAACTGAACTTTGCTATTGTTCTGTATACATTACACTCTTGTCTTCATTTATTTTCAGAATCAGAAAGCACTTAGTTGTGCTTGTGTTTTTCCAAAATGTTTAAAGTTTTTATAATTTTCTGTACTTGTTAGTCACTATACATATGCATAAACTGTACAATGGAGAATATACACCATTTACATATATGCTATATTCTCTGATTTTCTATACACAGCACACTATCTGTGGAATTTGCAGTTCTGTACTGCAAATTCCACAGATAGTGTACTGTATACAGAAAATCAGACAACATAGCATTTATGTGTAAATGGTGATGTTTATTCTCCATTGTACAGTTTCAGCATTGGGAATGAATCATGCTATGGGAAATCACTATGTAGTATCCCAGTCCCTAACAGTATATGCATGCATTACTACAGCATATCTACTATTAAGAATGTGCTATGGAGTAAATGGTGAAACAAATCTAATGTTTTCTTACCCTTTTATTATGTGCTACCACCAGCTTGAGGGTCATGGAAAAAGTGATCTGATACAAGGGCAGGAGCCATTATTACTTTATGACATGTCACAAATTTGTGGCAATGTATTTCCAAAGTGCAAAGACTGAAATGTACTTCTGTCCAGTTCCATGTCTGTACTCCTCATGCATGAGGTGTGAGGATTAATAACAGTAAGTCAATGCGATCAAGTAATGAGAAGAAGTGATGAAGCTGTGGGATCAGTCGGACTCCACTTTTGCCAGGAGGTTGTATTCTGCAACCATTGATGCTGATGACCAGACGGTGATAACCCTCAGCATGGTGGTAGCGAAACGAGTCCATCCAGTTGTGTCAGAAAATTGGTAATTACTGGAATTATTCACATAAAAAGTTTCAACTGCTCCAGAATCCTGAATAACCAATGTTACTCTCCGATGAGGTCAATGGATGACTTAGTGTGTCACTGGACCAATATCCACTACACAGTGGTGAAATAGGAAAATGTAGATATCAGGAGATGATGCACTGGAGGAATGTATGCGACAGGATGAGAAAGACTGTTTGTCAACAGTATATCCAGTTTATGTCTGTTTAGGAGTCTGACAAGGACCCAGCATATATTTTTAGTAAAGATTACTGCCTGCACATAATACATTGACCAGTCATGCATGTTATATTTTTAGTAATGACTGTCCCAGAATGAAATGACCTGACCACATAGTTATTAGACCTAGTAGTACGGATTACTGCCCAGAATGAAATGACATGTTTAAAGATCATATGCAAAGGTTTTTAAAACTAAAGGAAACAGCACCATTCAATAAACACTGCTATAAAAACCTATTTGTGTTCCAGGTTTTGTAACAAAAGTCAACAAATTAATGGATTTCTATTGTCTTTTTGGTGTGGTCCATTTCCCCAAGGTTGCTGGATGCTGAGTCAGCATGCATCCAGGCTACTGATGTCATTTGGGGTGTTTGCCTGTTAGGAAGTTGTATTGCTGTTAGTAATACAATGCTGGTAACTTCACTGCTGTTGGTCAGTGTCTGCTTTACAATAATTTAGATTTAATAGGGATCATAGCTGCACGAATTCCTACTAGGGATGGCTATGCTAGACCTGTTAAAAAGATCATTTTAAAGTGATTTATTGAGGTTTCCCATAGAAAATGGGAGAAGTGACTTGTAGGAGTGTACTCTTCTGTACCCACAATGCCTCATTATGTAAATTAGTATATAAGCTTTTATTTTTCTGTGCTCACTGAAGAAATAGGAGCCAACATCTCTCAGTATAGAAGCCTTGTAGCTAGATATGGTATGTACAATGCATTGTTGTGAAAATAAACACACAAAAGCTTATATTGTTGACGTCACCACACAAACATAGGACAACATCTCAGAGTATGGACATTGTAAAACAGGTTTGTATTTTACCCACAATGCCTTGCTACAGTTATTTACATATTATTGCTCACCGCAAGCAACCTAAGGGACTGTGTGTCTGAGTAAGGCACATTTAAGGCAACATTGTAAATTACCCAGAATTCATTGTTACTGTATGTAAAACAATGATAGCATCCTGGTATGACATCGTATTGTGGTTGGGGTGGGTGACCACACACAAAACTGGAGGACAAAACCCTGATAAAACAGTAAAAACATAAGCGTGACAGTTTTTTTTTCATAACAAATTGCAGCTTCAACATTTGAAGCGTGCCTGGCAATGGGAATGGCATGCCATATGTAACGGACATTTGGGGAACCTTCAACATTTACTTTAACATCAATGTGCTACTCTCCTTGATTTCTGCACAACCTATAAAATGAAATTTTAACTGTTATTTTGCATTACTGGCATTGAACATGACACAACCGCAATCAAACAACTTTCAGATTCTAGCAACAGGCACAGTGCAAGGAATGAGAAGTCTTTATAGACCTCAGTAATGTGACTGCCTCCATAGCTTATGTATTGAAAAAAGAGACTAGCACCCCAAATGACATCACCAGGGTGGAGACATGCCGACTCCCACAGGGAACAGAAAGTCTCAGCATCTAGCAGTGTTGTTGAAACAAATCACACAATAAATAGCTATAAATGGTATGAAATGGTAGATTTTCATATAAGACGCTAAGCAAACACTGTTGTTATAACAATATTTAATGAATGATGCTGACAGTTTAATTTCTGTAAATTTCATCGCATATGATCTTTAAGTATCTGACCAATTTGAATGATGTAGCTGTCAAAAAAAAAAAAAACACAAGACACTGGTTCTGATAGAACTTCAGTTTTGAAGTTACTTGAAGTAGCAGTACTATCAAATTGTAACATTTTTTTGTAAGGATGACTGCTCAGAATGAAATGATGTTACATTTTAGTGATGGTTACTAGTGACCACAATGAATTGCATTCACGATATGTCACCACAAATGATCACATGCAATATAATATTTTTAGTAACTATTGATTCCCATACTGAAATGATCAAATGTTTGTGAAGTATCAGACAAATCTGAATGGTGTACCTGACCCTCCCCCCCCAAAAAAAGAGACAGGACATTGGTTTTATGACCACTTCCGATTTGAATTTACTTGTAGTATGAAGACCATGATGTAACATGAAACACGAGCAGAAATCGTGATGTCATGGTCTCCCATGAACTTTCTTGTAGTATTAATAAATGGTTAAATGTGAAACAGAAATCTAAAGCTTTATGAGGTGGTAACACACCCGAGTGTGTTACTGTATAGTAGTAGTGAGGAACTGAATAGACTGGCAGGTAGCATGTCGTGAAACTTTCATAGCATCTCACTATGTGACCAATTCAGCAATGTCTACATCTCTCATCTGTAAGTTATACCATTGTGTATGTCAAAAGAAACTATGATTGAATAAAATAGGTAGTCCATTTAGGTCCAGTATAAGGATATGTATGGATATAAACAGGTTCTCATCTGCATACTGGTTCACTGTTTGTAGGTACAGTAGGTCGGTCACTGAATGTAACAAACATTACAAACATGTAGTTGAAAAATGAAACTGCAAGGTTTAGAAGTAGTTGTGCAGTTTAATACAACTTCACATTTTTGAGGTCCTCAAACTGTGCCTGGTTAAGTAATGTAGTTTTTTTTTTTTTGTTGTTGTGATCAAGGAGTTAGTAGGCAAGAATCAATGGATTACACAATTTCAGCCAAAGTCGGTTCAATTGGTTAACCCGATTATATGCCAAATGTTTATGATGCTATTTACCCAGAATATTGGGCCTCATGTATTGAAGAAAATGATGCACATCATGTCATCATGAGTGGATTGCATTGGAAGTGGACAGTCAGACTTCAATGCAGGGAATTAGTTCTACACACTATAGTGGTGCTAAGTCACTGCAAACGCAATGATGGGGCATGATATTTGCTATTACAGGTCCAAAGTAAAGCTTTTTGTATAACTAGCATCAATGTAATCATGCTGCTCTATAAACTACCTTTTGGAAAATTTGTCTGAAAAACATAGCAAATTGTGACAAATAATGGTTCAGCATAATGCAATTCCACCCAGGCTACATTCTGAGGTGTTGCTACTGCCACTACATGATGGATCAAGGAAGACAGACATTCGCCTTCCCTCACGAAGATGAAAGTCTCTGATTACTTCATCAACATCAACAGAAATGTTAGGGTGCAAGTTCATGAGTGCATAACTTGTGAGCCTGTTCTGTTTCATAGTTGAGCGCAAGTAGTTTTTAACCCGTTTGAGACAACTAAAACTTCATTCTGGTGTAGCAACACTCACAGGCATAACTGCCAGGGTAGTCAGTACTTGACTGATGTTTGGGTACAATTCTGGGTCAATATGATCTAGGGTGTCAATTAGTGTCGATGGCAAGTTATTGGAATGTTTTAGATCGGACCACTTAGCCTTCCATCTAGTAAATTCGTTATTTACCTCATCAATTGTTGATGAGATGTCTTGTTCGAATCCCTTTAAAGTGACATGAATGTTCATTTCATTGTGCTGAAGTTAGCTTGGTATTAGCATCTGTGCACCGTATCTTTCTTTGCCATCAAGAAGTCGTTCCCTGAGTTCTTGTAATATGTGATTGATAAATGGGAAAAACAGGTTACATCTGTAATGTTCTAGAAGACTGCTTGATGGTGCATTGCTGTGATGGATCTGTTGTCCACACACACGGGGCAAGGAAGGTTCTATGAAGACTTTAGCACCAAGGTTACTTGATTCTGTGAACAATTTTTTGTAATAATCGTCTGTTCTGCAATCTGAGAGTACACGAATGAGGGTTTCTGCTTCTTCTGCCATTTGAAGTAGATCACAGGAAGGTTTCTGAACAAACAGATGAAGTGGAACCAAATATTGAAGAATATCACCTACAACTACAAGGATAATAATGTACTCAAATGTCGTTAATGAATACAGAATTCTGTCTGCATCCCCGTCAAATTCAGAGATCTTCTCTAATGTTGATATAACTGTTATGAATCTATCTCTGAATTTCCTCAATGAATTTGCATGACTGATCCATCTAGTGTCACCTGCTCTTGGAATCGCTATACCATCATCTTGATTCTGTTCACCATCTTCCGTGTCTAGTAGATCACCAAATTCTCTGAATTCTTCAAGATAAATATTGTGTCATTTTGCACTACTGCTAGTTGTTACAATAGCTTTGTTTGTTGTTCCCAACATATTTTTAACCAGAGGGATTGTGCAAGCATGAACAATTACGAGATTTAATCCATGACCCTTGCATATGCAGTAAACTGCTGAAGGAGCCACTTCTTGAATCATTTGTTGTGTTCCATGATACTGCCCAGACATATTGCTCCCAGAATCATACCCTTGAGCTTGTAGTTTACTAATATCTAGAGGCCATGCAGTAATCCTTGCTAAAAATATTTTGGCAAGGTCCTTACCAGTAGTGGAATGCACTTCTACGAATTCAGTGAAGTCCTCATGGATAGTAACTCCATTGTCAGTTCGTTCAATGAAGCAAATACAGTGTGTGGCTTGCTCTTTCTTACTGCAGTCAGTAGTCTCATCTGCCATGAATGCCCAGGGCCCACTCTTCTGTGCAGCTGCAATTATTTTCCTTTGAATTTGCAGTCCGATAAGATGCATTGACTCGTTCTGAATTCCTAGCGATAGGTATGTGCCATTTTTATGCTGTGGGTCAAGTAGATGCCAGAGTAAAATAGAATCATTTCTACATTCAGCAACGTGATGCATGATTGCCATAAAATTACTTTTTTCTGGGACATGACCACATAGAGGAATGTTCTGAGGACCGCATAGTATTATTGTTTTTATTATCTGAGGCAATATGTGTCTATTTCGAGTTAGTGTTTCATGGTAAGCTCTGGACAGTTGTTGGCATATGTTAGGTTTTCCATGTTGTGCTACTGCAGTGAAGCTATCTGTCTGACATAGAGAGTCCTGATGTTCTTTGGTTTTTCTATGTGGATCTATTACTTTTTCTGCATTAGACCAGTCTGTTAATGGCTTTTGAACAAGTGTAGTGTCTTTAGTATGACAAAAAAGGAAACATGGTGCACAGTACAGACCATTCTGATATCTGGAGTAACGAATGAAGGATTCCTTCAGAAGACTGAAAGTCATTCTTCGGTTTCTAGTCTTTTGACCAATGCCGTGGCGGAGAGAGAAAATGTAGTTTTTGGGTGGCATCCAGTGCCGTGTTAACACATCAAGTTTGTCACTGTCACTAAGCAAGCCTTGATCAAGCCGACCAATGTCACAGCCTTCTGCATCAATAGCAGGAACAGATTCACGCAAGACATCTGGCATTTGAGAAATGGGTGGAGGTGGTGTTACAACTACAAGCTGAAGTGGTTCTGGTTCTGTAACCATTGCATTATCAGAGTTAGAAGAAAGTATTGGTGTAGAAACTAAGCTATCTGCAGCTGTTGGAGCATTACGAGTGGACATGGTATGCAATACTGGAAGTGCATGAACTTGAGAATGAACATTTTCCTGCTGAACCTCACTAGTGGAAGTAGCATCTGTGCTCATTTTGCCTACTTTTTCTTTTATCTTGAAGCCAAACTTCTATAAAGTTGCTCCTGTATGCTTCCCTCTACCTAGATATAATACACATTTAAATATCTTTTAGACTATGCAACTTAAAACTGTCCACTAAATATGCAATCTTTTTGCTTAGTTATTGTATAACATTATAAAATAGGATGGCAATACCTACATTACTGGATATGGGATACTACATAGTGCTGATCACATGGAACTGCAAGTTGTAACTTAATTGAAGCTGGCAGAGGATGGGACAATATAATTATTCTAATACAAAATGAAGAGGAGCTGTAATGCTGTGCACAATATGTGCGCTTGCACTATGTAGCACAAGATCCATTTTATTTAAAAATGGTTTTAAATTTTATTTTTTACTACTACTACTTTACCCATGGTATGTTACATTGCATAAAGGGCCATGACTAATAAAGTGGTAACACCAAGTTACAGAGTAAAATTTTAATACTTTCTCTACAACCCTTTCAATCGTCCATATTACCTTACATGATACATTACCTGTCTGTCTACTGGCGACTTCCTGCACTTGTTTTTCACACTCCATCTCTATTCACTTAGTTTCACTGCCTCTGTGACACTGCTCCAAGTAGTATTGCTCTGTTCTGATTCATACTGCATTAGTCGATATAAGAGCACTGGCAACATTCTATAGAGTGCAATTGTTATACTAATATCTTAAACCATATCATTACATTACAAAAACTAATAACCTGTACTTAGGAGGAGTAAAATTGAAGGCTCATCATTTCTTTGCTTGCTAATGAGCATGGGTGAGCAGCTAAGCTAACGTTTGATACAGTTTTGTGAAGGAAATTTATGGCTCTCATTTGCCTACCTCCACACAATTTATCTGCACAGATAACTGTGGACATGTTAAGCCTATTTTGGCTGCTGCTGCCTTTATAAATGAATGACATTTAAGGCAGATGCAGTTGTGTTTAGGGAGTAAGGACCCAGCTGAAGGGTGGTCTACCTTAATGATGGTAGCTGGGCAACTTCACAGCTGGGTGACTTGACTTCACAGGGCCTAGAGGTGAATACCAAAAGACCCCAATTCCTTTTGAAATCAAATTAAGTTGCCAAAGCCATGCTGCTGGAAAAATGTGTATTGTTACATGTTATGATCTACTCACTTTTTTTTGGGGGGGGAAGAGCAGTATTTTATTTATTTATAATTTTTTTAGGTGCCATATGCATTACAGGACTGTGTGAGTAGTCATACTCAAAGGTATTCTTGTATCAAGGTTTCCTTGGTAATATGACTGAGACCAGAGCTTTAGAGGAGCTGTTACCAAGGGAACCTCAAGATACAAGATATCATTGTTTGTCTATGACTGCCCATATACAGTCTTTTATAGTGCTGCATGGGCCCTGCACTATAAAAGACTGTATATGAGCAGTCATAGACCCACGGGCAGTCACCCCACAGAAAATTATACAAAACCAGCGAATGAAGACAACTGAGAATAGACATTTTAACTTTCTTTTTAAAAGTGCCACAGACAATGTGGTACAGACGTTTCTGAAAATCCCTGTTTAGAAAAGAAAAAAACTGCTACCTTAACTGGAAAGAAGAAAACTATATGGCAGCATTCCAACTTGTTTGGCTGCAGTGGCGACATCACTACTGCAGCAGACCAGAACCAAAGACTACCAGTACCCGAGTACCTCCCTTATGGACCATGATGCATTGTGGTAGAAAGCAGGGAAGCTGATGGCTGGGGCTTGACAGACACGCAGAGACAGCATGAATAAATGGAGAGACTGAAACCTTGTATTGTCATGTTGCAGCTTGAGGCTGAACACATTGGGCAGCCCCGGGCATCAGCCTGTCTGCTTTCCACCACCACTGAAGGACCGTCAGTGGTGGTAGAAAGCAGGCAAGCTGATGGTTGGGGCTTGACGGACACACAGAGACAGCGCAAATAAATGGTGAGACTGAAACCTTGTAGTGTCATGTTGCAACTTGAGGCTGAACACATTGGGCAGCCCCGGGCATCAGCCTGTCTGCTTTCCACCACCACTGAAGGACCATCAGTGGTGGTAGAAAGCAGGCAAGCTGATGGCTGGGGCTTGATGGACATGCAGAGACAGCGCGAATAAATGGTGAGACTGAAACCTTGTAGTGTCATGTTGCAGCTTGAGGCTGAACATATTGGGCAGCCCCGGGCATCAGCCTGTCTGCTTTCCACCACCACTGAAGGACCATCAGTGGTGGTAGAAAGCAGGCAAGCTGATGGCCGGGGCTGCCCAAATTGGTATAACAAAACAGAATGCTCACAACAATCAAGTACTGCAAAGTAAATCAGTAAAGTAATTCAGTCCATGATTACACAATCTTGGTAGCCCATACAGTGTAAAATATTATGTATGGTCTTTTTAGTTAAAAAAAAACATGCAGTAAACACTTCCAAGAGGTTCCCATGACATCTGAAAACCTCTCGAGCTTCGCTCGCAGTTTTCAATGTCATGGCAACCTCTTGAAGTGTTTACAGCAGGGTTATTAAGTAAAGACCATACATTATCCTCTATATTACATCCATGAAATTCCATGCATAACAGTATATTACTTCCCACAAATTCTACATTACCATCAAACTGACTTACCAGTCCCACCACTAATTTGTACTTCATGAACATGGAATCATCTCTTCAACTACAAATAACACTGTTACCTTACTGTTCGTCAAGTGTGGGGGGGTGGCTGGATGGCAGACTTTCCTGGTTGTAGGGGAGGGTGGCTCAATGCCGTCAGCTTTAGAAGATTCCAACACCAATAGTTATCTATGAAAAAAATAGAAGGAAAACAGATAGTGAATAAATACTTTCACCTAACCAGCCAGAGGTGTGATGTGTTAGATAAGTGATAACACTGAATGCCCCATCCCAAAAAACCCAGCTGTAGGGTATCAGTGCCACGCTGCCATGCTGGCACCTGAGCACCTCAGCTTCTGAAGTGGACTTGGGTGCCTCGCATTAGGAGGCAGGCTAATTTGAGATAGCCACCATGCGATAGGGGGCTTCTGCAGGGGTGGGTTGGCAGTGGGCTCAGACATGGCAGCAATGCTTGTCGCTGGGCCAGAGACCTTTCTCCTGCCACAGGGTCACATAATGTAAGTATGTGAGGCTGGTCCCAGAAGTATGTGCCCACACCGGGGCAGGGGGAGGGAAGAGGAGCGTACAGGGAGAAAAAAACAGAAACAAGTTGCTGTTTGCATGAAGGCTTGCATGCTCAGGTCCAACGTCAAAGTGCTGTCTACCACAGCTACTGGATATAGTGTCCCTGCGAACTGGAGCCCTGAGGGAAAGCCATAAGGACAGCAAAAGCAGGCAGATTAGTGGGTTGATGGGGCAGGGTGATTGTCTCAGGCCACAGGGTGCATCTATATAAAGAGACTGGCAAAAAAGTACAGCAAGCAATCACACACCACAGGGTGTGTGGGTACACTGTACTTTACTAACCACATGCCCATGGTGTATTATGGGGCATAAGACACAGTACAGTGCCTTTGACCATCTGGTAAGTGCAATTAACAGCACATATGCACATCTTTTTCTACTCAGGTCTTAGCTGGAAGGAAGAGTCAGGTTTTCATCGTAGGCAATAAAATCTAACAATGAACCATTTGATGAGATATAAATTAAAGAGAGTATCCTGATTTACAGTGATAGCAACTATAGAGCGTATCATGAGGGGAATGAACAAGGGTTTTAAATTGCTCAAACTATTGATTTTTGTATATCTGTATTTTCATTTCTGTTGAGTAACAAGAAGAAAATAATAATTAAAAGGCAGTGTGCAACATGAGAAAGGTAAAACTATTGCTTTCTTGACCCACATTAACCTGTTTGATAGGAAATGAACAAAATGCTTAATCCATATAAGAAATGCTGTAAATGGAAAGTAGTTCTAATGAGTATGTTGCAAATATGGATGTCATCTTATATCAAAGGAACTGATTTTATTATTTTTCAGAATGAGACTGAATGTAGAGTCAGATATGACAGTATAAAGTATATAAAGTGGAAACAAATCAAATCAACAGGTCAGTTCCAGCTACACAGCTTAACCAGTCATTTCATTTAATGACATTTAAAATAGTTTCAATATGAAAATATTTTGAAACAAAAATAAGCATACTATTAAAATAAAGTTTTGTATTTCCTTATTTTTGGTACATACAGATTAAAAATAACAGAGCCACCCCGGTCTAATGGGTTCTATGTATTATCTGAGAATATAAAATGGGGGGCTATGCCCCCCGACCCCTTTTGTTGGTCGCTTTGCTCCCCCAAACCCTTAAAATTAATATAACAAAGTTCAGTGGGGATGCATTTGAGGGAAGGGGAGAGAGAAGGGTATATATTTCTAATTCAGGGGATGTAACTTGGGGAGGGGGACAAAGTCAGGAAGGGGGTACAGAACTGGGGTGGCACAAAGCATGGCACAATATGGGAAAAATAGAAGTAGGCAACTTAAAAAAAAAAACCATAAAAACACTACAGCAGGCATCAAACACAGGTCTGCTGCAGCTGGACAGCAGCCACACAGCTAGTACCTCTAAACACTATACTACAGAGCACCTCAAATTTCTGCCATGAAATAGCCAAGTACAATTTTAGCCAGCTTACTATATGCCACCTCAGAACTTTGCTAAAAACACCAGGCACTCTTATACCCAAGTCGCCAAAACCACAGTCGCTGCTTTGACCTCACTATAATTACCTCGTTCATATGCCTTCACTCTTATCATGGGATACCATCTGATGAAGGTTTAGTGAGAACCTGAAACATTACTATTCCTATTATAGGGTACAAAAAGTGGACTACTAATGAAAATCAGTTACAGAAATAAAACAAGAGAAACTGATTACATGAAAATGTTATCTGTTAAGAATAAATATTTATTGAGAGGTGTGGGCTGGCCGGGGAGCAAGATGACAGTGTTTAGCTCAGTTCTGTGGGTCATCCTACTAGCATCTTGGACATGATACCTGCACTGTCTTCTCAGAACAACTAATCACTTCACTTCCCTTCCTATACTTACTTATATACAGTAATGTACAATGCACGGAGTTTGCTACTAGTGCTTTACTTACTTGATTCTGCAGTCCATAGTCACATCTCGCCGACTCGCCCTTCCACCATGGACCCGCCGCCACCGCTGGTCAGGATTGCAGCCTGGAGTCCCGAATTGTTGGGAGTGCTGTTCGGTAGGCATTTTTGTTCTATAAATGGGAAAACTAGCTCGGTTTCAAGTTGACTTGCTTGAACTTAATTGCATTAGTGCAAATGCCGTAATTTAAACCTGCCTAATGCTGCACAAGCTCCGCCGTGAAGACATGCCTCCACAAATGGGTCTTCCTTTCTGGGTCCCAGCTGTGAGGGACGATGGGCACAGTGCACTGCCCTCCATCCTCTTCTAACACCACAGACTTCAGTCACACCACACGGCATGGAGGAAGGATGGACCAACTGAACCGGTGATGAGTGATGGCATCTTCACTCTCTCACAGTCTGCTAGTGCAGCACTGCTCCTGCCTGTCGACAACGATTGGTATATCCCCGCGGTAAGTGCAGTTATGCACAAGCACTACTCAATCTGCCCCAATTCCCGCTCCTTAGTAGCCGACACCTCCAAGGAAATCACACACATTCTGATGTTGTGATTGGTGTGTGTGTCGGTGAGTACGGAGCCACCGAGAGGCTCACTTGACACTTGCTTGGGGGGGGTTGACTGTGTGTGGTGGCAGGTGATGATTGCTGCTTGAGATGAAGAAAATTTTTAACAAAACTTACACCAGAACATGTTGGTCGGAGCCTAAACGTTAACAGCCACCGTGACTGATCCCTACCCCTAGCCTCGGCAAAAAGAATTAGACACAAGTTCACAACACTGACTTTACACACAAACACAACAGTACTTACAGACAGAAACAGTACTCGAAGTAGTGAGTAGTCAATAGTGGTCGATCGGAGACAGTGCAGTCTGGGTCTGTCTCTGGGATTGGTCAGTCAGCTTAGGGTTGCATTACACAGCACTGACGGATGGTGCAACCAGAATGGCAGCTTCTCCAACTTCTTCTGTGGTGATATCCCTGCTAGGTGCGTGCAGCGGAAAATAACAGTACCTGATGGGCTGGACAGGCTAATAGTGGAGGCGTTCCAGGGCAAAAGAAGCACTTGCACGTGATGGGCTTCAACTGAAAAGGCAATGCTAGCCCCCGCAGCTGATTTCAGACCTTGGGTCTTAATCGCAGAAAGTTTGTTTTTTTTTAAACCGGCCAATTGTTATTTTTTTTTGTAAACGGCAGTTTTTTCTGTACGCAATGGTGTACAATAAGTATGCATGGTTACGCCACTGGCCATGTTATTGTATTCTGTCACAAAAGTGCAAACAGTTTTCAAATCACTACTTGTATTTTTCTTCTTTAAAATCACCTCCCTATCAATCGTCTCTACTTTCTCATAGGCATTTTTGAGTAACTGTTCCTCATAACCCCGATTTTTGAATCTCTCTATTAATTTTCTTGACTGTATTTCAAAATCAATATTAGAGCTACAATTCCTTTTAATCCGTAGAAGCTGGCTGTAGGGAATGGACTTCTTTAAATCTGGGGGATGGGCGCTTTCAGCATGTAGCACAGAATTTGTGGCAGTTTTCTTTCTAAATGTTTTTGTTTGAATGCAATATTCTCTCTCATTTACAGTATCAATAATCAAGGTAAGATCTAAAAAATTAAGGATTTTTTGATCAAATGTATATGTAAACCTTAAATTTAAATCTTTCACATGTAAATTCTCAATGAATGCTTGGGCCTCACCTTTTTCACCATCCCATATACAAATAACAACATCAATCAAATGATACCATTTAATGATTTTACTAAAAAATGGATTTTCTGTTTCAGATAATACTTTTGTCATCTCCCAACTGCCCAAAAAGCGGTTAACATAGCTGGGTGCCATAGAGGCCCCCATAGCTGTACCACACTTCTGTTCAAAAAACGTCCCTTCAAATTCAAAGTAGTTATATGTAAGGATAAACTTCAAGGCATCCAGAATAAATTCTTTCGGTACTTCATCTACCTCTTCATAAGAATTTAAATGTTCTCTTGTGGCCTTTAAACCAGCTTCATGATGTATGCTTGTGTAGAGGGATTCTATATCCATCCCTAACCAACTGTAACTTTTTTCCCACTTGAAAACACTTAATTTTCTTAATGAATCAGATGTATCTTGTATATGGAAAATAAGGTTTTGCACAAGCGGTTGCAGAAAAAAATCTACAAACCTGCCCAAATTTTGAGTCAATGACCCAACCCCTGAGACAAATGGATGCCCTGGTGGTTATTCTTTATTTTTATGCACTTTTGGTAGTGCATAAAAGCCAGGGACTCTAGGGAACTCTTTCCATAAAAATCCAAATTCTGCCTCAGAAATTTGAGCTTTGTCAACTGCATAGAAACATAGAATCATAGAATTTGATGGCAGATAAGGACCGCTTGGCCCACCTAGTCTGCCTATTTTCCTACCTAACAGATAAGCTGCAGATCCTAGTTAACCAACAGCTTATTTCCTCCTACCCCCACTAGGACTGCCTTATGTCTGTCCCATGAATTCTTGAATTCCCCCACTGTTCTTGACTCCGTGACCTCCTCAGGGAGGCTGTTCCATGCATCCACAACCCTCTCCGTGAAAAATACTTCTCACATTACCTCTGAGCCATCCTCTATCTCTTCAAATTAGTTCTCCTTGTTCTTGCACATCTCTTTCTGAAAGGTGCTACCCTCTTGGACTTTGTTGATTCCCTTGAGGTACTTGAAAGTTTCTATCATGTCCCCTCTCTCCCTTCTTTCCTCAAGGGTATACATGTTAAGCTTCTTTAGTCTTTCTTCATATGTCTTCTGGTGCAGACCCTGCACCATTTTGGTTGCCCTCCTCTGGACAGCCTCCACTCTATCTATGTCTTTGCGGAGATGGGGTCTCCAGAACTGCACACAGTACTCCAGATGGGGTCTCACAAACTGTCTGTACAGAGGGATAACAACTTCCTGTTTTCTACTATTGATGCCTCTTCCTACGCATCCCAGCATCCCCCCAGCCTTCCTTACTGCCTTCTCACATTGCTTGCCCACCTTTAGGTCATCTGATATAATTAACCCCAGGTCCCTTTCCATTTTTACTGTTGTCAGTATCTCACCCCACATTGTGTACTCTTCCTCTGGGTTTTTGTTTCCCAGGTGCATTACCTTACACTTCTTTGCATTGAATCTGAGCTGCCATACATTTGACCATTCCTCCAACCTTGCCAAGTCCCTTCTCATCCTTTCCACTCCATCTTGTGTATCAACCCTGTTGCAGATCTTTGTGTCGTCTGCAAAGAGACATACTTTTCCTTCCAGTTCCTCTGCAATGTCACTTATAAAGACATTAAAAAGTACACGGTCCCAGTACTGAACCCTGCGGTACCCCACTAGTAACCCTCCTTTCTTCACTGTGAACTCTATTTACTACTACCCTTTGTGTCCTGTTGTCTAGCCAATTTTTTATCCAGGCTACCACCTTGGGGCCCACTCCAAGGCTGGCTAACTTGTGTATTAATCTTTTGTGTGGGACTGTATCAAATGCCTTGCTAAAATCTAGGTAGGCCATGTTCACAGCCCCTCCCTGGTCTACTACTTTGGTCACCCAGTCAAAGAAATCTATTAGATTCATCTGACACAACCTTCCCATCGTGAATCCATGCTGCCTTGGATCCTGTGTCCCACTGGCCTCTAAATCCCATACTATCCCCCTATACAATTCCTTACCCATAACCACAATGTTTCCACCTTTATCAGCAGGTTTTACTACTATTGTGTAATCTTGAGAAAGTGTATTTAGGGCTTTTCTTTCATTCAAGTTAAGATTTTATCTTTTGATAGTAGTATCTCCATTCAAAAGACTTAAAACCTGTCTTGTTATTGTCTTCTCATATGCACTTGAAGTATTGTTATAAGTTTTTGGGCAGAATTCAGAGACTGGGCGAAATAAGGTCTTCCTTGCTTTCTTAAAATCTTGCCTTAGTTTAAATAACTTGTTACTAGGAATGGTGTAATCCAAAGCTTCTTCTTGTTCCATAAGTAATTCCTCTAGAATACCCAAGGCACGTCCAAAGTCAATCTGTTCCGTGGTGAGAGTCGAACAAGTGAGTAAATCTCTGTTTCTTGTTGCACATCTGTCTCCAAACTTATAGGAGTATCCATTCTGTTGTTATCATATTTCATACATAAAACATTTTTAGTTTCTTTGTCCACATGATTCAGATTTTGCTCAAAATAAGGTTGTCCTGTGGTGGGCCTTGAACTAGTTGACACTCCAACTTCTATCTCACACTGTATTTCTGATTCCAAATTCAGGGAAGTATTTATACTCTCCTCATTTTGTTTATTATGCAGCAAGTCCCCGATCTCTATGTCCACATTAGCATTATGTTCTCTTCCAAAAGAATGTATCTCTGTTAATAGCAGATTTAGGTCAAAATCATCAGGACAAATTGCAACTTCTTCAATATTATACCATATTGATATTGGTTTGCTCTTCTTCAAAAAGAGGTTCTATTTGATTTTTCTTACAGAAATGTAGCTTTAGATGTAATTTTCTGAATTTTTGCAAGTCCACAAATACCTGGAATTCATTTATCTGATGGGTTGGAGTAAAGTTCAAACCTCTTTTCGGTACTGATTCTTCATGTATATTCAAACTTCTCTCACAGAGGCAATAAATGTGCTTGAGTAAATATATATATATATATGTGTGTACATAATAACTTTTTTCTCTTTTTTATACTTTTTGAATCTGAGATTTGTATGGTTGGATGTAAAAATAGAATTTGTCACATAAGGCTGTGTAGTGCCTTTTAAAAATTTGGGTTAGACAAGTCATACATAGTAATGAGATTGTTATTTAAATGGATGTGAATGTCTGTATGCGCTATCCGCTTTGAAGACTCACGAGAGTCGAGGTGCTAGGGGTTTGTTTGTTGCAGAGGTTCTTTTATCCACCTTTTGAAATTAAGAAAATATTGTGGAATATTGGATTGAATAAATTGCAGTCCCCTGCATTGCATGGATACATATTTGTGGACTGTGTTCCTTTCTCCACAATTTTGGATACCTAAGACGCTGGTGTGGTAGGCATGGTTAAGCTCTTTATTTACCTGTGGACTATGTTTAGATGGGATCAGGTTGCAGCTGGAGTTGAGGGAACTGGAGCTGGAATTCAAGCAGAGAATGTTTGAAGCACAGCAGCAGAGGGAGTTCGAGCAGAAGAGGTTTGAACTGGAAATGCAGGAAAGAGAAAACCAACATCAGAGAGTGGCTGAGAGAGAGAGAGGAAAAAGAGCACCAGAGGGAATTTGAACTGGAGGAGTTAAGACTCCAATGATAAGTTCCAGAGGAGGTAAGTGGCAGGGTTGAAATTGAAACTCCAGGGCTGGAGTATATGTTAAATTCTAAATTAATAGCTGAATTTAAAGAGGGAGAGGATATGGATGCATTTTTGAATTTGTTTGAAAAGGTCTGTATCTAGGCCAAAATATCCAAGGAGTCATGGAACTTTCAGCTATCCCCGTTACTTACTGGTAAAGAGTGTGAGGCACTAGGCCAAATGGACAATCAAGAAAGTAGCAATTATGAGAAACTTAAAACTGCTTTGCTTAAAAAGTATGAGTTAACTCCTGAAGCATACAGGATTACATTCCGTAAGCTCCAAAGAAGCCCTGACATGAGCTATGAGGAACTCGCCACAAAGCAACGTCAGTTTTTGAAACGTTGGTGGAAGGGAGCAGAAGCAAATTCTGTGGAAAAAATTGAAGATGTTATGTTGCTAGAGCAGTTATTTGGGCTTGCCCAGCAAAGTTGAAAACCTGGTTAGAGGACCAAGATCCAAAAACAGCACAGCAATTTGCTAAGCTCTCGGACTGCTATGCCAGGAGCAGGTCTGCTCTGAAAGGGAATGGGGCAGGTGTGGCAGGGCAGAAAGGGAAAAGCGCACCTTCAGGCAGCTAAAACCCTCACTGTCTCCACAGAAAGGGGGAAGCCCCAAGCTGCAAAAAAGGGATTTCTCAGATAAAAGTAATGACTATTGATTTTGTAAACAGCCAGGGCACCTTGCTTGACAGTGTCCTAAAAATGCACAGAGTGGACAAAGTGGTGCTCGAACAGAATTGGGTTGTTTGTGTATCCCTGAGAGCATGTCTGTAAACATGAGGGAGCACGTGCACCCGGTTACTGTAAATGGGGTGCAGACCCATTGGTTAAGGGACACAGGGGTATCTTTTATCCTAGTAAAAGGGGATTTGGTTGGGCTTGAACAGCTGATACCTAATCAGTTTGTAACGGTGAAGGGATTCACTGGGGAGGAAAAAACTTTAGCACTTGCTAGCATTCTCTTGGACTGGGGTGAGACAGGAGAGATGGTGCAAAAAGTGGCAGTGGCAGACAATCTCGCCCTGGATGTGATAATAGGGAACAATCTCCATAAAGGGGTGCCGTGTGTGGTTACCTGCAATCAGATTGCAAAGGCCGATTGTAGATCCCTAAACCTCATAGAAGCCCCTGTGAAAAAAATGGGAGGCAGGTTCCCCAGCCTGTGTCTCCTGAAATGGAGGGTAGCAAAAGGGAGGTAGGACTTCCCCAGGTAGCCATTCACAAGACAGCTACGGAAGGTTACTCCATGGCAGGAGGGGTAACAAATGGTCAGAAGGTTAGGGATGGCAGTGACCCTGAATGCCCAGATGCCAGAGCTATTGACCCCAGTTTAGGAACTGAAGGGGATGTGTCCCATGCCTTGGGAAAATGTGAAGATGTTGCAGCTGTTCAGAGAACTGACCCTAGTTTGGAGAGGCTGAGGGCTTGTGCAGAATCTGATGGAACACTGGGAGGTGACATAAGACATAGGGTATTTTGGGACAATGGACTGTACACACAGGATGTGAGGACAGAGGGAGGGGTGATGGGCAGGCAGCTTGTCATTCCCCAGGTGTACCATGAGCTGCTGTTCAAGATCACTTATGATATCCCCATGTCTGGACATCTGGGAATCGCATGCATCATGCAGCAGTTGGCCTAGAATTTCTATTCACCCAACTTCACCCAGCAGGTGAAGGAATATTGTAGGTCTTGTCACCGGTGCCAACAAATAGGGAAGGCAGGCAGCAAAACCAAAACTGCCCTAATTCCCTTGCCCATTGTGGAAGAGCCATTCCAGAGGGTAGGAATGGATATTGTGGGACCTTTGAGTACCCCAAGCTCCTCTGGGAAAAAGTTTATCCTGACAGTGGTCAATAACATCACCTGATACCCAGAGGACCTAATGAAGTGTTTCAAACATTCTCTGCTCGAATTCCAGCTCCAGTTCCCTCAACTCCAGCTGCAACCTGATCCCATCTAAACATAGTCCACAGGTAAATAAAGAGCTTAAGGACAGATTAAAGTGGCAGATAAAGTGGCAGATGCCTTACTAGGGATTTTCTCCCATATCAGGCAGCCACAGGAGGTTATCACTGATCAAGGGGGTACCTTCATGTTGGACCTAATGAAGTGTTTGTGGAAGAAGTGTGGGGTGGTGCAGAGATGCATGACACCTTATCACCCACAAGCCAATGGGCTTGTGGAAAGGTTTAATGCTACCCTAAAAGCGATGCTCCAAGTGTTTGCTGAACAGCATGGAATGGACTGGGAGAAATACCTTCCCCACCTGTTGTTTGCATACAAAGAGGTGCCCCAAGAGTCGACAGGGTTCTCCCCCTTTAAACTCTTATACAGATGTAGGGTGTGTGTGTGTGGGCCCCTGGACATGATCCAGGAAGACTGGGAAGGCAAGCATGCCACGCAGGGAACTCCCATAGTGGAGTATGTCCTTAAGTTTTGGGAGAAGCTGAAGGAGCTTATGGGGGTGGCCCAAAGCAACCTGTTAGCTGCCCAGCAGAAACAAAAAGTCTGGTATGATTGCAGAGCCAGAGCTCACACATACAGTGCAGGTCAGAAAGTTATGTTCCTACCCTTAGTCTGGAAGGACAAGCTGCAGGCCAAGTGGGTTGGACTATACAAGGTAGTCCGATAGGTAAATTACATAAATTATATTGTAGAACTGCGTGACAGGAGACATACTCTTAAAACTGAAACTGAAAGAACTCGTAAAACTGAAGGTGAAAAAGCAATGGGTCCTGATGGGATTCATCCCAGAATTCTAAAAGAACTAAGGGTAGAACTAGTGACGCCACTGACTACCCCCTTTAACAAATCAAGGGAGGATGGGTGGCACCGAGGACTGGAGGAGGGCAGCTGTGATTCCCTTCACAAAAGTGGGAGCAAGGCAGAAGCAGGAAACTACAGACCTGTTAGTTTAACCTCAGTGATAGGGAAAATGATGGAATCACTTCTGAAGGAAAAGGTACATCCAGTATCTAGAGGCCAAAGGCACAGGACCCTAGGCAGCATGGATTCACAGTGGGAAGGTCATGCCAGATGAATCTGATAGATTTCTTTGACTGGGTGACCAAAGTAGTAGATCAGGGAGGGGCTGTGGACATGGCCTACCTAGACTTTAGCAAGGCATTTGACACAGTCCCACACAAAAGATTAATATACAAGTTAGCCAGCCTGGGAGTGGGTCCCAAGATGACAGCCTGGGTAAAGAATTGGCTGGAGAATAGGACACAGAGAGTAATAGTAAATGGAGTCCACTCAGAAGAAAGAGGGGTTACTAGTGGGGTACTGCAGAGTTCAGTATTAGGACCGGTCCTCTTCAATGTCTTTATAAGTGACATTGCAGAAGGACTGGAAGGAAAAGTATGTCTCTTTGCAGATGACACAAAGATCTGCAACAGAGTTGATGCACAGGGTGGGGTGGAAAGGATGAGAAGGGACTTGGCAAGGTTAGAGGAATGGTCAAATGATGGCAGCTTAGATTCAATGCTAAGAAGTGCAAGGTAATGCACATGGAAACAAAACCCAGGGAAGAGTACACAATGGGAGGTGAGATACTAACAACAACAAAATGGAAAGGGACCTGGGGTAATATATCAGATGACCTAAAGGTGGGTAAGCAATGTGAGAGGGCAGCAAGGAGGGCTGGAGGAATACTGGGATGCATAGGGAGAGGCATCACCAGTAGAAAACAGGAAGTTATTATCCCTCTGTACAGACAGCTGGTGAGACCCCATCTGAGTACTACGTGCAGTTCTGGAGACCCAATCTCTGCAGAGACATAGACAGGATGGAAGCTGTCCAGAGGAGGGCACTAAAATGGTGCAGGGTCTGCACGGAAGACATATGAGAGAGAGACTAAAGAAGCAATATGTATAGCCTCGAGGAAAGGAGGGAGGGGACATGATAGAAACGCTCAAGTACCTCAAGAATCAACAGTCCAAGAGGGTAGCATCTTTCAAAAAAAGAGGTGTGCAAGAACAAGGGGGCACAATTTGAAGATAGAGGGGAGGCGGCTTAGAGGTGATTTAAGGAAGTATTTTTTCACAGAGAGGGTTGTGGATGCATGGAACGGCCTTCCAGAGGAAGTTGTGGAGTCAAAAACAGTGGTGGAATTCAAGCATGCATGGGACAGTCATAAGGCCATTCTAGAGGGTGGAGGTAGGAAGAAGTAGGCTGCTGGTTAACTAGGATCTGCAGCTTATCCAGTAGGTAGGGAAATGGGCAGACTGGGTGGGCCAAGCGGTCCTTATCTGCCGTCAAATTCTGTGTTTCTATGTTTCTATAGCCAGAGGATGTACCATGTCAACATGATGAAGCCATATGTAAATAGGGCTGACATGGTATTTGCAGTGTGTAGTCCTGGGGAGGGGACAGACGAAGAAGATCCCCCTCCGGGACTTGCTAGAGGAAAGCAAGCAGGAGTTCTCTGTGGAGAGAATCAAGCTGTCACCCCAGGTGACCCCAGAACAGTCCCAGGAACTGAGGGAGGTTTTAGAGGACTTTGCCCCTTTGTTTACTGCCAAGCCGGGATGTTCTCCTTAACGACTCATGACACAGATACAGAGACGCAAGCACCCATCTGACGGATAGCCTACCGGGTGTCTGAGACCATCCTAAAGGACATTAGAAGGGAGGTGGAAGAAATGCTGGATTTAGGGGTAATCCAGAAATCCCACAGTTCCTGGGCCTCACCTATAGTCCTCATTCCCAAACTGGATGCCTCTACTCGCTTCTGTGTGGACTATCATGGACTCAGCACAGTTACAAAGTCTGACACCCACACAATGCCATGGACGGATGGACTACTGGACAAGTTGGGAGGAGCAACATATCTTACCTCCACTGACTTGACAAAATGGTATTGGCAGGTGGAGTTAACTACCAGAGCTAGGGAGAGATTGGCCTTCATCACTCCAATAGGATTATTTGAGTTCCAGATGATGCCTTTTGGAATGAAGAACGCCCCTGTCACCTTCTAATACTTGGTCAATCAGGTGTTGCATAGTACAGAAGAGTCTGTACTGGCTTATCTGGTTGATATTGCCATCTTCAGTGCCAGTTGGAAGGAATACCTGTCCCATCTAAAGGAAGTGTTGGGCAGGACACAGAGGGCAGGGCTCACTGTCAAGGCTGAAAAGTGCCAGGTGACTATGGTGGAGGTGGCAAATCTAGACCATGAAGCGGGGCAGAGGCAGCTTTGTCCCAGTCAAGCAAAGATTGAGGCAATAGAGGCATGGCCCTGGCCTGAGACCCAGAAGCCAGTTTGGAACTTTCTAGGGACTGCTGAGTACTATTGAAAGTTTGTACCAAATTATAGTACCCTGGCAGCTCCCCTATCTGGTCTGTTAAAGAAAAGAAAGCCTAAGAAAGTAAAGTGGGAGCCAGCCTGTGAGTGAGCCTTTACACAGTTAAAGGAGGCACTGTGCAGTGCCTCTGTGTTAGCCAGTCCAGATTACAGAAAGCCATTTGTAGTCCAGACAGATGCCTCAGATGTGGGGATTGGAGCAATTCTCAGTCAGACCTCTAATCAGGGAGAGGATCACCCAATGGTGTACCTGAGCAAGAAGTTAATTCCCTGGGAGCAGGCATCTTCCATTGTTGAAAAGGAATGCCTTGCAATGTTATGGGCTCTGAAGAAATTAGAGCTATACCTTTACAAGAGATGCTTTGAGGTACGGACCAATCACAACCCCCTGGTGTGGTTGAATCAGATGGGTAAGGCAAATGGTCATCTCTTAAGGTGGAGTATTATCCTACATGCCTACAACATGACAATTACCCACAGGGCCAGATCAGCCAATGCCAATGCAGACGGCCTGTCTCACCAGTTAGAACAGTAACAGAATTTGTGAAAAACATACCATGCATAGGAATGGATTCCCACAACTTCAGTCTAGGAGGGAGGGATGTTGTGAGCTATGTCCCTGGCAGCCATATGTACAAGTATATGATGTGTTTTATGTGATTTCTGTGTATGTTAAAATGCCAATGTAAAGAGAAGGAATTTTTTTTAATGGTTGATAGTCCTGTAACCTGCAAAACAGCTTGCTTGGCAAGAAGCTAATTGCATTTCCATAACTAGCTGACCCAGAGGTAATAAAATCAGCTCATATAGTCATAAACCTTACAGGATCTTCCTTGTAACGTAATTGAAGAAAGCCAGTTCAAAGCCCAGGATGTTTTAGCCAGGATTTGAGCAGCAAATGACCATTCTGACAGGCTAATGTGAACTTTGTCTGACGGGTGTGAATTGTCTACAGGGGACTTCAGAAGGCTTAAACTCTGAATGTCATATCCATGTTAATTATATGTGTCTGAATTTGACTTTTGATATTTTTGGAATTCTTGAAACAGCTGAACAGTGACAAATCCTGGCCAAATGGAGTAGTTGCTCTGGCTCCCCTGGTAGGTAAATAGACTAGTTTCTTTAGAAATGGGACAATTGATGACACTGCAAGTTACAGAAGGTATTTAAAGCCCTCAGCTCAGGGCATGTGGCACACTTTTCATATGGACTTTCTCCTGACATACCAGAAGCAAGACTGCCAGTACAAAGGAAACTGAATCTTTAATTTACTTTCTTTGGACTTCAACTTACCACCAACTTAAGGTAGACTTTATATAACAGTTATAGTGTGTTTTTCATGTATATTTACCACTTTTGTTTCTGCTATTCTGTGACCAAATTAGTGCATCTCTTAGTTGTAACTGTAGGAGTCTTAATTATTTTAGTAAAAACATTTGTTTTTAAGAAAGCTGCCTGAGTGAGATTTTTCTATATTGTGTGTGTGATTTTGGGATGTTTATCAATAATCTGTGACTAAACTGTTATTGCCAAAGGGGTGTCAATATAGACTGCCAAATGGAACAAGGGTCTGTAACAGGGAAAATCTGGATAAAAGATAGGGAGAATATGAAAGTCTCAAAGAAGGGTCTGTGGGGATTTGAACCAGGTTATTGTACGCCCATGGGAGAAGTCAGAATCAGGGTTACAATGCTACCCCGAAGAGGTTGTAACACCTGGATCTTCCCCCTTTGTGTAACAACCAAGAAAGGGTTCTCACTTGGCTACAAGACTCAAGACTGGTATTGTAACCTGATCCAGAGTAAGGAGGGGATCTTAGGACTTCATGGAGAGTGTTCAGTTGTAAACCAGTGAGCATTACAGAGGGACTCAAAGAGGGTATCCCCTGTTTCCCCCTCCCGGTCATGGCTTGCACTTAGGGGTGGGCACTGTGAGCTCAGTGGATCTGACCTTCAGGAGTGGGTTCATGACAAGGACCACATGGAAATTTTTTGCTAACTGGTGCCACCCATGTCAATGTGTCTCATCGGCGCCTATATATTGTGGGCATCCCCAGCATGCCTCACTTCTTTCTGCCACTGCCAACCACTTATCAGTTTATTGCTGCTGAAGAACACCATAGAACTTGGAAACCTTTTCTGTCACTATTTACTTAAAGTCTGTTATTTTATATTTACTTTTATGCCACTGCTGACAGAAAAGGAACTATTGTTACACTATTGCCATTGACATTAACATTTTATAGCTGACCACTCAGTTTGTATCTGTTACCTAAATACAGATCATGGAATCTAGCCAGCTCAGTTTGCCAGAGCTTTAACCAGGCAATCAGCAGACTTTGCAAGAAAGCTTTGGAAGTATATCTATAGCTTCAGGAAATAGAGAAATGGGTTGCAGCGAAGGTGGCTTCACTGTCATTAACTGCTTATGCTCCTGATTCACCATCAACCTGTTGATCCCCATGGTCACTTGCATCCATCACTGACTTGTTGAAGAAAAGGGATAAGTCCTTTAAGTCTGTGGAAACACACTGCCACTCTGAGAAAGAGAAGCAGAGCAAGAACAAGGCCACTTTCCCAGACTGTTCCTATTCACCTGTAAGAAGAGGTAAGTCTACTGAAAGAGACAGGTCCCCGGCTCCAGTCATGGGGCCTGCTGTCCCCCCAACCATCTGTCAGACATCAAGATCAGGGTCCATCACCAGCACAACCACCACCCCATGGGCTTCACATTCAGTACCACCATCAGGCACAGTCCCATTGATGGGTCAGCCATCGTCGACTCCTTCAGGGCCTCTCAATGCATAGCTCTTGTACCAGACAATATCTGAACTATTTCAGCATCTATTGCCATTGCCACTATCATCTCAAGTTCTGTCAGTACCCCTGGCTGAACCATCATTGACTTTACCATCGACATTCCAGTTCTTGGTCCAGGCTACACTGCCAGGCCATGAACAATCTCCATCAATGGAAACCCCATCGATGGCTTCTTCTCACTTGTCTCCTCATTCCATCAACCCTCAGCCAATAACAGTCAACATCAGTGATGAACTGGAGTATTATCCAGAGTATATGGATAAAAAAAAGGAGGAGGTGTTGATGAAGAAGAGGCAATCGATGTTATGGGCTCAAGCTCAACTCTGTCCTCTTGCTCAGAAGAGATCCTGTCTCCACCTGAGGATGATTCATTTCAGGCCTTCCTGAAACAGGTACAGGCTAAACTGGGGGGTTTCAAGCAGAGGAGGTGGATTCCTCCAAGAAACATCCCTGGGTTCTTGGAGGTTTCTACCTCCCCTATGGTCATTATTCCTCCTGTACATGCTGTACCCAAGGATGCAACTGTGGCTGCATGGCATAGGCCAACTGAATTGCCAGCCGTTCCAAGAAAGGCTGATAAACAATATTCAGCCCCCACTGCTAAGCCCTATTATTCATTGCAGCCTGAAACAAATTCAATGGTGATTATGGCTGCTCATGAAAGATCAAGGCTCCCAAATATGAATTCTCTTTCTCCTGATAAGGAGTCAAGGAAGCTGGATGTGATGGAAAAGAGAACTTTTGCTTCTGCTTCCATGGGACTAAGGATTGGCAGCTATCAAACATACATGATAAAATATGAAAATTGCCTTTGGAAGACAATGGTCCCCCTAACTGAAGAAGTACTGAAGGGCCAGGACAAAATATTGACACAGCAGACTATTGCTAATGGCCAGGAGAAAGGTAAGCACCTACTAACGTCTGCCTATGATGTTTCTGATGCTGCTGCCAGGGTTGCAGCCTCTGGGATCTGCCTTCTCTGCCCCTCTTGGATAAGGATGGCTGGTTTTGCCTGAGATGTGCAACAATCTGTAATGAGTTCTCCATTCAGAGGGGGAGATACTGATAGTCGCTAAGCAGGAAGGGGATCTTGGGGTTATCATAACTCATGACCACAAAGTGGCAGGGCAGTGTGAAAAATCAGTGAGTAGGATTAGTGGGATGCTGGAGTGCATAGGGAAGCGTATCTCCAGCAGGAGGAGGGAGGTGGTGTTGCTACTGTATCACTCACTTATGAGACCTCACCTGGAATACTGTGTCAAGTTTTGGAGGCCAACCTCAGAAAGGACAGAGACAGTATGGAGACAGTCCAGAGGAGGGCACCCAAAATGGTGCAGTGGTTGCACAAGAAGCCCTATGAAGAGAAACTGAAGGATCTCAGCATGTACTTCCTGGAAGAGATGAGTGTGAGAGGGTTACATGATAGAGACCTACAAGTGCCTTACAGGGTTGAATAGAGTGCAGGAGGGAAGGGGAGTCTCTTTTAAATAAGAAAGATCATCAGGATGAGGGGTCATGCAATGAAGCTGGGGGGTTAATGGGGATGTGAGGAAGTACTACATCACTGAAAAGGTAGTATATGCCTGAAACAGATTTCCAGCTAAAGTGGTGGAGGTGAAAACACTGGGAAGCATAAAGCATGATGGGGATACACAAAGGGGAATATTAGTAAATAGGCAGGTAGGAAGGAGGGTTACCAGAGCACTGTTAGGGTCTGCAGGGACAGATTAGGCAGGGAACATCAGGGCAGACTTGGTGGGCTAAGTGGTCCTTTTCTGCTGAGAAGTTCTGCGTATCTATGGCCCCAAGCTATGCAGATATTTTCATAGCAGCTTTTGAATCAGAGGTGGTGTATAATGAAGGAAACAACTGCTAGCACTAATACATCAAACCATGGTGTTGCTATACAGACAATATTTTTATGGTGTGGGTGGGTACCAAGCCTAACCTTATCAATTTTGCCAAATACTTCAATAATGCAACCCAATTCTTATAGTTCACAGTGACATTTGACAAGCAAGAAGTGGCATTTTTGGACTTAATGTATCACAAAGAATAAGGTAAACTATTAACTAAGCCTTCTCTGAGGTACTCCCAGTGCTCTGTACAAGTATAGTGAGGAAGAAAAGGACAGAGGAGTTCAACACTTGGCTGGGGGAATGGTGTCGATCCAAGAGGTACGGGATAGTGGAAGACTGGGGCAGGGTCTGGGACAATAGTGACCTGTTCGCATGGGACAGGTTACACTTGTGCAGGGAAGGGCAGGGGTGTTAAAACAGAGGATAGAGGAGTAAATAGCAACAAAGGTAAATTTAAACTAGTTGGGGGGGGGCGAATGGGAAGCTGGGATGCAGGGTCTCCAGAGAGGGGAGACAAACAAACTTACCCTGCGTACAAATGGACAGAATCAGGGAAGGGTCAAAGGGTGAGGTTAAGATGTGTGGGAAATGGGGTAAGGAGGGAAAGAGAACATCTTGAAGGGTTGTCTCCTTGAATGCAAGAATCCTGGAGAACAAAACCACTGAACTACAGGCTCTATTGGCAGAGGGGAGAGTGGACATAGCGGCCATTACAGAAACATGGGCCAACCAATACCAGGACTGGGACCTGATAATTCCAGGGTATAGGATTTACAGGAGGGATACAGGCAAAGGGAAATGGAGAGGAGTGGCGATTTACGTGAGGGAAGGGATAAAGTGTGCAAGGGAAGAGGGGGAGGAGGGAAGAATAGGTCTTATGGATGCAATTCCATGACATGAAAAATAGGACTCTCAGGATGGGGGTGGTATACAGGCCATCAGCTCAAGGGGAGGACCTGGACAGGGAGCTAGCAGAGCAAATTAGGAGGGTGTGTGGGAAAGGTAACACAGTGATTGTGGGAGACTTCAACCTACCAGGAGTGGATTGGGGTATCCCAGCCACCTCGAGTGCTAGGAAACATACTCCAGGAAGCCTGCCAGGATGGCTTCCTGGCACAGAAGGTCACCGAGCCGACTAGGTTGGGAAATATGCTGGATCTAGTACTGTCCAACGGGGAGGCTGTAAGGAAGGTGGTGTGGAGGGCTGACTGGGAGTGACCACCACTCGGTGTGGTTCACGCTCTACATGAGCAGGGAAGCAGTGGGTACAGGGACCAGGGTGGTTGACTTTAGACAGGCTGATTTTGGAAGGATGGGTGAAATCTAAGGGGGCACCTGACAGGAATTCAGCCACACTGGGATGTGAACCAGAAATGGGAAAACATCAAAATGGGGCTTGTGGAGGCTACTGAGACATGTACTAAATTGCAGAGCAAAGACAGAAGGTCTAAAAAACCAAGCTGGATGAGTAGGGAAGTCTTAGAAAAGGTGAGGCCAAAAAAAGCAGCATTCAGGAGATACAGGAAAATCAGGGAAGGGGGAGGATAGGGAGGAGTATGTGAAGAAGTCCAAAGAAGTTACCTGGGGAGTCAGGGTGGCCAAGGCGTCCAGGAAGTTGAGGCTGGCACAGGGCATCTAGGATGGGGAACAGGACTTCTTCAGATACATATGAGAGAGAAGGAGCTGCAAGGACCAGATAGTGAGGATCAGGAAGGACGGGGGGGTGGGTCAGAGAAAGGGATGGAACAGGCAGAAACATTAAATGAGTACTTCTGTTCTGTATTCATGAGGGAGAAGGGTGGGCAACTACTGCAGGGGGTGGGGAAGGTGGGCAGTGGGAGGTGGTAATGGATGGTGTAATCACTAAGGGCAGGATATTGGAAGGTCTAAGGGCTCTGAGGGTGGATAAGACACCAGAACCAGATGGCATACATCCCAAGGTGCTGAAGGAAATAGCAGAGGTCCTGGCTGGGCCACTGGCAGACCTATTCAATACCTCCCTGGACACTGGGTGCATACCACATGACTGGAGGATGGCCCACGTAGTACCACTCCATAAAAGTGGCCCAAAGGATGAACTGGGCAATTACAGACCAGTAAGCCTAACATCCATTGTGGGGAAGCTGATGGAGACAATCCTAAAGAAAAGACTGGTATCCTTTTTGGAAGACAATGGGCTCCATGACAATCATCAACATGGGTTTGTCTTGGGAAGATCCTGTCAGACTAACCTGGTTAAGTATTATGACTGAGTAACAAGGGAATTAGACAAGGGCCATGCTGTGGATGTTATATATTTGGACTTCAGCAAGGCCTTTGATTCAGTGCCACATTGGAGGTTGGGGGGAAAGTTAACATACGTGGGGGTGGGGACTAAGATGGTTAAATGGATTGAGAATTGGCTTTGAGGAGCGGGGTGCCACAGGGATAAGTACTAGGGCTGGTGCTGTTTGGGATATTTGTATCAGACATCTCGCATGGCATCTGGAATAAGATCAGTCTGTTCGTTGATGACACCAAGTTGGGGATAGTGGTGGACAACATACAGTAGCAGGATGGCAGGGGCTGCAGGATGACCTGACCAAACTTGAGGAGTAGTCAGAAGCATGGCAGTTGGGGTTCAATGCTAAAAAGTTCAAAATACTGCACTTTGGAGCAAAGAACCCAGGGAGGAGTATCAGCTGGGAAGAGTGCAGCTAGGTACCACCGAGGAGAAAAAGGATCTAGGGGTGGTTGTAATGGGAAACATGAACAATACAGAGCAGTGCAGGAAGGCAGTGGCAAAGGCCAACAGAATGCTGGGATGTATTATGAGAGGAATCTCCTCCAGGACCAGGGAGGTGTTCCTGCCTCTCTACAGGTCACTGGTCAGGCCACACCTGGAGTACTGCATGCAGTAATGGCACCCATATCTGAAGAAGGATGTATGATTATTAGAAGGGGTACAACACAGAGCGACAAAGATGATCCAGGGATTGGAGGACAGACCATATGAGTAGAGGCTGAGTGAGCTGAATATGTACTCCCTGGAGGAGAGAAGGGATCGGGGGGATATGACTGAGAACTTTAAGTACTTAAAAGGGATAAACAAGACATGTACTGAAGAGATATTTAAGCTAAGAATGGGGAGGGACATGAGAGGGCACACTCTTAGATTGGAGAGGGGAAGATATAGGAGGGAAATGAGGAGACACTTTTTCACAGAGAGGGTTTTGGCAGAATGGAACACTCTGCCGGAGGAGGTGGTATCCTGTAAGACAGAGGATAGTTTTAAAAGGGGATGGGACAGTGTGAGAGGGGGATTTTTGTGAAGGGGGGTGGGTCAGCTGCTAGGTAAGGGGGCTATCTGCACGCTCGAGCAGACTTGATAGACCATGTGGCCTGTTTCAGCTTGCAAATTCGTATGTTCATATGTTCGTAACTACGTTATATAAGAAAAGTACAGATAGTAATATACTTTTACAGAACTCAAGCTTTTGTCACCCAAATGTCAATGCCAACATCCCTTAAGGACCATTTTTAAGAATTGTGAGGAATCCATCAAAAAATGAAGATATGAATCATTAGCAAATGATTTGGAAAAGAGGCTTAAAAACAGAAAATATAGAGAAACTGTTATTCATACAGTGCAGGAGAGATGTGACTGGATGGATAGGAAGGAACTACTTAAGCACAAACCACAGGAGCCACAAAAAGATTGTATTGTTTTTATACAAATTTCTGTCATAAACTGTGACTTTTGAAGGCCACTATACATTATATAGACATTGAAGAGTCTTACAAGTGATAACAGTTGGAGAAGAGGTGTTTAGAAATATGCCTGGAACCAGTTTTCCCACCACAACCACATAACAGAGGGTGCAATGTACCCCTGTCAAAAATGTTCAGGGGTACAAAATTAGTTTTGAGGGTACGTCATACCTTTTTAAAAAAATTCAGGAGGTACTATAAATTTAATGGCAGCATAAGCAGAACACCTGTTTTTATTACCGTTTAATGCAGTGCAGAATAGTAAACCTGCTGTAAATGCAGACAGTACCATACCTCTCACTGTACTAAACTACACTAGAAGCAACTGCTTAGTCTATAAAACTCATATGCTCACAGGTTAAACAATTTAACCAATAAGGTTAAACAATTCAACCAATAAATGAATTAAAAAGGAAAAAAGAAAATACAGAAACAAAAAAAAGGCAAAAGAATGCAAGCAGCAGCTAAAGAGGGAAAATCATGTATCTAGCTATCAGGGATCCAGGAAGAGAACAGCATGAAAGTGTGTATCATTATTGCTGGGACCTGGGATTTTTTTAACTGAGGCAGACTGCCACAGAAACTTATACAGCAAGGCAAAATGTTGGCATACTCATGAATAACCCAAATAAACAGCTCTAATAAGAATTTTAATGCGCTAAATAGTTCTTTTTCCAAGTAGTTGCACACTGCATCAGAGTCATCGATCCCTCCATTTGGTGCTACAGTTCTAAAGAACAATCTGTTGCCATCCCACCCCCCCTAGTGCCACCAATTCAGTCAATTTTATTCCTCACCCCAGTCCCAAGTGCTGACTGCAACTATGTTACTGAAGCTCTCTTTTACTAAAAATATACATAAACAGGCACATAACATTCATGGAGCTCAATTTTAGTAAGGATGCAGACAATCCATAACAGTTGGGGTCGGGCAGACAGGCAGGGTACATTAACGCACTCTGACTTCTGGGCCGGAGAAGGCCATAACCAATTAGGTCCCCATACCTGCTTGTCGTGACTGGATCAGTGTCACACGTTGGGTCGGGTGGGTCTTTGATGGATCCCTGAGCTTCTCCTTCTGCGTGGTGCTAATGCTCTATCCCTCTGAGCCAACTTGCGTACTGCAACAAGTAGCACAGCACATGAATCTATCTGGCTGCATGGTCCCCTCCCCCAAATCAAGCCTCCTGGTACTCCAAGGTGTCCATCCATACAGGCACTTAGCCATACAGCAGTCAACAAGACACTATATAGTGACACGCTTTCAGTCTTCCTTTGTACTGGGCCTACACACTGTATTGCTCGGAATGGGACTTGGGAGGCAATCAGGATGGCAGGACAGCAGTTGGGGTTCCAGTATCAAGTCTCGGGGCTAGAGGAGCGATGACTGACTAGGCCAGCAATGAGGGGAGAAACATGTAGTCAGGACTCGGGAAGAAAAGAATACAAATCAGGGCAAATTAAATCACCAATGCTTGATATCGCATACCTGATTACAGATCTCCTTTTTGAAATGAAGTACCAGGTGTGTCACCTCTCGAGCAATGATCCATGTTGCATCTTGGGACTCGTCTTTTTCTGCCTTCACGACTATAAACTGCAAGTCACAGCTTCACTGGCGCCAGCACGTGAAGCCCACAATTATACTCGGTTCTACCCCACACAGTGCAGTATGCCATGCCCATTTGTTCTGACTGCTTGAAATTGACAGGCTACAAGCTTACTGTGGTCCAATCAGAAGACGGCTAACAACTAGGAGAAAAGAAACCCACACCATTTCAAGAGTACAAGCTGCACTTAAAAGAACTCATGGGACTGCTTTTACAAAAATCACAGCGGCTTCTTTACATGCAGTGTACCCCCTTCACACATAGATGTGCATGAATTTCATTTTTTTTATGTGATTCATGTACATTTATGGAACTGTTTTAATGATTAAAAAGCAGTATAAAATCTGGGCAATTGCCCTGAGTACAGAACAGTGGTAGCACACCTGAATGTTCAGAGGGGTGTGCTACCACTGTTCTGTACTCAGGGCAATTGCTCACTTTTTATACTGCTTTTAAATCATTAAAACAGTTCCATATTGAGTTCAAGCATGAGGACTGTTTTTTCCTTTTGGCCGTATCTGAGCCCACCGTTTTTCTTTTGCTTTTTCTGATACAATGGGCTTCACAGTTAAAAGGAAATGTTCATGTTGTGATTGTGTCAACTGCAACAATACAAAAATAATGAAATTGTTTCTTAGTGTATATTAGAATCAAGAAGTTAAGAGTAATGATTTTATTACCTGCTAGACTGGCTAGGTTATCTATGTACTCAAGTATCCATGCAACGTTCTTTATATAGGTAGAACCCTGAGACAACTGCAGCATAGAGTGCCTAACAAAAGAATGCCATAAAAAGTCACCAGTGGCACATCGCTTCACTGAAAAAAGCACAGTATCCTGATGTTGCACTTTTTTGGTATTGAAAGGATGAAGACCCCTCCACGGGGAGGAAATGTAGATGTTTGCCTCCTCTGTAGAGAGGCATTCTGGGTACAGGAGTTGAGTGCTTTAAATCCAAAACATGGCATCAGTAAAGCACTTGATTGGCTTAGAATACTGCTGGCAGAAGATTGCCATATGAGCAGGGCAGACCATTGCCTGGTCTGCACACCCTTAGGCAGTGATCATGTTCACATGGGTCAAGAAGGTAAGGATAGGCATTTTTCTATCCCATGCCTTCTGGATTTGGCCCCATCCAGTCCTGTGCCCTGCTTGGATCCAACCACACTACCGGTCTTAAGGACTGGCACAGTGGCTTACGATCCTGCTATTGTGAGTAGTTCAATAAGTAATTAGATTTTGATTTTCAATATGCTAGCTTTGAATATCTATTGCTGATAAATGTTAAGGATATTAATGATTAACACTGGGTATATGAATGTTTTAAATTGTTCGAAAATCATAGAGTAATGTAGGTTGTGGTCCCAAGTAATAAACATGTACCTTAGGGAATAGAATGAAAAGACATAAGACAGATTTATTTATTTTTTTCCATTATTTATTTATAGTGCTTTTTTCCTGTTGTGTTCCCCCGCTCTTGCTTCCTTGGTGGAGCATGTGCATGTGGAGGCACGTGCACGTCATGCACTGCAGGATACCCCACCCTACCACTCGCTCCGTGACCGCATGTGCCTGCCACCGGCCCTCCATCTGGTGACGGCTGACCATGGACTGGTGACCCTCCCTCCCAGGAGAGGAGAGGAGAGGAGAGGCATCACTTGATCCTGCTCCCCCCCCCGGTGCTGGCACTCTGGCAACCTGAGGTAATTTCTGAACTCAGGTCACCAGCATAGCGCAAGGTAAAGCATCCAGCACCTCAGTCCTCTGCACCACCGGGCTGGCCCATAAGACAGATTTATAAAGTACTGTATGCAAAGAGTTGGTTTGTCTGTGTCAAAAGAAAATTGAAAAATGCATTACATGGCTGTGCAAGCTAATTAAAGACCTAATTTGCAGTACAGCACATGTATTCAGTCAGTTTTGCACCAGAATCTGGTAGTCTAGGTACCAGACCAACATAAAAGGAGGAAATAAGTGGTACCCCCCCAATCACTAAAGTGCAAAGCGACAACTTCATTAAGGTAAGCACTTAGCGTTTTAGTTCACTTTGGGACTAAGATACTAGTTAAAAGACTAATAAGAGATTTGCCTCTGCTTACCAAAAAGAATAAAATATAAGAAAAAGAAAAGGGAAAACGGGAGCGGCGTCTGAAAAATAATGAGGACACTCCAAAGTAAACGGTTGCACAGATTCTGATATCCTCAAGTGTGGGAGAAAAATGTAACTGGTGTATCCTATACCCACGTATTCGAGCATATATTGTTTTAAATTATCAGGAATGACTGTGAAACTGAACTTGAAAGTGTGGGCAAGAGAGTAAAAAGAACCAGAGCATTTGTACGTACCAACGAAAAGCAGTTACTAATAATTAAGAACTGGTTTAAGTATAATGAGATGAAAAGTCTACAAGGGGTAAAAATGGTGCTCTTTATTTTGAGAGACAGTGTTTACTTAAAATGATAGTAGAGCAAGAAGATTGGAACTTATAAGGAAGTCTATTTGATACATAGATTTGTAAATTAATCTATATGGATAATTATACCTTTTTCTAGATAGACTGGTGTTTAAGAAAACTAAGTTTAAAGAGGAAGGGATTGAGTGTTATTGAAAGATGTGAAATAACAGAAAAGGCCAGTGTTTGCTAATCTGTTTCACTGGTATCAGAGATAGTATTTTAATTATAATATGAGTTTAAAGCTAAACTTTAAAAGATAGAAATGCAGGTTCATTTATATTTATAAAATGGGCAGAAAAAAATCTGTGAAAATCGGGTTCCCTGATGGGATAAAACACACCATATATCTGTGCATTATCGCACAACACTTTTTATACTTTGTTTGGTTCCCATTTACTGTGATGTACATTTTGACCTTCAACGTTGTTGAATAGCTTGTTGCATGTATAGCTGCTTGTATTGCTTGTTGTAACACTATCTATCAAGACCTCCTTGTGAATGAGCTTGCTCAATGGAGTTGTTTTCCTGCAATAATTAAGCAATAATGCCCGACAGGGTGGGCGGTATTGGGCAATACCGGACCGGCCAGGGGTGTGATGAGGCCCGACGCCGCAGGCGGAGGGCTCTGTAGCCCTGGCCGGTCCGGGTATTGCCCATACCGCCCACCCTGGAGGGCATTATTGCGTTTAGAAAATGGGCTAACTGTTGAAAAATAAAGACACAGAGTATTAATTTAGTCGTGAATAAATGAAGTTTTATTTTTACTTTTTTTTAAATTTGAGAAAAAATAGTCCGTTTTTTTATATGTTTAAATAAGACTGTTAAACATTTAAAATGTATTTTAAATAATTAAAATGTAATAGTTTAAGACAGTGTTAAATATTTAAAAGATTTTTTTAACATTTTTAGGGTACAATTTCATTTTAAATATATTTAAATAGTGTAAAACATGTAATACTGTTACATTTGTTTACAATCTCTGTGACTGTTGTTCAGGGTAGCATTTCACTTTTCATTTCTTTCATTTCTGGTAAGTAATGAAATTAATTGGTGAATTAAATGTGCAATTAGTAGGCTGAAAAATGTTTTGGTTGCAGTTTGTGTGACATCAGTAGGTGGCAGGCTTGTTTTACAGATGCTGTTGTGGTGCTCATTATCTGTGTTCTGCTGTGCTGTCTTAGCTGAGGTTTTCGGTTCTTGATTTTCTTTGCCTGCTAGTATGGAGCTCCATGTCTTTCTGTCTGCAGTTGAAGGGGCCCAGTATGAAGTCAAGCTTTGCTGGGAGCGGTGGCCTGTGACTGCGATTATTTCTTTGTCCGTAAGTCCTGCTCTATATAGTAGCTGCACTGAAGTAGCCCGAATACTGTGATTTGTGTAGCGTTTTGATAAATCAGCTTCTTTGCTTAGTCGTGGCATGAGGGAGCCCAAGTAATTTTTGCCCATGGGTTCCATGCTGTACCAGTATTCTTGATGATCTAGGATTTCTTGTGGCAATTTTTGGATGGAGGTAAAGCTGTAGCAGTTGGTGGGCATTTTTGATATATTTAATAAAGGAATGAACAGGGCAGAGCCGGTCGTTTGGTTGCTCTGAGATGTGACCTCGTGTGTTTTCTTTGTTTCAGCTCCGTGGATCTTTGTGATTTTTGTATCTGGGTTGTAAGTTAGTGTAATATATTTATGCCCTTTACGTCTTGCTTTACTTCAAAACTTTCTTTTTTGGCTCTCGGATCCTCCCGACGCGCCTGGCCATGTGAAGCTGAATGTCAAACCAAACTTTCTGGACTAAGCCAGGCGGTATCGGATTTAGTGCTGCACTGAGTCTTAGTTTTTGAAGATCCGCTTGGTTTATTGGTGGATGATGGCTTGCTTGGTCTTTTTGGGACTTTCGGAGACGTTTTAGGAGTGCTGATAGGACGTTGTTGGAAGAGGTGAAAGCTGGGTTTCCAATTATGCTAATAGGCCTACGGACATCTGTGCTTGCTAGGTGGCGGTTGATGCCCGCGCGCAAAGCACAGTAGCCAGCTACTGAATACTGTGTCCCGCTGCTTGTTCGCACCTCCGCGTAAAAACGTCTCAGCAGATCGTTTAGATTTTCTAATGTTATGCTTTCCCAGGAAATCGTTATTTCGTTGTGAGTTAGCCATTGCTGAAAGACGGAGACTGCCCATTTTGTGTTTTTTACAGTGTTTTCTTCTTGTCTTTCATTTTCTATTTGGTCTAACTGTAGATCGCTGATTGAGAGAAAGCGTTCACTTACTTGTGCTTTTTCTATTTCTTTTTTTACAGGACAACTTCTTTTGATTTTCTGTGGTGGCTGGTCATCTTCTGTAAGTATGTTGTGCTGCTTTAAGATATTTATTAGGTCGAAGTTTGTTGATATTTGGTCTGACATACTTATTTTTTTTAAACTGCTGTGAAGTGCTTGATTGAAGTGGTCAGCTGGGCTGCAGGATATGGGCAAGTACAGTGGTCAGCTGACTGGCACTTCTTACTTGCTGGTCATCTATTGAAACTTAATGTACCCCTAGCTTGAGGGTACTGACCAATCAGATGGCAGCAAGTAAGAAGCCCATTTTCTAAACTTGAACAACAACTGCATGCCTCCTACTATGACCAAATGCCTGCACTACCTTCCATCTCTCACAACCTTCTCACCAGCAAGCCAGCTCACTTCACACCTGTCACACATAAGCTGCCAAACACACACACACACGCTCTCCTGGCACACACAGCCTGCCTCAACCATAAAGATGTCTGTAAATCTATATAGCTGTCCCACAGTGCAAAAAATTATCTGGTGCTGCCACAATTGTTATAGCTAAAAAGTAAAGGAAAAAAAAAACTTATCTGGTTGATCCTGCTACATTTAGGCTGTTTTTAATTGTAATGACTTTCACTTTCTTCCTTTAGAGTAGTGTGACTGAACGGTATTCATCGGGGTAAACAATATACTGGCTCAGCTTTCAAATGAGGATCGTTTTGTTGAAAGAGGATGCAAGGTCGGGTGTTTAAGTATTAAGTTTTGAGAGCTTTTCCTAAGAGAAGCTGTCAGCTGTAGAGCAGAGAGCCAGTAAGTTGGTGGCTTCAGAAGAGTAGATGCAAGTGTGAATGAGTGTTGCTATAGCAATGGTTGCTCAGTCTTGTGGCTACACTTTAGAAGCCACCCACTCCCTCGCTCTCCTCACTCAACAGTTAGCATCTTCTTTTGGCAAAAGCTCATGAAACTTACCATAAACGCCAGACTATACATCATTTTTTAATAAAACTATCCACATTTAAAAGCTTTGCTAGCATAATGTTTACCCAGTTGAACACCACTCGGTCACACTACACTAAAGGAAGAAAGTGAAAGTCATAACAGTTAAAAACAGCCTAAAAGTGGCAGGATCAGCCAGCTAAGTTTTTTTTAAATTACATTTTACTTATAAAAATCAGGGCAAGATCAACCAGTTAACTATTTTCTGTCAATTTAAACCCATCAGAATCATGGCAGGATCAATCAGAGATCATCTAAATGAAACACTAATTTCTGCCCAATAGGGACTACTTTTTTGTCCTCCTCCCAGTATTTGTGACAATTTTATAAGACAGATAATCCACTACAGGGCATGTGGCCAGGCTGTGATATATGCATGTGTTGTGTGGTTGAATGCACTCAACCTGCGGCCTTGTGCATATATCAGAGCACAACCACACACCCTGTAATGGATTCTCTGTTAGGTAAACAATATGTATACTGGAAATAGAATTGTGACACATACGAATGATAAAGATATTGTTTTCATTTGGAATTTACCTATTTCTGTGGTAATTATGAATTATGGGGAGATTTTGAAAGTGATCTAATTTTTATTTATTATTGATAAAAATATGACTGGTTAAATGTAACTTAATTGCCTTTAGGCTGCTCTAATGAAGCGACTAGTTGTCATGAAACATTGGCATGACTGATGCAGTCTATTTGTGTGGATAACTAGATTCAAATAAAATACTGAATAAATCACTCCAGTGAGTGGGTTCATTTATTCCATTTGTGGATTTATTGTGATGCTGTTTGCCATCACAGTGAAAGCTGACCTGCCTTGAATGGAATGCGGTTATACTGTACATGATACCATAATTGCATTATGTAATAAAGAAAGGACTGCTAATCTGTAACAGTTGGTAAGAACATTACTGTTATTGAACCTGTGTTTTATTGGTGCCCGATATGCCCACACACAAGGTCCCTATGTATTTATGTTTCCTGTGAGGAACCCAGGCTGGCCCCTTTCAGATAATAAGACAGCCCTGCGTGTTGCTGAAGGACCATCGGGAATGGATGGGGGTGACATAGAAGAGTGGACTCTAGTTTGCACGTACACCCTATGTGGTGCAACTGTGAAGAAAGCAACAGAGAAAATGGATCTCAGGAATATTGTGGACCATAAGCTGAACTAACCCAGTAAAGAGATGGCTGAGAGGGAACATGATCATGGCCTTTTAAATACTAAAGCGGATAGACAAGGTGGAGTACATACAGATGTTTGAGCTGGTGAGTGCAAGTAGAACTAGAGGGCATGCCTCATCAAATGGGGGGTAAGGGGCAACATTAGATAGCATTATTTCACACATTGGGTGGTTAACATGTTGAATAGCCTACCAGTGAGTTTGCAAAAACTATCGGAGTATGGTTTAGGCTTTTAAAGTGAGACTGAACAGATACATTTTTTTTCAATCTGCTATATCTGCTCTAGAGGAGGCCTGCATTTGACTGACTCCCAGTCCTATCACCCACCATCTTTAGGCACTTATACCAACCTCCAAGTTCCACTGTGTCTTGCTCCACAGCAAGGCCCTTCATGGGGCATACTTTATTTGGTGGCAGCAGTATCCAGTCCAGACATGGGTGCCTGGTTGGCAGTATGGGGCCTTTGATGGTCTGATTGCCATACTGCCACTGTGCTTGTTTTCCATGCATTTTCTCTCCAGGGGATTGACAGTGTGTGATGATGAGGTGTGTACTCAAAGGTGTACGCAGCATGCAGCGACATCTGCGGCAGTCCCCAACACCTGATGCAGCCTCTGTGTGTGCTTCTGCCTAGCCTCTGCTGGGCAGTAGTCAAGCAGCAAAGATGGAGTCCACATTCCCTTTAGAAGGATAGCTGTCCAGTGGGACCCTCATTGATTCTTCCTCAGCCTGCAACCTGAGCCTGTTCCCGAGCTGGGGTCAGCAGAGTAACAAGGGGACACCTTGCTGCTGCAGTTCTTAAACAGTCTGGACTAAATCGATCCTTGAGGTAAAATGCATTTGTGGTTACACTGCATAGGAAGGGGTAATATTCTGGCTGTTAAGCTTGGATGCATGTCCATATTCAAACTGAGTATACAGTCAGCAGTGCCATGTTGAAGAAGGGGTGGATAAGGTGAATCCTATGGCCATTTTGTCAAATAATAATATTATATTTGTTATTATCTCTCTTCTCCATGGACTGTATCCTGGGTCCCCCCCCAACACACACACACACACACACACACACACACACCCACCCCTTCGGTCTTCCTTTCAAAACCTGGGTGTTACTAAAGAAGCCTTTATATAAGGAACTAGGCACAGATGGATTTCCATGGTCCTAACTCCGTCTGTTAAGTAAGCAATAATACTCGACAGGGTGGGCATTATTGGGAAATACTGGACTGCCTGGGGTATAATGAGGCCCTACGCTGCAGGTAGAGGGCCTTATAGTCCCTGGAAAGTCCGGTATTTCCCAATAATGCCCACTCTGGAGGGTACTATTGTGCTTAGAAAATGGCTATCTTTGTAAATTTTCATGAATTTGTAAAACAACAGAGCAAATGACTGAGGACAATGAGTAGAAATGTTAGAAAAAAATGTGTTGAAAAAGTAGTCCATAGGCTGTTCCTGCTGCTGTTGCTCCTCATCACAGAGCCATTCTCATGGATTGCCTTCCCCCCAGACACACACACACACACACACACACACACACACACACACACAGACACTGTTACCTGAGGGCATTCTTTCCAGGAGTCTGTGGTAAGTTTCAGTTTTTTTATGTTTTTCTGCAGGATTGTTTTTTTTTCTGTGGAAGTTGTGTCTATGAAGCGCGTGACCTTTGACTGCAATGTGTGGCATGTGTACCGCGCAAGGAAAATTATATATTTTTGCTTTCTAAACTTGCGAGGTAAATTATTGCCATTTCTTTTTGTTTAGCAGCCTGACTAAATGTGGGGGCATTGTGTTTGAATGTTGTATGCCACAGAGTATGTAAGCTGACTTGACCACTTAGTTTCTCTGTGCAGTCAGCGCGGTAGTGCGAGAGCCTGGTCAGAAGAGTGGTGCCATTTTGAAACAAGATGGCTCTGTGTCACTTTTCTGACCACAAAATCACTGGACTGTGTTTTTTTAATTTTTTTAATGAGGCAGCAGACCGGCTGGTGTTAAACTATGTTAGGATTTGGGGGGTGGGGGGTGGGATGGGACAGTAGCTCTCACTAAGCGAGAGAAAAACATGGCAGGGATTTCAAAATTTCCAGGGTGCTTTCAGCCAATGCCCAGTTTAGAAGTGGTTTTAGCAAACATAACACATTCTTGCCATTTTCTAATAAAAGAATAATAAAAGAAGACCCTAAACTATCCTTTCTAAGCTACTGGCTGTTGTGAGTAGACATCACTGCTCTCATGACATGGTGTGTCGCAGATATGCTTTGAAAAGGATTTCATAATGCTATTAAATGCATCACTACGGCTGCTACTCATACAAATACAAGGTAGGCATTATGCCAGCTAATTAATGGCAAATGGAATGCTTCACTTTCCTGGGACAAAGCAACAATGATCCAATCTTGCAAGTCATACAGTAAATGAAAGGAATATTCACAAAGATATCAGCCTTACAACACCTGTTTTGAGATAACTGGCCAGATAAAAAGTGTTGTCTTTTTGAACATGAAAAGATAATATTATAGTGTATAGTAGAACACTGTCCTGTATAGAATGCCATCCCTTTCAAAATGCTGTTGAACCACAGTTCCAAGGTCATGGAATGTGATTGTACCCTTCTGTAGTTCAACAGTATTCTGAAACCTCTAGAGACTGTACGAGTCAATTTAGTTTTGAGAGTGAAAGAACCACCAAGTGCACATTTTACACAACAGTGAGTCAGGTAATTGTGATGGGAGGGCAGGGAGTTCAGTAACCTGGTGGTGCAGCAGTTCACACAGAAACAAAATGAAGCAGCAATGCTGCTGTTTGTTCGCGCCCGTTTGGAAAATGACGTGTATTATTACTACTGAATGCACAGGAACACTGCTGTTGAAACAAACTGCCAGTTTCAAACACTTCCTCATAATCTGTGTCTAGTCACTTGAACATGTCAAACATATGATGTGGAAAGTAGGACAGTGCTGGGCAGGGCGCTGATATGACCAGCAATGGTAAATAAAAAATTTAAATGCAAACTCCCCTCCCCTTGATTTTATTGATTGAAAAAAAGCAGGTCAAATTCTCAATTTTCAGGAACCAGCACATCCCTCCTCTCTCCTCTTCAGCCAGCAACCTTACAGATCATGTAAAAGTAATGTAATTTTCAGTAACATTTTTATAAACAATATATAACTACTGTATTCCACAGTGTCCAGTGGTCCCCCCCAACCCTCACACACATACTCACACCCTTCAGTTCAAGATTACCTTAAACACTGATGTACAGACATTACTGTTCAGTGGCATGGGGTCATAATGCTGCAGAGGAAATCGTGTGAGCAAATAATGCTGCAGACAAACCCGCACAAGCTAAGGTAATGTCAGTGAAAATGCCAACAATACAAGGACTGCACACACCCCATTGAGTACAATGGGACTTTTTCTCTTTTGCAGCAGGCTTCTCCTCCTGCACCCTCCGGAATTATTATAACTAACTTCAAGGGGGTGTGGACTTCGGGGATGGGGCAAAACACTGCAGGCAAAAAAAATCCTTTTTAAAAAAATAAAAATAAAATAAAGCTACAACAGTACAGGACCTGGGATAAACTGAACCATGGTCCCATGTCCCCTAAGCTGCCTGGTGCTGGTACTCTAGCTACCCCAGCATGGGAGTGGCTCAACCAGGCACTGCACTGGCAGACTCCTTGACACTTCCAAATTTCATCATACAGCAAAAGAAGTAGTGGTTATTGCTGATTGCTAAAAAATCCCTGTTGCTGTACTGCCTTTAACGCTTTCTGCAATGTGGTAATCCATGCACTGTTTTGACAGCGCTATATTGACCTGGTATCCTGTTCAATGATTAGCACAGTTTGTCTCTCTCATCTACTGTGCTGCATCTGATAAGTACAAACTTCAAATCAAAAAGCACGGTTTGCATTTATCAGATGGTGGACAGTTGAGGAGGAGAGAGGAGGGATGCTGTTGCCAACAGTAATGGATATACATTAGTGTTTAAGGTAATCTTGAACTGAAGGGTGTGAGAATGTGTGTGTGTTTGTGGGGGGGGGGGGGAGAACCATTGGATGCCAAGGAACACAACAAAGTTATATTTTCTTTACAAAAATGTTACAAAAAAATTACAATACTTTTACAAGATCTATAAGGTGACCGGCTGAGGAGGAGAGAGAAAGGCTGTGCCAGTTACTAAAAATTGAGAATTTGACAATTTTTTTTTCATCAATAAAAATCAAGGGAAGGGGAGTTTGCATTGAAAATCTTTTGTCTACTATTTTGTCATATTAACCCCCCCGACACTATCCTACTCTACACATCATATATTTGACATGTTGATGTGAACAGACATAGATTATGAGGAAGTGTTTGAAACTGGCAGTTTGTTTCAGCAGCACAGTATTACTGTGCATTTGGAAGTAATACACATCATTTTCTAAATCGGGCTAACCAACAGCATGTGCTGAACTGACTCACAACACTTCTTCAGGAAACTCTGTATAGACAGCGATCAGCCTGACACACTGATTAACTGACTTTGTACAACTATTTAACACACTAAAAAAATGCTGGGCACATGTATGGTGCAGATCATTGTGCTTTATTAACAGATTCATTTCCTATCTCCTTTAAGTTATCTTGTTCATGGCTTCACCACTCATGAGATGTCATAATATCATTGGCCTCTCATGAAGATAAATGTGATGGGCTTGATTTTGAGAGCTCCTGTAGAGTGGCACAAGTTGTATCAAAACCCCACCTGTGGCAACCCTGGGTGTGCCAGGGACCCTGCGCTAGATTTTTGAACAATAAGGGTCCCTGTGTTACAGTCTCCAGATTTGCCACAGGTGGGGTGCTGCGTTTAAGAGGTGGCACAGTGGAGGGGTCTGATGGAGGGTGCCATCATGCCCCCCTGGTGCAGAGCTGGCACCAAAACAGCAGCACAGTGTATGGGGGAGCACCCTGCAACCAGTGTGGGACACTGACCAGGGACCTGTGGGAGTGCACTAAGGGACACTGGGTGCACGGATGGCAGAGCCAGGGAAAATGGTGGCACCAGGCAGGTGTGCCCACATCAGGCTCACAGATTCGCAGATGGGGTACCATGTAGTTGAGCTTACTGTGCATGTTGTACAGTAAGCCAGACTAAGCAGTACTCTGTCTGTGGGTCTGTGAGCCTGATACGAGCCCACCTGCCCAGTATTGCCGCTTGTCCCTGCAATCGCCATCCTGCACAGTGCCCCTGAAATTCCCCACAGGTCCCTGGTCAGTGTCTCACACCGCTTTCAGGGTGCACCACCCTCGACAGAGCAGACCTTTTGCTGGAAGGGCTGGTAGACCAGCACTTGGATGGTCTAAGCACAGCCACAAGTTGTGGCCATGGTGAGGCTTTCAAACTCCCAATTTAGGGGATGCTGCAGTGCCACCATGGTGCTATCCCACTTCCAGCACAGCACACTGGTGCTGCCTTCTCAAGGATGGTGCAAGCCTGGTTGATGCAGAAGCATCCCCAGTGGTGCATGGTGCCTTCCAGAATTAGGACTGGTGCAAGGTGTGGCGCAGGAGCCCTTTGTGCCATTTCTCCTTGTCTCAAGCCCCCTTGCACCAGTCCCGACTTCTGAAAATCGAGCTAAATATCTTCAGTCAGGCCATGTCACATCCCCTGTTTATGCAACATACATTTTGAGATAACTGGCCAAATAAAAAGTGATATCTTTCTGAACATAAAAAGATAATGGGCTCAATTTTCAAAGCTCCTGATTGCCACAAGCCCTGGGTGCGCTGAAGATACGGTGCACAGGGCTTGCGGCAATCACTCTGCCAGCAATCAGGAGTTTTAACTTGTGCACCAGGTGCTTCAAGTTGGGCCAACTTTTTCTGATCTAGCTTGCAACATTCCTGGGGACTATTCTTACAGAGCTTTTGCCAGATATTTGGCGCAAGCTGCTGTAAAATGTGGAAACTGTCGCAGTTGCGCCCAAGATTCAAGAATTGGGTGCAGTTGTGGAAAAGGGGTTTGTCACACCACCAGACCCTAAGTGTCGTGGTGCAGGACTTGGTGCAAGCCCTGCGCCATGCTTTGAATATCGAGCCCAGTATCTTTTCATGATTTAGTTATCTTTTTTGTTCAGGTTTAGAATGTTTGGCCTCGGTAGCAGTCTAACCATATTCAAATGCAAATAACTTTAAAACAAAAAAACGATAGCATGGTAATGTGAGGATGAAAGTTGTTCACCACAAAAATATCTACAAAATGAGTGGTGTTTCATTTATAGATACCATTCAGATTTTTTATAATCAGCAATAAATTGCAGAAAAGTAATTTTTTTCCCTTTCCTGATGAACAAATGTGAATAGCTTTAAAACAAAAAAAAATGATAGCATGGTACTGTGAGCATGAAAGATGCTCAGCAAAAACATATCGACAAAATAAGTGATGTTTCATTTATAGATACGTTTAATACTTTTTGTATTCAGCAAAAAAGGCAGAACTTTTTTTTTTACTTTTTTGGCAAACAAATGCAAATAACTTTAAAACAAAAAGGGAGAGCACGGTGCTTTGAGCATGCAAGTTGTTCAACACAAAAATATCTACAAAATGAGTGGTGTTTCATTTATAGATATTGTTTAGATTTTTTTATAATCAACAAAACCAAAAAAGCAGAAAATTAATTTCTTTCACTTTTTCGATGAACAAATGTCCCCCCAAAAAAGCAAAAACAAAAGAACTGCTCATCAGACTTTTTCCTTATGCACTGGCCATACTGTAAAGCTATGGGCTCAGTGAGTTAAACAGAAGTACAAGTGGTAGTAGAACTTGGAAATCACTCTCAAACAGGCACAGTAACTATAACTGTAACTGTAAAAGAAGCTGAAAGTCAGTCACACATTTCGAAGTCACAAACACTTTTCTACACATTCCCAATTATGTTTATCCCAAAACATATGTCTGTAGAAATAGAACACGACATGACATTGCCTGACTGAATTTATTATATTTATCTTCATTTGAGGCCAATGGTATTAATATCTCACTCGTGGCTTCATCACTCGTGAGCTATCATAATATCATTAGCCCCTCATTAAGATAAATGTGATATCTTCAGTCATTAATAGCTGTTTAAACATTCAGTTCTCCCTCACCATAGTGATCCTCATTATTGTGAATTTTGGCTGCATGTAAAGCAAATTCTGATTGTACTGTAGCTCCAGCTAATGGAAACTGAAAGAGTTCAACTTGCAGTTACACAAATGGCAAAGGCGACTGTGCGGTACAGAATCAAAGGCTTTAACAAAGTTGAAGTAGAAGAGATCCACTGGGTGGCCACTGTCCACTTCCTTAGTCAAGCAGTCAAAAAAAGAATTGAGGTTTGTTTGGCATGACCTCCCTGCAACAAACCCATGCTACCTCATGTCCTGGAGACCGTTTCCTTCCAGATATTCCACTAGGTCCTGCTTAATTAATGTTTCCATTAATTTCCTCTCTGCTCCCTCTCTCCCTTATGGAGGGATACCACGCCTGCACTTCTCCAGTCATATGGCATGGTTCCCGTTAGTAATGAGTGGTTGAACAAATGTGTCGGGGGTTCTGCCAGTTCTTGAGCAAGTTCCTGCTGTACCTTAGGATGCAGTCCATCAGGCCCTGGTGCCTTGTCCATCTTCAGGTATATCAGCACCTCCCAGACCCTGTCAATGGTAAATGCTGGCTCATCCATCTGCAGGATCCCCTTGTTGGCTGCCTTGATGCCACTGTCTCGAATTGGTCCATTGAGTTCCTTTGTGAATACTGAACAAAAGAATGTGTTCAGTGCAGTGGGCTTCTGAGCATTGTCTTCAGTGGTCCTCTCACCCTCTTGGAGCCAAACTATTCCACCCCTTCTTCCTCTTCTCTTGTATGTAATGAAATAATTATTTGTCCCCCTTTTTTATCCCTGAAGCAATCCGTAGTTTGGCTGATGCTTTTGCCACTTTCACTGTCCTCTTTGCTTCCCTGCATTTCTGTGTGGTCATCCCAATTGTTACCCCTTCAGGTCATTTTGTTTATGTGGAAGGCTTCCCTTTTGCTTCTGATTGCTTCCTTGACTTGAGTGGTGAACCAAATGGGTCTCTTGTGTTTGTTACATTTTGTTCCTGACTTTATGTGCAGCTTGATAGCCTCCAGGACATCCTGTTTAACCTGCTCCCAGATCTCCTCTACCTCCAGATTATTACAGATTCCTGACAGTTTTCCATGACTAGCTGTTTCATCCTTCTGAAGTCTGCTCTCCTGAAGTTCAAGACCATGGCCCTTGACTGAGATTTAACTTTGTACAGGGATATCTCGAACCAGATGGAGTTGTGGTCGCTTTTAACTAGTAACTCCCCCACCATCAGCACCAACAAACTCTGAGTTGGTGAGGACCACATCAGAGCACATCTTCCTCCGGGATGCTGAACTGAGCTGTACCCACAGGGATTCTACACCTTTGTTTTTGCTGATGTTAAGTGCTGTGACTATCATCCCTTCCGGAACATATAGTGCAACTCCCCCCCCCCAGTCCCCTTCCTGTCCTGTCTGTAGAGAGAATTGCCCGGGACCGAGAGGTCCCAGTCATTATTCTCCGTTGCCCATGTTTCTGTTATTGCTACCAAATCCAGTTGGGCCTCTGCTACTACTGCCTACACTCATTTTATTTCCTATTCTTCTTGATTTGAAGCACACTCCCTTCCAAGCATCAGCTGAAACTCTTTTTTTTTTTCCATCCTTTTGTTCTGGTTTCATGTTTTTGGTTGCTTGAACCCCTTTGTTTCCTTTTCGAGATCTCGTTTGCTTCCTATATTTGTTTTTCATTTTTGTGGAGTTATTCTGCCCTTGTGGGGGAGGGTCAGCTAAGTTCCCATCTTCCCTGCTGGGCTCGATAGGTTTACTAGCCAAGAACTCCCCCTCACCTAGTTTAAATGCCTGGCACAGAAATCCAGTTTCTGTCTGAGCACAGTCATTTCTTCCTTGGTTCGGTGCAGACCATCGAATTTGAATAGCTTCCTTCCCCAGAAGTCCCCACAGGCTCTGATGAAATTGTATCCTCTTTCCTTACACCATTCTTTTATCTAGGTTCTGAGACTTGGAAAGCTATCCTCATATTTTTGCACCCCTTAGCAGGTCCTCTTCTTTCCATCTCAACAATTGCCTCTTTATTCAAAAACATAAATCCCTACCACTTAATTGCTATACCTAAAGTGAATTCTTTCTTTCCAGGTTTTATTTTGTGTTGTATTTTGAAGTAGCTTGAATTTTCTAAAACTGATAGGTTTTTGCATTTCTACAGCAGAAGGGCAGACAGCAAGGAGAACCAGGGATAAATGACAACCAAGGAAGGGGCTGGAGTAGAACAGTGAAGCAGACTAGGGAGGTCAAATCATGGAAAGCCATGTGTGCAAATGCCAGGAGCCTTAGCAACAAGATGGAAGATCTGAGGCTGTCATGGTACAGTCAGACCAGGACATTGTGGCCATCACTGAAACCTGGTGTAATGATAACCATGACTGGGAGATGGCCATACCTGGCTACAACATATTCAGAAGAGACAGAGCAGGCAGGAAGGGAGGAGGAGTGGCACTGTATGTGAAAATGACATAAGGGCCACAGAGATCCAGGAGGAACAAATGGGGAGAGATACTGTGGGTTAAGCTAGAAAGGAAAATGGGGCCAGCCATCCGCACAGGTGTGGTCTATAGACCACCAGCCCAGGAGGAAGAAACAGATAGGGAGCTGATGCTAGCCATCCAAAGGATGGCAGGCAAGGGTGAGGTAGTACTGGTTAGAGACTTCAATATTCCAGACGTGGACTGGAGCATCCCAGCAGCAGCATCAACTAGGAGCAGATTTATCCTGGACTCCCTTCAGGGTGCCTTCCTCAAGCAACTGGTCATGGACCCAACTCGGCAGAAGGCAATACTGGACCTGTGCTCACAAACAGGGACAGTGTGATGGGGGGTAACAGTGGGGAGCACCTGGGTAACAGTGACCACCAGTCATTGTGGTTTGAAATCACAGAAGAGCAGAACCAAACCACACAAAACACGTATCCTGGATTTTAGGGGCAGACTTTGGGAAAATGGGGAAATACTTGAAAGAGGCATTAAGGGGAATGGGACAGGAATCAGGGGTTGAGGAACAGTGGGCAGTATTTAAAATGGGGATTATAAGAACAACAGAATTATGCATTAAGCAGGTTAGCAAGAGGAAAAGGAAGAGGAGACCATTATGGTTTTCCAAAGAGGTAGCAAAGAAAGTGAAAGCCAAAAAGATAGCATTCAGGCAATACAAAAAGACACAGGCAGAAGGGGATAGGGAGAAGTACCAGGAGAAACAAAGGGAGGCAGGGAAGTCAGTAAGGGAAGCCAAAGCTCAGACAGAAGAACACATTGCAAAATCAGTGGTTAAAGGGGACAAAACCTTTTACAGGTACATAAGTGAAAAAAGAAAGACAAAGGGAGGGATAGTGAGACTGAAGGGGGAGGATGGGAGTCGCGTGGAGGATGACAACAGTAAAGCTGACATATTGAACAGGTATTTCTGCTCAGTCTTTACTGAGGAAGAGGGGGGTAATGGGTCTGAAGGGAGTACAAGGGGTGAGAATGGTGCAGAATGGAACAAGTCCCTTTACAAGAGAAAGGGTCCTGAAGGAACTGGAAGTAATAAGAGTTGACAAAGCAATGGGGCCAGATGGGTGCACCCAGGGTCCTTAAAGAACTAAGAGGTGGTGGCTGAACCTCTGGCTATCCTGTTTAGCCAATCACTGGAAACAGGGAGGTACCCAAAGACTGGAGGACAGCAGATGTAGTCCCTTATACAAAAGCGGGAACAAAAGGAAGCAGGGAACTACAGACCAGTCAGCCTCACCTCGGTAGTGGGAAAGATCATGGAAGCACTTCTGAAGGAGAGATTGGTGGAACATCTGGTTGTCAATGGACTACAGGACCCAAGGCAGCATGGTTTCACCAGGGGAGGTCATGTCAGACCAATCTCATTGAATTTTTGACTGGGTGACTAGGAGGTGGATCAGGGAGGGCAGTGGACATGGTCTATCTGGACTTCAGCAAGGCCTTTGACACTGTGCCACATAGAAGACTATTACACAAACTGGGGAATATGGGTGTGGGCAGGACAGTAGTGTGGTGGGTAGGTAACTGGCTGGGTGGCAGGACACAGAGGTGGTGGTAAATGGCTGTCACTCCACAGAGGAAGAGTGACCAGTGAGGTACCACAGGATCAGTGCTGGGACCGGTCCTATTCAACATCTTCATCTGTGTGACATTGCAGGATCTAGAAGGCAGAATTTCACTGTTTGCTGATGACACAAAGCTCTGTAACAGAGTAGACACACCAGAGGTGTAGACAGAATGAGAAGGGACCTGCAGAAACTTAAAGAATGGTCAAGGGTTTGGCAGTTGAAATTCAATGCCAAGAAGTGCAAGATAATGCATATGGGGCACAAAAACCCTGGCACAATATACCAGTTGGGGGGTGAGGATATAGCATGCACCAAGCAGGAAAGGGATCTTGGGGTTGTCATCTCTGATGACCTCAAGGTAGGGAAACAGTGTGACAAGGCATCAGGTAAAGCAAATAGGATGCTGGGATATATAGGCAGGGGCATCACCAGCAGGAAAAGGGAGGTCATAATTCCGCTTATACAAGACACTAGTGGAGGCCCCACCTGAGTACAGTGTACAGTTCTGGAGACCATACCTATGTAAGGACATAGACAGGGTAGAGAAGGTTCAGAGGAGGCAACAAAGATGGTGCATGGATTGCATCACAAGTCCTATGAAGACAGGTTGAAGGAACTGAACATGTACTCCCTGGAGCAGAGGAGGGAGAGGGGATATGATAGAGACATACAAGTATCTTACAGGGAGAAACAGAGTGCAGGAAAACACTATTTTTAAGCGAAAAGATGTTCCAGGACTAGAGGCATGGGATGAAGTTGGAGGAGGACGATTCAGAGGAAACATGAGAAAGAATTTCTTCACAGAACGGGTGGTGGACAAGTGGAACACCCTGCCAGAGGAAGTGGTGGGAGCTGAAACAATCACGGATTTAAGAATGCATGGGATAGACATAAAGGAATTCTAGAGGTCAGGGGTAAGGAAACAGACTTCTAGGAAAACAAACTGAACTTACAAGCTGAAATGGGCAGACTGGGTGGGCCATAGGCCCTTATCTGCCGACACTGTCTATGTATCTATGTATCTATGTACTCATCACGTAGTACAGTATATCAGTCAATAATTAATTTCAGTTGATTATTATATCTATATTTTGCATGTTACTATTTGTATGTACAGTGGAACACCACCTGATGCAATGTAGTGACACATATTCCTGCATGATAAAAGGATTAACTGCCATTGAAATTGTACTGCTTCCTGCATTAACTCTGCAGAATTTTGCAGTATTCTGTGCAGGCTCCACTGCATGTCAATTGAATGTCATTTAAAGTGAGTGTTTCTCAATGGCATTCCAGTAGCTCAAATGAACACAACCTAACTAACTGACTTAGAATTTCATTCAGTTAAGTTAGTATTTTTCTATTTGAACCTCTGTTGTTTAAAATCTATTTATTTTTAATTTCCTAGCGTGTTTGCTTTCTCATTTTTTTTTATATTTTGTAATTTGTGTGTGGACTGATGGAGCCAGCGGACAATGAGGAAAAAGCATACTAAATAAAAAAATAAATAAATTATAGCGGCACGGTAGTGCCACTATGCTTAGGGTTGAGTAGACTGTTTAATGTTAAACCCTTAACTTTGCACTTTAATAGCTTCACCGCCATTCAACAGATTTGCATAACATTTTACATGAGTAGTCTCAGGGACAAGGTCTTTTGTTGTTCAAGTTTAGTTCTGGTCAGATGTGCAGATTCTGAGACACAGATAGTGAAAAAAGTGCAAAAATCAGTTTTCTTTTGCTGTTTTTTGTCATCACCTGGCACCCTGATGGTTTGGAATTTTGGTCTGAAATGTTCAGGGTAGAAAGGGCTAGGTCAAGAGTAGTGCCTTTCATTAGTTTGGTGAAACAATATTAATCTGTTCCAAAGTTATAAGGATTTGAAATTTCAGTTCTGAGCATGCTCAGTATACTCTTTTGGATATCTGTTTCACAATGAAAAATAATTTGGCCATATGAAAAAGGATTCTGTTTTGTATGAGGGTAATCTTGTTTCGTGAGAAGAAAATTTGTTTTTCATATGGTCGTCATCTTGTTTCCATTTTTTCAAACAGGAAAACATTTTTGAAAACCCATAAAAATCGTATCATGTAAACACACCGCCACATGTATCTTGCTAATCGGGACTCCATTAACTGGATTCTGCAGTTAGGTTTTAGAAAAATGACCCAGAAATGTGTTTTAACACAATATTAAAATTTTTTTTTTTTTTTGTGAGATGATTTTCTTTTTTCCTATGGCCATATGAAACAGGAATAGGGCCATATAAAACAAGACTGCCTTTAAATGAAAAAAAAAAATTTGGACTTAGTTTTTCCACATTCTTTTTTCAAATGAAGGAATCTTTTTTCATGAGATTGTGTCATTCTCATGAAAAAGATTCCTTCATTTGAAAAGAATTTGACAGTCCCAAAAAAATGTTAAATTTAACAAACCATACTCCGTCCATATTTACAGTTAAGGACAGTCTATATACCAAAAGAAAGGTCTTAATGAGTACTACCACAAACACATGCTACCCTACAAAGAATTCAGGGGCCTATTAAAAACATAAAATATAAAATTACAATTCCGGGCTGGCCGGTGGCGCTGAGGGCTGAGGCGCTAGGCGCCACATCTCGTGCTGCGCGCACCGGTTCGGAGCGACTCGAAGTGGTCTGGGGTTAGCAGGGAGAGGGAGGATCGAGAGGTCCCAATGGATGCTCTCCTCCCTCAGGGGTAGGAACCAAGAATGCTTCCGCGTTCTACATCACCCTCGTAGCCGGTGGAAGCACTGACAATAAGAGGGGATGAAAGCGGCTCCATCTAATGGAGTCAGGGAGGGGGGACGTCGCTGATGCATGAGTGCTCTGGCGTGCGTCAGCATGCCATCACTCAGGACGTACGTCCCAAGCATTCGGCGTCCCAGAGGGTAGGGGACGTAAGGGGAGAAAAACGGAAAATCCCCTCCGGCAGCCCTAGATGAAGGCCGCCCTAAGTCCACCCGGAGCACCTACAGGACAGACCCCACTGTGCAAGGAGAGGAGGATGGGCACTCTAGGGGCAGATCCCAAAGGTAGGCAAGGGAGACATGAGCGGATGGAAGGAGGGGGCTCCGGAGGTAGGAAGGAGGATAAAGAAGAAAAGTAAAAAAAAAAAAAAAAATTACAATTCCCTTAGGATAACATTGCAACTGTAACAAGCTGTAAGTCTGTCAGTCTTTGGAGTTAAGGGACAGTCTATATATGAAAAAGGGGTTTCAATGAGTACTACAACACTAACACATAATACCCCCACCCAAAAAAAATAGGGTCCATATAAAAAGTCCATAAAAATGAAACAATGAAAATTCCCATAGGATAACACTGCATCTTTAACAAGCCATACATCTGTCAATAACTGGAGTTAAGGGACTAGGTAAGTAAGTAAATAAGTATGTAAAATTTTATTTAAAGATGCCCATTCCCGGAGGCTCTGGGTGCCGTACAATAAATTAACACATATTCAAAGACAACAATAAAATAATGTAATACAATTATACATATAGTTTATAAAACATTAAATTCAAGAAATAAGCTATACTTACATTAATTTAGAACCAGAGTTCATTCAATCATCAATTCAATCTGAAAATGCCTGGGTAAAAAGGAGGGCCTTAAGGCCGGCCTTGAAAACTTCCAAAGTTGGGGCTTCCTTAACCCCAAAAGGCAGTGAGTGCCACAAGACCGGGGCAGCTACACAAAATGACCTGTCACCGGCTGATTTCAACCTTGACCTTGGAACTGCTAGGAAGCCCCCAAAGGAGGAATGGAGGGGGTGAGCCAAGACTGCGGGAACCAGGAGGTCTAACAGATAACCAGGGTCCTGACCGTGTAGGGCCTTATAGGTGAGAAACCCCACCTTAAATAGGATCCTCCACCTGACTGGCAGCCAATGCAACTTGCGCAACACTGGTGTAATATGGCAAAACTTAGGCTGCCCAGTAAGTAACTGGGCAGTTGCATTTTGCACTAGCTGCAGTCTGTGGTGAGATCCTCCCGTGACCCCAAGATAGAGCGCATTACAGTAGGCAAACCTCAAAGTAACCAAGGCATATATCAAAGTAGGGAGGTCCAGAGGCAGAACAAGGGGTTTTATCCTGACGACATTTCTAAGATGGAAAAAACAGGAGCAGACAATGGAGGAAATCTGCACATCCATAGTCATACTCCTATCAAAAATAACACCAAGATTTCACACCCTTGAGGAGGCCTTCAATGAGACAGAACCCAGAACTAGTCCAGTCCTTGAATCAGAGGCCAACCTATCACGCACTCTGTTCAACTCCACTACCAATACCTTCATCTTATTGGGGTTCAGTCGCAACCAGCTAGATGCCATCCAGTCATTAATCTTGGCAAGGCAGCTGTTTAGCATATCCACCGGGTTGGATGTTCCTGGGGCAAAGAATAAGTATAGCTGGGTGTCATCAGCATAGCAATGAAAACCCAAGCCATACTTTCTAATGACCCCCGGCAGCATATACACTGTAAACAACACAGGGGCCAGAACCGAACCCTGAGGTACTCCGCAGGAAAGGAGACTAGCGGAGGAGGAGAAATTCCTCAACACAACCCGCTGCCTCCTATTGGATAAGAAGAATTCAAACCAGCAGAAGACAGTGTCGGTGAGTTCACAGAGCTCCCTGAGATGATCAAGCAACACACCATTGTCTACAGTGTCAAAAGCTGAGGAGAGATCCAGGAGAACAAGAACTGTCTTGTCTCCCCGATCTCTAGCCCTGAGGAGGTCATTCTGTACCCAAACAAGTGTGGTTTCTGTGCTATGCCTTGCCCGAAACCCTGACTGGAATTGTTCGTACAACTCATGGGTCAAGAGGTGCTCCTCCAACTGAAGCGCCACTACCTTCTCCACAACCTTCGCTAAAAAGGGAAGATTGGAGATATGTCAGTAATTTGCCCTGATCTCCAGGTCCAAAGATGGTTTCTTTAAGAGTGGTCTAACCAGTGCCTCCTTCAAGGCATCAGGAAAGACCCCCCCATCAGATAAGGAGCACCAGACAATCAGGGCAAACACTGGGCCAACGGTGTCAATGCATCTCATCAAGAAATGCGTCGGCACCGGATCCAGTTCACAAAAAGTGTGCTTCAGATGGGTCACCACCTCAATAACCTCACTGGCTTCCACTGGCTTAAACTCCCCCCAACCAGGCGGAGTGCGCTTAGGGTACCTCTGGCGACCACTGCCAGCTATGATATTGCTGACTGGAGGAACACCCTGCAAAATACTGGACATGCTGTCCGAGTAGAACCGAGCAAACTCTTCACATTCAAGATCTGAAAAAACCTTCGTCGGTTGCAGACAGGCAGGATGAAGTAACCTGTCAACAGTCCGAAAAAGTATAGTTGGTCGGCTCTTCCCAGCAGCAATCTCCCTGGACAGAAATACTGCCTTCTTATGGTTGATTGCCCCCTGGTATGCATTATAATGCACACGTAGGGCCAGTT